>CM040118.1:95428834-96671933 GCA_022559845.1 Amorphophallus konjac | reverse complement strand
ATTAGTGAATCCATTTGCCATTGCTCTGTCTAAGACCAATGAATCTTTAGTGAACACCTTTTTTTGTGAGGATACACGTTTATCAGACGCTAGTATCCCCAGTTACTAAGTATGACTGATGGTCATTACATTTTTTTTTGAATATCCCTTATGGAATTGTTCAGATTTTCGTGATGATTAAGAACAATATTGAAATGAAGTTTCTCACCCAAGGATGTTCTTCAACTAAAATAAACTTTCATAATTAAGAAGGCATAGCAGGATATTACATGAAAAACTGGTTTAAGTCCATTAAGATTGAATACAGTTACTTTAATGAAAGTTCAGTTCAATACTCATGAACCCATTAACCTTAAACCAATAGTTTTATATCCTGGACAATCATGGAACTCTATAAGAGAGGATTCCTCTTGAAGATTTACTCTGATAAATGAACTCAACGACAGATAGAAAATCCTCCAAGGAGTTCAAGGCATTCGAGGAATTTTGAAAACATGCAACCAAGCATGAAGATGCAGATGACAGATTTTCAGGAATATCAAGGAGATTCAGATTTCAATATTTCAGCTCCAAGGGAGAATCACAACAACATGATGCAAGGAGCTAGTTTAAACAGAGAATGCAGTTGGGAGGAGAGTAAGAAAGGACAGTGAATTCTCCCCCTGAGGATGTACAGTGAGCTCAGACTAGAATGAGTAAAGAGGGCAAACAGGTGCATCAAAGTGTCGACGCAGGCACCTCATGGTGTCGAGACACTGAGCATAGACATAGAGCAATTTGCAAAAAGGGTCAACCATGGTGTCGACCTGAGTTGTTCTAAGGTCGACCTGATCAATAGCACTAGAGATTCCAGCAGATTTATCAAACTAAACAAGCTCCCTCTATGAAGATGCAGTCAATACATATAACAAAAAAAAATGCAAGGATGCGGACTGGATTTTAATGTTGACTCCCCCTAAACTTGTGCATGGGTTGACAATGGAGTATGCAACCTATGACTTGCATGAACATTTGACTCATGGTATTGGGCGGAGGTAGGTCCTCACACATAGTGAATGCTTTCAGTTGGACTTAATCCAACTTTCCACAAATCACCATTCTATATACCCCTTGGGTCACAGCAATGAGAATGCATCACATTCTATTATGCATAGTAGATTTTTCAAATTTCCTTTGTATGATATGCATGAGAGTGCAGGACAGCAAGTCATGAGGTGTTGGGTCCCTTAATCATGAAATGCATTAAAGTGCAGGGAACCACAAGATGATGCTTAATGTATACAACATATGTAGGCTAGTCTAAAGTGTAGACTCTCAAGTTCTCCCTTAGTCCAATGTGAATGAAAGTTATGATTCTCAAGCAACAAGTCATATGACCACAAGAGTGATGAGTTGGGTTGAATGCAGCCATGACAATCATCATCAAAACAGCGGTTATCAAATGATGGACGGAAAATAGATATATGGCTGCCAAACAGGAAGTAGCACATACTTGCAAGCGGCTCATCATTGCATCAAGTTTGTCATCATAATAGAGTCATCATGATCAATCAAGGAGGAGTTTTGAACATATCAGAATCTATTGAAGGCAAGATAGACATTTACTGTAATGACTACAAAGAGAACCTAACATGCAAAGTTATCATAATTGAAAGGCTTTATTCACAAACTTGTGCCTTGAGCTTTTATTTCTTGCCAACCTTTTTGTTCAGCTCCAAGGCACCCGGCACTCAAGATTCTCATTTTGAATTTTGAAGTACCCAAGTTCTCTTGGGTCCTTGATGGTTAGCAGCACTATAATCATGTGAGTTTCTTTTCTTGGCTGTGTTTATTTCATCAATTCTCATCCAATGGCAATCATCAAACACATGTCCATATTTACCACAATAGAAGCATTGCACAAATGATTTATCATTCTCCCTATGTGCATGTTCATTAACCCTTGGTGGGTGAGCATGAATACCACCATGTTGGCCATGAGAATGAGTCTTACCTTTCAGTTGCCAATAGTCCTTGACTGTGTGGCCAATCTTTCCACAGTGGAAGCAGCAAGGAGAGATTCTTCTTCCGATGGTCTTAGGATGCGTCGACTTGTCCTGAGGGGTGCGTCGACGTATCAGGCCATCTCTGGGCTTCTGAGCGTAAGTATGCTGAGCATTCTTTCTTCCAGAGTTGGCCCGTCCTTTGGCATTGCCATCTCCATTGCTTCTTATGTTCTTACCTACTCTTAATTCATCATTCCTCAAAATAAAACAGTCATGCACAACATGACCGTTCATACCACAATAGAAGCAATGAACATTCAGTTTATGAGAAGCATGGTATTTAGCATTGGACTTCTTATTGTGAATATTAGGACAAGAAGACTGATTTTTGTTTTTTTTTTTGAGCTACATGCGATTTTGGGGGACCACAAGAGGTGCTAGCTTCATTTGAGCCAGTGACGTAAGAGGTGTACACCTTGCTCCCAAAGGATTTTTTGTTTACGGGTTTATAGCCCAAACCCTCTCTTTAAAAATTGACCTTAGTCTCAAAAATGTTGTCCAAATTTTCTTTACCTTGCACAAACTTTGATAGAGAGTCATTTAAGTCTTTGACATCATATTCCAACGAGGAGATGTGCAGTTCAGAACTAGCCAAGTCCTCCTCACACACAGCCAATTACTCATTGAGCATGTCATTCACAATTTTAAGATTGCCTATTTCTTATTTTAAGGCGTGCATCTTATTGGAACTATCATTAGCAATTTCCTTGCCTTTTTCAAAGGCAGCCAGCTTCTCACACATCACCTTGTTTTGTTCTTTCAAATTTTCATTTTCTTTTACATGTTTTTCATCCTAGGGCATGGAGTTCAGTTTGTCATTCAATTATTCTTCAACTTGTTCAAGGTCTAAAACCTTCGATAGCATGTGACTGATTTCTTCTTTCAACGAGTCAATTAGTTTTTCTTGCCACTCAAGATCAGAATGGAGACCTTCATTTATCGTTTTCAGAAATGAACAAGTTTTGCATGCAGAGTTAACAGAACATGAATATTTAGTTTCTTTTATAAGTTTTCTGTTTTGAGTTTCAGAATTCTCAAGCCTTTTCTAAAGTTCTGCATTTTCATTTCTAAGAGAGGCAGTCAATTCCTTGTGAGTGTTAACATCAAGGGAAAGAGATTCATTTAATTCCTCAAGATTGTTGAGTTTCTTTGTAGCTTCTTCAATTTGATTCCTAAGATTTTCATTTTCAGAGTTCAAAGCCTTCAAGTTTTTATCATCAGAATCAGTGTGAGCTGAAGCATTCAATTTCTTTTTCAAGCATTTCTTTTGTTTTCCTAATTTTTCATATCTCTCATGCAGGTCAGCATAAGCGTCTTGCCAATCATCTATAGAGAAGTTTTCAAACATAAAGTTTACCTCCTCATCAGCACTTTCTTCATGGCTTTGCAACGTATCACCCATGAGACAATTGTGTTGTTCTTCCTTTTTGTAGATAGCAACTAGTTTGTCCCAGATTTCCTTCGCAAACCTAGAGGAAGACATAAATGGAAAGATGTTGTGATCAATAGTATCTTGCAAGATGTTTAGAGCTCTAAGATTTTCATTGGTCTTCATTCTGTGACTGTCTGTCCATCTAGACATATTTTTGGGTAGTTTGTGTGGACCTTTGGAAATGATGTTCCATAGGTTTGGATTTTCAGCATTTACAAAAGTGCACATACTGCCTAGCCAGGTAGAAAAATCTGAACCGTCAAACATTGGTGGATGAACCAAGGGAATCAAATCAAAGTTACAACCCATGATCATAGAAGCACCCGTGCAGCAAGATCCTCTCTGTAGATGGTTAAATCTGATCTATCAGAGACCCACTCAGATACCAATTGTTGGGTCCGAATTCGTGCAACTAGATCTAGAAGGGGGGGTTGAATAGATCCTATAAAAAATTTTGGCCTAATTAAAATCTTAGCTACATAAAACAGAACCCATTGCTATAATACAAATAGAACACTTGTCACAATGCACAACGAAACTGATAGCAATGGTTCAAAATAGAATGGTAGAATAGAGTGCACAGACTGCTGAGGTCGACACTCCCAAGTGGTAAGGTTGACACTCTTTCATAGCAACTTCAGAACAAAGGGAGACCTTGATGTACTAGACTGCAAGGGTCTTACCAAACACCAGCAAGATGAATGAGCAAGCTGGCTGAATGAGTGAGGACGATGCTAGAGTGAGGGTTTGAAAAACTACCACTACAAGAAAAATGGGAAATACCGACGGTATTTTTTGACGGAACAATATTCGTCAGAAATACGTAGAAAATATTCTACTTTTTGACGAAAATATATTCTTTCACAAATTCGTCAGTAATTACTAACTATTTTTTGACATAAATATTTTGTCGTAAATACGTCAGAAATTTTTGACAAAAAAATGTACGTCACAAATACGTCGAAACTTTCGGACGTATTTTCGACTAATAGAGGTTTCGTCGAAAATAAATAATTGCATGTTAAAATTTATGAACAATTTCTAACGGATAAATTTAAGGTCGAAAAATAGTCAAAAACTTTCCGACGTTATTCCGGCGAACTAAAAATTCGTCGAAACTTACAGCAAGTGGCGACTGATCATTTATCTGTCGAAAAATTAAATAAATTTCCATAAGCCAAACTCACCTATATGTAGGTCTTAGGAAGCTATTTGTCAGACTCAATCTGTCGCTGAATATTGAAGCATCGTTCACTAGAAGCGTCACATGTTGAGCACGACAGACAAATGTTCACTAGAACGCCGTTTAAATTCTTAAGAGGGCAATTTTATGGGGTTTTTTTATAATTTATGGTATTTTTATATCATTTTCATACTTATTTTATTATTATTATATTGTTACATTTATTAACTATTATTCTTATGATTTTTTATCTTTGATTCATCTTTCGTGTCATTTTCGTAATTATATTATTATTATTATACTGTTATATTTATTAATATTCACTTTTTATAGTTTTTGTCATTTTTGTAATTATTTTATTATCATTATACTATTATATTAATTAATTATCACTTTTTAAAATTTTTGTCATTTTTGTAATTATTTTATTATTATACTATTATATTTATTAATTATCACTTTTTATTTTTTTGTCATTTTTTAATTATTTAATTATGATTATACTATTATATTTATTAATTATTACTTTTTATGGATTTTTGTCATTTTCAAAAATTTTATAATTATTATACTATTATATTTTTTAATTATCAATTTTTATGGTTTTTGTCATTGGCATGAAATTATTTTAATATTATTATATTGTTATATTTATTAATTATCACTTTTTATGATTTTTCATCATTTTCATAATTATTTTATGGTTATTGGATGATAAGGGTGATAAATATATGATAGGGGTGACAAATATATGCTAAGTGTGACAAACGGATCATATGGGTGACAGATGAGTTACTAAGGGTGACAAATGCGTTACTGAGGGTGATAAATGGATCATATGGGTGACAAATGAGTTACTAAGGGTGACAAATGAGTTATTAAGAGTGACAAATAGCTCATATGGGTGACAAATGGGTTACTGAAGGTGGCAAATAGCTCATATAGGTGATAAAATGAGTTACTAAGGATGACAAATGGGTCATATGGGGTAACATATAGATGACAAATGGGTCATAAACGTTTCGTGGTGACAAATAAGTTGACAAATAAAGATGATATTTATGAGTTTCTTATCATTTATGCTATTTTTTTATCATTTTTACATTTTTGTTAATGTTGTATTTATTAATTATCATTTTTATGATTTTTAGTCATTTTCACAATTATTTTGTTATTATTATATTTATTAGTTATCATTTTTAAGATTTTTTTCATTTTCATAATTATTTTATTATTATCATATTTATTGATTATTATTTTTATAGATTTTTATTATTTTTAAAATTATTTTATCATTATTATATTTATTGATTATCATTTTTATGGTTTTTTTATTATTTTCTTACCTAGGTGACAAATTATTGTATTTATTGATTATCATTTTTATAGTTTTTAATATTATTATCTTTTTTTTCTCTTTTAGGTTTACCTTCCATATGTGAGAGCAGCAGGGTGAAATGAATGATAAGGGTGATGAATGCATATTAGTGGTGATAAATAAGTTGATGGAGGCAACAAATGCACATTAGTAGTGACAAATATGTTGACAGGGGTGAAAAATGCACATGAGGGGTGACAAAAGACTCTTAACGGTGAAAAATGCACAAAGGCGACGGCTCCTGCATGCTAAGAGTGAAACTTGCCTATTAGTGGTGACAAATAGGTTAACATGGGCGACAAATGCGCATGAAGGGTGACAAATGGATGGTTAAAGGTGAAAAATGAATGGTTTAAGTAAAGAATATATAGCTCAGGTGAAAAATAGATGGCTAAAGGTGAAAAAGAGATGACTTAGGGTGAAAAATGAGTGCCAGATGTAGATCGTAAAATATACCACCCCAAAGATGATAATGAATGATGGTGGAAAATGAAGCGTATAATGATGGTGATAAATGAAAAAGGGGGTCGGGCGCATGCGATATATGATAAAGAAAATAAATCTGTGATCGCCACTAAGGCCAATAGTATGCCAAATAGTATGAGACTACAAAAGGGGACACACCACATACCTCAGAAATTGAAAGGGAGGCCGAAGGAGGGCCTGGTGATTAAAGCGCTGATTATGATGGGCGAGTTCTTTAGATCGCGCTTATGGTTCTGGGCATGTTCTGTGGAACGCGGTGATAACTTATAGCGCGTTATCAGATAAAACTGCGGGATGTGTTAGTTGATTCCTTCCTTGCTCCAAGGCCGGCCAAGGTGCAAGGGCCTCACGTCTTCTTCTTCTTATGCCTGCAAAACAATGAAAACCACCAAAAGAAAACCCATTAGAACGTGATTAAGTGTAGAATCTATCTCTATTTTTAATAAAAGCATGCAAAAGGAGGGCTAGATCACCTGGGGGTTTGGTGATTTTTAACCCCTATGGGAGGGCCAAAAATAGGTTTGGTGTGTGTGTGTATGCATATATTTGAGAAAAAGGAGTTGGCTTGAAGAATAGATGCAATGATATGCAAAGATCAAAGCGAATTAAAAGAGACAAAGAAAAGGGGGAAAAATGAAGAACAACAAAGAACAAACAAAAGCTCTAAATACTCCCTTGGATGAGAGGAGGGTGAGGGATCAGAGATCCTCGATGAAGCACGGCCTCGCCCTCTCTCCTATGGTCGAAGTCCCAGAGTGGCATCCCTTAAGATCGACGGCCATGGACCCAATTTATAGAAGAAAGGTGAACTAGAAACCCTAGGTCGGAGCTCCCAGAAATACAAGGATTTAGAGGCCCAAGATCAGGTAATCCTGCCGATTATTGAGGGGGAAAGACTCCTAGAAAGATTAGTAACCTTCCCTGAGCTCCGAAACTTACCCAGATAAGGATTAAAAATCGGAAAGAGAGGGTTTTGGCTGGAAGGGTTTCCATCTGAGAATGCGCTCAGGATGAGCACCGCGATCTTGAGGAACGTGCCGCCACGATATACCGCGATCCAAATTGACCGGTCAAAGTCGATCAGTCAAAAACCAAAGCCTCAATAACGCGCCATAGGTGTTGAGCGCGATAACGCCGCGCTACCAAAAGAATAAGTGCCCTTGTGAGAGGTCGCTCAATCAATAGTTTAAAGAAATAGCGCCCTTGTAAAAGGTCGTTCATTTAATGTTTGAATAGGAACGCGGTATTACTCTATAGCGCGATAATTAATAACGCGACGTCAGTGGTGAGCGCATTCATGATGGATTGACCAAAGCCTCGGGCTGATATCCAGGGCACAAAAGCTGAATCCAAGGGCTATAAATGGAGAGAGATGTCTCAGAAATAGACCAGAAAATCAACTAATTAAGGACCAATTGGGGCGTTAACAAGGAGAACAAGAAAATGACTCAACTTATGGGTCGAAAATGGGTGTCTACAGATGCCCCTCCTTTATATCCGCTTTGCAGGGGAGCAAGCGAGGGTGAAACGTAGGTGAGGCGGAGATGACACAAAGTGTTGGCGAAGCAGAGATGGAGTGGAGATATAGTGAAGCAGACTAATAAGTGGACATCAAGGAAAAAAGACACCCGTCACCACCGAAAAGTGATAGGAATAATCCAGAAAACTCCGAGCTAACCACAAGGTCAAGCTAGCACGGGTGACTCCTGCTTGGAATGACAGACAAGGAACAAAGAAAAGAAAGATGATCAACCTCTTGCATAAAAGAGGCACCCTCAATGCACAGCAACTGAAGGTTTCACTCAGTTAGCGGAATAGACGCTAGCCCGGCGGATCTATCAACGCCATCGTGCGGTTCACAGCTAACGAGCGGACCAAGGAAGGAATAACTAAAATTGGATTGAATGGAGATAGAAAAATTCCAGACAAGGGTCACACTGACTAACAAGCTCGAGCAATGAAACTGGAGTAGTCTTTCAAATTCAGAATGGAATAACACTTCTTGTTCAAGAATTTAAGCACGATTGATCATCAATTGGAGAGAAACTGGGACCATTGTGAGTCGTGAATGCTCAAAGATGACATGATGCGTGCAGGGCTAAAATAAAAGAAATCATCAAAACAAATGTGAAGAAAAGATTAAAATATAAGATACTCAAGGATAATATTGTTAAATTCAACAAATCTGAGTCAATCGTCCCCAAATTTATCCAACCTAACGGCCTATCCAGCGATTAACAGTGTATCCCTCTTGCACAAAAGAGGCACCCTCAATGCGCAGCAACTGAAGGTTTCACTCAGTTAGCGGAATAGATGCTAGCCCGGCGGATCTATCGACGCTATCGTGCGGTTCACATCTAACGAGCGGACCAAGGAAGGAATAACTAAAATTGGATTGAATGGAGATAGAAAAATTCCAGACAAGGGTCACACTGACTAACAAGATCGAGTAATCAAACTGGAGTAGTCTTTCAAATTCAGAATGGAATAACACTTCTTGTTCAAGAATCTAAGCATGATTGATCATCAATTGGAGAGAAACTGGGACCATTGTGAGTCGTGAATGCTCAAAGATGACATGATGCGTGTAGGGCTAAAATAAAAGAAATCATCAAAACAAATGCGAAGAAAAGATTAAAATATAAGATACTCAAGGATAATATTGTTAAATTGAGCAAATCTGAGTCCATCGTCCCCAAATTTATCCAACCTAATGGCCTATCCAACGATTAATAGTGTATCCCTCTTGCACAAAAGAGGCACCCTCAATGCGCAGCAACTGAAGGTTTCACTCAGTTAGCGGAATAGACGCTAGCCCGGTGGATCTATCGATGCCATTGTGCGGTTCACAGCTAACGAGCGGACCAAGGAAGGAATAACTAAAATTTGATTGAATGGAGATAGAAAAATTCCATATAAGGGTCACACTAACTAACAAGATCGAGCAATCAAACTGGAGTAGTCTTTCAAATTCAGAATGGAATAACACTTCTTGTTCAAGAATTTAAGCATGATTGATCATCAATTGGAGAGAAACTGGGACCATTGTGAGTCGTTAATGCTCAAAGATGACATGATGCGTGCAGGGCTAAAATAAAAGAAATCATAAAAATAAATGTAAAGAAAAGATTAAAATATAAGATACTGTAGGATAATATTGTTAAATTTAGCAAATCTGAGTCCATCGTCCCCAAATTTATCCAACCTAACGGCCTATCCAGCGATTAACTGTGTATCCTTGGATCATCACTATTTTTGGTAGAGGGGAACTCAAATCCCAGAACACACAGAGAACCAGCCGGTCCTTGAGATAATATAATAGTGTAGATAACATATAATAATGCAACAAAGGATGGGTCAATGAGATACTTACCTAATGGCGTGCCAGTTCCATTTTTTGCTTTTTTTCTTTTTTTCCATTTTTTTTCAACAAGAGGGTAAGTGATAATGAACCAGAAAATAAATGGCGAAGTGGTAACAAACATAATAATTATGAGTAAACATATACACAACGGATGGATAATCACAATGAATTAATGGCTAGATGGCATAGTGGGAGAAAGCAGACAAGCACAAACACAACAAGGCGAAATGCTATGGAAAACGAAGCAAACTTCAAACAACGAGTGACAGCCTCTTTTTACTTCTTTTTTTTATTTTTTTGTTTCTTTTCTTCTTTTGTTTCTTTTTTTTTTTTTGTTTTTTTTTTATTTTTTAGAATTTTATTGGAATTTTCTAAAAAGCACCTATGTTTTACACCGCAATAACACATAATCGTGGTATTACCTATTACCGCGTTCGACACGCAGAAACCTTCAAAAAATCGAGCCCACAGTTCGTCTTCCTCCCCGAATCACCACCATTCGAACGAGAGAAAAGAGAGGCCTTCGCCCCCCCTTCCCCCCGACGCCTTGCCCATCGCCAATGGATGCTTAAGAGGGTCCCCCGCGATCAAAGTGGAGGGCGACCTGCCGACGGTCTCGCTCTCAAGGGGAAGATGAGGAGGTGAGCTCGCCGACGGCAGAAACGACGGGAGGAGGTGAAACGGGCTTGTCCTCGGTGACTAGGTCGGCCGGGGGCAAAAATGAGGAAGCCATGGACGTGGAGGATCCCACCCGAGAAGCCGAGGAAGCTGTGGGCGCGGCAGAGCCCGCCGGAAGTGCGACGGCGCGCATCGCGAAGGAGGTAAGCAAAACAATTTTTTTTGTTTTTTTGTTTTGTATTTTCTTGTGCATGGATATGAAGACAAGAGGATCGTGCCCCTGGCACGTTGTAGAGGGCAAAACGCCCCAAGAAAATGCCCCGGGAGAGGGGAGAAATGCCAGCGGCCGCCCGCGATAGAACATGGTGCTAACAGGGAACACGTTAATTAACGTGACCCCACTATTGTGTCCCTGTGATTTTGATGATGATAAACACCATAAGTCAAATGTCAGACATAACAAAAAGTCAAACACCTACACATTAAGTCTGAGCACATTTTCAGCTTGCAATGCAAGGTCCGTGCACATTCTAGTATTGAGTTTGCTGCATTTAACGCCCCGAGATCTGATTCGCAGATTTATGGCCATAATTTTTTTTTCTCTTTATCGGACCCCGAAGAATCACTCGTACATATCGCGGAAGCACAAACATATAACATGCATATACACGCATGAGAGAGAGAAAGAGAGAAACCACAATTACAAGTAATGTAAATATTGTTTCAACCATTCATAATTCCAAAAGAGAGTACATGTCCTTTGTTACAGAATAAACATGAGTCCTCATAGGTGTTGACACCCATTTTATACCGATAATTCGAGCCGTTTCTCTTACTCCCATTAGTTGATGCCTCGAGTTGTTCATCATTCACTGGGCCATTTTGTGGCATGACTCGGGCTCGTTTTATGGGTCGTCTCCCTCCTTGGTGCAATTCGTGGTGATTCGGGGCTTGATGGGCCTTAGCTTTGGTCAATTGAACGTATTTTACAAGAAGCAAGTGCCTAAAGGCATGAATGGCTTCACATCAGCTGTTTAGAAGGTGGGCGGTTGAAGATGGGCCGTTCATGTATTTTGGCTAATTTCTGAGGATTTTCTGAATATTCACCGACAGGCTTTTGGTGCGGTGTTACTACGACCGTTCAATCTGATGGACGGGTCTATTCCAACCGCCTATATCTCAGAGTCCTACACGCGCCCATTTTCTCAGAGAATTATCCAAATGATTCGAATTATCACCGACAGAGTTAAACGGTCGTGTTTGTGTCGCCCTAAACTAAAACGGTCTCAATACAACCGTTCATATGTTCAGAGTCCAACGGCGAACATTTCGGCTAGTTCGAGAGATAGTTGGGATAATTTTCTGATTATTCGAGTTTCCACCGACAGGATAGACGGTCCGAATAAGACCGCCCATCCATTGAGCTCCTATCGTAAGACCGTACAAGACGTCGGCTGTCGATTTTCAACTGATTGTATCCCTTTTATTCCATGGTTTTATCCCCAACTTATTTTGATGATTTCTCCGCGGATAATCAACCATTTTTGATGCCATTTCATCTGGATGGAAGATTATGATATTATCTACGAATTATCTTTTGAGAGTTCGACCTGAAAAAGTCTCTAAACCCTGATTTCGAGGCTGGCCTTCTAGGTTCTATAAATAGACCCTACGGCCGGACGTCAAAAGGGGGGGAGATTTTGGTCGACGGCGAAGCCCTGTCGCATTTTTGAGCGACCTAGCACCAAGGAGGGAGGCTCTCCACGTCTGGACGAGCCTCCGGTCAAGGGAGTAGCCCAGTCTTCGTAGTCTTTCGTTCCGTAGCTTTGTCATTTTCCTTCATTGCATGCATTGTTTCTCACCCGCGTACCCCCTCCTTCTCATTATCATGCACACAACCATCCCGTTTTTTGTCACCCTAGGGGTTTAAAACCCCCCAGGTATTCCCCTTTTCATTTGTTTATGCTTAATTCTTCTCGTTTGAATGCATACTACATTATTTAGGTCTAATCTAGGTGTCTCTTCTGTGTCTCTACGTTGCTTCGCAGGTCAGCACTTAATCAGCACGAGGCCCATCCCCTCTGGCCGGCCGGAGAGGGTGGAGGTCGAACCCTTCTCAACTTGCTGAGTGAAGGTACTGCGCGGCTATCCTCCGGCCGTTCAACGGTACGCGCGGTGCATCAACGACCGTTCTTCCCTGGAACGCGGTCTCTCTAGCGCCGTCCATCTCACTGCAGCAGTTCCTCCCGCGTCCCTCGCAGCGTCCTGGGGCGGTCTATCGTAAGACCGTTCAACATAAGGCGGTCCTAAGGGAGCCGTTCATTCCTCAACGCTGCACTAAGGCGAGTGTCTCCCTATTTTCCAAGGTACGGCGTGCCTATCGCGTACGGCATCTTGGTGGCGATCACGGTACTTTGCTTCATTCCTTATCTTCTCTTCTTTCTCTCACTTGTCTCATGCACTTGACGCACTTTGACCCGTAGTGAAAGGGAGAGAGGAGAGAAATATATATCTACACCCCTTTTGTGGCGATCACGGTGGGACGCCTAATGCCCATCGTGCTTTTGAGTTGCTGACCCTTCTTAGTCGTTGTCAAGGTTTCCTTCTTGGAGTGACTTACAGGTTGGATGCGGTTCCTGTCCTCTGGCGCACACGCGGTTCGTCCAGGGCCGTCTACCAATACACACGGTTGATACTCCACCGCTCATATACTCTGCCATCAGGTTTATCTACCCCGGCCTTTCCTGTTGCAGACGGCTCCCTGGACGCCGTCCATCCGTTTGAGCGGCTTTCACACCGCCGTCCCGCGCTCAGGCACAGGTACGCTGTACTTTTTGGGTGGCAGATACACGGCTGTGAGGCGGTGGTTCAAGTACGTGAGCGGTTGACTGTCGGCCGTCTGTCTGGTATTTCCCTTGCTTTCCTCCCATCAACTACGGTTGGATATTAACCGCCTGTGTACTTAGAGCGGTCAGAGGAGGACCGCACATCTCCTGTTGCAGTGCATTTATTTCATCTTGCTTAGTTTTTTTGGCTGATATATATTGCTCCTGGTGCTGTTCATTGGCCCCCCCTACCATCTTATTATCATTGCATCACCATGTTTTTACTACTCATGTGTATACTCGCTCATTGATTGATAGCTGCTAGGCTAGTTTGTGCATGCACTCCGGTGCGCATAGGAGCATCGACATCTTCCCATATTAGCTGCATTCCTACCGAGGTAGGGTTTCCTCTCGTCTCCATATTCCTTGGAGCCGACTAGGGACCTTGCTGGGGACCTCCGTAAGCCCCCGTGAGCCGTGGATTCCCACACGGACGCCGGGCAGGTTGTACCGTATCCACCCCAGTCTAGGGTTGCATTCGCGAGTGAGAGGTCTCGATAGGGTCACACAGTTCCTCGTTTCTCATCCCAATCAGGCACCTAGTGGTCGAGAGAATTGATATTTTCATTAATCCACTAAGGTTCAAACCCAAAGATATAAGGAACTGACGAGCATCATTTTAAGAACTTGATTGCATTACTGAGTGATTCTGCTCTCATCTCGCTCCATTATATGCTTATTGCTTGATTGGTAGATTTGATTGATTTAGTGTTGCTTGTTCTAGTAGCAAGTGTCTTGGTGTATGTGGGGCTGCCTTCTGCCCCCACGATCATCTCCTAGGGTTGACTCTTATTTCCATTCCTACTCCAACCCCTTGTTCGATTCTTCTTCTTCCATGTCGTCGTATGACTTCTCTCAGGCCCACGAGGATTCCCTTCCTCGTGGTCTCCTTGAGGACCCACCTAGGGTCACCCACTTGCAAGGGGGAGAGGGGACGGCCCCTTCACTCCCGACCTCTCTGGGCGAGGGTCCCCGACCCTCTTTTTCAAATCCGCCCAATCAGAATTCAGCCAATATGATCCTCAATATGATGGCCCAGTTGGACCCCACCCAACTCCATCTCATCAGACAAGCTTTGCAAGGGGGCGATGCCCCGGCCTCAGTTCCGGCTCATGCCACGGCCAGTGTCGCCACTTCATCTCCTGTGGTCGGGACCACCTCTGTGGCTCCCATTGACCTTACTCCGGTCCCCCCCTCAGAACCTTCGCTATCCCAATATAGAAATGGGCCAGGCGTCCACATCGGTCCATCAGCAACTTGATAAAGGAAAATCCCCGATCCCCTCTGTTCCTTATCTTGAGTCGTACCCTACAGTTTCTCCATCGCCTCAGGCCCTCATGGCCCCGGCGGACTTCGCTAGGTCACAGTCAGGGGCGGCCCAGGTGGCTCATACGGACATGGGCCCTTCCTCAGCCCATTATCCCTCTTACGGGCCGCCTCCTTCGTCAGTTTATCCTTTGGTCACCTATCCAGGTGCCGCTCCTCTTGCCCCCCCTCCTTCCCAGGAACGGGAAATTCTTGACAAGTGGGCCGCTATGCAGCAACAAATTGATCTCCTCCACAAGCGGGTCGGCCCGCAATCTCTGGCCGATGTCCCTATCCCTAACTTCAGGGACCTACGTCTTCCTTCCCAGTCAGAGCTCCCCGTGTACCGCAAATACGATGGGAACGGCAACCCATTCATCCATGTCCAGGAGTTCTTGTACGAGTCCGCGCAGTTCCAGCAGGATGATCGTTTGATGGCCCATTTGTTCCGTCGGTCTCTGGAGGGGGTCGCGTTGGAATGGTTCTACACCTTGCCTATGGAGGAGGCTGAGAATTTCAAGACCGTCAAGGAGAGGTTTATACAGAGGTTTCAGGATCGGGTCGGACCCGAGTACTCTTTCACTGACCTGGTGGCGGAGAGGATGAAGCCGGAGGAAGACTTCACAACCTATGCTGACCCCTGGAGACAGATGGCCTCACGGGTGCCCGGGCAGATTCCGGAAGAGGAAAAAGTGAAGTTGTTGATTTCCAATGCTACGCCAACTTTCAGAAACATTCTGGCAATGAATGACATTTCAAACATGCACCAACTATACAGCAGAGCTAGGTTTATTCAGACCCAATTTAAAGACTCCCCCATCCATTCTTTATTCGAGGCCCAGAAACCCAAAGCCACCAAGAAAACCCAGGGCCCCATCACTGAGGGGGTACAAATTAACGAGCAAGTCCAGGCCGTTCAGCTCCCCCAACAAGCCACTCCACCCCGCTTCCCACCGCCTCAGCGTAACCCCCAGTTCACCGCTCCGCCAGTTCCCCAGCCTGCCTTCCAAGTCCTGCAATATCCTGAACAAGCACCTCCGCCACCCCAACAGCCTCAGCGGCCCCCGTAATACAATAGTGTTCCTCCACCCCCCACCTACGGCTCTGCTCGACCAGCTCCAAAAAGGGCTCATTACCCCCCTCTTCCGGAGACCTTGCCAGATGTTTTCTCTGCTCTAATGTATACTGGTGACCTCCAGTTGCCTCCTGAACGCCCGAACTGGAATCCGGCTACCGACCAATCCCGATATTGTATATTTCATCGGCAACCCGAGCACACAATAGAACGATGTTACCAATTCAGAGACCTGGTGTATGATTTGCATGAGGGCCAGAGGATTGATTGGGCCCAAATGCGCCAGCTAATTGAGGATATCAAGCAGAGGCAAAGACAGGCCAGGCCGCAACAGGCGGCGCCCCTAGCAGCAGCAGCAGCAACAGCCCCAGCAGCAACCGCAACCTCAACCGCAGCAGCAAGACCTTGGGATCCATCAAAATCCCATGCCAGTGCATCAGCCCGCTCCTCCGCAACAACAGCAACCGCCGGCACCGGCTCCAGCACAAGTGAATTTGGTCCAGCGCCCAGCCCCCAACGCTGGATGGACGTTTGATGATGAGACCCCCGCCCATCTCTTGGCCTTACACCACCACTACTCTCCCACACCTGCCATCCCCTCCATCCTTAGATCCACCGCTACACCGCCCGTCACTTCCCCCGCGTCGCCTCTTAGGCCCGCTACATTCCCCTCTACTCCGTCCGTCCTTTCACCACCACCCGCCACGCCTCCCATCATTTCCCCTAAGCTTAACCCTTCACCCATTTCCCCTCCACCAGGGCCCATCAAACCCACTTCAGTCATCCTCACCCCCATCTCCACGCCATTCACCTGCCCCACCAGGCCAAGCGGGGGTCCAGTCCAGGCCGTGCAAGCTTCGCAATGCGCCCTTCGGAGCGGGCGTCCTTTCCAAAGAATTTTTCCTTCCCCAGGTGCATCTGTACCAAACCCTACAGTTTCCTCCCCTACAGTTGAACCAGAAGAGATGGACCCGGTGCCGGGCACAAGATATGACTTATTACAGCACTTAGACCGGTTGCCGGCTAAAATCTCAGTGTTAGAACTAATCAAGAGGTCGCCGCTCCACCAAGACGCCCTGAAAATCTTCCTACAGAAAGTTATGGTGAGTGAAGATGTGGCAGTGGATAGCCTACCCGCGGTTTTGGCCACAATCACAAAGGGGCCCTCTATTGCATTTGCTGAGTCAGAGCTAGCTCCTCCTGAGGCACGGTAGATGCTGTTATGTATCACCATCTCTCTGAACAAAACGGCCGTGGAATCCGCCCTTGTGGACACAGGGGCGTCGATAAATGTCTGCCCATTGAGTACCCTTCGTGCTTGTAACATATCAGAGGACATGCTCAAGCCGACACCAACCACGATAGCCGCATATGATAACTCCAGACGTGCTTGTCACGGGGTGGTAACTGTACAGGCCGAGCTAGGGCCCTTAGTGATGGATGTAGAATTTTATGTGTTGGACATAGACCCAATGTTCAAAGCCATTCTGGGTCGTCCATGGTTGAATAGTTTGAACGCCGTCCCCTCGACCGCCCATCAGTGCATGAAGTTCCCATTCCAAGGGCGAGTGGTCAATGTGAAAAGTGTTTCCACAGTCCAAAACGTTGACGCCATAGCAGCCAAGATTCTGCCCACACTATGGCCGAGTAACAGACCTGTTCTATCTGTCATGGACTTAAACTATTCATGGGCATATGCGTCGCGCAAGCCCACCGCTGCACCAATCAATGTGAAGGTTAAGCCCAAGATGAGAGACTCCAAAGGGTGGCACCTAATTCTAAAATTGGGCTATCAGCCAGGCCGAGGACTCGGCGCACAACTGCAGGGCAGAACCAACCCCGTTCCCAAGGGAAGGAAGATGGGCCGCCGGGGCCTCGGCTACCATGAATCCTCCATGTCAATGCTTGGGGACTCTGGGCCGTTGACCTGGGATTACCGACAACATTTTGTGAAGGGTCCGTCGCAGCCCGGCACCTTGAAGACCTCGCCATCCAGCCTTGAAGAAAAGATAGATGAAGCTTGTGCTGTTGCCGATCTGCCACCACCACCGCAAGAGCTAGCCGGTGACTTGGAAGACCTTTCTGAATGCCTTACAAGGATGTTTTGTGAAAAAGAGGGTGACCCAAAGAAGAAGGAGACGCAACTGGTAAGGCGCCCTCCGATGCCATTGGCCCGCCAGGGGCCCCGAAAGATGGGGAGCTCCGCCACTACTTATTCTATGTCCCCATCCCGTCTCGCTTCCTGGTTTCAACGGTTGGATTCTGTTCTCCATTCCCCTCCACTCCTGGTCGACCCGTACTTTGCGAAGAGACCTGAAATTCTATTCGTTCCATGTGCTTGCGGGCGCTGCCCGCCCATTGATCTATCAACCCTATTCACTCCTCCTCCTCCAGGAGCTCAGCTCCATGAAATGTGGTTTAAGTCTTCTGACCCTTTCTTTGACTGCATCTTCCTAGAATTGTTCCCCATGCAGCTTCCTCCTCCTCCGCCTTCTTCCTCCTGTTGTGTGATCACCTCCGACCTCCAAAAAAAAACGCCAATTTCAAAACGGAGGTCTCCATGGAAGATTACGCTATGTTCTGCCCAGATCCCCAGGGGCGCGAGACCCCTGTTTCTTTTCCGGTAGATTTCTTCTCCCCTAGATTAGATGTACAGTGTATAGAGCCTTGACCCCGCATTGGTCGAACACAGACTGATTCTCAAACCAGGGGCAACGCCCGTTAAACAGAAGGCAAGGAGATTTCACCCGCAGATGGCCTTGAGGATTAAGGAAGAAGTCAATAAATTGCATAAGGACAGGTTCATTAGAGTGGTGATGTACCCGCAATGGGTGGCAAACATAGTCCTGGTGATGAAGAAGGATGGTAAAATTCGAATATGTATTGACTTCAGGGACTTAAACAAGGCATGTCCGAAAGATGATTTTCCACTTCCTCACATCGACGTCTTGGTCGATAATACAGCTGGGTACGAAGCCCTCTCCTTCATGGACGGCTACTCGGGGTATAACCAAATCCTTTTGGCTCCGGAGGATCAAGAAAAGACCTCGTTCACCACACCTTGGGGCACATACTGCTACATCGTTATGCCATTTGGGTTGAAGAATGCAGGTGCCACCTACCAAAGAGCGATGATGGCTATCTTCCACGATATGATGCACGTTTATCTAGAAGCTTATGTGGATGATATTTTGTTCAAATCGAGGTCACAAGAAGAGCATCCCGCCATTCTAGCCAAAGTATTGCAAAGGGCTAGGGAATACAAGTTAAAGATGAATCCAAAGAAATGTGTGTTCGGAGTTGCATCAGGGAAATTGCTCGGGTTTATAGTAAGTAAGAGGGGAATTCAGATCGATCCAAACAAGGCAAAGGCCGTCATGGAAATGCCACCGCCGAAGAACATCACTGAGCTTCGAGGTTTGATCGGGCGTTTGCAATTTATCAGGAGATTCATATCTCAGCATTCGCAAAGATGCCGCCCGTTTTATGAACTACTAAAGGCAGGCGCGAAATTTGAATGGAATGAACAATGTCAGAAGGCCTATGAGGAACTCAAGGTTTACCTCTCTAATCCCCCGGTTCTACAACCACCCGTCCCCGGGAAACCCCTGATCTTGTACATTTCTGTAATTGAGGACTCCCTAGGAGCTGTTTTGGCACAGGTAGACGATGAAGGAAGGGAAAGGGCGGCGTACTATCTCTCAAGGTTATTTAATCCCACTGAATCCAAGTACACTACTATGGAGAAAACCTGTGCAGCACTAGTGTGGGTAGCACAGAAGCTTAAACACTATTTTCTTGCCCACGAGGTTAGGCTCATCTCTAGAATGGACCCCATTCGTTATCTGTTGGAAAAGCCGGTCCTTTCCAATCGGCTAGCTCACTGGCAAAGCTTTCTTTCCCAGTTCGACATCACCTTCATCATGCAGAAAGCAATCAAGGGATATGCTATTTCCGAGCACCTGGCTCATTCTCCTATCCCTCGCACTGATTCCATTCAGGACGAATTCCCCGATGAACACCTGGCGGTGATCACTCATCTTCCTTTTTGGTCCCTTCACTTCGATGGTGCCCTTAATTCCCAGGGCAGCGGAGTCGGCGCCGTTCTCCTTACTCCAGAAGGGGTAACCATCCCCGTGGCATATCAACTCTCATTCCCTGCCACCAACAATATAGCCGAGTATGAGGCTCTCCTTGCCGGTCTGAAGCACGCCTACATCTTGGGCGCGTGATACCTAAACATCATAGGAGACTCTCAGCTGGTGCTGCGTCAAGTTTTGTCAACCTACCGCACCCGCGATCCTAAGCTCAAACCCTACCAGGATCTGCTCACGCTCTTGGCCAGGCAATTCACGAAACTCATCTACATTCACACTCCTCGCTCTCAGAATATCTTGGCCGACGCCCTTGCGTCTCTCGCCTCTTCTCTATCACTCCCCCTAAGTCGCGCCACTGAGACTATTGTGGTCCAAAGGCTCGACGTTCCTTCCCTGCAGGATCCCTGGTTCAACAATCTTAGGGTGTCCGTAGAGAAGAAAATAGAAAGGGAGGAAATAAAAGAGGTTTCATTGACTGAGCTCGAGGAGATCATTGAAGAGGAAGAATTGCCGTGGTTTTATGAGATTGAGCAATACTGTAAGGATGGTACATTTCTGGAAACAGCCAATGCTGAGCAGCGAAGAGCCATTAGAAGAGTCGCCGCCAGATACACGGTCATCGCCGGTGAATTGTATAGGCGGGCTCTGAGTGGAGTTCTAATGAGGTGCCTAGATGACGAAGAAGCTTGGAAAGTCGTGGAAGCAGCCCACTCCAGCGAGTGTGGAGGGCATGTAAACGGGCAAGCCTTGGCAAAGAAGATTCTTAGGCAGGGTTATTACTGGCCAACCCTAGAAGAAGATTGCTCCACCTATGTCCGTAGGTGTCTTCAGTGCCAAATCCATGCCGACAAAATCCACGCCCCGGCCTCTTCTCTTCATCCTGTTACGGCCCCTTGGCCATTTTCTATGTGGGCCTTTGACATCATCGGACCCCTCGGTGATCCGAACTCTGCTGTTAAACAGAAATCCTTCATTCTGACAGCTACGGAGTACTTTACCAAGTGGGCCGAAGCTGAAGCCTATGCAGAAATCAAAGCCACCACAGTATGCCGCTTCATCATGAAGAACATTATCTCGCGGTTCGGAGTACCAAGCAGCATCGTCACCGACAACGGGCCTCAATTCATCTCACAAGAACTCCAAGACCTCTGTAAGAAATTCAATATAGTTTTGCATCATTCATCACCATACTACCCCCAAGGTAATGGCCAGGCTGAGGCCACGAATAAGACTCTTCTCAAAATTATCAAGAAAACATGCGAATCACATAAATTTGCTGATTGGGCCGACAAATTGATAGAAGCTCTATGGGCTTACCGCACCTCCGTCCGCACTCCCACAGGGCAGACTCCCTTTGCCCTCACCTATGGAATGGAAGCGGTGCTCCCGTATGAAATTCTGATCCCTTCCCTAAGGGTGCAGCTGGATAAGGAACTTAATCTTGACGAACGTCGAGAGGCGTTGCTAGTCCAACTGGAACTCTTAGACGAGAAGAGATTGAATGCGGCCAATCATGTGTCAGTATATCAAAAGCGTGTCTCACGATATTTTCAAAAGAAGGTCATTGAAAGGAAATTTCAAGTGGGTAATATGGTTTTGAAACGCAAATTCATCAGGTCAGCAGGCCCCAGGTCTAAGCTGCAACCCAACTGGGAAGGGCCCTTCGTAATCAAAAAAGCTTATCCAGGTAATGCGTATCGTCTAATTAACTCGGAGGGGGAGGAATTGCCAAACCTGTGGAATGGGCTATATTTAAAGCGTTTTCATCCATAAAAATAAAACCAGTGAACGGCTCGATGGCAGGGCATACCCCACCAAATTGCGAAAGGAGGACCCAGGTCCAGCATCTCACACACTACACGACCCCGTGGTGCGGTATGCTCTCATGCTACCCGACACCGTTTCTCCTTTGGCCATGCTCGGGGAAGGTGGAAATCATTGTATTTCCTCTCTCTCGGTTGAAGATAGGGGCAAGTGGTGAATAAGGGGGCGAGAACTGACCCAGATTCCCTGTTAAAAGAGGTCTCAAATAGGGGCAATCCGTTAAGACCTCACTCTGCAAAAGAAAAAAAAAAGAAGAGAAAGAAAAGGAAAGCAAAAAGAAAGAAAAAAAGGAGAAAAGAACAGGGGCAAAATCAAAAGATAAAGCCGAAAGTACAAAGCCCAAAGGATGCAACTAGGCATGACAAGAGTGGCAGTACAGTTTCCCCGCGGGACGTTATGAGCCCGGTCGCATGCGTGCCTAGAGCGGGTGAAGGTTCGATAACGGATACAAAGTCCCGGCGCAACAGACCAGATTCCTTGAAAAGGGGGTGTCCCGGGAAAGAACTCAAGCCCTAAAAACCCCTACACCTATCGTCGGCTTCTCTACTCAATCTTTTTTTTTACTTTCCCAAGGAATGAATCCCACCCCGGGTATGGCCTCAGCAGAAGCACCGTCGAGCAAAGTTGACTCCGATCACGGGCGGTCCCCCCTTCCCGCACGTGCTGGGCCTTGGGATTCCGTAGCAAGACGAGAAGGTCCCTGTTATTGAGACCCGAACGGGTTTCAAAACCCAAAAAATCAAATATTTCAAAACCCAAAAAATCAAATATTCCAAAACCCAAAAAAAAATCAAATATTCCAAAACCCAAAAAAAAATCAAATATTTCAAAACCCAAAAAAAAAATCAAATATTTCAAAACCTCAAAAAAAAATCAAATATTTCAAAACCTCAAAAAGATCAAATATTTCGAAACCAAAAAAAAATCAAATCAAATACTCCAAAACCCAAAAAGATCGAACATTTCAAAATCCAACAAAATCTTACATGTTTCCCTCTTGCATTCATCTGCATTTCTCGCACTTTGATACTTGCCTATTTAATAAGGCTCACCCCCCTTGACCAAAAGTCAAGAAAGGGTCATCTCCTAACTTGCTGTAAGCAAGGGGCTGAGCCTAAAATAGATTTAATCTGTTTCGTGTTTGCATGTGTGCAGGGGCAGGTTGGAAGGGCAGTTGGCTCGAGACCACATGAATATTCAATCCTCGCGTTGACCTATGCCATCACATCACATCATAATCGAATCACAAAGCTCAAACTCAATCTCATTCAATCTTATTCATATCATATATCAAGCTGTCCAGATATAAAATCCTATCCCACATCATCATAAAAACAAAAGGAAAATCACTCAGTCCGCCGCCGGGCATCCCCGCGAGGACGTATCTCCCTCAACTCCCTAAGGTAAGCCTGTCGAGTCTCTGGAATCTCCTCAACCTCTGCTGGTAGGGTACGAACCCTACTCACCTCCCACATGATCAACGCACTCCTGACCGCCTGCTCGTCCTCCTCTGTCCCGATCCTCCGTGCCTGTAGCATGGGAAGGTGGGGTAGCGTAGGTAGCACCGTCCGGGGTAGTCCAATCTGCAGGTAGCATCTGTGCGGGCTGTACATCGCTAAGGTAGTGTCGCTCACGAGCCTCAAGTCCAAGCCAGCTCTCCTCGGTAGTCTGATGGTGGCATCATGGAGGAAGTCCGGGCGCATCACAAACCTATCCAGGGGCAGCCTGTTGATGTACGGGCGCCACTCGTCCCTGGTCTTCAGCTCAGCCGTCCTGCACTCAACCTGTGGAGAAAACCTGAAGGCACCCCCTATGAAGTAAAGGGGATGGCTCCCAAAGATCCTGCTAACTGAAGTAATGTCCTCCCTCAGGGTAAACTTCATCCTAACTCCCATCCAGCACTCCAATAGGATCATTGAACCAAAGAGAGGACCTCCTAAGGCTGCTGAAGTAAGACCCTCGTACAGGTAAGCTAAGATAGCCTGAGAGATGGAAAACCCCTGCCAAAGGCCGCTGATGGTGCTGAGTAAAGGAGTCTCTAGGACATGGTCGGCTGAAGGGAAAAGGATGGCCCCGCATAGGCAGATGGACGCAGCTTTGGCTATGGCTTCAACCCACCCGCACTTATTCCGGCAATGCTCCACTCACTGGCTCAGAGGAAGGAGGTGGATGTGGCGAGGGCCTATAAAGGTACGAACATCCCCGCTATCAGGTATGAATCCCCCTAGGATGAGTTTTGGGTCTATAGGGGCAACGGTATGACATATCAAGTCTTCCTCCCCCACCTTGGACCTAGGGAGCCCGAAATATGTCTCTACCTCCTCTAGCAAGATAGTGGCCTCAAAAGATGGGAAGAAGAAAGTGTGGGTCTGAGGGTGCCAAATCTCCATCAGAGCAGAGATACTATGCCAGTCTAAGGAAAGTTTAGGGTAATTCTGACCTAAAACTAGGAGGGAGTGTAGGTGCTAGGATTTGAGAAGGTGAGTCACCCCGAGGGGCAATGCACGGACCATGGGAGCCACCCACTTCAAACTAGAAAAGCGTCTCGGGCCGGGAAGAAACTGAAAAGAAGGAGAAGGCAAAGGGGTGTAAGGAGATATAAGAGGAAGATTGAAAGATGGACTCTAAGCATATTCTGATCAAACTTACCTCTCTCATAGGGGTGGCGCTGAGATGTCGAGGAATCAAGCTTAGCCGTTGAATCGCTTCCCGCTCCTTTCTAGCCGGCCGCGGTCCTTCGAACAACGCGCCCTCCGCAGGACTACCATCATAAGCCCTCTTCATGTTGAGGTGACGAGAATCAAAGGTTTTAGGCCTCGGGAAAGGGAGAATGTGCGAGTTGAGGGTTCAGACCTCCCTACTACCTATAGGATTCATTAGGGAGCCTAAACATCTTAGGATTAGGCCTAGATAAGCCTAGGACGGGTTTAGATAGGGTTCTGATAAGTACAAAGCACCTTGCCCTCGGGCTGGGGACTCTCCAGGGAGTCCCCTTTCGGGCAAATAGGATGTTGGATTGGACGGTCTTACGATAGACCGTCCATACCATATACGGCCCATAATCAACCGTTCTTCTCTCCAAGGAAGCCCGAGTCCGGTGACTTGTGCGGCCCGACGTCTGCCGTTCCAGCATTCCTACGGTTTACATGGAACCGTTCCAAACAATTTAAGCGGCCCTTAGAGAACCGCGCTTATCGACGAACGGTCAGGGGAGAACCGTCCATATGCTCTGCCCCCCAATTAACCTGCTGCACTCAAGTCTCGATCATTTAGCACTCTCACCTCACTCAAGTCGGCGTGTGCGCTCTCATCTCACTCAAGTCGGCGTGTGCGTCTCTCATCTCACTCAAGTCGGCGTGTGCGTCTCTCATCTCACTCAAGTCGGCGTGTGCGTCACTCATCTCTCTCGGTCTAGGCACACTCCTCAAACTCATTGCATCCACTCATGCACGCATACATATATTCATCCACAAAGCCAGCAAAAAAGAATAGACACATCACTATCATGTCACACCATGTACAAAAGACGGGCCCAGTACAACAAGTCAAGCAGCTCCCTCTTCCTGGCCCCCGTCGCTGTCCCCCTCACCCTCATGCCTCTTTGGAGGAGGCATCGCTGAGGTCGCCTCGTCTCGACGGCGTCGCCGGCGCTGCTCATCCTCCTCGTTCCTCCGCTGGCCGGAGGAACCTGTGAAGTAGCTCCTAACAGAACCATGTGTACCATGGCTGACGCTCGGGGTCCCGCTGCGCGAGCGCCGACTGATGTCCTTATACGCTCGCAGCTCCCCGCGTAACTCCGCCGCCTCGGTCCGATACCGCTCAGCCTCGGCCGCACCAGCCTGGAGTCACTCTAGCTCGGCCTGGAGGAGTGCGGTCTCCACTGTGTCTGCCGGTCGGCTCAGTGCGGCCTCCGCCCGCGCGCGAGCTACCTCCTCTCGAGCCGCTGCTCGGCTCTGCTCCAACTCGACCCGAAGGCGGGTCAACTCAGATGTCTGCATCCACACATCACTTGTCAGTCAGTTACATAAGCATATCATTCATAAGCATAATGAGCAAGAGGAAGTTTAGAACTGCGTACCCTCTCTGTAAGGGCCACCTCGGCCGCCTTGGCCCGCTCCACCATATGAGTAAAGTCAGCATCTCGATCGGCCCGGTCTGCTGGGGTCTGGGCACAAGAAGAAGAAGGAGCGTCTGGTCCCGCCCTCTGAGCACCCTCGACGCGCTGCATCCAAATACTCCAGGTCAGTCATAGACATAATCATAATCATGTAGAGCTGCATAATTTAAAGAGTCTAGGGTTTAGAGCACTCACCAGTAGGGCCAGGGCCTGTCGGGCCTCGTCTCTCTCCCGGATGGTGGAGTGCAGGAGTCCCTGCAACTCTGCCACTCGTCCTGCGGGGTCAACCTACATTTTAGAAGTCCACGTGTTAGTGCATCATCATATAAGAATCATAAGCATAATAGACAAGGTTTAAGTTTGGAAGTCGTACCGGTCGGTGGGTGCCTCGGAACACCTGGTCCCGGTAGTGCCGAGCGTACGCAGTGTAGTACGCGCTGTCGCTCCCTGCCCGGGCAGTCACCACTCGCCCTCGCGCAGTCCAGTCGGCAACCTGCTCGGCGTTCCTCGCTGTCCAATCATACGCCTCGCGGATTCCCCGGGTCGTCCTCGTCACCCGTTCCCCCGCCTTCTCAGGCGCAGGGAACTCTACGGCCGGCTGATGGACCCCGATGGTCCTCATCACCAACCTGAAGTACAGTGGCTCCACCACATTCGTGCAGTGAAGCCACACGTCCCGGCCAGAGAAGGCCAAGGCCTCGGTCACCCACGGATGGCCCTCCGGGCTCTCCTCCGTGTAAGGAGTCCACCGTACCTGCAAGGAATAGGAAACTGCATCAGCATCATAATCATGAAAGAATAACATGTAATTAAAGAGTCTGAGTCTAGAAGCATACCGAGGTGTACGGTAGAGTGTCCAGGTCATCCTGCAGCTCCAGGACCTGCCTCCTCAAGGCCATCATTTCCCGGGGAGCTGTCCACCTCCGTGCGATCGGCAGGAGCCCAGGGCGGGTCTCCTCCCCTCTGCCTAGCCCACGTAGGCGTACGTAGGCCCATACCTGCATCACAAGTCGTGTCAGCATTATAGCAAGCATATAGGGTTGCATGATTAAATTATAATTAAGTCTAGAGTAGAGAGTAGTACCTGGAGTAAGGGGGAGAAGCCCCCAAGCATCGTCCGATGCGCCGTCGAACTAAGGGTGTCAAAGAGGAAGGCGAGGACCGCCGCTCCCCAAGCATAGTCACCTACATGCTCGAGCTCCTGGAGGAAAGGAAGGAAGCGACAGCTCATCACGTCCGCCCGAGTGGAGAAGAGAAGCCGCCCGAACATCAGCATCAGGAACCGTCTCAGCACTCTGTCCGCCTCAGGTCCCGACACCGCTGCGACCCTCGGTCTCGCCAGCCCCACGAGCCGCTCCAAGTGCTCCTCTGGTCTCTCACCCACTGCAACGCCAGCTCGTCGAAGACCCAGGCTGTCCTGGAGAGCAGCCCGGGGAAGGAGGGTCGACTGCCTCTCGGGGCACCGCAGCAGTAGGCCGAGCAGCTCCCGAGCCATCCCCTGGTAGTCAGGAAAAGTAGTCCCGCTGACCGGCGACCCGTGCACGCGTAGGCCAGTAAGCCTGGCCACGTTCTCCAATGTAGGGACCATGTGCCCCCACGGGAATAAGAACGTCCGACTCACTGGATCCCAGCGGTCGTACAGGGCATAGAGCAGAGCTGCGTCAAAGCGACACACCTCGATACTCAGGAAGGGGGCGAACCCCATGGCAGTCAACCGCTCCCTCTGGAAGTCCGGTAGTGCGAGGTACACTGCCCGAACCTGCAGCCAGGAGGTACGGGTCCTACGCTTCCCCTGCATTCATCCATCTCATTTACCTTAGTCGTTTAGTTTCACATTTTTGTTTCATTTAAATAAAATGCTCAGAGTCCAATTATTGATTTGAAGAACGGTTACTCACGAACCGCTCTCTAGATGAGCAGCCTCCCTCAGACCGCTCTGTTTCTCAGGTTCCCCCCGTTTGAACGGGCTACCCCTAGCCGTTTCTATCTTGGACGGATGACCCTGAACCGTCTGTTTGCCCGTCTTCCTAAGGAGTAACGGCCCACCTTTGACTGTATTGTTCTGATGACGATCCTGTAAGGACCGTATTGTTTTGCTTGGTTACATGTTTGGGCGGACCTATGTGGTCCGCCTACCTTTTGAACGGTGATAACCTCGCCGTATTGGGGTTTTGGTGCCCCGTTGGCTTTGTAAGGGTGAGCGGCGCTCCTTGCACCGTGTTTATTTGAGGCGGTCCTTTGGGGACCGCATTGTTTTGCCATACGGTTTCTGTTAAACCGTTTTACCGTCGCCGTCCCCGACGACGGTGAAGGCCCCCCCGGCCAGCTGGGAGACCTCCGTGGCCCCTAGACCGACCCCCCTAGGCCCCTCTAAGCCCCTAAGCTAGCATGCATGGAACGAAAGTGAGAAAAAAGGGAGGAAAGGTGGGGAGGCCTACCTCGGGATCACGTGGTTTCTTGGCCGCCCCCGCGGGTGGTGGTCCTCCGGCGACCTCCTCCTCGCCGGCAGGGGCCTCTTCGTCAGCAGCAACAATGGCGAGCTCTTCCATCGTCACCCCGGGCGTATCTCCCTCCTCCGATGGCGGTGGCGGTTGCTCCGGCGCCGGCGAGCCCTCACCGGCGGCTGACGGCCTGGCCGCCTGGTGCTTCATCCTGGTCATCAAGTAGGCTGGGGGGAGATTGAGAGAGGAAGAGAGGTTGAGAAGAGAGAGTGAGAGAGGGAGAGTGAGGGCGTTTTGCCCCTTTGTTCCTTCCACCGTCAGTTACGGTGGAGGGAGACGAGGGGGTTCCTTTTTTTTCGAGGTTGCACTAAGAACGGTCTATCGTTAGACCGTTCATAGTGTGAACGGTTCGTATATAACCGTATGTATCTCTTGACCGTTAATTTCAAGTCGGTTGGAATTCTATGCTCGCGCGGTTCTCTTGAAGCCGTTCCTATTATAAACGGTGCCGTACCAGCCGTTCGTCACTGGCAACCGGCCCTGTAAGATCTGTTCGAAGGTCAGGTAAGAACGGCTAACATAGAGCCGTTTGGAATATTGCACGGTTGAGGTGAGGCCGTATATCTGGTTGGTCTATTTAAATCATGAATATTGAATATTTTCTCTGGAAATACATATCTTAACCATCTTATGCAGCATCACTTCAGCTTTCTCGCCATTTCGCCTGCACAGGTAAGTCAGGTATGGCCTTCTATCCCTAAATCCCTTATTGCATTATTATATGGTATTATATTATACTATTCCGAGAGCCGGCAGGTTTCTTATGTGTCCCAGGATCTGATGTTCCCCTTCAACAAAAACAATGATGATCCAGGCTCATGTACCTAACCTTCGGATAGGCCGTTAAGTTGGGATATCATGAGGAGGAGGGTTCTATCCGCACGCTGTGGTTGCGGACGGTATCTTGACTCTGATATTCCCAGCTTAATAATACTACTCTCGAATATTTTATATTTTAATCTTTCTTTGCATTCGTTTTAACGATTTCTTTTATTTTTAGCCCAGCATGCATCATGCGCATCCTTTTGAGCTTCCATGCCCCATAGTCTGCTTAAGAAATGTCCCGCCAAGTGATGGTCAGCTGTGTGTCCCAATGCTCGAGTAAGGTGAACTAATTCCATTCCGAATTCGAAGGTTTTCTTTGGTTGGTTTGTTGGGGTCGGTTGACTGAAAGATCCCCGTCTGGAGCTTTAGCATTTTTTTCTTTTGTGGCCCCCTCATTGGACCGCGGGATTGTGTCCCCCATGAGGTTGGTCTTGTCGGTTGTTTTCGTTTAGTTTAGTCCCTCCAGATTGGCGTCGCCTTTTGGTCAATTACTCCTAACGTTCGGTCCAGGATTTTTCAGAAGATTCTCACCGCTTGTTGGTAGAAACGGGTGTCATTTTACCTTAACGCCCGCTTTTTCGGTCCACTCCGCTGCATTTCCGCTCTACCTCCATGTTCCATATCACCTCCACTTCACCTCCGCTCGCTCCCCTGCAAAGAGGGCGTTAAGGAGGGGCATCTGTTGACACCCGTTTTATACCAATAATTCGAGCCGTTTCTCTTACTCCCATTAGTTGATGCCTCGAGTTGTTCATCATTCACTTGGCCATTTTGTGGCATGACTCGGGCTCGTTTTATGGGTCGTCTCCCTCCTTGGGGCAATTCGTGGTGATTCGGGGCTTGATGGGCCTTGGCTTTGGTCAATTGAACGTATTTTACAAGAATCAAGTGCCTAAAGGCATGAACGGCTTCACATCAGCCGTTCAGAAGGTGGGCGGTTGAAGATGGGCCGTTCATGTATTTTGGCTAATTTCTGAGGATTTTCTGAATATTCACCGATAGGCTTTTGGTGCGGTGTTACTAGGACCGTTCAATCAGATGGACGGGTCTATTCCAACCGCCTATATCTCAGTGTCCTACGCGCGCCCATTTTCTCAGAGAATTATCCAAATGATTCGAATTATCACCGACAGAGTTAAACGGTCGTGTTTGTGCCGCCCTAAACTAAAACGGTCTCAATACAACCGTTCATATGTTCAGAGTCCAACGGCGAACATTTCGGCTAGTTCGAGAGATAGTTGGGATAATTTTCTGATTATTCGAGTTTCCACCGACAGGATAGACGGTCCGAATAAGACCGCCCATCCATTGAGCGGCCTATCATAAGACCGTACAAGACGTCGGCTGTCGATTTTCAACTGATTTTATCCCTTTTATTCCATGGTTTTATCCCCAACTTATTTTGATGATTTCTCCGCGGATAATCAACCATTTTTGATGCTGTTTCGTCTGGATGGAAGATTATGATATTATCTACGAATTATCTTTTGAGAGTTCGACCTGAAAAAGTCTCTAAACCCTGATTTCGAGGCTGGCCTTCTAGGTTCTATAAATAGACCCTACGGCCGGACGTCAAAAGGGGGGGAGATTTTGGTCGACGGCGAAGCCCTGCCACATTTTTGAGCGACCTAGCACCAAGGAGGGAGGCTCTCCACGTCCGCACGAGCCTCCAGTCAAGGGAGTAGCCCAGTCTTCGTAGTCTTTCGTTCCGTAGCTTTGTCGTTTTCCTTCATTGCATGCATTGTTTCTCACCCGCGTACCCCCTCCTTCTCATTATCATGCACACAACCATCCCGTTTTTTGTCACCCTAGGGGTTTAAAACCCCCCAGGTATTCCCCTTTTCATTTGTTTATGCTTAATTCTCCTCGTTTGAATGCATACTACATTATTTAGGTCTAATCTAGGTGTCTCTTCTGTGTCTCTACGTTGTTTCGCAGGTCAGCACTTAATCAGCACGAGGCCCATCCCCTCTGGCCGGCCGGAGAGGGTGGAGGTCGAACCCTTCTCAACTTGCTGAGTGAAGGTACTGCGCGGCTATCCTCCGGCCGTTCAACGGTACGCGCGGTGCATCAACGACCGTTCTTCCCTGGAACGCGGTCTCTCTAGCGCCGTCCATCTCACTGCAGCAGTTCCTCCTGCGTCCCTCGCAGCGTCCTGGGACGGTCTATCGTAAGACCGTTCAACATAAGGCGGTCCTAAGGGAGCCGTTCATTCCTCAACGCTGCACTAAGGCGAGTGTCTCCCTATTTTCCAAGGTACGGCGTGCCTATCGCGTACGGCATCTTGGTGGCGATCACGGTACTTTGCTTCATTCCTTATCTTCTCTTATTTCTCTCACTTGTCTCATGCACTTGACGCACTTTGACCCGTAGTGAAAGGGAGAGAGGAGAGAAATATATATCTACAATAGGCTCACCCACCCATGACCATACATATAAGAGAGATAGTCCACCGTAACCTACTCAGCTGAAGTGAGGACCAACACTACTCCTCAGCCGCAGCCTCCTCCTGAACTTCTTCTATGTCCCCTGAAAACGTGTGTCACAAAGGGGGGTGAGTATGACGCTCAGTAGGCAGCCTAAACAAATTGGGGTTAACTTGCATCTATATAACCAATTTATATACATAATTCAGGTGTTAATAATAGCATGATTCATTCACTATCGTTTACTTAAAATAACTCATATGCAGAAAATACATATTCTTTATCTAATATATAAAGTACCCATTCATGCGCTGAAGCCATGGTGAATGAGCAATTAAACATTATCACATTTTCGTTAATCAAGGAACTGAATAGCTGCCGCAAACATAGGAGGCCCACACACACACAAACGAACGGAAGGAGTACTGCGCAGACCCGAGAGTAAACTCCCACCTAGACTCCTGCCGCACGGGGCGTTACGTCTCGCTGTCCCCCGGGTTCTGTGGCATTACGTCTTGTCGTCCCACAGAACGAACCAGCCGAATGGTTTTTAAACCAGGGCATTACGTCACGCTTTTCCCTGGGATCTTTTACTTCCGTGGCGTTACGACTCGCTGTCCCGTAGAAGGGACCGAAGTCCAACCTCACCAAATGCTATTGTTTTCCATTCATAACATTCACTTTGTATTCGTATCCACATTCGTACTCATTTTACAATTTTTGTATGATACTTTATCATAACAAGCATGCTTTCAATGATTTAAGTGGGCTAAACATACTCTAATATTCTAAACATGCTTACAGATGTGCTTCTAATATTCTAAACATGCTCACATATGTGCTTCTAATAGTTTAAGAGGGCTAAACATACTTGCAGTCATGTTTAGGTTAGTACAGGTTTATCCTTCTAGGCTACACATGCACAAAAAATGATTTATATATGAGAGTACAGAATTTCTGGGTGCATGAAATTTTTACAGGAAGGTTCTGCCTTGGTTCCCCATCATTTCCTTTTTTCCCAGATTTTTATGAATTAAAATGCCCATTCAAAATCCCCTTTTCTCGGTTTTTAGAAATTGGGTCAGTGCAGCATGTGCACCGACCCTACTAGAACATGCATAGACCTCACTAGAACATGCACAAACTTTATTGGAACATGCACAGACCCTGCTTGTGGCCAGGGCCAGACATGCACTAACCTCACTGGAACATGCACCGACCTCACTGGAATATGCACAGACCTAACTTATGATTTGAACTAAACCTTCACCGACCTCACTAGAACATGCACCGACCTCACTGAAACACGCATAGACCTCACTTATGATTTGAACTAAACATGTACCGATCTCACTAGAACATGCACCGACCTCATTGAAACATGCACAGACTTCACTTATGGTTTGAACTAAACCTGCACCGACCTCACTAGAACATGCACAGACCTTACTAAAACATGCACAGACCTCACTTATGATTTGAACTACACCTGCACCGACCTCACTAGAACATGCAGAGACCTTACTGAAACATGCATAAACCTCACTTATGATTTGAACTAAACATGCACCGACCTCACTTATGATTTGAACTAAACGTGCACAGACTTTACAAACATGCATAGACCTTACCATTACAAGAACATGCACAGACTTTACAAACATGCACAGACCTTACCATTACAAGAACATGCACAGACTTTACTATAAAACATGCACAGACTTTACAAACATGCACATACCTTACCATTACTAGAATATGCACAGACTTTACTATAAAATATGCACAGACTTTACAAACATGCACAGACCTTACCATTACTAGCACATGCACAGACTCTACTATAAAACATGCACAGACCTTACAAAACATGCACATACCTTACAAAATATACACAGACCTTACCATTACTAGAACATGCACAGACTTTATTATAAAACATGCACAGACTTTACAAACATGCACAGACCTTACCATTACTAGAACATGCACAGACTTTATTATAAAACATGCACAGACTTTACAAATATGCACAGACCTTACCATTACTAGAACATGCACAGACTCTACTACAAAACATGCACAGACCTTACAAAACATGCACAGACCTTACCATTCTTAGAACATGCACAGACTTTATTATAAAATATGCACAGACTTTACAAACATGCAGAGACTTGCTATGACCCATATGAAATATGTATAGACCTTGTCCCAAAGGCTGACCTTCCTAGGGACTGTACTATTCCTTAGAGACTCAAAGGTAATTCATGGGAGCCCGAAACCAGATGAAAACAAAAACCAAAAATGAATATGGTGGTGGTCCTCGCATGCCCTTAATCCCTCTTTAATGTGTAGAAAATATACTTTAAAACCATTCTAATGCAACATTGACCCCTAAAGTTTGAGGTTAGGTGCCTACCTTTGAGATGTTAACCGACGATTCGGGGATAATATCCACACCCCAGATCCACCTCAGCTTTACCCTTCGATCCGGGGATGAGATCCACACCCCAGACCCACCAAGACTTCACTGCAGGTCCACCCTCTTAAGCAAGGGCCAAGGTCCCTCACCTCTCTTCCTTTCACAAGAGGACCCGTAGGTGGCAGAAAATGGAAGATAAGTGTTGCTAAAGGTTGACCACCCATGAAACCCACCTCTTTATATAGCCTCCAAGCCTCCCAGGGTGCTATCTACTATCCACAAGCCTCCATCCCGCTCCCAAAGGTCGCTGGTTTAAAGAGGGGTTAATGCTAAGCATCCCTTCGGTTGAATAGAGGTGACCCTTCGTCTACCCGGTCATAGATGCGAGTGGGCACATTTTTCTGTTAGGAATTAGGTTGTGATGTCTTCATATGAAATGAAGATGACTTCAAGATCTAACTCTGGGTTGTAGTTTCATTGAATTTCGTGAACACTCGCATGAGATATGATTTTCTCAATATTAACATTCATTTCCCGTGTTCCAGTCGCGACCCTTCATCTACCTGATCATAAATGCAAGTGAGCGCATTTTTCTATTGGGATTTTGGTTAGGGTGTCTTCCGATGAAATCAAAGGGACTTCTTGATCTAAATTTTGGTGATAGTTTCATCAAATTTCATTATCCCTATAAGTAGGTATAATTTTTCCATTAATTACATGCGATTTCGCCCAATAGTCACACCTCCTCATGATAGCTGGTAGAAAAGGGCTCAGAACCATGGGTTCTGGTGCGAATTGGGTTTCCACTTCAGTATAAGAGTTTGGGCTAAGGGCCCAAGCTTTTTGATGAGCCTGGTTTCATCCCATTCTGATCTTTCTACGTTGAGTTACGAATTTTCTAAGGATTCTTAGATAATCTATCCAGTTTTTTGGCCCGTTTAGTTCATGGGTCCGAATTGTGCCCGATTGGGCTACTGCCCAATCAGCGGTCATAACATCATCCCCCCCTTAAAATAATTTCATCCTCGAAATTGACTTGAACAAATCTCGTTAAAAAGAAAAGGTTGTACTCACCGAATAGTTGAGGGTATTTCCGGCGCATCTTGTTCTCCGGCTCCCAAGTTGCTTCCTCGGAATGAGAATTCCCCCATAACACCTTTACCAGCCGGATGGTTTTATTTCTCAATACCTGTTCTTTCCAATCAACGATCTTGCAGGGCTGCTCCACATAAGACATGTCTGCTCGAACCTCCAGGGGCTCATACATTATAACATGTGAGGCATCCGGAACATACTTCCTGAGCATGGAGACATGAAAGACCGGATGAACATGCGACAGAGCAGGCGTAAGTGCAAGTCGATAAGCCACCTCGCCGACTCTTTGCAAAATCTCAAAAGGCCCGATATATCTGGGGCTGAGCTTTCCCTACTTTCTGAATCGCATGACCGCCTTGGTAGGAGACACCTTTAAGAACACATGGTCCCCTTTGACAAACGTCAACTCTCTCCGCCGCTGGTCGGCATAACTTTTCTGACGGCTCTGGGCTATGAAGAGTCACTGTCGGATCATGGATATCTTCTCTGAGCAGTCCTGTACAAGTTGTGGCCCGAACAGCCGCTTCTCGTTGTTGTGTCCCCTGTGGTTCTGGGGTTTTGATGATGACAAATATTATGACTCATTATGTTTAAATGTACATCCTTGATGATATAATCCTGATGTACTATGAGAAACTGTCAGAACAGGTTTAAGGATGACTCACAGGTCATGAAGTCAACCCAAGTCAAAGTCAAATCTCTGACAGGTAAGGTCAATGCACAGTCAGATCATGTAATGTTCTGCCTAATCTCAGTTCTGTGCATATGTTAATCTTTATACAGAAATGTTGGTGCATGTGTTAAGTCCATGCACATGGAAGGTCAATGCTAGTTTTCATATGTGCATCATTTTATAAGTCTATACATTCTCTCACATGCAGGCATTCGAAGTTTACACATTGCCTAGACTACACACGTTCTTATGTCTATACATTGTTCTCAAGTGCATTCAGCTATCTCATGCATATACATAATCTGTACACTCATTGCCAGCATGTCTGTACATCGCCTTGGTGTAGGCATGGTAAAGTCTATACGTTGCTGCATTGCACGCACATGTAAAGTCTATACATTGGTAGCTGCATTGCACGCATGTCTTAAGTCTGTACAGAGTTTGCCTTGACAGCACACATTCTCATGTCTGTACATTCTTCAAGGGCATAGTCCATACATTCATCTATTGATAATCGATCAAGTCTGTACAGCCATTGCATTTCATGTCTCTCATGCATCATGTCTAAAGTTTGTACATTGTCTGGACACACTCAAGTCCATACATTGTCCTGTATGCACGTTACAAAGTCTACACATTGTTGCAAGCTAAGTCTGAACACTCTTTGGTGAAGTCTGTACACACTTCAGATGGCCAGTATGTACATCCGTCTCACTTTCAAGTCTGTACATCGTCAGTGCATGAGCATCTCACTTACAAGTATGTACATCGCCAGTGCTATTCATGCAATGTCTCACTTAGCATCTCATGCTGTGTCCTAACACAACCAGCGTCTCATGTTGCGTCTCACTCAGCAAGTCTGTACATTCGAGCGTCTCATGTTGCGTCTCACTTAGCAAGTCTGTACATTCTTCAGTTGCATAACTCTAGTCTATACTTCGTTTGGTTGCACATGTATAGTCTATACATTGATGAGCTTCGCACACATTACTTGCTAAGTCTATACATTGTCGCTATGTGTGTGCATCATTATAGCAAGTCTTCACATCGCTTATGTATTGCACACAAAGTGTGTACACTCGTTGGAGGCATGTCCAAGCATTCATATTCAGAGTCCATACATTCCTATATGCATATGCATCCTTCAAGATAAAGTCTGCACAAACAAAGTCTATACATTATCTCACACACACACACAAAGTCTGAACACTGAGTCTGTACATCGATTGGTGGCTTGTTCATGCATCATCCTCAGAGTCCATACATCATGCACATCGCTTGCACAGCACAAACTAAGTCTATACATTCTGTTGCATCGCATGCACGCAGAGTCTACACTTTCCCCCACAGCAAGCACAGCAAGTCTATACATCGTCTGGCAGCTTGCACGCAAAGTCTGTACATTGCGTCTGGCACCCTGCACGCAAAGTCTGTACCTTGCATGCACACTGCATTTGTCAAGTCTAGACATTGCTGCTTGATATGAACTATGTATAGCCTGTGTTTTCTTGATCGACTGAAGAACTCTTTATTAAACTTGCAGATGTCTGGGCACGTGATCCGAGGTTTGCACCTGGCACGTGATCCAAGCTGACAGGATCGTGACACGTGGAACGATTATGCTAGGACACCGCCACGTGGACTAAAAGCTTGGGCGGGAATCGTGCAGAGCATTCTCCCTATCTGCTGCTGCTATGAAAGGAAGGCTTCTTCCTTAGAAGAAGACTGACGATGTTGATCATGATCGAAATAGGAGAGTTAAAGCAGAGAGGCAGATAGCTGCAGAAGGAGGAAAATAAGAAGAAGAGAAAAGAAGAGACAGAGAGAGCCCGCGAATGAGAGAAAAAGAAAGAGAAGCTGAGAGCCAAAGTGAGAGAGAAGAAAAATCGTGAGAAGGAGAAAGAGTGTACAGCCAGTACATCCTGAAGATCTGATCATGGATTGACTTGTGGATCAAATCCACAGTCATTGTGCTCTTCGGAGCTATATTGTTTTTGATTTTCTTGTTTTGTTTTTTGTTTGTTCCTTTCACACATTCAGTGGTTTCTGTTTCCCTTGTTTGGGATCGGGGTTCCTCCTGTGGTCTCAGGAGAAGGGAGATTTGTTCTCCGGTTTTGCTGGTGACTGGGAGTCATCAGTGGTTCCCTCTGGTGTGGAGGAAGAGAGGTCCGTGACCTCTGGTTTGCAAGTGACTAGGTGTCATTTGTGGTTCCCTCTGGGTTTCAGAGGAAGGGAGACTTGGGTCTCCGGTTGCAGGTAGTGGTTGCTACCTGTGGGTTCCCTCCTGGTCTGGAGGAAGAGAGACTTCGTCTCTGGCTTGCTAGTGACTGTGTGTCACTAGTGGATACCCTCCGGTGTGGAGGAAGAGGGGAGGCTGTTCCCCTGGTCAAGCTGTTAGGCAGCATTTGTTGGCAGACTGAGTCTTCGTTCTAGCTGTTACTAGTGGAAGCCTCACTCCAGTTTGGAGTGAGGGGTGGACGTAGGTCTGTGGACCGAACCACCTAAAAAATCCCTTATGTAGTGGTTTTTCTGTTTGATTGATCCCGCTAGATGCATGCTAGGACCATGATCTAATTGGTTGTCCATGTCCTAGAGTTTGATTGGGTATGCATCTTTGATATTTGATCAATTGTCCGTTGAACTTGTGTTTATCATCTAATACGGTTTTTAAATTGGTTATAATTCATTAAAAGATCCATTCACCCCGCTCTGGATCTGTGTTTATCTATCGCACCAACCTATCAATTGGTATCAGAGCGGGTGTCTGCATAAAAGGTCCAGCGACCTGCAGATCCGATCCTGCAGTCTTCGGTGCTATCTTGCTTTTGTGCATCATTATTCTTGTTGCATTAATCTGATCTGTTTTCATGGCTCATCCACCGATTTTCAACGGTTCTAATTTTAATGTGTGGTTTGTCAGTCTGCGCAAATATGTTAAATCAGTTAATCCTGATCTGTGGAAGTTAATTTCACACGGTCCTTATAGATTGCCAAAGAAAGAGTCCAAATGGACTGACAGTCACAGATCAAGGCATGAAGAGAATCAAAGAGCTCTGAATTTAATGAAAGCAGCTACTGACAAGGCCTTACACTCTTGCTTCCATGATTGTAGGTCCGCTAAGGACATTCTGGATATACTGAAGCTAGGTCAAAGGAGAAATGAGGACAGCTGCATAATGGCTAATGGCAGAGATCAAGGCAGCAATCAGAATGAAGATGATGATGATGAAGAGGTAAATCCCTTCGAGAATTTTTCTTTAGATGATTGGGAGAATGCATATGCTGAGTTGCGTGAATCTCATGAACATTTAAGAAAATAATGCAAGAACTTGAAAAAGAAAAGTGATCAGGGTAGTTCAAGTTCTCCATGTGAAAATTGTTCAAAGTTGAAACAATCTCATGATGCATATAAGTCTGATAATCAAAAGCTACTGGAACAAATTAGATTGCTAAAAATGGAAAGTCAAGAACTTGCAAATGAGATATCTGAACTCAAAGAGAAACTCAGTTCAAATAATGATAATCAGACTCTTGTTAACTATCATGACTAGTATGAAAAATTGCTGAAAAATTTTGAAAGTGTGAACTCAGATTTAAACAAGCTGAAGTCTGAAAAAGATTCTCTCAGAAAATTCTCCAAAGAAAATGAAGAAAAATTAGAGAAACTTAAACGAGAGAATGATTTGCTGATTGAAAATTTTAATGCCATAAAATCTGTAAATATGGAATTGCATAAAGATCTTGAAAAATAGCAAAAAGAATTTAGAGAGTTTGAAGCTGGGAGAAAAAGTAAGGTTAACTCAGAAGATCAGACTCTTCTTGATGAGTTAATTCAAAATGATGCTCTGTCTAAGGAGAATGAAAAGTTGAAACAGCTGAACTCTGCTATGTCTGAAAGACATGTAGCATTAGAAAGAGGAAAGTTTGTTCACATAGAAGAATCTGATAAACTGAGCAATCTAGAACATGAAGTTGAGAAATATAAAACTGAATCTGATAAACTGAGCAATCTGGAACATGAATTTGAGAAATATAAAACTGCTAACAAGGTGCTAAGTGAATGTGTGAATTACAGTGAGCAAGAGATTGCCAGTTATGAGTTACAAATTGCCTCTCTAGAATATGAAATCCAAGACTTGAGGAACTCTTTGTCTAAGTTTGTGAGTGGGCAAGAAAATCTAGACAAGCTACTAGGTGTAAAAGTCAATGTCAGGAAGGAAGGGTTAGGCTACAACAATGTCAATAAAAAGGCTCTCAAAAATAAGCTAATGACATCGTTTGTCACTTCATCAAATGTAACCACCACCTCAAAAGATAAACAGCCCATTGTTCAGAAAATGCAGAAACAAACTGACACTCAGAAACGAAATGAAAAAGTGAAAAAATATGTTCATGTGAAGAATAAGCAAAGAAACACTCATGTTGATGCTGTGCATGTGACACATGACTTAAACACACACACACATGCACACAAAAGGAAAATGTCATGCCACTATTGTCATAAACCTGGTCATCTGATGCATGAGTGCAGGTTGATGGAGAAAGATGATATGAGGGCCAGCATAATGAATGCTAGGAAATTTCATGATAAAAATTCTTCATCTCAGAAAAAGAAAATTGAATGCTTTCACTGTGGCAAATTAGGACACACAATTACACAATGCTAGTTTGCAAGTGGTAAGAAAACATCTCATTCATATCATGCTAAATTCCCTGCAACCCAACATGTTTTTAATAAGAACAAATTTGTTTCAATGAACCAGCATATCACTTGCTTAACTGCAACAAAACTGGTCACAAGGCCTCTGAATGCTGGTCAGGCTCGTTCAGAAGAAATTCTCTCAAATGCTCTCATTGTAGAAAACATGGCCATACAGTCAAGGACTGTTGGTATATCCAGGGTAGGAATGTGAATTTTAAACATGCTAAAATCCCTGCAAAAAGACATGCTTTTTATGAGAATTTTAACAGAATGAATTCTTCTCTATATTTTGAATGTGGAAAGCCAGGTCACAGGGCTGCAACCTGTTGGTTGGCAGGATATCAAAGCCAAACTGGTTTTGGTAAATAGAATTTTAATTCTGTTAACAAAAATTTTCATGCATATGCACATAGAATTCATGCTAATAAGAATGTGCATAAATCAAATCTGAAATCTGCTGCATCCTGCTATTACTGTGGTCAAATAGGTCATTCAATGAATAATTGCTACTTGATGAGATCTGATGACCTTCATGCTAAAAAATTATTTAGAAAACCTGCCAAAGGTGTCACTGTTAATTCAGGACCCAAAACCTCTTGGGTATTTGCCCATGCAAAATAGTGTGCTAACTTGCAGGTGTGCCTTGGAAGCTGAGGAATAAAGGGGGTCAATAAACCAAGGCACTCAAAAATTGGAACCCCAGATTGCACTGAACAGGTTAGTTCTGAAAACTCTGCTTAAGTCCTGTCTTCTGAATTTGTATGCTCTAGATACTTGCATGTCATGATAATTTTGTTTGCTGAATGGATTACATATTCACTCATGATGCATAATTTGTCAAAACTCTCTGCATTCTGTCAATACACTTGTTGCATTTAAAATCTTCAAACACTGCATGTATTCAGGGGGAGTTTGTTGAGTCTTTGCATGTCTTTGCATACATGTAGTTAATTGCATTACATTTCATTACATTGAAAATGCCCAAAAAAAAATTGATTGAATGCATATTGTCAGGGGGAGTCAATGCATTGCATGCAGGTTGCCAAATGCATACACTTGTCAGAATTCATTACATATTAAACCTTTAAGATCCTTAAAGATGCCTGACCTCCTGTTACCTTGCATGACATACATATTGAAAAATAAAAATAAGGGGGGGTTGCATGCATGTACTCAGGGGGAGCATCCATAGGCTTATCTGTTTTCCATTGGACACTGTCTCGCCCTCTGGTCAGTCTCTCAGTCAAGTTTGCAATGAGGACTTCAAATTGATGTCTCCATGCTGTTTCTTTTATCTTGTCAAAAGAAAAAAAATTTTCTTCTAAAATTTCATCCTGCCTTATCTGTCAAGCAGATCTATCTATTCCCAGACACAGCTATGATGCTCTCAGCTCAATAATCAACTGAGAAGATTTCAATCCGCATGTCATGATCATAAATCCGAATTTGTTATCAATAAGGAATCTCGCATTATGTGGAATTATGAATGTCTAAAAGGCTTAAGTTGGTTTAGATTTAATGCATTTCGCAAGTTTGAAGATGAACTTCTTGAAAATATCTGAATCAGACTTAATAAAATTTAACCATGCACTTCATGTCATGCTTTGAAAGACCTTCTAATATCTGTCATATTGAGATCATGACCTACTTAGTTGAAATGCACGGAATCTGTATTGCTTTTAAACAAGTCTTTCTTCAATATCTTGGGTAACTGTTTAAGTGAAAAATTATGTTAAATGAATGGCAGAGCAATGGTCAAATGCGCTGAGAAACTAGGATCCTTGTCAAAGATAATGGACCCTAAGTCATGAGGCTTCTTGACTAACTATGTTCAAAACTTTAAAAAAAAATTGAAAAAAAAATGATATCATGTCTGAAACAGAATGGGAGTTTCTGCTAAGTAAGCTAGGGGTACTGTCGTCTAACCAGCGTCTACCTTTACGACAAAAGGCATGAACCATCCCTGACTATTCTCTAAATGAAGAGAAAAAAAAATTCAGCTAAACCCATTAAGTGTTAATCTCTGAAATGACCATTTGTTTAACCTCAATACTGATGTATGCTTTCTCCTAAAAGAAGTCATTGAAATCTTTTGAATAAGATGATGGGAGGTTAATTGAAGTAGTGTTATGTATGCTTGGTTCACTATTATTAAAATCTGAAGTCAGATGTGAGTATAGTTTTTATTGAAAGACTGCGTTTGCATCACATTTAAACCAAGCTTGACTTGTTAGTTTCATTCATAAGTCTTCATAATGGAAATCTCTAAAACTGTTACATCTTCAGACTCATGAGATTGATATCCTATGGAAATTGTTCTCTCACTCTTTGGAAATTCCTCTATCTGAGTGGTATCTAGTCATGTGTTCCCAACACATCATTTGTTTCATCTATAGTGGTATCACTTGATCTCTGAATCTGAGTGTCTCTCTGGTTCTTCAGTTCACCATTTTCCCATGATATTTCTTCTGTCCATTGTTTAAGGGGGAGAACTCTGAGTTGTTTCACTCCTTGAGAGGGAGTCCTTTACTTGCACTTATACTGTCTCAGGGGGTGTACGAGTGCTGTTCAAGTGGTTTCAGTGGTATCAATAAGGGGAGTTTCAGATGACTGTAACTCAGCATTGCATAATAGCTCCTATATCTCTCCTTCAACAGTCAATGATCATTCCATTCTTTTTGATGTTGTCAAAGGGGGAGAAACTTTTGTGAGTCATCATTTGTCTGCATGGTGCATTACATGCTCATTTCTGAAAGAGCTATTCTATTGTGAATGTTCATGAACTGTCATAGGGTATTTCATAATCATCATGATGAATCTATTGCAATCACTCATAATATTGCCATCATCAAAAAGGGGGAGATTGTTGTCCCCTGTGGTTCTGAGATTTTGATGATGACAAATATTATGGCTCATTATGTTTAAATTTACATCCTTGATGATATAATCCTGATGTACTATGAGAAACTGTCAGAACATGTTTAAGGATGACTCACAGGTCATGAAGTCAACCCAAGTCAAAGTCAAATCTCTGACAGGTAAGGTCAATGCACAGTTAGATCAGGTAATGTTCTGCCTAATCTCAGTTCTGTGCATATGTTAATCTTTATACAAAAATGTTGGTTCATGTGTTAAGTCCATGCACATGGAAGGTCAATGCTAGTCTTCATATGTGCATCATTTTATAAGTCTATACATTCTCTCGCATGCAAGCATTCGAAGTTTACACATTGCCTAGACTGCACACATTCTTATGTCTGTACATTGTTCTCAAGTGCATTCAGCTATCTCATGCATATACATAATCCGTACACTCATTTCCAGCATGTCTGTACTTCGCCTTGGTGTAGGCATGGCAAAGTCTATACGTTGCTGCATTGCACGCACATGTAAAGTCTATACATTGGTAGCTGCATTGCACGCATGTCTTAAGTCTGTACAGAGTTTGCCTAGACAGCACACATTCTCATGTCTGTACATTCTTCAAGGGCATAGTCCATACATTCATCTGTTGATAATCGATCAAGTCTGTACAGCCATTGCATTTCATGTCTCTCATGCATCATGTCTAAAGTCTGTACATTGTCTGGACGCACTCAAGTCCATACATTATCCTGTCTGCACGTTACAAAGTCTACACATTGTTGCAAGCTAAGTCTGAACACTCTTCGGTGAAGTCTGTACACACTTCAGATAGTAAGTATGTACATCCGTCTCACTTTCAAGTCTGTACATCGTTAGTGAATGAGCGTCTCACTTACAAGTATGTACATCGCCAGTGCTATTCATGCAATGTCTCACTTAGCGTCTCATGATGTGTCCTAACACAACCAGCGTCTCATGTTGCGTCTCACTCAGCAAGTCTGTACATTCGAGCGTCTCATGTTGCGTCTCACTTAGCAAGTCTGTACATTCTTCAGTTGCATAACTCAAGTCTATACTTCGTCTGGTTGCACATGTATAGTCTATACATTGATGAGCTTCGCACACTGATGTAAAACCGACCTTGGACCTATTTTGCAAGCATTCAAGTTTGAGCAGCGGACTCACACTAGCGAGCTCACCCGTATGGCACACACTAGGGCCCGAAGGCAACTAGGCGATGTTGGAGAGGGTCCGAGGTGGGACCATGAGGCTCCAAGGGTTGGCAAGCTTGGGGAGAACCCAAAATGGGCCTAGGATGCCCAAATCATGGGCGGCCAACACACCAAGGGTGTGGGTTAAGTGGATTCACTCTCAACTCGCCCGCGGTGGTCACTCAATTTGGTGGCAATGTAAAATAGGACACTCTCTTACCTCCGACGGAGTAACTATAGCAATACTAAGCTAAGCAAGTCCAATACAGCAATGAGGGATGTTCAAGAGCTCACCTAGCCGGCGTGAAGACGCCGACTCCGGCCGAAGACGGGGGCGAGCGGGGAGGCGAGGGTATGTACCCGCATGCCGCGTCGGTGTCGCTTCAACCTAAAAGTGTAAAGAGTACAACACTACGCCTCTCGCAGGAGGGATGATCTTGGGGTGGGGATTAAGTTAATTACATCCAAAACTACCTCCACGCAGGGAGGGGCCTTCAGCCGGCCAAGCGGGTTGGGGATTACGCAATGAAACTTGACCTCCCGAGCTCCACCGGTTCTGCCCTGCTTCAGGTTCACTGGACAGACAGTCGGAGACGCTGCTGCCACAGGTTCCACAGAACTCGGATCTCGACTAGACCAGCGCCAAAAGTTTCCCAACTGACAGAGGATGAAGCTTGAATTTTTGGGGAAGCTTTGATACTCGGGGCTGACCGCGCCGGCGACTGGAAAAGGACAGCAGCGTCTGGTCTCTGGTGGGTACCGAACTGATGCAGCAGGTTGCAGAAGTCACTGTGGGCTCTCCCGGACTCCGATTGGAATGAAACTAGCGGTGATGCGATCGTGGTCGGGGTAGCTTCGAGCCGGAGTTGACGGGGATGCGATCTAATGTCGGTGGAGAGAGGGGTAACCGGAGGAGTGAGGACTGGTCTAACCTGGGACCACAGGGGGCAGTCTGCCGTCTCCGACGAAGAAAATTGGAGCAGAGGGTTCCGGTGGCCGATTGAGTCCCTTCTTCTTGGAGGTGGCAGCTAGCTTGAATTAGTTTCTTCCCTCCAAAAATGGCGCTCAGAGCCTTCACGAGCTGGCCGTGGCAGAGTCTGGGACCGGACTGATTGATTCTGCCTCTGTCTGGTGCAGATCAATGTGGCTGGTTGCAGAGGGTGCCACGATCTCTAACGAGCTCTGATTGAGGCGAGACCTGAACCGTTGGAACCGTAGCCGAGTCTTCTTTCTGTCGGCACTGACGGCGACGTCGGCAGATCTCGGAGAAGACCGGGACGATCAGATGAGTAGAGGGGTGTCGGTTCTGGCTCCTGTAAACTGACCTGACACACTTGGAGTAGAAAATTTGTAACTTGAGATTCGATGTCCAAATGCAGCTCTGCTTCTTTAGGATGAAAGAGGACTTGCGAGGGAAGAACTTTGCTGAAGAACACTTGATCTGAATCCCCAAAGGTTCATCGTGGTCTGGCTTCCAATCTCGCTCTGGTTCTCTGCCTGGGGTCTTCTGCGCAGTCGTGGGAGATCAGCTCCTGCGGATAGCTCCGACCTCGGAAGCTGGCGAGACCACCACCGTTGGAAAGCTATCTCGATGAAGATTCCAGAAATGTAGGCCTTGCCACCTGAATCTTTGATAGACGGTCGTGGCTACCTCTGCAAGTTGCTATAACTCTGCTGTCTGAAACAGAGGCTGGATGAGAAGAAGATGAGGGGGTGGGGAAGGGGATGGCCAAGAGAGTAAGAGGTGGAGGGTGAACTTGGCTGGTATGGGGAAGGGGGGCTGCGACTTTGGGTGGTTTGGGAGGTGGGGAGATGGAAGGGCACTGCCCTAGGGAGAGGGAAATTCGAATTTGGGCTTAGGGAAGAGCCCCTTCAACCTTGGGGAGAGGAAGGGGTGCTTAGGAAGTGGTGTTGGGTAGTTGGGGGTTGGGAGGTGGGGTGTGGATTGGACGATGCCACCTTGGGTTGGGGGGGAGTTAAATGGGTGTATGGGGAAGGGGAGAGGTCTTAATGAGGGGTGAATGGGGAGGAGAGAGAAAATTTTGAAAATTGGGTGGAGGGAGAGAGAGAGAGATAAAGAGAGAGAGAGAGATAATGGGTGAGAGAGGGAAGAGAGATTTGGTAGAGAGGAGTAAGACTAGATAATTTTTTCTATTCAAATGATTCTTCAAAAGTTCTTCCATATGAGGAGTGGGGTGGCCTATTTATAGGCACATGACTTTTTCACAAAGGACCCTAACAAAAGACACAATGACTAATAACCGAAGGGAAGGGGGGGCATCCATGGGCCTAGCCCAATGAGATGGGCCCAATAACCTATCAAACCAACATAATGACTCAATACTTAGGAAAATGACTCAACAACCTAGGTACATGACTCAAATAAAGGGAAAATTACATGATATTGACTCAAAGAAAATGTAAAGATTACATGACTAGACTCAAAAATACATGACTAACATAATGGCGCTTGTCGATGAACAATCCGAGTCCGGAGAAAATGTGGAGGGGCAAGGGATGCCCTCATCATACCCCCGGGGTGGGGAAAACTCGACCCCGTCGAGTATGGGTCCACCAGGGAAGTAGTACATCGAACTGCGGCTCTGGGTGATCCTCGATCTCCATACTCAACCCGCGACCATAGTCAGGGAACGGCGCTTCAGCTCGACAAAGTGACTCGGTCATACCCTCATGCTGGCGATGGGATCTTGCTTGCCTAGTGTTGCCGCTGTGTGCTCACGTCGGGCTCTCAGGCTATTTGTGGTGGCACTCCGAGGGTGTCTCTCACAAGGGTAGGTGTAAGTTGGAGGCACTCACTAGGATCCACCGCGGTGCCCTTATAAGGTGCTAGATCCGCCACATGAGAAATGGGGAGAATCCCAAAACCCTTTTTGAAAGTTCAACCCATAAGCCGGGTTGCCAAAGCCACTCGGAACTTGGCAAGGTCCAAGTCCTCGTGCCCTCAATTTGGAGGTGACCCTGGGGTAGAGCCACTCCAAAGTCATCATCGTCAAGTTACCAACTTGGAATTCCAAGTGGCGCTCATGAGTTTTTGCTCGCTTGTTGTGAATATCACCGCTTGTTGCTTGATATGTGCTTGGATGCATATGCCATGCTTGATGATGCGATGTGAGTGGGCAATGTTTGGTATGCAAAGGTGGTCCGGGGCAGCCACATGTAGATCGATCATGCTTTGATGCTATGAAGATTGTGACAGACTCAGGGGGGCCGGGACATCCATAGATGAACCTTTTATGCATGGGTATGACAAATGTCGGGGGACCCAGACATCCATGTATGCTCCTCTCATACTTAAGACTCATGATGAATGAGGGTGGGCCAATACATCCAAATACGGTCCACTTATGCTTCCTACTTGGCATGTGGGTGATGTAAATGAATGTACCCGACTTATGAATCATGCCAAGTGGTGTTGTATGCCAAGACTTATGCACTCTTGTGACAAAGATGTCTCCTATGTGTGGGCCTTTGGACTTCCATTGGAATGGGTCGAAGGGGTCTAGAAAGGTGGATATCATGAGATGGGGCACTTCCTCGATCCCTAGGTGTATACCACCCAAAGTCATGGTTCCCATGGTGTAACCCGGGTCTGGGATGGGGTGGATTGGATCAAACATGGTGGGTTGGGGTAGGGAAAGGTAGGTGGTAGTTAAGGTGGTTAGGTTACTCGGGTTCCTTGACTCCCATTGGAATGGATCATAGGGATCATAAAGTGGGTTACCAAGGGGCTCCATGTCCTCAAGGTCCTCAAAAGGTGATGAGTCGTCTTCTTCTAGTGGAATGGTTGGGCCGGTGTATGGGGTGGACTGGTTGGTCAAGGTTTTAGGAATCACAATGGTAGGGGAGTGGACCAGGATGGGCTCTTCCACTATGGGGAGAAGGAAAAGGATGTCACTAGTGTAGCAACCAATAGTGCAAACCGAGGAGATAGACCCAATGCATGGATGGATGAGGTTAAGGCTCTTGGGTTGGTCCGCTCCTAGGGCCAATAAAGAAGTCAAGTCTGATTGCCACTTTAGACCTTTGAGGAGATCATCCCAATCTTCTACCTCATAGTAGGATTGGATTGTGGTGTGATAGGAGTGGAGGGGAACAATTTGGGATGGATATCCCAAAGGTGAGAGAGGTGGGGGTGAGCTAGGAAGGGTGGGTCCTTGCTTGAGCCATTGGAGTATATGCTCATTCATGGTGAAGGTGGGTGACTCTTGAGGATCCGGGCTATTTGAAGTGGTAAAGGGTTGAGGCTTTTCCTTACCATTGGTGTGATCTTGGGCTTCCTTATGGGTGGGAATGGGTTCCGGACTAGCATCTACTCCCATGTGGAGGGTTGTGGAGGTTTCAATTCCTAGTGTTAATGGGTTGGGTAGGTCTAATGCGGGAGAATTGGTGATAGCTGGAGCATGGTGCACTTGGGGTGGTGGGCAAGGGTGGACTTGGATCGGAAGGGGAAGTAGAGGAGGCCTAGGTTGGGGAAAGATTGGTGTAGGAAGTGGGAGGTGAGTTGGGTGAGGGGTTTTGGGTTTGGGGATGGTGGCCATTATGGGCCTTGGTGGAGGGGTGGACACGGTGTCCACATGGTTTTTAATGGTGAGGGTTGGATGAGTGGTGGTCACCATGGAGGAAATTGGGTCGGTTAGGGGTCTCTTGCCCTTAGGATCATTTAGGGTGGAAGTGGGGGCTAAAGAGGCTTGACTAGTGTAGGTTAGTGAAGGGGGTTTTGGTTGGGGTGTGGGGGCCCTCATGGGATTAGGTGGGGAGGTGGCGGCCTTGGAGACTTGGGTTCTAGTGGTAAGGGTTTGGACGGCTGGGTTTGGAGGAGTGAGAGTGCTCCTCGAGTTTTGGTAACCCGGGTAGGAAGGGGACATATATTTTGCTCTAAGTTGCTCCTTCATGTCCTTCCAAGTGGTGATGGGAGTTTCCCTTCTAAGTATCTTTAGCCCGACAATTTGCATCCAATAAGTTTCCGCCCGTTTGGTAAGTTGCATTTTGGCAACCAATGCCTTTTCATCCTCGGATATATGATACCAAGTGAAGTATTGGTCCATTGTAGCTTCCCAATCTAAATATTCTCTAGGAGAGGTTCCATCAAAGGTGGGAAGTGGGAAAGGGACCATTCTATCGTCTGTCCTTGGGGCGGGCCTATTTTCTCTAAGTTGGTTGAGTCGGTCCGATATGTTATCAAGCCGCTCATTGGCATAGGTCAAGGCTTTCATGAAGTAGTTGACATGGCCAGGGAAGTTATGGGTGTTAGTGGTAGGCATGTCTTGGTGGCTTGGACTTATGGAGTGGGCCGATTGGTAAGGTTGATATGAGGTGGCCATACTAGGGGACAAGAGTGATGCACTTGAAGACTCTAAATGCATAGACATGCCCTAGGACCAACTTGATAGAGACAAGTTGTGAACTTGCTCTGATACCACTTGATGTAAAACCGACCTTGGACCTATTTTGCAAGCATTCAAGTTTGAGCAGCGGACTCACACTAGCGAGCTCACCCGTATGGCACACACTAGGGCCCGAAGGCAACTAGGCGATGTTGGAGAGGGTCCGAGGTGGGACCATGAGGCTCCAAGGGTTGGCAAGCTTGGGGAGAACCCAAAATGGGCCTAGGATGCCCAAATCATGGGCGGCCAACACACCAAGGGTGTGGGTTAAGTGGATTCACTCTCAACTCGCCCGCGGTGGTCACTCAATTTGGTGGCAATGTAAAATAGGACACTCTCTTACCGCCGACGGAGTAACTATAGCAATACTAAGCTAAGTAAGTCCAATACAGCAATGAGGGATGTTCAGGAGCTCACCTAGCCGGCGTGAAGATGCCGACTCCGGCCGGAGACGGGGGCGAGCGGGGAGGCGAGGGTATGTACCCGCACGCCGCGTCGGTGTCGCTTCAACCTGAAAGTGTAAAGAGTACAACACTACGCCTCTCGCAGGAGGGATGATCTTGGGATGAGGATTAAGTTAATTACATCCAAAACTACCTCCACGCAGGGAGGGGCCTTCAGCCGGCCAAGCGGGTTGGGGATTACACAATGAAACTTGACCTCCCGAGCTCCACCGGTTCTGCCCTGCTTCAGGTTCACTGGACAGACAGTCGGAGACGCTGCTGCCACGGGTTCCACGGAACTCGGATCTTGACGAGACCAGCACCAAAAGTTTCCCAACTGACCGTGGATAAATCTTGAATTTTTGGGGAAGCTTTGATACTCGGGGCTGACCGCGCCAGCGACTGAAACAGGACAGCAGCGTCTGGTCTCTGGTGGGTACCAAACTGATTCAGCAGGTTGCAGAAGTCACTGTGGGCTCTCCCGGACTCCGATTGAAATGAAACTTGCGGTGATGCGATCGCGGTCGGGGTAGCTTCGATCCGGAGTTGACGGGGATGCGATCCGATGTCGGTGGAGAGAGGGGTAACCGGAGGAGTGAGGATTGGTCTAACCTGGGACCACAGGGGGCAGTCTTCCGTCTCCGACGAAGAAAATTGGAGAAGAGGGTTACGGTGGCCGATTGAGTCCCTTCTTCTTGGAGGTGGCAGCTAGCTTGAAGTAGTTTCTTCCCTCAAAAATGGCGCTCAGAACCTTCACGAGCTGGCCGTGGCAGAGTCTGGGACCGGACTGATTGATTCTGCCTCTGTCTGGTGCAGATCAATGTGGCTGGTTGCAGAGGGTGCCACAATCTCTAACGAGCTCTGATTGAGTCGAGACCTAAACCGTTGGAACCGTAGCCGAGTCTTCTTTCTGTCGGCACTGACGGCGACGTCGGCAGATGTCGGAGAAGACCGGTATGATCAGATGAGTAGAGGGGTGTCGGTTCTGGCTCCTGTAAACTGACCTGACACACTTGGAGTAGAAAATTTGTAACTTGAGATTCCGATGTCCAAATGCAGCTCTGCTTCTTTAGGATGAAAGAGGACTTGCGAGGGAAGAACTTTGCTGAAGAACACTTGATCTGAATCCCCAAAGGTTCATCGTGGTAGGGCTTCCAATCTCGCTCTGGTTCTCTGCCTGGGGTCTTCTGCGCAGTCGTGGGAGATCAGCTCCTGCGGATAGCTCCGACCTCGGAAGCCGGCGAGACCACCACCGTTGGAAAGCTATCTCGATGACGATTCCATAAATGTAGGCCTTACCACCTGAATCTTTGAGAGATGGTCGTGGATACCTCTGCAAGTTGCTGCAACTCTGCTGTCTGAAACAGAGGCTGAATGAGAAGAAGATGAGGGGGTGGGGAAGGGGATGGCCAAGAGAGTAAGAGGTGGAGGGTGAACTTGCCTGGTATGGGGAAGGGGGGCTGCGACTTTGGGTGGTTTGGGAGGTGGGGAGATGGAAGGGCACTGCCCTAGGGAGATGGAAATTCGAATTTGGGCTTAGGGAAGAGCCCCTTCAACCTTGGGGAGAGGAAGGGGTGCTTAGGAAGTGGTGTTGGGTAGTTGGGGGTTGGGAGGTGGGGTGTGGATTGGAGGATGCCACCTTGGGTTGGGGGGGAGTTAAATGGGTGTATGGGGAAGGGGAGAGGTCTTAATGAGGGGTGAATGGGGAGGAGAGAGAAAATTCGGAAAATTGGGTGGAGGGAGAGAGAGAGAGAGATAAAGAGAGAGAGAGAGATAATGGGTGAGAGAGGGAAGAGAGATTTGGTAGAGAGGAGTAAGACTAGAGAATTTTTTCTATTCAAATGATTCTTCAAAAGTTCTTCCATATGAGGAGTGGGGTGGCCTATTTATAGGCACATGACTTTTTCACAAAGGACCCTAACAAAAGACACAATGACTAATAACCGAAGGGAAGGGGGGGCATCCATGGGCCTAGCCCAATGAGATGGGCCCAATAACCTATCAAACCAACATAATGACTCAATACTTAGGAAAATGACTCAACAACATAGGTACATGACTCAAATAAAGGGAAAATTACATGATATTGACTCAAAGAAAATGTGAAGATTACATGACTAGACTCAAAAATACATGACTAACATAATGGCGCTTGCCGACGAACAATCCGAGTCCGGAGAAAATGTGGAGGGGCAAGGGATGCCCTCATCACACACATTACTTGTTAAGTCTATACATTGTCGCTATGTGTGTGCGTCATTATAGCAAGTCTTCACATCGCTTATGTATTGCACACAAAGTGTGTACACTCGTTGGAGGCATGTCCAAGCATTCATATTCAGAGTCCATACATTCCTATATGCATATGCATCCTTCAAGATAAAGTCTGCACAAACAAAGTCTATACATTGTCTCGCACACACACACAAAGTCTGAACACTAAGTCTGTACATCGATTGGTGGCTTGTTCATGCATCATCCTCAGAGTCTATAAATCATGCACATCGCTTGCACAGCACAAACTAAGTCTATACATTCTGTTGCATCGCATGCATGCAGAGTCTACACTTTCCCCCACAGCAAGCACATCAAGTCTATACAACGTCTGGCAGCCTGCATGCAAAGTCTGTACATTGCGTCTGGCAGCCTGCACGCAAAGTCTGTACATTGCATGCACACTGCATTTGTCAAGTCTAAACATTGCTGCTTGATATGAACTATGTACAGCATGTGTTTTCTTGATAGACTGAAGAACTCTTTATTAAACTTGCAGATGTCTGGGCACGTGATCCGAGGTTTGCACTTGGCACGTGATCCAAGCTGACAGGATCGTGACACGTGGAACGATTATGCTAGGACACCGCCACGTGGACTAAAAGCTTGGGCGGGAATCGTGCAGAGCATTCGCCCTATCTGCTGCTGCTATAAAAGGAAGGCTTCTTCCTCAGAAGAAGATTGACGATGTTGATCATGATCGAAATAGGAGGGCTAAAGCAGAGAGGCAGATAGTTGCAGAAGGAGGAAAAGAAGAAGAAGAGAAAAGAAGAGACAGAGAGAGCCTGCGAACGAGAGAAAAAGAAAGAGAAGCTGAGAGCCAAAGTGAGAGAGAAGAAAAATCGTGAGAAGGAGAAAGAGTGTGCAGCCAGTCCATCCTGAAGATCTGATCATGGATTGACTCGTGGATCAAATCCACAGTCATTATGCTCTTCGGAGCTATATTGTTTTTGATTTTCTTGTTTTGTTTTTCGTTTGTTCCTTTCATACATTCAGTGGTTTCTGTTTCCCTTGTTTGGGATCGGGGTTCCTCCTGTGGTCTCAGGAGAAGGGAGATTTGTTCTCCGGTTTTCCTGGTGACTGGGAGTCATCAGTGGTTCCCTCTGGTGTGGAGGAAGAGAGGTCCGTGACCTCTGGTTTGCAAGTGACTAGGTGTCATTTGTGGTTCCCTCTGGGTTTCAGAGGAAGGGAGACTTGGGTCTCCGGTTGTAGGTAGTGGTTGCTACCTGTGGGTTCTCTCCTAGTCTGGAGGAAGAGAGACTTCGTCTTTGGCTTGCTAGTGACTGTGTGTCACTAGTGGATACCCTCCGGTGTGGAGGAAGAGGGGAGGTTGTTCCCCTGGTCAAGCTATTAGGCAGCATTTGTTGGTAGACTGAGTCTGCGTTCTAGCTGTTGCTAGTGGAAGCCTCACTCCGGTTTGGAGTGAGGGGTGGACGTAGGTCTGTGGACCGAACCACCTAAAAAATCCCTTGTGCAGTGGTTTGTCTATTTGATTGATACCGCTAGATGCATGCTAGGACCATGATCTAATTGGTTGTCCATGTCCTAGAGTTTGATTGGGTATGCATCTTGGATATTTGATCAATTGTCCGTTGAACTTGTGTTTATCATCTAATACGGTTTTTAAATTGGTTATAATTCATTAAAAGATCCATTCACCCCCCTCTGGATCTGTGTTTATCTATCGCACCAACCTATCACTCGCCAATTTCATACCAGCACACCGGTGACCTACAAGGCCGCCCATAGAATGCCTCATACGGTGCCATTCCAATGACGGAATGGTAACTATTGTTGTAAGCAAACTCTATTAGGGGTAAGTGATTGTCCCAGTTTCCCCTCCATTCTATACTGCACGCCCTCAGCATATCTTCTAGAGTTTGGATGGTACGCTCAGATTCCCTATCGGTCTGAGGGTGAAAGGCCGAGCTGAGCCACAACACTGTCCCCATAGCTTGCTGCAAACTCCTCCAGAACCTCGCAGTGAATCGAGGATCCCGGTCGGAAATGATGGACAAGGGTGCACCTTGCAACCGAATAATCTCAGCGATGAATAGTTTCGGTAAGGATTCGATTGGGGTCTGCTTGTTGATGGGCAGGAAGTGTGCAGTCTTTGTGAACCTGTCCACAATTACCCAGATCATGTCATGCCTCCTCCTGGTCATGGGTAGATCCGATACAAAGTCCATGGTGATTTGTTCCCATTTCCATTGTGCCATCTCAATGGTCTGGAGAGGACCGCCCGGTCTTTGGTGCTCTATCTTCACCTACTGACATGTGAGACATTTGGACACGAACTCCGCAATGTCTCGCTTCATTCCTGGCCACCAGTACATCCTCTTCATATCTTGGAACATCTTGGTGCTTCCGGGATGGATGTAGAATTTTGACCTATGCGCTTCCTGCATTAAGTCCTTTTTCAACTCCACATTGTCTAGTACACAAATCCGTCCTCAGAATACAATCAATCCATCAATTCCCATTTGGAAAGTCCTCATTGTTCAGCTGCTTATGTAACACCATGTCTTGCCTTTGTGCTTTAGCAATTCTATCCAAGTGTACAGGTCTTGCCGACAACCCAGCTAGGAGATCGAATTGCTTCTTTTTTTCGGGTCGTGAGTCAATCACACCCTCCATCATATCCCACTCCCGATGCAAGCTTAACGCCATCAATTTATGGCTGAGAGCATCCGCCACCACATTCGCCTTGCCTGGATGGTACTGTAAGGCGAAGTCATAGTCCTTCAGCAGTTCAACCCATCTCCTTTGCCTCAGGTTGAGTTCCTTCTGAGTGAATATGTATTTGAGTCTGTGATGGTCGGTGAAGACCTCAAACCGAACCCCATATAAGTAGTGTCTTCAGAAGCGCAAGGCATGGACAACTGCTGCCATTTCCAGGTCATGAGTGGAGTAGTTCCTTTCATGGTCCTTTAACTGCCTTGAAGCATAGGCGATCACACGGCCATTTTGCATTAGTACACAACTGAGGCCGATCCTGGAGGCATCTGTATATACCGTGAAGCCATCATTCCCTTGGGGGAGCGCCAATACTGGGGCTGACGTCAACTTCTCCTTGAGCCTCCGAAAAATATCTTCACACTCCTCTGACCAGATAAATTTTGCTTCCTTCTTGGTCAACTTGGTCATGGGGGCTGCAATGGTGTAGAAGCCTTCAATGAACCGGCGATAATACTCGGCCAGTCCAAGGAAGCTCCTAACCTCCATGACTGTCTTCGGTGCTTCCCATTTTGTCACTGCTTCCACTTTGCTAGGGTCCACCGATATGCCATTCTCGGATATAACATGCCCGAGAAACATAACCCGATCCAGCTAGAATTCACATTTGCTGAACTTGGCGAAGAATTTGTTCTCCCTGAGGGTCTGCAGAACCATTCTCAAGTGATGCCGATGCTCCTCTTGACTGGCGGAATATATCAGGATGTAGTCTATAAAGACTATGACAAACTGATCTAGATAGGGGCAGAAAATCTGATTCATCTGTTCCATGAATACAACCGGTGCATTAGTCAACCCGAATGGTACTACTAAGAACTCGTAGTGACCATACCGAGTCTGATGTGGGACGGACAAAGGGACCGACTCTACGTGATGCGAACCTCAGACTCTGGATGGAGACGCGACCAGCGACACGCGAACACTAGAGACGCCTTGGCCCGACACTAAGAGTTCCTATGGGCTATACGTCGCTAACAGAAACACAAGCTCACTCGTCGTCCCAAGCGAGGGGAAATGTGGATCCACGCGGTTGAGAAACCGACAGAGTCAAGGGTGGTCGACTCACTTCCGTGCTCGGATCGAGTCACAGGACGGGTCACTCTCTCGCTCATAGCGGTGACATGAACTCACGAGCTAGGTTCCTAACATGCTCACAGCGGCATATGACCATATACTAGACTAGCAAATGAACGCCAAGAAGTAAGACCGTTACCTCCACGCTCCCAGCGTGTGGAAGATAACCCCAGCCAAATCCATACTCCCGGTTAACAAAGTTTACTGCAGTACAAATGTTTCGACCCACTCCACGTAGGGAGGTAACATGTCACATGTGGGGCCCGGGAGTAACGGGAATTGGGTTGACGGGCAGCATCTTGATGTCACTCCGACGGTGCCGAAACTCGTGTTTGGTGCTGTCCAGACGACACAATCTGCGAGTTCATGGGGCCCACGTGCTGCGCAGTCCTCCGGACCTGGCGGGGTGGGTCTCGCTATGATGGTGAAACCTGGTGGTGCGCTCCCCTGGATGGCGGCTGGGCTGGAACACCGATCGGAGGTCGATCGGCTCCGATCTCCAAGTCTTGGAGTTGCTGCCCACGGATTTGTTGCTTCTATTTTGCAATGGCAGTCCGGCGAGATCTGTTGTTGTGATCAGCACCAATGTCGGATCGGCGCGAAACCAGCGCCGTTGGAATGTTGACTCGAAATCCTTTGACCCTCTGTTGTCCCTGGAATTTTGTCGGGGCTGTAATTTTGATGGCCGATTTTACAATAGGGATGTGCTCAGTCTCAGATCTGGTCAGGCAGACTGAGATTTGACTAAGAACTAGCGTTGACCGCGGTGTAGAACTCTGAATTAGATGTTGAGCTCTTCATCAAACTTGTAGCGGGGAGAGAGACGAAAAAGGAGATAATTTTTTTGAAGGATTTGGTGGAGATTTGGATGGGGAACAGTATTTATTAGCAACAGGTGGTCGGATCTGAACAGCAGAGAAACATCTGAGTTTTGGATCTGACAGTGATTTTTAAAAATAGGTGGAAGACTCCAGAAATTCCATGAAAATTTGTGGGTAAAGGGGGTGGTGGACAGAACCTCCAATAAAAATATCAAGTCATTTAGATAGGGAAAAGGTGGGTTCATGAATGTTCGATTTGGTTTTTGGAAAACTGGACAGACTGCAGGCAGATCTGGAAGAAGGTGGAGAACGAAAATGGAAAAATGGAAAATAAAAGCAAGAAGCTCCACCAATTTTTCTGGGATGTGGGAATGACCTCTAGAACTCACCCTGAAAGTTTGGGCTCCAGAAGATGTCGAGGTTGGGAGCAAAAATACCGGGAAGAAGGGGCTATCATTGGTTGACAGAACTCCGGCGACGATGGTAGTGGTGCGATGGCGGCACGGCGGCGGCGGCGGCGGCGACGATGACGATCTTCACACCTGATAGATAAGGCTTCACACCTCTGATTCACAGCCTTCCCAACTGCAGAAGGGGGAGAGAGGAGAGAGATAGGGGGCGGCCCTTGCTCCTTTGGAGGAAAATCTGATTTTTCTTCTCATTAATTGTGTCAATAATGAAAATACATCCCATTTATATGAAATATCAAAAGACAATAACTATCCCTAGATCTAGGGTTGGGGAGGGGTAAAAGAGGGAGTCCATAATTTATTTCTCCCATGTAATTTGGAACTAAATAAAATAAACTAAAATTCCTAGTATAATACTATATATGGGGGCGCCCCCTTGACTTATGGCCTTCCAAATTTAAATTTTTGTTCTCTTTGTCCCCCCCTTGGTCCAACCTTTCTAGAAGCCCGCCTTGGAGGGTTGACTGACCCCACATGGGCCCAAGAGATGAGGTGGATCAATGGGAGAAGGGATGGGGGGCCCGCGGGACCTAGGTGGTCCCAAATTACCACTAAACCCCTGTTACAATCCGAATAAAACACACATTACACACACACAAAGTATAAATAAATACTATAAATACCGAGACTCAAGGGGGAGTCTCAACGCTGTCTCCGAGCTAGATGGATGCCGATGTAGCTCGAGTGGTGCTCCGTGTACGGTACAGACGGCTCACCGGTTCGTGCTTCTCGATCGCACTGGTGTCCGCACCAATTCTCCCCGGGTGGGAGAAACTCGACCCTATCGAGTAAGGGTTTGCATCGCTCTAGTAGCGTTCCAATAGGTCTGGATCTATCAGCTACAACTCTCCACGGGTGATCCAAGTATCCTCGGTGGTGGGTTGCCCTCTCCATCGCACTAGGTAGCGCAGGTAGGATCCACTCCTGGTAACTGTCACCTGCTCATCCAGTATGTGATCTATATGCTGTCGCTGCTGTGGAAATGTGGCTGGTGGTGGACACTCAGGTGTGGGATCACTCTCAATGGGGGGAGATGGCTCAAAAGGCTCACTAGGGATCACCGCTGGGTCCCTATATGCAACTAGATCCGACACATTGAAAGTTGAGCTTATACCATATTTCTCGGGCAGGTCCACAACAAACGCATTGGATCCAACGCGTTTCAACACACTAAATGGACCGGTGTGCTTGGAACTCACGGTGGTGTCAATGGGCATCACTCTAAGTTGAGCTTGCAATTTCTTTACGGTTCCAGAGAGAAACCATTTAGGTCTTACCCTGATCATGACATATTCACCCTCTTGGAACTCACGGTGGTGTCGATGGGCATCGGCTAACTCCTTATACCGTGCATTGTTGGCCTCAATGTGACGATGGATGTCATCATGCAGACTCCTAACATGCCTAGCAAAAGACTCGACAGACTCAGATGCTCATGCATGAATGGGCATGGGAACAAGATCCACTGGCTTCCTAGTCCTACGACCTGTGACAATCTCGAATGGACTCATACTGGTAGACCTGTTAACCGAATCATTATATGAAAATTCTGCCAGTGGTAATATGAGATCCCAATCCCCTACACGGTCCCTGACAAGACACCTCAAAAGGTCACCCAGACTCCTATTGACCACCTCGGTCTGACCATCTGTCTGGAGATGATATGCAGTGGAAAACTTGAGATGAGTACCAACATATGCCACAGTGTCTTCCAAAAATAACTCGTGAACCTAACATCACGGTCAGACACTATGGTACGAGGCAACCCGAACTTGCACACCACATGAGTAAGGAATAGGCGGGCTACCCTCGAAGCATCCGAAGTCTTCGAGCAGGGAATGAAAAGGGCCATCTTTGAGAACCGGTCAACCACCACATAGATCGAGTCCTCAACATATCGATCACAGCCTTCCCAGCTGTACAAGGGGGAGAGAGGAGAGAGAGAGAGGGGCGGCCCTTGCCTTGTGGAAGAAATTCCAATATTTTCTTTGCACAGGACTTAGTAGTGATTCCTAGTGAGTCTTTGAGCCGCCTCCCTCCTTTGAGTGTGACCCCACCCCGGAGTGTCCACCTCTAGCCTCATTCACCAGCAGCGAGTGCATATCGAATCTATACGGGATGAGCAGGTGTCGAATACTTGGAGTGGAGCGTACTCCGTGCTTTCAGGTTCGGTGACGGATCCGCAGGAGCTACTCGAGCAGTCACACCCCTTACTCGACGGGGTCGAGTTCTTCCCACCCGAGAGGAATTGATGGGAATCAATACTGGGCACTAACTTTTTATTTTGCATTTGAGTCCTTTTATTTGCATGTATAACCTTGGGAAAGCATGTTTGCAATTGTAAGGCTTTATAAGCCAATTTACCATTCCTTAGGATTTTTTGGGTTTTTATGTAAAAGTCTAGTACGACCAGCAAGGGGCCCCCATTCCCTTCCCTATTGGTCCACCTAAGCCTTAGCGCCCATGTGGGGCCAGTCAACGGTCCAAGGTGGGCTTCTAGATGATTGACCATTCAAAGGGGACAATGGGTTTACAAAGTCCAAGATTCTTTTCCCCCTTAGGTAGGACTTTTATTTTTGTAGTATTTTGTATTAACCACATGCGAGAATTCAAAAATCTCTCCCCAAGAGTCAAAGGGTCGCACTCCCCTCTCTCTCCTCACCCCATGGCATTTGCCAACCCCCCTCCCCCTTCCTTCCCTCCATATAAACACATGTATAGTGTCTTGTAAAGAGTTGATGAATTATTGAAAGGAAATATCATAATTTGTCCACCATTGCCCCTCCTCTCTCCCCCTTGCAGAGGTGTGAAGCCTCTTTCTTCTGAGGTGTGAAGCCTCCCTTCCAATCTCCCTTCCTGAGTGTGAAGCTCAGCGCCGCCGCCGCCACCACCATCGAGCCGCCGTCGCGCCGCCACCGCCATCATCGGAGTACTATCCAAATCAGGATAGAATCTCAACTCCGGAATTTTATCTTTTGTTCTTGTTGTCTGATGGAGCCCAAAAAGATAAAATTCCAGAGTTGAGGTTCTGTCCTGATTTGGACAAAACTCCGACGATGGTGGTGGCGGCGGCGGCGGCGGCGCTGAGCTTCACACTCAAGAAGGGAGATTGGAAGGGAGGCTTCACACCTCAGAAGAAAGAGGCTTCACACCTCTGCAAGAAAATTCGTGCATAAAAATTCTGATTTTTGTTGGAGCCAAGCAAGGGCCGCCCCTCTCTCTCCCTCTTCTCTTCTTCTTGCAGCTGGGAAGGCCGTAACCTGAGGTGTGAAGTCTCATCTATCTGGTGTGGAGTTCGTCGTCGCCACCGCCACCGCCATCGAGCCGCCGTTGCACCGCCACCGCCATCATCGGTATTCTGCCACTCGTAGGATAGCAAGCTATTCCCAAAATTTCTGCTCTCAGACCCGAGATCTTTTGGAGCCCAAGCTTTCAGGGTGAGTTCTATAGGTTTAACCCATATCCCAAAAAAATTGGTGGAGCTTCTAGCTTTTATTTTCTATTTTTCCATTTTCATTCTCCACCTTCTTCCAGATGTGCCTGCAGTCTGTCCAGTTTTCCAGAAACCAAATAGAACGTTCATGAACTCATTTTCCCCTGATTTAAATTACTTGATATTTTTATTGGAGATTCTGTCCGCCACCCCCATCATCCACGAATCTTCGTGGAATTTCTGAAGTCTTCTACCTATTTTTAAAAATCACTGTCAGATCCAAAACTCAGATTTGTCTCTACTGTCCAGATCCGACCACCCGGTGCTAATAAATACTTTTTCCCATTCAAATCTCCACCAACTCCTTCACAAAAATTATCCCCGTTTTCCTATTTCTCCCCTATAAAAGTTTCATGAAGAACTCAACATCTAGATCATAGGTCTACATCACGGTCAACGCCAACTCTCAGGAACGTTCACTTCTACCCCGCCAGATCTGAAATAGAGATCAGTCCGGTTCTAAAATCCCCCATCAGAAGTACAGCCCCAACGAATTTTCTGGAGTCACAGAGGGTCGAAGGATTTTGAGAGAGCTTTCCAACGGTGCCTATTTCGCACCGATCCAATGTTGGTGCTGGTCGCAGCAGCTTCTGTCGCCGGAGCGCGCAGGTCTGAAACTGAGTTTCAGATCCGTGGACAACAACTCTGACAAGTGAAGATCGGAGCCACCCGGCCTCCGACCGGTGTTCCCGCCGGGCCGCCGTCCAGGGGAGTGCGCCACTAGGTGTTACCATCACAGCGGGACCCACCCCGCCAGGTCCAGACGACTGTGCAGCATGTAGGCCCCACGAACCCGCAGATCGCGCCGTCCGGACAGCACCAAAATGCGGGTTTCGGCACCGTCGGAGCGACATCAAGATGCTACCCGTCAACCCAATTCACGTTACACCCAGGGCCCACATGTAACCTGTTACCTCCCTTGGTGGAGTGGGTCGAAACATTTGTACTGTAGTAAACTTTGTTAACTGGGAGTACGGATTTGGCCGGGGTTGTCTTCCCCACGCCGGGAGAGTGGAGGTAACGGTCTTACTTCTTGGCGTTCATTTGCTAGTTTAGTTGATGTGACACAAACCCCTTGGGGGTGGCAGCCACTTGACCAATGCACCTTGGACCTAGATTTGCAAGCAATCGAACCGATCGACGAACCCACTCAAGCGGACTCACCCGTGTAGCGCACACTCGTGCCCGTAGGCAACTCGACGATGGTGGAGAGGGTCCGGGATGGGACCTCGCTGTTCCAGGGTTTGGCTCGCTTGAAATTGAACCCCACAGGCCTGGGATGCCCCAATTCTGTGGGCGGCCAGCACGCCAAGGGCGTGGGATGTAGTGGCTCTCTCACAACTCGCTCCGCGGTGGCACTCAAATTGATGATATTTTGAGATCGGGCACTCACTCACCGACCGACGGCACTAAGAAGCAATACTAGTTAAGCAAGAAGTGCTGACCAAGAGGAGTGAAACCAGGAGCTCACCTGATCGGCGTGAAGACGCCGATCCCGGCCGGAGACGAGTGCGAGCGGGGAAGTGTGGGTTCCCCGTACACTACGCCGATGAAGCTTGATCCCTGTTTAAATTATACAACCACTACGCCTCACATAGGAGGGTGGACTTGGGGTGGGGATTTCAGTAGTACAATGTAAACACTACCTCCACGCAGGGAGGGGCGTTAAGCCAGCCAGGCGGGGAGGGGAGATTCACTCGAATCGCGCCGACGGATCACCCGACCGAATCTGCCCGTGTCTTGAGCAGCAGAATAGGGGATCGGTGTAGCAGCTTATGTGCGCTCCTCCGGACTCAGAACTTGATGAGACTAGCGCTGGAATGACGCTGACAGACCCAGGTACGCCTGTGAATTTTTGTGGGCGGTTCCCGCATTGCCTCTGGTCAGAGTGGACCCCGGAACAGGTGCTCAGAGTTCAGGTTCAGGCTGGCCCAGATTGTTGCAGCTGCTTGTAGAAGGTACCACGATCACTCCCGAAGTCTGAATGAGGCGAGACCAAGTCGAGGATGTCCATGGATGAGTATTCTTCGATCAGAAACCGAGAACAGCACCAGAGGATGTCGGGGTGGTGAGGAGGAGTCCGTTGAGTGAGGCAGTGTCGGGGCAGGACCCAAATGGACTTTCTGCGCACCCGCGGGAGAAAAATTGGAAAGAACACTTTATGATGCCGAATGGGATGCTGCTTGTTGGTGGTGGTGGATGACTCGTGGGTGCAGCTCTCGGCCAAGTGGCGCCTCCAGAAGTTGAAGGATGTGGCCATGGGAGCTTCTGCACTTGCGCTCAGGTCTATGTTCTGGTCCTTGTTGTGAAGTTGGACGAGAACAGGCACCACGAACTGTAGCGAAGTCGGAATGAGACGATTCCACCTTGCTTGAGAAGAAGACTCGCAGACCTTTCCGGCGATGTCTGGTGTACCTCCAGAGGAAGTCGGACGACTCCGGAGCAGCCTCTGCAAGTTGAGCTCCAACTACTGCCTACGAATTGAGATGGATAGGGTGGTGAAAGGTGATGGGAGACGGAGTAGATGGGGTGGGAAATGGGGTGGATGGGTGTGGGGATGGCACCTGACTATGTGGGGGTCTATTAGGGGGTGATACAAGGTGTGGGAGGGCCAGAAAGGGGGCTGGGAGGTGGTCTAGCAAGTGGAGGAAGGGGGAGCTGCGAATTTGGGTTGGGAATGAGAGAGGGAGGAGAGATCTCTCCTTTGGTTTGAATGTGTGGTTAATGGAGAGTTTAATTCTAGTCTAGGGAATGGGAAGGGGTGTCTTGGGGATGTGAATGGGTGCTTGGGAGATGGGATTCTCCCTTAGGAAAATGAAAGGTTGTATGGGGAAGGGGAAAGGTTGCTTGGGAGGAGGGAGAGGTGCCTAGGAGAAGGGGATTCCACCTAGGGGTTGGAGGGGGATTAAATGAGAGGTATGGGGAAGGGGGAGGGGTCTTAATTAGAGGTGAATAGGGAGGAGAGAGAGTGAATTTCAAAATTTGGAGAGAGGAGGAGAGAGAATGGGGTTCGCCCCCTTTAGAGAGAGAGAGAGAGAAATAGAGCTAGAGAGAGAGGGAGAGAGATGCACAAATACTTTGGCAAACTTTTATCAATACTTCATTAGCTTACAAATGAGGGATTGGGGTCCTATTTATAGGAATCCCATAATTACACATAAGTCCCTGACTCTTGGACTACTAACACTAAACCAAGGGGAAGGGGGCGCCCCTGGGCCTAGCCCATATAATTGGGCCCAATAACACACATAATGACTTAAGACTTAGGTAAATAGCTACCTAACCTAGGTATTGGACTCAAATAAAAGGAAAAGTACATGATAAGAAAATGAAAATTACATCATATGACTTGAAATAAAGTGGTGAACAAGATGTAGCATAGGTGGGGAGCATCGGGATCCTCAATCATATGAAAGTGTTTGTGATGTCCTCATCATACCCCCGGGGTGCGGAAAACTCGACTCCGTCGAGTATGGGCCCACCGGGGAAGTGGTCCTCTCAAACAGCTCAAAGTGAACCTCAACCTCCAAACTCAACCCTGCGTCCGCAACCAGGGTACGGTCCTTCATCCTCTTGAGGTGGCTCAGGCGCACCCTCTTGCTGGCGATGGAACCCTGCTTGCCTAGTATTGCCTCCGTGTGCACACGTCGGACTCTCAGGCTGATTTTTGGGGGCTCTCCGAGGGTGTCCCTCTCAAAGGAAGATAAAGGCTCGAGGCACTAACTAGGATCCTCCGCGGTGCCCATATAGGGTGCCGGATCCGCCACGTGGATAATGGGGTGAATCCCAAAACCCATTAGTAAGTCCAACTTGATAGCTGGGTTGCCAAAGTCACTCGGAACTTGGGAAGGTCCAAGTCCACGTGCCCTCGAATTAGAGGTGACCCTAGGGTAGAGCCACTCCAATGTCATCATCACCAAATTGCCTACTTGGAATTCCAAGCGGTGCTCGCGAGCTCTTGTCCGCTCTTTGTGAACCTCACCACTCGTCAAGAATTGCTTGCGTGTATGCTCATGCCATGCATCATAATGCGGTGAGTGGGTGTGAAAGTGGATAGCATGCAAAGGTGGACCGGGGCAACCGTACATAGACCTATCATGCATAGATGTGATGAAGACTCTTATGGACTTCGGGGGGCCGGGGAAACCATAGGTGGATCTATCGTGCATGGTTGTGATAATTACCGGGGGGCCCGACATCCATGTATGCTCCTTTTATGCTTAAGAGTTATGACGAATGTGGGAGGACCCGCACATCCAAATGTGAGCCAGTCATGCATTGGGCCTACGGTGTGAGTGATATGTATGAGATGACTGGGCTTACTAGCCCTACCAAATGATGCAAAATGTAGTGGCACATGCATTCCCATCCAAATGGCTCCTTCTATGTGTATGGCTTGGGGTGAGATTTTCCACTCATAGGGGTCAAAGGGGTCTAGGAAAATGGAGTGGGCTTGGTCCCATAAGGTTGGTTGGGATGGGAAAAGGTTGGTGGTGAGTAAGGTGGGTGGGTATAGGAAGGGATCGAAGGGGTCATGGTAAGGGTCACCTAAGGAGAGGAACTTTAGGTCCTTTTGGTCCTCACAACCCCTTGATGGCAGATTCTCCTCCTCTAGTAAAATGGTCGGGCCAAAGTTTTTGGTGGGATGGTCGGCCATGAATGGAGGGCTAGATGTTCTACCCGAGATAAGTAACTCAAGTTTGTGGATAGCATCGGGCTCATCGGGTGTAGGGAGGAGTAACAGAAGGTCACTAGTGTAGCAACCCACAGTGTAAATGGAGGAGATGGATCCGACACATAGGTGTAGGAGGTCAAGGCTCCTAGGTCGGTCGGTTATTATAGACATCATGCCAGTTAGCTCCATTTGCCAAACTATACCCTTAAGAAGATCCCCTAATGTTTCCACTTGATAGGATGATTGGATTGTGGTGTGATAGGTGGATAAGGGTACTATGGGAAGGTTTTGTTCCATAGGAGGGCAAACATGGGCCATGAGATCTCTAAATGGGTTCTCCTTTAGCCAACGTAACAGGGGTTCTCCTAAGATGAGCTCGGCCCCTACTAGGGAGGGTGGTGTAAGGTGAAGACCACTATGTGAAGTGTCTTCTTCTTCCTGGACATGGGTGATCTCCATGGCGGGGGTTGGGTCTGGAGTGTTCACCATTATGGGGTCAGGTATGGGTTTTTCTACCAAGGAGGTGAGTGGGTCCACTGAGGGCGAGATGAAAACGGTTGGTGTATGGTGTACCCAGGGTGGTGAGTGAGGCCGGACTTGGGTTGGGGTTGGGAGTGGAAGTAGCGGGGGGCTAGGTTTGGGTAGGATAGGAGTTGGAAGTGGAAGGTGGGTTGGGTGAGTAACTTTGGGTTGGGGAGTGGTGGCTGTCACGAGCCTAGGTGGAGGGGTGGACATGGGGTCCACGGGGGTTTGAATGGTGAGGGTGGAGTGAGCCATGATGCTTCTTCCACCTAGGATGGGAACTTCTCGGCCTAACCCATGACATTGTGATTCATATTCTTCTTTCCAATCTAGTGGAGCCTCATAGTCTTCGGTCACCTCCTTAAGTTCCTTTTGGAAAGGGGTGGAAGGAGGATTTTTGGAAGTTTGTGGGGTGTGGGTTTGATGGAGAATTTTGGGTTGGGTGGTGGAGAAAGGAGGAGTGGGAGTGCTCCTCGGGTTATGGTTCTCAAGATAGGAGTGGGAAGGTTGGGGAGTGAAGATCTTCCTAATCTCAATCCTTATCTCTTCCAACAAATCTAGGGGTCCTTTGGGTGGTGGGGTTTGGGTCCTAATGGAGGTCTTGGGTTGACTGGGAGGGAAAGGGGGAGTGGGAGTGCTCCTCGGGTTATGGTCCTTACGGTGGGAATGGGAGGGTCGGGGAGCGTAGATCTTCCTAAGTTCCTCCTTCATATCATCCCACGAAGAAATGGGCTCTTGCCTCCTAACCCTTCTTAATCCCTCTATGTGTTCCCACTTACTCTTGGCTTGACCCCGAAATCGTCCCTTGGCCTTGCGGACTCTTGCGGGTCCATATACCCAAGTCCTTTCAAAATATCTTTCCATGGTAGTCTCCCACCTAAGATAATCACTAGAATGTGATCCGTCAAAGGTAATGTCCTCATCTAGAATGAAATCCATGGGTGGTGAGTAGGCTAAGTAGGTGGCCAAGATGATCGGGGGGAATCAATGCAAGGGTCGGATTGATGATGACTCCAATGCAAGCATGCCCTAGGACTTGACTTGATAGAGACAAGTCAATGACTTGCTCTGATACCAACTGATGTGACACAAACCCCTTGGGGGTGGCAGCCACTTGACCAATGCACCTTAGACCTAGATTTGCAAGCAATCGAACCGATCGGCGAACCCACTCAAGTGGACTCACCCGTGTAGCGCACACTCGTGCCCGTAGGCAACTCGACGATGGTGGAGAGGGTCCGGGATGGGACCTCGCTGTTCCAGGGTTTGGCTCGCTTGAGATTGAACCCCTAAAGGCCTGGGATGCCCCAATTTTGTGGGCGGCCAGCACGCCAAGGGCATGGGATGTAGTGGCTCTCTCACAACTCGCTCCGCGGTGGCACTCAAATTGATGATATTTTGAGATCGGGCACTCACTCACCGACCGACGGCACTAAGAAGCAATACTAGTTAAGCAAGAAGTGCTGACCAAGAGGAGTGCAACCAGGAGCTCACCTGATCGGCGTGAAGACGCCGATCCCGGCCGGAGACGAGGGCGAGCGGGGAAGTGTGGGTTCCCCGCACACTGCGCCGATGAAGCTTGATCCCTGTTTAAATTATACAACCACTACGCCTCACACAGGAGGGTGGACTTGGGGTGGGGATTTCAGTAGTACAATGTAAACACTACCTCCACGCAGGGAGGGGCGTTAAGCCAGCCAGGCGGGGAGGGGAGATTCGCTCGAATCGCGTCGACGGATCACCCGACCGAATCCGCCCGTGTCTTGAGCAGCAGAATAGGGGATCGGTGTAGCAGCCTCTGTGCACTCCTCTGGACTCAGAACTTGACGAGACTGGTGCTGGAACGACGCTGACAGACCCAGGTACGCCTGTGAATTTTTTTGGGCGGTTCCCGCGTCGCCTCTGGTCAGAGTGGACCCCGGAACAGGTGCTCAGAGTTCAGGTTCAGGCTGGCCCAGATTGTTGCAACTGCATGTAGAAGGTACCACGATCACTCCCGAAGTCTGAATGAGGCGAGACCAAGTCGAGGACGTCCATGGATGAGTATTCTTCGAGTAGAAACCAAGAACAGCACCAGAGGATGTCAGGGTGGTGAGGAGGAGTCTGTTGAGTGAGGCAGTGTCGGGGCAGGACCCAAATGGACTGTCTGCGCACCCGCGGGAGAAAAATTGGAAAGAACACTTCCTGATGCCGAATGGGATGCCGCTTGTTGGTGGTGGTGGATAACTCGTGATGCAGCTCTCGGCCAAGTGGCGCCTCCAGAAGTTGAAGGATGTGGCCGTGGGAGCTTCTGCACTGCAGCTCAGGTCCAGGTTCTAGTCCTTATTGCGCAGTTGGACGAGAACAGGCACCACGAATTGTAGCGAAGTCGGAATGAGACGATTCCACCTCGCTTGCAAAGAAGACTCACAGACCTTTCCGGCGATGTATGGTGTACCTCCGGAGGACATCAGACGACTCTGGAGCAGCCTCTGCAAGTTGAGCTCCAACTGTTGCCTGTGAATTGAGATGGATAGGGTGGTGAAAGGTGATGGGAGACGGAGTAGATGTGCTGGGAAATGGGGTGGATGGGTGTGGGGATGGCACCTGACTATGTGGGGGTCTGTTAGGGGGTGATACAAGGTGTGGGAGGGGCAGAAAGGGGGCTGGGAGATGGTCTAGCAAGTGGAGGAAGGGGGAACTGCGAATTTGGGTTGAGAATGAGAGAGGGAGGAGAGATCTCTCCTTTGGTTTGAATGTGTGGTTAATGGAGGGTTTAATTCTGGTCTAGGGAATGGGAAGGGGTGTCTTGGGGATGTGAATGGGTGCTTGGGAGATGGGATTCTCCCTTGGGAAAATGAAAGGTTGTATGGGGAAGGGGAAAGGTTGCTTGGGAGGAGGGAGAGGTGCCTAGGAGAAGGGGATTCCACCTAGGGGTTGGAGGGAGATTAAATGAGAGGTATGAGGAAGGGGGAGGGGTCTTAATTAGAGGTGAATAGGGAGGAGAGAGAGTGAATTTCGAAATTTGGAGAGAGGAGGAGAGAGAATGGGGTTCGCCCCTTTAGAGAGAGAGAGAGAGAAATAGAGCTAGAGAGAGAGGGAGAGAGATGCACAAATGCTTTGGCAAACTTTTATCAATACTTCATTAGCTTACAAATGAGGGATTGGGGTCCTATTTATAAGAATCCCACAATTACACATAAGTCCCTGACTCTTGGACTACTAACACTAAACCAAGGGGAAGGGGGCGCCCCTGGGCCTAGCCCATATAATTGGGCCCAATAACACACATAATGACTTAAGACTTAGGTAAATAGCTACCTAACCTAGGTATTGAACTCAAATAAAAGGAAAAGTACATGATAAGAAAATGAAAATTACATCATATGACTCGAAATAAAGTGGTGAACAAGATGTAGCATAGGTGGCGAGCATCGGGATCCTCGATCATATGAAAGTGTTTGTGATGTCCTCATCATTAGTATATGGTCATATGCAGCTGTGAGCGCTTTAGGAACCTAGCTCGTGAGTTCATGTCACCACTGTGAGCGAGAGAGTGACCTGTCCCGTGACTCGATCCGAGCACGGAAGTGAGTCGACCACCCTTGACTCTGTCTGTTTCTCAACCGTGCGGATCCACATTTCCCCTCGCTTGGGATAGAGAAAATTGTGAATTTTGTCGGAGCCAAAGAAGGGTGTGCCCTCCTCCTCTCTCTCTCCCCCCTCTTACAGGTGGATTTCTACTATTCTAGGGTGTGAGACCCATTCTATCTCTCCCTCTTATCCTCTGAATTCTGATCGTTGTTACCGGGAGTTACCGTACTTGGCCGGGATCGCCTTCCCCACGCCCGGAGCGTGGAGGTAAACTCACTGCCCTCATCGTCGGCTACCCGAGACTCACTGTCAGTTTTTCAACCACGCACGGTCCAGCGTTTCCCTCGCATAAGGACGATCGCGAGCCCTAAAGGCCGACTTCGGCACATCCTCGGGCTTGATCCTGATCTGGTGATAACCTGTCCTAAGATCAATCTTGGAGAAGACTTTGGCAGATGATAATTGGTCGAACAGTTCTTCAATCCTTGGCAGAGGGTACTTGTTCTTTATGGTGACCTGGTTGAGCTTGCGATAATCAATGCACAGCCGCATGGTCCCATCGTTCTTCCGCATGAACAAGACTGGTGCTCCCCATGGGGACACACTGGGCCGGATGAAGCCTTTGTCTAGCAACTCTTGCAATTGCTTCCTGAGTTCCGCAAGTTCTGTCGGAGCCATTCGGTATGGTGGAACGGAGATGGGTGATGTGCCTAGTACTAGCTCAATAGAGAACTCTGTCTCTCGAGTTGGTGGTAGTCCCAGAAGGTCCTCAGGAAACACATCAGGAAATTCTTGAACTACGTCCAAGTCTTCCAAAATCTTGATTGAGCCTCCTTCAAGCACCACACTAGCCAAGAAATAGCTACACCCTTTGCTAATCAGCTTGGAAGCCCTGATGGCTGACACCATCAATCTACCTGACTTGCTTTTTGGGCATTGGAAGAAGAATGCCTCCTTTCCCAGTTTCTGAAAGATCACTCTCTTCCGGTGGCAATCTAAGAGAGAATAGTGTTTGTCTAGCCAATCCATTCCCAGAATGAGGTCAAAGTCATTCACGTCTAGGATGTATGCTTCCCCTAACAATATCCTCCCATTGATGTTGACTTCTATGGTGGGGATCATGAGCTTGGTGTGGACTTGTTTCCCGGTTGGTGTGTTAACGATCATTTCTCCGAAGAATGTAGCTTGGGGTCAGTTCGTTAGTTGTTTGGCAAAACTAGTGGATATGAATGTGTGTGTATCCCCTGGGTCAAACAAGACTTTTGCATAAACATTATCTACAAGGAGTGTACCTTCTGCCACAGTAGGGGCATTGTCTTCCTCTTCTTGCATAAGTGCAAAGACTCGTCCTCTGTATTGGATCATCTCCTATCGGGGCACTAGCTTTTGCTGAGTCTTCTTAGGGCAGTCCCTCACAAAGTGTCCGACCTCGCCGTATTCGTAGCATTTGCTTTTTGCCCTCCAACATTCCTATCCCGGATGGTTGCGACCACACTGGATACAGGATGGAGCCCCCGATCAGCCCTGCGGGGCTGGTCCCTGGCGGGCCACCTTTTCCTTGTCCCGCCTCCCTCCTGTCTGCATAGGCCTTTTGCCCGATGACTTCTGCTCCTCGACGAACCTATACATGAACATTTGTTAGAACTTAACCTTATATGTTCCCCAAATCTTTATGGCCTCAGCTCTTACCTTGCATTTTCTCGTTTGACTAGATGAGCAAGCCTTGATGCCGTTGTGTAGGTGTCAGGGTCTTGCATTGCAACATAGCGTCGGACACTACTACGTAGACTGTTGACGAATTTCTTCACCTTCCGACGAGCGTCATCGAATATGTGTGGAGCATATTGACCAAGAGCGGAGAATTTGGCCTCATAGTCGGCTACCAACATGGTTCCTTGCTCGAGGCTCAAAAATCCCTGCTCCTTAGCATCTCTCACATGTTCGGGGAAGTATTTTTCTCGGAAGACGGCTCGGAACTCTTCCCATAATATGTCCCTATCATGGTGGTCTGCAAAGGTGGTCCTCATCTTGGCCTTCCACCACAGGTCAGCTTGATCTTGTAATACATAGGCCGCTAGATTCACCTTCTCTTCCTCGGGACAACGCATTGCACGGAATTTCTTCTCCATTTCGTTGAGCCACAACTCAGCCACCTCCGGACGACTCTCCCCCTTAAAAATAGGAGGCGCTAATCTTAGGAACCGATCAAGCACCGGCAGGTCGTGACGTGGTGCAACTGTGGGCTGCTGTAGCATTTGTTGCTGCATGGCATGCATCAGCCCTTGGAAGCTATGCAGAAACCCCACCAGGTTGACTCCCGCATTGGGCACCTGCCCTCCGCCAACCGCAGGAGCATGGACAGCTCCGTCATTTGCCCCATTTGGGTCGTCTACCCCTGATCCCCTTTCGTCTGCCTAGGGAAGCTCTCTTTGCCTTCTTGGTGGCATGGTTCTGAAAAAGAACATACAGTTGTTTAGGTGAGAGGGTTTAAATGGTTCTAAACATACTCTACCCTTTCTCCACTCTATCTTATCACTTCCTCTACTATGGAACATCTAGAATAGTCGTAATCGTGGTCTGTCTCTCATGCTCTGATACCACTCTGTAACGCCCTCGAGATCCGATTCTCAGATTTATGGGCATAATTTTTTTTTCTTTTATCGAACCCCGAAGCATCACTCGTACGTATCGCGGAAGCACAAACATATAACATGCATATACACGCATGAGAGAGAGAAAGAGAGAAACCACAATTACAAGTAATGTAAATATTGTTTCAACCATTCATAATTCCAAAAGAGAGTACATGTCCTTTTCTCCAGAATAAACATGAGTCCTCATAGGCTCACCCACCTATGACCATACATATAAGAGAGATAGTCCACCGTAACCTACTCAGCTAAAGTGAGGACCAACACTACTCCTCAGCCGCAGCCTCCTCCTAAACTTCTTCTATGTCCCCTGAAAACGTGTGTCACAAAGGGGGGTGAGTGTGACGCTCAGTAGGCAGCCTAAACAAATCGGGGTTAACTTGCATCTATATAACCAATTTATATACATAATTCAAGTGTTAATAATAGCATGATTCAATCACTATCGTTTACTTAAATTAACTCATATGCAGAAAATACATATTCTTTATCTAATATATAAAGTACCCATGCATGCGTTGAAGCCATGGTGAATGAGCAATTAAACATTATCACATTTTTGTTAATCATGGAACTGAACAGCTGCCGTAAACATAGGCGGCCCACACACACACACAAACGAACGGAAGGAGTACTGCGCAGACCCGAGAGTGAACTCCCACCTAGACTCCTGCTGCACGAGGCGTTATGTCTCACTGTCCTCCGGGTTCTATGGCGTTACGTCTCGCCGTCCCATAGAACGAACCAGCCGAATCGATAGGTTTTTAAACCAGGGCGTTACGTCACGCTGTCCCCTGGGATCTTTTACTTCCGCGGCGTTACGACTCGCTGTCCCGTAAAAGGGACCGAAGTCCAACCTCACCGAATGCTGCTATTTTCCATTCATAACATTCACATTGTATTCGTATCCACATTCATACTCATTTTGCAATTTGTGTATGATACTTTATCATAACAAGCATGCTTTCAATGATTTAAGTGGGCTAAACATACACACAGTCGTGCTTCGAATATTCTAAACATGCTCACAGATGTGCTTCTAATATTCTAAACATGCTCACATATGTGCTTCTAATAGTTTAAGAGGGCTAAACATACTTGCAGTCATGTTCAGGTTAGTACATGTTTATCCTTCTAGGCTATACATGCACAGAAAATGATTTATATATGAGAGTAAAGAATTTCTGGGTGCATGAAATTTTTACAGGAAGGTTCTGCCTTGGTTCCACATCATTTCCTTTTTTTTCAGATTTTTATGAATTAAAATGCCCTTTTAAAATCCCATTTTTCTCGGTTTCTGAAAATTGGTTCAGTGCAGCATGTGCACCGACCACACTAGAACATGCACAGACCTTACTAGAACATGCACAGACCCTGCTTGTGGCCAGGGCCAGACATGCACTGACCTCACTGGAACATGCATTGACCTCACTGGAATATGCACAGACCTCACTTATGATTTGAACTAAACCTGCACTGACCTCACTAGAACATGCACCGACCTCACTGAAACATGCACAGACCTCACTTATGATTTGAACTAAACCTGCACCGACCTCACTAGAACATGCACCGACCTCATTGAAACATGCACATACTTCACTTATGGTTTGAACAAAACCTTCACCGACCTCACTAGAACATGCACAGACCTTACTGAAACATGCACATACCTCACTTATGATTTGAACTAAACCTGCACCGACCTCACTAGAACATGCACATACCTTACTGAAACATGCACAAACCTCACTTATGATTTGAACTAAACATGCACCGACCTCACTTATGATTTGAACTAAACATGCACAGACCTTACCATAACTAGAACATGCACAGACTTTACTATAAAACATGCACAGACTTTACAAACATGCACAGACCTTACCATTACTAGAATATGCACAGACTTTACTATAAAATATGCACAGACTTTACAAACATGCTCAGACTCTACTATAAAACATGCACACACATGACAAAATATGCACAGACCTTACAAAACATGCACAGACCTTACCATTACTAGAACATGCACAAACTTTATTATAAAACATGCACAACTTTACAAACATGCACAGACCTTACCATTACTAGAACATGCACAAACTTTATTATAAAACATGCACAAACTTTACAAATATACACAGACCTTATCATTACTAGAACATGCACAAACACTACTATAAAACATGCACAGACCTTACAAAACATGCACATGTAGACACCCATTTTTGACCGATAAGTGGAGCACTTTCTTTGTTCTCCTAGTTAATGCCCCAATTGATCCATAATTGGTTGATTTTCTGGGATATCTCCCTATTCTTGGCCTACGATTCAACTTCCGTACCTTGGATCTCGTCTCGAATTTGGCATTCTCGCGCTACTCACTCACATCACTTTCTTGTTCATAGCGCGTTATGGACCTAATTGAATGATCATTTGAACAATTGTTATTTCTTGATATTTGATCTTTATAGCATCCACTCTGGATGTTATTCTTACTTAATACTTGATTGAATGGCCGTCCAAAGGGTATTTATTCTTTTTCTAATCATTCGGGAAGCCAATCATTGTCGTGCTATATCGTCATAGTGCGTTCATGAAGAACGCGCTATACGCTTGTAGCGCGTTCTCAGAAACCTAGTCCGACACGGACTCCCCTTTCTCGATTTAAGTCCCTATTTTGGTAAGTTTCCAATCATATTTCGTCCAAAGGAAGGTTCCTAATCCTAATAGGAGTCTTTCCCCCTCATTAATTGGTAAGATTGCCTTGATTTGAGCCACCAAGTCTTTAGATTGGATCGAACTCTGACTTAGGGTTCGTTCTTGATCCTTCTCCTATAAATTGGACCCTTGGCCATCGTTCTGAAGGGATGCAACTCGAGATCTTGACGAGGAGGAGGCTGCTCTTCGTTCCAAATCAATAACTCCTCGCTCCTCACACATCCAAGGGAGTATTTTGGGGCTTATTATGTTCTTCCCTGTTCTAAGTTTTTCTCCCCAAATTCGTTTATTTCAATCCTTGCATAACACTGCATATTGATCTCAAAAACACTTCTTTTACAAAATACATGCATTCATACACACACTAAACCTATTTTTGGCCCTTCCATAGGGGTTTAAAAACCACCAAACCCCCAGGTAATCGAGCCCTTCTTTTACATGCTTTTGATTAAGAATAGGGGCAGATTCTACTAAAATCTTGATCTAATGGGCCTTCTGTTTGTTGTGTATGATTGTTTGCATGCACTAGAAGATTGATACGTGGAGCCCTTGCACCTTGGCCGACCTTGGAGCAAGGAAGAAACGAATCCAATTCATCCTACTTTCTGTCTGATATCGCGCTATATAGACATAGCATGATCTTGAGAAGGCGCTAGGACGATATAGCACGTTCATTGCCAGGCCAACTCTTGGCCCTCTTGAATTTCTGAGGTATGTAACATGCCCTTATTTTGATCTTCATATTATTTGGCATGTTGTTGGCCTCAGTGGCGATCACGGATTTTCATTATTACATGTGACCCCCCTTTTATCATTGATTTTGGTTCTATATCTTGTTAAATCATCACTTATTCAAATCATCAATCGGGGCTGGTCTAATTCCATAATCTACAAATTGGCGATCACGGTGGGACTTCTTTTGTTTTTAGTTTGATTACCCCTCCATTGTGCTCCACGTAGCACCCTCCCATTGACACCCTCGCGTGTCCCTCCTTTGGTACCCTCGCGTACCCCTCCTTTGTGCTCCACGTAGCACCCTTCCCCTTGTGCACCACGTGCACACCTCCCACTGATTAGCCATTTTCTGATTTCTGTCTGATTGCCAGGGCTGTCGGTTCTCTAAACTGAATAGCGCCTTCCACACTGCCGTCATTTCTCCATACAACGACCGCGACAGAGGCGCTGTTTCAGTCATTTTCCTGCATTTTTGTCATTTTTATAATTCACGCACCTTACAGAGGCGTCATTTCAGCATTCAACACCTTGCACAAAGGCGTCATTTCATTGATTACTATCATTTTGCCCTTTATCCATTACTGTTTACAGTGTTTTGACGCCCCTTTGCAGAGGCGTCCGTTCATCATTTGACGCCTCATTCCAAGGCGTCTCTTTGCCCGCTGGTACTTACTGCACGATTTGACGCCTCCCACGAAAGCGTCTTTCACTGATTCAGTGCCTTATCACAAGGCGTCATTTTATTATCATCATTTTTATTTATATTGTGAGTACTATTCACTGCCATTTGACGCCCCTTTCCAGAGGCATTTCTCACAGAATCTGCGCCCTGTTCGCACTGTTCACAGCAGCTAGCGACTGCACTCCAGACGCTGTCTATTAACATAGCGCCTTTCTTCAAGGCGTCATTTTCTTCTGTGCCCACAGAAGTGCTAATTGTTGGTGTTTGCTTGATTGATCTATATTGATATCACCTGCTTGACATTGCCTGCATTAGATTGCATCTAGGGCATTCGGTTTGGGAGACCTCCTCTCCCCACACTTTTTAGGAGCTACACCCCTCTTGGTGAAGGAAGGACCCTCCTTTGAGCATTCCATCTCATTGGACCGGAAATTCCTAAGCCAAGCCTCCGTAAGTCCTCGCACCCGTGGATTCCCTCACGGACGCCAGGTAGGTTGTACCATTGAAGTACCCGGAGTATAGTTGACCCATACATTGGAGAGGAGAGAGAAAAATCTAGATACCTGGAGATTATACCCAAATTTTCAACCAGGATCCACCTTCAAAAGAGAGAACCTAATTTTGAACTCACCCTAATCTCCAAGGGAAATCTTAAAATTTTTTGGGGCTCATTACAACTTGTGTGTTTCTTTTGCTTGAGAAGGTGATATTCATTGATTATATCTCATTGCTGAAAATTCATTTCTTTCTCCTTAAGCATGAAACTGCGTTCAGGTAAAATCATCAACATGGCCAACTACGGGTACACTTATGACGGTTATGAGGAGGGTCACTCTGTCCCGTTCTATGAGATTCCCTCTCAGGATCTGTCTATTATGAGGGAAACTACACTTCTTCTCCCACTCAGGTCCACATGGTGGACACTACTTCTTTGGAGGTTGAGCCTTCTTCCCAAGCTCAACCTACCACTCAGAATACTTCAGGGGACACTTCCCCTTCTTTCAACTTCAACGAATTTCTCAAAACTCTTGCTCAGCTGGATGACTCCCAGCGCCAGGCGGCTCAAGCCCTCCTAAAGGGAAAATCTATCCCGTCATCTTCTAACCCTCCTCAGGCCATGGGTGGCCACTCTGTTAACTCTCCCAACGACCCGGCGGTCGCCCCTAGGGTGCCCTCACGCCCATCAACTCCTGTTATGACTATGCCGGCCCAACCGGCAAGTCACTCCGTTGCTAGGCCTCAACAACCTCGGTTTCTCAAATTTTGAGAAGGCCTATGACAAACCAACACTCTTTTCGTCGGCCCCAGCTGAGTCTGATAGCCATGCTCTACTCCGCCAAAAGATGGCTAGTATGGAAGAACAGCTTAAGAGGGTTACTGCATCCAAGATCGCTCCCGAAATCATGCTTCCCCCTATGCCGGTTTTTCATCTACCACCGTCTGAGATGCCAAATTTCCGGCGGTATAATGGCATGGGCAACCCGCACATCCATTTGAAGGACTTTTTGTATGAAGCATCATTCTGGCAGGACAATAAGAACTCATTGGCTTATCTCTTTAGGCAGTCTTTGGATGGCCTAGCACTGGAATGGTTTTATTCTTTGGAGGCGGCTGATGCCGACGACTTTGATGTAGTTCAACGGAAGTTCGTGCAGAAATATAAGGACCGTGTGGGTCCCTCCTTGTCTGTTACTGATTTGGTTGTGGAGAAGATGAAGCCCGAGGAGAACTTCGTCTTATTTGCTGATAGGTGGAGGGCTATGGCCGAGAAGTTAAAGGATACATTGTCGGAGATAGAACAAGTAAAGATGATAATATAAAACTCCACTCCGCAATTCCGTCATATTTTGGCCATGAACAAATTAAGCACTATGGAGGAGCTCTATGAAAGAGCTAGATATATACAAACTCAAATGAAAGATTCGCCCATTATGGGCATGTTCGAGCCAAGGCCAAAGGTGATAAGGAAGAATGTTAATACTGGTAAGACTGGCCCAACTACTGAAGGCACTGTCATCAATGAGCAGGTGAGCACGTTCGGCAACTCCACTCCTTTCCGCCACCCTCAAAACCAAGGGCCATCACCACAACAGCCCGCCTTCCAGAACCAAGTCCACCAACCAAATAATAATCCTCCTCAAACCTTAAGGCCTCCCACACCTCCTCAACTACAACAACTCCCCTTTGCACCACAAAACCAATATCACCAAGTGCCCCCCGGCTAATTATCAACCGCAACAACCAAGAAGGCCGATGGGCCCACGAAGATCCCAATACCCTCCGCTACCTGCAAGTTTGTCGGACATTTTTAACGCCCTCATGGCTGCTAACCTGCTTACATTACCTAAAGAAAGGGTAGTATGGCCGCAAAATGTGGACATCTCCCAGTATTGCGTCTTCCATCGGCAGCCGGGGCATAACATTGATTATTGTTTTCACTTTAAGGATTACATACATGACATGAATGATCAAGGTGATATTAATTGGGATGAGATGAGGAGGGTCATTGCTACTTTGAAGGCTCGAAGGCGTCCTCGGCAACCACCAGTTCAGCAACCACAACAAGGTCAGCAACAGGTTCCACAGCAACAACAGGCTCCTGCACCCCAGCCAAATATGGGGATTGTTAATAACCCGCTACCGGAGCACCCGGTTTAGAATCAACAAATGAACCTTGTCACCTCAACCCATGAAGTAGAAAGGGGGCAGGTTTGGCATAAAGAAAACGCCTCTGTCGGAGCCATTAGCCAAAATTCTGATCAATCACAACCACCACAATTGATAAGAAGGCCTCAGCTTGTATCTCCTTCCCAGCCACAACGTACCCTTATACGCTCCACCACTCCTTCGCAGCCTCTTCTTTTACGCCAAACTCCGAACTCCCCTCCACACCAAAACCCTCCACCAAATAGACCTCTTCTTATCCGCCGCTCGTCGGCAGCCATCACTCCTCCTGCTCCATCTCCACCTACCACTACCATGATTCCAAGGCCTCTCCTTGTCACCCGGCCTCCGCCTTCCGATAATCCCCAGACGGCGAGGTCCCTTACAAGAACCTCTCCCCCTGCCAGTTCAGCACCCAATACCACTATTCCCTCCACCTCCTCTACCCCTTTACCCACTCCAGGCCCGACAGAGACGCCCCGAACTATGGTGCTCCGTAGTGGACGGATGTTCCACCGAGTGTTTCCCCAGCGGGAGCAGGAGCCAGCACAAGAGCAAGGAGAGCAAGAGCAAGAGTCTACACCGGGAACGGAATATGATTTATTGAAGCATTTGGACAGAACGCCGGCACGAATTTATATTTTAGAATTGATTAAAAGATCAACCACACATCAGCTGGCCTTAAAACATTACTTATAGAAAGTAATGGTCAATGAAGACATTCCGGCTAAACAAGTCACTACAGTTTTGAATCCGGCCAGCAATCAACATGCTATTACTTTTTATGAACATGAATTGGCTCCGCAGCCGGCTAGAAAATATGCAGTGTGTATCACTATTGACATCAATAAGATAGCTGTAAAGCAATGTTTGGTTTACACTGGGACATCCATTAATGTTCTGCCGCCAAGTACCTTGAAGATGTGCGGCATTCCAGAAAGTCAAATTCGGCCATCTACAATTACCATCACAGCTTATGATAATACTAAGAAGCCGCCATTGGGAATGATCACTCTAAGAGTTGGTTTGGGTCCGGTGACAGTCACATCAGATTTCCACATTTTAGACATGGATCCGACATTCAACGGCATCCTGGGCCGTCCCTATATTCAAGAACTTGATGTTGTGCCCTCCACAAACCATCAATGCATAAAGTTTCCACACAAAGAGCGCATTATCAAAGTTACTAGGATGCCCATCTTGCCAACAGAAGACATACATTCAGCAACTTCAGTGCCTTCCATGTGGCCTTCCAATAGGCCTTTGCTTTTAGTCTTGGATGTTGCCGACCCGCGGCAAGATTTGTTAAAACCCCCAGTCACTAAACCAGCTTCACCTCTAGTAACACCCCTGCCTTCCTAAAAAAAGAAAAAGAAGAACATGATGAACACTCTTGGATGGAATATCTTATTAAAAATGGGGTATAAAACTGGTAAAGGCTTGGGGGTCAATCTCCAAGGTCGGGTTAAGCCTATCAGGCACCAAAAGATGATTCCCCAGGGTGGCCTAGGATACAAAGGGCCAAGTAAAGACAAGGATAAAGATCAGCCGTGGGCTGTCATGACTTCCACTCTTAAGACAGACCGGCAAGCTCTTACATGGACTTTACAAACACATTTTATAAAAGGGGGGACTCATAATGATGAGCAAACCACGATAATTACTTCCATGCTGGATTGTCAAGATGTACATGCAAGATAGTTTGCTCGGCATATAGCCCCACTGGCCACCTACAAGGCCCTGGAATCCTTGCGGCCAGATAAGAGAAGGAAAATGGATGACCCCGAATGTGACTGGTATAGATGGTTTGACATGAATGACATTTCTATTGCTTTGAGCTGACTATTTATGCTGACTGATCCAGAATGGCCGCCGTTGATTCATGAGTTGATTGAGAAGCCAGCAGTAATTTCAAACAAGAGGCAGTTGTTAAGCAATTATACAGATACCGGAGAGCCTGATGTCCCATTTGAGGAGGGCTTCAACATAGACAGGCTGTGGGCCGGCCTCTTCTTTGTCAAGACCATTCATCCAATGGCTTTGGTTCGTTTGTTTAATAAAATGTTTTGTCCAGACATCCCTAGACCACCCGTGGTCTTAATTACTCTTTCTCCGAATTCACTTTCAGCTTCTTCGTTGATTCCTCCCTTGCTCCTCGAGCAATTTTCCAAACTCTCCATCACGCCCCCGTACGGGTCATCACTCATTCAATCTTTTGTCAATCTGTCAATTTCAACTCCACCTCCTGTTTCCTCCTCGCATTGCTTCCTCCTTGAAAATGAAAAAGAAAATAAAAATGAAAATGAAAAAAATGCCAAAAATCCAAATTTTCAATCTTCCATCTCCATTGAGGAGACCTCCTATCTCCTTTCTGAGTGTGTCCCGACCCCGGGGCCGCCCTTCCAGGATTCGTTGGTAGACCTTTTCTACCCCTCCGGTGAGGGGTCTTCATTTGTATCCCCTTCTGTACCCGCTTTCCCCCCTCCTTTCTCATCTTCGTCAGGTTTTAGTGAGTAGGCTAGTTATTCTTATTCTCCTAAAGATAAGACTCATGGGGTAGCTTCACATAAGAAATCCAAGGGTAAGCATATTCCCCGTAGATTCCTTAGAGAATTAGCTGTCAGATGTCAGGCTTGTTTAGCCATCCCCGAATTTGTGGAGAATCCGATTATCCTGTCGGAAATAGAATATGAGGATACTTGTGCTTTTAATGAGGGTTTTGGTGTTTATGAGATTATGAACGATGAAGACCCTATTGAAGAGGGGGACGAAAGTTACGAAGAATATGAGGACGAGGCCAATGCTTTTGCCAGTGGCATGAGGAGATTTGATGAACCATCAGCCTCAGTAGAAGAGCCTACCAAAGAGATAAATCTGGGTACGGAGGAAGACCCTAGGATTATCCTCATTTCAAAGAACTTGCCGCCCGATGAAGAAGAGGCGCTTATTTTGGTTCTTCAAGAATATAAGGACACGTTCGCTTGGTGTTATGAAGATATGCTTGGACTAGACCCTACGCTCGTTGAACATCGACTTACACTTAAGCCGAGGTCTGTCGCGGTTAAACAGCGGTTGAGACGTTTCCACCGTAATATGGCGTTAAAAATGAAAGAAGAGGTCGATAAGCTTCATAAGGCTAGATTTGTTAGAGTTGTCCTCTATCCTAATTGGGTGGCTAACATCATCCCAGTCATGAAGAAGGACGGAAAGGTTCGAATTTATATAGACTTTTGGGACCTAAACCGCGCATGTCCTAAAGTTGACTTCCCCCTCCCTCATATTGATGTTCTAATTGACAATACGGCATGATATGAGACTCTCTCCTTTATGGATGATTTTTCAGGTTATAATCAGATTCGCCTGGTTGAGGAAGATCAAGAGAAAACATCGTTCACTACACCATGGGGAACCTATTGTTACGTGGTCATGCCTTTTGGACTTAAGAACGCTGGAGCCACCTATCAAAGGGCTATGATGGCAATTTTTCATGATATGATCCACATTTATATTGAGGTGTATGTTGACGATCTGGTAGTGAAATCAAGGACAAGGATTGAGCATCCCAGGGCTCTAACCAAAGTCTTGCAAAGAGCACGGGAGTATTAATTAAAGATGAACCCTAAGAAGTGCGTATTTGGTGTTTCATCAGGGAAGTTGCTTGGATTCATCGTGAGTAAGAGGGGTATTGAGATTGATCCCAACAAGGCAAAGGCAATAAGGGAAATGCCTCCTCCCAGGAATTTGAAAGAAGTTCTAGGTTTGATCGGGAGGTTGTAATTTATTCGCCGATTTGTCTCCCAGCATTCATAATGATGTAGGCCATTCTACGAGCTTACTAAGCCGGGAGTCAAGTTTGTTTGGGATGACAAGTGTCAAGCAGCTTTTGACAGATTGAAGGATTATCTCTCAAATCCTCCTGTCCTGAGGCCGCCAGTTCCAGGCAAACCGCTTGTTCTTTATATTTCCGTCCTGGATGATTCCGTAGGCGCTGTCTTAGCCCAAGTTGATGAAGAAGGAAAAGAAAGGGCAGCCTACTATTTGTCAAAGCTTCTCAACCCCTATGAGCAGAGGTATTCAGCTATAGAGAAGACTTGTGCTGCTTTAGTCTGGGTAGTTCAGAAACTTAAGCATTATTTCTTAGCTCACGAGGTTCACCTCATCGCTCGTATGAATCCAATTAAATTCCTTCTTGAAAAATCTGTTCTCACCGACTGATTGGCACGATGGCAAAGCTTCCTCTCTCAATTCGACATCATTTACATTCAGAAAAAAGTGATTAAAGGCTATACCATAGCAGAGCATCTTGCTCATCACCCCCTCCCTAGATTTGACCCTATTCGCTCAGAGTTTCCAGATGAGGAACTAATGTCCGTCAATCAGACCGATTCAATGTGGACGTTTCATTTTGATGGAGCTTTGAATTCGAAAGGGAAAGGGATTGGTGTTGTTCTTCTATCACCAGAGGGTATTACTATTCCACTCGCCTCTCAGCTTGCATTTCTAGTTACAAACAATATAGCTGAGTACGAGGCTCTCTTGGCCGGACTGGAGGCCGCTCATCAATTCGGTGTTACCCATTTGCGGATTGTAGGTGATAGTCAGCTTATTCTTCACCAAGTGCTCACCAAGTGCCGCACGCTTAATCCTAAACTCAAACCCTACCAGGAATTAACTTCTGCGTATACCAAGCTTTTCACTAAATTAATCTTCATCCATGTTCCTCGTGATCATAACATCTTAGCTGATGCTCTCGCTTCTCTTGCTTCTTCCTTGACTTTCCCTCCCGAAAGGGATTCCCATTCTATCATTGTTCACAAGCGGCTCACTCCAGCTATTAAGGATCCAGCTTTCCTTAGTGTTAAGGAGGAGGTGCTTAGGAAGGTGAAGCAAGAAGGAATCATTGAGAATAAGGAAGTCATGCTATTGGACTTAGAGGAAGAATTGGACGATGCAGAGAAGCCATGGTATTACGAGATTGCTAAGTATTGCCAAGATCAATCATATCCAGAAGAAGCCACGGCTGAAGAAAAGAAAGCCATTTGAAGAGTTGCTCAGCAATACACTTTAATTGGAGGTGTGCTTTACAGAAGAGGTCTTACCGGTGTTTTGCTAAGACGCCTAGACGATGATGAATCTTGGAAGGTTGTGGAAGAGGCGCATTCAGGAGTGTGTGGCGGTCATGTCAATAGCCAGATGCTAGCTAAGAAGATACTTAGGCTAGGTTTCTATTGGCCCACTCTAGAAGGACTACTCGATCTATGTTCGAAGGTGTGTTAAGTGCCAATTGCACGCCGACAAAATTCATTCTCCTGCTTCTTCACTCCATCCTATGTCTTCCCCATGACCTTTCTCCATGTGGGCTTTCGATATCATTGGACCCCTTGGTGATCCGACCCTCATCACAAAACCAAAGTCATTTATACTTACAACGACGGAGTACTTCACCAAGTGGGCGGAAGCGGAAGCTTACGTGGAGATAAAAGCGTCAACCGTCTGCAAATTTATAATGAAGAACATCATCGCAAGGTTCGGCATCCCGGGTACCATTGTCACCGACAATGGGCCACAATTCATCTCTCAAGAGCTTCAGGACCTCTGCAACAGGTATAACATTGCATTGCATCATTCATCTCTTTATTATCCGCAGGGCAATGGTCAAGCATAGGCAACTAATAAAACTTTGATTAAAATTATCAAGAAAACGTTTGAGGCTACCAGATTTGCGGATTGGCCAGAAAAGTTAGTGGAAGCTCTTTGGGCCTATCGCACCTCTATTCAGACCCCTACTAGGCAGACCCCTTTCGCCCTCACTTATGGAATGGAGGCAGTAGTCCCTTATGAGGTTCTTATCCCTTCTCTACGAGTACAATTGGACAAGGAGCTCCCCATTGATGAGCGTCGCGAATCTCTCCTTGCTCAGTTGGAACTCCTAGACGAGAAGCGTTTGGCCGCCACCGAGCATGCGCGTGTTTATCAAAACAGGCTTTCGCGTTTTTATCAAAAGAAAGTGATTGAAAGAAAATTTAAAATTGGTGAGATGGTAATTAAAAGAATCTTTATGAAACCTGGTGGACCGCGTTCAAAACTCCAACCTAATTGGGAAGGTCCCTTTGTTATAAAAGATGTTTATCTTGATAACGCTTACAAATTAATTAATGATGAAGGTGAGGAGCTAACTCATCATTGGAATGGTCTCTATTTGAAGAAATACTACCCCTAAAAAAACTAAAAAATAATAAAAAAGCAACCAAAAATAAACAAAAAGAAGAAAAAACTTCTGAAAATCAAAAGTAGATATGGTACATGGGTCACAAGCCCGAATAATCAAAATCCTTAATTCATTCTTCAGTCTTGATGGTTTAACTTTAGGGTCAACTCCCGCACACAATACACGCTCTACTTTTAAACTCAAGCAGCCCGGAATTCGAGGAAAGTCCGACCCAAACTAAGGGTGTAAAAACCTTACCTATTCTCTTCTCTTCGGCTCACGAGAGGGAGTACGAGTCAAGGGTCACTAACCAAACCTGCTCGCCGCCCTAGTAGGTGGAAGTCAGGGCCCAAAAGGGAATAAAATTCTTAAAGCCCAAGTATAATTAGGTCTCTATTTTTGAAAGAAAAGGAAAAAAGAAAAAGAAAGTTATGAAAGAAAGCATGACAAGAGGGCAAAGTCCCCGCAGGGAAAACCCTGGCCGTAAGCATGCATGAATAAGGGCAAAAAGAGCAACAAAATTTTCCTAAGCCGAAGATCGAATCCCAACAGGCATTAGGGCAGGGGAGGAATGTTCCCCACTCTTGAAAACCTTTCGTGAGCTTCCTCAATTTATTCTTCTTTTCCCTCTCCATGGTGGGTTCTAAACTCGAAGAATGACAAAGACTGACTAAGAATGATGGGCTACGAGAGAATATGAGTAAAAGCATAAGTCGTTTAGCACGTTGACCCCTTTGTTAAGCCTTTTGAGAAAGTTTAATGAATTTAAGATCATGATGGCATAAGGTTTAAAACCCTGTACTATGCTTGCTTTCAAAAAAAAGTAATTCTCAAAATTAACGTCCTTAGTTAAGACGCCATTTTCAAAAAAGTAAAACAAAAAGACAGAAAACAAATGAAAAATAAGAATTAACGCCTCTTCCTACAGGCGTCTTTTTCAAAATTAACGACTTTCAAGAAGTCGTCATTTTCAAATTAAACATTAAAAAAATGTTTTATGTAATAAACGCCTTTCATGGTGGCGTCAATTTCACAATGAGCGCCCGTTGGCGAGGGCGTCATTTTAAAAATCAAAAATAAAAAAAGAGAGAGAAAATTGAAGCCGTTGTTGTGCATACGCCCGGTTGCATTTTTGTGTGAGCATCTTTTATTTTTCTTTTTTTATTTAGCATTTGCTTGCTTGCATGTCGCATTTTCCTTATATTTGATTATCATTTGCCTTCATTGATTAAAGGCTTGGCCCCTTGACCCGTTATCAAGGTCAAAGTATAGACATCCCTTTCTTATTGAGCAAGGGGCCAAGCCGAACAGATGAATTAACCTGTTTGTTCAAGTGTGAGCTACAGCTACAGGCGCAGGGCGAAAAGTAAAAGGCGAAGAAATGAAGGAAAACACAAGTACACAACTACACAAGTGCTCAGGTAATGAAAATTTCAATCTCATATATATATGTATCATAAATATCAGGGTACAGGTGTGAGGGTGGAGAAGTACAAGTAAAGCCTCTCTCAGCTCTCGCCTCCACCCTCCTCTCTCCTACTCTCGGCCTCACTCTCGTCCTCCCGACGAGGCGCTCGTGGAGGGGGCATGGACCCCCGAGAAGTAGCTGGAGCTCGAACCTGCTCCTCTGCCGGAGAGAGGAACCCGCCACGAAAGTGGAACTGGTGAGGGCGTACCCCGCAGCCCGCGCTCGCTCAGGGCCTCGCTGAAGCCGCTCCTCGGTCGCCCGCAGCCGCTCCTGGGTGGCGGCTAGGTGGGTCCTCAGGTCTGCAAGCTCCCGCTCGCGTGCTGCCCCCTACTCACGGTCACGGGCATGGTCCGCCTGGCGCTCCTCTCGCTCCCGGGCACGCTCCCTCCGCTCCATCTCGAGGGTGACTCGCAGCTCTGCCACGTCCTGGGGCAGCTCCTCTCGCTTGATGAAATTATTCATATTATGCACTTATGATCATATTGTGAGCTGTCCTGAGCTGCTAATTCTTTTGATAAGCTAATGAGCTTTGAAGTGTAGAAGTGCAGGTTGTGCAAATCTGGAAATGCTTGGATTGACACGAACCCATAATCAAGATCATAAGGTTAAATAATGCCCGCCCATTCGCATTTCTTCATCGTTGGTTCACACGCATTTCGATGCATATTTGCATAAGTCCAAGCATAACAAAGTCTGTACATTCCATGTCTAAGCATCGAAGTCTAAGCATAACAAAGTCTGTACATTCCATGTCTAAGCATCAAAGTCCAAGCATAGCAAAGTCTGTACATTCCATGTCTAAGCATCGAAGTCTAAGCATAGCAAAGTCTGTACATTCCATGTTTAAGCATCGAAGTCTATACATCGCATGCTTCATCCAAGTCTATACATTCATCCTAAGTCTATACATCGCATGCTTCATCCAAGTCTATACATTCATCCTAAGTCTATACACATTCCAAGTCTACACATTCCAAGTCTACACATTCCATAAGTCTATACATCATAAGTCTATACATCCTAAGTCTATGCATCCATGTCCAAGCATTCCAAGTCCAAGCATTCTTCATCCATGTCTACACATTCCCTAAGTCTATCATTCCACAGGTCTGAGCATTTCGCAAGTCCAAGTCTAAGTATTCTTCATCCAAGTCTATACATCCTAAGTCTTGCATCCATGTCTATACATCCTAAGTCTATACATTCCTCCAAAGTCCAAGCATCCTAAGTCCAAGCATGCAACATCTATACATCCCAATGCAAAGTCTGTGCATTCCCAATCCTACGTCAGTGCATCTCCAAGGTCGTCTAACCATGGCCAAGTCGGTGCAGCCCTCAATCAGCAGGGACAATTCCTTTGCAAGGACTAAGAACACGGGATGAGTACTCTTCATTCATTGTTGTCAATTTTTTAATTCCTCCTAATACTCTCATGATATGTCACCCTAGGCACTTCAATTATCATCTCTCCATCATTCTGAGCAATTTATGTCAATCTGATCATTCAAGAGCCAGCTTCTCTGACTAGTCCTGCTAGCTTTATGCATCAATCTTCTGATTTACCAACATTGTCATCCTCGTGACAACATTGAACAAAAATACTTGGAATGCTCTCCTCTTTTACGACTTTATATATGATGCTTTCCATAATGCTTTTCAATGCTATGCAATGTTGTTGAGTGTTTTGATTATGCATCTTTATATCTTGGCTAATGAAATTTTGAGCGCAGGATAAGAAGCTCTTGGTCCCATCGACTAGGCATCATCATCCAAGCCCCACGGTGTTCGCACATTATTCCATCTCAGTTCCCCACATGCTCATTGCTATCACCATCTTCCTGTATTTCTCCTGTATTGCATTATTACTATATGATATTCTACGCTACTATAGCATATCAAGGACCTTGTGGTTCTGATGAACCTGGAATTTGAGTTCCCCTTCATCAAAAAATAGTGATAATTCCAGGGGAATCTTGATCACACGGATAGGCCGTTATGTCATTTAAGGTTTGGGACGATGGTTCCACTTTCTGAGTTAATGCGTGGACAAACGGGCTTCGGCTTAGTGTCAACTTAGAGATCTAGATTCTTGACCAAGCCTAGATGGTTTAACAATATTATCCTTGATTATTTTCTATTCTTTGTTTTGTTTTAATTTTTCTTTTAGCCCAGCATGCATCATGTAGGACTTTGAGCTTAATGATGAAAATCTTCATATTACGCCAATAATGAAGGTCGCTTGCTCTTAATCGAGTTAGCATGAGATATTCCATTCCAAATCAAGTACTTTATTCTCCTTGAAGCCGCTCAGGCTGGTTCCTTGAAAAGCGTTCATTTGCTGGGTCTTCATCTCAATTCATTTTATTTTCTTGCGAATCCACCTTGGTTGTAGCACGTCCAAATTGGCTGGTAACCGCTCTCCAATGGTGTCTCCCTTCCGTGCCCTCGCGCACATTTTTAGTTCATTTAGTTTAGTCTCTTTAATCCAGCCGATCAATGCTTTCTTGTAATCATCTGGAGTTATTTCATTCAGAGTTTTGGAAAGATTTCTTACGCTTAGTATCGAAGGCGTGTCACATCACACTTTGGCATCTACTTATCAGTTCGTTCCACTTCATTTCGCACTTTCACTTCATTCCGTCTCACTCCCTTACAAAGCAGACGCCAAGGCAGGGCAGCTGTAGACACGCTAAAATCGATGCTATGTTGAGTAAATCTCATGTCACCATGTGACGCCCCAAAGTGGACTTCAATATTGGTTTAATATGAAGTTTTTCTATTTTCTATATGTTAATTGTAATTTCTTGGGTTTTTTCTTTGATAATTGGAATTAACGCCTTAACAAGGGGCGTCATTTAATTGACGGCCAAGCCCGGGGCGTGTGTTAATAAATGGACGACCGTTCCTAGAGGCGTTGTTTTCTGGATTTTTTTGAATCCTAACCAAAATGCAAAATCAAAGAATTGACGTCCCTATGAAGGGCGTTTATTATTTAACGCCCATATCAGAAGGCGTCATTTCAGAATTTCTAATAAGGAAAGTCAGTTGTTGCCATAATTAAATCCAAGAATTGACGGCTTAGTTCACGTCGTCATTTTAATTAACGCCTTTGGTAATGTCGTCATTTATAATTGACGCCCTTTCAGAGGTCGTCATTTTCGATTCCGTTCCCTTTTTGCCTGCTTATTTCCAGTAATGATCCCTTCCCCATTTTACACATTGTGTTTGATTGGGAAGAGGGTTTCTTATTGGAGGTCTGTTACCTTATTTTAATCCTATTATTGCAAGGATTTTTGGGCTATAAATACCCCTTACTGTGCCCCTTGCGCGAGAGAGAGAAGCAGAGCTAAAAGAGCTGAAGAGAAGAGAATTGTGCAATAACGATAGCAGAGAGAAGCTACTGAGAGTTTTCTTAACAGGGAGAAGAGAGTTTTTGGTTTTTGCAGGTTCTATTCTTCAAGCAATCCCTCTTCCTCCTAGTGCTGATCATCTTCCACGGTGGTCATCAGCTGCCATTCGACCTCTTCGGTTTTCTCTCCCAGTACTGCTGCACACACAGCAGAGAGGAGACTCTTCTCTTCTTTATTAGCATTTGGTTAACATATTCATCTTATTCTTTCTAACTACTTTGCTAGAAGACATTGCTATTCTCACATCATATATCTTGCTTTGCATATTGTTGCATTCATATTCCCCATACCTTTGTTACTCCTCTTAAGGGGTTTAAAACCAAAACACACAAGGTGTATTCATGCTTCATTTGTTTGATTTTATACCTCTAGAACATTGATGCAACACACTTTTGGCTAATCCATTCTTTTCACTTGTTTTGTGTATTTTTGCAAGGGTAATCAAACTAAGAACCCCCTTCGTCGGCCGGTCGGTAGAAGGAAGAAGGAAAAGTCCACAATCTCCCGCGCTCAATACAAGGTACATGCGATCATTTTATTCTTCTTGAGGTAACCCCTCTGGCGATCACACTCCTCATTAGTACCACGTGCTTTATTTTTTTTCTTTTCTTTAGTGGATTTTCCATAATCTACAGCACAGAGCTTACAAAACATGCACATACCTTACCATTACTAGAACATGCACAGACTTTATTATAAAACATGCACAGACTTTACAAACATGTATAGACCTGCTATGACCCATATGAAATATGTATAGACCTTGTCCCAAAGGCTGACCTTCCTAGGGACTGTGCTATTCCTTAGAGACTCAGAGGTAACTCATGGGAGCCCGAAACCCGATGAAAACAAAACCAAAAATGAATATGGTGGTGGTCCCCACATGCATTTAATCCCTCTTTAAGGTGTAGAAAATATACTTTTAAAATCATTCTAATGCAACATTGACCCCTAAAGTTTGAGGTTAGGTGCCTACCTTTGAGATGTTAACCGATGATCCGAGGATAATATCTAAACCCCATATCCACCTCAGCTTTAACCTTCGATCCGGGGATGAGATCCACACCCCAGACCCACCAAGACTTCACTGTAGGTCCACCCTCCTACGGAAGGCCCAAGGTCCCTCACCTCTCTTCCTTTCACAAGAGGACCCGTAGGTGGCAGAAAATGGAAGATAAGTGTTGCTAAAGGTTGACCACCCAAGAAACCCACCTCTTTATATAGCCTCCAAGCCTCCCAGGGTCCTATCCACGATCCACAAGCCTCCAGCCCGCTCCCAAAGGTCGCTGGTTTAAAGAGGGGTTAATGCTAAGCATCCCTTCGGTTGAACAGAGGTGACCCTTCGTCTACCCAGTCATAGATGCGAGTGGGCACATTTTTATGTTGGGAATTAGGTTGAGATGTCTTCATATGAAATGAAGAGGACTTCGAGATCTAACTCTTGGTTGTGGTTTCATTGAATGTCATGAACTCTAGCATGAGATATGATTTTATCAATATTAACATTCATTTCCCGTGTTCCCGTCGTGACCCTTCATCTACCTGATCATAAATGTTAGTGAGCGCATTTTTCTATTGGGATTTTGGTTGGGGTGTCTTCAGATGAAATCAAGAAGACTTCTTGATCTAAATTTTGGTGGTAATTTCATCAAATTTCATTATCCCTATCAGGAGTTATGATTTTTCTATTAATTACATGTGATTTCACCCAACAATCACACCTCCTCATGATAGCTGGCAGAAAAGGGCTCAGAACCATGGGTTCTGGTGCGAATTGGGTTTCCACTTCAGCATAAGAGTTTGGGATAAGGGCCCAAGTTTTCTGATGAGCGTAGTTTCATCCCATTCTGATCTTTCCGACGTTGAGTTACGAATTTTCTGAGGGTTCTTAGATAATCTGTCCATATTTTTGGCCCGTTTAGTTCATGGGTCCGAATTATGCTCGATTGGGCTACTGCCCAATCAGCGGTCCTAACACTGCATGTAGGTCGATGTTAGTTTAGGCTAGATGCATAAGAAGGTCCGTGCACATCATGGTAGCATGCATAAGTTCAGTGCTAGTTCATGTCTCATGCGCATAAGGTCTGTGTAGTATTTGTCTTGACCATACACAAGGTCTGAGCAGGTTACTATAGCTAAGGTCAATGCTAGCTACGCTTCATGTATACCCAAGGTCGACGCTAGCACAGTGCGTAGTGCATACAAGGTCAGTGCTAGTTGGGTTCTCACACATCTAAGGTCGGTGCAACTTTTCGCACCATGAAGACAAGGTCGATGCAGGTTCTCTTCATTCATGCCTTAAGGTCGGTGCAAGTTTTCGCTTGCGCTTAGAAAGGTATGTGCATCTTTTACCCCGTCTGCATGATCAACGTCGGTGCATGTTTTTCCTCCTTCACGTAAAGTCCGTGCACTTCACTGTTTAGAGTCTGTGCACATTTCTGTCTTCGAGAATTAAGGTCAGTACACATTTGCCCCTTGCATGACAAGGTCTGTGCATGTTTTCTAGAAGTAGCATAATCAAGTATGTACAGCCTCCACCTTGTACATACAAGGTCCGTGCATATCTGCATTTGGCATATAGAAGGTCAGTGCATGCTTTATACTACACTTAACTGAGTCGGTGCTAGTTGTGGTTCTCGCATACAACATCGGTGCTAGCTACATCTAACGTCGATGTTAGTGCTTGTCTTTGTGCATTAAGGTCAGTGCGTATTATCAAATGGCTAACACTTACTACTGTCTTTGCCAGGTGAGTTATAAAGTCGAGCATCTACTGAGCAAACTTGATGCGGGACGGACACGGGGACCGACTCTACGTGGTATGAACCTCAGACTCTAGATGCGGACACGACCAGCAACACATGATGGGAGAGACACTAGGCCCGACACGGAGAGCTCCTATGGGCTATACGTCGCTAACAGAAATGCAATCTCACTCGTCGTCCCAAGCGAGGGAAACGCGGATCGTGCGCGGTTGAAGAACCGGCAGAGTTCACGGGTAGTCAACTCACTTCCGGACTCGGATCGAGTCACGGGACGGGTCACTCTCACACTCACAGCGGTGACATGGACTCACGGGCTAGTACCTATCGCTCTCGGCAGTGGCAAAAGACCATATACTAAACTAGCAAGCGAATGCCGAGAAGTTGAGACCTTTACCTCCACGCACCTGGCGTGGCGAAGACAACCCCGGCCAATTCACGGACTCCCGGTTAACAATATTACAACAGTACGATAATTTGACCCACTCCACGCAGGGAGGTAAAAGGTCACATGTGGGGCCCGGGAATCATGCAAATCGGGTTGACGGGCAGCATCTTGATGTCGCCCTGCAGTGCCGAACTCCGCATTTTCGTGCTTTCCGAACGGCAGATTCTACGGGTCCGTGGGGCCCACGGACGGCGCTGTCCTCCGGATCTGCGGGGGTGGGACCCGCTGTGATGGGGACCCCTGGTGTCACGCCTCCACAGACCGCGGTCGGCCGGAAACACCGATCGGGGGTCGATCGGCCCCGATTCCCAATTCGTGAACTAGCTGCCCACGAATTTCTATTTCTGTCCTCCGATGCGCGCTCCGGCAAGAATGGCCGCTGCGATCAATCCCGACGTCAGATCGGGGCGCATGAGCTATCTATGGAAAGCTCTCTTGAAATCCTTCGATCTAGTTCTAGAGAGATCTACTAGATCTGGATGGTTCTAGACTTTACGGAATTTATAAGCTCCTATTGTACAGTACCCGAAACTTCATATCTGTAGGTGAGTTGTCTGAGAACTGCCGTTGACCGCAAGGTAGGTGGCCGATTCAGCTCCTAAGCTCTTCACTAAAGATGTAGGATTTCGAACAAGGAAAATGGGGACATTTTGTGTGGACTGATTGGAGGTGGCTGGGATTTGGTATGATTTTTTTACTGGAAGGTGGTCAGATCTGGGAACAGGTGGACAGCACTGTAGCTAGCTCTGAGGACGAATTTTGAAAAATAGGTGGAGGGCTGATAAAAAATCAAGAAAACTCTTGGGTGGAGGGGTTGATGGATGGAACTCCCAGTAAAATTGGGAGCTCCAGAAAAAATCAAAAGATGGGTCGGAGATGTGAAACTCAGGAAAGGTAGAAATCAGAACAGGAAGTAGACAGATAATTAAAGTTGGGCGAAAATGAAAAATATCAAAGGGGATCTTTATGACCAACAAAATTTTGTGGGATGTGCTTGACACCTCTGGAACATCCCCTCAAAATCCCAGATCGAAATGAGCTCGTGGCTGACTTCAGAATTTCGTGGAAGGAGCAGTGGTTGGCTGAAGACAGAACTCCGGCGATCCCGATGGCGGCTCGTGGCAGCGGCGATGATGATCGGAACCAATAGGGAGGAGTCACACCTCCAGAAGGTAGCCTTCTCAGCTGTAAGGGGGAGAGGGAGAGAGGGAGAGGGGGGTGCCCAAGGGCTACTCCAAGGATTTTCCAAGTTCAAATGGCATTAATTCATCAAAAATGAAAATTACAAGCATATATATGTTACATGTCTAATCAATCCTCAACCGTTGGATCTAGGGATGGGAGATGGAGGGCTGGGATTGCATGTGACCATCCACAAAAATTAAAATTAAAAATACAAGGGGGGGGGGGGCAGCCCATTGATTAGGGAGGCAAGGGGGGGACATGGTAGGTGGGGGTTGGTTGGAATTGTTGGCATTTTCATTCCAATGTCCCCCACTTGGCCCACCCTTCTAGAAGCCACCATTTGAATGGTTGACCGACCCCACATGGGGCCCTAGGGATGAGGTGGATCAATGGGAGGGGGCCTGGGGTCCCGTGGGGCCCAGGGGTCCCATGTTTACAAATAAGTCCCTCTTACAATCAAAATTACATACCGAATAAAATGAAGTAAACACACATTAAACACAAATAAAGTCTAACTAAATATGATAAATGGGGAGACTCAAGGCGAGTCTCCAGACTGTCTCCAAGCCAGATGGATGCTGAGGTGGCTCGAGTCGTGCTCCGTGTGCGGTACCGGTGGCTCGGCGTGTCGCGCCGCTCAACTGCTCGGGTGTCCGCACCAAAACTGCACGTGTTATATAAAGTACCAGGTCGATGGCTCGTGATCCAAGGCAAGGATTGGAAAAGTTGATCCTGCCACGTGGACTGCTACAGTACCACGATTTTGACACGTGGAATCAAAAAGGATCAGATCTACGTGAAAGGATTGGGCGGGAATCGTGGTACCCACACGCCCATCATCTGTCTATAAAAAGGGATAGAAGGCTGGGAGAGAAAAGTGCAGAAGATAGAAAAAGTGAGAGCATCTGAAACCAGAGCCAGTACCTAAAAATTTCCCCATTCGAGAAGAGAGCCAGTTCAGAAAGAGGAAAGTCTGAGTGATCGCCAGGATTAGAGTCTGAAAGCTTGCTTCTACAGAAGCTACATTGTTCTGTCTCTGAGCGATTTTTTTCTGATTATTTTTCATCTTCGAGTTTTTGTTTTGCATTTCTCAATTCCTGTCTGTTACCCTCCAAGTTCAGTTGGAGGAAGGGAGACTATCTCTAGTTGCGAGTAGCGGTGTGCTACTCGTGGTTTCCCTCCATCGTGTTTGGAGGAAGAGAGGATTGATTCTCTGGTTCATGAGTTGCTGGAAGCAATTCACTGGGTTCCCTTTGTGGTGTGCAAAGGAAGGGAGGTTGGACCTCCAGTGTTTCTTCTGGTCATAGGAAGATTGAGGAGAGTATTCCTCGGGGCAAGCTGTAAGGCAGCAGATGTTACAGACTGAGTCTGCGGTTCGATTTGCTTAGTGTAAGGAAGCCTTACTCCGGAGGAGTAAGGGGTGGACATAGATTACAGATCGTAATCGAACCACCTTAAAAACTCTCTGCCCCATTGGTGTGGTTTACATATTTGTCATTCATGCTACTTTTAGCTCGCCAGCTGTTCGATCGTTGCACATCGTAGCTCTCAATTTCGTTAAGCATCTGTTTATCTGTCTGCTACGTGGCTTGACTAGAGAAGCTTCCCTACTGCGTTTATGAATTACATAAGTCGATTTTTGAATTATTTTGAATTGGGGGTGATATATTCACCCCCCCTTCTAGCTCACCCTTTGTGTGAACTATCAATTGGTATCAGAGCAGGTTACCCAAAATGTGGTCCAATGACCAGGGTAAATCTTGATCTAGTACCCCTCGCAGTTTCATGGCTGAGGGACAGTCTATTATTCGCCCTCCTTTTTTCGATGGTAATAACTACTTTTATTGGAAAAATAGGATGGAGGTATTCCTGAGAGCATAGAGCCACGAACTCTGGAGGGTGATCACCACAGGACCATACGATCTCCCACCAAATGAAGAACCATGGACCAAGGATCACATCAGGCTTTCAACAGTTAACTGGTTGGCTCTGAACATAATCCAATGCGTAGTACATCCAGAAGAATACGCTAGGATCTCAGCCTGCCAGACTGCCAAGAAGATGTGGGATGAACTAGAGCTCATCTACGAAGGTACATCCCAAGTCAAGGCCACCAAGGTAAATATGCTCACCTCTGAGTATGAATTATTTAAGATGAAATCCGAGGAGAATATTACGGAAATGTACGCTAGGCTGTCGCTGATCACTAACAATCTTAGAGGGCTGGGGAAACAGGTTTCAGAAGGGGATCTAGTCAGGAAAATCCTTAGGTCATTAACCCCCGCATGGCACACCAAGGCCATTGTGATAGAGGAGTCTAGGGATCTGTCAAAACTGACAGTTACTGAGCTGATAGGATCCCTAATGACTTACGAAATGAATTTCAAAAGAAGTGGTGAAGGAAGTGACAAGAAGGGCAAGAACATTGCTCTCAAGGTGTCCCATAGTAGCAGTAGCAGCAGTGGGGGTAGCAGTAGTAGTAGCAGTGGGGAGTTTGACGGGTTCTCAGATCTTGATCAAGAGGAGCAAGCAATGCTGACTAGACAGTTTCGTAAGTTCATGAGAACCAAGGGAAAAACATTTAGAAGAAAAAGGTCGTATCCTTCTGGTAAGCATTTTGACTCTAACAATGATAAATATAGGAATGCTAAGAAGGTTACATGCTTTCATTGCAGGAGGCATGGACACATGAAGGGGGACTGCCCCGATCTTTAGAAGAAAAGCTCCAAGGTGCAAAAGAAGAAACCCCAGGCTATGGTTTGCACGTGGAGTGACGAGGAGGAAGACCCTGAGGCCAACTCTGCAGAAGAAGATGACCAAGGAATATGCCTCACGGCGAACAGTGACGAAGAGGTAACCAATATTTTTAAAATTTTCTCTATGATGACTGGGAAGATGCCTATGCTGAACTGCTAGAAAAGGTTAATGCTTTGAGTAAAGATCATAGGGTGTTAAAGAGAAAACTGAATGCTGCTAATGAAGAAAAAATTCAAATAGACAAAGAAAATCAGAAAGTCAAGGAAGAATTAGAAGAGGTGAATTCTATCAGAAAGGAAAATGAAAACCTTAAATCAGAAAACCAGGATGCTCAAAAATAACTTGATGAATTCAAATTAAAGCTTCAAGAAAGTCAAAGTTAAAACAGATTGACCACTGAAAAGTATGAAGCTGTTAGGAAAGTGAATTCTGAACTTCAGGGAAATTATGAAACATTGAAAAAGGAACTGGAAGACAAACAAATAACCCTAGAAAAATTTGTTCAAGGAAAAACAAACTTGGATACCATTATAGGTACTATGGTCAATTTCAACAAAGAGGGCTTAGGCTATGACCCTACACACAAGATACCTTTTGAGTTCACAACAGTAACATTCTGCCCAGAAAAAAGAAAGGAAAAGCTAGACACACCATCCAGCTCCAATGTTCAGAATGTCCAACACCTAAGGAACAGTTCGTCAAACCTTGTTGGACAACAGCCTAAAACAATAAAGAACACAACTAGGCAAGCTCTTGTGTATACCCCCCAGAACAAGAACTTTCACAAGTCAAGACACATGACCCAGAATAGAAATTCATTCTTCTATAAAAGCATGGGTCAATATAAGAAAAACTGGAGAAATTATGTTCCACAGAAATTCTTTAATGAGTATGTTTATCCTAGACAGAATGGGTACAAAAGATACCCGAAGAATGAACAGTCCAATAACAAGAACAGATTCCACACCTTTAGACCAAATGGACAGAACTCCAGTTATAATTTCAACAAAACTGTCAACAACATGGAAAAGAAAAATACTGTGAAACAGTTTTGGATTCCTAAATTTCTGCTTAGAGATTTGAACAATGTCTTTGGACCCAATCTACCTTGGGTTCCAAACTACTCTGTTTGATATGTCCTCTATAGGTTAGCCTTGCATCCAAACACAACAGGTGGTACCTAGATAGCGGCTGCTCTAGGCACATGATGGGCGATCGATCCAAATTCAGCAAACTGGAAATGAAGGTAGGGGGTCTGGTCAAATTTGGAGGAAAGAATAGAGGTAAGATTGTTGGAATAAGAACAGTTGGTAAGTCCTCCACAAACTCTATTGAAAAAGTCTTGCTTGTAGAGGGTCTTCAACACAACTTGCTAAGTATTAGTCAGCTATGTGACAAGGGTCACAGAGTTGTGTTCGATGATAATGCATGCAAAATACTTGAAATAAATTCTGACAAGGTCAAGTTTGAAGCACATAGAGTCAATAATGTTTACATTGTTGATTTAAATGAAAAATCTGAATCAAATCTTTGTTTGGCTGCTGATTTTGAAAATAATGCATTTAATTGGCATTGACGTTTAGGTCATGCTAGTTTCTCTACATTGAATAAACACCTACACATTAAGTCTGAGCACATTAAGATCAAATTCTGTTCCATTTCAAAAGTCTGTGATGCATGTGCTCTAGGCAAACAAACCCGTAAATCATTGAAGCTCAGATCTGAGCCTTTGTCCTCCAAGCCAATGGAGCTTTTACTTATGGATCTCTTTGGCCCAATCAGGGCTCAGAGTCTTAATGGGAAGAGATTCGGGTTTGTGATTGTAGATGATTCTACTAGATATTCGTGGTTATTTTTCTTAGCAAATAAAAGTGAAGTTTTTCAAAAGTTTGAACATCTTTTTAATAAAGTCAAACAAGAAGGAACTCACAGTATTTCCATGATTCAATATGATCATAGAGGAGAATTTGAGAACTCTATATTTTCTGAATTCTGTAACAATGAAGGACTAACTCACAGATTTTCATCTCCCAGGACTCTGGAGCAAAATGGCATAGTGGAGAGAAGAAACCGTACAATCATTGAAATGGCAAGAACTATGCTGGTGGAGAGTCAGCTTCCCAGAAGGTTTTGGGCAGAGGCAGCCAATACCGCTTGCTACATCATCAACAGAGCCTTGGTAAGACCCGTCCATAAGAAAACCCCCTATGAACTCCTGAAAGGTAAGAAGCCAAATGTCTCAAATTTTAAGATTTTTGGTTCAAAATGCTTCATTCATAACAATAATAAAAAGGATCTAGATAAATTTGATGCAAGAAGTAGCCCTGGAATTCTTCTAGGATACTCTGAAACAACTAGGGCATATAGGGTTTTTAATGTTTCAGACCAAACAGTAGAAGAATCTCCTCATGTTATATTCGATGAAACAAACACTGTCACTGGCATGGATGATGATGACAGGAGCTCAAGGCATGATGGAAACTTTCTAGAGGAGATGGTGGAGGAAGAACCCGAACCACCTGAAGCTTCAACTGCTCCATGTCAAGTAAGCCCAGCTGAAACAGGTGAGTCCTCAACTAATGTTAAATTCTTGAAAGATCATCCTGTGAATAATACCATAGGCAACCTAGGAGATCCCCCTAGGACTAGGTCTTATCTCAAAAATGTAAATCATCAAGATATAGTTGCTTTAGTGTCACAGATTGAGCCCAAATCTGTTGATGAGGCTTTGAAAGATGAATCATGCGTTAATGCTATGAGTGAGGAACTATGTCAATTTGAAAGAAATAATGTCTGGGAACTAGCTCCGTGACCTGAAAATACAAATGTGATAGGAACCAAATGGGTCTTAAAAAATAAAATGAATGAGGATAGAATAATTTCAAGAAATAAAGCCATACTAGTAGCCAAGGGTGACTGTCAGGAATTTGGGGTTGATTTTGATGAATTCTATGCACCTGTTGCTAGGATGGAGGCAATAAGAATTTTAATAGCTTTTGCATGTTCTAAAAACATAAAACTTTGTCAAATAGATGTCAAAAGTGCATTTTTAAATGATTTTATTAAATAAGAAGTCTTTGTATAACAACCCCCAGGATTTCAATTCTCTTCACATCCTAACAAGGTTTTCAGGTTAAATAAAGCTCTATATGGTCTAAAGCAGGCTCCTCGGGCCTGGTATGAGAGGCTGACAGAATATCTGATCAGCAAGGGCTACAACAGAGGTAAGGTGGATCAAACCTTGTTTACCAAAAGTTTGAGTAAAGATCTCATCATAGTTCAGGTATATGTAGATGACATAGTCTTTGGTTCGACATGCTCTGAACTATGTAATGAATTTGCTCAATTGATGTTTGCTAAATTTGAAATGAGTTTGGTTGGTGAACTAAAATACTTTCTTGGCTTGCAGGTACAACAGTTGGATGATGGATGCTTCATTAACCATACCAAGTACACCTTGGACATTCTTAAGCATTTTGGAATGACTAATCTGAAGCACATCTCAATTCCAATGGGTACCAACACATTATTAGATGCAGATGAATCAGGTAAAGAAGTTGATGCAAAATTATATCGAGGTATGATTGGATCCTTACTCTATTTAACTGCCTCGAGACTTGATATACAATTCAGTGTAGGTATGTGTGCTAGGTATCAATCTAGGTCTACTAAATTGCATCTAGCTACTGTGAAAAGGATTTTTAGATACATATCTGCTACATACACTCTAGGATTATGGTTTCTTGCATCACATACCCTAGATCTAATTGCATATACTGATGCAGACTATGCTGGGTGTAAGCTAGATAAGAAGAGCACTAGTGGTCAATGTCAATTTCTAGGTGGGTGTTTAGTTTCTTGGGCTTCCAAGAAACAATATTATGTGGCCCTCTCCACTGCAGAAGCTGAGTATGTAGCTGCAGGGAGTTGTGGTACACAAGTGATCTAGATTAAACACCAACTTCAGGACTATCAAGTAGAACTGGGTTGCACACCCATATACTATGATAATACTAGTGCCATAAATCTTACAAAAAATCATGTTTTACATTCTTGAACCAAACATATTAAAATCAGACATCACTTTATCAGAAATGAGGTTTCTAAAAATTGTTTTGAATTGATCCATGTAGACACTGCCCATCAGATAGCTGACATCTTTACTAAGCCTCTAGACAATGATAAATTCACAACCTTAAGGAGAGAACTGGGAATCTTTAAAAACCCCTAAATTTGGGAATGTTGGAATAAAATGCTTCCATGCAGTCCTCATTCGCATGAATTTTCATCCTGTGTTTGTCATCTTTTTTTTGGCATGCATAACCTATTGGTATATTAAATGGTAAGCTGGGAGAATGTCAGATTTCTTCTGACTAGAAACCCACATCATGCGTGAGGAGGTCCTCTGACCTACGTTCTCCACCTTGTACCACAGGCTCATTTCCATATAGATCAGGTTCAAGTCCATAAACTTTCATTTCTGTATTTCCATACTTTTTGCATCTCACCTATATGCTCATATAATTCATTCTGTGAGGGGGAGGTATTTTTAGTATGTATTCTATAGAAGGCACTTGCATTTGTTAAGCTGATAGGTTGGAGTCCATCAGTCAGTCTAGGTGTAAGGGGGAGTTTCAGGTCTGTCAGTTTGAGGTCTTGGGTGACTGATTCAAAGGATTTTGAGAGATCCTATTACTGCACCAAGCTCATTGAGAACCTAAAGCAATCTTCTTCACAAAAGCTAGAAGCTCTCAACTCTCTTAAACCTTCAAAATTTGATTAACTGAATTTAGCAGAAATGCTTCTCTCTAATAATCCTGCGAAGACTAGATAGAGAATCTGAAGACTGTCTTCCTACATCATTATTGAACATGGATCATTGTTGACACTCTTATGTCATGAAATCTCTTAAATGCTTGAAACTTAAATCTCTGGAAGCAAACTCTCTGAGGATCAGTACATTTGGTATTGTCTTCAAACATCATACAACAAATAACATCAATTTGTTTAGGGGAATTTCAACTGTTCAGAGCAATGTTCTGGTTTCTGAAAAACTAGATACTTCATCAAAGAAATGAATCATACTATATGTCATGAGGTGCCAGAATATCTCTGATTAAAAAGTTTCTGAACAATTTAAGAATACATGGCAGAGCAATGGCATTAAAGTGTTGAGTAGCTGGGGATCTAGGCCTCTGATCAAGGTGTTTCCTCACGTCAAAAAACACTTATATTGCTAACTCTGTTCTCTAAAGAGAAGTAATACGGTTATCACACTGAGAATCTGGGAATTCTGGCCTCTAATCAAGGCGTCTTCTCACATATCAATATGTGACTTACTAAAATTACTCAGTGACTTTACTGCTCAACAAAGACAATTTTTTCTCACCCCTCCAAAAATCTTTATAGACTGTTTGTCCTCAGTACCTTGGACCATCCGACAATAGATAAGCCTCCATTTACTTGATTTGTACAGCATTCCCCCATGCACCTCCTCCATCTCCCAAGGTAGAACACCTCTCCCCAAGCAACCCTCCACCTTCCCAAGGCACCTCTTCTCATCCCCAAGACCAACATTAACCTCCCCCACCATTAATCACAATTTCAAACTCTCATCTCCCTCCACTAGCTAATCTGCTCCCTCCCCCACTCTACCCTCCACCTCTGGCCACAGCTCTCCCCTCCCCTCCTACTAGCTTCGACCTAGTAGCCCCTACACCCTCTCCCACACCTTGGGACGTCCCCCCCTGGCCTCTCAGTCAACCAAGAAGCCTCCCGGGTCCATCTCCCACCATTTTCTCCTCCTACACCCTCAATTCTTCCCCTCTACTTCCTACTACCAGTCTGGATCCTGCAGCAGCAGAATACTATGAATTTTCAGAGGCTGCCACGTCTTCACCAAGCATCTATTGGAAGCATACCATATATTGCTGGAAATCCCTTCAAGTTAGCTTCGTAGGCGAGGCAATCCCGCCTCAATCCGAGTTTGGTGCCGTCCAGGAGGATCGTTCTCGTCAGACCGCGCATCTGGCATCCGAGTAGAGACCAGAACAACAGTGCAGAAGCCACTGCGACCACATCCCTGCTCTCCTTGGTGCGCCGTTTGACCGAGATGAGATACTACCAGTCCTCCGTCCAACACAGCAAGCGGAGCATCGTTTGGAGTTCGGAGCTCCCCGTTCTATTTAATCTCCCCCGAGTGCGCAGGTCAGTCCAGTCAGAGGCAGCCCCGACACCCCTCCACTCTACGGGCTCTTTCTCTCTGCTCCGACCTCTCCTAGTGACCTTCCTGGTTGCTGCTCGAAGAAGACTCGGCCACGCTCTCATCCGTTTTGGTCCCGCATCATTTGGATCTTGGGAGTGTTTGTGGCGACTTCGTCTTTCTGTTGCAGTGCTCTGGAATCAGTCTGAGCCAAAACGAAGAGGTCCAGTCCCAGAGTCTGCCCCGCCCTACGACGACGTCCAAAAATTCCACAGAAATTCAGGAGCCCTCCCGGGCCAATCAGCAAAGATTTGGCGCTGGTCTCGGTGACTTTCAGGTCCGGTAGAGCTCGTGGCGGTGTCAACAGCAACAACCTGTCCAGCAGTTCCAGAAGTGGACAGAATCGGTGGAGTAATCATTCGACGCTCTCTTAGCTTTCTTCTTTATCCCGCCTGGCCGGCTTAGCACCCCTCCCTCCGTGGAGGTAGTGTTTGAATGTAACCTTTATTTCCCCACCCCTAGTCCATCCCTCCTGCGTGAGGAGTAGTTCATGTAATAATTAAATAGGATGAAGCTTCACCAATGCAGTGTGCGGGGAACCCACACTTCCCTGCTCGCCCACGTCTCCGAATGGGGTTGATTTCTTCAAACCGGCTAGGTAATCTCTCAACCCTTGCTCATGTTTTAGTGCTTGTTCAGTTAATATCCGTTAACGCTCCGCTGGAGTGTTAGAGAGCACCCGGTCCTTAGAGCACCCTTGCTTTCGAGTGACCACCGTGGAAGAAGCGAGTGATCCGAGTCCCTTGTGGCACTCGATCAGCCCTTCAAATTCGGGCTTCCATATTTTTGAGGGGGAACACATTCATAACCTTGCTGGCCCTCTACCAGCAAAGGCCTAGTCCCACCACCCTCGACTCGACATCATCGAGTCACCCTTGGGTTGAGCGGCGCACCGGTGAGCAATCGTCTTCGATAGTCTCTAAGTTGCGAATTGTGCTTGCTATGGATAACTCCGAGGGTTCTTTGTCTAGTTGCTGCATTCCATAAGTCGTTTCACATCAGGTGATTTTTGTATGAACTAGCTAGGAAAATAATCTACTCACTAGCAACGGCATAAGAATCTATACTAGCTAAGCAAGTAAGACAAGGTGGGTGGTGAGTATACCTCCACGCTCGGGGCGTGGGGAAAACTTCCCGGTCGAGAACCGTCACTCCCGGTACAAATGGCAAATTAATTACGGCAAGATAATTATGGCCCACTCTACTCAGGGAGGTAAAAGGCCACAACAGCGGTCCGGGAGCACCGTTTTGGGGTTGACAGGTAGCGTGTTGGCGGCGTGCTGGGCGGTTGTGGGCTGCGACTCCGAAGCTGCAAATTCTGTCCGACAGGACAGCAAACATGGACGTCCAAACGGACGTCGGCCTCCTGGGATCTTCTGAAGGCGGTAGTGCACTGAGACGGTGGCAGCGGGTCCCTGGTCGACCCCCGGGAGCGGCAGTCACTGAAGCTACCCCGGCGTATTTCTTTGGGATTTATCCGGCGACCCCCTTTGCTGGCCTGGCTCGGAGCAGAGATGTACGCCTCCACGAAAATGGCCGGTACGCCCAGATACGATGTCGGATTGAGACGCAATGGGTACCATTGGAAAGAGGTCTCAAAAACCTACAACATATTGAAATATCACAGCCATCAAACGGTTGGATTGGAAATGAAAATGACTACAAACTGACTAAGCTCACTATTCTGGAATACAGAACAGACAAGGTAGAACATGATCTGCCTGTTCAAGGGGTTTGAACGAAAATCAAACGAAGGATTTAGGACCTGGGATTTTTATGGTGGCTAGGGGGGAGGGTAACGATGACGCACATAATTTTTCTGTAATTTCATGACAATGTTTAGGGGGTGGGAAAAATTGGCTACTACAGACTATCCTGCGGATCTTCATACAGGCAGTTTGTGAGAAGGAACAACAGGTGTCTGGGAAAGGGCCTAAACGGACTCTGATTGGCCTCAAAATTAAACTGGGAATGGTGGACAATGGGGGGAACCTACCCTCAAAATCGCATCGCGATCCAACGGTTGGATCTCCCGTACCAGCCCTTTTACCGAGCTGATGTCCAGCAACTCTGAATTTTGAGACAGCAGATGGAAGTCGGGTTGTGGTGGCTCGACGGCGGCACGAACGGCGGCGGCAGCGGCGGTGGTCGATCACAACAGATAGAGGAAGAGGGGGAGAGGAAGAAATCTCAGAAATTTGGAGGATTTAGATCTAGACCTGAAGAAGAGGGAGGAAGAATGGGAAGATCACTCAAGAGCAAGAGGGGGGAGAGAGGGGTGCACCCATGGCTCCTTTTCACAATAATTCTCATTAATTTTTGCCAAAATACAACAAGAGACATTAAATACTCAAACCCTAGACCTAGCCAAATGACCTAGGTTACCCTTGGTCAAGGGGGCAAATTGGGGAAGGGAGATTAAACTAGCATAAAAAATTCCCCCATAAGGGGACAAAAGAGGGGCACCCCTCCCTTAAGTCAACATAAGGGCCTTGGTGTATTTTTATCCCTTAGACCATATTAATTCCCCTTTAGACCAAAATAAATCAAAAATTCAAATACATGGTCAATTATTCTACCATTGACCTAATATAAAAACCTAAGATAATGCAAACCAAATACACACCAAATACACACCTAATACACACCAAATACGACCAAATACGTATAAAATATAAATACATATAAAAATATGTACTAAAATATCAGGGCTCCGGTGGTGACTCCATATTATCCCCCGGCCACAAAGAGGTCGGTGTTGACCGAGTCGTGCTGCGTGTCTGATACTGACAGCTCGCTGAGTCGAGCCGTACTCGTGTTCTGGTGTCCTCACCAACAACCAAATATGGATTGGCGAGCAAGACAGGATCCATACTGCATTCCGCAATCCAAAAGGAATATTTCACTATAAAAGGATGCCGTTCGACCTCAAGAATGTCGGCGCTACATATCAAAGAGCCATGATGAAGATATTCGATGACTTACTTTTCAAAAAGGTAGAATGCTACATTGATGACCTAGTGGTGAAAACCAACAGAAAGGAGGACCATCTGCAAGATTTAAGGGTGGTGTTTCAAAGGCTGCGCCAATATGAGCTAAAAATGAACCCCATGAAATGCGCCTTCGGTGTGTCTAGCGGGAAATTCCATGGATTCATTATCCGACACAGAGGAATTGAGATTGATCCATCCAAGATTAAAGCTATTCAAGAGCTTCCTCACCCAAGAAATCTATCAGAACTGCGGTCCTTGCAAGGCCCACTGGCGTATATTCACCGATTTATTTCAAATCTGTCTGGTCGACGTCATCCTTTTCACAAGCTCATGATGAAAGATGTGCCATTCTTCTGGGACGACGAATCCCAAGCAGCTTTTGAGAAGTTGAAAGAATACCTGGAGACCCCTCCGGTGTTGGGAGCGCCGATTAAAGGAAGACCCCTAATTCTCTATATAGCAGCCACTCATTGCTCCCTGGGTGCAATGCTAGCTCAAGTGAATGAAAAAGGAAAAGAGCAAGCCCTTTACTACCTCAGCAGAAGGTTAGTAAGGACTGAAGAGAAATACACTTTTATAGAAAAGACTTATCTGGCACAGGTCTTCGCTGTCAAGAAGCTCGGGCACTACATGTTGTCCCATGAAATCAAATTAATATCTGGAGTGGATCTGCTCAAGTACATATTATCCCAGCCAACACTCAAGGGCCGACTCGACAAATGGGCCATGATCCTGATGGAATTTGATATTTCATATGTACCCCAGAGAGCTATAAAAGGTCAAGCCATAGTTGACTTTTTCGCAGCACATCCTGCGCCAGAAAATACCCCACTGGGGACTGAGCTTCCTGATGATGAAACGTTGGAGGCATGTCAGGCTCAGCCGATTATATGGCAACTCTACTTTGATGGAGCATCAAGAACAGAATCTACATTAACTGGACAAGTCAAAGTCCGAGCAGGAGCCGGTACTGTCCTAAAGTCACCAGAAGGGGAAGTGGTATACACTTTGTGCTCGATAAACAAACCATGCACCAATAATGAAGCAAAGTATGAAGCTTTGATAATCGGTCTGCAAATCGCTCTCAGCATGGGAATTCAAATGCTCCAAGTGTTTGTCAACTCAATGCTGATAATAAAACAGATGCAAGGGGAGTTTGAGGTGCGGAAGCCAGAGCTAAACCCTTACTATCAAAAGGCATTGTGCCTTATGGTGAACTTCCATCATATTAAGCTCAATCTTGTGGGCCGGGGGCATAACGCTCAACCTGATGCTTTGGCAAAATTGGCCAGTTCGCTAGCAGTCCCACCAAATGAAACACTCAACATTGTTGTGATAAACCGATGGCAGGTTCCCAGTATGCTAGAATCATGTCCAGAGGAATGTGAAGCTAACATAGCTGAAGAAACACAGGAGCCCGATTGGAGACATCATCTGACACAATGGTTCCTCCACTAACAGCTACCCAAAGGAAGAGAAGAAAGAATGAAGCTCTTTAAAACCAAAGATTCCTATGAATTCCAAAGCTGAACATTGTTCCGAATTTTGGCGGATGCCCGCAAAAAGATTCTACTCCGCTACCTATCCACAAAGGAGGCCTGGCAAGTGATGAAAGAAATACATGCCGGAACAGCCGGGGCACACCAAGCTGGACCGAAGATGAAGATTGAAATCAAGAAATTGGGCTATTACTAGCCTACCATGTTTGAAGACTACTGTCAATTCGCAAAATCATGTCAGAAATGCTAGGAACATGCTGCTGTGCCCAGGAGGCCCCCTGTACCCCTACATCCAACAATTCCCAGCTGGCCTTTTGCTCAGTGGGGAACCGATGTGGTTGGACCTCTTCCGATTTCCTCAGCCGGACACAAGTATATCTTGGCTATAACAGATTACTTCTCCATATGGGTAGAAGCTATAGCACTCAAAGAAGTGACTGGTGAGCTGGTCTCCAGATTCATCAAGCAAAATGTTATTTTCCAGTTCGGTGTTCCCAACCGAATAATTTCTGACAATGGAAGCCACTTCAAGAATCAAAAAATATATCGGCTCGCCGAGAGGTATAAGATTGATTGGAGAACCTCCACCCCTTACAACCCTCAAGCAAATGGATTGGCTGAAGCATTTAACAAAACCTTATGCACGCTCCTTGCCAAGATCGTCAGCTCCCACAAAAGGGACTGGGGCGAAAGGATATATGAAGCATTGTGGACATCCCGTACAGTCTACAAGACTCCTACAGGTTGCTCGCCTTTCTCTTTAGTATATGGCTCCGAGGCTGTGGTCCCCGTGGAGCTTGAAGTACCGTCGCTTAGGGTTGCCATTCAATACGGTTTAGCTCACGATGAACAAACAAATGCTGAAAGAAGACTTGAAGAACTGACTGACCTGGAGGGAAAGTGTCTTAGGCACAGAAGAATATCCATGTATACCAAGCTCACATGGAAAATGCCTTCAAAAAGCTCGTCAAAGGGCGAGAATTCAAAAAAGGTGACCTGGTCATGGTCAAGAAGAAAGAAGTCATGGCTTCCAACTCAAAGGGCAAGCTTGCCGCTAACTAGTTGGGTCCATATGTGGTCCAAAGGGTCTACGAGGGAGGAGCCTATGTGGTTATCAATCACCTTGGATAAGTATAATTTTTGCCTCTCAATGGGAAGCATCTAAAGCTCTACCATGCGACGCCATTGCCCTTTGAAGGGGTGACGAATGATTGAGTAAGAAATAATGAAAATTGTGATGATTGACATTCTGATGCTGTACCAATGTCAATCTAGACCTTCCGTCTTGGTAGATGATAAAACCTTATCTTCCCTTGCGTTGATGTCAATCCCCACATCCATGATAAAACTCACATTTTCGGTGAACGGCTTCGTGCCTAAGCCGCTGCATACCAACATCAATTCAGACCTTTCGTCCGGAAAGATGATGAAACCTTATGTTCCCTTGCGTTGATGTTAATCCCCACATCAACGATAAAATTCACACATTTTTGGCGAACGGGTCCGTGCCTAAGCTGCTGCATACCGACGTCAATCCAGACCTTCAGTCTGGGTAGATGATAAAACCTTATCTTCCTTTGCGTTGGTGTCAATCCCCACATCAACGATAAAACTCACATTTTCGATGAACGGCTTCGCACCTAAGCCGCTACATACCAACATCAATTCGGACCTTCCGTCCAGATAGATGTGAAACCTTATCTTCTCATGCATTGATGTTAATCCCCACATCAATGATAAAACTCACATTTTTGGTGAACGGCTTCGCTCCTAAGCCGCTGCATACCAACATCAATTTAGACCTTCCATCCGGATAGATGATGAAACCTTATCTTCCCTTGCGTTGATGTTAATCCCCACATCAACGATAAAATTCACACATTTTCGACAAACGGCTCCGCGCCTAAGCTGTTGCATACCGACGTCAATCCAGACCTTCCGTCTGGGTAGATGATAAAACCTTATCTTCCCTTGCGTTGATGTCAAGCCCCACATCAACGATAAAACTCACATTTTCGGTGAATGGCTTCACGCCTAAGCCGCTGCATACCGACGTCAATCCAGACCTTCTGTCTGGGTAGATGATAAAATCTTATCTTCCCTTGCGTTGATGTCAATCCCCACATCAACGATAAAACTCACATTTTTGGTGAACGGCTTCGCGCCTAAGCCACTGCATACCAACATCAATTTGGACACTCCGTCTAGATAGATGATGAAACCTTATCTTCCCTTGCATTGATGTTAATCCCCACATCGATGATAACACTTATACATTTTTGGCGAATGGTTTCGGGCCTAAGCCGCTACATGTTGACATCAATCCAGACCTTCCGTCCGGATAGATGATGAAACCTCATTCTCCTTTACGTTGGTGTTTATCCCACATCAACGATAACACCTATACTTTTTCGGCGAACGGCTCCGGGCCTAAGCTGCTGCATGCTGACATCAATCCAGACCTTCCATCCGGGTAGATGATGAAACCTTATTCTCCTTTGCGTTGGTGTTCACCCTACATCAACGATAGGCACTTTGACATGTTCAAAAGGTGACATGCAAACTCAAAGGTTACATAAAAAGAAAAGAAAAAAATGGGGCTTAAAATAGAGGTGCCCCGTCGGACTTTTACAGACATCCTGGACAAGGGTAAAAATGGCTATGACCCGGCCACGGAGAAAACCCGAAAGAGCGCTGCGGGCAAAATTGGGTACCCCACCCCGTGAAAACCCAAAAGGGCGCGTGGGCAAAAGTAAGAGGGGGCTGACCCCGGCAAAAACCTGAAAGGGCGCTTGGGTCAGTAATGTGGTTATTATGATATAAAATATACATATGTCTTCCAAACAATACATCCACCATATGTCCCACTGATGATGAAACGTTCCGTCGATCATAAGGCATCATCACCTGGATCAAGGCTAAAACCTATTCGGAATAGACCTTCCGTCTATTCTGATGAAACTTATCCATTTTCTTGCATCGGTATAAACCCAATGCTGATGATGAAACTTTCTGTCGATCATAAGGCATCATCGCCTGGATCGATGCTAAAACCTATCCAGAATAGACCTTCCGTCTATTCTGATGAAACTTATCCATTTTATTGCATCGGCATAAACCCAATGCTGATGATGAAACTTTTCATCAATCATAAGGCATCATCACCTAGATCGATGCTAAAACCTATCCGGAATAGACCTTCCATCTATTCTGATGAAACTTAGCCATTTTCTTGCATCGGCATAAACCCCATGCTGATGATGAAACTTTATGTCGATCATAAGGCATCATCGCCTGGATCGAGGCTAAAACCTATCCGGAATAGACCTTCCATCTATTTTGATGAAAATTATCCATTTTTCTTGCATCGGCATACACCCAATGCTGATGATGAAACTTCTATTGATCATATGGCACATCGCCTCGATCAATGTTGAAATCTATCCGAGATAGACCTTCCATCTATTTCGACGAGGCCTATGAACCCTTTGTCCACACATCAACAAACATTCCTACATTCGACACCTCTGTCTGATGAAACATATACTTATGCCAACATTCTAGTTTGGGAACTCTCGAAATCCTGTCAAGCGATGGAACGATTCCCCCATCCGTTCCTTGAAAGAGTGGGCGCTCTCCTGCGATACAGATACAGGTGTATCTTCATGAGAGTTACCAAATTGCTGCAAACCATTACAAACTAAAGAAGTGCAGATGAACACCCAAGGTAGTAAAGAGAAGACAATTTCTCATTGCAAAAAAGGATAAATACAATTGGGGCCCTTCAAGGAGATTGACTACATAAGGAAGATTGGCTAAGATCGCCGGAAGATGTCCTCAAAATCAAGGAGCCCAACATTTGGAGCGGCTCCTAATTCCTGAAGACAAGCTTCTTCCCCTTGGAGGCGAGCTGCTTCATCCTGCAGTGATGCCACTTGTCCCTCTAGCAGGGCAATCTCTTCAGCACTCTAAGACCGTGCCGTCTCCACTAGTGGCAGCTCAGCCTCAATAGCATTCGATTCTGCCCGTAGCTCGTCCATCCGACTGCACAAAAATTGGGCACGAGTAGATGAGCTTCTAGCTGGGTTCAGTGTTGTTGAAGATTAGAACTCAACATCTCTAGCTCTGATCGACAATCGACTCTCTGCAATTTAAGGGTCGCCAGTCTATCATTCACAGTGTGCCCCAGAAAATCACGGCGATTCACAAATTTCAGTAATAACAGCACCCGCTGGGTCCATATCTCTAAGGGGCAGCCTAGTGCTTGCAGACCAACTGTCAGCCGCTCAGCCACCTCTTTCAATTGAAGGTAAGTCAGTGTCGACTGAGATTCCACTACCCGGCGCAACATCTCCAAACTTTGCCAAATGAAATCCTCTAATGATGTGAAAACAAGAGAGGGCGCTGGAGTTATTTCAAAAGTAACTTCACTGTCGATGGACGCCCATAAGCCAATGTCCAGCTCAGAAGAGGAAGATGGAATGGCCATTGGGGTTGATGAACCGAGAACTTCGACAGCTTGTTCTTGAGCTGTTGTCCCTTCTACTACCGGACTTTCAGAAGTTGCTTCCTGCGTGGGTACTGGAGGTGGCAGAGGCTCCGATTCTGTTGCTTGCACGGATGGAGTTGTAAGCTCAGGTGCAATGGTCAGTATGGCCGCTAGAACAAAGGCAGAACCTCTAGACGGATCCACTTTGGTTCTCAACTCTATAGCAGACACTAGAGTAGAACTCTCTCCCAGTGAGCTCAGCTCTAGTGATGATACTTCATCCACCAATTGTATCCTTACTGGCACAGGACGGAGTACAGTAACCGCCTCTGGAGAAGCTACGGTGACAAGAGGCAATATGTCTAAAGCCTCTGATGAAATGATGACATCTGAAGACGGTACCAAAAGGTGATCGGTTGCGCCAGGCTCCTAGAACAAAGTTTCAATAAGCACCAAGGTGACAAAATAAATGGAAGGCTATGTAGCTCGGCAAAAGGGCGGGTAGAATTTACCCTGATCACGGAGTCCATCTCCTCTAATGTCTGTATAGAGGACACTAATTCCGCAGATGAAGCGACAAAAGGAGGGGTTATATCCTCTTCCATGTCGATTCTAGCAAATTCCTCTTGCAATGTTCCCTCGGATGACGGTGCTAGCAATCTTGGAGGACTGAATATTAAAGGACCACTCAGTAGCGTAGGGGGTGTCACTGTCCCTTCGATGACTGTCTCGTATGCTCTCTCGTCGCCCTCTGAGGAACCATAGTCAACTTCTTCGTCAGAAAGGTAGCAGAGCTGCTGGATGAGATATCTACACTAGGCTCGAGTTGGCCTGCCGCTTCTGTTGCCTTCCGAGTTGCTGAGCGGGTGATCACATGCCGCAAGGGGATAGCACCCTTCTTCAACATAGTTTTATGCCCTTCCTGTTGCAAAGGGATGTCCACAACAGGTGTCCTAGCCTTAGTACTGACTACTTCGGCCACTATAGCACAAAGATATGTATAGAGCAGGGTCAGAAGGTCATCAAAAAAAAAAGAGTGAAGAAGATCCAGAAAGATCAGACTCACTTGGCTCACCCTCGGCTTCACTAGCCGGTGTGGGAGAAGGAAGTCTGACGTCCTTCTGAGTAGTGGAGAGGTTCTCTCCTGCAGCTTCAGCTATCTCTGTTGTCTCCACCATAGCCGCGGCAGGAGGTTCCACCTCCTCCGCCGCCTTGGCGATTTCCTCGGTGTTCACAGCAGTAGCAACTGCTTCTTGAGCTATTACCCAATAGAGAAAATGTCAGGTCAAGAATGAAGGTGCTGTGAAAGGAATAATCTTGTAGTCCGTAAAGAAAAGTAACATCACCTTCGGCTGCTTGCTGGACAGCCTCCTGCTGAGCGGCAAACTTTTCATTTGTTGGCACAAGATACAAGGGAATCTCAATCACATCAGTTGTAGAGGATGGCTGCTTCAGTAAGGCCTTCCGAGCCTTCTTCGCCCGTCCCAAGGCAACCTTCATTAAAGAAGCCACCCTCTTTCTGCCAGGAGGGAATGGAGTCGTGGTTGGCACTGGCGCCGGAGTTTCAAAATATTTAGGCTTCTAAGCCTGGGAAATAATTTTCTTATAAAGCCCTTGTTATTTTATGTATGGCCTATCTGCTAAAGAGAAAGTCTATCATTATAAAAAGGGTCAAAATCTTACCTGCCGGGCCATTATAAAAAGATGAGAGGGGTCAATACTGATAAGCCACCTCCTTGCTTCGGGATGCCGCCTCCCGAACATGCCAGCAAATGTCGCCAATTCTCTTGCACTTTTCGGCCAGATCAGCCAGGTCTACATGGCTACAAGAAGCAAGACAATGATATAGTCCAAGGTGGTCAATACACCAGCCATCAGTATAATGAAAAGATACAAATAAGGGCTTGTCTAGAATATTTGCTATAGGGTCGGCAAGAGTCAGCCCATGGATATTCATCAGAACAAATAACCAAGACGTATGCTGATAGTACGTCAAGGTTCTATCTTCTTTCCTGATAAACGCCCGATATGGGCAGAAGCGGTCGACCTCACATTTCCATGAAACTATTTTGGGGAGCAGCTCCTTGATTGGAAAAGGATATTGTTGAAGTTCCAGGCGCGCGTCACCAATTTGGCATAAATGTTCCAAATTCTTCATAAAAATATCTTCATTTATATCAGCAAGCATAGGCGTCAACTGTTTGGATGCGTCTTCTTTAAAGGCTTTCCTACGTGCTATGTATGTGTCTGCCTCTTTTGGGTGCTGAAAAAATAGCCTCTTTAGGTGAGCCTCGTCAATGTCAAATACTAGCCCCGATTGTTGACTTAGAAAAGTGCGCTCGGCCACATCCTAGCATGTTGCTCTGGCATTGCGATAGAAGCTTGTTCTGGCATTCCACCATTTTATGTACTCTGGAGTGACTCGGGGAACACGGTTCGGCACCGGCACTCTGAAGGTATTGGCCTCTTGGCGATGGAAGTAGTCCCACCAGGTGCGACCTTCGCCAACAACAACCGAGCCATGCTTTGACCTGCTGTCCAACGGAAACTGAGCAGCTGAAGGAGGAATGTGCTGGTCATAGTCAAAATTCTATCCAAATTTGAACGGGTAATGAGGTTCTAAATGAACCATGCCTCCCTTTCTGAACACTAAAATATTGGGGTGAATTGACAAAGCCCAGCCAATCAGTTCAGGCTCCAGGATTGGCCGGGTCACTGTGGCACCTGAAATAGGGTGGACAAAAGTATCCACCGCCTCCATTTCACACTCACGCTGACGATTCACCAGCGGAGTGGAATGTGCTGCCAGATTCCAGAAATGAATAGTTCCTGCTGAATCCAATGGAACCCTTGTTAACTGGCCTTTGATAGAGTAGAGCTACTGTGACACTGGGCCAGGCTCGGCACTTGCAAATTCCAGCATCCGGGATACAATGTGGTCATCTGCAAAGTCCTGGGAGCAAGCTCGGGAAACAAACTACACACCCAGGCATTGAAGAAATGGAATGGGCTCACTATTCTGAAGGACCGAGGGACCCGATGCTTATATAGATCCCCCAGAGATTTGTAAACTAGGCATAGCGCAGTCGGACATAAAGCAAGCCGCATGCCCAAAGCCATCTGACATGCCGGGTATATTGCCTCCGGTCTGATAACTGTTTCATCTCCCTGCGGGAGAGCAAAAGTGCATAGCCAGGATGTGAGATAGGTAGCACAGTGAGTAAGGGGATCCACTCCAGCAGGATTCGGTCCTCCTCGGCTGACCCGTCGAATAGAAGCAGGTAGCTTTGACTTGAACTTGGGAGGTCTGCTTTGCTTGCCCGCATTAGGAGCCAGGGAAGGAAACTCATTGTATTTCAAAGGGCCACCAAAGAAATACTGGATCCAATGTCCTACTCGGACTTTCATCCTACTGCTCTTCTCCCGGGTATGATATCCCTTGGATGATCCCCTATAGTACGCCAGGCAGAGGGAGCAATATGCCTTCATCAAGTACCGGTATGAAAAGTCGAAGAAATACTGGCCCTCTCCATCAGTCTCATCCTTGACAAAGTCATACAGGTAGACTTCTTCATATGGTTCTCCATCAATCGGCAAACTTGAGAGCTATGATAGACTCCAAATGTCCAATGAAGTTTCACCTTCTGTAGTGTAAAAAGTGTTGAACTGAGGACAGAAAACTTCAAACATACCACAGCACAAGCCTTTGGAGATGGGATATCAGAAGCGGGATGCATATACACTATGGTATACTCCGGCTCTGGTCAGTAAAGGAGCATATTCCTTCAGCACAAATTCTATAAATTATACCACTCCCACGCGGAAGAGATGAGCATCGGTCACTTTAGTGTCCGCAAACCAGCCGGCAGCCAGCTGAAATTTGAATTGGATAGCCAAGCAGTTCAGAACAAATGGCTCATCTCTGTAGGCCCACTTTATGGGCGCAAGGAACAATCCGTAGCCGGGTTTCTCTCTATTAACCCGACCCGCAGTAGTATCCCCCCTGGCCGAGGTGAACTCAGGAGCTCGTGTCAGCATGTTCTGTTCCAGCTCTAGTTCAATCACACCCAGGACAGCGTCCCACTTGCACTGCTCTCCGGGAAGATAAATGGCTTCTCCATGATACACTGATCCTTTCAGGCTATCCCTTTCCAGCAACATGGCCCGTTCTACCATCTGGGCTAGCATAATATCTCTCTTCTCGGCTACATTGAAGGTGCAGATGAACGGCACTAGATCACAGTCTTTCAAAAAATCCCGACAATAGCTGTCATCGCGATTAAAGCTCAACCCGTCCTCAATAGGCAGAACACGGGATGCAGATATTGTGTCCATCTCTGAGTCAGAAGACTCATCAACTATGGAGACCTCGATCAAGCTAGTCGACATTTAGCCAGGTTACAAAAGGGCCGGGCACCCTACCCTGAGCCGAAGCACTGGCATCAGCAGTTCCAGAAGCAGCATGACTAGAGGAGGTGGCCATTTCAACAGCTGCAAATAAGAAAATTAAAGAGGATAAGACAAGGCTGAGACAACAATAAAAGAAGAAATTCTGAGGAAATTCCGGCAGCATCTCCCCTTGTTTGGGTATGCCCAAAAAAATAATAGGAAGAACATCCACCAAGAGGGCATGGCTCTTCAATAAAAGGGGATATAGTCCCATCATGGAGCAAAAAAACAAAGGCTCACCAAGGAGCGATGTCTATCATGCCGAACGACCATGGTATAAAGACAACACCGAAGAGAGGAGAGAGGAGGTGCGAGCGAGAATGAGTCCCTCGCTCACCCTCGGCGCCTTAAAGGGTAGAAACCCTAAGGGCGTGCCGAGTGAGGAAAGGCGCACCGACCTTCGCACTCGCCGCGTCGAGAACCCACCACGCCAACCTCTGGCACGCCAAGAGACTATAACAGAGTTCGCTAGACAAATCAATACGGTCCCTGTCTAAATCAGGGTCGAACAAGCTCATACCAGTCAAAATGATGACAATTATTTCAAAAGGAACATGAATGATGAAATTATATAAAGAAAATGAAGATATCAAGCTATGAATGGGCAAAGTCAACAGGTTTAAGCAAGAAGGTGTGCACAAAGTACATTAAGGGATACACCCGCAGGCCCCGTGCCGCTCATCTTTCGCTTACATCACCTGCGGGTGGGGGGCATTTGTTGACATCTAAAAAAATACACAAGCAAAGTTGTCAAATAAAAGCTTCAACCAAGCAGCCAGAGCCTTGAAGATCAATCAAGGATGCGGCTCCAATGTCATCTCTGGAAGTTCTATAAACCAGGATAAGGAAGGGATCCGTCACTTACAACACCCTATCCGACTGAAGCCTTTCCGGCCAAGCTGCTACCCAGCACGACTGTCGTTTCAGACGGTCGGGCTAATTAAAAACTATGTCAAGCGTCGGGCAATCATCTGTCTGCTGAAAAAGGATCTCATAGTATCCTGGGATGGAAAAGATGAGAATCGTGTTCCTTATTGCAAAAGTACGGCGGTGAAAAGTCACACAATTATAAGAATGAAAATGGGGGAAGTCACATAATAATGGGCCAAGGAAATGCTGAAGCGCTTATACCCCGCAAAGCCACTGGTCAGCTAATGGGCCGAAGAAAGGTCAAAGCCCATCACGCCGAGTGACCCTCACGCCAGGAACGGCACCCGCCAAGAAGGGCCTCTATCCTATGTGCGCCGAATGATCTTCGCGCCGGGAGCGGCATGCGCCGAGAAGAGCTTGCCCCTCTTATGTGCGCCGAATGGAGAAGAAGGAGCCTTATTATAAAAGGGCGATGAGTGGTTCGAAGGAAAGGAGAGGCGATCCCATCCCGCAGCCGGCTGAGTGATTGAGAGATAGAGAGCAGAGTCTGAGGGAAGGAGAGAGTCTACTGAAGAAAGTCTGCCGAGTTGATTATTGTAGAGTGATCTCTATTGCCTTGTTCAAGGTGGGAGTCCGCTGGTCGAATGCCCCTTTAGGGCTATATTATCCCCCCTCTCTGTCCCCCTTCTGAATCTTAGTTGATGTATCTCGTATATGTTTCTTTGTCAATGTTAAGCAGTGATGTAATCCTGCAGATTTGTGTAGTCCATTAGCTTTTGCGGTGAATATATATACATGTATCTAATGCGATGAAATGATTTCTGAGAACTTATCTCCCCCCTTTCTATGATTTCTATGAATGTGTAGCAATTCTGTGTGCTAAATCCTACCTTTCCCCGTTGTTTTCCAAACCTCACAACCGTAATGAGGGCCCGAGACAATTTATCTCGTGGTTTCTGATCTAAGAAACGGTGAGGGACATGATCAAGGCATCACAATCTATGTGATTTAACGATTATCTGCTCCCCGTGATACTCCTGTGTGAAATCTCTTACTTCCCCGGGATGATTTATTCTAAATCAACTTTCAGTACCCTTTAGCCTCCTTAAAACCCAAGATAAAGCTTCAAAGCCCCCAAAACCTTAATGAAAAAAAAACCAGAGACCAGCCCTTCATGGCCCTCGGCGTCTGTAATTTTCGGCGCCCAAAAATCCCTCTCCGCGTCGATTGAAGAAGGCGCTCACTGATCAAGTCTGCCGACCCCCTCACGCGTGGAGTCCCAGGCGTGCCGAGTGGCCGAAGCTGGCGCGCCGACCACCCTCGTGCCGATCCTCATCCACGCCGATTTGCCTTCGGGCCGATCCCCCCGGTTCATCTTCACACCGACTACCCTCTATGCCGAACTCATTGCCCCCCTGCTACCCTCTGAAATTCATCTGAGTTACCTGACCTCTTAGCAACCCCATTCATCACGAGGGGCAGTCATGATTATCTACTCGAACTCATGGGAGCTAAATTAATGGGGTTTACCCCTACATTCTACCAATTATGATGTTTCTTTTCTAACCCCACTGGCCTATGGAGTTCTGCCACTGCATGTTCCCTTATGGTCCCTTTTGGGGAATATCAATAATTACCGTGATAAGTGGACACTATCCCGTCGCATCTCGATCCTTTTAGATCTTGGGCTATGCCCGTCTCTCTCTTTGGCTTCCATCTCGACACTCCGTAGATGGATGTCCTATACTCCCCCAGGCTTGATCCGAAATAAAGGGAGATGATGTCCAAATGAATTCCAATCTTCGCTATGTTGAATCATCTCCAAACCCCTTGGAGCTAAAGAGGTCTGCCTCTGCATGTCCTCTATTGAGTCCATCTTGGGAATAATAACATCGAATGCCATGGTGGACGAATACTGTCTCGGTTTAGTCCCACCTCGTGATATTCAGGCATTGATATGCTCCGATCTTTTATGGATTCTGTCCCAGCTCTACGTGGACAGTTTCCTATTCCCGCTTGGCATAATCCAAGATAAGGGGATATGTTGCCGGATTTATTCCGTATATTAATATCATATCTTGCATATATTTTTGATTATATTTTTGATGATAACTAAACTTTATGTTTGCTTGCACATGTTCTTGATGTCAGTGTGCATTCATACATGTTCTTGATGTCAGTGTGTATTCATGTTGTTGATCAAAAGTGGTCGAAATGGCAAATGGCAAATGGTTACATGGTCTTAATCCTTGGTTGAGTGAGTTGGTTTTGCAAAAGGTTTCATAGCCTCTTTAATGTGAACAACCCTTGTGTATCTCCTGATATATTAAACCTTGACTATCTTGAATTGCAGGATCAAATATCATGATGGTCGCTTAGAAGGTAAAACAAACGTGTGGATAAGCACATTGCTATTTACAATCTAAAACAAGTGGTAAACCTTGTCTACCTTTGGTAAGGCTATGGCATCCTCAATTCTTGTAAAGCAAGCAAAGTCAACTTGCCTCCATGGGAAGTTGATTTGGTCTGATGTGAAAAAGCTCTCTACGCCTTAACATATGGATTTGTTTGTTGATGGATCTATTGACTTAACCGTGATCAATAGATTGGGAGCTATGATTCTCAGGCTCTCAAAGGATTTTCATACTTTATTCTCACTCCTTAATGGTTTGCATGAAGTTCATGCATGCATCATATGAATGTTTGAGCTATACTTCTAATCAATTATCTATGTTCTTGCGGGTCAAAATACTCAGTACAAATCCTCAAGGTCAAAGGAGTTTGATCCCATGGACTGCAAATGGGTTTAAGTGGTTGAATGTTAGAAATCTGGAAAATCCCAGATTTCAGTCGACCGCAAGCCTTGGTCGGTCGACCGGTTTTCCCAGCAACCAAATCTTCAAAACTTGTAAAATTCTGGTCGACCGCCCCATGCTACCGGTTGACCGCCAGACTCGAGGCAGCCATAGTTGACTTTTGATTTCAAGCTCGTGGAGAGGGATCTTTCCCCAATTGTTTAATCCCACTGCCATCAATTAAGGAAGGATTTGTAGATCTGGTCTGGGGCGTGCATGTCTCTTGACCATTCAAGAGATATAAAAACAACCTAATGGGGTCATAAACCCTAGTCACTTCAAGAGATTAAAGGGGAGGCTGTCCAAGGAGGTAGAAGGCACTGCAGCTCCGTGAACAGTACTTCATGTAGCAAGTTCTTCATACATCCCCAAGTTATTCAAGGTCTATCTGAAGCCAAGAACCTCCAATGAAGTGAAGAAGCAAGCAAGCAAGGATTCAAGGGAAAGCTGCCCAAGGGAGAAAGAAGTAGAAGCAAGCTAGCAAGGATTCAAGAGGAGGCTACCTAAGGGAGAAGGAAGAACTACTGTAGCTCCGTGAATAGTAAATTCATGGAAGATTTCATCATCCATCTCCAAGCTCTTCAAGCTTTATCTGAAGCCATTCAAGCTCCATTCAAGTGAAGAAGGAAGCATCATTCAAGATCTACATCATACATTCAGGGGAGACTAAATCAAGAGTTTTTATCAACTGTGCTTCATTGTCTTTGTGTTTTGAACTTCAAATCTTGTTACTTGTAATCTGCAAACATTTGTGTGTGTGTGGATCGGTTCAGATCTGCGGTCGTGTGAGTTGTCTTGTTTAAATCCGTGTGTGTGCGTGGATCTTCTTAGATTTGTGTGTGTGTGTGTGTGTGTGTGTGTGTGTGTGTGTGTGTGTGTGTGTGTGTGTGTGTGGATCTATCCAGATCCGGGTTTACTAGTGTGTAGAGTGCTGCATCTGTCGCAGCGTGTGTGTGTGTTTGTGTTGTTGATCCGGTTGTCGGATCGTGTTGGAGCTCGTCTCCGTGTGTGTGTTGGGGCGAGTCCCCATGTGTGTGTGTTTGCAGGCGTCGCCCTGCGTGTGTGGTTGGAGTGCATCTCCGTGTTGGCGATTCATCCCCGTGCTGGTTTACAGCAGTGAAGCCTCACCAGGTTTTGGTGAGGGGTGAACGTAGGTTGCCGTCGTTGCATCCGAACCACCTTAAAAATCGTCGTGCATGGTGGTTTGATTTGTGTGGTTTGGCTCATTTCTTCTATCCCCATTCTGTGTGATCATATGTATATATTGTGTTCTTCACATTGTATCCTTCGGATCTAGCATAATTAGTTATCATGCGTGACAGATCTTGATAGATCCTTTTCGTGCGTTGCTAGTTCATCACATCTCTTTTAAATCGGGTAAAAGTTTTCTAAATTTGTTATCACCCAATTCACCCCCCCCCCTCTTAGGTGTCATTGATCGTGGGACTTCATGTTTCGCATAATCATGCGTACTCCTCTTTCATCCCGCATAAGAATAAGCATGATAGTCATATCTTGCTTTGCCCCTGGGATCCTTCTACTTTGGCGACTAATCAAGGGTTACCCTTCTTTGGGAGGGTGTAATTAACGTCATAGCCTTTATGGTATGACGTACTTCTGGTCCCGACTCGAGTCTCACAATCGACTGACCAAGTCAGATCGAGCACATAATAAGTTGTCACTCCGGTGACTGGCACGCCTAATAACCTAACTAATAAATAAATAAATAAATAAATAAATAACATAAGATGAAATAAAATTAAAGATAAAAAAATGTGTTCCCACAGTATTCTAGGAATTTCTGGACAAATTCGATGAAAATAGAATATGAGAATAGAGTATTATTTACATACGTGTTTTAACATATCCAGTATTATGGTAATGAAAGGTTTGCTCTTGTCCACAGTTCTCACACAAGAAGTCTAAGGCGACGGCTGGTTGTGAATAAGGGTGACAAATGTGTCTTTAACAGTGTAAAATATGCATTTGGGCTGAATAATATCCCGATAGGGTGAGAAATAGCTAGAAGTGTGTGTACGACTTGCTTCACTCTAGAATTAGAAGTGTGTGGCAATGTTTATGTCCTAACAAAATGCTATGCATGACTTTGCATAACTACATAACTACATGACATGCATGACTCTTGACTACAAACTCCTATGATTGGTCTTTTCTGACTCTGCCTCTTTGACTATTTCAGCTCTAATAGCTTTGACTTTTTCTTTGACTTCCTCTTTGACTCTATATGACTCTAACTCATTTTCTTCTCCGCCTTTGCCATCAGCAAAGAAAATGAGGGGTTCTGTGACAGCATCCCTGATTATCACTCTCCAAGTGTGTCATCAGTCTGAGTGGACGCATCTTGTGTAGAAGGACCGTGAGGAGGGAGTGTAGCATGCTGAAGTGAGGCCAGTAGTTCTTCTGCATTCTGATTGACCCTTTGAGCAACTATTCTGAGGTTTCTGTTAGTGGAGAAATATCTTTCAAGTAGAGCTTCATGAAACAACTCCATTTTAGCGCTGAGCACAGTTGTTTGATGACGGATCATATCGGTAATATGGGTTAGTTGTGCATCATACACAGTAGCCTCGATAGGAACTTGAGAGGATGAGTCTGGGGCCATACTAGGCGACCATTTGTCTCCTTGGTCTTCAAAAGCTGGCTGAGGGTAATGATCCTTGAATACTTCAACCATGTATTTAATGTCATCTGTAATCATCTGTACTTTGTCTTTCATATGATCATAATTCTTAAAAGACGATTGTGTTGTTCTTAGGTTTCATGAAAATATTCTACAGCTTTGAATAACTTATCATCATGACGGTTGAATCTATCAATCAACCTACCAATCTGATTTCCAGCAACTCCAAGGAATCCTTGAATATCTTGGACTAGTTTGTGAAAATTCTGGCACGTGTCATGTCTTTGTTGATTTCAGTAATTCAGCTGTTCACTTCCATCCTCAGATGAGTCAAATTCTGATCAATTTTTTTTGACATTTCTCTCATTCCAGAGTTTACTTCTCCTCTGAACTAAATCATATGATGCTCAAAGTAGTTTGACTATTCTTTCAATGCAGAATGTAGCATCCCAAATTGTGCAGATATGAAACGAAAAGGGAGTGCCTGTCTCTTGAACAGATGATGTAGAAGCTCGAGATGTTTGAGGATATGCAGCTACAGCTTGTCTCGTAGGAGGGATGTTCTGCGGTTGGTGTTCTGGTGATGCTTGAGGTTCTTGAAGTTCCATTTGAACCTTATCCATTTCTTGTTGAATTTTCTCAACCTGCTTCTCCATCTGTTGAGCTTGTTCTCCAGGTTGATCAAGTTGTTGTTCTGGCTGCTCAGGCTGATGTTGAGACTGCTCAACCACTTGTGGTGGATTATCCCCAGGTAATTGCCTTACAATCTTACCTCCGACCTTTTTAAATTTCATATACTTTTCAACAAAATCCATTGTGTAGATATTTGACGTGGAGATTTCCTTGAATTTTTCATTTTCCAATGGAATCTTTATTCTCTTGAATACTACAGTCAACTACGCTGCATATGGTAAATGTCTTCCAACATTCTTATAGAAACCCATTATCTGAATCATCAGGTCTGGCAAATAGACCTTGATGTTCTTGAACATGCAGTAGAATAGGAATCTTTGGGTCACAGTTAGCCGACTCCGACCACCAGCTTGAGGTGTTATGATTGTAGTAAAAATATGGTGTAGCAGCCTTTGTAGGGGAGGAAACCGATTGGTGTTGAAGCTGGTGATGTAGGTCTGATTTTCATCCTGAGGATTGCTGGGTAAACCAGTCATAATTGAATATGCTTCAAATTTATCATAGACAAAACCAACTTCTTCAGCTCTACCCTCTGGAATTCTAAGAGCTTTATGCAATAGACACTTGGTGATCTCAATTTCAACTCCTCTAACATGAGTCCAAAACTTTGGAATGCTAGCATCATATTTCAGGTTTCCATATAATTCAGTCACCAACTTGGGATAATAGATTTTATGCTTACTAACAAACTTCTTCCATCCTTGAAATTCAATCATCTCCATTAATTCAGGAAGATTTTCAAGCAGTTGGTGGTCATGTATATCAATGTATCTTGGAAACAAAATGATGGAGGCATCATCCACAATTCCCCTTGGCTAGGGTCTTCTTCACACTCCGGCATCGTTTGAGTTCGGGCCTCTCTCTATAAAGGCCCACTTATCCTTTTTTATGCTATTTACTTGAGTCATTTGATGTAATTTTCAGTTTATTTGAGTCATGTCTCTAGGTCTTGCATTTATTTTCCTAAGTATTGAGTGTCATTAGATTGTGTAATGTGTTATTGGGCCCAATTCTTCGGGCTTGGCCCATGAGCCCCCCTACCCCTTCGGTTATTTGTTATTGAGTCTTTTGTTAGGGACTTATTGTAAAATGTGGGTTTCCTATATATAGGGCCCCATTTCCTTCATTTGGAGGTAATGAATGATTCAATACAAAAGATTTCCATTTGAGTATTCAAATCTAGTTCTAGTGGAGTGAATCCTATAGTTGGGTGAGAAGCCCTAGGGGAGTGATTCCCCACCCCACCTCTCTCTCTATCCCTCTCTCTCTCTCCTCCACTATGGGGTTCGCCCCTTTCTCTCTCTCCTCCTCCTCCCTCTCAACTTCCAACCCCCACCTACCCCATTAAAGGCCCTCCACTTCCCATAGCTGCCATTACTCCACCCCCATAGTCCCAAGGTAGAATCTCTCCCATTCCAACATAATCTTCCCCATTCCAACACAATCACCCCCTTCCCCACACAATCCCTCAACTTCCAAGGCCATTTCAAATTTCAAATCCCCTTCCCTCCATGTCTTGGCCGCCCCTCTCTCCTCCCCCATAGGGCTAGTTCGCCCCTTGCCCTCCACTCCCCTTCACCCATTTGCATCCCCACCATCACTCATCCTTGCTGAAACCTGCGCCCTAGCCTACCTTCCACCATCTTCCTCATACCATTAGCACCCTTCCAACCCTCCCACATACTTCCTCCACCATCCCCTACCTCCCCTTCACCCTATAGTTCTTGCTTCCCCTTCTTCTTGGAGGTCTTTGGAAGCTCTATTCAAGTTGCATTTCGCTGTCCAGAAGTTGCAGGTGAACCAGCAACTTGCAGTGGCCACCACGACTTCCTCCGGACGAGCTTGAAGGCACAAGAGGCATCCACAGAAGCGTCTCCCTGTCTTCTTCACAACAGAAGTGGTTTCGTCTTCATCCGAGCTGTGTGCTGCCCAGGAGCTTCGTTCTTCCACAATGACGCAGAGCTGTCCCTGCTGAGTACCATAACCGGATTAGAAGCACTGCCACAATGAACCTCGGAGGAATCAGCCCACAAGCTCTTCTACAAAGTTCGTCTTCTTCCTGTCTACGTTCAGAATCAAGAAGCGGAATTCCGTTCGGCATCCTGTGGCAGGAGTTATCATTTTTCTCCCTCAGCTCCGGCATCCTGCTACCCACAGTCTGCTTCGACCAGTCGCCATTGTTCTGCATCCCTTAGTCTTCTCCGACATCGGTTGGCTTTCCCGTCAGCTTTGCTACAAAGAGGACCCGTCCACGATTCCAACTACTCTGACAGCGCTTAATTCCGAGGTCGGGAGCTGCCGTGGCATTCTCTGCAATCTGCTATTAGAAGTCTGCAACTGCAGGTCCGAGAATCTGAAGCTCTGTTCAAACCTCCATCCTGGTCAGCAGCGGCCCCAGAAGAAATTAAAGAAATTCTGAAGCATTCCCTTCCCAGCTACGAAGATTTCCCCATCGGTATCGCCATCAGCGAAATTCCTGATCGAGTTTTGTGGCTTCAACACCATCTGTCAGTCCCCTATTGCAGAGGGCAGACAGATTTGGCATCACCACTTCTATATCGTTTTAGCCCTAGTTTTCCCCACCCCGCTTGGCCGGCTGAAGGCCCCTCCCTGTGTGGAGGTAGTTTTGATTGTAATCCATTAACCCTCACCCCAAGATCCCCCTCCTGCGAGAGGTGTAGTATTGTACTCATTTGGGCAGGTCAAGCTACCCCGGCACGGCGTGTGGGGACCCACCCGCCTCCCCGCTCGCCCTCGTCTCCGACCGGGACTGGTTTCTTCAAACCGGTCGAGTAAGTGCTCTAAAACCTTACTCATTGTGCTTATCTTTCAATATTAGTTCTTAATTCCGCTGGTTATGCGAGTGAGAGCCCGATCCTCAAGCCCCGTTGTCTTGAGTGATCACCGTGGGAGAAGTGCAACCGGTGCCTTTGGCACTTTGTCGGCCCCCTTGAATTGGGCCTCCACACCCATTGGGAATCCCATCTTGGCCTTGCTGGCCCTCTACCAGCAAGGGCCCAACCCCTCAACCTCACCTTGGCATTGCCAAGTTACCCCGGGCTTGGGTGAGTGTCGATAGAGCGGTGGCCCAATTCGGCCCATTTGAATGCGATTGTGCTTGCTTGCATTAGGTCCGAGGTTGTGTCACATCAATTGGTATCAGAGCAAGTCATTGACTTGTCTCTATCAAGTCTAAGTCCTAGGACCATTGCATTGTGTGTCCAACATCTTTGGCCCCTTGCCTTGCATGTCCACCCGTAGTGGTGCTAGTTACCGATCCGATCCTTCATCTTCAAATCCACCCATGGATCCCCATCCTCAACTCAATCAAGATGCTCCTAGGGAGGAACCTCAAGGTCAAATGAGTAGGGTAGATGCTGCCCTTACCAACATTCTTGCTCAACTTGAGTCCCTTACCACTCGAATTGCTCGGCTTGAAGAGCATGAGTTCCACCCAAGGGACAATGAGCCTAGAGTCCACCCTCCACATGTTGAGCCTCCTAGGGAAGACCCTCATCCAAGGAATAATGATCCAAGAGCTCATCCACCACATGGTGAGTTGCATAGGAATGAGTTCCACCCAAGGAACAATGACCCAAGAGTCCACCCTCCACATATTGAGCCTCATAGGGATGAGTTCCATCCTAGGAACCATGGACCAAGAGCCTATCATCCACATGCTGAAATTTATAGGGAGGACTTGGATCATGACCCTTACCATGACCATGAGAGACCCCGACACCATCCAATTCATGAAAGGCGTCCGCGGGACGACCCGGATGACCCTCTCTTAAGGATGATTAAAGTAGAGGCCCCAAACTTTGATGGTTCCCATGAACCAAGTGTCTACTTAGAGTGGGAAACCGCCATGGACCAATACTTTGAATGGTACCCTATGTCCGACCAAAGGCCAAAACTTATTGGTTAAACCAAGAGGGTCTAAGAAGGATTAGGCGGGGAGAGCCTATTGATACTTGGGAGGGTATGAAGAATCAACTTAGGAACAAATACCTTCCCCAATCCTACCATCAAATGCTCTTAGATGAATGGCAAAGCCTCACCCAAGAAGGGAAGACCGTGTTTGAATACATTGAGAAGTTTGACTCCTATCTTATGAAGTGTGGAGTTCATGAGGACCCGGCCGTTACCTTGTCTCGCTTTAGGAATGGACTTCAAAGTCACATCAAGAGAGAGCTTTTTATGAGAGATGTTGATAACCTTGAGATAGCTTATCAAATAGCTAGGGATGTAGAAAGATTCTCTAGGATCCCTCGATTTGCTACTCCCCGACCGGTCGATCCCAAAAATATGGGACCACGGCCCATTCCGGCCACTCCCATTAAAGCCCATAATCCAAGTGGGAACACCCCATTAAGGCCTTACAACCCTCCTCCCACCATCACTCCAAACAAACCCACCCCTAGTCACCCCCTCCCACGGAGGGAAGACATTCCCAAAGGCCCAAATGTAGGAACTACTACGGGTAGCGGGCGTCAACAATGCTTTAGGTGTCAAGGGTTTGGCCACTTTGCGGGGTAATGTCCATCCAAGGGATTATCTAGCTTGCTTATTGAGGATGAAGCTCCCCCACCCCAAAAGGAACTTGAGAGTGTTGTTGAGGACCATGAAGTCTCACTAGATTGGGAAGAAGAGTATGAAGCCCAATACCTAGAATCGGGTCTAGATCACACCATTCCATCTACCAACTCCTATCTAGGAGTGATTAGATGCACCCTCACCAAACCCCAAGAAGAGGATTGGCGTCGAACTTCAATCTTTCACACTTTTGTCAAGATAGGGAGCCATATAAGGAAAGTGATCTTGGATAGTGGGAGTTGTGTCAATGCCGTATCCCCCGATACCGTTAAGCTCCTTGGGCTTACTATCACTCCCCACCCAAATCCATATCGGGTCTCATGGATCAACAACAACTCCATCCCGGTCAACACCCAATGTCTTGTACCCCTCACATTCTCTTCATACCATGGCCAAATATGGTGTGATGTCATACCCATGGAAGTCGGTAGCATCCTTCTAGGAAGACCTTGGCTTTATGATGTAGATGCCACTATCTTGGGTAGGAGCAACATATGCACCTTTGAACATGAGGGAAAGACTATCCGTCTTAACCCCTCCCCACCCCGTCCCATGACCAAAAGGGACACTCTCCCTCAAGGACAACACCCCATCACCCCACAAGTCTCGGGGAACTCCACCCCTCCAACCCCATCCCTCACCCAAACTCCCAAACAAAGTGGGACCTCGGGGTTGGCCAAGGGTCTTCATCTCATCACTAGGAAAGAACTTGAAGAGGAGATAGTTCAAGGAGTACCACTATGTGCGGTGGTCATTTGCCTAGGAGAACCCACTTCCACCAATCCACATCCCATAGAAATCCAACAACTCCTAGAAGAATTCCATGATGTGTTCCCAACGGAGCTCCCGGATCAACTTCCCCCCATGCGGGACGTGCAACATGCCATTGATCTAGTCCCGGGGCCACTCTCCCAAACCTTCCTCATTATCGCCTCAATCCCACGGAACATGCCGAACTTCGGAGGCAAATAGAGGAACTCATTAGGAAGGGCTTCATTCGCATTAGCAAAAGCCCATGTGCCGTCCCGGCCCTTCTAACTCCCAAGAAGGATGGGTCATGGCGAATGTGTGTGGATAGTAGGGCCATTAACAAAATCACCGTCAAGTATAGGTTTCCCATCCCTAGGCTTGATGACATGCTTGATATGTTAGCCGGAGCCACAATTTTCTCCAAAATTGACCTTAAGAGTGGCTATCACCAAGTTAGGATAAGGCCCGGGGATGAGTGGAAAACGGCTTTCAAAACCAAAGATGGTCTCTTTGAATGGTTAGTCATGCCTTTTGGGCTTTCAAATGCCCCAAGTACTTTCATGCGTCTTATGACGGAGGTCCTTAGGCCATTCATTGGGATCTTTCTAGTGGTCTACTTTGATGACATACTCATCTATAGTCAATCCCAAGAGGCCCACCTTGACCACCTTAGGCAAGTTTGTACCATCCTTCGACAAGAGAGCCTATTTGCCAACTTAGGAAAGTGCCACTTCATGACCACCTCCCTCACCTTCCTAGGATTTGTGGTGTCCACCAAAGGCGTCTCCATGGATCCTGACAAGGTCCAAGCTATTATTGATTGGCCGGAACCCCACACCCTTAATGAGGTCCGAAGTTTCCATGGGTTGGCAACATTCTATAGGAGGTTTATTCGTGGATTTAGCACTATCACTGGCCCAATCACCGATTGTCTCAAGAAGGGGACTTTTGTATGGACCAAATCAGCCTCTAAAGCCTTCCAAGAACTTAAGGAGAAGTTGACCCAAGCCCCGGTCCTATGCCTTCCCGATTTCTCTAAAGTCTTTGAAGTCACATGTGATGCATCCGGGATAGGGATAGGAGGGATCCTTAGTCAAGAGGGACACCCGGTAGCCTTCTTTAGTGAGAAGTTATGTGATGCTAGGACTAGATACTCCACTTATGACAAAGAGTCTATGCCGTGGTGCAGTCCCTCCGACATTGGAGGCACTACTTGTTACCCAAAGAGTTTGTCATCTTTTCCGACCATGAGGCCCTCAAATACCTCAACTCCCAACAAAAGCTAAATGCCCGACATGCCTGATGGGTTGAGTTCATCCAATCCTACACTTTTGTCATCAAACACAAAGCCGGGAGTGAGAATCGAGCGGCGGATGCCCTTAGTAGAAAAGTTTCCTTGTTATCCACTATCCAAGTGGAAGTGAGCGGATTTGATAGGATCAAGGATGAGTACCCTAGCTGCCCCGACTTTGGGCACATCTATACCACCTTGACCACCCATTCTAGCAAGGAACATGAGGGATTTGTCATAGAGGATGGGTTCCTCTTCAAGGGACCAAAGCTTTGCATCCCACGGACCTCACTCCGCGACTTCTTGATTTGGGAATTACATGCGGGAGGGCTAGCTGGTCATTTTGGAGTCCACAAAACCATTGCTCTAGTTGAGGGACAGTTTCATTGGCCAAGTCTCAAGAGAGATGTAGGTAAGATAGTGGGTCAATGCCGAACATGTGCTTCGGCCAAACAGGTGAAACAAAACACTAGCCTATATACCCCACTCCCCATCCCCGACCGTCCATGGCAAGACTTGAGTATGGACTTTGTGCTAGGATTACCCAAGACTCAAAAAAGGCATGACTCCATCTATGTGGTGGTTGATAGATTCTCCAAAATGGCCCATTTTATCCCATGCTCCAAAACCTCCGATGCCTCCCATGTGGCCCGACTGTTCTTTGATGAGGTTGTCCATCTCCACGGGCTACCTAAGACCATAGTCTTCGATAGGGATGTCAAATTCACTAGCTACTTTTGGAAAACTCTTTGGCACATGATGGGTACCCTCCTCAAATTCTTCACTGCCTACCACCCCCAAACAGATGGCCAAACCGAAGTTGTCAATCGGAGTCTAGGGAACCTTCTTAGGTGTCTTGTTGAGGATCGCCCCGGAAATTGGGATCTCATCTTACCCCAGGCTGAATTTGCATATAACAACTCCATCAATAAGTCCATAGGGATGAGTCCATTTGAAGCCGTGCATGGATACAAGCCAAGAAAGCCTTCCGATCTCATTCCCCTTCCTCAGCATGCTAGAGTGTCCATTCCAGCCGAGTCTTTTGCACAACATATTAGAGAATTGCATGAAGAAATTCGCAAGCACATTAGCAAAAAGAATGAGGCTTATAAAAGGCTGGCCGACTCTCATCGGCGTCACCAAGAATTCCATGTGGGTGACTTTGTGATGGTAAGGACGGAGAGGCTCTCCCCGGGAGCCAATTCTAAACTGAGGCCACGTGGGGCTGGTCCCTTCCAGGTCTTGAGGCGCATTGGTGCAAATGCCTACGAGTTAGATCTCCCTGAGGAGTATGGAATAAGTCCCACATTTAATGTCGCTGACCTAGTGCCATATAAGGGACCCACGGTGGTACCTAGTGAGGAGATTGAGCCTACTTCTTCCCTTGAGAGAGCACCCACCCGTGAGGAGAGACCACCAGCCAAGAGAGCCCAGCATGAACAAATTGAACAAATATTGGATGAACAAGTCACTACCACTCGAAGCAAGGTATATGAGCGCTATCTCGTCAGGTGGAAGGATCGGCCTCCTTCGGAGGATTCTTGGGTGAGTCGGGAGGATCTCCAGCGGTTGGATCCGGACCTCCTCGAGCAGTACCACAGCCGGATGGACCCCTACTCGATGAAGTCGAGCTCTTCACAGCCCAGGGGATTTGATGGAGGCATCATCCACAATTCCCTTTGGCTAGGGTCTTCTTCACACTCCGGCATCGTTTGAGTTCGGGCCTCTCTCTATAAAGGCCCACTTATCCTTTTTTATGCTATTTACTTGAGTCATTTGATGTAATTTTCAGTTTATTTGAATCATGTCCCTAGGTCTTGCATTTATTTTCCTAAGTATTGAGTGTCATTAGATTGTGTAATGTGCTATTGGGCCCAATTCTTCGGGCTTGGCCCATGAGCCCCCCTACCCCTTCGGTTATTTGTTATTGAGTCTTTTGTTAGGGACTTATTGTAAAATGTGGGTTTCCTATATATAGGGCCCCATTTCCTTCATTTGGAGGTAATGAATGATTCAATACAAAAGATTTCCATTTGAGTATTCAAATCTAGTTCTAGTGGAGTGAATCCTATAGTTGGGTGAGAAGCCCTAGGGGAGTGATTCCCCACCCCACCTCTCTCTCTATCCCTCTCTCTCTCTCCTCCACTATGGGGTTCGCCCCTTTCTCTCTCTCCTCCTCCTCCCTCTCAACTTCCAACCCCCACCTACCCCATTAAAGGCCCTCCACTTCCCATAGCTGCCATTACTCCACCCCCATAGTCCCAAGGTAGAATCTCTCCCATTCCAACATAATCTTCCCCATTCCAACACAATCACCCCCTTCCCCACACAATCCCTCAACTTCCAAGGCCATTTCAAATTTCAAATCCCCTCCCTCCATGTCTTGGCCGCCCCTCTCTCCTCCCCCATAGGGCTAGTTCGCCCCTTGCCCTCCACTCCCCTTCACCCATTTGCATCCCCACCATCACTCATCCTTGCTGAAACCTGTGCCCTAGCCTACCTTCCACCATCTTCCTCATACCATTAGCACCCTTCCAACCCTCCCACATACTTCCTCCACCATCCCCTACCTCCCCTTCACCCTATAGTTCTTGCTTCCCCTTCTTCTTGGAGGTCTTTGGAAGCTCTATTCAAGTTGCATTTCGCTGTCCAGAAGTTGCAGGTGAACCAGCAACTTGCAGTGGCCACCACGACTTCCTCTGGACGAGTTTGAAGGCACAAGAGGCATCCACAGAAGCATCTCCCTGTCTTCTTCACAACAGAAGTGGTTTCGTCTTCATCCGAGCTGTGTGCTGCCCAGGAGCTTCGTTCTTCCACAACGACGTAGAGCTGTCCCTGCTGAGTACCATAACCGGATTAGAAGCACTGCCACAACGAACCTCGGAGGAATCAGCCCACAAGCTCTTCTACAAAGTTTGTCTTCTTCCTGTCTACATTCAGAATCAAGAAGCAGAATTCCGTTCGGCATCCTGTGGGAGGAGTTATCATTTTTCTCCCTTAGCTCCGGCATCCTGCTACCCACAGTCTACTTTGACCAATCGCCATTGTTCTGCATCCCTTAGTCTTCTCCGACATCGGTTGGCTTCCCCGTCAGCTTTTCTGCGAAGAGGACCTGTCCACGATTCCAATGACTCTGACGGCGCTTAATTCCGAGGTCGGGAGCTGCCGTGGCGTTCTCTGCAATCTGCTATTAGAAGTCTGCAACTACAGGTCCGAGAATCTGAAGCTCTGTTCAAACCTCCATCCCGGTCAGCAGCGGCCCCAGAAGAAATTAAAGAAATTCTGAAACATTCCCTTCCCAGCTACGAAGATTTCCCCACCAGTCTCGCCATCAGCGAAATTCCTGATCAAGTTCTGTGGCTTCAACACCATCTGTCAGTCCCCTATTGCAGAGGGCAGACAGGTTTGGCATCACCACTTCTATATCGTTTTAGCCCTAGATTTCCCCACCCCGCTTGGCCGGCTGAAGGCCCCTCCCTGTGCGGAGGTAGTTTTGATTGTAATCCATTAACCCCCACCCCAAGATCCCCCTCCTGCAAGAGGTGTAGTATTGTACTCATTTGGGCAGGTCAAGCTACCCCGGCGCGGCGTGTGGGGACCCACCCGCCTCCCCGCTCGCCCTCGTCTCCGACCGGGACCGGTTTCTTCAAACCGGTCGAGTAAGTGCTCTAAACCCTTGCTCATTGTGCTTGTCTTTCAATATTAGTTCTTAATTCCGCTGGTTATGCGAGTGAGAGCCCGATCCTTAAGCCCCGTTGTCTTGAGTGATCACCGTGGGAGAAGTGCAACCGGTGCCTTTGGCACTTTGTCGGCCCCCTTGAATTGGGCCTCCACACCCATTGGGAATCCCATCTTGGCCTTGCTGGCCCTCTACCAGCAAGGGCCCAACCCCTCAACCTCACCTTGGCATTGCCAAGTTACCCCGGGCTTGGGTGAGTGTCGATAGAGCGGTGGCCCAATTCGGCCCATTTGAATGCGATTGTGCTTGCTTGCATTAGGTCCGAGGATGTGTCACATCATAAAATTCTCACTGCTTCACTTGGTTCGTCACCTTCATCTCTGAGCTCTATTCTTATTAACCTCTTCTTAACTCTTTTCTGAGTTGCCCCTCTTTTTCTAACAGGTGAATCTGACTCTTGGTCCTTCTTTTTTATCGTCTTTGTTGACTCCGACTGATGAGATCCACTGGCAGATGCATCTCGGTCATGAGATCGGTTGGACCGAGGTTCCTTTCATTTGGATACATCAGCCGCAGGCTGTTTCTCTAAGACTGTCTGCTTTCCTCTGCTTCTTGTAGTTGGCGAAGACATTGAAGCAGATGAGAGGCTAGGGAGAGATACTATAGGAGATAGGGTAATAGTAAAACAATGAGAGATGGGTTTTTGACTTTAACATGATGATGGAGAGATGGAGGGAAACTTCTGGTGCATCAAGGTATGAAGGTGATGCTCAGACTTAGGGTTTTTAGGGAGTTACGGAGAAGGACGATGATGCACCGAGGCAGAGAGAGCTTGGCCGAGGTTGAAAGAAGCAGACGATAAAAGCTTAGAGGTGAGAGATAGTTGAGAAATTAGAGTCTACTTTATTTACCAATTGAATAGGGTAAATTATCAAAATGTCCTTCCTTAAGAGTTAACCTTCCAAACTCTTATAAAATATGCTTCATGAGATATTGCAATAGGTACTCAAAGAATGCATACTCATGCATATTCATAAAGACAAGCAAAAAGGTGTGAATGAATACATGAAATTATGTAGATGCATTGATGCATCAGCTAGGTGCATCGACCTATCTATCCAATCATGATGAACAGTTGCAACAAGACAACACAATAAGCGACATAAGGGTGACAAATGTCGAAACAACGGTGAAAAATGTCTAGGCAGCGGCAACAAATAGAGCACTATGGGTGAAAAATGAGTTAGCGTGATGGCTTTAGTCTAACAGAGAAAATGCTAAGGCGACGGCAATCAACCGTAAGGGTGACAAATAGATGTTAAGTCTGACAAATAGCCGTTAAGGGTATAAAACGGATTCGCAAGGGTGAATAATGGCTCAGCACGTGAGACATTCGAGCGGGGGACTTGACTAAGTTCCCAAAATCAAGGTTTGGCACAAGATCCGAGATCTTCCACATGGCATTCCCCGCGAGGAGCCATAGCTCCCGAAAAATTGTTATAGACGTGTCGGTAAAATCACAACACATGTATGCCGAGGCAAGGAACATGAAATGGTCAACATGTGATCGATACGACTCTGAATACCTTTTCACTCCCCGTGTTATGCCCCTTGTGCTTTGATGATTATGTGATGTTTTAATGATAGCAACATAAATGAGTCACCATATTGTTTTGCTAAGAACATCACATTAAATGATAGCAACATGAATGCATATGACTGATTTATTCGGTGGAGAATGCATGAGTGTGTTATATCTGATCTGTTCTGTGGAGAATGCATGAGTGTGCTAGCTCTGTGGGTCGACCCCCTTCTTAGATGGGTCGACCCCCCTCAAGTCTTTACATCAGATTCGCATGTCTATACATCTCGTAAGTAGTTCAGATGGCGTCAACCCATTGAGTCCACGAGGTTGACGCAGCCTTGAAATGCCTCAGATGGCTTTGAAGATAAGGCTGGAAGCGTTGACGCATGGGGTCACTGCATTGACCCACTAAACTGACCCAGATCTAACTTCACATCAGGGTGAACTGCTGCGTTGATGCTATCACGTTGTAGCGTCTCTATGCATTTCTGAAGTCTACACATCGTTTAGTTGCACGCCACTGTGTTGAGAAAGTCTACACATCAGATTGCCTTGCTTCATGCATAAGTCTATACATCGGTTGTTCATTACACACAAAAGTCTGAACATCGTTCATGAAGTCTGTACAGCCATTGCTTAAGGCAAGTCTGTACATTGAGCTGAAGGCTGGCTAAGTCTATACATCGTTCGTCTCACATAAGACGCAAAGTCTACACATTGTCTTGGTCATCGTCTGTCTGCTCGCTGCTAAGTCTGTACACTGTCTCACTGTTAAAGTTTACACAGACTTCAGTGTCTCATTCAGCGTCTCTCCTTGTGTCTCACTATTCAAGTCTATACATTGCGTGCACATAGTCAGAGCTCTCAAGTCTATACACTGGCAAGTCTGTACATTCGCCACCATGCATTAAGTCTCAAGTCTCTACATTGGCAAGTCTGTACATCGGCTTGTTTATTCATCAAAGTCTGTACAGCCTCCTGCATTGGACTTAAAGTCTATACATTTGGCAAGTCTGTACATCGAACTGTTCATGCATTCATCTCAAGTCTATACATCTGATTGTTCAGCTTGTGGCTAAGTCTGTACAGTGTCTAGTGTCTCTTGCAAAGTCTGTACACTGCATTGGCATCTTTACTTACGTGCTGAACTGAGCAAGTCTATACATTCTTAATCTTTATCTACGCTCAGTTCCACCAAGTCTGTACATTGGGCTCTCACTCAAAGTCTGTACCGCGCCATGTTCATATGCTTCCAAGTCTATACATTGCACTGTAGCTAGAACTGTGTAAGTCTGTACATTGGTGCTTTGCCAAAGTCTATACATTGTGAACCTTCAAGTCTGTACAGACTTTGCTTAGCTCAAGTTTGTACATCGTCCAGTTACCTTTGGCAAGTCTTCACATCGTGAAGTCTATACATTCAATTACTTTGCTGTGCTCAAGTCTGTACAGCCTTTCCCTTGCAAGTCTTTACATCGTTCATGAAGTCTGTACAACAGACCAAGTCTGTACATTGTCTTTGCTGCACGCATGACTAAGTCTATACATTGTGTCTTGTTCAAAGCAAAGTCTACACACTCCATTTCTCACTTCAGGTAGCAAGTATGTACATTGTTCAGAATGTCAAGTCCATACAGCCATTGTGCATTCATTCTTGATGTTCATACTTTGCGTGATGCATTCTGCATAACACACTGCCAAGTCTATACAATGCCATTTGTTCATGCATGTTAGCAAGTCTGTACAGCCTGTGTTCACAACACAAAGTTTGTACATCGCATGCTCACACAAACGTCAAGTCTATACATTGGCTTTGCTTGCATGAGCTAAAGTCTATACATCGTGAATGCATCATCTCATCAAGTCTGTACAGGGTCTGCATAGAATGCATTCAATAAAGTCTATACATTGCATCTTAGCAAGCTTGCATAGCACAAACGAACTCTGTACATTCATATGTGCATTGTGCATTGCTCTTGGCAGAGTCTGTACATCACTTGAACATTCACTGCACTCTAACTCTATACACTGCTTCACTCATTGCACGAAGTCTGCACATTGGGTTGCTTTGTTCATACTTTGGTTTGCTAAGTCTACACATTGATGCACGTTTACTTCTGTATATTTGAAGTATGTACATAGCTTAAGCTCTGCATATTTCAAGTCTATACATTGCTGCTGAACGCAAGTCCATACATTGGATAACGTCTGCACATTACACACTGCAAAGTCCATACATTCATGTCGCTTTGGAAAGTCTATACAATGCATTGTGTATACTATGAAGTCTGTACAGGGGTTTCAGTCTTAAACTGATAATCCTATTCGACTGTCTGACAAGGATTCTTTGCAGAGCCTAATGAAGGCACGTGATCCAAGGAAGGACGAGGTGCCCAGATTATGACACGTGGATGCAGCCCAGCCAGGATGCTGCCAGGTGATCGAAATGCCTCGATTCTGGCGAAAGCCTTTGGGCGGGAGATGTGGAGAGCAGATGCCAAATTCCTGCTGCTCTATATATATGAAGCTTCTTCCATCTGAAGAAGACTGGTCGTGAGACAGAAGAGCTCTAGCAGAAGAGATAGAAAGAAGCAAAGGATAGCATGCACGATCCTGTGAGAAAGAAAAGAGAAGCAGAAGAAGCAGAGAAGAAGAAGAGAAAAAGAGAGAGATAGAGAGCTCGAGCAGAGTGTGAAGAGAAGAAGAAGAAAGAGAGAGAGAAGAGAAGAACAGAGAAGATCGTTCCTACTAGAAGTTGGATCAGATCCACTCCATTCAGCTCTTTAAGAGCCACATTTGTGCTTTCATTATTTACAGCTTTTAGTCGCTGTTGCTACTTGCTTCTTGTTTTCTTTTATACCTTTCTTCAAGTTGTTTGTCAGCTGAGCAAGCTGTGTTGCTCAGCATTTGCAGTGGATGATTCCACTGGACGGCTAAGCTGTATTGCCCAGCAGAGCAAGCTGTGAAGCTCAGCAGGCGAGGAGGATTCCTCGGACAGCAAGCTGTGAGGCTCAACGGATTGTATGGCAAGCTGTGATGCCCAGCTGTTCAAGCTGTGAGTCAGCGGAATCCACACTCGGTTTGAGTGTGGGGTGGACGTAGGTCTGCAGGACCGAACCACCTAAAAACCCTCTTCTTATGTGGTTTGAATTCTTATCTGATTGGCGCTAGATGCATGCATAGGCACGAAGTTTGTATTCAGTTCATTGCTGCGCACATTAGATGTTTGCTTAGGAGCATTCTACATGTTTGCACATTGGTTCAACAGATTTCATTAGCTTTGCACACTGTGTGTTTGATTAATTCTGCAATTGCACATTGTGTGATTTTTAATTGGGTGAAAGTTTTTAAAGGGTATATTCATTCACCCCCCCTCTGAATACATAGCACCGAACCCAACACTTGGTAACAAAGCGGGTTGCTGTGCATAGGATCTAACAATCCGCAGCAGATCCTGCATTTCTGGTTGGTGCATTTCAGAGTGTGCTTCTTGTGTTCCGTGTTTTGTTTCACCAGCTTAGTGTCTTTATTTGCTTATCTGATTTCGGTGCACTCATTACATCTCGATGGCTAATCCTCCGATATTCAGAGGTAATGATTTTGATTCTTGGTTAGACAAGTTTCATCGGTATGTAAAAATAATTGATCCTAATCTCTGGAAGGTAATGACTCACGGTCCATACAACTTATCAAAAGATAAAACTAGATGGACTGAGAAGGATAAATTGAAAGACTCTGTCAATACTAGAACATTAGTTTTAATGAAAGAATCAATTGACAGAGCTCTAATCTCATGTATTTCCTCTTGCAGGTCTGCCAAAGAAATTTTGAAAAAACTAAAGCTCACCAGGAATCACAACAAATGCTTGATGGCTGATCGGAGAAATGATGATGATGAGACCTCATCTCAGGTAAGCTCCGGATCAGATGGATACTCTTTTGATGAATTGATAGTGATGTATGAAGATTTGTTAAAAGTATCCAAGAAATTAAAATCTGAAAACAAAAAGTTGAAAAATAAATTTGATAAAATAAATTTGAAAGATTCCTGTGAAAACTGTCCAAATCTGAAACAATCTTATGATGCATGTATGCTAGGTGTTCAGAACCTTAAGAAACAAAATGATTCTCTAAAAATTGAAAAACAAACATGCTTGGACAAAATGTCAGAAATTGAGAATCAGCTGAATGATAAGAAAAATGAGCATCTAAAAAGCATGCAAGAACTTACTGAAGTTAATTCTGAATTGGACAAACTGAAACTTGAGAATAAAGAATTTCAAAAGAAAAATGAAAATCTTATGTCTAGAATAAATGAAATCAATGGGGAGGTTTCACATTCTTCTTCTGCTGAATCAAACTGTAAAATGTGCTCAGCTCTAAGAGAACGTAATGAAGATCTTTTTAGTGAGAATGAATGGCTGAATAAGTAAATTGCCTCGTTTAAAGAGGATCACAAAAATCTGATTATTGAGAAAACTAAAGTGGAATAAAGGGAAGAGGAACTAATTGAGAAACTGGAGTTGATGTCCAGTAATAAAAATTGTGATGAAGAAGTTAAGAAACTGCCCAAACAAAACATTGAATTGAAGACTGAAGTTGAGAAATTGAAATGGTTAAATACTGGCTTGTCTGAAAAACTTCTCACCACAGAAAAGGGAAAAGCTGTCTGTCATGAAGAATCAAAAACCTTTAGCAATCTGGAACAAGAAGTTGAGAAGTATAAAACTGCAAATAAAGTCTTAAGTGAATGTGTCAATTGCAGTGAACATGAGATAGCTAGTTATGAGCTTCATATAGCATCCTTGGAAAATAAAATTCATGATCTGGAAAACTCAGCATCCAAGTTTGCAAAAACTGAAAGAAAAATAAAAACTGTTGTGAAAAGTGAGGATAAGAATTCAAAAGGGGGAACAAATTGCACTTCTGATGTTAAGGAAATCACTAAAAGCCAGCTATATGCCACCTTTATGCAAAGCTCAGATGTAGCTGGTACTTCAAAGCAATCCCCAAAACAAAATGAAAATCAGAAATCACCTTCAACATCTATATTTCAGTTCAAAGCCCAGAAAAATGAAAAGCAAACAAAAACTGTTAAGAATAATCAAAAATTGAAAAAGAAGGGTCATACAAAGAAGGTAAACAATATTTCTGAGTACATCTTGAAATCAGTTAGCTCTGCTGAATGTAATGGGTCAATGCAAAATGCTCATGCTTCATGTACTCATTCTCATGCACCTAGTCAGTCTGTTAGTAATCATGTCGCCAGGAAAACTAAAGTGTCCTGCCATTATTGTGGCAAGATAGGGCATGTAATGGATGATTGCAGACTGTTGATTGAAGATGAGCATGCTGGTGAAGCAATGCATTCTAAGAATTTATCTGATAGAAACCATGCCACTAAGAAATTTGATGCATCCTGTTATTACTGTGGTAGGCGTGGTCATCTAATGAATGCATGTTTTAAAATGAAAGAAGACAACAATGTGAATTCTAAATTTTTCACACATGCTCATGGCCCACATAGATATAAATCTACTTCAGGCCAGCATATTATTTGTTTCACTTGCAACAAGCCTGGACATAAGGCAGATGAGTGCTGGTCAGGAAATCATTGGGGTAACAATGAATCAAGAAGCAAGCATCTTAGATGCTTTGAATGTGGGAAATATGGTCATGCAGTCAAGGACTACTGGTATGCTCAGGGAAATCACTTTAATTCCAAATTTGTCAGATTCCCTGCAAATAGAAATTTTTTGGGCAGAAATAAAATTGTTTTTAAAGGAAAGACACTTGTATGTTCTGAATGTGGAAAACCTGGCCACCGAGCTTCTGAATGCTGGTGGACAGGTAATGGTAAATTAAAATTTCATACAAGTAACAGAAATCTTCATGCTAACTCACATGGATTCCATGATTATACAAATGTTCACAAAAAGAATTCAAGAGCTGTTACATCATGCAGATACTTTGGAAAGTATGGTCATTCCATGGATAGTTGTTACATAATGGATCATGATGATAATATTGCTAAAAGATTGTTCAGAATACCCATCAGGGCAAATTCAGGACCCAAGACTTCTTGGGTTCCTGCAGGATCAAATTGATTAACATCTTTGCAGGTGTGCCTTGGAAGCTAAAGAATAAAGGGGTTAATAATCCAAGGCACTCAAAAATGGAACCCCCAGAAGTGGACTATTCAGGTTAGTTCTGAAAACTCAGTTTAAATTCTTTCATATGAAGTTGTGTCCTTTAGATGATCGCATATCATAATGATCTGTCTATGCTAAATTGATTTATCTTGAAAAGTTGATTGCTCTCGCATGATGCTATCTGAATAAAGAATGCTATGATGTTTGAATAAACATTCTGCATAGCATGTAAAATCTGTGTTTTGCATATTCTTTCATGTTTAGCATTGTCAGGTTTGGATTTTCTGAACTCTCCTCATACATGATTTGCATATTGATGATTGTCTGAAATTGCATATGCATACATGTAGTGAATGCATTGCACATAATCATACTAAAAAACTCCAAAAGGAAGTAACTGTCTACACATAGGACTTCTTTGCACTGCATATCTTTGCATAACCCTGGTATATCAAATGGTAAGATACTAAAAGGCAGGGAAATCTGCCTGGAGGTTCTTACTATGTGTGAGATGGTCCTTGAGACCAGGTACTCCGCCAAGTACCAAGGGGCAAGTTTTCATATAGGTAGAGAAAGTTGCATATCATGTTAATTTGTTGATGTTAAACTGAAACTTTTTGAAATATGAATTGAACAATCATGCTTATGGTAATTCTCTTCTGTCTAATTTGCATGAATCATATCTGAATGTAAACTTTGATATCACGTGATGTGCTTTCAATACATTTCATGCATATAGTCAGGGGGAGTCCAACTGTTTTTGATCAATCATATTGCTGCTTATGTTTTATCCTTCACATCGTGCACTTAGTCAGGGGGAGCTCAACTTGTCTTGACTAACCATTATGCTGCTCATGCATTGCTATTGTCATGATGAATCTAGACAGAGGAAGTTTTCTGATCTTCTCATTCACACTCACCTGAAATCCTCCTGTCTAGCTTATTGGATCTTCTAATGCTCTCAGTTTACTTCAATTGATTCTCTGCTGTCTTCACCAAAATAGCTGATCTGTCTGAATTCCAGACTCAGCTACTGTCTGTTGATAAACTCTCTTCTAATGCTCTTTTCTATTGGTGATTGACTCTTCCACCAGCTTATACTCATCCTTCATATATCTCTTAGCTGGTGTGACTGATTTGTTTCTACTGTTGATTGTTGGTCAGCTAAATTTATTGTTCTGATCTGAGGAACTTAAGCTGCATGTCATGCAATTCAGTCTGAGAATTTTGTAGAAATTCCTATCATATAAGTTTAAGAACTACCACTGAATCAGACTGATATAAAATTAATGTATTCTCAGATTTGTAATTAAATGAAATGAAAATATCTGAATGATAAGGTTTAATAAACTTTAACCACATGTGTCATGTAAACCTTAGATTCTCTCATCTGATATCTGAAAATTTGAAATCAAGGCTACTTTGGTAGAGATACATAGAGTGAGTGTTGTGGTTAAACATTAACTTGAGAAATGTTGACTAAATGAAAAATTGTGAATTCAGAGTAATGTCTTGGTCACTAAGAAACTGGGTTCTTTATCAATGAAATAAAGTAACTTATGTCATAAGGTGCCATAGTTATCTCTGATGAAAATTTACTGAAAAACCTGACAGAGCAATGGCATGCATGTGTTGAGTAACTGGGGAGTCTGGCCTCTAATCAAGGTATCTCCTCATGTAAAAAGACACTCATAGTGCTAACTCTGGTCTCAAAGTTGAGAGGCAATGACAGTTATCCCACTGAGTAACTGGGTCACTTCACCTAAGACGTGTTGTGCCTCATGTAAAAAGGTGATGATCAACCTAAATTGCTCAGAAAAAATATAATGTGCTTCAAATGAAAATATATTGAAAAGTCTGTCAACTCATATTCTTGGAAAAAGTGTTTAACATCAATACTAATCTGTGTAACTCTTAAAAGAGTCATTGAGATCATGTGTGTAAGATAAAGATGATTGATTTTGAGTGTTATCTGAATATTTGGTTCACCTTTATTAAAACTTGGATTCAGATATGAGTATTGAGTTTAATTTGACAAATTTGGTATACATCATAATTAAATCAGATTGATTAAGTTGCCACTTCATAACCCTTTATGATAGAAGAGTCTATACTTCTCAAGACTTATTGAAGTGGTGCAAGTATTAAAATCCCTCATGATCAGATTCTTTCCAGATAGCCTGATCAACATAAATCTTGATATTGATTATTCATTGAGATGTCTTGTGATGATTTTTATCTACTCTTGCCTTTCTATCATCAATCACTTTACTCTCCACACTGTTGGAATCTTCCATCTTGTTTTGCAATAAGTTCTGGTTCTGTGGACTTTCCACCTGTTTCATTCTGTTCATGCATATGTGAGGTGCCACAACCAGAGTTTAGATTATTTGTAATGGAAGATTTCAGATTGATTTATTGGATAACCAGAGTTCATTCCTGTGCTTCAGGGGGAATTATGGGTCATCTACTTTTAAGGGGAGAGTAGTACATCTTGCATGTTGATAGGGGGAGAGCTGTTTCATTGTCATAAGGGAGAACCTCATTTTAATGAACCATGATTCATTCTCTGACTTTGTGTGCTGAATTTTGTCTCTCAAACCATTCCATCTCCTTTTTGATTATGTCAAAGGGGGAGAATAGTTTGACGAGTCAGTGTGACTCATTATGTTGCCATCATCAAAAAGGGGGAGATTTTATGCCCCTTGTGCTTTGATGATTATGTGGTGTTTTAATGATAGCAACATAAATGAGTCACTATATTATTTTGCTAAGAACATCACATTAAATGATAGCAACATGAATGCATATGACTGATTTATTCTGTGGAGAATGCATGAGTGTGTTATATCTGATCTGTTCTGTGGAGAATGCATGAGTGTGCTAGCTCTGTGGGTCGACCCCCTTCTTAGATGGGTTGACCCCCCTCAAGTCTTTACATCAGATTCGCATGTCTATACATCTCGTAAGTAGTTCAGATGGTGTCAACCCATTGAGTCCACGAGGTTGACGCAGCCTTGAAATGCCTTAGATGGCTTTGAAGATAAGGCAGGATGCGTTGACGCATGGGGTCACTGCGTCGACCCACTGAATTGACCCAGATCTAACTTCACATCAGGGTGAACTGCTACGTCGACGCTGTCACGTTGTAGCGTCTCTATGCATTTCTGAAGTCTACACATCGTTTAGTTGCACGCCACTATGTTGAGAAAGTCTACACATCAGATTGCCTTGCTTCATGCATAAGTCTATACATCGGTTGTTCATCACACAAAAAAGTCTGAACATCGTTCATGAAGTCTGTACAGCCATTGCTTAAGGCAAGTCTGTACATCGAGCTGAAGGCTGGCTAAGTCTATACATCGTTCGTCTCACATAAGACGCAAAGTCTATACATTATCTTGGCCGTCGTCTGTCTGCTCGCTGCTAAGTCTGTACACTGTCTCACTGTTACAGTTTATACAGACTTCAGTGTCTCATTCAGCGTCTCTCCTTGTGTCTCACTATTCAAGTCTATACATTGCGTGAACATAGTCAGAGCTCTCAAGTATATACACTGGCAAGTCTGTACATTCGCCACCATGCATTAAGTCTCAAGTCTCTACATTGGCAAGTCTGTACATCGGTTTGTTTATTCATCAAAGTCTATACAGCCTCCTGCATTGGACTTAAAGTCTATACATTTGGCAAGTCTGTACATCGGACTATTCATGCATTCATCTCAAGTCTATACATCCGATTGTTCAGCTTGTGGCTAAGTCTATACAACGTCTAGTGTCTCTTGCAAAGTATGTACACTACATTGGCATCTTTACTTACGTGCTGAACTGAGCAAGTCTATACATTCTTAATCTTTACCTACGCTCAGTTCCACCAAGTCTGTACATTGGGCTCTCACTCAAAGTCTGTACAGCGCCATGTTCATATGCTTCCAAGTCTATACATTGCACTGTAGCTAGAACTGTGTAAGTCTGTACATTGGTGCTTTGCCAAAGTCTATACGTTGTGAACATTCAAGTATGTACAGACTTTGCTTAGCTCAAGTCTGTACATCGTCCAGTTATCTTTGGCAAGTCTTCACATCGTGAAGTCTATACATTCAATTGCTTTGTTGTGCTCAAGTCTGTACAGCCTTTCCCTTGCAAGTCTTTACATCGTTCATGAAGTCTGTACAACAGACCAAGTCTGTACATTATATTTGCTGCACGCATGACTAAGTCTATACATTGTGCCTTGTTCAAAGCAAAGTCTACACACTCCATTTCTCACTTCAGGTAGCAAGTATGTACATTGTTCAGAATGTCAAGTCCATATAGCCATTGTGCATTCATTCTTGATGTTCATACTTTGCGTGATGCATTCTGCATAATACATTGCCAAGTCTATACAATGCCATTTGTTCATGCATGTTAGCAAGTCTATACAGCCTGTGTTCACAACACAAAGTCTGTACATCGCAAGCTCACACAAATGCCAAGTCTATACATTGGCTTTGCTTGCACGAGCTGAAGTCTATACATCGTGAATGCATCGTCTCATCAAGTCTGTATAGGGTCTGCATAGAATGCATTCAATAAAGTCTATACATTGCATCTTAGCATGCTTGCATAGCACAAACGAACTCTGTACATTCATATGTGCATTGTGCATTGCTCTTGGTAGAGTCTGTACATCACTTGAACATTCACTGCACTCTAACTCTATACACTGCTTCACTCATTACACGAAGTCTGCACATTGGGTTGCTTTGTTCATACTTTGGTTTGCTAAGTCTACACATTGATGCACGTTTACTTCTACATATTTGAAGTATGTACATAGCTTAAGCTCTGCATATTTAAAGTCTATACATTGCTGCTGAACGCAAGTCCATACATTGCATAACGTCTGCACATTACACACTGCAAAGTCCATACATTCCTGTCGCTTTGGAAAGTCTATACAATGCATTGTGTATACTATGAAGTCTTTATAGGGGTTTCAGTCTGAAACTGATAATCCTATTCGACTATCTGACAGGGATTCTTTGTAGAGCCTAATGAAGGCATGTGATCCAAGGAAGGACGAGGTGCCCATATTATGACACGTGGATGCAGCCCTGCCAGGATGCTACCAGGTGGTCGAAATGCCTTGGTTCTGGCGAAAGCCTTTTGGCGGGAGATGTGGAGAGCACACGCCAAATTCCTGCTGCTCTATATATATGAAGCTTCTTCCATCTGAAGAAGACTGATCGTGAGATGATGCGCGGAAAACGCACGTCGTTAATACGCCCCACTATCAAATTACAATATCCGACCCACAAATTAAATAAATGGAATAGTTAAGTGGTGAGACCGAGTCGAATCCACAGGGAGAAGTAGATTTGAAAGTTGAAAACCTTGAGTTGTTAAGATTTAAAGATCAAGAGAATTGACTTTAGACCGCCTTAGAAATTGAAAACAAAATAGAATTCTATTGAAAATAGGGGTTTGGAAGAAATAAAATAACTTAAAATATAGAGGGAACTAGAAAAAGTGGAATACATAAAAGTTGTAGAGAATTGAAAGATGAAGAAGTTTTATGAAGAACATAGAAACCGAAAATGAAAGGAAGACAATGAAAAACTTAAAATATCAAGATCTATCGCTGCTGGTGAACAGTAACTGACGGAAAAATAGACCGGTGAAAAATTAATTCTAGAACTCAAACTAAGACGAATGTGACGAAGGGGAAGAAGAACAAAAGTTAGATCTATAAGATAGGAACAACTTTTATGAAGAACTCAGAGTAAAATTATGATTGTAAGGGCTTCAAAATGGTAAATTGGTGAAGACTATCACTTCGGATGAACAGTATATACACAGGACAACACTTAGAAACACAGAGAATAACTTTTAAACTAGAAGGAATTAAAGGAAATGATGAAAAGAACAATTCAAGAACACTTAAAGATGAACAACGTTAATGAAGACAACAAATTGAAATGAAGATCACACAAGCTTATAAATTGATTATGAAAAGCCGAAATGGCTAAGAGTACAATGAAATTCTTCAATACAAACTTAACACAAACTTCAACACTTAAACATAAAAACTCTCAAAATCTATCCCTACCAAAGCCACAAAGCAAAAACTTGAAGAACACTTACAAATTTGATCAATCCCTAGCTTACAACACTTGGCTCTCCTCTCTTAACAACCTCCTTTCATTACAATTGAAGCCCTGTATATAGGGTTTACATAATAACCCCTTAGGAAATGTGAACACTCTTGCCAATGTGAATACCCAATTGCAGCATTTGTTGACTCCAAATTGTGTGCTAGCATGTGCTTCACACTTCTCTATTTTTTTCTGATTTGTTTGGAATTTTTCTGGCCTTTTCTCCTTCTTTTTCTCTTCTTTCTCTCTCTTTCTCTCTCTTTCTGGCCGTGTGCGCCCGCGTACGCCGGGCCCTCTCTCACCGCGTGAGAGGCGCGGCCGTGTGCAGCCGCTGCGCCGTCGCCTCCGCGTCCGCCGCGTGTCGGCCGCGTGGCGCTTTGCGCCCGGCCGACGCGCCTCCTCTTCCTTCCTTCGTGCTGACCAGCGCGTTGACGGGGCCCCCCCTCGTCGCCCGTGCCCGCCGCGAAGGCGGGAAGGGGGGGGGGGGGGCGCTGCGGTTTATATATATATATATATATATATATATATATATATATATGTATATATTATGCATTAGTAGCTTTAAAAATCCGTAAAAATATCAAATAAATTCCCTTTTTTTCTATATTTCTTTCTTTTCTTTTTGAACAACTCCTTGGGCTTTTGGCCCAGTTCAACATATAATTTTATTTTCTTTTTTTTTATATTTATTTCTTGTGTCTTCCCTCGTACCGAGTGCCTGCATAAATAAGTAAAAATAGTTATTAAAATTATTTAATTTCAAAAAATTAATTATGTGACGCTAAATTACAAGTAAGTGTGATAAGTGCATATTTATTATTATTAAAGCCCATAAAAATGTAAATAACATGAATTAAGATGGGAAAATACACACTTATCACACCCCCCAACTTACTCATTGCTAGTCCCTTAGCAATGCACATAATTAAAAATTTTAGGACTAACAAGAGTTTGCAAAGTTCATGCCTCATTTCCAGATCATCGTTCATAGAATCTACTAAAGGTTAGGAATCTGGAATTATTATCACATACTAGTCTTATCTAGGAAATTCAGGTACATGATCAAGAATTCTAATCAAAATTCAGTAGTACTTGTGCATGTGAAATGCTAACTTCACAGAAGAGACAATTGCGTCCTCCAGTTTCTATTCCGAACAAATACCTTTCAATTCTGCACTTCTTAATTAGAGCGTTTAGCATACTAGCTTTTTGTCTGTCTTATTGCTTTGTCCCTTTTTTTATCTATTTTTTTTCTCTTTTCTTTTTTTTTCTTTACACACATGATGCTGCACTACCCTTCACTGTTTTACGCGAACCTCAACACGTCTTTGGTGAAGTAGGCCCGGTTATACAGATCAAAGTTCCATTTTCCTTTTGACGCGAACCTCAACACGTCTTAGGTGAAGTAGGCCCGGTTATTCAGAATCAGAGAATTTTTCATGGTGTTTTTCTCATAATTTTGTCAATTGTGCGTTTGCACTAGTTTTTGATAGATAGCATGGCAGAAAGCTTATAAATAAAAGATCTCGTCCTTAAAAAGTGTTGAATATCAGACAACATACCCAAAATAGCAGAAGGCTTGTCCTACGTGTTTCATTAGCGTGCAATGTGATTTTCATTTTTCTCAAGTGCACATGAACTTTAAAGAGATTCTTAAATCTGTTTTCCATGGCTAGATTAATAAATTTTCCATCATCATTTTCCCTAGTCTTTTCTATTCAAGATTTCTTTTCAATGGAAACATGAATCATGAAAACTCAATTGGGTGTTTGTAGTTTAGTGTTTCAAAAAAAAATTGAGGTAAAAAATTTGGAGGTTGCATATATGAATGTAGAATGTGCGACATGATTTCCTGTCCCCCCAATTTAAATGACATTGTCCTCAATGGCATGAACAATAGAGATGAATAGAACAATGTAGATGAGAAGTTTATGAAGGAACGGGACAACCTGATAATGGTGGACTTCGACGGCTTTGGCGTTTGAGAGGCGGTACTTGGCTTTGAAAATCGGAGAAACAGAGTAAGCAATCAGCTCTCTCCCCCCAACTTATCCTTTATTCAAACCTGTAAAATAAACACAAAACCACAATAAAAACTTGGGTTGTCTCCCAAAAAGCCATTTATTATCACACGAAACTATGAAAGGTTTGGGTTACCTCCCAAAAAGCGCTACGTTTAACGTCATCAGCAAGACGCATTACAGTTCACTAACCAACGTGTGGCATTCAAAATGAGCCACCAAATGATCTTATCCTCCAATAAATTCCAGCCCTTGTACCATTGGAGGAAAAGATTACATGCATGTGTATGTGGGCTAGAAACATGCCAAGGTGGGTCTAGGAATTTGAACGGACCCCCACGGTCAGAGAATGACAAAGGAATTATCATATCTGTAATTATAAAATATTCCTCTGTATTCTTAAGGTCTTTATAAGTGTTAAACACATCAATCCGGACCTTGATTTCCCTTTGCTTTTTTTCTACATCCTCACTCTTAGGAGTTACTTGCGTATCGTTCAAGTGAGAGAGGATGAGAGTGTTATGAAGTTTGGGAGAATCCACCACTTGGCCAGTGTCAAGGAGATAAGGAGGATTAGGAATGAAATCAGTGCGCTCCTCAACACAAGAATTCACAGAAGGCTCATATGGATCTAACCAGTTGGTGAGTTGCAGAATATTTGGAATGATTATAGATTCACCAAGGTTAGGGATGGGGAAAAGATCCACATCCTTCTCTAAATCATGAGATGCCCAATCAGAGTGACTTTCCAGTGGAGTACCTGGTTCCTCAATTACCCAAGAAGATGGATTTATGTATACACTTAATTCACCCTCCACACTCATATTTTCATTATCATGTACTTGGAAAGAAGATTCATCAAATTTAGAAATGGCAAGTAATGGAATTTGGTCATTGACTGGCAAATCATCATCCTCTTCTTCTCCCCCCAACGACTCAAGATCATCATAATCCTCTTCACAAATGGAATGGGGTTTAGGCTTCTCAGGTTGCTCTTCCTTTATGTCCTCCTCATAAGACTCTTCCATGATCCCCTCAAAATCAACAGTGATATGAGTGATAGATTGGGGAATCATAGGTTGAACATATGGATTTTCATCGTTATCACGTCCATCAAATCTAGGAAGTTGGTCCTCAAGACTTATAGTGGAGTTGCTAGGCATTGGATCGACTTCCATTTCTATGATGTTTTTAGCAACCCGACTCACATGAGCCTCAAAGTTTTGTAGTTGTTCTTGGAAGGCTTGTTGTTGAGTCTGGAAGAGCCGTGTCAATTGATCAAACATCTCCTCCTTATGCAAATATGTGTATGGAGGAGATAGATAAGTGGGCTGAGAGTCAGATTGTGATGGATAGTAATTTGAAGGGCACTCAGTCTGAGAATGAGGTGGTGGAGAGTGTATGGGTTGTCCTCTATAATATGGTTGATCGTAAGAATCATTTGAGTATTGAGTCCAATTTGGAAAAGCTTGAGGACTTTGGGCCTAGTCTTGATACATCTCCCAAGAAGAATCATGTTGATCTCTCCAACCAGAATTAAAGTTGTTTGGACATGGGTCAAAATAAGGTGTCGAGAGTTCTGGAGACATCTGGGTTTGCCTTGCTTGGTCCATCCAAGAGATTGTTGGTTGATTTTCCCAGCTAGAGGTATAAGTATCTGAAGGTGATTCATAATCAGGCTGAAAAAACTGTGGATCATATTGGGCTTGCTCTGGGAGGAAAGGTAGATCATGGCCCCCAAACTGAGTGGTTGGAACATGGTCCTAGGTAAACGATGGAAACTGGGCCATCATAGGTGACGGGATCTCATTTTGGGCCGACCACGAATATGGAATGTCATAAGAGGTCGGGTTGTTTTGTGTGAGAAATGAGTGTGGATTTGGGCAACCACCTACATAATGGGCCGGGTTATCCCACATGTGATCATTATCATGGTGACTAGGTGGTATGAAGTGGTTTTGATCCATGGCTAGAAATTGATCAAATTTATGAGTCAATTGGTCAAACTTGTCCAACTTATGTGCCCAATCCATAGATTAAAATTTATGCCCTCACCATTTTTTGTATATTTTATTTTTTTCTTCTTTTTTTTCTTTTTTGTTTTTTATACAAACGAATTCTCAAACAAAATCCAACTTAGATTCACCATCAAACTTGTCCACCGGCCAGGTAACAGGTGGGGAAGTGGGAGGCTCCCCTTGCTTTCACAAGGTTCTAATTAAGTAACCACTTTCCCGCTTATAACGTTTGCCGTTGACCTCTAGCCTTAGACACCAGTTTCAAAGATGATAGTGAACCCAAGTTATGCCTTTTTTGTGTTTTTATTTTTCTATTTTTTAGTGAACTGGGTTAATCCACCATATTTTTTATTTCTTCTATTTTTTATTTTTTGAAGAACATTTCTAAGCATGAAAACAAATTACATATCGAAAGTAAAAAAAAAAGAAACTAAATTTATGGAAAGAGGGTAAGAGTACTAACCTTAATCGCATTCCCTCGTTCTTTATTTGGCAAATAAAAAATAACGAGATTAGAAGATACAGAAGACTTACCTCGGGGAGACACAACATCTGTTTGTGGCATTTTCAACATTTTCTATTTTTTTATGCTTTTGCGGATCCTTTTATTTTTCTACAAAAATAAGAGTGAGCAATAATATATATACAAAAGAAAATACAAAGTTATCAACTTCAAATTCAAACCTCCCCGGCAACGGCGCCAAAATTTGATGCGCGGAAAACGCAGGTCGTTAATACGCCCCACTATCAAATTACAATATCCGGCCCATAAATTAAATAAATGGAATAGTTAAGTGGTGAGACCGAGTCGAATCCACAGGGAGAAGTAGATTTGAAAGTTGAAAACTTTGAGTTGTTAAGATTTAAAGATCAAGAGAATTGACTTTAGACCGCCTTAGAAATTGAAAATAAAACAGAATTCTATTAAAAATAGGGGTTTGGAAGAAATAGAATAACTTAAAATCTAGAGAGAACTAGAAAAAGTGGAATACATGAAAGTTGTAGAGAATTGAAAGATGAAGAAGTTTTATGAGGAACACAGAAACCGAAAATGAAAGGAAGACAATGAAAAACGTAAAATATCAAGATCTATCGCTGCTGGTTAACAATAACTGACAGAAAAATAGACCGGTGAAAAATTAATTCTAGAGCTCAAACTAAGAAGAATGTGACAAAGTGAAAGAAGAAAAAAAGTTAGATCTATAAGAGAGGAACAACTTTTATGAAGAACTCAGAGTAAAATTATGATTGTAAAGGCTTCAAAATGGTAAATTGGTGAAGACTATCACTTCGGATGAACAGTACATACACAGGACAGCACTTAGAAACACAGAGAATAACTTTTAAACTAGAAGGAATTAAAGGAAATGATGAAAAGAACAATTGAAGAACACTTAAAGATGAGCAACGTTAATGAAGACAACAAATTGAAATGAAGATCACACAAGCTTATAAGTTGATTATGAAAAGCCGAAATGGCTAAGAGTACAATGAAATTCTTCAATACAAACTTAACACAAACTTCAACACTTAAACATAAAAGCTCTCAAAATCTATCCCTACCAAAGCCACAAGGCAAAAACTTGAAGAACACTTACAACTTTGATCAATCCCTAGCTTACAACACTTGACTCTCCTCTCTTAAGAACCTCCTTTCATTACAATTGAAGCCCTTTATATAGGGTTTACATAATAACCCCTTAGGAAATGTGAACACTCTTGCCAATGTGAATACCCAATTGCTGCATTTGTTGACTCCAAATTGTGCGCTAGCATGTGCTTCACACTTCTCTATTTTTTTCTGATTTTTTTGGAATTTTTATGGCCTTTTTCTCCTTCTTTTTCTCTTCTTTCTCTCTCTTTCTCTCTCTTTCTGGCCGTGTGCGCCCGCGTGCGCCGGGCCCTCTCTCGCCGCGTGAGAGGCACGGCCGTGTGCCACCGTTGCGCCGTCGCCTCCGCGTCCGCCGCTTGTCGGCCGCATGGTGCTTTGCGCCCGGTCGACACGCCTCCTCTTCCTTCCTTCGCGCTGACCAGCGCGTTGACGCCCCCCCCCCCCTTGTCGCCCGTGCCCGCCGCGAAGGCGGGAAGGGGGGGGGGCGCTGCGGTTTATATATTATATATATATATATTTATATATATATATATATATTACATATATATTATGCATTAATAGCTTTAAAAATCCATGAAAATATCAAATAAATTCCCTTATTTTTCTATTTTTTTTCTTTTCTTTTTGAACAACTCCTTGGGCTTTTGGCCCAGTTCAACATATAATTTTATTTTCTTTTTTTTCTTTATATTTATTTCTTGTATCTTCCCTCGTACCGAGTGCCTGCATAAATAAGTAAAAATAGTTATTAAAATTATTTAATTTCAGAAAATTAATTATGTGACGCTGAATTACAAGTAGTGTAATAAGTGCATATTTATTATTATTAAAGCCCATAAAAATGTAAATAACATGAATTAAGATGGGAAAATACACACTTATCATGAGACAGAAGAGCTCTAGCAGAAGAGATCGAAAGAAGCAAAGGACAGCTTGCACGATCCTGTGAGAAAGAAAAGAGAAGCAGAAGAAGCAGAGAAGAAGAAGAGAAAAAGAGAGAGATAGAGAGCTCGAGCAGAGTGTAAAGAGAAGAAGAAGAAAGAGAGAGAGAAGAGAAGAACAGAGAAGATCGTTCCTACTAGAAGTTGGATCAGATCCACTCCAGCCAGCTCTTTAAGAGCCACATTTGTGCTTTCATTATTTACAGCTTTCAGTCATTGTTGCTACTTGCTTCTTATTTTCTTTTATACATTTCTTCAAGCTGTTTGTCAGCGGAGCAAGCTGTGTTGCTCAGCATTTGCAGTGGAGGATTCCACTGGACGGCTAAGCTGTATTACCCAGCGGAGCAAGCTGTGAAGCTCAGCAGGCGAGGAGGATTCCTCGGACAGCAAGCTGTGAGGCTCAGCGGATTGTATGGGAAGCTGTGATGCCCAGCTGTTCAAACTGTGAGTCAGCGGAATCCACACTCGGTTTGAGTGTGGGGTGGACGTAGGTCTGTAGGACCGAACCACCTAAAAACCCTCTTGTTATGTGGTTTGAATTCTTATCTGATTGGCGCTAGATGCATGCATAGGCACGAAGTTTGTATTCAGTTCATTGCTGCACACATTACATGTTTGCTTAGGAGCATTCTACATGTTTGCACATTGGTTCAACAGATTTGATTAGCTTTGTACACTGTGTGTTTGATTAATTCCGTAATTGCACACTGTGTGATTTTTAATTGGGCGAAAGTTTTTAAAGGGTATATTCATTCACCCCCCCTCTGAATACATAGCACCGAACCCAACACCCCTATGTGGGGCTTTTAAGGCTTTTCAACAAGCTCTCTCTTCTTTTTATAGGAATCGACTTATAGGCCATGCATCCCCATTTCTTGGCGATTAATCAAATGTTTTCCCCTCTTAACGCCATGACCTTTATGGCATGGCGGGACTCAGTCCCGACCCGATGCCCACCATCGTCTGCTTAGTCAGAAGGAGCGCACCTTGGGTTTCAGACGATCCCAGTCTTGGAATCTTAACACATTGTCACACACGTGACTGGCACGTCCTCACACGATAAAATTGATAAAAGATACAATGATATTTTATTATTATCTTGAGTGATGGGGACATCAAAGCAAGGCCACTATTTATTTGTTTGTTTTGTTTGCATTTATACCCTTGTGTCAAATGGGTTTGCAATTTTATGACAACTATAAGCCAATGTGTGAGTCCTTAGGATTTATTGGGTTTCTTTGCAAAAGGCCATGTAGGCCCGGCGGGATCCCAACCCTCTCTCTCATTGGGCCAAGTGGCATCTATGGCCCACGGGCTGGTCTTTGGTCCAAGGGAGGACTTGGACCAAGAAGCCAATTTCAATTTTACCTCCTTAAAGAGGAGGGCGCCCCCTTCTTTATCCCTTATGGGATTTTTTTTATTCTTCTTTTTCTCCCTCTCCTCATTATGTCCCTTTGACCAAGGGTATTAGAGGTCATTTGTCCAGGATTTTCATTTCATATAAAAGCATTGTATTTTTCATTTTCAATACAATGAATTGAAAGAAAAGTTTGAATTTCTCTTGGAGAACCCTAGGGCACAGCCCCCCTCTCTCTTCCCACCCCTTGCAGCTGAGATAGCATCTCCTTCTTGAGATGTGATACCTCCTTATCAGCCCCTCTTTGAGTGAGAAGCTCAGCACCGCCGCCGCTGCCGCCATCGAGCCACCGTCGCACCACCACCGCCATACCGTCTCCGATCTGTCCACCTCTGGACAACAGCCTCAATCCTGATTTTTATCTCCCAATCCAGAGATCTGATCGAGCTCAAAATTGGAGGGCGCGTTCCCCATGTTGTTCCCACTCTCTAGAAAAATTTCCAAGTTAATCCCCCTTTATTTGCCCCTATTTCCATTTAAATTCCCATTGTCTACACAATCTGTCCCTGTACAGATATGTGATCCAGCAGCCCACTACTTCACTGATTTGATCCCCTTTCCAATTTCAGATCGATTTTATATTTTGACTGGAACTTTTGTCCACCAAAACCCCCTTCCATAATTTGTTTCATGATTTTAGGAGTTGGTTTACCCCACCTAAAAATCGCTGCACAATTCGAATTCTGTTTTGTCCTCTGCAGTCCAGATCTGACCACCCATGCCATAAAATCCTTCCCACCCCTCAAACCACCTCAGAAAAATAAAAAAAAAATTATTTGCATGTTCCTTACTTCCCTCTCCATCTTCCATAAAAATCCCAACTCCCATATCCATATTTTGAGCCTCGATCAAACCTAATTACCAGGTAGATCCCAGTTTGCCCAATATTTCCAGAGACAGAAGGTCTGTCTGTTCTAAATTCCACCAAGAAGGATAGAGAGACAGGAAAATTCCTGTAACACTAGGTGGTCGTAGATCTACAAGAGATCTTCGCAACAGCGCTAGTTTCGCGTCGATCCGACGTCGGAGCTGATCACAGTAATTTTTCTTGCTGAGTCGGGTAGTGCTGAAACAACAGAACAGGTTCGGGACAGCAAGCTATAGCACCGAGTAGCGGCACGTTGGAACCATCGAAACTGCCTAAAAAGCTACCCGTCAACCCGAGCTTGATCCTACTGGGTCACCATTGTAGCCCTTTACCTCCCTGCATAGAGTGGGCAGTGAATTGTATTCCTGTAATTATTGTTAATTCATTTGTACCGAGAGTACGAGTCTTGGCCAGGGTCACCTTCCCCACGCCCAATAGCGTGGAGGTATCGTGTCTGCTCCCCTCTTGGCAATTTACTTTACTCGTATATATTTCTATATGCCGCTGCTTGCATGTGATAGGTTAATCTAGCTCGTTAAATAATTTTAATCACCACTGCGAGAGAGGGCGAAACCCGTCCCGTGACCCGATCCGGGCACGAAAGTGAGAGTTGACCACCCTAGATCATTGCCGGTTTCTCAATCGCGCACATCCGCACGTTTCCCTCGCAAGGGAGGAGTCGCGAGCTAGAGTCCCGGGTTTGCATCAAATCGGTTGACTCGCATCCCGTCCCGTATCAAATTGGTATCAAAGCGGGTTAGAGTCTAGGGTAGTCGATCCTAGGTGTCGCATTGAATTCCGATACCCGGTATATTAAAAGGTGCCTCCGGAACAATAGGTTACGCCTATTGGGAAGGTAACACACTTGCATGAGTGTGATCTTCTGATCAAACCTCCGCCACGTACTGGATACTGTTTGAGTTTAGGTTTGTAGTCGAGTCTGCATTCCAACTTTGCATTGTTGTATAGGGTCGTGTCTAGTCCATTAGAGTGTCACTCAGTTGTCTGTATGTCCAACTACCCACCAGCCCATTGCCATTCCCCGAGACCGTGCATCCGATTGGTCATCCCTGGTGGCCCAATTCGAGGCTCTCGTGGCCCGACCCCCGGGGCTTGCCCCTATCATTCAACCACCTGTTGACCTGACCCCAAAGTCAATAAGCAAGTCGTTCCAGTGACCTATAGTGTCCACCGCCATCCTAACTAATGGGTTGCATACAGAGATCGACTTCATCAGTCGGGTGTCATCTAATTGTGTCTCTCAAGACATTGTCGAGTCACTCTCTAAGACCAGGGAGATTGTTCTCAACGGTGGCTTAGCGTTCAAAGAATTCCAATGGAGGTTCGGCCCCGTCCTATATGACGATGGAGCATGGTGCAAGGTCGACACACTTGTTGGTCCATGCATCATTTTAGGACAAACTTGGTTGGAAGAGAGGACAACGATCTTTCACCGGGACCGGAGAACCTGCACCTTACACCCACATCACCTACCTGACGAGTTCATCTTCCATGACGGCCTTCGGTCAACTACCTCCGTGTTGCCAGCCACCCACCCCCAGCGGCTCGCTCCACCTCTGGACTCACGCCCGCCACCACTCCAAGAGCCCGCCCATGTTAGCCATATCTCCGACCAGTGTCCTTCACGTTCACCTATCTTAGAGGACACACATTTGGAGGATGCCCCACCTGGGGTTATTCTAGTGAGTTATGAGGCTGACCAAGAGTTGGCCGAGGAGTACCTCACTAATGTTTTGGGGTTAGAGAGCAACCCAATAGAGGGCCAGGGTCAGTTAGTCGCCCCAACCCCACCAGTCATCCTGGAGCTGTCTGTCCCACCCACCTTGTCCACGATGGATGTGCCATCCGCCGACCCCATGCAGTCAGCCATCCCACTTCTACCCGTCTCTCCTACGGTAGCGCAGCCTCTAGTGACTACCGTACCACTATCGACACCCTATGTTGACGCGGTATGGTTGGATTTCGGCCATGCGCACGAGAGACAGTATCCGGACTTCCTTTTTGTCGTGCTTCACACTAGACGTCCGGATTACCTTCCCGTCACTCGCCTCCTGATCCTCCTACACTTTCATACCCGAGGGCGAGTCTTCTCAAATCGGAGACAGTTGACGAGGGATGAGACTCACAGCATCACGTTGTGGGTCAGTCTTTCTTTACACTTAGTGTATGTAGACGGTGTTCGTCATCCTTACCGAGTCTTCCTTAGTATTTCCCTTATGTTGGTGTCTCTTCGTCGTCAATCATAGTATTACTATGAGTGTCTAGGTTTGCCTAGGGTCATTTATGGCCTAGGGTCATGTGTGAGTCTTTGTTTTGTACAGTCTGTGAGATTATGCATACGAGTCGGTCTAATGCAAGCTCACAAGTGTCAGTCCCTTTCGAGTGTGAGGCAAGTCGGGTCTAATGCGTACATTGTAGACTTACCGGAATTTGGGATCAGCTCTACCACAATGTCTAGGATCTAGTCACCCACAGTGACCCAGCGGTGATTCCTAGTGAGTCTTCGAGCTGTCTCCTCCCTTTGAGAGTGACCCCACCCCGGAGTGTCCACCACTAGCTTCATCCCCACAGTAGCGTGTGCATAAAGAACATATACATGATGAGTAGGTGTCGATTACTAGGAGTGGAGCGTACTCGTGCTACCTAGTACGATGGAGAGCACGGTCCACATCCGACAGATCCGCAGGAGCGATACATGCGCAGCCGCACCCCTTACTCGACAAGGTCGAGTTTCTCCTACCCGGGGAGAATTGATGGGGACATCAAAGCAAGGCCAATATTTCTTTATTTATTTTGTTTACATTTATACCCTTGTGTCAAATGAGTTTGCAATTGTATGGCAACTATAAGCCAATGTGTGAGTTCTTAGGATTTAGTGGGTTTCTTTGCAAAAGGCCATGTAAGCCCGGCTGGATAGCCACCCTCTCTCTCATTGGGCCAAGTGGCATCTAGGGCCCACAGGGCAGGTTTTTGGTCCAAGGGAGGATTTGGACCAAGAAGCCAATTCTAATTTTACCTCCTTAAAGAGGAGGGCGCCCCCTTCTTTGTCCCTTATGGGATTTTTTTATTCTTCTTTTTCTCCCTCTCCCCATCATGTCCCTTTGACCAAGGGTATTAGAGGTCGTTTGTCTAGGGTTTCCATTTCATATAAAAGCATTGTATTTTTCATTTTCAATACAATGAATTGAAAGAAAAGTTGGAATTTCTCTTGGAGAACCCTAGGGCGTAGCCCCCCTCTCTCTTCCCACCCCCTTGCAGCTGAGATAGCATCTCCTTCTTGAGGTGTGATACCTCCTTATCAGCCCCTCTCTGAGTGAGAAGCCCGGCATCGCTGCCGCCGCCGCCATTGAGCCGCCGTCGCACCACCACCGCCATACCGTCTCTGATCTGTCCACCTCTGGACAGCAGCCTCAAGCCCGATTTTTATCTCCCAATCCGGAGATCTGATCAAGCTCAAACTTTGAGGGTTAGTTCCCCACATTGTTCCCACTCTCCAGAAAAAATTCCAAGTTAATCCCCCTTTGTTTGCCCCCCTTTCCATTTAAATTCCCGCTGTCTACACAAGCTGTCCCTATATAGATATGTGTTCCAGCAACCCACTACTTCACCAATTTGATCCCCTTTCTAATTTTATATTGATCTAAAATTTGGACTGGAACTTCTGTCCACCAAAACTCTCTTCCACATTTTTTTCATGATTTTAGGAGTTTGTTTACCCCACCTAAAAACCTCTGCAAAATTTGGATTATGTTCTGTCCTCTGCAGTCCATATCTGACCACCCTTGCCATAAAATCCTTCCCACCCCTCAGACCACCTCAGAAAAATACAAAAAAATTATTTACGTGTTCCTTACTTCCCCCTCCATCTCCCATAAAAATTCTAACTCCCATATCCATAGTTTGAGCCTCGATAAAAGCTAATTACCAGGCAGATCCCAATCTGCCCAGTATTTTCAAAGACAGACGGTCTTTCTGTTCTAAATTCCACCAAGGAGAATACAGAGATAGGAAAATTCCTATAACACCAGGTGGTCGTAGATCTGCAAGAGAGCTTCGCAACGGCGCTGCTTTCACGTCAATCGGACGTCAGAGCTGATCGCAGTAATTTTTCTCGTCGAGTCGCGCATTGTTGAAACAGCAGAACAGGTTCGGGACAGCAAGCTGTAGCACTGAGTAGCGGCGCGTTGGAACAGATGAAGCTGCCCAAAAAGCCACTCTACAACCCGAGCTTGATCCTCCCGGGTAACCATTGTAGCCCTTTACCTCTCCGGGTGGAGTGGGTAGTGAATTATATTTCTATAATTATTGTTAATTCATTTGTACCGGGAGTACGAGTCTTGGCCAGGGTCGCCTTCCCCACACCCGGTAGCGTGGAGGTATCGTGTCCGCTCCCCTCTCGGTAATTTACTTTACTCGTATATATTTCTATATGCCGCTGCTTGCATGTGATAGGTTAATCTAGCTCGTTAAATAATTTTAATCACCACTACGAGAGAGGGCGAAACCTGTCCCGTGACCCTATCCGGGCACGAAAGTGAGAGTTGACCACCCTAGCTCATTGTCGGTTTCTCAACCGCGCACATCCGCACGTTTCCCTCACCAGGGACAAGTCGCCAGCTAGAGTCTCAAGTTTGCATCAAATCGGTCGAGTCGCGTCCCGTCCTGCATCACTGAGTGCTTCCAACATGCCCCCGCGAGGAGCCCTAGCTCCCAAAAAATCATTATAGATGTGTCGGTAAAATCACAACACATGTATGCTGAGGCACGGAACATGAAATGGTCAACATGTGATCGATACGACTCTGAATACCTTTTCGCACCCCGATGTGGGGCTTTCAAGGCTTTTCAATACGCTCTCTCTTCTTTTTATAGGAATCGACTTATAGGCCATGCAACCCCATTTCTTGGCGATTAATCAAACGTTTTATCCTCTTAACGTCGTGACCTTTATGGCACGGCGGGTGTCCAGTCCCGACCCGATGCCCACCATTGTCTGCTTAGTCAGAAGGAGCGCACCTTGGGTTCCAGACCATCCTAGTCTTGGAACCTTAACTCATTGTCACACACGTGACTGGCACGCCTTAACACGATAAATTCGATAAAAGATACAACGACATTTTATTATTATCCTGAGTGCTTCCAACATGCCCCTGCGAGAAGCCCTAGCTCCCCATCGTCGGTGCCGCTGCTCTCTGCTACTCTAACATTCACAGGTTTCGGAGCATTTTCATGGGTCCTATGTTACGTTTCATAAATAAAGTAGAAAATTTCTAAATTACAGATCTTCGGATCTCTAAATAATAAATAATAATTTTCTTTTTTTAGATATAATGATATTTTATATTGAGAGAGATTTTATCATATTAGAAGAAATGAATGAACGAGAAAAATGACAAATGAATGAATGAAAAAAAAGGTGAAAATGGAAATAAAAATAGAAAAGAAAGAGAAAAAATGGCGACAAATGAAAAAATGGTGGCAAATAAAAAGAGAAAAGAATGAGAAAAAATGCCCATGCCCTAACGCCTCCTCCTCTCCTCCTTCCCCCTTCCTCCTCCTCTGAATCTCTCTTTCCTCTCTCACGATCTCACCCCCCTCTCAATCTCTCATGTGCGGGCGGTAGAGTGGCGAGGGCGGACGAGCGCGGCGGAGCTACCCAAGGACGCCGGTGAGGGACGAGCAGAGGCGGCACCGATAGCGAGGGCGCAGCGGTGGTGGTGAGCTCCGACAGCGGCGGCGGTCAAATTATTTTCGGTAGACACCCCCCACCGCAGGTATTCCCCTCTCTCCCTCTCCCGTTGGCCCCCCTCCCCCTCCTTGCTCCCACCCTCTGTCACTCTCACTCACACACAGACACATGCACGGATCGGCCCCCTCTCCCTGCTCCCGCCCTATCTCACTCTCACTCTCACACACATAGACACAGGGAGGGAGAGGGGGCCGGGAGGGGGAGGGGCTCGGCCACCTCTCCCTGCTCCCGCCCTCTCTCACTCTCACACACACAGACACAGGGAGGGGCTCGGCCCCCTCTCCCTGCTCCCGCACAGACATAGGAGATTGAAGGGGCTCGGCTCCCTCTCCCTACTCCCGTCCTCTCTCACTCTCACTCTCACAAACACAGACATAGGGAGAGAGAGAGGGCCTCCGTTGCCAGCAAAACCAAAACCAGTTGGTGCAGAATATCCTGATGTAAACATTTTACATTCTCAGTTGACAGTAAATGGGTCCTTCCCTTTTGGATTCACCTCCTCACAATGTAGTTCTTGTGGATACTTCGCAAACGTCTGTTATCCATATTACCACGACTAAGTTCCAACATCATGACCCTTTTACTGTGGCCTTGAAGGATTTTGGAGATAAGGCTCGTGAAAGAGAGTCTGATGCAATTGTCGAAATATTTAAGGATGGAAAACCAGTAAATATTGTGCAACTCGAAAGGCCATACCAAGAGTGGGCTCTGCAAATGCATGATCAATACGACGAAGAAATAGATGGCAGTGAGGACGAACTTGTCCTTGTTGATTGTCCATCCAATAAAAAAATGGGCTTGGAATTTCATATGATGTTGTAAGAGTACACCAAGTGATAAGGAGAAAATGTTCATCTTGGAGATCAGGCATGAAGGTTAAAATTCTCAAAGGAGCAGTTAATTTTCTTAAAAGTAATCTCTATGCAACTCTAGCATCCCATATTACCCCCCAAGTAATATGTGCTCAACAATTGCATAGAGATTACTTTTAAGAAAACCAACTGCTTCTTTGAGAATTTTAACCTTCATGCCTGATCTCCAAGACGTACCTTTTCTCCTTATCACCTGGTGTACTCTTACAACATCAGATAAAATTCCAAGCCCCTTTTTTATTGGGAGGGTGGGAAGAGGGATGTGGATATAAATGTGTGTGCGCGTAAATGTGGATATGACCCTTTTTTTCATTTTTGCCCCGTTCAAGACTTATGTTATGATATATGTGATTAGTATGCTTGGATACTAATGACATATATCAAACACAAAGTCCTGAATTGTCCTATTGGACAGTCTATGGATATTTGATCGTTCGGTGTTGTTTATTATATGTGCTTCATGATTATCTTAAAATTTTGGTAGGATCTTCCCTCTCTTCTCTAATATACCTGCTAATTTTGACTGCTCTTGTGGTCACTTGCATTTTATGTGAGTGGCCGTTAGAGGAATGTTAAAATTAGTAAATTATGGTGGTATATTGGAGAAGTGTGGGGAGTAGCTGCCGAAATTTTAAGATAATCGTGAAGCACATAAAATAAACAACACCGAACGATCAAATATATATAGATGGGTATTTTATTTGATGTAGGTTCCATATGACTATTATCGATATGGATGTATATGTGACCAAACAGGATGTACAAATGTGGAAAATAGTCATTTTTTAGGGGAGATGCTGTCGAATTTTTTTTAGAAGATTAATATGGCATATTGATATGATTTTTTTTAATTTGAGTGGCCAAAGGAGAGGGTGGGATGGAGGGGATTTAATTTTTCTAAATTTGAGTGTGTGTGTGATTTTTTTTTATTTGGAGGGTGGGGGGATTTTTTTTTTAATGAGAGAGGAAAGGGTGTCAGAGATGTGAATTACTTTTTTGGACAGGTGTGGATGCCGATATGAATGTGTATGTGAATGCGGGTATGATAATGATTTTTTCCAGAAGATGATGTAGATGTCAATGTGGGTGTGTGAATATGGAAGTGAAAGTGGATGTGGATATGGATGTATATGTGACCAAACAGGATATACAAATGTGAAAAATAGTCAATTTTTCGGGGAGATGCTATCGAAATTTTTTTAGAAGTAGTGATAATACATATTGATATGATTTTTTTAATTTATTAGGTAAATATGGCTAGACTTGATCGTTCATGGATGAATCACAGAGTAGTTGACGACGTGGTGTCAAAGGAGTTTAAGGATGTAGTTGATAGTTTTATTCAGTTTGTATTGGGGCATCCAACAGCAGTGGACCAGCGTGGCAACATCTGATGTCCTTGTTCACTTTGTAAAAATAAGAGATTTCTTTCGCTATGGGATATGCAAGATCATTTATACAGGAAAGGGTTCACGAAAGGTTATATGAATTTGGTGTGTCATGGTGAGGACTTCTGATCGTATGAGCCCGCCAATGTTGTAGGCACAAGTACCTATGCAAACGTGGTAATCGAAGCTGCTGGCCCTAACTTTAATATACAAGGGGAACACGTGTACAACGAAGAACCACTAAACAAGATAGCTGAAAGATTTTATCAGTTACTTCAGGATGCTGATGAGCCGCTATGGGATGATTGTGAAAATCACACTCGGTTGTCTGCTATCTCACAGTTGTTGAATTTGAAATATGAATTTCACCTTAGTGAGAGTTGTTTTGACCGTATGCTCCTCCTTATCAAGAGTATGCTGTCTCGAGATGAGAAGCTGCTTGAAAATTTTTACCGTGCAAAGAAGATGGTCAATGAGTTAGAGCTTGGATACCAAAAAATAGATGCATGCCCTAATCATTTTATGCTATATTATCAAAATAATGTAGATAAAAGATCATGTGATATTTATCAGCATGATAGATTTAAACCTAAGAGAGGGGACAATTCAAAGAAGAAGGATGTGCCTTACAAGTCAATGTGATACTTCCCTCTCACGCTCATATTGCAGCGGATGTATATGTCATCAAAGATAGCTCGACATATGATATGGCACAGGGAAAGAGTACGTCGTGCAGATGATATAATGAGTCATCCCACCGATGGTGAAGCTTGGGCTCATTTTGTGAGACCCGTTCTTTAACTGATCTTTATTGGTAATATAATAGAATTTAATCTAGGAAATTCGGTTATTTTTCTGAGATTTATGGGCTTTATCTAGCATTTAATCTAATTAGATTAAAGCTTTTAAAGAAATCAAGGGGCAAAATGGCAATTTCACTTAATTGAGGGTTTAAAGTGTGAAAGAGGGTTAAAAATCAAATATATATATATATATATATCCTTTTTTAACCCAATCGATCTCCCCCTCTCTCTTTCACTTAACCCTCATTCGTCCCCCCCCCCTTTCGGAAAAAACCGCAGGCGCCCGATTGGGCGAACCCGCAGGCGACGCCCCGCGACCACGCCACGAGCGGGCGAACTCCCTCTCCCCCTTCCGTCTTCACGGCGCACGGCGGAGGACGGCGGGGTGACCCAAGGCAGACGGCGGCCACCTCGCCGGTGAACAAGCAAGAGGAAGACGCGGCGGTGCCCTAACTTGCGGAACCCACGATCGGCGGCTCCTCTCTCCCTCTTTCCCCCTTCTCGGCGCACCGACGACTCCACGGCATTGGCGGAGGATCCAGATTTCCATCGACAAACCAGCGAGGTGGAGGATCACGGCGGCACCCTCGTCGGCCAGGACCCCGACCCCGACGTGGTGATACGAACCCGAGGCGGCATCAGCGGCTCTCTCCCTCCCCTTCTCTCGGCGGGATCGGCTCTCCCGGGTTAGATCCGGTGGGGGGGATGACCTTCTAGCCTCGTTGGGAGCGACGAGGAGCGCCGTGGCATCAACCCGGGATGAACCATGGCGTGAAGATACGATCTGGCGAAGGACGAACCGCAGTGACCCTTGGCTTGCATGCAGTCGGAACGGAGCTCTCGACACGATTGAGGTAGGGGGGTCATTGCTCTAGCCCGTTAAATTGTTCCTAATAGCATGCCCATCATCGCTGAGTTCATAGATTAATAAAAGCATGCCCATCGTCGATGAGTTCATAGATTAATAAAAGCATGCCCATCGTCGCTGAGTTGATTGATTAATAAAAGCATGCCCATCGTCGTTGAGTTCATAGATTAATAAAAGCATGCCCATCGTCGCTGAGTTCATAGATTAATAATAGCATGCCCATCATCGCTGAGTTCATAGATTAACTGGCATGCCCATCGTTGCTGAGTTCATAGCGATAAATTGTTATATTGTGATGATGGAATGGCAGGGAACATGTTAAAAAAAATAATAACTCCCGTCGATTTGAGTCGACCGGGAGGGGATCCGATTATGATTCCGGTGGATCTGGTTCTCCGGTAAGGTCCATGTTTATATTATTTCAATTTTTGTAACGGTCCGTCCATGAGCCGTCTACTAACTCGAGAGGCTTACAATTTCACCGCATAAATATTTTAAATCTGTATGGTGGCGGAAGCCTCGTGGCCAAACCGTTTAGTAGCACGCAGCGGTTCGTTATTCGACCGCCTAATCTGTCATTTATGCGTGTTTGTGTAATTATGCATATGCGTGTTTGTTTAATTATGCATATGCATGTTCATTTAATTATGCATTTAATATTGCATATTTACCATGTTTAAATAAACTGTGGCGTACTTATTGATGCATGAGCTATGAGTTATGTCTTCCATATGTTTCTATGCTATGTTGATAATGTGAAGGTATTAAATGATGAATTGATTCCATGATTTGTGAACTATTTGGATTCTTCTCTCATGTGTATTTAAACCTTCATTAATATGGAAATCATGTATGTTGAATTACATTTATTGATGCATGAGTTACATTTTCCATATGCTCCTATGATGTGGTAATGATATGGATGTGTTGAATGATGAATTGATCCCATGATTTATAAATTGTTTAGCTTGCATTATTTCTTCATGTGATTTATTAAATTCTCATGATGAATGAGTAGTTGTTGTATATAATCACATGTCTTAATGGTGTTTAGAAGCGCAATGAACTGTTTAGATTTATTCTTCAGGTGTGTTTAAATCTTTATTAATATGGAAATCATGTGTGTTGAACTGATAGTGTAGCGATCGTATGGTTGACTTCTATTGTTGTCGAGCGGCCTTTTTCTATGATCGTCTCTCGACTTAGCGGAGCAGGCTAGACCGTTTCATCTTCGTACACTATTTACAGATTTCCGTTCTAATAAGCGGCAAGAATGTGGCGGCCGTTAGACTAACCGCTATTGTCATGTAAATGGCATGTCGAGTGACTACCAATTGACCTTTGCGGCCAAGTCTAGACCGCCATTCTTTCCAGTATATAGTTTTATCGCATTTTCATCATATTCTTCTGATCATGTGCTTAATGCTGAATGTATAGCATGCTTAGACATAGCTATAAATCATGATATGTTGTTATGCTGTGCATTACCATTTCTTTTGCTTATAACGTGTTTTCATATTCCATTAAAGTTAACTTCTTATCTCTATTTGACTGATCCCACTAGACGTAGCCTAGCGACGACAAGTCGAACCACCTGGGAATGGTGGCTAGGTAATCCCGATATACGGTTTTTAGGCTAGTTTCTGTGGGCCCCTGCTATACAGTAGCGTCCTGATGGGGGGGAAAACTAGCTAGAGACCTGGCTCTAGACATGCGCCGGTGTGTGCACACGTGGTCAGGGGCATGGACTAGCGTCGACGGGTGCAACCCTGACTAGTCACTCGTTACTGTTGTCCCTTATACTTACTACGGTGTTGTTGACACCTAAAATATACCAGAAGAGACCATAGCAGATTCACAGTCTTGAAGATCAGTCGAGGGCACAGCTCATGTACCATCCCTGGGAGATCTGAGAGTCTGAATAGAAGAAACTCACTACCCCTATCATGTTGTTCGACTAAAGCCGTCTTTGGCTAGGTCGCTGTCCAGTACTGCTGTCATTCAGATAGTCAGACTGATAAAACTATACCAACATTCAGACAACCATCTGCCTGCTGAAACAGATGTTCAGACAACTCCGATACTCCTAAAGCGGGATGTACAGCGCCTCGCACATGTTTGTGAATGCAAGGTGTAAACAGTCCCATGGAGTCTGAATATATATACATGCCAAGAGTCCCACTGTCAAAAGGGAGTCCACTGACTAGATCCTGGGTCGAATGGGCCGAATGACAGGGAAGTGGGCCAAACCCAGAGGTGAAATGGGACGCGCCGAGGTCCGCCACACTGGGAAGATGATGTTGGCGCGCCGGGAAGCTCAGGCCGAAAGGGTGAGGGACTGGCGTCTATAAGAGGGCGGCCCTTCGAAAAAAGAAGAAGGAAAAAAAAATAGAAAGAAGAGAGGAGAAGGGAAGAGGAGCCTTCGAAGAAAAAGAGAGAGCCCTTCGAGAAGAAAGGAAGAGGGTACTTAGCCACCAAAAAGAAAGGGGGGGAGCTCGAGCACCCTTCTTAGAAGCTGAAGAAAGAGAGAGGGGTTCGAGGAGAGAATCCAGGTGTGAGGGCCGTGCAACTGCAACTTCTTTGCTCTCTCTTTCTCTTCTCCGTCTGTCTGAGTATTCCTCTTTTGTTTTTCACTTTCGAGCATCTTTGCTCTAGTAGCATCGAATGCTAATGTAACCCTGTTTGCAGGGATGAAGTTTGGATTTCTTTTCCTTTTGGGTTAGATTTCTTTCTCTTAAATCGCATGTGTGTAAGCCATTTGGCTGAAGTAGTTAATAAAAGAATGGGATGAGTTCCAATATGTCTGATCATTCTTTTCCGTCTTCCTCTGTATCCGAGGTTTTAATCTATGTATGGCGGTAGCCAGTCGTGAATGTCTTATGTTTAATTTCCTCTATCTGCTGAAGCTTCTTCGCCATCGTCCTTTATCACCCCCCCTAGCCACATTTCGAGGGCCTGAGATAGTCTATCTCATCGCTCCTCGTATGTGAAACGAAGAGGGACATGTTCATGGGTTCCTGTCCGTGGTTCTGCTCCTAGTGAGGCCCCCAGAGGAAAGGTGTTCCCCCCGAAGTCTTCCCTCTACGATCATCCAAAACAGCTTAGATCGCTGAATAAACCTCCTTGTTCTGAACGTTCAAAGCCTCTGCTTTAAAAAACCCCTAAAACCCCACTTCAAAAGCCTCCCGGCGCGAGCCCCTCTCGGCGCACGTTTCACGCCGAGGACTGGCCGCGCCGGCTGAACCTCACGTTTCGCGCCGATACCCTCATACCCTCCATGCCTTCATACCCTCCATGCCGAAGACGGCCACCTCGATACGTTTGTGTCGATGCCATCAGGCCATGCCAGCATTGTTCGAAATGTCTTGTCTTCCTGTGGAGAAGCATTACCCTTTCCTCTGTCCTCACGAGAGCCATATAAAAGGGGTCAAAACCCCACATTCTACGAGCCCACTAGGTCATGGATTCCTGCTAGTGCAGGCTCTCCGTTGGCTGCATCGGGCATATTACAACAAAAGGAATGAGATCTCGTACGATCTAAACCCATTGGATCACGGGCTACGCCCGGCACTCATTTTGATTTCTACTCTGACATTCGTGAGTAGATAGCCTATAATATACTTTTGGCACACTCCCAAAGTAAGGGGAGGTGCTGTCAAAATTCGTTCAGAGTTTTACTCGATCGACCAGCATGATACCTTCATCGTAGTTGTGTACTTAACCCCTAATTGCGTGGCAAGAGTCTGAGACATATCATCTCATGGTGTCTCGGCCACTGCAGGGAATACACCTTACATTCACATGATCTCCCAGGCCCCCCCCTTCGTGAATGGAGCCACCCTCATCCTCTATTTTCATCCATCCATCACCCTGAAGTCCCCAGGGAATGAAGAAACCCTCATAATACCTCAAACAGAACCAATAAAATCTTCTCCCGACTCCAACACCTCCCGGTGCCACCTCCTCCCGGTGCCAAACCCGCACCGGGTTTGGGGGGCGCCGAATGCCCTTGCCAAGGCGCGCCGGGACCCCGTCGTGCCGATTACCCCTTAACTTTTCTTCGCGCCGGGAGCACGCCTTGCCGTTTGGCCTGCGTGCCGACTCCTATTTGTGCCGTTTCGCCTTATCAATGGGTGCTATTCAAACCCTCATGCCAAACAATTCTATTAAACCCAAAATCTGCCCAAACTCAGGCGTCCATTCCTTACCAACTTCGGGTTAACCTCCATTGTCTCACGAGGGAATTATGGTTCTTCACCCAGGTCCATGGGAGATACATTAATGGGGGGTTTTCATCCCTACATTACACCGAATCCGACATTTCTTCTGTCACCCCGCTGACCCTCGGAGTTCTGCCACCGCATGTCCTCCAACGGTCCTTCGAGAGGAATATTAATAAATGATGCGATGGTGGACACTGTCCCGTCATATGTGGATCCTTTTTGGGCCCAGGGCTACGCCCGATTTTCTTCTAGTTTCCATTCCAACTCTCCGTGGATGGATGTCCCATATTCCCATTTGGCATAGTCCAAAGGAAGGGGACATGTTGCCGAATTTATGTCATAACATCGTCATCACACCCCGCATATCACGGTTCCTCATGCATGTCTGCATTGACCCTCGGGTATATCAAATGGCGTTGACAGAAGGTTGGGTTATGCCCCACTGGGAATCTCTGCTATGCGTGATGGTGGTCTTCGGACCTATGTCCTCCACCACATACCAAGGGTCCATAATTCTGTGAACTATGCATCCTTTGTATGATAAATAAATGCATCCCGTACGCCTTCGTCATGGTCATCATGTAGCTCTTTTTTTTTAATCCGGCTTCGACAGCCCGCTATCTCGACAATTAATCAAAGGTGTTCCCTCCTCGTGGGGGATGTAATTAACGCCATAGCCTTTATGGTATGGCGGACTGCTGGTCCCGACCGAACCTCACATTCGCCCGACACGGGTCAGAATGAACGCATCATAAAATTGTCACTCATGTGACTGGCACGCCCGCGTCGTCAATCAGTCAGTTAATTATCAGTTAGTTAATTGGTTGATCGACACGTGAAATAAGACATGTATACATGTACATATGTACATATACACACGAAATAAAACAATAAGATGGTCGGATAAAACCCATCGCAAACAGTCTGGCACACCCGGTGGGACCAGTGTCACCTTTCATCTCTTTGCCGAGATATTCGGGCTTCGAAGCCCTCTCAAAGGCTACTGATTATTGCCTTGTTTGACATTGCAGGCAAACCAATGACGATCAACGGGATAACTGGCGTCGACTTCGATCTTTCGATAGTCGCTGGACACGCGGAAGGGTATCTGGCGGTACCCATGGAATTCGGTAGCTTCCCTCCCGCTGTAGGCTTCCCCAACTTTTTGGGGTTGGCCTTCGTCGATATCCTGGAGGTCGAAGCCCCAGTGCCTGCCAAGGAAGCTGTGGAGAAAGTGGGGCCTCTGAAGGTTCCCTGCTGCAAAGACTCGTCCGAAACTCCGGCCCCGGCCGCTAGCTGTCCGGTGCACCACGTCATACGTGGGACCCACCCCAATGTCATCAACAAACACCCTGGAGGACGCCAGCGTCTGTAGACACGCCAAAATTGACATTACTTTGAGTATTTCTCATATTGCCTTGTAATGCCCCATTTGACCCTCAAATTAGCTTATTTGAGTGTTTTTTCCATTTTTCATGGATTTTCTCCCCTTTCCCTCTTTTTTAAAATTAACGCCCTGGAGAGGGGCGTGTTTTTAAAACGCGGCCTGATCCAGGGCGTGTCTCCCCATTTTATCTATTTCTCCCCATTTTACCTATTTTATAAATTCGTGACCTGGTGAAGGGCGTGTTTTAAAACACGACCTGACCTGGGGCGTTTCTTTATGAAAGGACGCCCTTAGATGAGGGCGTCAATTCCCGGCATTATCCAATTTTTGAAAAAGAATAAATATTTGAAAAATGTTAATTCACGCCCTACCTTGGGGCGTGTTTCAATTAACGCCTCTCCCTGAGGCGTGTGTTATAATTTCAAATAAAAGAAATATTTATTTCCAAAATTGATCTGGGAGCTAACGCCCTGACCCAGGGCGTGTTTTAAATTAACGCCCCTTGACAGGTCGTCAATTCTTGAATTGACGCCCTGACCAAGGGCGTGTTTCATCTTCTGGCTTCGCAGCCCTTTCTCCAGAGAGTCCTTGCCTCGTTAGACTCCTGCCTTGATTGGGGCTCTTGCCCATTCTTATCCTTCCCCCTTATTGGACTCTTGCCCATGTTTATCTCTTCCTCAACTATTTAATAGAGCCATTGGCTCTGTTGTTCAGGTTCGATCCCTCTCCCTATCGCCCTCCGTTCTTTTTTTTTTGTTCTTTCTTCTTCTGTTTTTCTTTCTTCTGTTTTGTTTTTGTTTTTCTTTCTTCACGCAGGGTGTTGCTGTGGCTGAAGGAGAAGGCTCCTATGTCCCACCTTTTCATCCATCAAAGCCTCCTCCCAAACGCTAATCAAGGCCAAAAGAAGCAGCACAGGCCCCTTCTTCTTTTATTTTATTCTTCCTTTTGTCTTTATCATCATCGGTTTGCTCCTGCATGCATGTTTTATCTCCTATTAACTCCCCTACTCAACCACGTGGAGTATCTCCCCTTTAAGTGCAACTCTTGCACTCTTTCCCTTATTTTATTTTGCATATCATTCATCATATCTACCACACCCTTTTTGCATAGGGGTTTAAGGGCTAACACCCTTAAGGTGTGTTTTTCACATGTTACCATGCTCATCCTTTTATTAAGACTTTGATGCTACACACCATATTCTAATCCATATTTTTTATTGGTGTTTGTTTTTTTTTTTTGCAAGGGTAATAAAAGCAAGAACTCTCTTCATCGGCCGGTCGATTTGAAGAGAAAGGAAGCACTCACAATCCCCGCACTTTTAAAGGTATTTTTCGCGATCCCTCCATGCTTTTCATTATTATATTTTGAGGCCTTGCGTCTCTGGCGATCACGTTATTCCACCTTAGCACCTCGTGCTATTTCATGCTTATTTATTCATATTCTTAATTTTTTTTTCTTAAGTGGATTAATCATAAATTTAGAATCTACAAATTGGCGATCACGGTGGGACACTTTGTGTTCTTTGTTTATTACCCTTTTCCCCTTAGGCACCCGCGTGTGCCGTCTCCCCTATTGCACCCTCGGTGCGTCTCCTTTTGTGCCCCTCGGGCACCCTCCATTGGCTTTGCACTCTTCCCTAAGTGATTTGCCAGTTTGTTATTTTTTTCTTTAGAATTTCCACTTATTCCAAATCTTTGATGAGCATGCTGTTATCTTAATATCCATATTGTTGATTGCCTGCTGTGACTGTGAGTGCTTGATACTGTCGGCCGTGAAGGTTTTCTGGAAGAAAGGTAATTAGCGCCTCTGACAGAGGCGTGTTTTAAGTTAACGCCCTAACTCGGGGCGTCTTATTGCAGTGTAACGACCTCTGGCAGGGCGTCTTCGAGCATATCTCCTGATTTCTTCCGTTATTTTACGCTGCCTGTGAATTCACGCCCTGATCAGGGGCGTCTTTTACTTGATTAGCGCCCCAAATCAGGGCGTGTCTTGTGAATTTGACGCCCACTGGAAAGGGCGTCCTTTTATTGATAGCGCCTCACCCTAAGGCGCGTTTTACCCTGCCCCTGGGCCTCTCACGTTGATTCACGACAGTTACACTATCGTGTCTTTGGTTAGTAGCGCCCCTTTCCAGGGCGTCTTTTACTGTGGGTTTGCAGAACCCTTCCTTGCGTGATTTTTCATCATGATTCATGCCATGCTCATATTCATTGATTGATTATATTGTGGTGATTACCCTGCTTGTTTGTGAATTCACGCCCCTCTCCAGGGCGTCTTTTACTTGGTAACGCCTCACGCCAGGGCGTTTCTTTGTTGATTAGCGCCCCTCAGCAAGGCGTTTCTTTTGATTTGACGCCCTCGGTCAAGGGCGTCCTTTCCCCTTATAGCGCCTCACCCTAAGGCGTGTTTTTACTGCCCCTGGCACCTCGCTTTGAGTCACGACAGTCACACTGTCGTGTCTTTTGTTAGTAGCGCCCCCCGCCAGGGCGTGTTTTTACTGTGGGTTTCCAGAACCCTCCCCGTGGGTGAGTTTTCATGATATTTCATGCTTATCTTTGTTGATTGATCATATTGTGTGGTTGGCCTGATTTCCCTGTTGCATTCATTCTTTGTATTGGTTTGGGAGCCCCCTCCTCTTCATTAGGATCCACACACTCTCTTGGAATCGGGACGACCCTCCATTGAGCATTCCGTCTCTTTGGACTGGAAATCCCTTTTCCAAGCCTCCGTAAGTCCCCGCACCCGTGGATTCCCTCACGGACGCCGGGTAGGTTGTACCCTTTGAAGTCCCTAATTAGTTGGCCTATACGTGGTGAGAGAGTGTTCTTAGTTGGCATTGGAGTTAAATCACATTTGAAACTAGGTTCCTCCCCTTGTGTGAATCATATCAATTTACATAAAATCATTAATTCACCAAGATTCAAACATAAGAAATCAAGGTAACCATCACAACTTGTGTGTTTCTTTACAAATTATTTGCACACTAAATTGCTTGAATGACTTACTTTGATAGACAAAATAACATGTTCAATTCAATTGATGTTCATGAGGGTGATCAACCTAGCACATCTTATTCCCCTCAGATTCAACATTCTCACCATACTTTCAAAGGACCACGTCCTCACTCTTATGGTGTTGCCTGACCCTTGGGCAATGTCCAATCCAATGGTCCTTCAACTCAATTTCGAGCCACTATTCCCATTAAGCCCTCTCGTCCCAATGATGAGAAGGTCTCCCAGATTTTGCATGCATTAGATCATCTTACCCCTCAATAGATCCAAGCCCTTAAGGCCGCTGTTGAGGGTGCATCTCCTTCATCTCCCCCTTCCAATCCTAATCGGGTGGCCCATCACCCACATCCCTCTTCTATTCACGACCCTCCACGGGTGGCCCATCACCCACTTCCCTCTTCCACTCATGTTCCTAATCGGGTAGCCCATTACCCATCTCCTTCTATTCACACTCCTCCTCGGGTGGTCCGACACCCGCCTCCTTCTATTCCTCCTCCATCACGGCCCTGAGGCCCATTTACTCCTTGCAATCCGGCCCGTCCGGGTTCTTTCACGGGTCATCCCGTCAACTCCCCTCCACGGCCTTTTTATACGGCCCTTCCTCCTTCAAGGCCTTGCCAGCCCTCGGTTGTTCAAGTCACACCCCTCCAACAATCTCTGCTTGATAAGATTACTTTGATGGAGGAACAAATAAAGAGGGCCACGGCTCCTCCTACTCCAGTCAATCCTCTCCATGCCGCTTTGGACGAGATTACAAAGATGGAGAGAGAATGAAAAGACAGGAGGGATGATTACGGCGTCGGCGGCTCAAGCAAGCAGGAGCCGACATTTGAAGAATCCAAGGCAGTGTACGATGATGATGAAGCTCCGCAGGCACCCCTTCCGAGTTTCCTTAATTTCCCGTTCCCTCCACTATCATTTGATAAACCTCCTGCTCAGGATGAAACCATCCCTGATCCAACCCCTATTTATGAGACTAATTGGTGTTACGATGATGGGTCGATACTTCAATCACCCACACCGGCACATTGTAAGTCTCCTCCTATCCTTGACACCGCATGCATTACACCTCCTCCAGTTACACCATTAACCTCCGCAACACTGGCCTCCCCCAAGCCTTCCACTATTAAACCTCCACCCGTTAAGCCATCTACCTCCACACCATTAGCCTCCATCGAACCCACCATTGAACCTTCCCCAATTAACCTCCCATTATCACCACCTCGGCCTTCTATTATCCCTTTAAAACCCACTTTGCTTATTCCACCATTTAACCCTTTACCCTTACCCATGGCTAATCCTGAGCAGGATCCACCCCTTTTTTCACCCGAGCCAATCCCAACTGCTTCCGAGCAAAGGGAGAAACTCGACGTGTTTGAACCCCCGCTTACGCTCACCCATTTGTCAACGCTTTCCATCATGCCTCCACCATTCATGGAGCCTTCCGCCTCCGCTTCACCTCCCCTTACTACTCGGAATGGGGGGCCTTCTACAAGCACAGGTGCCGAGGACGATCAAGAGCCGGGCAGCAAGGATTTGGCCGCGCCATTCAAGATTCAAGAATTCATTTGCCGGATGCCAATCTGGGTTATTGTGCCAAGCACGGTCGAAGAAGCCAAGTCGCCGACATGCCAAGCATTGATGCTGTGTAAGGGCCGGGCAGGGCACCCTTTGTTCCAATTTTCAAATTTTGAATCTTTGGGCAACATAATGCTTCCGAGCCCAACTTTCCAACTCCCTCACACCATTACTTTGCACTCTCCAAGGGAGTTGACATTCACCATTGAAGCTTCGACAGGGGCTATTTCTCATACACTTTCACTGCCGTGGAGGGGTAGTCATCTTAATGCTAAGGGGCCATCCCTTATTTGTTCCACTTTCTATTCATCCATCTCTATCACTTTTTCTTCATGGGCCATTCCCAGGGTTAGGAGGAGGATCTCATCCTCTCTCCCTTCACATTCTTCATATTCTTTGCATTTCATGCATTCATCGCATCCATCCCATTGCATGCATTTGCACCTCCTGCTTCCTGGGTTTCCAAACCCGTATCTTCCCCGCCTTCCGGCACCTCCGGATATTCCGCACTTCCCATCTTATTCATCTTCGTCTTTTTATCCACTATCCCTGGGGCATCGCGTCCCTTTTCCTGCTATCTCCCTAGAACCTCCAGGAATTTTATCCCTCCTCTTTGGGCATCTCGCCCTTTCTGATTCTATTCCTCCGGAACCTCCGGACTTTTCCCTCGGGCATCGCGCCCCTTTCCATTCTCCTCCTCCGGAACCTCCGGACCTTTCTCTCGGGCATCGCGCCCCTTTCCACCTTCCTCCTCCGGAACCTCCGGATTTTCCCCTTGGGCATCGCGCCCCTTCTCATTTGCTACTTCCGAAACCTCCGGATTTTCCTCCTGATCCTCCTTCATTCCTCTCTCTTGGGTATCGCGCCTCTTTCTATATTCTTCCTCCGGAACCTCCGGATTCTCCACCTGATTGTCTCCATCTTTTCCCCGGGCATCGTGCCCCTTTCCATTTGCTTCCTCCGGAACCTCCGGACTTTTCCCTCGGGCACGACGCCCCTTTCCACCTTCTCCTTCCTGATTTCATTCCTCCGGAACCTCCGGATTTTTCTCTCCTCCCTGGGCATCGCGTCCCTCGGCATTTGCTTCCTCCGGAACCTCCGGACCCTCCATCTTTCTTCCGATTCATCTTTCTAATCTTCCTGAACATCACATCCTTCATTTTTTTCTTCCTTTTCCATCATCTTTTTCCCTATTTCGTCTCAGGGCATCGCGTCCCTTCTTTTGTCATCCCTCCGGAGCCTTCGGATTTTTCCTCTCATGATTCTCCTCTGCCTCCGGACCCTCCGGATCCGCCTCTTTCTATCTACCAATTTCTTCTTCTAATTCCTCCTGATTCTGGGTCTGACCCAACTTCTTCCACATCCACTGCCTTGGGCATCTGCCCATTCTCCCATTGCTTTCGAGGCTTTAGTCCTCATTCCTCCTTCTAATTCTCCTCTCCTTCTGTAGACTGTTCCATGTGATCAGGGTCTCCGCGTCTTAGTGAGGGAGTTCTAGCCCTCGCCTCTTTTCCTTTTTTTCCTTATTCGTCTGAGTCTGGTCTTGGCACCACTCTTTCTTGTTAAGCCACTTTCAACCATTTGCTTCCAATCCTTTTGACTACCAAAGAGGACTATCCCACGATGATCAACCTCGCCTCTGACAGCTGCTTCTACAAAGGTTGCAAGGTAACATATTGGCGTAAGTACGTATTTTTATGATATCATTTTCTCATTACTTCGCGCATGATTTTCAAAATGAAGTGCTTCTTAACAAGATTAAGAGTGATGTTTTAGACCTTTATCTTAGGCCTTTGTTTAATTAAATCATTCTCAAAAGAGTCTTTAGGCTTGCTATGCAGCACCATTGGTTAATGAAAACTCCGCGCTGGGAATTCAACATTCTCTCCCCGCTTGTTAAGAGTAACCCTTAGCTGGGCATTCCACACACTTCACGGCGTCCTTAGCCGGCTCCTTTGGATAAAACACCGTTCCTACCTTGGCCATGCCATGAGTATATCTGAAAGTCTTTTCTCTTCTTTACTCGGCCACGTGCAGGGGCAAGAGGTTGACGGATGAGATGACCAACCTTGGTAATCCCCAATACGAGAGGAGTCTCAAATAGGGGCAGTCTTGACCCAAAATCCATATGAGTTTTCATGATATACATCTCGCCAAAAGGGCTATTATGAAAATCAAGTCAAAACTTTGATAAATTCAAAATTGTGAATTATGGCATGACAAGAGTGGCAAAGTCCCCGCAGGAAAATCCTTGTCGTATGCATGTCAAGGGTCTAAAAATCAAAGGCATAAAGCCCCGGCACAATAGACTACCTCTTTGAGGGGAACACCTTGGAAGGAATTCAAATCCCGATATCTCCCATCCTGCACAAAGCTTATCTCCAATTATTCTTCTCTTTTCCCTCTAAGACCGAATGTTTCTCGGGTATGGCCTTGGTAGGGGCACCGTTGATCAAAGACGGTCGGTTATAGGGCGCCACCTTTCAATGCACGTCCAGCTTTGGGCAGTTTTAGCGAAAAGGGAAGGAACAAGGACCCCTAGCCAGTGGTTCAAAACAACCCTTTGATGCTGCATTAACAATGTCTAAGCCAAAATCTAAAAAAATTGAATATTTCCCGATCAAAATCCCAACAAAAATTCAAAATATTTTCCAAAAATCTCCATAAAAATTCAAATATTTTCAAAACTCATAAAAATTTGCATATTCCAAAACTCATAAAAATTTGCATATTTCCAAAATCCAAAAATTTGCATTGTATTTTCTGATGGTGTTTTGCAAGAACAGCTTTGCAGAGACCAAAAGCACGGGATGGGTCCTCTCTCTACTTATTGCTATCAATCTATTAATTCTTCCCAATATTCTCATGACATGCCACCCAGGGGCATCATTTCCCTATATCATTCTGATTATCATATCTCATGATTATTCATCTCCAAATCTTTCAATTAACTCTTGCTCGTTTCATCTGATTACTCCGCCGATGGGCATTATCAGATCCTGATTATTTAACTCCAAAACTTTATTAGCCAGATTGTCATCCTCATGACAAACAACAAATAATGATGCTTTGCTATGCCATGATTTGACTTATGCTGTTCATGATATATGCTATGATTGGTTGCTTTGATTCATGCTATGCATGCTATGATTAAAAGCCTTATTCATTGCTTGTTATCTTTTTATATCTTGGCTAATGAATTTTTGAGCGCAGGATAAGAGGCTCTTGGTCCCGCCGGCAGGGCATCATCACTCAAAGTCCCACGGTGCTTGCAGCTCATTTCTCAGTTCCCATGCTTATTGATATCACCATCTCCCTGTATGCATTCTACTATATGTTACATATGTTACTAGATTATATCAAGGACCTTGTGGCTTTGGTAAATCTGGGATTTGAGTTCCCCTTCATCAAAAATAATGATGATTCCAGAGAAGTCTTAGTCACACGGATAGGCCGTTGAGCCGTCCAAGACTGGGGACGATGGTTTCCTTTTTACGAGTTAGTGCGTGGATAAACGGGCTTCGGCTTAGTATCAGCTCGCAGAATTGGTTTCTTGACCCAGTCTGGGCAGTTTAACAATATTATCCTTGATTATATTATATTTTCATTTGTTATTTTCCCTTCAGCCCAGCATGCATTCATGTAGGACTTTGAATCAATTGCTGAAAAATCATTCTGATAAGCTGATGTTGAGAGTTGAATTGATCTTAATCTTTCCAGATATGAGATATTCCATGCCGGATTGAATCCTCAGTTCATTTTGTTGCTGTTTTGGGTGATTTTCTCGAGAGCTCCTTGTTTGGATTTTTATCATCTTATTTTTAATCATTTCCCTTTGATCCACCTTGGCTGCAGCACGTCCACTGGCTGGTAATCGCTCCCCAATGGTGAAACCTACAGGTTTGTGACCTGGGGTACTTCCACCGCGCTGGAAGTTGATCATTTTATTTTATCTCCTTCGTGCACCGCGTGCACACTCCCCGTTTTATCCAAACATCGTTGATTTCATTGAATTTCCCGAGATTTGCTTCATCTCATGCTTTTGATTTGATTCTCATCAAGTGATGTTGATTGCGTGTCTCATCACACCTTGGCATCTACTTTTCAGTTTGCTATGCTCCCTTGCAAAGCAGACGCCAAGGCGGGGCAGCTGTAGACACGCCAAAATTGACATTACTTTGAGTATTTCTCATATTGCCTTGTAATGCCCCATTTGACCCTCAAATTAGCTTATTTGAGTGTTTTTTCCATTTTTCATGGATTTTCTCCCCTTTCCCTCTTTTTTAAAATTAACGCCCTGGAGAGGGGCGTGTTTTTAAAATGCGGCCTGATCCAGGGCGTGTCTCCCCATTTTATCTATTTTTCCCCATTTTACCTATTTTATAAATTCGTGACCTGGTGAAGGGCGTGTTTTAAAACACGACCTGACCTGGGGCGTTTCTTTATGAAAGGACGCCCTTAGATGAGGGCGTCAATTCCCGGCATTATCCAATTTTCAAAAAAGAATAAATATTTGAAAAATGTTAATTCACGCCCTACCTTGGGGCGTGTTTCAATTAACGCCTCTCCCTGAGGCGTGTGTTATAATTTCCAAATAAAAGAAATATTTATTTCCAAAATTGATCTGGGAGTTAACGCCCTGACCCAGGGCGTGTTTTAAATTAACGCCCCTTGACAGGTCGTCAATTCTTGAATTGACGCCCTGACCAAGGGCGTGTTTCATCTTCTGGCTTCGTAGCCCTTTCCCCAGAGAGTCCTTGCCTCGTTAGACTCCTGCCTTGATTGGGGCTCTTGCCCATTCCTTATTGGACTCTTGCCCATGTTTATCTCTTCCTCAACCTATTTAATAGAGCCATTGGCTCTGTTGTTCAGGTTCGATCCCTCTCCCTATCGCCCTCCGTTCTTTTTTTTCTGTTCTTTCTTCTTCTGTTTTTCTTTCTTCTGTTTTGTTTTTTTTTTCTTTCTTCACGCAGGGTGTTGCTGTGGCTGAAGGAGAAGGCTCCTACGTCCCACCTTTTCATCCATCAAAGCCTCCTCCCAAACGCTAATCAAGGCCAAAAGAAGCAGCACAGGCCCCTTCTTCTTTTATTTTATTCTTCCTTTTGTCTTTATCATCATCGGTTTGCTCCTGCATGCATGTTTTATCTCCTATTAACTCCCCTACTCAACCACGTTGAGTATCTCCCCTTTAAGTGCAACTCTTGCACTCTTTCCCTTATTTTATTTTGCATATCATTCATCATATCTACCACACCCTTTTTGCATAGGGGTTTAAGGGCTAACACCCTTAAGGTGTGTTTTTCACATGTTACCATGCTCATCCTTTTATTAAGAATTTGATGCTACACACCATATTCTAATCCATATTTTTTATTGGTGTTTGTTTTTTTTTGCAAGGGTAATAAAAGCAAGAACTCTCTTCATCGGCCGGCCGATTTGAAGAGAAAGGAAGCACTCACAATCCCCGCACTTTTAAAGGTATTTTTCGCGATCCCTCCATGCTTTTCATTATTATATTTTGAGGCCTTGCGTCTCTGGCGATCACGTTATTCCACCTTAGCACCTCGTGCTATTTCATGCTTATTTATTCATATTCTTAATTTTTTTTCTTAAGTGGATTAATCATAAATTTAGAATCTACAGCGTCGCCAGGTCCACAAGAATGCTGCGGTAGTTACCGGAACTCTATCTCAGTTCGGGAAATCTATGCTAGTTGGAGGCATGCGCGTCTTCCTCAACGGACGCACTCCACGGGTGATCCCGGACCGAGTCATCCCCAACATTCCTATTCACAATGCCTATCAAGCTCTCGCTGGAAGGAGGGCAGAAATAGAAGAAGCCGGCCACTATGGCCAAGGAAGCCCGGCACCCAGGCCGGAGAAGTTCAAACAAGTGTGGGTTCCCAAGCGAACCCGACCTGCCTACCAGCTAACACCTATCCGCCGTCGTCTTGTGAACGACGAGGCGGAAGTGAGAAGAGAAAGGGGCCTGCCCCCAAAGGAGGAAGAAGAGGTGGTTGCGGATCCTCCGTGCCACAGAAGTTTCTGGGCTGCGGCCCGTCAAGCCCATGTCCCTGCTGCGGGACGAAGATTCCAACTGCCAGCCGACAGAGCTCGACTGGCCTATATCCCTCCTGCCGGAGGTCGACAATCACCCCCCGTCCTATATCAAGAGCGGGGTCAAGAAGAGATGACCTGCTTGGTCAGAAATTATTTCCGAGGCTTAGGCAATCCCTCACTCGGACAACAGCGACTGATGCAGACAATCGCCATTGAGGAAGGTTACTGCCCATCAGCCGCAGAAGAAGGAAATATGGAAGATAGAATGATGGTGTCGTCAGTCGACGATAATGGATATAATGACAGCTTCGAGGTCGAAGCCGATGAAGCCTTCCCCGAGCGGGAAGAAAGAAGAAGAGTTTCTGTGTTCGAAAGGCTGACCTTTCCACAGCAAGCCAGAAGGAGGGTCTATCAACAAAGGAGAAGGATGCAGGTTTTTACCTGCAACATGGCTGGCATATCCAGCCGATATGGGGAGCTTCCTGAAGACCCCCAAAAATTGGCTCAATTGGCCGCACGGCCAGGGCCAACTACCCGCAGAATAGAAGCGGCAAAAGAGCTTCTGATGATGGTTAGAGGGAAACAGCCCCAGGTCTATCCCCACTGGGATGACAAGGCCCCCGTCTTGATCGCTAATATGTTGACGACAGAAGAAGAAGACGACGTCCTCCTCAACATCCTTCATGAGGATACGTCTGGGGAGACAACAGAGGGTATCCCCACCACTATAGACCCATCAGTTATGATGCTACTACAAAAATATCAACGGGAGATAGATTCTCTGAAGAAGCAGGTGATGGAAAAGACTGAACATTCATCGGCTTCTAAACCACCCGAAGTCCAGGGTGAGTCATCCCCGGGAGCGGCTCGTCATGATGACCCTCCACCGCTCTATACATTGTCCCAGCCGTCAGAGCCAAGCATGGCGACGGCACAACAGCGGCCGTCACAGTCTCAGTCGCTGCTACCTCCGGTGCTCCCTCAGGTGCACCCGACACCCCCGCTGCTACGTCCTCCACAGGCGACCACCCTGGTCACCCCATACTTGTAGCCAGCGCACTTCTATCCAGAACCGGTCGACCCCACGGTCGTGAACCAGATGATGGTGGAGAGAATGATCGAGCTGAAGCTCGCAGAGAAAAGTGTAGGCAATTACGTCGCATTTGATGCCTATCGGGTGCCCTACCCGCAACACCATGCGGCTAAACGACTTCCCCCGGGGGTCAACAAGCCGCCTAAGTTTGACAAATTCAACGGGAAAGGATCCCCTAAAGAGCATATTGCATATTATATGACCGTTATGGGTGATCTGGCCATCGATGAGTCATATTTGCTGAAATTCTTCGGGTCCTCGCTGACAGGGCTCGCATTTGAATGGTACTCTAGCCTCTCGGCCGGGTCAATCAGTGACTGGTCGGATATGTAGAGAAAGTTCAGAGAAAGATTCCATGTCACAGAGAGGGAGGTCACAGTGGCCGAACTCTACTCAACTAAACAAAGGGCAGATGAGACAGCCCTTGATTACATCAAGAGGTGGAGGAACCTCGGAATGAGATGCAAGCGGCCCCTGCATCAGGAGGACGCGGTATAAATATGCAAACAAAACCTCAAGAGGGAAGTCCTGGAGAAGATGATTGGGATGGAAATACGGTCGTTCGACCGGCTGAATAATGTGGTGGCCGAAGTGGAGGCTTTCCTAGCCAAGCATGTCCCGGCGTCAGCTGCCAGCACAGCCCAGAAAGGCAAGGCTGCAGAACGGCGCCCCACACCTAAAGAAGCGAATGCGCTTGATATCAAGGCGTTCGAACAGCAGAAGGAGAAAGGCAAGAAGGCGGCTCCCCCGCAACCTGCAAAAGCTCTAGATGATAAAGAAGGTCCTTCGCTGAGGGACAAAATGAAGAAAGCCTATTCCTTCCCAAAAGACAAGACCCGAGTCCTGTTCGACTGGGTAACAGAATACAGCATGGTCACTCTGCATGAACCAAGGAGACCGGAGGACCTGAAAAGAAAAGATAGTCCAAGATTCTGCCCCTACCACCAGATGTTGGGACATCCAATCGAAGACTGTTATGTTTTCAAAGACGTCATCGAAGGAATGGTAAAGAAGAATGAAATAGAGCTAGGAGAGTACAAAGTAGACCCTCCTCAGCCACATGAAGCTCCTTTCAGGAGAGCAGCAGTCAACATGATCTCCCTCTACTAGGCATTACCTGAGGAGATCTCTGAAGCAAGCACACGGAGCACCTACGAAATCCATTTATTGGAGCCCGTGAAAGAACAACAGGGGTGGCAGTAGATCCCTGTGAAGCACAAGAAGAAGAGGGCACCCCGCCCAAAAGAGGGGGCACATATCCGTGGCATTACACCCCGGCCTGCTCCGCCAGTGGTAGCACCCGTGTGGGTCACTCCACCTATGACTATCAGAATACATACACCTAACAGGAGGAGACAAACTCTGCTGCCAGTAATCAAGGAAACCAATCCTGGAGTCCTTCGACTGCAGCACCTGATTGAAGGGCTAGATGAATATGTGCAGCCCGAATTGAAACCTTTGCTGGTACGGGACCACATCCTATGGCAAGAACTAGAACAACTTTCACTCAAACAGGTGGAGGAAGCCCAAACAGCACCCCCTGAAGAGGGCAGCCTGTTCTGGGGGCAGGCACCCGCAGAAACCAAAAAGAAGAGAAAGCAAAAGAAGAACAAAAGAAAGGCCGCTGGGGCCAATAAAACACAGGTTGTCTCCTGCAATACCCTGTCAGCACTCTTCAACCTGCCCGGAGGAGAGGAAGAAGAAGAAATTTGCTTCACACCCCATGCTGGGGGAGGCAAAGCCGAGGCCGCAACTGCTGCGCATGCCACTCGGTCGGACCGAAAATGGGGGCGTCAGCCACCACCCAATCACAACATCATGTTCAGAGGGGAGCAACCCTACAAGACACCTCCGCCAGAGGTTAAGGGAGTCCAAATCCCTCCTCCGTCGGGCCTATACAACAAAAGTGGGGGCAAGGCAGTCCCTTCATTCCTTGAATTTATGAAGATGTCAAAAGGGAAGCAGCCCTGCCAATATGCTAACCCTACACCCGGGGCCATTCACCCGCAGCCAGCGCAATCTACTGAGGATGAGAATGCAGATGAAGCTTGCCCTACGGCAACTAATAAAGAAGACCCGATACCCGATGCCAGTCAAGAGGGTGCCGGGTCCGAGGAAGATGAAGCAGGTCCGTCTGGACCCGCAAATCAGAACTTCCCCAAGCCCAGATGGGCTGAAGAGATGAAGCTCTCCAATGTCCGGGCTGGGAGCCGAATAATGAAGTTGCTCAAAAAGCTCCCCGCTCGATTTACGATCTGGGAAATTCTCTCTTTGAGTGAAGAAACTCGACAGGCGATCATCACTGCTCTACAGACGCCTGCTCATTTTGAAGCCTGCATAGCTGAGGCTATACCAGAAGCCAGTATGACCTTCTCTCTAGAAGACATGCTACTACCTACTACCAGCCACAACAGGCCGCTATATATGAAAGGGCACCTGAATGGAAGAGAACTGAACCGGATCCTGGTCGATCCTGGTGCAGCAGTCAACATCCCGCCATACAGAATATACGAGAGGTACCACTTTAATGTGCATCTCGAGAAAGTCAGGGATATGCGTATCGCTGGCTTCAACCAAAAATGTGAAGTATCTATGGGAGTGGCAGAGTTCACGCTGACCTTGGCAGATTTCACTACAACAGTGCAGTTTCATGTCATTGACTCTCGCACCTCCTACAAAGCACTGCTCGGCCGCCCATGGTGCATGAAAATATGGTGGTGCCCTCCACGCTCCACCAATGCATTAAATACAGCCTCCAGGGGAAGGAGGAGAGGATATTTGTTGATATCCACCCATTCGAGCTGTTTGAATGTCACTTGGCAGACGCCAACCTATATACAGGGCCTTCCCGGAAGGTTTCTGAAGCTGAGGCCCCCATAGGGGCATCGAAGAATAGATCGGGTTACGGTTGGTATCCACCACCGCCGCGCGGATATGTCAAGCCGAAGGTGGTCTCCCACATCACAGCTTCTGGAGATGTCGGCAGGGTGACACCCCCAGCATTATACCCCAAGGCTAAGGAAGTGCAGGTCGATCGACAGCACGACCGCATCGGAGTCCCGGCCGGCCTCACCAAGCTAGTCCCCGGCCTCAATGATCCCACTGTCGAACCTTTCAAAGCCTGGGAGGTGACACAGGAAGATGGGCCCAGCAGCTTGTTCTATACAGTTGAGGAGCATCCCACTCGGGAAGATACAGATTGCAGCCTCCCTGAAGATCTAGGCAACCCGCGGGTTCCTGTCCAAGGTCTGGCATTTACAACTGATCGGATGGCTAAGATGTTTCAGAAGCAACACATCCCTCCCCATCAGTCTCAAAAGCGCAAAGAAGCTTTCCACAAGATGTGGCATCCTGCAAATCTGGATAAGGAAATGAGACGTGTCTCTCAACATCCAGGGTTGGGCTTCACCCTGGAAGAATATTATTACAGTGGGCGATACGAGGTGGATACTATCTCCGCCTTCTATCCTACTGAAGATGGCCCTTTGAGGGCAACCTTTGATGAGTATCCGGTGGAAGCCGAATATTTTGAACTGGCTTGGTCCAGGAATCAAGAAGCAGAAACCTCGGCCTCTCGCCGATGCTGGGAGCAGGTTCATCCTGAAGAAGCGGCCCTTCAAGCCGAATTTGATACAGCTAGCAGCAGCGAAGCCGAAGACAGTCAAGAAGCAGGAGTCTCTCCCTCCATAGAGGTCCTACTAATGTCTACTTCAACACCCTTTCTGCCAATCAGGGAAGCCTTAGTCAACTCCAATCAAGGGGAGCCAGCTACCAGGAAAGAAAAAGCCACTTCTGCAGAAGATACAACTGTCCCAGAAGGCGAAACATCCTCAACTTCTGCTGTAAAATTAGCATGCTGTCCGGGCCTGGCAGTGAACAGTTACCAGCCCGTCATGGCTGCAATCTCATCTACAAACACCAAGGCTGCTCTCTCATCCTTGGAAGCTGCGACGTCAATGGATTTGCTAATAGAACAATCCACTCAGCCGCTGGCACAAGAGATCAAGAAACCCCAGGAAGCTCTGGCGGTGTTTGACGAGGAAGTCGAAGTGCTCGACCCTCAAGATGGCATTCCAGACTTCGTTGACCTCCAACCGGCACCTCCGGAGATAGAAGACAGAGGCCAAGCCACAGTCGATGAACTAATAGAAGTCAACCTGGGAAATGAGAAGGACCCTAGGCCTACCTTCCTCAGCACCCAACTATCCCCAGAGGAACGGGAGCTGTACACTCAGCTACTGCTAGAATACCGGGATTGCTTCTCCTGGACTTACAAAGAGATGCCAGGTCTAAGCCCCGCTGTCTCGCAACATGAGTTGGCGATTAGCCCTGACGCCGAGCCGGTAAAGCAACCACCGCGGCGCATGAGGCTAGAGCTCATCCCCCAAATTTGTGCTGAAGTCCACAAGCGCATTGACGTGGGATTTGTTGAAGAAAATCAGTACACCACATGGCTGGCATATATCATCCCCGTGAAAAAGAAGAATGGACAGATCCGGATATGTGTCGACTTCCGGGATCTAAATAAAGCCTACCCCAAAGATGACTTCCCGGTGCCGATAACCGAGGTCATGATTGATGCTACAACCGGCCATGAGGCCCTATCATTCATGGACGGGTCTTCCGGCTATAATCAGATTTGGATTGCGGAGCATGACCGAGTCCATACTGCTTTCCGAACTCCTAAATGCATTTATCATTACAAGAGAATGCCGTTCGGACTAAAGAATGCTGGCGCAACCTATCAGCGTGCAATGACCAAAATCTTTGATGAACTGCTCTACCACAAGGTCGAGTGCTACATAGATGACCTGGTGGTCAAAACCAGAAGAAAAGAAGATCATCTGCAAGACCTCCGGATTGTTTTTCAGAGGCTAAGGTAGCATGAGCTGAAAATGAACCCTATGAAATGTGCGTTCGGAGTGTCGAGCGGAAAGTTCTTGGGTTTCATCATCTGATATCGGGGAATCGAGATAGACCCCGCAAAGATCAAGGCGATTCAGGGGTTACCTCCACCAAGGAACATCTCTGAGCTGAGATCACTACAGGGCCGTTTGGCTTATATCCGGCGTTTCATTTCCAATTTGTCAGGGCGATGCCAGCCTTTTCACAAGTTGATGATGAAAGATGTCCCCTTTTATTGGGATAAAAATTGCCAGGCAGCCTTCGACAAGCTAAAAGACTACCTGAAAACTCCCCCAGTGTTGGGCGCATCGGTGAAAGGACGACCATTGATACTGTATATAGCAGCTACACATAATTCTCTGGGGGCAATGCTGGCCCAGAATAATGAAGAAGGGAAAGAACAAGCCCTCTATTACCTCAGTCGGAGACTGTTCAGAACTGAAGAGAAATATACTTATATTGAGAAGATCTGTCTGGCGCTGGTCTTCGCAGTTAAAAAGCTCCGACACTATATGTTGTCGCATGAAATCAGCTTGGTATCCAAAGAGGATCCCCTGAAGTACATTATGTCTCAACCGGCACTCAAAGGCCGCCTGGGCAAATGGGCAGTAATCCTTATGGAGTTTGATATCTCCTACGTGCCGCGCAAGGCCATCAAGGGCGAAGCTATTGCAGACTTCTTCGCTGAGCACCCAGTGCCCGGGGATTGCCCGTTGGAGCCGGAGCTTCCTGAAGATGAAACCCTAGAAGCCGTGCAAGTACAGCCCTCCTTATGGCAACTATACTTTGATGGTGCTTCCAGAATTGACACCTCCGCCACCGGGTCAGCCAGGGTCAGAGCAGAAGCATGCATATTTCTGAAATCCCCAGAAGGAGAAGTGGTGCATACATCCTGTTCCATAAACTAGCAATGCACAAACAATGAAGCGGAATATGAAGCCCTGATAATCGGGTTGCAAATTGCTCTGTCCATGGGAATTTGATGTGGCACAGCCCAAGGATGACTAAGTATGTAATGAACCACCTAGGACCTAGGCCCGCAAGCATACAAGCACTCCTATGATTCTCACAATAGTGTCTTACTCACACGGCACACGCGATCACCCGGCGGGGCCGGGGAATGATGGCAAGGGTCCGAGGCGGGACCCAATGATTCTAATGGACTTAGTTGGCTTAGGCTGACCCCAAAGAGTCTAGGATTCCCAACTTAGTGGGCGGCTAGCCCGTAGGGCGGGGTTTGGGGTGGCACTCTCTCCCGGACCGCGGTGGGCACCAACAAAATAGCATACAAGTACGGGCCCTCTTCTCACCGTCCGACGAGCAATCAAAGCAATACTAAACTCGCAGAAGTAAGGCTATCAAGGTTAGTATCAGAGACTCACCTGATCGGTGTGAAGACACCGATCCCGCTCGGAGACGAGGGCGCGCCGAGAGGCGAGGGTATACACCCGATCGCCGCGGCGATGTAGCTTGACCTGAAAGTGCAAAGAGTACAACACTACGCCTCTCGCAAGAGGGGTGATCTTGGGGTGGGGATTAAGCTAATTACATCCAAAACTACCTCCACGCAGGGAGGGGCCTTCAGCCGGCCAAGCGGGGTGGGGGAGTTATGAAGAAAACCCGACGTTCGGAGCGTTGCCGGTTCTGCCAATCTCAGAGTTGCCGGACAGTGGGGTGGTGATGATGCTGCCAAAAATTCCACAGAGCTCAGAACTTGATGGGACGTGCGCCAAAGCTTGCCAACGGACCAAGGATGATCTCTGAATTTTTTCTGAGCTTGGTAAAGTCGTTGCTGGCCGGGGCATTGTCTGGAACCGGACTGATTGGTTCTGCCTCTGTCTGGTGCAGAACAATGTGGCTGGTTGCAGAGGGTGCCACGATCTCTACAAAGCTCTGATTGAGACGAGACCTGAACCGTTGGAACCGTGGTCGAGTCTTCTTTCTGTCGGCACCAACGGCGTGGTCGGAAGATGTCGGAGAAGACCGGGACGATCAGATGAGTAGAGGGGTGTCAGTTCTGGCTCCTGTAAACTGACCTGACACACTTGGAGTAGAAAATTCGTAACTTTAGATGCCGATGTCCAAATGCAGCTCTGCTTATTGAGGATGAAAGAGGACTTGAGAGAGAAAATTTTTTCTGAAGAACACTTGATCTGAATCCCAAAATATTCTTTGTTGTCGAGCTTCCACTCTCGCTCTGGTTCCCTGCCTGAGAGATCTTGCGCAGTCGAGGGAGAATCGCTCCTACCGGCAGCTCGGTGCTTGGACGAAGATGAAACCACCTCGCCTAGAAATCTCCTTGGACGACCTTTCCAACGGTGTATTCCATGCCACCAGAAGATGAGGGGAAGTGTTTGAGATGAAGCTGCTTCCAGAACCCGATCTTGCTGCCTGCGAACTGCTGATGGAGCTGCAACTTGATGGTGGCAAATGATGTAGGAGTGGGGCAACTCAGCAAGAGGGAGGTTGGCTGATGGCTGGAGAAGATGGGAAGGACGTGGCTAGGGCTTCAGGGGGTCTGGAGTGGCAGAGATAGATGGAGAGGGGGGCTGGAGCAGCTGGAGGTGGAGATGAGGGGTGGGTGTGCACTAGAGAGAGGGTGAGTGTGAGAGGAGGATGGGGGCGAACTTGGCTATGGGAGGGAAGGGGAGGTCGACCTGGAGCTGGTATGGGGGTGGAGAGATGGGAGGGAGATTCAAAAATGGCCTTGGGAGGGACCCCTTCAGCCTTGGGAAGATGGAGAGGTGCTTAGGGAAGTGAATGGGGTAGGTGGTGGTTGGGAAGTAGGGCTTAGATTGGTGGAGGGTTATTGGGACTAGATGGGGAGTAAAGGGGGGTTGTGGGAAGTTGTGTGGTATTAATGGAGGTAGGTGGGGGTTGGAAGTAGTGGGGAGGGGGGAGGAGAGAGGGAGAGGTTCGCCCCTTTCCTTGTGGGAGAGAGAAGGAGAGCTAGAGAGAGAGAGGAGGGGAGAACTTTGGAGATTTGAAAGGGATTTCTTCAATATTCATCAAAAGGTGATTACATGGAGAGAGATGGGGCCTATTTATAGGCAACCATTCTTTACATGACCAAGATGACCTTGACATTTAAACAAAAGACCCAACAAGTCCTAGACTCAACCCATTAGGCCTATGCTAAGATACTAAGGCCCAATTACACAAAATAAGAGAAATAGACTAGACACCATGACTCAATAAAAGAAAGTACATAAGATAAGACTCAATAAAATGAAAATACATAAGATGTGATCAAGAAAAGGAAGATAACATGTAGAGATCACAGCCATCCCATAACAAAAGTGTGTAGTCAACCCGAGCTAGAGGGAGTGTCGTGAGATGCCCTCATCAAATCCCCCGGGGTGGGGAGAACTCGACCCTGTCGAGTATGGGTCCGCCTGGCTGTCGTAACGCTCCAGCATGTCGGGGTCCAAGCGCAGCAGATCCTCCCGACTCACCCACGTATCCTCTATCGGGGGACGGTTCCTCCACCTAACCAGGTAGCGCTGATACACCTTGTGCCTAGTAATGATACTCTGCTCATCCAGTATTGCCTCTACTTGCTCTCGTCGGTCTCTCAAGCTAGAAAGTGGAGTCCCTCCCGGACTGTCTCTCTCAAGGCGGGGTAAAGGCTCAAGATCCTCGCTGGGTTCCACCGCGGGGCCCTTGTAGGGTACCAGATCCGCCACATTGAAAGTAGGGTGCACCCCAAAGCCCTCGGGTAGGTCTAGCTCATAAGCGTTACTGCCAAGTCGTTTCAGAACTCGAAAGGGTCCCGAACCCCGTGCCCTCAACTTGGAGGCAGGCCCCGGAAGGAGCTGCTCCATCCTCACCATCACCGAATCTCCCACTTGGAACTCGCAGTGGCGCCGGTGAGCATCTGCCCGCCTCTTATAAGCCTCATTGCTCTTTCCTATATGCTTGCGGATGTCATCATGCAACTCTTTGATATGCTGTGCAAAGGACTCAGCTGAGACTGACACTCTAGCATGTGGGGGAAGGGGAATAAGATCGGACAGTTTTCTAGGCCTATAACCATGCACAACTTCAAATGGACTCTTGCCTATGGACCTATTAATAGAATCATTCTAGGCAAACTCGGCTTGAGATAAGAGGATATCCCAATTCCCAGGGTGGTCCCCTACAAGGCAACGGAGCAAGTTCCCAAGGCTTCAGTTGATGACCTCAGTCTGGCCATCGGTCTGAGGATGGTAAGCAGTGGAGAATTTGAGCAGGGTTCCCATTAGGTGCCAAAGAGTCTTCCAAAAATAACTGGTAAATTTCACATCCCGATCAGACACAATAGTCTTAGGTAATCCATGGAGTCGGACCACCTCATCAAAGAATAATCGGGCAACCCTAGAAGCATCGGAGGTCTTGGAACATGGGATAAAGTGGGCCATTTTAGAGAACCTATCAACCACTACAAAGATGGAATCATGTTTGCGCAAGGTCTTAGGTAGGCCAAGGATGAAGTCCATGCTCAAATCCTCCCAAGGTCGGTCTGGTATGGGTAGGGGTGTGTAAAGCCCAGTATTCTGCTTCACTTGTTTAGCTGAGGCACAAATGCGACATTGTCCCACAATGTGGGCCACATCTTTCTTGAGACTAGGCCAATGGAATTGCCTCTCAACTAACTCTATGGTCTTTTGGACCCCAAAGTGTCCAGCTAGGCCACCACTGTGTAACTCCCAAACTAAGAAGTCCCGAAGTGAAGTCTGGGGTATGCAAAGCCTAGCTCCCTTGAATAGATACCCTTCTTGAAGTATGAACCCCTCATGTTCCTTGTGGGGCTGAGTGGAAAGGGTGTTGTAGTGAGTCCCAAAGTCGGGGCAAGTTGGATATTCTTCTTTGATTTTATCAAACCCGTTCACTTCCACCTGGATGGTGGAGAGTAAGGCTACCCGCCTACTTAGCGCATCGACGGCGCGGTTCTCACTACCCATCTTATACTTGAGGACAAAGGTGTAAGCTTGAATGTATTCTACCCATCGGGCATGGCGGGCATTGAGCTTTTGTTGGGTGTTGAGGTACTTCAAGGCCTCATGGTCCGAGAAGATCACAAACTCCTTGGGTAGGAGATAGTGCCTCCAATGCCGAAGGGATTGAACCACGGCATAAGGCTCTTTGTCATATGTGGAGTACCTAGTCTTAGCCTCACAAAGTTTCTCACTAAAATAGGCTACCGGGTGACCCTCTTGGCTAAGAATGCCCCCAATCCTTACCCCGGATGCATCACAAGTGACTTCGAAGACTTTTGAGAAGTCGGGTAGGCAAAGGACCGGGGCTTGGGTCATCTTTTCCTTGAGCTCTAGGAAGGCTTTTGAGGCTGCCCTAGTCCACACAAAGGTGCCTTTCTTGAGGCAATCCATGATAGGAGTGGTGATTGTGCTAAACCCACGGATGAATCTCCTATAGAAGGTAGCTAGCCCGTGAAAGCTTCGGGCCTCATGAAGGGTCTTGGGTTAGGGCCACTCAAGAATAGCTTGGACCTTTTCGGGGTCCATGGATACCCCTTGGGATGAGACAATAAATCCTAGGAAGGCTAGTTGATTGGTCAAGAAATGACACTTCCCGGGGTTAGCAAAGAGACTCTCCTTCCTAAGAATGGTGCACACTTATTTGAGGTGATCGAGGTGGGCTTCTTTGGATTGGCTATATATGAGGATGTCGTCAAAGTAGACAACTAAAAAGATGCCAATGAAGGGCCGGAGGACCTCGGTCATGAGGCGCATGAAGGTGCTTGGCGCATTAGAAAGGCCAAAAGGCATAACAAGCCATTCATAGAGACCGTCCTTAGTCTTAAAGGCGGTTTTCCACTCGTCCCCGGGCCTAATGCGAACTTGATGGTAGCCACTCTTGAGGTCAATTTTGGAGAAGATGGTGACTCCAGCTAGCATGTCTAACATATCATCTAACCGAGGGATGGGGAACCTATACTTGACCGTTATCTTGTTGATGGCTCGGCTATCCACACACATGCGCCAAGTTCTGTCCTTTTTGGGTGTGAGAAGAGCTGGGACGGCACAAGGGCTTTTGCTAATCCGGAGGAAGCCCTTCTTGATGAGCTCCTCAATTTGCCTCCTGAGCTCGGCATGCTCGGTGGGGTTGAGGCGGTAGTGTGGGAGGTTGGGCAAGGTGGCCCCGAGTACAAGGTCGATGGCATGTTGCACATCGTGCATGGGTGGTAGTTTGTCCGGAAGTTCCTCGGGAAATACATCATGGAAGTCCTCAAGGAGTTGTTGGATTTCTATTGGGTGTGGGTTGGTTGGGGTGGAATCCCCGAGGTAAATGACAATGGCACACACTTGTCCCCCTTGGTTGGTCTCTTCCTCAAATTCTTTCTTTGTGATGAGGTGTAGGCTCCTAGGAGGCTTATTGATCATACTAGGATTAGGGTTTGATGGGGTGGGGTTTGGTGGGTTTGGAATAGTGGGAGGGGTAGGGGATCCCTCAAGGGAGGGGGATGCCTTCTTGGGGAGGGGGCGGGGTGGAGAGGGGTTGAGTTGGATTTTCTTCCCCTCATGAATGAAGATGCAAGTGTTTGTCTTTCCTAGAAAGGTGGCATCTACATCGTAGATCCAAGGTCATCCTAGGAGTATACTCCCAACTTCCATTGGTAGGATGTCACACCACACTTGGCCTTGATAGGATTGGAATGTAATGGGGACAAGGCAACGAGCACTAACGGGTATGGAGGTGGTATCAATCCATGCTACCCGATAGGGGTGGGGATGTGGGGAGGTGGTAAGGCCCAAAAGTTTGACGGTATCGGGTGACACCACATTCACACTACTCCCATTGTCCAAGATGACCTTCCTAACATGGCTCCCTATCCGTATGTAGGTATGGAATATGGTGTTTCTTCTCCAATCATGCTCTTGGGTTTGAGTGAGGGTGCACCTAACCACTCCGAGGTGGGAGTCGGTGGGTGGAGGGAGTTGTTCTTGGTTGGTCTCTATGTAGTGGTTCTCATACTCCTCCTCCCATTCAAGAGAGGGTTCATATACCTCAACTTCCCCTTCAAATTCAGCTTGGGGTTGGGGGTTGGTCTCCTTTATGAGCAAGTTAGATGCTCCCTTGGTGGGGCATTGATTGGCAAAGTGTCCATACCCATAGCACCTAAAGCATTGCTGCCCATTTTGATGGTTTGGGGCCATCTTAGTGTTTGGGGGAGTGGGTGTCGGATTGGGCCTATTGGGAGTTGTGTTTAGGGGCCCACTTGTGGGGCGGGGTGGTGGAGTGCCACTAGGAGGGGTGACCCGGGTGGGAGGAGCTCCCATGGGTGTGGGAAGGAGGCCTCTTTGGGGAGGGGGAGGGTTGGCCCGAGGTGCCATGGCTTTAGGGTCCATCCCCCGAGGGGGAACCATTCGTGTATACCGAGAGAATTTCTCGGCATCCCGAGCTACTTGATAGGCTTGCTCTAAAGTGGCTACTTGACGCATGAATAACTCCTTTTTTATATAGAATTGAAGTCCATTCCTAAAGCGGGAGAGCGTGACGGCGGGGTCCTCTTGGACTCCACATTTGAGAAGGTAGTAGTCAAGCTTTTTAATATATTTCATGACGGTCTTTCCCTCTTGGGTCAAGGCTTGCCACTCATCTAGGAGGTTTTGATGGTAGGAGGGTGGGACATATTTGAGTTTGAGTTGGTCTTTCATGGTCCCCCATGTGGTGATGGGAGCTTCCCTCCTAACTATCCTTAATGCCTCCACATTCATCCAATGAGTCTTGGCTAGTTTGGTTAATTGCATCTTTGCAAGTCGGACTGTCCTATCCTCGGTCATTGGGTACCAATCAAAATATTTGTCCAAGGCTGCCTCCCAATCTAAGTAAATGCTCGGATGATGAGACCCATCAAAGGTGGGTGCATCGACTTTCACAAGTCTCATTAGTTGGTCATCCGGGTTGTCCCGGGGGAGTCTCTCATTCCTTCTAGGAGGTGGGTCCTTTTCCGGTTCGGGAGGGTGATCAAGGTTGATCTCCCCTAGGGCTGGCTCCACATGTGGAGGTGGTTCCCTCCTATCTCCTGCCCTTGGGATAGGCCTATTTGTCTCAATTTGTTCAAGCCGGGCCGTAATATCGTCAAGCCTTCCCATAATATTGGTCATGCCTTCCACAAGAAACTTCATATGGTCGGGAAGCTCACGCTCATTGTGAGCGGGATTTCTTTGGGGATTGGGATCCATAGTGTTATTGGAAGAGGATGAATTGACTTGATAATGAGTTCCACTACGAGTGGTCATGCAAAGTTGGGTGGGCTATGCAAGGGTGTGCGGATGCACCTATGAAAAGACTTAGTGTGACCCAAGACTAGACTTGTAAGGACAAGCCTATGACCGCTCTGATACCGCTTGATGTGGCACAGCCCAAGGATGACTAAGTATGTAATGAACCACCTAGGACCTAGGCCCGCAAGCATACAAGCACTCCAATGATTCTCACAATAGCGTCTTACTCACACGGCACACGCGATCACCCGGCGGGGCCGGGGAATGATGGCAAGGGTCCGAGGCGGGACCCAATGATTCTAATGGACTTAGTTGGCTTAGGCTGACCCCAAAGAGTCTAGGATTCCCAACTTAGTGGGCGGCTGGCCCGCAGGGCGGGGTTTGGGGTGGCACTCTCTCCCGGACCGCGGTGGGCACCAACAAAATAGCATACAAGTATGGGCCCTCTTCTCACCGTCCGACGAGCAATCAAAGCAATACTAAACTTGCAGAAGTAAGGCTATCAAGGTTAGTATCAGAGACTCACCTGATCGGTGTGAAGACATCGATCCCGCTCGGAGACGAGGGCTCGCCGGGAGGCGAGGGTATACACCCGATTGCCGCGGCGATGTAGCTTGACCTGAAAGTGCAAAGAGTACAACACTACGCCTCTCGCAGGAGGGGTGATCTTGGGGTGGCGATTAAGCTAATTACATCCAAAACTACCTCCACGCAGGGAGGGGCCTTCAGCTGGCCAAGCGGGGTGGGAGAGTTATGAAGAAAACCCGACGTTCGGAGCGTTGCCGGTTCTGCCAATCTCAGAGTTGCCGGATAGTGGGGCGGTGATGATGCTGCCAAAAATTCCACAGAGCTCAGAACTTGATGAGACTTGTGCCAAAAGCTTTCCAACGGACCAAGGATGATCTCTGAATTTTTTATGAGCTTGGTAAAGTCGTTTCTGGCCAGGGCATTGTCTGGAACCGGACTGATTGGTTCTGCCTCTGTCTGGTGCAGAACAATGTGGCTGGTTGCAGAAGGTGCCACGATCTCTACCAAGCTCTGATTGAGACGAGACCTGAACCGTTGGAACCGTGGTCGAGTCTTCTTTCTGTTGACATCAATGGCGTGGTCGGCAGATGTCGGAGAAGACCGGGATGATCAGATGAGTAGAGGGGTGTTGGTTCTGGCTCCTGTAAACTGACCTGACACACTTGGAGTAGAAAATTCGTAACCTTAGATGCCGATGTTCAAATGTAGCTCTGCTTCTTGAGGATGAAAGAGGACTTGAGAGGAAAATTTTTTTCTGAAGAACACTTGATCTGAATCCCAAAAGATTCTTCGTTGTCGAGCTTCCACTCTCGCTCTGGTTCCCTGCCTGAGAGATCTTGCGCAGTCGAGGGAGAATCATTCCTACCGGCAGCTCGGTGCTTGGACGAAGATGAAACCACTCGCCTAGAAAGCTCCTTGGACGACCTTTCCAATGGTGTATGCCATGCCACCAGAAGATGAGGGGAAGTGTCGGAGATGAAGCTGCTTCCAGGACCCGATCTTGCTGCCTGCGAACTACTGATGGAGCTGCAACTTGATGGTGGCAAATGATGTAGGAGTGGGGCAACTCAGCAAGAGGGAGGTTGGCTGATGGCTGGAGAAGATGGGAAGGACGTGGCTAGGGCTTCAGGGGGTCTGGAGTGGCAGAGATAGATGGAGAGGGGGGCTGGAGCAGCTGGAGGTGGAGATGAGGGGTGGGTGTGCACTAGAGAGAGGGTGAGTGTGAGAGGAGGATGGGGGCGAACTTGGCTATGGGAGGGAATGGAAGGTCGACCTGGAGCTGGTATGGGGGTGGAGAGATGGGAGGGAGATTCAAAAATGGCCTTGGGAGGGACCCCTTCAGCCTTGGGAAGATGGAGAGGTGCTTAGGGAAGTGAATGGGGTAAGTGGTGGTTGGGAAGTAGGGCTTAGATTGGTGGAGGGTTATTGGGACTAGATGGGGAGTAAAGGGGGGTTGTGGGAAGTTGTGTGGTATTAATGGAGGTAGGTGGGGGTTGGAAGTAGTGGGGAGGGGGGAGGAGAGAGGGAGAGGTTCGCCCCTTTCCTTATGGGAGAGAGAAGGAGAGCTAGAGAGAGAGAGGAGGGGAGAACTTTGGAGATTTGAAAGGGATTTCTTCAATATTCATCAAAAGGTGATTACATGGAGAGAGATGGGGCCTATTTATAGGCAACCATTCTTTACATGACCAAGATGACCTTGACATTTAAACAAAAGACCCAACAAGTCCTAGACTCAACCCATTAGGCCCATGCTAAGATACTAAGGCCCAATTACACAAAGTAAGAGAAATAGACTAGACACCATGACTCAATAAAAGAAAGTACATAAGATAAGACTCAATAAAATGAAAATACATAAGATGGGATCAAGAAAAGGAAGATAACATGTAGAGATCACAGCCATCCCATAACAAAAGTGTGTAGTCAACCCCAGCTAGAGGGAGTGTCGTGAGATGCCCTCATCAGAATTCAGATGTTGGAAGCATTCGGAGACTCCACTCTAGTTATAAAATATCTAGAAGGAGAGTTCGATGTACGAAAGCAAGAGCTCCTCCCCTATCACCAGTTGGCAACTCGCCTGATGTCAAAATTTTACTTCATCAGCATTAAGCACATCAATCGAGGCCGGAATGCTCAGGCAGACGCCCTCGCTAAGCTGGCCAGTTCATTGGCGGTCGCGCCAGACACAAGCCTGAATATAACAGTGATCAACCGCCGACAGGTCCCCAGCGTGACAGAGGTCCTGACCGACGAACAAGAGATGGAAGTAACAGTCATCGAAGGGGGTCAGCAGCCCGATTGGCGAGAGCATCTCCTACGCTGGTTTCAACACCAGTAGCTTCCAAAAGAAAAGGAACAGAGAATGAAACTCCTGAGGATCAAGGATTCTTACGAGATGAGAAGCGGGACCTTGTTCCGAATTATGGCTGATGCCCGAAGGAAAGTCCTACTCCGTTGCTTGTCTTCAGCAGAAGCAGGACAGGTGATGCAGGAGGTCCATGCAGGATCAGCTGGAGCACACCAGGCTGGCCCGAAAATGAAAATTGAGATAAAGAAACTGGGTTACTATTGGCCCACTATATTTGACGATCGCTGCAGGTTTGCCAAAGCTTGTCAGAAGTGTCAAGAACATGCTAATGTGGCAAGGAGACCTCCAGTGCCATTGCATCCCACCCTACTAAGCTGGCCGTTTGCTCAGTGGGGCACGGACGTAGTAGGGCCGCTACCAGCATCTTCATCAGGGTGCAGATACATCTTAGCAGCTACGAACTACTTCTCCAGATGGGCGGAGGCAGTAGCACTAAGAGATGTGACGGGAGAAATAGTTACAAGATTCTTCCGACAGAATGTAATATTTCGGTTCAGAATCCCCAACCGAATCATCTCTGATAATGGCAGTCACTTTAGGAACCAGAAGGTTTATCGGCTGGCCGACAAATATAAAATCGACTGGAGGACATCGTCCCCCTACAACCCTCAAGCCAATGGACTCGCAGAGGCCTTTAACAAGACACTGTGCACGCTGCTGGCAAAGACTGTTAAGTCTAATAAAAAAGATTGGGAAGAAAGGATGTATGAAGCACTTTGGGCCTATCGTACTGTCTACAAGACCCCAACCGGCTGTTCACCCTTCTCCCTCGTCTACGGGTCAGAAGCTGTGGTGCCAATTGAACTTGAAGTTCCTTCATTGCGAGTTGCCATTCAGCACGGACTAGTCAATGGTGAGCAGACCAATGCAGAAAGAAGATTGGAAGAGCTCGTTGAGCTCGAAGGAAAATGCCTCCGGGCGCAGCAAAACATCCAGCTCTACCAAGCTCGCATGGCCCGTGCTTTTGACAAGCTAGTCAAGGGTCGAGAATTCAAGAAAGGAGACTTGGTAATGGTCAAAAGAAAAGAAGTGATGGCCTCCAACCCCAAAGGGAAGCTGGTCGAAAACTGGGTCGGGCCGTATATCGTCCGCCGAGTATATGAAGGGGGTGCCTACGTCCTTGTAGACCACAAAGGAGTCATTCAGTTCTCTCCCCTCAATGGAAAACACATTAAGCTGTATCATGCAGCGCAGCCGACATGTCTCGAGTGATCGGTCGAAGCTACTCCTCTCCTTGGTTTAGCGGCACTCCGCCCTAACCGAGCTACCTTTTTCTTGGTTTAGTGGCACTCCGCCCTAACCGAGCTACCTTTTTCTTAGTTTAGTGGCACTCCGCCCTAACCGAGCTACCTTTTCCTTGGTTTGTGGCACTCCGCCCTAACCCAGCTACCCTTCCTTGGTTGGTGGCGTTCTATCCTGATCAAGCTACCTTTTCCTTGGTTTAGTGGCACTCTGCCCTAACCGAGCTACCTTTTTCTTGGTTTAGTGGCACTCCGCCCTAACCGAGCTACCTTTTCCTTGGTTTGGGGCACTCCGCCCTAACCCAGCTACCCTTCCTTGGTTGGTGGCGTTCTGTCCTAATCAAGCTACCTTTTCCTTGGTTTAGTGGCACTCCGCCCTAACCGAGCTACCTTTTTCTTGGTTTGTGGCACTCCGCCCTAACCCAGCTACCCTTCCTTGGTTGGTGGCGTTCTGTCCTGATCAAGCTACCTTTTCCTTGGTTTAGTGGCACTCCGCCCTAACCGAGCTACCTTTTTCTTGGTTTAGTGGCACTCCGCCCTAACCGAGCTACCTTTTCCTTGGTTTGTGGCACTCCGCCCTAACCCAGCTACCCTTCCTTGGTTGGTGGCGTTCTGTCCTAATCAAGTTACCTTTTCCTTTGTTTAGTGGCACTCCGCCCTAACCGAGCTACCTTTTTCTTGGTTTAGTGGCACTCCGCCCTAACCAAGCTACCCTCTCCTTGGTTTAGTGGCACTCCACCCTAACCCAGCTACCCTTCCTTGGTTGGTGGCGTTCTGTCCTAATCAAGCTACCCTTTCCCTTGGTTAGTGGCATTTCACCCTAGTCAAGCTACCTCTCCTTGGTTTAGTGGCACTCCGTCCTAACCAAGCTACCTTCTCCTTGGTTTAGTGGCACTCCGCCCTAACCGCGCTACCTTTTTCTTGGTTTAGTGGCACTCTACCTTAATCGAGCTACTTTCTCCTCGGTCAGTGACATTCCGCCCTAATCGAGCTACCTCTCCTTGGTTAGCGGCATTCCGCCCTAATCAAGCTACCCTCTCCTTGGTTAGTGGCATTCCGCCCTAATCAAGCTACCTCCCCTCAGTTCGGTGGCATTCCGCCCTAATCGAGCTACCTTCTCCTTGGTTAATGGCACTTTGCCTTAGTCGAGCTACCCTTCCTTGGTTAGTGGCATTCTGCCCTGACCAAGCTCCCGAAAGAATACAGCACGCTGTTGCCGTTACAGGCCTTACGCCCGAATCGGCGAGAGATCACTCCTTTACGTTAGCATTCAGCCCTTGCTAACGAATGAACTGTTCTACTCGGCGCAAGGTCTGGTGCTCCGGCCGACAGCCATCTACTATCAACCAGGGGTCGAACGTCGCACTTCGACCTGCCACCCTATACATATCAATAAAAAAAAGGGAAAAGAACATGGGGTTAAAAATAGAGATACCCCGCCAGACTTGCTCCTATATCAGGACAAGTGCAAAAATGGCTATAACCCAGCTGTGGCGAAAACCCGAAAGGGCGTCGCAGGTAAAATCGGGTACCCCGCCACGTGAAAACCCGAAAGGGCGCGTGGGCAAAAGCAAGAGGGGACTGGCTTCGGCGAAAACCCGAAAGGGCGCTTAAGTCAGTAAAGTGGTAATTTCCAAATTCCCCTTCTGTTCACCACCTGATGAAACTCCACAAGGGACAACCCTCAAAAGTCCAACCAGAAATCCTTGAATAAACCCATGTTCGACCCTCGTCATCATCGGCGAGATCGGGCGATCTCTACCCTTCACTTGGACCTTACGTCCCTATTGATAATCCCATCTTTGCTTCAGCATGTGACCCATGCTGATGAATAAGCCCATGGTCGACCGTCGTCATCATCGGCGAGATCGGTCAATCCCTACCCCTAAGCTTGGACCTTCCGTCCTTGCTAATGAACCCACCTTTGTTTCGGCGATAACCTATGATGGTTAATAAACATGTGTTTGACCCTCGTCATCATCGGCGAGATCGGTCGATCTTTACCCCTAACTCGAATCTTACATCCTTGTTAATAGACCATATCCTTTGCTTCGACATCTAGCCGGTGTCAACGAACCGAAGCCGGGTTCAATCCTTGTCATCATCGACAAGGTCTGTCAACATTTTCACGGTCCAGTTCTTCTGTATCCTATACAAATAAAAAAAAAAGAAGAAAAGAAAATGGGGTTAAAAAATAGAGATACCCCGCCAGATTTGTTCCTATATCAGGACAAGTGCAAAATGGCTATAACCCAGCTGTGGCGAAAACCCGAAAGGGCGTCGCAGGCAAAATCGGGTACCCCGCCACGTGAAAACCCGAAAGGGCGCGCGGGCAAAAGCAAGAGGGGGCTGGCCTCGGCGAAAACCCGAAAGGGCGCTTAGGTCAGTAATATGAATAAAAAAAATGAATGATAAATAGTGATGAACCATCCTCGGTCCGGAGGCCATTTACAAGGTCGAGGCAGAGTCTTCATCCGATATCCCACTTACATACATCTATTGTCCACCCTTTTCGACCCTTGTCACCATCGACAAGATCGGTCGCTACCCTTTCCGGTTTTTGTCACCATCGACAATACCGTCTACCCTTTTCGACCCTTGTCACCATCGGCAAGATCGGTCGCTACCCTTTCCGGTTTTTGTCACCATCGGCAATACCGTCTACCCTTTTTGACCCTTGTCACCATCGACAAGATCGGTCGCTACCCTTTTCAGTTTTCGTCACCATCGACAATACCGTCTACCCTTCCCGGTCCTTGTCACCATCGACAAGACCGTCTACCCTTTTCGACCCTTGTCACCATCGGCAAGATCGGTCGCTACCCTTTTCAATTTTTATCACCATCGACAAGACCGTCTACCCTTTTCGACCCTTGTCACCATCGGCAAGATCGGTCGCTACCCATTTCGGTTTTTGTCACCATCGACAAGACCGTCTACCCTTTTCAATTTTTGTCACCATCGACAATACCGTCTACCCTTTTCGACCCTTGTCACCATCCGCAAGATCGGTCGCTACCCTTTCCGATTTTTGTCACCATCGGCAATACCGTCTACGCTTTTCGACCCTTGTCACCATCGACAAGGTTGGTCAACATCTCCCCCAATCAAGGTCAATAATGGAATTACCACAAGCAACCAACAGTCACGATTTCGACGCCTCTTGTCAACAAGACCTACGTCTGCGCCAACCTGGCAACCTCTGGAACCCCGTCCCGTGGTGGAGCGAGGCCCTCATCCTTTCTTTGAAAGGGTGGACGCTCTCCTGCGACACGGACACGAAGGTACTTCCAAGCAGGTCGCCAGAATTGCCATAAGACACTACAGAATGTGAGTGTGAACGTGGACACCAAAAAATATATAGTGAAGGAGACTTCTATTCCATTACAAAAAGGGGAAGTGAATACAAAAGGAGCCCTTCTGAGGGGACATATTACAAAGGTGGATCAGTTAAGATCGCCTGAAAATATCTGCAAAGTCAATAAGACCAACATGAGGAGCCGCCCCCAGTTCATGGAGCTGCATTTCCTCTTCCTGAACCCGAGTCACCTCAGTCTCCAAAGACGCAACTCGGCCCCCCAGCAAAGAAGTTCTCTCTCCCCCTCTCGGCGCCTATATCGGCCCAGCCAAAAGGTGCGCCGAGAAGGAGGTCGCGCCGACGGCCGGACGCGCCAAAAGGCGCGCCGAAATGGCCTTCGCGCCGAAAATCAAAAGCGCGACCACCGCGCCAAGAAGATCACCGCGCCGAGAAGAGCATCGCGCCGGGAACTCTCACGCTGAGGCCACCACCGCGCCGAGAAGGTAGTGCCGGAAGCGTCTATGGGGCCAATTATCCCACCAGGGGTGATGCTATCACCAGATCAAACTAAAAATGCTAGTGTTCATCCAAATTTGCTTATAAAGCATGGAAATCATGCAAGCAGAATGAAGACTCAGAGTCAAAAGAATAGCCAATGCACAGGAGCAAGCCTGAAGAGACCACAAAGCGTAGTGTGTGACGTGATGTACACCCGCATGTCCCGTGTCACTCATGCTTCGCTCACGCCACCTACGGGTGGGGGGCATTTGTTGACACCTAAAATATACCAGAAGAGACCATAGCAGATTCACAGTCTTGAAGATCAGTCGAGGGTACAGCTCATGTACCATCCTTGGGAGATCTGAGAGTCTGAATAGAAGAAACTCACTACCCCTATCATGTTGTTCGACTAAAGCCGTCTTTGGCTAGGTCGCTGTCCAGTACTGCTGTCATTCAGATAGTCAGACTGATAAAACTATACCAACATTCAGGCAACCATCTGCCTGCTGAAACAGATGTTCAGACATCTCCGATACTCCTGAAGCGGGATGTACAACGCCTCGCACATGTTTGTGAATGCAAGGTGTAAACAGTCCCATGGAGTTTGAATATATATACATGCCAAGAGTCCCACTGTCAAAAGGGAGTCCACTGACTGGATCCTGGGTCGAATGGGCCGAATGACAGGGAAGTGGGCCAAACCCAGAGGTGAAATGGGACACGCCGAGGTCCGCCACGCTGGGAAGATGATGTTGGCGCGCCGGGAAGCTCAGGCCGAAAGGGTGAGGGACTGGCCTCTATAAGAGGGCGGCCCTTCAAAAAAAGAAGAAGGGAGGAAAAAAAAAGAAAGAAGAGAGGAGAAGGGAAGAGGAGCCTTCGAAGAAAAAAAGAGAGCCCTTCGAGACAAAGGAAGAGGGTGCTTAGCCACCAAAAAGAAAGGGGGGAGCTCGAGCGCCCTTCGTAGAAGCTGAAGAAAGAGAGAGGGGTTCGAGGAGTGAATCCAGGTGTGAGGGCCGTGCAACTGCAACTTCTTTGCTCTCTCTTTCTCTTCTTCGTCTGTCTGAGTATTCCTCTTTTGTTTTTCGCTTTCGAGCATCTTTGCTCTAGTAGCATCGAATGCTAATGTAACCCTATTTGCAGGGATGAAGTTTGGATTTCTTTTCCTTTTGGGTTAGATTTCTTTCTCTTAAATCGCATGTGTGTAAGCCATTTGGCTGAAGTAGTTAATAAAAGAATGGGATGAGTTCCAATATGTCTGATCATTCTTTTCCGTCTTCCTCTGTATCCAAGGTTTTAATCTATGTATGGCGATAGCCAGTCGCGAATGTCTTATGTTTAATTTCCTCTATCTGCTAAAGCTTCTTCGCCATCGTCCTTTATCACCCCCCCTAGCCACATTTCGAGGGCCTGAGACAGTCTATCTCATGGCTCCTCGTATGTGAAACGAAGAGGGACATGTTCAGGGGTTCCTGTCCGTGGTTCTGCTCCTAGTGAGGCCCCCAGAGGAAAGGTGTTCCCCCCGAAGTCTTCCCTCTACGATCATCCAAAACAGCTTAGATCGCTGAATAAACCTCCTTGTTCTGAACGTTCAAAGCCTCTGCTTTAAAAAACCCCTAAAACCCCACTTCAAAAGCCTCCCGGCGCGAGCCCCTCTCGGCGCACGTTTCACGCCGAGGACTGGCCGCGCCGGTTGAACCTCACGTTTCGCGCCGATACCCTCATACCCTCCATGCCGAAGACGGCCACCTCGATACGTTTGTGTCGATGCCATCAGGCCATGCCAGCATTGTTCGAAATGTCTTGTCTTCCTGTGGAGAAGCATTACCCTTTCCTCTATCCTCACGAGAGCCATATCAAAGGGGTCAAATCCCCACATTCTACGAGCCCACTAGGTCATGGATTCCTGCTAGTGCAGGCTCTTCGTTGGCTGCATCGAGCATATTACAACAAAAGGAATGAGATTGTTAGGGTACTAGGCCCGGATACAGAGGGGGGTGAATGTATCCTTCAACGAATAATGGCCAATTAAAAACTCAGATGCTAGACGCAAACACAGAATGAAACGAATTCAATTAAACTTATGAGCAAACACAAGGAGCGCGCCTATCCAAGCATCTAGCGGAAGCAAGCACACAAAGCAAACCACTGCTCAATAGACTTTTTAGGTGGTTCGGTCCTCCAGACCTACATCCACCCCTCACTCCCAACCGGAGTGAGGCTTCACTAGCCAATGCTAGACAAGCAGACTCAGTCTGCAAACAGTTGCTGCCACACAGCTTGACTAGGGGAACAGCCTCCCCTCTTCCTCCCAACCGGAGGGACCCCTGGACTTGCAACCCGCAAGCCCAGAACCGGAGACAAGTCTCCCTTCCTCTGACCAGAGGGAACCCACAAGTAGCTCCCAGCTACTTGCAACCGGAGATCAGATCTCCCTTCTCCTGATCTACAGGAGGAACCAGACCTCACTACTGAGAATCGAAAGAACAAGGAAAACCAAATAAGAAGAAAAAATAGAAACACGAAATGAAAATAACTTCAGCAAACAGAATGCTGAAAAATGAAATGCACAATGTGGCTCTCAACGGAGCTGACTGGCCTGGATCTGATCCACGGTCCAGTAGACAGATCTTCAGTTAAGCTTCTCTTCCTCTTCTCTTCTCTCTCACTTTCTTTTTCTCTTCACCCTTACGAGCTCTCTAACTCTCTCTTTCTCTTCTTTTCCTTCTGCTCTTCTTCTCTTTCTTTTCTTCTGGATCGAACTCTCTTCACTTCTCCTTTTTTGCTTTTTCCTTTTGATCAACCTTCATCTGTGGACGAAGGCTTCCTTATATAGCAGCAGCAGCAGGTGGGTAAGGTGCAGAATGCGTGTGCCTCCCACGCTTCATCCAGAACCTTCTTGCCACGTGCCCTTATAGCATTGGTTCCTTTAGTATCGGATCACGTGCAGCCCAGACACCGGTGAATGTTCTTCCTCGGACCTGCAAGGAGATAAAAACCATTAACACTGAGGGCCACAAGAACTAAAACTGCATGAGGTATGTGATAGCAATACGAGATGCACTTTACTGAGAACGACACGAGATACACAAGATTATTACAGTACGAGACAAGGAGAGAATGACACGAGGTCAGATGCAAACAGCACGAGGTAAAAAGAGAACGACACGAAGTATCACTGTAACAAAATAAACACTACGAAGAGAACGACACGAGATACATAATAATAAAGCTAACACCACAAAGAAAATGACACGAAGTCAGAAGAGAACAGCACGAGGTGAGAAGGAAGTCTCACGGAGTGAAAAAGGTAGACAGACACGCGATCAGAAGGAACCAGGACGAAGATAGAAATAAACAATCACGAGGACATAAACACAAGAATAACACGAAGACACGAATACAAAAGCAACACGAAGACATGAATACAAAAACAACACGACATAACAAACAGCAAAGAGAACGGCACGAGGTGAAATGACACTTTACTAAAAAGACTTGAATACACATGAAAAACAACTCGAGTACTAAGTTGTTCGAACGTACGAACGACTCGAAGACGAAAACGACACGAAAACAACATGGAACAATTCAAAGACACGAGGTCTAGGAGAAGCAACACGAAGACAGACATAACAAAGAAATGACTCGAACTAAGAATGACATGGAGACAACACAGTTAGACTCGACTTGAGATGAGGTGAAGTCTGTACAGACATGAATGTTCACATTGTATAGAATTTGAAGCAAGTGACCGAGGCGATGTGTAGACTTTACCCAATGTACAGATTTGGTGGTCTTGAACGTAGGTAAGGCAACGCAATGTATAGACTTGCTCAAACGAGTGAACAGGTCGATGTACAGACTTGTCCAATGCATGAAGCACAGTCCACTGTATAGACTTGATGCCTTGAAGGCAATGTACAGACTTGAGAGTGCAACAAATGGACTTTGAAACGCAGAGGCTGTACAGACTTGCTTGAGACGTTGGGTAAGACGGTGGATGTATAGACTTTGAATGAGACATACAGAAGGATGATCCAGCGTATAGACTTTGAAGAATTAGGGGTGACACAGATGGAGCGACACGAGGTGGTACAGAAAACAGCACGAGGTGCTGCAGTGTTCAGCACGCGCTGGAACAAAACACGACACGAAGACAACCAACAAGCATTGTTGGAACAACACGATGTTGAAAAAGACATCACAAAGTGAAGTGAACACAACCAACACGAAGAATGAAAGGAACAGTACGGACATGCAGGGTATTAACTCATAGCAGTTTTTCTTATTAATCATGGAAAGTTCGAATGCATAACATTACTCGTGATATCTGATTAAAAATAACAATATTTAACATAGTGATGCACATCATCAAAACACTAGGGAGGTCACAAAAGTCCAACAATCTCCCCCTTTTTGATGATGGCAACACTATATTAAATAACAGAGATGAAGTGCATGAATATAAGCTGTGAAAATAAGCAATGCAGACACACAACACACTTGCCTCCTCTGACGACTCCCAAGAGCTCCCCCTGAACACAACATCCACTTTCCTCTGACTAGAAAACTCAGGACACTTATCTTTCGCTCCCCCTCAGCAAAGCACAAAAGCACAAGCAAGACACTCTCCCCCTTTGACATCATCAAAAACTAGGGGCATGTCTGAAGATATCACGAAAAGACAATTGCTGACAGTGGAGAGAAAACAATAGAGAGTATGGCTGATAAAGGAGAGTTATTGAGATGTTTAAGCAATTAAGAACGCCATTAATTTTATGTGAGGATTTTGAGGATCAGTTAGTCAGACTGTGCAAAATGGTGAATGAAGATTTGCTCCATACACAGAACCAGATTCTAAGCAAGTAAGGTACAAGATACCAGTATGGTCAGAGTAAGTCTTTACTCAGAGAGTATAAAGCAAGGAAGTCAGGAAAAACAAAGACCTGTGGTATTGAAAACAAACAAACCAAGACCTAAATGCCAAGTGAACAGAATCTGGATACCAAGAGAAAGAAAATTTTTCAAAGATGGTCAAGATCAAAGATAAATCTGTCAAGTACACCTTTGACATTAGGGAGACACCTTGTTTAGAGGCAGGAATCCCCAATTACTTGGTGGCAAGACCACATTACCCCTTCTGACAAGAGGATAGAGATAGTATTCTAACTGGTGTTGACATTAAGGTGACACCTTTACCAGAGGCCAGACACCCCAGTTACTAACCAGATATATACCATAGCTCTGTATGATCAAGACAGCTAATTAAGCCTGATTTACTGCCATCTCATGACATGGAATTCTTTCACTTCATTGATGAAAGTCCCAGTTACTCAATGAACAGATAACAAGATTTGTAAAACTTCTTTCATGAATTTTTTTTTTCATAAAACTGCACTTTAAGCCTTGTAAATTAGTCTTTACTCAGTTTGAGAACAATACACCAGTTCCAAAGTTTTTCAGACAAAAACACTATATACCTCATTTCGGACTCAACTTAGACTAAGTAGGTATGCTGTACTGGCTAGATCAGAAGTCAGTTACAGTGTAGGAAGATAGTCTTGAATTCAGATTTTGATCTCAGTGGGACTAACAGCCGAAATTCCAACAAGAAATTAGATGAACAGTCTTAACGGATAAAACATTCAAAAAATTCTTTTATCCACCTACTCAAACTGATTCTCTTATAAGGTCAGCAAAAGTCCGTTCAAAGTATGTTCAGATTTGGCCAAAAGAGCATGACACCAATTATTAATCTAGCTCCCCCTGAGACCTTGACACCAACTCAGACTTAACCAAGACAACCCTCAAAACACCCCAAGGAAAACAAAGTGGTATCAATCAGTACGAGTGAATCATCAAATACCCATAATGAGGTTATTTTCAGCAACTGATAATGAGAAAAGATAAACATAAGAGCACATGACAGATTATTTAGAGATCAATTATTCAATCATGAAATTCTGTAAATACCTAATTCTCTGCGCAATGTGCTAAATTTTTCAGTATCCAATGGCTTAGTGAAAATATCTGTAATTTGTGAGTTAGTGCCAACATGGATCAATTCAAAGGTCTTCCTAGCTACTTCATCACGAATAAAATGATGCCTGATTTCGATGTGTTTAGTTCGAGAATGAAGTACAGGATTCTTTGCAATGTTTATTGCACTAGTATTGTCACAAAAAATGGAAGTGCAACCTAGCTCAACTGAGTAATCCAGAAGCTGGTGTTTTATCCATATAACCTGTGTGCCACAGCTCCCTGCTGCCACATACTCAGCTTCAGCAGTAGAAAGAGCCACAGAGTGTTGCTTCTTGGATCCCCAAGAGACTAGGCATCCTCCTAAAAATTCGCAGTGACCACTAGTACTTTTCCTGTCCAATTTACATCCTGCATAATCTGCATCTATATATGCAATGAGATCTAAACCACATGATGCAGGATACCAAAGACCTAGATCATGGGTAGCAGATAAGTATCTAAAGATTCTTTTTACAGCTGCCAAATGTAATTCAGTAGGCCTAGACTGGTATCTGGCACACATCCCTACACTAAATTGAATGTCAGGCCTGGATGCTGTTAAGTAGAGGAGTGAACCGATCATACCTTTATATAATTTAGCATCCACTTCTTTACCTTTTTCGTCTGAATCCAGTGAGGAGTTGGTGCCCATGGGTGTTGAGATAGTCTTGAGGTTGGTCATTCCAAACCTTTTCAGCATCTCCAGAGTGTACTTGGTTTGATTTATGAAACAACCATCCTCCATCTGTTTGACCTGCAGCCCAAGAAAATACTTTAGTTCGCCAACTAAACTCATTTCAAACTCATGAGACATAGATTCAGAAAATTCTTTACACAATGTTGAATTGTTAGATCCGAAGATGATATCATCAACATATACCTGGACCACTATTAAATCCTTTCCGAGATTTTTGGTGAAGAGGGTTTGGTCAACCTTACCTCGAGTGTAGCCCTTGCTCAAGAGAAATTCAGAAAGTCTCTCATACCAGGCTCGGGGAGCCTGCTTCAATCCATAGAGGGCTTTATTCAACCTAAAAACCATGTTAGGCTGAACAGAGAAATTAAAACCTGGAGGTTGTTCAACATATACCTCTTCCTTCAATATCCCATTTAAGAATGCGCTTTTGACATCCATCTGCTGCAGCCGAAGGTTCCTAGAGCATGCAAATGCAAGCAGAATTCGTATAGCTTCCATCCTAGCCACTAGGGCATAGGATTCATCAAAATCTACACCAAATTCCTGACTGTAGCCTTGAGCTACAAGTCTTGCTTTGTTTCTAGAGATAGCTCCGTTCTCATCAACTTTATTCTTGAAAATCCATTTAGTGCCAATGACATGAGTGTTATCAGGTCTGGGAACTAGTTCCCATACAATATTTTTCTCAAATTGATTTAATTCCTCACTCATGGCGGATACCCAAGAATCATGTTTTAAGGCTTCTTCCACAGATTTGGGTTCCACCTGAGATACCAATGCAGCTAAGTCCTATTCTTGGACAATTCTAAAATGAGACCTAGTCCTAGGAGGATCATGTAAATTTCCTATGACATTTTCACTAGGGTGGTCTTTGTGAAATATTATCTCACCTGAGGGTTCACCTACCTCAGCTGCTCCTTCTTGCTGTGAGTGTTCTGGTTGAGCAGCTGGCTGCATTTCTTCTTCTTCAATTCTCTCCAAGAAATCTCTCTCATTAGATGGCTCCCTGTCATCATCCATCACTTTGTTAGAGAAACCATTTTCATCAAACACTACATGCGGTGTTTCTTCAACAGTTTGGTCAGCTTTATTGAAAACTCTGTAAGCCCATGAAGTTTCTGAATATCCGAGAAAAATTCCAGGAGAGCTCCTAGCTTCAAATTTGTCCAACCCATTCTTACCATTATTGTGAATAAAACATTTCGAGCCAAAAACTTTAAAGTAAGAAATGTTTGGCTGCTTACCCTTGAGAAGTTCATAAGGAGTTTTCCTATGAGTAGGTCTAACCAAGGCTCGGTTCAGAATGTAACATGCAGTGTTCGCAGCTTCAGCCCAAAATCTCCTTGGAAGTCCACTCTCAATCAGCATAGTCCTTGCCATTTCAATTATTGACCTGTTTCTTCTCTCAACAATTCGTTCTGCTCCGGTGTCCTGGGAGAAGAGAATCTGTGAGTCACTCCCTCTTTTGAGCAAAATTCAGAAAATGAAGAGTTCTCAAACTCTCCTCCGTGGTCAGACTGAATAGTAATGATATTATGTTCACCTTGCAGTTTGATTTTATTGAAAAGTTCTTCAAAGTGAACAAAAGCATCATTTTTATTTGCTAAACAAAACAACCAAGAGAATTTAGTGTAGTCATCCACTATGACTAATCCATATCTCTTACCTGACAAACTTTGTATGCGAGTAGGACCAAAGAGATCCATGTGCAAGTGCTGCAGTGGTTTAGATGAAAGATTCTCAGTTCTCAACTTAAAAACTACACGAGTCTATTTACCTAGTGCACAAGCATCACATAGCTTGGATCCTAACTGAAATCTTATTCGGGGCAAACCTCTAACTAGGTTATGCTTAGACAGTTTATTCAATGTAGACAAACTAGCATGGCCTAGACGCCTATGCCAGTCAAACGCAACCTGTTCAGAATTAGCAGACATACACAAGTGAGTTTCAGGATTATCATCCTGGTCTACGATGTATACATTGTTTACTCTATGACCTTTGAACATGACGTTATCAGAATTCAGCTCAAAAATAGTACAGGAATTGTTGTCAAAGAGTACCTTGTGTCCTTTGTCGTAGAGTTGACTAATACTTATCAAGTTGTGCTGAAGTCCTTCTACAAGATACACATCTTCAATGGAGTTAGTAGAGGACTTACCAATTGTACCAATTCCAATTATTCTTCCTCTGTTATTTCCACCGAATTTGACCAGGCCCCCAAACTTCATTTTCAGTTTGCTAAATTTGGACCGGTCTCCTGTCATGTGCCTGCTACAGCCGCTGTCAAGATACCACTTGTTATGCTCGGCTGCCAGGCTAACCTGTGAAAGTTCAGACAAAGTAATGTGGGACCCAATTCAAATTGGGTCCAAAGACATTTTTCAATTTATCCAAATCACACTTAGGAACCCACATTTGTTTTACTGTTCTTTTCAGAGGTTTCATGTAAATTGATTCTTCCTTCTTGGCATTTCTCAGTGGGTGTTGAATGAGCCTATTCCTATTAAAATTATGCTGTTTCCGAGCAGAGAAATTGTTGTTTGGCCTCTTAGAGGAAACACGTGTGTGCTGAGCATAATTCATGTAGCCATTTTTATTCAAATGAAAATTGTGCTGAAGGTGATGCATGTTCGCATGCTTTCCTTGATAACTATCATGCTGAATTTTCTTAGCGAAACTGTTCACCTTTCTAGTGACATCAATAGGAATGGTCGTGTGAGAACCCTTGTTCCACACCTGTTGCACAGGAACAGTTCTAGTCTCAGGATTTCCTGACTTAGTCTGCTGACCAGTGGGTTGAGTAGATTTGCTGGTCGAAACCTTCAATGTAGAGACAGATTTGGAGCTGGATGGGGTTTCCAGTTTTTCTTTGCCCTTGGCGGGGCAGAACGTGACAGTTCTGAATTCAAAGGGTTTTTTACTTGTGGGACTGTATCCTAATCCTTCCCTATTGAAGTTTACTCTCGACCCCAGAAGGGCATCCAGATTGTTTCTCCCCTCTGTAAATTTTTCTAGCATTTTTCTTTTGTCCTCAATCTCCTTCTGAAGCTCATTACATTGGTCCAGGAGTTCCTGATTGACTTTTCTAACCGCCTCATATTTTTCTGTAATCAGTCTAAACTCCTTTTTACTCTCTTCAGTTTTACTCTTCAGCTCATTCATCCTAGCTAGATTTTCCTCTCTTTCCATTCTAAACTTCTCGTTCTCACTTCTAGCCTGATCTAGCTCAATGGCCATCTCCTTGATTTTCATGTTGTCCGTAACAGCAATAGAGTGTTCCTCAGAAACAGAGTGAAACTTTCGTTTAAGCATTCTGTGCTCCTTGGTTAGAAAATTATATTTAGCTAACAGGTCGCCATAAGCGTCCTCCCAATCATCCAAAGTAAAATTCTCAAATAAGTTCGTTACATGTTCCTCATGGTTGGCCATGAGGCAAGTCTTCTCTTCATCTTCACTGGACGAGGTGGCTTCTGGATCCTCCTCCTCGTCACTCCATGTGCACAGCATGGCTTTCTTCTTCTTGTGCACCATCTTCTTCTGGTATCCGGGAGCCTTAGCTTGCAGCTCTGGACATTCACTTTTCATGTGACCAGGTTTCTGACAATGGTAGCATGTAACCTTCTTAACAAACCGGTTCTTCTCAAGTTCTCGTTCAGGAGACTTCCTTGCAGCATTGAATCTCTTTCTCCTGTAGAATTTCCCTTTAGTCCTCAGGAACTTTCTGAATTGCCTGGTGAGCATGGCCTGCTCGCTCTTGTCCAGGTCTGAGAATCCGTCAGAGTCTTCGCTGCTACCACCACTATTGCTGCTGCTGCTGCTCTTTTTAGTATGTCGTGAGACCTTCAGAGCAACATTCTTTCCCTTTCTATCATGTCCATCATTCCCTTGTCTGAAGTTCATTTCGTGGGTCATGAGAGAACCAATCAGCTGGGTTACTGACATGGCGGATAAATCTCTTGATTCCTCTATGACGGTCACCTTAGTATCCCAGATGGGAGTTAGGGACCTAAGGATCTTCCTGACAATGTCTTCTTGCTGAATCTCCTTTCCAAATCCTCTCAGACTATTGATGATCACAGACAATCTAGCATACATTTCTGTGATCGACTCCTCTGGCTTCATTTTAAACAACTCATACTGAGTTGTAAGCATATTGATCTTGGTAGCTTTTACTTGAGATGTGCCCTCATATATTAACTGCAATTCATCCCACATTTTCTTTGCAGTCTTGCACGCTGAAATCCTCAAGTACTCTTCAGGGTGGACGGCGCACTATATGATGCTAAGAGCTGTCCAATTCAGTGCAGAGAGTTTTACCTATTCCTCTGTCCATATGTCTTTGTTCGGTGGAAGTTGGTACGGACCATCTGTAATTACTCTCTAGAGCTTGTGGCTTTGGGCCCTGATAAAGACTTCCATCCTGTTCTTCCAGAAAAAATAGTTATTACCATCGAAGAAAGGGGGACGGGTGATTGACTGCCCTTCAGCAATGTAGCTGCGAGGACCAGCGGATCCGTTTCCCTGGCCGTTGGACCACATATTGGGAAATACCCGCTCTGATACCAAGTGTTAGGGTACTAGGCCCGGATACAGAGGGGGGTGAATGTATCCTTCAATGAATAATGGCCAATTAAAAACTCAGATGCTAGACGCAAACATAGAATGAAACGAATTCAATTAAACTTATGAGCAAACACAAGGAGCGCGCCTATCCAAGCATCTAGCGGAAGTAAGCACACAAAGCAAACCACTGCTCAATAGACTTTTTAGGTGGTTCGGTCCTCCAGACCTACATCCACCCCTCACTCCCAACCGGAGTGAGGCTTCACTAGCCAATGCGAGATAAGCAGACTCAGTCTGCAAACAGTTGCTGCCACATAGCTTGACCAGTGGAACAACCTCCCCTCTTCCTCCCAACCGGAGGGACCCCTGGACTTGCAACCCGCAAGCCCAGAACCGGAGACAAGTCTCCCTTCCTCTGACCAGAGGGAACCCACAAGTAGCTCCCAGCTACTTGCAACCGGAGATCAGATCTCCCTTCTCCTGATCCACAGGAGGAACCCGACCTCACTACTGAGAATCGAAAGAACAAGGAAAACCAAATAAGAAGAAAAAATAGAAACACGAAATGAAAATAACTTCAGCAAACAGAACGCTAAAAAGCGAAATGCACAATGTGGCTCTCAACGGAGCTGACTGGCCTGGATCTGATCCACGGTCCAGTAGACAGATCTTCAGGTAAGCTTCTCTTCCTCTTCTCTTCTCTCTCACTTTCTTTTTCTCTTCACCCTTACGAGCTCTCTAACTCTCTCTTTCTCTTCTTTTCCTTCTGCTCTTCTTCTCTTTCTTTTCTTCTGGATCGAACTCTCTTCACTTCTCCTTTTTTGCTTTTTCCTTTCGATCAACCTTCATCTGTGGACGAAGGCTTCCTTATATAGCAGCAGCAGCAGGTGGGTAAGGTGCAGAATGCGTGTGCCTCCCACGCTTCATCCAGAACCTTCTTGCCACGTGCCCTTATAGCATTGGTTCCTTTAGTATCGGATCACGTGCAGCCCAGACACCGGTGAATGTTCTTCCTCGGACCTGCAAGGAGATAAAAACCATTAACACTGAGGGCCACAAGAACTAAAACTGCATGAGGTATGTGATAGCAATACGAGATGCACTTTACTGAGAACGACACGAGATACACAAGATTATTACAGTACGAGACAAGGAGAGAATGACACGAGGTCAGATGCAAACAGCACGAGGTAAAAAGAGAACGACACGAAGTATCACTGTAACAAAATAAACACTACGAAGAGAACGACACGAGATACATAATAATAAAGCTAACACCACAAAGAAAACGACACGAAGTCAGAAGAGAACAGCACGAGGTGAGAAGGAAGTCTCACGGAGTGAAAAAGGTAGACAGACACGCGATCAGAAGGAACCAGGACGAAGATAGAAATAAACAATCACGAGGACATAAACACAAGAATAACACGAAGACACGAATACAAAAGCAACACGAAGACATGAATAGAAAAATAACACGACATAACAAACAGCAAAGAGAACGGCACGAGGTGAAACGACACTTTACTAAAAAGACTTGAATACACATGAAAAACAACTCGAGTACTAAGTTGTTCGAACGTACGAATGACTCGAAGATGAAAACGACACGAAAACAACATGGAATAATTCAAAGACACGAGGTCTAGGAGAAGCAACACGAAGACAGACATAACAAAGAAACGACTCGAACTAAGAACGACATGGAGACAACACAGTTAGACTCGACTTGAGATGAGGTGAAGTCTGTACAGACATGAATGTTCACATTGTATAGAATTTGAAGCAAGTGACCGAGGCGATGTGTAGACTTTACCCAATGTACAGACTTGGTGGTCTTGAACGTAGGTAAGGCAACGCAATGTATAGACTTGCTCAAACGAGTGAACAGGTCGATGTACAGACTTGTCCAATGCATGAAGCACAGTCCACTGTATAGACTTGATGCCTTGAAGGTAATGTACAGACTTGAGAGTGCAACAAATGGACTTTGAAACGCAGAGGCTGTACAGACTTGCATGAGACGCTGGGTAAGACGGTGGATGTATAGACTTTGAATGAGACACACAGAAGGACGATCCAGCGTATAGACTTTGAAGAATTAGGGGTGACACAGATGGAGCGACACGAGGTGGTACAGAAAACAGCACGAGGTGCTGCAGTGTTCAGCACGCGCTGGAACAAAACACGACACGAAGACAACCAACAAGCATTGTTGGAACAACACGATGTTGAAAAAGACATCACGAAGTGAAGTGAACACAACCAACACGAAGAATGAAAGGAACGGTACGGACATGCAGGGTATTAACTCATAGCAGTTTTTCTTATTAATCATGGAAAGTTCGAATGCATAACATTACTCATGATATCTGATTAAAAATAACAATATTTAACATAGTGATGCACATCATCAAAACACTAGGGAGGTCACAAAAGTCCAACAGAGATCTCGTACGATCTAAACCCATTGGATCACGGGCTACGCCCGGCACTCATTTTGGTTTCTACTCCGACATTCGTGAGTAGATAGCCTATAATATACTTTTGGCACACTCCCAAAGTAAGGGGAGGTGCTGTCAAATTTCGTTCAGAGTTTTACTCGATCGACCATCATGATACCTTCATCGCAGTTGTGTACTTAACCCCTAATTGCGTGGCAAGAGTCTGAGACATATCATCTCATGGTGTCTCGGCCACTACAGGGAATACACCTTACATTCACATGATCTCCCTGGACCCCCCTTCGTGAATGGAGCCACCCTCATCCTCTATTTTCATCCATCCATCACCCTGAAGTCCCCAGGGAATGAAGAAACCCTCATAATACCTCAAACAGAACCAACAAAATCTTCTCCCGGCGCCAACACCTCCCGGCGCCACCTCCTCCCGGTGCCAAACCCACGCCGGGTTTGGGGGGCGCCGAATGCCCTTGCCATGGCGCGCCGGGACCCCGTCGTGCCGATTACCCCTTAACTTTTCTTCGCGCCGGGAGCACGCCGTGCCGTTTGGCCTACGCGCCGACTCCTATTTGTGCCGTTTCGCCTTATCAATGGGTGCTATTCAAACCCTCATGCCAAACAATTCTATTAAACCCAAAATCTGCCCAAACTCAGGCGTCCATTCCTTACCAACTTCCGGGTTAACCTCCATTGTCTCACGAGGGAATTATGGTTCTTCACCCAGGTCCATGGGAGATACATTAATGGGGGGTTTTCATCCCTACATTACACCGAATGCGACATTTCTTCTGTCACCCCACTAACCCTCGGAGTTCTGCCACCGCATGTCCTCCAACGGTCCTTCGAGGGGAATATTAACAAATGATGCGATGGTGGACACTGTCCCGTCATATGTGGATCCTTTTCGGGCCCAGGGCTACGCCCGATTTTCTTTTGGTTTCCATTCCGACTCTCCGTGGATGGATGTCCCATATTCCCATTTGGCATAGTCCAAAGGAAGGGGACATGCTGCCGAATTTATGTCATAACATCGTCGTCACACCCCGCATATCACGGTTCCTCATGCATGTCTGCATTGACCCTCGGGTATATCAAATGGCGTTGACAGAAGGTTGGGTTATGCCCCACTGGGAATCTCTGCTATGCGCGATGGTGGTCTTCGGGCCTATGTCCTCCACCACGTACCAAGGGTCCATAATTCTGTGAACTATGCATCCTTTGTATGATAAATAAATGCATCCCGTACGCCTTCGTCATGGTCATCATGTAGCTCTTTTTTTTAATCCGACTTCGACAGCTCGCTATCTCGGCAATTAATCAAAGGTGTTCCCTCCTCGTGGGGGATGTAATTAACGCCATAGCCTTTATGGTATGGCGGACTGCTGGTCCCGACCGAACCTCACATTTGCCCGACACGGGTCAGAATGAACGCATCATAAAATTGTCACTCATGTGACTTGCACGCCCGCGTTGTCAATCAGTCAGTTAATTATTAGTTAGTTAATTGGTTGATCGACGCGTGAAATAAGACTTGTATACATGTACATATGTACATATACACACGAAATAAAACAATAAGATGGTTGGATAAAACCCATCGCAAACAGGTGTCTCCTGTTCCCGTGTTCGTCACGAGTGTGAGACTCTTGAGACGCAGTGTAAGTCGTCAGTGGACGCATCTGGTCTTGCTTCTAGTGGCTTCTTTAACCTGTCAGATGGATTATAGGAACTTGACTTAATTGGATATTAGACTATTTTTGTATTCGCATGAAGGTCCTCGAATATGCTAGGATACTTTAATATATTCGTTTATTCGTTTAACGGTCTTCGAATATATTGAATGTTGAATGTATTCAATGAAATAGCTAGTTTCATTATATGTTCATTCCCATGTTGTAGAACATATGGAAAAATGAAGTCAATTAAATAGTTAGCTTCATTCACATGTTAAAGACTGGATACTCATTACTTCTCCATGTGATTTATTTCCTTCTCGTGATGAACATGTGATCCTTGTATGTAATCATATGCCATGAACTATTAGTTTTCATATGCCTTGAATTACTAATCTTCATATGCCATGAACTATTAGTCTTCATATGCCATGAACTATTAGTTTTCATGTGCCATGAATTACTAATCTTCATATGCCATGAACTGTTAGTTTTCATATAATGTGTGATATCCTGATTACTTGTCTTTCTAGTAATTTTTAGCCATGTTACTCTGTTGATATTTCCATGCAGTTCTATTTAATTGCTTATGTTCCATGCAATTCTGATATTGTTCTTGTAATGTTTGCTGCGAGGTAGGGATCGGCGTGACCCCTACTGAGCAAATGAAATGAGGCTCACCCTTCGTGGTTACAGGTGAAACGCAGTAGACTTGGCTTTCAAGCATGGTTTGAAGATTGTTGATAGGTCAACCAGCATGTGTCAGCCAGGGTATGCCCCTAGGCTTTGTACCTTTCTTTTGAGTTGTACTATGGGAGCTTGTATAGTTACTGGACTACTGTCTTATTTTAAGCATGTAAATTATATGAAAAGAAATTTTAAATTTCAGTTCCTTCTTTCCTGCACTTATTTTAGATTGTTGTACACCCCACGACAACCCTTTTATCCCTGGTATCAGAGCATTGTTGTGTTGGTGTATAGCAGTGTAAAGTAAATGCAGCGATTGCTAGTCCTGAAGTCCCGTACACTCATCTGCTGGTTTAGGTTATTATGTGCTTTCCTCTCAATCGTTTTCATTTTGTGCGTTTAAGATTTCTATAGCACAGCGAGTAGAAGTTCGGTTTCCGGTGGATCAGGCATCAGGGCTCCAATGGTGCATGTTGGAATGTTACCTTTGCCCACTACTGGAGTCCCTGAAGCATCGAGACCGACTGATCTGTTCTTATCATCTCAGTTTCTAGCCTTGCTACAGGAAGGATTTCCAGTTGCTACTTGTGCGGCCAAGTTCAGAGAGTTGGGCAAGTTTGCTCCACCTATCATGATAAATCAAGTGATGCTGACCCAACAGTTCATCATAGGGTTGATGTCAGAGATCCATCGTACTCTTATGATGGCTGGTGTGAGTGAATTGGAAATAGTCATTCGGACTGCGGCTATCTTAGAAATGGACTTTATGAGGGTTCAGGAACAGACTCGAGTGGCGCAAGTTCATCAGGGTGACTCACAGCAATTTCCCATGCGGCAAGTGATGTTACCTAGACCTTCTACACCTATTCCGAATCAACCTCAGGAGGGAAAATAGAAGCAGAAGTGGAAGTTTAAGCGGTTGTTCATAAGAGCTAAGAAGTGGCTTGACCGACAAGCTTCAGCTAGCAGTGTACCACAATCTGCACCTTCTCAGCGACAGGGATTGGTTATGAGTCAGCCGAGACCATGTCCGAGGTGTGGCGGTCATCATCGGGGACGACTGTGTTCAGTGCCAGTGGTGTGTTTTGGTGCGACCAGCTAGGACACGTGGCCTGTGATTGTCCGTTGAGACCTAAGCAACCTGTGCAGTGTCCTTGTCCTAGACAAGTTTGTCCAGAAGTTGTTACGGCTAGGATTTGTTCCGCGTGCACTCAAGAGGGCCATGTGCCGAACCAATGCCCGCTTTGTAGTTGCTATGGATGTGGTCAACTGGGACACTATCTCCGTGAGTGTCCTCGACCATCTCGTTAGCGTGAATCATAAAAAGTGGAAGTGTCGCATGCTTTTGTTGGACAGGCATGCGGAGTTCATCTTGTATGGTTCGGTTATGATTTATGTATAGCTTTGTTTAATTTATGAAATTTATGTTTTGCTCCATGATTTGTGCAGTGACGTGTATGTTTAGGTTTATTTTAACCTTAGAAAATGGTTCCTAAGTTTGGAGGTGCTGTAGGTGCAACCGAGTAAGACTTTAGTGCGAGGTTGTCTTGAGGTGCTGTCTTAGCCATTGTATTAAGTTTTGAATGTGGCAAGATTAGATTCTCAGCGTTGCTAGATGCATGGTTAATCTTTTGAGAAGGTAATTGACTTCCTCGTATTTGGACCAGAATTGGTGCTTTGTTTATGCTTCTATGTGAATTTGGTGTTCTGTATTGTTTATTTTATTGTTTTAGTGTTCCATTGTTAGCGTGAGGTTAGGTTGTACGTGGAGTAGTGAGTTTTGTCTCGTTTATGTCGAGTAAATCAAGAGCATTATATATTGTCCTTGGATGAGTTCTTCCCGTACCTTGAGTTAGTAGTCCTAAATTTCGAGGATGAAATTTATATTAGGAGGGAGGGACTGTGAGACCCGTTCTTTAACGGATCTCTACCGGTAATATAATAGAATTTAATCCACAAAATTCGGCTATTTTTCTGAGATTTATGGGCTTTTTCTAGCATTTAATCTAATTAGATTAAAGCCTTTAAAGAAATTAAGGGGCAAAATGGCAGTTTCACTTAATTGAGAGTTTAAAGTGTGAAAGAGGGTTAAAAATAAAAATATATATATATTTTAATCCTTTTATTAACCCAATCTATCTCCCCCTCTCTCTTTCACTTAACCCTCATTCGCCCCCCCCCCCCTTTCGGAAAAAACCGCAGGCGCCCGATTGGGCGAACCCGCAGGCGATGCCCCGTGACCACGCCACGAGCGGGCGAACTCCCTCTCCCCCTTTCGTCTTCGCGGCGCACCGCGGAGGATGGCGGGGTGACCCAAGGCCGGCGGCGGCGACCTCGCCGGTGAACAATCAAGAGGAAGACACGGCGGTGCCCTAACCCGCGGAACCCACGATTGACGGCTCCTCTCTCCCTCTTTCCCCCTTCTCGGCGCGTCGACGACTCGACGGCCTTGGCTGTCACGCCCCGAGCCTTTATTACAGCGGAAGACTCGCTCGAGAAACGTGAACAGTCGGCATGGTAAGCCTCTTACAAGCAAGAACGACCAGAGCGCGAGACAATCACACACATAAATGCAATTGCACAGAATTTAATCAAACTCCAACTTTATTTCATAAATGATCAAAGTATTCCTTTACAATAATCACCTTTCATTCTACTAGACTCAAGAGATAATAAAATTACATTGACTCAATCTAAACATTATAGACTTCCTAAGTCTTCGCTCGTAGCTTTACAAGACTTTCACTCACTTCCGGACCCGCCACTAGTATAGCCCGAATCCGAATCTGAACTACTTCCATCTCCTGAAAAATGTTGGAAAATAGGTAATGAGCACACTTGTCCAGTAGATATCTTCGCATCAACATGAAAGTACTATTAAAGTGATTAATATTTTTGCTCTAAAGAAATAAGGCAAAATCATGCAATGCGATGATCACGCGATTAAACCATAGTAACGAGATAATCATGTAAGATAGAGTGAGCAAGAATGAACTTATCAAGAATATAACACGAACATGATATTGGCCTTTTCATGAACAAGAATGTAACAAGAATGCACTATCAAGCCACATAATCAACACCCAGCATCTTATGCTTATGAGCAAGTGCTTCGTGAATTTCTGTGGAATATCGAGCAAGAAAGTCATGTACAAGAACTTGATCATGCTGCATCGCGTTGTGATTTTTCACTTCACGAGCCGTGGATAATTCACTTATTTATAAAGAAAGTACTCCCAGCGCAATGCGACACCAGTAGCATCATACCCCATGGTTTACAAAATAGTATGTTTCCGACAATCAGCCGAGGGGACTAGTATAGAGCCCTTGAACACAATCAGTGCTCGATCGCATCTTCAAGTATAAATCAAGTTCTTACCATGCATGATAATAAAGTATGGCCAAGAATATAACAATATCAAATAATGAAAATCAATGTATGAATGCTTCAATTTGAATATGAGGAATTCAAAAATGACATTAAACAGGCTATGCTCATAAAATAAATTGACAGCATAATGGTACATTCTTTTCTCTTTCCAATCCTTATATTAAGTTTCTTGATTAATATTATACGTTCTAGACTATCATTAGTTCATCTAGAACCTTTGGAATATGAACCCTTGGGTCAAACCTTGGGTTAAGTACTTAAGCAATGTGAAGGTCATTCTCTGGGCCGTTACATCATGTGACGCTCCAGTGAAGGGCCGTTACAATGATCAGAGTCCAGAACTATTAAAATAGACTCAGAGAAGTGTGACGGTCATTCAATGGGCCGTTACGTGATTCTGACAGTCCACTGTAAGGCCGTTACATTACTAGATCCAGAAAACAACGATAGTGTATTCTAGTTAATGGGCTTTAATGGTACAACCAACTCGGCGTCCTAGTGGGAATCCCAGGTTCGCGGAGAATTACGGAGGCCTTGATACAAGATTTCCTAGTCCATTAGAAGGAATATCCAATAGAGAGGTCCTCATGTCCAAGAATATGTTCCTATAGTGAAAAATGTGAACTAATGGTCAACATACCGGAGTATGTGCCATGTACTTATAGAAATGACTCTATTGATAGAGAAAGAATATATATAGATATATATCGATGTGAAATCATGGTAAAAACTCTATCAATACATCATTCAAAATCATGTTTCTAATTACAAAACTATAGAATTTGGGCTCATGAAATTAACATAGCTTAAAGTAATAGTGAGATACCAAAACATACAATACCTATCATGAATGATTAAATAATCTCAAAGTCACGTAATCAGGTTAAAACTTAGGTAACTAGGCATAATAATAATTAAATCTGGCAGGTTTCCAATCTGTCTTGAGTTGACAGTACACAGGCACCTGACGGTCTAGCCAAGGCGCGTCACAGGGAATGTGACGGTCTATCGAGCAACAATTACAGAATGTAACGCTCCTGCATAGATGCGTCAGAGTCAACAGAGAAATCAATAGGCAACCAGGGACTGTGACGGTCCATCGTATGGCCGTTACTTGAGTGTGACGGTCCTACTATGGTGCGTTACAGTATCTGCTGACAGAAAATGATATGAAACCTAAGAGATCAACTCACATCATGTCTAAATCAAATACCATGTCTATTCTAGGCATGATAACGAAGTATATGCTATCTATATGCATGGGTTCCAGTGAATAGACAAGATAACTTTATTTATTTCTATTTAAGGCTAAGAGATGTATGAAATGCATGGAACTATGAAAACATAAAATTGATGATCTAAGATGCATGAAATTCAGTCAAATCAGAGGGCTTTTAGTTTTATCAAGATGTTTTTGCCGTTCATGAGATGACCTACCTCTTCTAAGACCTTTAACCTTCGAATTTGGTGCTAGGTGCTACTCTTTGATCCTTGTACTTCCTGTGATAATTCAGTAACTTCCTTGGGCTCTAACTCCACGACCTCTTAACCTAAAGATGTGAAATTTTGAGAGTAGTTAGTCTAAAGTATTGTAAACACATTCCTCTAAAGAACTTACCCGAGATTATGACTCCTTACCTTGATTCCACGCGAGCAAAAGTAAGGGTCGTGCAGTTCAGAACTATGTCCTATTTATAGGGTTCTAGCTAGGGTTTGAAGATTAGATCGATTCTAGAGTCCTTAATTTGCTAAAACCTGATCTCTAAGAGTCCTTAGTAATGTTATAACTCTTCCCAAGTTGATCCCTAGTGGATAAGATCATCAAGTTTCCATCTTTTTATAAGTTCTTCAACTTACGGAATTCATAAAGTGTAATAGTCGTAGACCCATGCGTTACAAGCATGTGACGGTCGCGCGATAGACCGTTACATTCAATGTATATAGAGTTTCAAATAAATAAAACTCTTTTATTTATTTATCCATATAATTATCTTAGATAATTAGTCTTTATCCTTAAAAATCCGTAAATAAGCTAAATAACCTTCTAGAACATGGGCCAAACTTAATGGGCTTGGTCCTTAAACCTTTTGGATAATAATTAGATAGGCTAGGTTAACTATTTTAACCTAATTGGGTCTTATAATGACTTATAATTCTACCAATCAATTTATACATTTATTTAGGCCTTTATAAATTCTAGAAAATTATCTTATAATTCAAAAATTATTTATATAAATTCTGGGGCACTACACCCTCCCCCACTTAGAAGAATTTGGTCCCCAAATTCAATACATAGATTATGGAGAGTGTACTTACAGTTGAATAATTCTAGAAATCTTCTACGCATAGATTCTCTGTTTCCCATGTTGCTTCATATGGCCATGTTTTCTTCCATTGGATCTTGACCATAGGAATAACTTTATTCCTTAATTGACGCCCTTCCCGATCCAGAATATTTATTGGCGTTTGCTCATATGTCATATCCTTCTGAATCTCTAGATTGTCATAAGTGATAATATGGTCAGGATCGTATACATACTTCTTCAGCATGGAGACGTGAAATACGTCATGAACTCCTACTAATTGTGGAGGTAAAGCCAATCTATAAGCCACTTCACCGACCCTTTCAAGAATTTCGAAGGGGCCAATGAACATTGGAGTTAGCTTTTCTTTAATGCCAAATCTTCGAATACCACGACCTGGAGAAACTTTCTAATATACATGATCTCCTACCTGAAACTCTAAGTCACGTCTTTGATTGTCGGCATAGGACTTTTGCCTATCTTGTGCCATTTTCATTCTCTCTTGAATGAGCTTGATTTTCTCCGTAGAATCCTGATAAGGTCGGGGCCTAAAAATTACTTTTCCCATATTTCATTCCAACATATTGGTGATCGACAACTTTTACCATATAGGGCTTCAAAAGGTGCCATTTGTATGCTAGCCTGATAACTGTTATTATATGCAAATTCTACCAAAGGCAAGTGATCATGCCAATTACCTCCAAAATCGATAGCACAGGCTCTGAGCATATCTTCTACCACCTGATTTGTTCTTTCCGTCTGACCATCAGTTTGTGGATGAAAGGCTGTGCTGAAATTCAATCTAGTCCCCAGTGAATGTTGTAGGCTCTTCCAGAATTATGATGTGAATCACGGATCTCTATCAGATATAATAGAGACAGGGACACCATGTAATTTGACAATTTCCTTTATGTACAATGCTGCTAGAATATCCACAAACCATCGACTCTTTATTGGTATGAAGTGTGTAGATTTAGTCAATCGATCTATGATTACCCATATGCCATCGTGTCCTCCTCTAGTCTTAGGTAAACCCATAATGAAGTCCATCCCTATACTCTCCCATTTCCATTCGGAAATATCCAAGGGATGTAATTTACCTGCGGGTCTAAAATGTTCAGCTTTAACTTGTTGGCAGGTTAGACAACGAGACACGAAATCAGCTATCTCTCTCTTCATATTAGGCCACCAGAAACTTCTTTTCAGATCTTGATACATCTTTGTACCTCCTGGATGAATGGAGTACTTGGACTTATGTGCTTCATCAAGGATTAGTTTCTTCATAGCCTCGTGATCTGGTATACATATTCGGCCCTTAAATAACAATCTTCCGTCATTGGAAATAGAAAAATCCGGCCTTTCTTCAACATTGGCCTTAATTTCCAGTAATATAGGATCATCATCTTGTAACTTGACCAAGTCCTCTATTAATGTAGGTTGAGCTTGAATATTAGATATGAAATAATATTCTTCCTTTATGTCAATATCTAAGTTCAATTAAGCAAATTGAGGCACTAGGTTGGTTACACTAATCATAAGACTTGATAGCATACCCATTGGTCTTCTGCTGAGTGCATCTGCTACAGCATTAGCTTTTCCAGGATGATACTGAATAGCAAAATCGAAGTCTTTGAGGTATTCTAACCACCTCCTCTGTCTCATGTTAAGCTCTTTTTGAGAAAATAAGTATTTCAAGCTCTTGTGGTCTGAGTAGACCATAAACTTTTCTCCATAAAGATAATGACGCCAAATTTTCAAGGTGAAAATAACTGCTACCAATTCTAAATCATGCACATGATAGTTTTCCTCGTGCCGTTTCAGTTGTCTTGAAGAATAACATATTACCTTTCCATTTTGCATGAGAACGCATCCTAAGCCAATGCCAGACGCGTCCGTATACACTTTGAATCCACCACCCTCCATTGGTAGTGACAAAACAGGGGCTGTTGTAAGATGATTCTTAAGAGTTTGGAAATTATTCTCACATTCCTCTGACCAGACAAAAGGATTTTCTTTTCTGGTGAGTCTAGTTAAGGGAACTGCTATCTTTGAGAAGTCCTTAATGAATCTTCTATAATAACCAGCTAGACCCAGAAAGCTCCTTACTTCAGACACAGTCGTAGGCCGACTCCAATTCTTGACAGCTTCTACCTTAGAAGGATCCACATCAATACCTTCTTTTGAAATAATGTGGCCTAGGAATGAGACTTCCTCGAGCCAGAATTCACACTTAGTGAGTTTGGCATAAAGCTTGTGTTCTCTAAGTGTTTGTAAAGCTATCCTTAGATGGTCTTCATGTTCTTCTTTTATCTTGGAGTATATCAGGATATCATCGATGAAGATGACAATGAATTGATCCAGGTATGGCTGGAAGACACTGTTCATAAGTTGCATAAATACTGTTGGGGCATTAGTTAACCCAAATGGTATTACCACGAATTCATAGTGGCCATAACGACTTCGAAAAGCCGATTTATAAATGTCCTCTTCTTTGATTCTAAGCTGATGATAACCTGATCTGAGGTCAATCTTAGAAAAATATTCTGCTCCCGAAAGCTGATCGAAGAGCTCATCAATATGCGGCAATGGATACTTGCTTTTAATTGTCAGCTGATTCAGACGCCGGTAATCGATGCATAGCCTGAGAGAACCATCCTTCTTCTTGACAAATAAAACCGGCGCACCCCAAGGGGATGTGCTAGGTCTGATGAAACCCTTGTCTAGTAGTTCCTGCAACTGCCTTTTCAGTTCCTTGAGTTCTGTGGGGGACATCCTGTAAGGGGCTATAAAAATATGTGCTGCTCCTGGAATGAGTTCGATTATGAAGTTCACTTCCCTCTCGGGTGGTAAACTGGGTAGTTCGGATGGAAATACATCTGGGAACTTATTTACAATAGGGATGTCTGCTATAATAATATCCTTGGATTTTGAAATAATGACAGAAGCAAGGAAAGCTTCACATCCTCGCGAGATAAGTTTGCAAGCGTGAAGTGAGGATATAATAGTGGGGTGTTTCTTGTATTTGATGCCAAGAAAAGAGAATCTCGGAAGACCCGGTTTTCGAAAGGATATTATCCTATTTCGGTAATTGATATAAGCATCGTGGTCTACAAGCCAATCTACCCCTAAAATGGCATCATAACCTTTCATGTCAAGGCACACGAGGTTTGCGGGGAGATTGTGACCTTCTACTACCACTTCGCTATTAGGATAATAGTTGGTAAGCTTAGTTCCAGATCCTAAGGGTGTGGAAATAGCAAGATCTGAAGGTAAGGGGACTGATGCAATTGACAACATTTTTGCAAAGGTAGTGGAAATAAAAGAATGAGAGGCACCAGTATCAAATAGCACAAATGCAGGACGAGAACAAATTTGAAGAGTACCTTCCATAAGCCCATCATCCATGGGCGCTTTCTCTTCGTCTAGAACAGCATTGAGGCGAGCCTGCAACCTGTGTCCTCCAGATGACTGGTCTTTCATAAGGGGGCAATCCGGCATGCGATGCTCCCTGCTCCCACAACGTAAACAAGCGCTGAGACGCTTCCAACACTCCTCAGCTAAATGGCCGAATTTCTCACAGAAAGTGCAAGCCGTGACGGCATGTTCCTTCTCCTCCTTAACCTTCTTTTGCTTATGAAAACTCCCACCATTCCCATTCCTAGATCTTTTCTTATTATCACGGCTTTGGTAGGGTTTCGTGATACTAAATTTCTCCTTCTTATGACGCTGATCAGAACGTTGGCTTGACTCTTCTCCTTTCCCTTTTAACTTCTTGACCTTTTCTAAGGTCCTTTCACACAAATATGCTCGTTGAACCATCTCCGCATAGGTACGGATGTTTTGGGTCCCGAGCTGCTGAATGAAGCCGAGTCGTAACCCGTCCATAAACCGATTTGCCTTCAATAAATCGGTATTGATTAGATGTGATGTGTACGGTGCTAACCTTGAGAATTGTAGTTCATACTCTGCCACCGACATCATCCCTTGTCTAATGGAGGCGAACTCCATGGCTTTCCTTTCCTTTACATGCTCGGAAAAATACTTGGTACGGAATAAAGTAAGAAAACCGTCCCACGTATGAGGTGCATCGGCCGGAGGTGCCGGAACCGACTTCCACCATGTACGGGCATCTTTATTTAGTTGAAATGTTGCTAGACGCACCTTCTCCTGATCAGTGCATTGAATAACGTCAAATATCCTATTCATCTCATCGATCCAATTTTCTGCCTCATCGGGATTTGAAGATCCATAGAATCGTGGAGGATTTAGACTCCGGAAGTTGTGATGTAGGTCACCAGCCCTTGCCCCTGCACCACCTTGTGCTATAGTTTGCAATGCCTGAGTGAGGCCGGCAACTGTTTGTTACATACCGTCCCAATCTACGCGATGAGCCATTTGTAAAATAGGGTACCTGAGAGAGAAAAATAACAACTTGTTGTTTCTCATGAAAATCAACCTTAAAGCTAATTAATTATCTTATCTCGGGCTCTACCCAAATCCTCACATGGGTATGGAATTTCTTCCTTAGTTCGTAGGTAGGGGTCCTTAAACCTTGGGCTTATCATATGACCGAAGTCCTGAGATTAAATAGCACCCAAGAGGGGGGTGAATTGGGTGATAAAAATTTCTACCGAGATAGACTCAAATATGCGATAACGTGGGGACACAGAAGAAAACAAGACCAAGACAAATTATGCTTTTGATAAACCACAGGATTTAAATGAAGAAGATCAAGCAATCTAGATCTAAAGGATACAAAATATCTAGATTCACAAGTATGCACAGAAGAGGGATAGGAGATATGGAGCACACCACAAGGAGACAGTGATTTTAAGGTGGTTCGGATGCCACAACGGCAACCTATGTCCACCCCTCACCGACAGTGAGGAACCACACACTATCTTGTAAGGAGTTACAAGATCAAACACACACAACACACACACACTGGGAAGGAGAGTTCCCGCGAGGTGTAAGAACACCCTAATACACACACAGCTACAACGGAGAACACATAACCACATACACACGGATCTAGGAAGATCCACACACACTGAAATGTTTAATGATTACAAGAACCACACATGAAGCTTAAGAGAACAAAATGAATTTAGAACACAAGAAAAGACTCTTGATTTGCTCCCCCTTAATGGATGATTGGATGCTTTGGATGCAGCTTGAATCCTTGGGCTGATCTTCACTTGACTGGATGAAGAAGGATGAAGAACTCTTCTCGGAGCACTGCTCACGTCTACAGTGCTGGATCCCTTCTCTTCCTCTTGGTAGCCCCCTTGATCCACCTTGAGCATTAGGGTTTTCCTCACCCTCTTGTATAAGTTATATAGGCTTTGAATGGTCCATGGACTCCCCCAGACCAAATCCACAATTTCTGGAGGCTTTGAGTGCTAAGGGATTAAACAATTCCAAGTGGAGAGGCTTCTTTCGAAGTGTCAAAAAGTCAACAATATTGGGCAGCTCGGGGCTGGCGGTCGACCTGCAGGGTCTGGCGGCCGACCGCCACTGAGAGACCTGCAGGTGGCCGGTCCCTGGGAGATCCGGTCGACCAGGATTGAGGGGCGATCGACCGCCACTGAGACAGCCTGTAGAAGTTTCTATTCTGTTATTCCAGGTCGACCGGGGTGATGCTGGAGGTCGACCGGACTGTCAAAAACCTGAAAATGAAGAGTTTAGCCCAGAAAAATGTGTCCATATGATCGAGGCATGATTTGAATGATTGGTTAAAGGGTTATTACAAGTTCATTCAATGTACTTAGAAAACCATTTGGAATGCTAAAACCTTAAGTAACAGCATGAAGAGTTCCGACCTTGAAGGCTTATGAAGAACACTTAAGTTATTAGATCCAAGCATGTGAGCAACCCTATGTCCTTGGTTTTGTTATCATCAAAACACCGAGATATATATACAACAATCTCCCCCTTTTTGATGATGACAAAACTCTAGGTCATTCAAACCAAAGTTCATGTTAAGAAAAAAAACAACCACTTGTATGCCAGCAAGAATATGAAATGAGACACAAATGCCACTTGTCTTAGTTCAAAACACCAGTACTTTCAATTCATCATAGTTTCATTACAAGGTACATTAGTGCGAGAGTGAATGCACGACTCTAAAACCAAGGTCTAAAAAAGACTAATACTACTGACAGCCCTCACATGTGCCATGCAAGCAAGCAACACAACCACACAATGACATACATAAGTAGACAATAAACCTGCCCTACTACTTCTCCCCCTTTGTCAACAGCAAAAAGGGATAGGATAGACGAAGGAGGGACTCAAGCAACACTGGACCAAAAGAGAACATGCTAGAGGTGAAAACAAAACAAATCCTCATGGAGCATCTTCAGGAGGTGGCTGATCTGCTGGAGGTGTAAGTGGAAGGCCAAGGTGCCAACGAATGTCGCCAAGATGGTGGGCATGACTGTGAAGAAGATCAAGAATATGACCAATGGATTCATCACGAGCCGCATCCTGGCGTCGCATGCCAAGAAGGGAGAGGTGCATAAAGCTAAAAGATTGGCTAGACTCAGCTAAATCCTCTCGGAAGGAAGTCATGTGGGTGGTGAGAGTGGCCATCTGAGTAGAGAGAGTCTCGAAGGCAGTAGAGAAGATGTCCATGCGCCCTGATATGGTGTCAAACGCAGTGCCCATAGTGTCCCCAAGGGTAGAGAGACGATCCCCAAGGGTATCCACACGAGTCTCCAAGCCGGTAAGCCGCCCGTCAAGAGCCTCGTAGTCCACCGAAGGGCGCTGTCCGGCCCCCTGAGTGAAGATTACCCATGGTGAGACTAGGGTGGAGGAGGCATCTCCAAATCCGGATGAGAAGGAGATGGTGGGGGAGGCTACTCCTCAGCTGGAACTGGAGGGGGGATATCCCCCTCGCCTGGCTATTGTGCTGGTTCTTCTTCTTCCTCACTGATTTCATCTTCCCCATAAACTGGAATGTCCCACACAAGCTCGCCGTCGAGACCAAAGTAGTAGCCAAAATCTATGAAAATTTTATGCTTGTTGTATACATCATCCTGCCTAACATATATGAACTGCTCATTGGCCACATCTATCCCGGCATAAACAAAGATACCGGTCAACTGCGAAGCATATGGAAGAGAGCGTCGGAGGTAGGTACGACAGGTGCTGATCAGATCTGTCATGAGCCGACCCATATTGATTTGAATGCCATTCATGACATGATAGAATAGGAATCTCTGAACTTCTGTAACCTCATCCCGACCGCCCACTTTGGGATAAATTAATGAAGTAAACATGTGGTACAGGACCCGTTGTATTGGAGGAAAATGATTGAAATTTAGTTTGATCAAATTGCTCACACCGTGCACATACTCACAGTTGGTCATAGCAGTAAATGTTGCTGGAACTTCACCAAAACCATATGCCCTATCTGCACCCATGGTGGATACTCCTAGGGCTTGCTGAAATAACTCCAGAGTGATATGAAGCTCCACACCTTCAACCGTGGTGTATAATTGGTCATTCCTCACAAATAAAAACCCATAGAACTGCTGCACCAACCGAGGATAATATCTATTGTATCGGGTAACAAAATCCATCCAACCGTCCTGAACCTCAAAAACAGCGCACAAATTCGGGAAGAGCTCATTCACCTCATTGAAGTCGACCAAGCGAGGGTCGATAATAGGACGTGGAGGTAAAGGTGCTCGAGGCAGAGGAGGAGCTTGCTGAGGTGGAGGAGACGGGGCCTCTGTCCGTTGACGGCTAGCTTGCCCTTGGGCAGAATGCCGAGAGCTCCGTCTGAGCGGCATCCCGACCTCGAAAAACCCACCGGGAAACTCTTCGAACAATCGATCTCAACCCCGGAAACGTGAATGGAGCACTGCTAGGGCTTGGATCGACCTTTCCACAGTGTCGAAGCTGAGAGGGATCTCCACAGACGCACGAGTGACCGTATGAAGGATGTCCCGGGAAGATGACGGGACGACCGAATCGGGTGTGGGTGGAGGGAGAGAGAGTTGTGGGGGCTTGGTTGGTGGAGAGATGGAGTGTTAGGGTTAGGGAAAGGTGGTAGAGAGTGAAAAGGTGTAAAGGAGAGAAGGAAAGAGGGAGAGAGAGCCCTTTAAAGGGGGGTCGGTTGACCCTTAAGTCAGGCCGGTTCGCCGTCGGCGGTCGACCGGCGCGGGCCTGGCGGTCGACCGCCAGGACCAAAAACCCCATTTTTTGAAAAAAAAACTTTTTCTTTCTTTTTTTTGTATTTCTCCCCTTTTTTGATTTTCCTTTTTTTTGATTCTCCTTTCTTTTTTTATGGGGGATAAGCAACCGACTACTTGAACCAACAAGACAGTGGAAGTACGTAGAGGCGAAGATGTGGATACGAGAAGAAGTTTTGATTTCCCCTAGGTAGAACCGTTAGTTCCAGCAACACTGAGTCCACCGATGTATTCAATCAAGGAATATTTGTCCGTAGAATTATTTTTCAAGGAGGGCTAAATATAAGTATCACTACCAGAAAAGCGGGATTTCAGACGGAATTTTCAGACGGAATTTTCAGACGGAAATTTCCGTCTGAAATTTGTGACGGATTTTTTTCCGTCGGAAATCCCGTCTGAAATTTGCAATTACACACCGAATTTCAGACGGAAATTGTGACGGAAAATATTCCGTCACAAATTTCAGACGGAATTTGGGACGGAAAATTTAATCTGTCAGAAATTTATGACCAAGAATTTGTGACGGCCACATTTGTGACGGATCCGTCTGACAATCCATCACAAATGTGTCTTCTCACGGATTTTCAGACGGAAATTAATCCGTCACAAAATTTTTGCGCCCCCAATCCGTCGCAAATGTGCCTTTGCGACGGATTGGGGGCACAAACATTTTGTGACGGATTAATTTCCGTCTGAAAATCTGTGAGAAGACACATTTGTGATGGATTGTCAGACGGATCCGTCACAAATGTGGCCATCACAAATTCTTGGTCATAAATTTCTGACAGATTAAATTTTCCGTCCCAAATTCCGTCTGAAATTTGTGACGGAATATTTTCCGTCACAATTTCCGTCTGAAATTCGATGTGTAATTGCAAATTTCAGACGGGATTTCCGACGGAAAAAAATCCGTCACAAATTTCAAACGGAAATTTCCGTCTGAAATTTCCGTCTGAAATCCCGCTTTTTCTGGTAGTGTATGTACATGCAGGCATTCAACGGTGAATGAAGACACACAATGCATTCAACGGTAAATTCAATATGCATGTTTTTCTACCCGTGATGCACATGAATTTCTACAAATGCAACCCTATACCTTAGATGCACATCTATGTATGTATGCTCTCACCCTTGCACATCCCAAGTTCTCTTCTTATCTTATAGAATTGATCCTGGTTTAGGGGTTTGGTGAAGATGTCAGCTAGCTGATTGTGTGTCAATGAAGTTCAATTCAAAGACCCCTTTCCCTACATGATCTCTCAGAAAGTGATGACGAATATCTATATGTTTGGTCCTTGAGTGCTGAACAGGATTTTTTGACAAATTAATTGCACTGGTATTATCACACAGTATTGGAACAGTTTTTATTTCAATATCTAAGTCAAACAGTTGGTTTTTGATCCAAAGTACTTGGTCTCCACAACTTCCGACGGCTATTGTAACACCCTCAAATATAGCAAAGTTGTACTCTATATCACCGAGGCGTCTTTTCAAGTATCGACTCTGTTCTTGTAAAGAACTCCGAAGTTAAGCGAGCTTAATGGGGAGCAGTACCGGGATGGGTAACCTGCTCGGGAAGTCCCTCATTCTGGAGCCGATTACCCTTATAAAAGGGATAAAACCGTGAGGCCGATAGACCAAAGCGGATAATACCTCGATGGTATAGAGTACGGGGCGTGACAGAATGGTATCAGAGCTATACCCTAGCTGGAAGTGTGGGAACTAAGTGCCATGTAGGGCAAAGTGCTACGCTATGGGAGCCAACTCTTGAGTCCGTAATGGAGCAAAGTGCTATATAGTGGGAGCCACCTCTTGGGCATGTAGGGGCCACATCTAGAGTCCTACCTGCCTGGGGGTTTGATTGCATGATTTCGTGCTATATGTGCCTAGCGACGAGAACGTCGCCTATATAAGAGGGGTAGATTGTAACACCCTCAAATATAGCTAAGTTGTACTCTATATCATCGAGGTGCCTTTTCAAGTATCGGCTCAAAACCGTGAGGCCGATAGACCAAAGCGGACAATACCTCGATGGTATAGAGTACGGGGCGTGACTGTCACGCCCCAATGTGGAATATCGGGACGTACAGTTAGAGACTAGCTAGAGATAATATTAATATGCTAAACTAAACAATCGTACAGGTGCTATGGAAAGAAGTACTTCTATTGATCAAGAAAGACTCCAAGTTTTATTACAATAACCATAAATGCTTAAACACGATCAACCATAACTTCCAAACTGATTCTAATACAATAACTGACTCCAAAAGGCAAATAAAGTGCTAACACAACACTAAGGAGTAACTAATGTAAATAACTATGCCAACTCGGCATCTACTAACAGGTACACTCAAGGGTATCACTCTTGTCCCTCCCCTTCAGTATGCGCATCGTCACCTGAATAGCTTGGAAAGGGGGAAAACAACTATATGAGCTAACGCTCAGTAGATAATAACAGGCAAGTTTACATGATTAACCAATTAGTTACATTTTCATATGCAATGACAAGAAAAGAAATAACTGACGAGACGATAAAACATCGTAATATAAGATCTTGCAAGGTCAAGAAATATATGATGACAAGAACTTAACCAGAATATCAAGTACAAGAATGTTCAATAGGAAATTGAAATATAGAATTGGCCAACAAGCAAGTGTTTTAAACATCAAGTCAAGCACGATAATGTAACAAGTATAACAAGAGATTTTCTGTCGTAGACATCACGCTGATCATGCACTCGGTGCAATACCTCACCATGTCATTACAAACTTCCATGGGCACAAGTACTTTTCGGGCGCTCTCCCCAGAACTAGACCGGGCCCTTATGATGCGTTGGCATTGATTTGTTGGATCCAAGATCCCAAGTTTTGTCTAGACATTTAATCAAGTTTAATGGCCAATTAATCAGAGGAATTTCTGTCAAAAGTACGAGATTTAAGGACTAACATGTCCTACGATTCATTAACTTAAAAAACTCGGTATACAGTCACTTCTGGGCCGTTTGACAAGACATACGGCTACTACTAGCCGCATTACAAGAGCTGGACCAAACTCAGTCCACGAGGTCAAGAATGAACGGTTGATAGTGTGCCGTTCAGGTAAGTAAGCAATACGTGACTTTAATACACAATTACGATACTTATACGGACTACACTAGACCGTTCATGGAGACAAGCAGTCAACTATGGTTCATGTGCTGATTAGCCCAAGTCGATCCGTGACTTATAACTCAGCGATTTGGTCACGAATTTCCAGGTTGTAGTCGGGTCATATGGGTCTCAAAATGGCGGATTCTAACTCGCCGGATAGAGTGTCCGGGTAGAATCGTACTAAGGGACAGCAATTTAGGCTTAATGGCCGTAATGCCATATAGATTGTTAGTGTGCTATTAGTCTATTCTACCAAGGTATAAGGGATTTTAATTGATTTCCTAACAGCCATTTCAAAATACCTTGATTCGTGAATTATTATAAATCTTAATTTCAAGAGATAAGTTAATTACAAGATGGTAACTCAAGATACTAGAACAAGCCAATAATGACAATAGACAGTAATACATGACAGCAATTTACTTTCAAAATTATCATTTTATTATATGAGTTTCTAATTAACCATTTGTGCGTTGAAGTGGAGATAGTAATCGGAATGTTTTATACACTTTGATTGAGTGCAGGGACCATTGTTCTTCAATTTTGGATTGAGAAACACCAGGCTTAATTTGAGATCATAGGGTTGCATGCATGGGTCATTGGTTTCTCAAAATATGATTTTCAATTGGATTGGGTTTGAATGGGTCGATCCCCTCACGGTCCAGATTGATCCTCGGGCCAAAAACAAGCCTACCGGGTCTGTCAGCATATGGGTCGACCCCTGGAAAACCAAGGGTCTGCCTGTGTGTGGGTCGACCCATGGGGTCGACCCCTGCACAGACAGACTGCTGTCTACTATTTGGGTCGACCCAATGGGTCGACCCCTGGAAAACCAGGGGTCTGCCAGCGTGTGGGTCGACCCCAATGGGTCGACCCCTGCGTTCGCAGATGCGAATGTAACTTCCGGAAACCCATGAATCTCACCCAATTGGGGTCTAATTAGACTGAGATCTTAACCCCATGCCCCTAGTGATGTGACACGACCCCTCGGACCTAGATTTGCAAGCAATCGAACCGAACGGCGGACCCACTCAAGCGGCTTCACCCGCGTCGCGCACACCTGGGTCCGTAGGTGGACCGGCGATAGTGGTGAGGGTCCGAGGATGGACCTCGCCTTTCCAAGGATTTGACTAGCTTGGGCTGAACCCCTAAGGGCCTGGGATGCCCAAATCCGTGGGCGGCCAGCACGCCAAGGGCGTGGGATGTAGTGGCTCTCTCACAACTCGCTCCGCGGCGGACACTCGATTTGATTGATTTTGCATCGGGCACTCCCTCGCCACCGACGGAACTAAGAAGCAATACTAGTTAAGCAAGAAGTGCTAACCAAGAGGAGTGCAACCAGGAGCTCACCTGATCGGCGTGAAGACGCCGATCCCGGCCGGAGACGAGGGCGAGCGGGGAAGCGTGGGCTACCCACACGCCGCGCCGATGAAGCTTCGGCCGATGACCTGCTAATACATGCACTACTCCTCACGCAGGAGGGGGAACTTGGGGTGGGGAGAGTAGGGTACAAGCAAACACTACCTCCACGCAGGGAGGGGCGCTAAGCCGGCCAGGCGGGGAGGGGAGATTAGCTTGGATCGCGCCGATGGAGCACCTTGCCGATTCTGTCCCGGTCTGGAACAGCAGAACAGGGGGTCGGAGTGCTCGCTGCTGTGCACTCCTCCGAACTCAGAATTCAACGAGACTGGCGCCAAAACGTCACTGACAGACCCAGGTACGTCTGTGAATTTTTGTGGGCGCTTCTGAAGTCGACACCGGCCGGGATGGGCTCTGGAACAGGGTCTCTGCGATCATATTCGGACTGCTTCCTGGGTGTAGCAGCAGATGGATGAAGTCACCACGACAGTTCCCGAAGTCCAAATGTGGTAGGACCAAGTCGAGGACGACCGTGGACGAGTCTTCTACGAGCAGCAACCAAGATGGACACCAGATGATGTCGGGGTGGCAAGGAGAGGTCTGTTGAGTGACGGGGGGTCAGGACAAGACCCTGATGGTCTGTTCTGCGCACCTGGGAGAGAAAAATTGGAAACTGCTCTTCCTGATGCCGAACGGGATGCCTCTTGTGGGTGATGGTAGATGCCTTGTAGTAGCAGCTCTCGGCCAAGTGGCGCCTTCAGAAGTTGAGGGGTGTGGCTGTAGTAGCTTCTGCACTGCAGCTCTGGTCCAGGTTCTGGTCCTGGTTGCGCAGTCGGACGAGAATGGGCACCACGATCTTTAGGGAAGTAGGAACAATACGATTCCACCTCGCCTGTGAAGAAGACTGGAAGACCTTTCCGGCGATGTATGGTGCACCTCCAGATGATGTTGGACAACACCAGGGCAATCTCTTCAAGTGGAGCTTCGTCTGCTGCCTGCGAACTGGATAGAGTAGGTTGGTGAATGAAGTTGATAGTGGTGGGAGGGATGATGGGGCTGCAATGGGGAGAGGGCTAATGGCTGTGGGGCTTGGATGGAGGTGGATACAGGTGGTGGAGAGGCTGGAGAAGAGGGCTGGGTCGCAGCTAGCAGGTGGAGGGGGAGGGGGTTGCGACCAAGGGTGGAGGGTGAGAGAGAGAGGGGGGGCGCAAGTGGCTTGGAGGGAGAGGGAAATTTGAACTGAGTTTAATGTGGGGTTGGTTAATGTGGCCTTGGGAAGGGGAGGAGTTGCCTTGGGGAGGGGAAAGGTTACTTGGGAGAGGGGATTCTCTCTTGGGAAAATGAAGGGTTGTATGGGGAAGGGGAAAGGTTGCTTGGGAGGAGGGAGAGGTGCCTAGGAGAAGGGGATTCCACCTAGGGGTTGGAGGGGGATTAAATGGGAGGTATGGGGAAGGAGGAGGGGTCTTAATTAAGGGTGAATAGGGAGGAGAGAGAGTGAATTTTGAAATTTAGAGAGAGGAGGAGAGAGAATGGGGTTCGCCCCCTTTAGAGAGAGAGAGAGAAATATAGAGAGGGCTAGAGAGGTAGAGTGAGAGAGAGAGAGAGAGCACAGGGGTTTCAATATTCAACTCAAAATTTTCATTCAACAATTCATTAGTTTCAACTGGTGGGATTGGGGTCCTATTTATAGGAATCCCACAATTCAACAAAAGTCCCTGACTCTTAGACTAATGACAACTAACCAAGGGGAAAAGGGGCGCCCCTGGGCCAAGCCCATATAACTGGGCCCATTAACCAATCTAACTGACGTAATGATAATAAACTTAGGTAGAAGACTCATTAACCTAGGGACTTGACTCAAATAAAAGAAAAATTACAATGATATGACTCCAGAAAAATATGAAAATTGCATAACTTGACTCAAGAAATCAAGACGAACACATTGGCGATCATCGGGACCCATGGAGGAATGGGAAGTGGTAAGCGATGTCCCCATCATACTCCCGGGGTGCAGAGAACTCGACTCTATCGAGTGAGGGTCCTCCCTGCTGCAGTACTACTCCAATAGGTCAGGATCCAGCTGCTAGAGATCCTCCCGACTCACCCAGGCATCGTCCGAAGGTGGCCGTCCCTTCCACCTAACCAGGTATCGCTCATACGCCTTGCTCCGTGTGTTGGTGACCTGTTCATCTAATATCCGCTCCACTTGATCACGCTGGTATCTCAGGCTGGATGGAGCTCTCTGAGGTGTGGGGACGCTCTCAAGGGGTGGGGTAGGCTGGATCTCCTCACTGGGTGTCACCGTGGGACCCTTGTAGGGCACCAGGTCAGCCACATAGAAAGTGGGGCTTACTCCGTACTCTTCAGGAAGGTCCAACACATAAGTATTTGTGCTAAGGCGCCTCAACACCTGAAAGGGGCCGGCTCCACGCGACCTCAATTTTGAGACATTCCCAGGGAATAACCTCTCAGTTCTCACCATCACAAAATCACCAACTTGGAATTCTTGGTGGCGGCGGTGGGAATAAGCCGACTTCTTGTAAATCACATTGCTCTTGTTGATGTTTTTGCAAATATCCTCATGCAACTCTCTAAGGTGTTGACTCCCAGTGGATAATGGGGGTCCTGAACAACCAAAAGTGGACCTAGCATGCCATGGTGCTACGTAGACTTTGATGGACCTAGGAGGACCGGGACATCCATAGGTGAACCTATTATGCAAAAGAGTGTTTGATGTCGGGGGTCCCGGACATCCATGAATGTTTCCTTCATGCTTAGACTTCACGATGACTGACTTTGGGGGGCCTGGACATCCAGATGTGAACCTATCATGCATCGGTCCTAGTGCGTGAGTGACGCAAATGATGTGACTAGTCTGACCACATGATGCGAAAGGTTGTGATACATGGTTTCCTATCAAGATGGTCCCATTTGTGAGTTTTGGGGGTTTCCACTCGTGGGGATCGAAGCGGTTCTTGGGATGGGTCACTCCCTTATTTCCAAGGTTGATGTCACCCTTGGTATTGACTCTCATAGTGTGGGCGGAATTTCAGAATGGGTGGGTTAGGACTGACATGGTGGGTGAGGGTAGGAGGGAGTGGGTGGTGAGTGATGGGTACTTGGAAGCCCATAGGGGGTGGCCAAACAGATCAAGATGGGTTAAGGGGTGAGTGACGTGGAGGGGGGTTTCAATCCAAGTGATCGCCCTAGGGTCCCTAGCACACATAGGGAAGTGGAAGTCATGACCCTGGTGGGACCCAATGCAATGCTCCTTGTAGGAGGGTAAGGGGGTGATGTAAGACTCATTAGGCTCGGGTAGAAATAATAAGAGTTTACTCATGCAAGGACCCTTGGTGTAAATGGAGGTGATGGTCCCGAGGGAGGAGTGTGAGAAACTAAGGTACCCCATGTGGCTTGGTTCTAAGGCCCACATGTTTGTCACCTCTATTTGCCAAAGTACACTCTTAATCAAGTCCCTCATGGCTCCCACAAAGGAGAACGATTGGTAGGTTGTGTGGAATGGAGGAGTGGGCAAAATTGGGTAATGATTCTCCATAGAGGGGTGCATGATGTGGAGGAGGAGGTTTTGCTTAAGCCACTCAATGAGAGGTTCCCCTAAAATCACAGTTCTTATGGAAGGGTGGGTGGGGGGACTTGGTTGGTCATCTGGCAACTCAAGGGGGAGGATGTTCCTAGTTAGGCTCGTTGTGGTCTCTTTGGATAAAGAGGAGCCTTCTTGACCCAACCTTTGGCATTGGGCTTCATATTCTTCCTCCTAATCTAGGGAAGCCTCATATTCCTCAATCACGCTCTCATCCTTTTGGGGTGTGGGGGTTTTGCTTTCCAAAGGAATGGGAAGGTCTTTTGTGGATGGGGTGATGAAGGTTGGGGTATGGTGCACCCGGGGTGGTGAGGGTGCTTGAACTTGGGTTGGGTTTGGGAGTGGAAGAAGTGGAGACCTAAGTTGGGGTAGGATTGGGGTTGGTAGTGGAAGATGGGTGGGTCGAGGAGGATTGGGTTGATTGATTTTGGGAGGTGTGTCCCTTTTAGGGGAAGATGGATGGGTAGTGGTGGGGACTGTGGAAGCTTGTGGGGTGTGGGTTTGACGGAGAATTTTAGGTTGGGTGATGGCCGTCATGGGCCTAGGTGGAGTGAGGGTCACTTTGGTTTGAATGGTGGTGGTGATCGGGATAGGAATCATTTGGGGTGGTGGAGTTTGGGTCCTAAGGGAAGTCTTGGGTTGACTGGGAGGAAACGGGGGAGTGGGAGTGCTCTTCGGGTTATGGTCCTCACGGTAGGAGTTGGGGAGGTATTGGAACCTAAGTTGGGTCTTCATGTCTTCCCAGGTATGGATTGGTTCTTCCCTCCTAATCCTCTTCCTAGTTTCCACACTCATCCAATAGGTCTTAGCAAGGTTGGTAAGGTGCATTTTTGCGAGCCTAACTTTCCTATCTTCCGTCATAGGGTACCAACCAAAGTATCGGCCCATAGCACTCTCCCATTTTAGGTAGACATGTGGATTATGTGACCCATCAAAGTAAGGAGCCTCAACCTTAATCATCCTCAAGAGGTAGTCATCCGGGTCCTCCCGTGGTCGCCTTTCAAAATGTCTAGGTTGGCGGGGCCTCTCATACTCACGCTGGAAGTCATCCTCAAGGTCCTCCCTATCAAGTTCAACTGGTGGAGGGGTGCCCTTTGGGCATGGTTCCTAGGTGGGGCTCTAGCTTCATCGAGTCTCTCTAGGCGGGTGGAAATCCCAGTCATTTTCTCCGAGAGGGCTTGAATGGCAGCCTCAAGTCGATCCATTGGAGCTTGGGAAGCCTCCCTAGGGATGTTTGGGTAACCTTGGGGAATGGGATTCATGGGGGAACCGAGGTAGAGGGGTCGGCTCGGTACAAGGTACCACTACGGGTGGACATGCACACGGATGATGAAAATGCAAAGACCCTAGGACCTAGGCTTGTAGAGACAAGTCTAGAACTTGCTCTGATACCAATTTGATGTGACACGACCCCTCAGACCTAGATTTGCAAGCAATCGAACCGAACGGCGGACCCACTCAAGCGGCTTCACCCGCGTCGCGCACACCTGGGTCCGTAGGTGGACCGGCGATAGTGGTGAGGGTCCGAGGATGGACCTCACCTTTCCAAGGATTTGACTAGCTTGGGCTGAACTCCTAAGAGCCTGGGATGCCCAAATCCGTGGGCGGCCAGCACGCCAAGGGCGTGGGATGTAGTGGCTCTCTCACAACTCGCTCCGCGGCGGACACTCGATTTGATTGATTTTGGATCGGGCACTCCCTCGCCACCGACGGAACTAAGAAGCAATACTAGTTAAGCAAGAAGTGCTAACCAAGAGGAGTGCAACCAGGAGCTCACCTGATCGACGTGAAGACGCCGATCCCGGTCGGAGACGAGGGCGAGCGGGGAAGCGTGGGCTACCCGCACGCCGCGCCGATGAAGCTTCGACCGATGACCTGCTAATACATGCACTACTCCTCACGCAGGAGGGGGAACTTGGGGTGGGGAGAGTAGGGTACAAGCAAACACTACCTCCACGCAGGGAGGGGCGCTAAGCCGGCCAGGCGGGGAGGGGAGATTAGCTTGGATCGCGCCGATGGAGCACCTTGCCGATTCTGTCCCGGTCTGAAACAGCAGAACAGGGGGTCGGAGTGGTCGCTGCTGTGCACTCCTCCGAACTCAGAATTCAACGAGACTGGCGCCAAAACGTCACTGACAGACCCAGGTACGTCTGTGAATTTTTGTGGGCACTTCTGAATTTGACACCGGCCGGGATGGGCTCTGGAACAGGGTCTCTACGATCAGATTCGGACTGCTCCCTGGGTGTAGCAGCAGATGGATGAAGTCACCACGGCAGCTCCCGAAGTCCAAACGTGGCAGGACCAAGTCGAGGACGACCGTGGACGAGTCTTCTACGAGCAGCAACCAAGATAGACACCAGAAAACGTCAGGGTGGCGAAGAGAGGTCTGTTGAGTGACGGGGGGTCAGGACAAGACCCTGATGGTCTGTTCTGCGCACCTGGGAGAGAAAATATGGAAACTGCTCTTCCTGATGCCGAACAGGATGCCGCTTGTGGGTGATGGTAGATGCCTTGTAGTAGCAGCTGTCGGCCAAGTGGCGCCTTCAGAAGTTGAGGGGTGTGGCCGTAGTAGCTTCTGCACTGCAGCTCTGGTCCAGGGTCTGGTCCCGGTTGCGCAGTCGGACGAGAATGGGCACCACGATCTTTAGGGAAGTAGGAACAATACGATTCCACCTCGCCTGCGAATAAGACTGGATGACCTTTCCGGCGATGTATGGTTCACCTCCAGATGATGTCGGACAGCACCAGGTCAATCTCTGCAAGTGGAGCTTCTTCTGCTGCCTGCGAACTGGATAGAGTAGGTTGGTGAATGAAGTTGATAGTGGTGGGAGGGGTGAAGGGGCTGCAATGGGGAGAGGGCTAATGGCTGTGGGGCTTGGATGGAGGTGGATAGAGGTGGTGGAGAGGCTGGAGAAGAGGGCTAGGTCGCAGCTAGCAGGTGGAGGGGGAGGGGGTTGCGACCAAGGGTGGAGGGTGAGAGAGAGAGGGGGGGCGCAAGTGGCTTGGAGGGAGAGGGAAATTTGAGCTGAGTTTAATGTGGGGTTGGTTAATGTGGCCTTGGGAAGGGGAGGAGTTGCCTTGGGGAGGGGAAAGGTTACTTGGGAAAGGGGATTCTCTCTTGGGAAAATGAAGGGTTGTATGGGGAAGGGGAAAGGTTGCTTGGGAGGAGGGAGAGGTGCCTAGGAGAAGGGGATTCCACCTAGGGGTTGGAGGGGGATTAAATGGGAGGTATGGGGAAGGGGGAGGGGTCTTAATTAGGGGTTAATAGGGAGGAGAGAGAGTGAATTTCAAAATTTAGAGAGAGGAGGAGAGAGAATGGGGTTCGCCCCCTTTAGAGAGAGAGAGAGAAATAGAGAGAGGGCTAGAGAGGTAGAGTGAGAGAGAGAGAGAGAGCATAGGGGTTTCAATATTCAACTCAAAATTTTCATTCAACAATTCATTAGTTTCAACTGGTGGGATTGGGGTCCTATTTATAGGAATCCCACAATTCAACAAAAGTCCCTGACTCTTAGACTAATGACAACTAACCAAGGGGGAAAGGGGCGCCCCTGGGCCAAGCCCATATAACTGGACCCATTAACCAATCTAACTGACGTAATGATAATAAACTTAGGTAGAAGACTCATTAACCTAGGGACTTGACTCAAATAAAAGAAAAATTACAATGATATGACTCCAGAAAAATATGAAAATTACATAACTTGACTCAAGAAATCAAGACGAACACATTGGCGATCATCAGGACCCATGGAGGAATGGGAAGTGGTAAGCGATGTCCCCATCACCTAGGTTCTTGGTGGACATATTAGGGTCATACTACAAGGGTTTGGAACACTAAATTCACCAGAAAACCAATCGAAATCACAATCTATCTAGGAAGAACACTTAAAAAACCTAGTCTTAGCATGCTTCTAATCAAACACGAAATACTCTAAGCATGGTCTGTAAAAATTGGGACTTTCTACGCCAAATGATAGATAACATGCTGATGATTACAACCATGTACATTAATTAGAGTTGGGTTTGTTATCATCTACCTGAATCGAAGAGAGATTTAGAAGTTAGAATGAAGAACGCCCGTTTGACAGCCCTTCACTATTTCCATGAGATCTCCCTCCACACCTAATAGAATTTGGGGCTTTTACTACCAATGGAAAGCTAACTAAGAGAGGAACAAAATGGTATATTTAATTACATGTTTTGGCCAAGATTACCTACCTCAATCGAGGGAAGGAAGAGGGCCTAAGAAAAACCCGCGAACTCGGACACTCCTCCAATAAATGCGAGAGATCTCACTAGATCGGAATCCTCTGCGACCACCACTGCTCCCAAATGAAAATAGACACATAGTGCTTTATTTTAATAGGTCATACTCATTTTGGATCCTTCCAGGAAGGGAGAAATCGACCCATCAAGTGGCGTGTTCAAAACACCGCCGAAATTGTTGACCTAGCCCATGCGCGACCAAATGCTTCCCATACGTTAAAAATTTCGTGGCATTGTGAGAGGGGAAATGATCCTCTCTTTAATACCTTTCATTTGCCCCTGGTTTGGGCTCATTTGGTTAAGGAATGAGCTCGGATTGAGGATTTTAATGTGGGGTTAACATTGAGCACGAATTTGGCTAGGTATGTGTGAAAATTTGACTAATCCCACTAATTCGGCCTAGTTAATGATTTTATTAGGGTTGGCCATAGAAGAAAAAATTGTTAAACGTAATTGATTCTACTAGAATATGATTTTTATGGATTTTTATAAAATAGTCGAAATGTGTCTTATTCTATTTATTAAATAATTAATCTAATTAATTTCGAATTAATTCCCATTAATTCAAATAAATTCAAATAATTTCTAATTAAATTTCTAAAAGAATTTGGGATATTACAGCTACATATTCAGCCTTGGCTATTGAGAGAGCTACTGAATGTTGTTTCTTGGAGGCCCATGAGATTAGGTAACCACCAAGAAACTGACAGTATCCACTTATACTTTTATGATCTACAATGCACCCAACATAATCCGCATCGGTATAGGTAATTAAATCAAAGGAACCACCGATAGGAAACCATAAGCCAAAGTCTATTGAGCCAATGAGATAACTAAAGATGCGTTTCACAGCTGATAAATGAGATTCCTTGGGGCATGACTGAAAACGGGCACGAAGACATACACTGAATTGAATGTCAGGGCGACATGCTGTAAGGTACAGTAGTGATCTGATCATATCTCGAAACAGTGTAGGATCTACTGTTTTACCATTTTCATCTCTATCCAGCTTTGTGGTAGTGGCCATGGGAGTTGATATGGGTTTTGCTTCCGCCATCCCGTATTTCTTCAGCAATTCCATAGTTTATTTGGCTTGATTGATAAAAATTCCTTCTGAAGTTTGTTTCACCTGCAATCCAAGAAAAAAGTTCAGCTCCCCCATTAAGCTCATCTCGAATTCTCCTTGCATAGTCTTTGCAAATTCCTCGCATAAAGCATTGTTAGTAGCTCCAAAAATAATGTCATCCACATACACTTGAACTACTAAAATGTCATTACCTGATTTCCTTGTGAAAAGTGTTTGATCAACCTTACCTCTCTTGAACCTATTTTCAGCCAGAAAAGAGGTAAGCCGTTCATACCATGCCCTTGGTGCTTATTTTAGTCCGTACAAGGCCTTTTGGAGTTTGTACACATGTCGTGGATGTTTGGAATCTTCAAAACCTGGCGGCTGCTCTACAAAGACATCCTCCTTGATATAACCGTTAAGAAATGCAGATTTAACATCTATTTGAAATAGTTTAAAATTCAAGGAGCAAGCATAGGACAGTAAGATCCGGACTGCTTCAAGTCTAGCAACTGGTGCAAAGGACTCATCAAAATCAATGCCCATCTCCTGGCTGTACCCCTTGGCCACAAGCCGGGCCTTATTCCTCACAATTAAACCCGCATCATTTAGCTTGTTTCTGAAAACACGAGTTCCAATAGTAGGATGATTTTTAGGATGCGGCACGAGAGTCCACACCTTGTTTCTTTCAAACTGATGCAGCTCTTCATGCATAGCCTGAATCCAGGATTCATTTTGGAGAGCTTCATGAATGTCCTTGGGCTCTTCTTGTGAAAGAAGGGCCATCAAGTCCTCCTCTTCAACCTGCCTTAGAGAGGACCTAGTTTTTACCCCATCCTCCAAATTACCTATGATGTTCGCAGCTGGATGATCCTTTAGAAGAGTGGAGGAACTGAGCAAGTCAGTATGCTGCACTTGTGGTTCTTGCAGTGTCTCAATTGTAGGATCCTCATCTTCCTCATTTTTGCACGAGGTTGCCTTCAATGGTTCATCCTTAGCTTTGACATATGATGAGTTCCTGGGATCTTCATCTGCATCCAGAGTGGAAGAAATTTGATTTGTGAGTTTTGAATCGGATTCATCAAAAATAACATTAGGGCTTTCTTCAACGACCAAAGTCCTTTTATTGAATAATCGGTAAGCTCTAGAATTGAGTGCATAACCTAGAAAAATACCTTTATCACTCTTTTCATCAAACTTACTCAAGTTGGACTTACCATGGTTCAAGACATAGCAAGGGTATCCAAAGGGTTTAAGATAGGAGATGTTTGGCTTCTTACCCTTGTAGAGCTCATATGGAGTTTTCTTTAGAATGGGCCTTACCATTGCCCTGTTTATGATGTAGCATGCTGTACTCACGGCTTCAGCCCAAAAATACTTAGGTAGGGAGTTTTCACTGAGCATGGTCTGTGCCATGTCTATCAACGTTCTATTCTTCCTCTCTACTACACCACTTTGCTGGGGCGTCCTTGGTGATGAAAAATTATGTGTGTACCCCTGTTCTTCACAGAACATACTGAATTCATGATTTTCAAATTCACCACCATGATCACTCTGGATTGTGGTGATGAGGTAACCCTTTTCATTCTGGATTTTTCTGCAAAACACTTGAAACTCCATCAGGGCATCACTTTTATTAGCTAAAAATAGCACCCATGTGAATCTGGAAAAATCATCAACAATCACAAAGCCATAGGATTTTCCTCCTAGGCTAGATGTTCTAGTAGGACCAAAAAGATCAAGATGCAACAGTTCCAAAGGCCTAGCGGATGAAACAATGTTTTTGTTTTTGAAGGAAATTCATGTTTGCTTGCCTTTCGTGCAAGCTTCACAGATTCTATCACTTTCAAATTTTAATTTAGGCAGTCCAATCACCAGGTCATGTCTAGACAACTTAGAGATAACTCCAAAACTAGCATGACCTAACCTTCGGTGCCATGACCAAGCATTTTCATGATTGTTCGCAACCAAGCAGAGATCATCACACGAAACGTTATCAATATCAACAGTATAAACATTGTTATTCCTTTTCCCAAGAAATTTAATCTCATTTGAGTTTTTGTTTAAGACAATGCAGTGGGTTTCATCAAAAACAACTTTAAAACCCTTATCGCACAATTGACTTATGCTAAGTAGATTATGATTCAGGCCTTTCACCAAGAGCACATCTTCAATAAGAATTTCAGAATTCTTACCAATATTGTCAATCCCAACGATTTTACCTTTGTCTTGACCTCCAAAGACAACTGAACCTCCATCCTTATCTTGCAGTGTGGAGAACACTCTCTTGTCCCCTGTCATATTCCTTGAACACCCGCTATCCAAGTATCATTTGCTCCCCCTAGCTTCAAGACATATCTGCAAGAAGAAAAATTCTCATGCAATTATTTTTGGTACCCAAGCTAGTTTGGGTCCGTAGGAGTTAGTCCAGTTCTTAGTATATCTTTTCTTGGTCCAAGAGACATGATTTCTAGGTGGGCTTTGTCTAAACCAGCAGTTCACAATAGCATGACCAAATCTACCACAATTATAGCAATTAATAGGTGCAAACTTTCCTTGAAACTGTCGTGATTTGGGTTGATCATGTTTTGGTTCAGGCTTTGAATATGAAGCATGATTTTCACCTTTTTCATGAGCAAATGATGTGGTGATCTTATGCTCAAAAGATTTTTGATTTTATGGAGTGTATCCAAGACCTTCTTTTTAAAAATTGACTTTCACTCCCAACAAATTATCTAGGTTTTGCTTGCCCTTAACAAACTTAGACAACGTGAACTGAAGATCATCCACTTCTTTTTCCAAGCTCACAGTTTTCCTTTTAAGTTCTGAGTTTGTGGATTTCAGAATTTGTTCTTCAATTTTCATTTTTTCACATGCTTTCTCCATTTCAACTACTTTGCAAGATAGTTCTTCTTTGGCTTTATCACAGTCTGAAATAGTTTGTAATAGACTTTCTCTTTATTCCGTGGCCTCAAACCATTCATGTTCCAATTTTTCAAATTTGAAAAAGATATCTTCATGTGACAAGTCATCAAGTTTCTTTTTGAGAGTTTTGTTTTTAGATCTGATCTTCTTGCATTTTGTATACAATTTTTCATATTCAGATTCCCATTGTTCATTGGAAATGAAATCAGGGTCAGAGTTTACCTCCGTGGATTCATCTTCATGTGCCCTGAGGCACAAGCTTTCCACAAGTTCTTGGATCTCTTCATCAGATGGTTCATCTTCTTCGTCCCTCCATGTGGCGACCATGGCTTTGGGTTTCTTGAAATTATCCTTCTTGAATTTCTTTTTCAGATCTGAACATTCACCTCTCATGTGCCCGGGCTTCTTGCATTCATAGCATATGATGCTACTTGGCTTGCTCGACTCGCCTTTGGTCTGCGTGGGCTTTCTTTGCCCTTTTCTAAAGTTTCCCTAAAAGTTTCTCTTCTTCCTTAGAAATTTCCTCACTTGGTGAGTTATCATCACCAATTCTTCCTCTTCATTGCTTCCGTCACTTGATTCACCTTGTTGTAATTTGTCATCGGAGTGATGAGCTCTCAGTCCAATGACCTTTTTCTTCTTGATGTCTTCATCAACTATTCTCCTTATATTTATCTCATAGGTCATGAGTGACCCTATGAGTTCATCCAGGGTGAGAGTAGACAAGTTCTTTGAATCTTCAATCACCGTGGCCTTTGTGTGCCATGCCGACGGTAGGGACCTTAGCACTTTCCTTACGAGGTCAGAATTTGAGTATTCTTTCCCAAGACTCTTGAGACCATTTGTGATCTCTGTTAGCCTTGCAAACATGTTGGAGATGGTTTCTTTAGGTTTCATCTTAAATAACTCATAGTCAGTGACTAGGAGGTTCGCCTTGGTTTCCTTGACTTCTGAAGTTCCTTCATATATGAGTCGCAGCTTGTCCCACATTTCTTTGGCCGAGCTGCACATGGAGACACGAGAGAATTCATTAGGGTGTATAGCACATTGCATGATATTCATGACACTATAGTTAGCGGTGCATTTCTTAATTTCCTCAGGTGTCCATTTATCTTCATCATCCCCTAGTTTATGAGGACCCTTGTCCACAACTCTCCAAACTTCGTACTCTTGAGCCCTAAGAAAGACATGCATTCTATTTTCAGTACGAGTAGTTTGAACCGTCAAAGTAGGGAGGACGGTTGATGGAGTGGCCCTCGGGCATCATACCCTTGTTTGCCATTTAATCAGATCTTACTCTAGATCATTAGATCTGAAAAGGAAGAGCCTTGGCTCTGATACCAATTGAAGTCCCGAGATTAAATGGCACCCAAGAGGGGGGTGAATTGGGTGATAAAAATTTCTACCGAGATAGACTATAATATGCGATAACGTGGGGACACAGAAGAAAACAAGAGCAAGACAAATTATGCTTTTGATAAACCACAGGATTTAAATGAAGAAGATCAAACAATCTAGATCTAAAGGATACAAAATATCTAGATTCACAAGTATGCACAGAAGAGGGATAGGAGATATGGAGCACACCACAAGGAGACAACGATTTTAAGGTGGTTCGGATGCCACAACGGCAACCTACATCCACCCCTCACCGACAGTGAGGAACCACACTCTATCTTGTAAGGAGTTACAAGATCAAACACATACAACACACACACACTGGGAAGGAGAGTTCCCGCGAGGTGTAAGAACACCTTAATACACACACAGCTACAACGGAGAACACACAACCACACACACACGGATCTAGGAAGATCCACACACACTGAAATGTTTAACGATTACAAGAACCACACATGAAGCTTAAGAGAACAAAATGAATTTAGAACACAAGAAAAGACTCTTGATTTGCTCCCCCTTAATGGATGATTGGATGCTTTGGGTGCAGCTTGAATCCTTGGGCTGATCTTCACTTGACTGGATGAAGAAGGATGAAGAACTCTTCTCGGAGCACTGTTCACGTCTACAGTGCTGGATCCCTTCTCTTCCTCTTGGTAGCCCCCTTGATCCACCTTGAGCATTAGGGTTTTCCTCACCCTCTTGTATAAGTTATATAGGCTTTGAATGGTCCATGGACTCCCCAGACCAGATCCACAATTTCTGGAGGCTTTGAGTGCTAAGGGATTAAACAATTCCAAGTGGAGAGGCTTCTTTTGAAGTGTCAAAAAGTCAACAATATTGGGCAGCTCGGGGCTGGCGGTCGACCTGTAGGGTCTGGCGGTCGACCGCCACTGAGAGACCTGCAGGTGGCAGGTCCCTGGGAGATCCGGTCGACCGGGATTGAGGGGCGGTCGACCGCCACTGAGACAGCCTGTAGAAGTTTCCATTTTGTTATTCCAGGTCGACCGGGGTGATGCTGGAGGTCGACCGGACTGTCAAAAACCTGAAAAATGAAGATTTTAGCCCAGAAAAATATGTCCATATGATTGAGGCATGATTTGAACGATTGGTTAAAGGGTTATTACAAGTTCATTCAATGTACTTAGAAAACCATTTGGAATGCTAAAAGCTTAAGTAACAGCATGAAGAGTTCCGACCTTGAAGGCTTATGAAGAACACTTAGGTTATTAGATCCAAGAATGTGAGCAACCCTATGTCCTTGGTTTTGTTATCATCAAAACACCGAGATATATATACAACAATGACATGATTCCTTTCCCTAAGTCCTGAGACTTAGGCTCTGATACCAACTTAACTGTCACGTCCCGAGCCTTTATTACAGCGGAAGACTCGCTCGAGAAACGCGAACAGCCGGCATGGTAAGCCTCTTGCAAGCAAGAACGACCAGAGCGCGAGATAATCACACACATAAATACAATTGCATAGAATTTAATCAAACTCCAACTTTATTTCATAAATGATCAAAGTATTCTTTTACAATAATCACCTTTCATTCTACTAGACTCAAGAAATAAGAAAATTACATTGACTCAATCTAAACATTATAGACTTCCTAAGTCTTTGCTCGTAGCTTTACAAGACTTTCACTCACTTTCGGACCCGCCACTAATATAGCCCGAATCCGAATCTGAACTACTTCCATCTCCTGAAAAATGTTAGAAAATAGGTAATGAGCACACTTGCCCAGTAGGTATCTTCGCATCAACATGAAAGCACTATTAAAGTGATTAATATTTTTACTCTAAAGAAATAAGGTAAAATCATGCAATGCGATGATCACGCGATTAAACCATAGTAACGTGATAATCATGTAAGATAGAGTGAGCAAGAATGAACTTATCAAGAATATAACAAGAACATGATATTGGCCTTTTCATGAACAAGAATGTAACAAGAATGCACTATCAAGCCACATAATCAACACCCAGCATCTTATGCTTATGAGCAAGTGCTTCGTGAATTTCTGTGGAATATCGAGCAAGAAAGTCATGTACAAAAACTTGATCATGCTGCATCGCGTTGTGATTTTTCACTTCACGAGCCGTGGATAATTCACTTATTTATAAAGAAAGTACTCCCAGCGCAATGCGACGCCAGTAGCATCATACCCCATGGTTTATAAAATAGTATGTTTCTGACAATCAGCCGAGGGGACTAACATAGAGCCCTTGAACACAATCAGTGCTCGATCGCATCTTCAAGTATAAATCAAGCTCTTACCACGCATGATAATAAAGTATGGCCAAGAATATAGCAATATCCAATAATGAAAATCAATGTATGAACGCTTCAATTTGAATATGAGGAATTCAAAAATGACATTAAACAAGGCTATGCTCATAAAATAAATTGACAGCATAACGGTACATTCTTTTCTCTTTCCAATCCTTATATTAAGTTTCTTGATTAATATTATAAGTTCTAGACTATCATTAGTTCATCTAGAACCTTTGGAATATCAACCCTTGGGTCAAACCTTGGGTTAAGTACTTAAGCAATGTGACGGTCGTTCTCTGGGCCGTTACATCATGTGACGCTCCAGTAGAGGGCCGTTACAATGATCAGAGTCCAGAACTATTAAAATAGACTCAGAGAAGTGTGACGGTCATTCAATGGGCCGTTACGTGATTCTGACTGTCCAATGTAAGGCCGTTACATTACTAGATCCAGAAAATAAGGATAGTGTATTCTAGTTAATGGGCTTTAATGGTACAACCAACTCGGCGTCCTAGTGAGAATCCCAGGCTCGCGGAGAATTACGGAGGCCTTGAAACAAGATTTCCTAGTCCATTGGAAGGAATATCCAATAGAGAGGTCCTCACGTCCAAGAATATGTTCCTATAGTGAAAAATGTGAACTAATGGTCAACATACCGGAGTATGTGCCATGTACTTATAGAAATGACTCTATTGATAGAGAAAGAATTTATATAGATATACATCGATGTGAAATCATGGTAAAAACTCTATCAATACATCATTCAAAATCATGTTTCTAATTACAAAACTATAGAGTTTTGGGCTCATGAAATTAACATAGCTTAAAGTAATAGTGAGATACCAAAACATACAATACCTATCATGAATGATTATATAATCTCAAAGTCACGTAATCAGGTTAAAACTTAGGTAACTAGGCATAATAATAATTAAATCTGGTAGGTTTCCAATCTGTCTTGAGTTGACAGTACACAGGCACCTGACGGTCTAGCCAAGGCGCGTCACAGGGAGTGTGACGGTCTATCAAGTAACCGTTACAGAATGTAACACTCCTGCATAGATGCGTCAGAGTCAACAGAGAAATAAATAGGCAACCAGGGACTGTGACGGTCCATCGTATGGCCGTTACTTGAGTGTGACGGTCCTACTATGGCGCGTTACAGTATCTGCTGACAGAAAATGATATGAAACCTAAGAGATCAACTCACATCATGTCTAAATCAAATACCATGTCTATTCTAGGCATGATAACGAAGTATAGGCTATCTATATCCATGGGTTCCAGTGAATATACAAGATAACTTCTTTTATTTCTATTTAAGGCTAAGAGATGTATGAAATGCATGGAACTATAAAAACATGAAATTGATGATCTAAGATGCATGAAATTCAGTCAAATCAGAAGGCTTTTAGTCCTATCAAGATGTTTTTGCCGTTCATGAGATGACCTATTTCTTCTAAGACCTTTAACCTTCGAATTTGGTGCTAGGTGCTACTCTTTGATCATTGTACTTCCTGTGATAATTCAGCAACTTCCTTGGGCTCTAACTCCACGACCTCTTGACCTAAAGATGTGAAATTTTGAGAGTAGTTAGTCTAAAGTATTGTAAATAAATTCCTATAAAGAACTTACCTGAGATTATGACTCCTTACCTTGATTCCACGCGAGCAAAAGTAAGGGTCGCGCAGTTTAGAACTAGATCCTATTTATAGGGTTCTAGCTAGGGTTTGAAGATTAGATCGATTCTAGAGTCCTTAATCAGCTAAAACCTGATCTCTAAGAGTCCTTAGTAATGTTATAACTCTTCTCAAGTTGATCTCTAGTGGATAAGATCATCAAGTTCCCATCTTTTTATAAGTTCTTCAACTTACGGAATTCACATAGTGTAACAGTCGTAGACCCATGCGTTACAAGCATGTGATGGTCGCGCGATAGACCGTTACATTCAACGTATATAGAGTTTCAAATAAATAAAACTCTTTTATTCATTTATCCATATAATTATCTTAGATAATTAGTCTTTATCCTTAAAAATCCGTAAATAAGCTAAATAACCTTCTAGAACATGGGCCAAACTTAATGGGCTTGGTCCTTAAACCTTTTGGATAATAATTAGATAGGCTAGGTTAACTATTTGAACCTAATTGGGTCTTATAATGACTTATAATTCTACCAATCAATTTATAAATTTATTTAGGCCTTTATAAATTCTAGAAAATTATCTTATAATTCAAAAATTATTTATATAAATTCTAGGACACTACATTGGCGGAGGAGCCAGAGTTCCGTCGATGAACCTGCGAGGTGGAGGATCGCGGCGGCACCCTCGTCGGCCCCGACCCTGACGCGGTGATGCGAACCCGAGGCGGCATCGGTAGCTCTCTCCCTCCCCTTCTCTCGGCGGGATCGACTCCCCCAGCTTAGATCCGGTGGGGGGGGGGGAAGGACCTTCTAGCCTCGTTGGGAGCGATGAGGAGCGCCGTGGCATCAACCCGGGATGAACCATGGCGTGAAGAGATGATCTGGCGAAGGACGAACCGCGGAGACCCTTGGCATGTATGCGGTCGGAACGGAGCTCTCGGCACGATTGAGGTAGGGGGATCGTTGCTCTAGCCCGTTAAATTGTTCCTAATAGCATGCCCATTGTCGCTGAGTTCATAGATTAATAAAAGCATGCCCATCGTCACTGAGTTCATAGATTAATAAAAGCATGCCCATCGTCACTGAGTTCATAGATTAATAAAAGCATGCCCACCGTCGCTGAGTTCATAGATTAATAATAGCATGCCCATCGTCGCTGAGTTCATAGATTAACTGTCATGCCCATCATTGATGAGTTCATAGGCGATAAATTGTTATATTGTGATGATGGAATGGCAGGGAACAGGTTAAAAAAACAATAACTCCCATCGATTTGAGTCGACCGGGAGGGGATCCGATTATGATTCCGGTGGATCCGGTTCTCCAGTAAGGTCCATGTTTATAGTATTTCAATTTCTGTAACGGTCCGTCCATGAGCCGTCTACTGACTCGAGCTGCTGACAATCTGAGCGCATAAACATTTTAAATCTGTATGGTGGCGAAAGCCTCGCGGCCAAACCGTTTAGTAGCACGCAGCGGTTCGTTATTCGACCGCCTAATCTGTCATTATTACGTGTTTGTGTAATTATGCATATGCGTGTTTGTTTAATTATGCATATGCGTGTTCGTTTAATTATGCATTTAATGTTGCATATTTACCATGTTTAAATAATTTGCTAAACTGTGGCGTACTTATTGATGCATGAGCTATGAGTTATGTCTTCCATATGTTTCTATGCTATGTTGATAATGTGAAGGTATTAAATGATGAATTGATTCCATGATTTATGAACTGTTTGGATTCTTCTCTCATGTGTATTTAAACCTTCATTAATATGGAAATCATGTATGTTGAATTACATTTATTGATGCATGAGTTACATTTTCCATATGCTCCTATGCTGTGATAATGATATGGATGTGTTGAATGATGAATGGATCCCATGATTTATAAATTGATTAGCTTGCATTATTTCTTCATGTGATTTATTAAATTCTCATGATGAATGAGTAGTTTTTGTATATAATCACATGTCTTAATGGTGTTTAGAAGCGCAATGAACTGTATAGATTTATTCCTCAGGTGTGTTTAAATCTTTATTAATATGGAAATCATGTGTGTTGAACTGACAGTGTAGCGATCGTATGGATGACTTCAATTGTTGTCGAGCGACCTTTTTCTATGACCGTCTCTTGACTTAGCGGTGTAGGATAGACCGTTTCATCTTTGTACACTATTTACAAGTTTCCGTTCTAATAAGTGGCAAGAATGTGGCGGCCGTTAGACTAACCGCTATTGTCATGTAAATGGCCTATCGAGTGACTACCTATTGACCTTTTGTGGCCAAGTCTAGATCGTCATTCTTTCCAGTATATAGTTTTATCACATTTTCATCATATTTTTCTGATCATGTGCTTAATGCTGAATGTATAGCATGCTTAGACATAGCTATAAATCATGATATGTTGTTATGCTGCGCATTACCATTTCTTTTGCTTATAACGTGTTTTCATATTCCATTAAAGTTAACTTCTTATCTCTCGTTGACTGATCCCACTAGACGTAGCCTAGCGACGACGAGTCGAACCACCTGGGAGGGGTGGCTAGGTAATCCCGATATACGATTTTTAGGCTAGTTTTCGTGGGCCCCTGCTATACAGTAGCATCCTGCTGGGGGGGGGAAACTAGCTAGAGACCTGGCTCTAGGCATGAGCCGGTGTGTGCACACGTGGTCAGGGGCTTGGACTAGCGTCGACGGGTGCAACCCTGACTAGTCACTCGTTATTGTTGTCCCTTGTACTTACTACGGTGTCTCCTGTTCCCGTGTTCATCACGAGTGTGAGACTCTTGAGACGCAGTGTAAGTCGTCAGTGGACGCATCTGGTCTTGCTTCTAGTGGCTTCTTTCTCCTGTCAGATGGATTATAGGAACTTGACTTAATTGGATATTAGACTATTTTTGTATTCGCATGAAGGTCCTCAAATATGATAGGATACTTTAATATATTCATTTATTCGTTTAACGGTCTTCGAATATATTGAATGTTGAATGTATTCAATGAAATAACTAGTTTCATTATATGTTCGTTCCCATGTTGTAGAACATATGGAAAAATGAAGTCAATTAAATAGTTAGCTTCATTCACATGTTAAAGACTGGATACTCATTACTTCTCCATGTGATTTATTTCCTTCTTCTGATGAACATGTGATCCTTGTATGTAATCATATGCCATGAACTATTAGTTTTCATATGCCATGAATTACTAATCTTCATATGCCATGAACTATTAGTCTTCATATGCCATGAACTATTAGTTTTCATGTGCCAAGAATTACTAATCTTTATATGCCATGAACTGTTAGTTTTCATATAATGTGTGATATCCTGATTACTTGCATTTCTAGTTATTTTTAGCCATGTTACTCTTGTTGATATTTCCATGCAGTTCTATTTAATTGCTTATGTTCCATGTGATTATGATATTGTTCTTGTAATGTTTGCTGCGAGGTAGGGATCGACGTGACCCCTACTGAGCCAATGAAATGAGGCTCACCCTTTGTGGTTACAGGTGAAACGCAGTAGACTTGGCTTTCAAGCGTGGTTTGAAGATTGTTGATAGGTCAACCCGCATGTGTCAGCCAGGGTATGCCCCTAGGCTTTGTACCTTTCTTTTGAGTTGTACTATGAGAGCTTGTATAGTTACTAGACTACTGTCTTATTTTAAGCATGTAGATTATGTGAATAGAAATTTTAAATTTCAGTTCCTTCTTTCCTGCACTTATTTTAGATTGTTGTACACCCCACGACAACCCTTTTATCCCTTTAAGGAGCTTTCCCGCTCTTGGGAGGCCTCGTAGGATCCAAGTGGTATCGGGTTTACCCGGTACCCGGACCCTGGGTCGTCACACATTTCAATCGTATGTATACTGCTTTTGCTCACGAGCCATAGAATGATAGGCTGGGTTTATGCATAGATGGCTTCAACCCATTTGGAGGTTCAGTGGCGTCTTACTCATGTTGGCCAGTGTTCATGTCGTTGTACAACCTTCCGCCGGGCATGTGCATGAAGCGAGAGAACCTTTTCTTAACTTTGGTGATTCCAGGTCCAAAAAATCTAGGAAAAAAAATTGGACATATATCTCAGTACACTAATTGATGAGTTGAAAAAATTATGGAATGATGGAGTTGCTACTTATGATGCATATAGAAAACAAAATTTCACTATGAAGGCTGTATTGATGTGGACAATAAGTGACTTCCCTGCATATGGAATGCTATCTGGCTAGAGCACACACGGGAGGTTGCCATGTCCTTATTGTATGGCTGATACCAAATCATTTGTCCTGAAATATGGTAAGAAATCATGCTGGTTCGATTATCATCGACAGTTTCTACCAATTGACCATCCTTTCCGAAGGTAAAAGGACTCATTCATTAAGAACACAGTTGAAATGGATGAAGCAGACTTGGAACGGATGTCTGGTCGACAAATGGCGGCACAGGTGCAAAACGTACCAGATATAGTGCAATTGTCGGGTAGTACACGACATCTTCGTGGATTCGGAGAGGATCACAACTGGGTGAAGAAAAGTATCTTCTGGGAATTGCCTTACTGGTCAGCCCTTTTGATACGGCACAACATGGACATCATGTATGTTGAGATGAATGTCTTTGATAATGTGTTCAACACCATCATGAACATGAAAGCCAACACAAAGGACAATGCCAAGGTGCGAGAGGACTTGAAGATACTTTGCACACGACCAGAGTTGGAATTGTGATAGGTACGGGGCAAAGTTGTGCAACCTAAAGAAGCTTACGTGTTGAAAGACACACAGATCAATGAACTGTGCCAGTGGCTCAAGCAATTAAGATTCCCTGATGGATATGTGTCTAACATAACCCGTTGTGTGAATCTTAATGAGGGAAAAATATATGGATTTAAAAGTCATGACTACCATGTGTTCATGGAGAGACTTCTGCCAATTGCATTCCGTGACATATTGCCAAAGCCTATATGGGGAGCATTGACTGAGTTGAGCCAATTTTTTAGGATTCTATGTGCATCAGAACTCAAACTTGGGGACGTGCAAACTATCGAACAGAATGTGGTCACGATGGTATGCCAGTTGGAGAAGATATTTTCCCCTGCATTCTTCAATTCCATGGAGCACCTGATTATCCATTTGCCATACGAGGCCAAAGTTAGAGGACCGGTACAATTTCGATGGATGTATCTATTTGAGAGGTAATCATTATGTATTTATAATTTATTTGACAATTGTTACATGTGTCTGTCATTGTCACTGTATGTTACTGTCATATGAATTATTGTCATAGGTGTATGCATGACCTGAAAATGAAGGTTCGTAACAAGGCTAAAGTAGAGGGTTCGATTATCGGGGCATATATTATTGAAGAAATTTAAACTTCTGTTCGATGTACTTCGAACCCAAAATTCAAACTCACCGCACTCGACCACCACGTAATGATGATGGAGGAGAGGTGGGTCCGTCCGACCGGTTGTCCATATTTAAGTATCCAGGACGTGCATTCGGACGTTGTTCAAATGGCATATTAGAGGACAGAGAGTTATTGGCCGCAGATATATATGTTCTTTTGAACTATGATGAGATTGAACCTTATGTTGAGTGAGTCCTCAACTCCGCAGGTGCTAAAATTTTAAAGTTGCTTGATGTTCTTCCTCCCATTTACGGTGATGTTGCATTCATCATTGCAGGCAATTTGATTTAGAATTAATTACTCAATGTCCACGCCTCAATGACATCGAGGTTCAAAAGGAACGAGAGAGATCTTTAGCTAGATGGCTTAAAGCTCAAGTAAGTGCCGAAGTTAAGTTCCATAAAGCTTGAGGTGTATCCCTAATTTTAAAGTAACGTGGTTTACATTCATAGGTTGAAGAAGGTTATGTTACTGATGAAAGAGTCCGGGTGATATATTATGGACCTTCGAAGGTCGCGCTTGCCTATCTATGATTTTTTGTGAATGGTTATAGATTTCACACCAGAGATTATAAACGAAATAAGTCTACGATGAATAGCGGCGTATACGTGAAAGGTAGTACATACAAAAAAATGAACTTGATTACTATGGTATTCTTGAGGAGGTCATAGAATTACAGTATCTCGGACAAGACAACCATATATTCCTTTTTAAGTGTCATTGGTTTGATCCTAATTCAGTTCGAAACGACGCAATATATGGGATTGTCGATGTCAAACATAGATCCAAATTGAATACCTATGAGCCGTTCATTTTCGCCGCACAAGGCTAGCAAGTGTATTATTCAAGTTATTCATCGTCCAAGAATAAAGATTGGTGGGCAGTCTGTAGGGTAAAACCAAGGCTTGTGCCTAATGATGAGTTAGATCTGATTGAAGCTATCTCAGAGGATTCTAGTGCTAAATTTTTTCAATCAGATGAGGGTGACACTGCAGAGTTGGTTGCTTCTAATCTTCATATGATCGAATCTGACGATCCACTTCGGTTGTCTATAGAGGACGAAGTGGAAGAAGTCAATTCAACTTAGCTAAATGAAGCAATTGTTGGGCAGGAGGAGTCCTCTGAGGAGGAAGAGTATGAATCTAGTGAGAATGAGGAAGATGACAAAGATGACAATGAGTTTGATATATCTTCAGCATCTGAAGATGAAATAGATAGTGATTGAATATTTTGTAAGAAATTTAACATATATACACTTCTTGACCTCCTTACTTACTACCTCTCCTCGTAATTAGTTGTGGACTAATATGCACTACTTTAATTGTTGTCAATAATTAGATGGTTCGAGGTTGTACCGGGACTTCGAGGAGAGGTGGTTTCGGGAGAGGTTCTACTGGTATGTTTATTTAAATTCTTAGATAAATGAGTAGTGAATATGCACTTTATTTTGCTCATGATATTTTATGTCTCTGCATCAGGTTCACAGAGTACACTGCCCCCACCACCTACTGCGGGTATGTTTATTTAAGTTCTTAGATAAATGAGTAGTGAATATGCACTTCGTTTTGCTCACGATATTTTATGTCTCCGCACCAGCTACACAGAGTGCACCGCCCCCACCAACTACTACCGATATGTTTATTTAAATTTTTAGATAAATGAGTAGTGAATATGCACTTTATTTTACTCACGATATTTTATGTCTCTACAATAGCTACACAATGTGCACCGCCCCCACCAACAACTGCGGGTATGTTTATTTAAATTCTTAGATAAATGAGTAGTGAATATGCACTTTATTTTGCTCATGATATTTTATGTCTCCGCACCAAGTACACAGAGTGCACCGCCCCCACCAACTGTTGCGGGTATGTTTATTTAAATTCTTAGTGCTGTGTCCCTGTGTTTTGATGCTCACAAAACCATGAGTCATGTATACTCTTCATGTGGATAGTTAATGTGTTTTGTTGATGTAAAATCATGCATGGAGATATAATGATTTTGTGTGTGTAGTTTACTTCTAAATTGCATAAGGAACAGGTTGACAGTTGCACATAGAACAGGCTGAAAGCCAATTATTTTTTGAAGAAAAGTCAACGTGGTCAATGAAGTCAACGCACAGTCAATGGAGCTAAGATAGTGGTCAACCCAAGTCAGTGCAGTCAAAGTCTTAATTCTTTAGAAATGGGTCACAAATCTGTTAAGATTCATACAAGGGTAGGTAGGAAGATAAGGCAGAGAAATGACTCATTAGTGGTGACAAATAGGCAGGTAAGGCTGACAAATAGCTCTCTACGGGTGAAAAATAGGTTGTAGCACTGAATATGTGAGAAGTGTTGAAGCTACATGAAGGGGAAGTCGACTTGTGTTTACCCACCAGCAGAAGAAGCTAAGGCTGACAAATGCACACATAAGGCTAACAAATAGACTACTATGGGTGACATATAACCTCTTAAGGGTGAAAAATAGGTCTCAACAGAGACATTGGCGACGACTCTCAAGGCTATGTTACATGTGACAGGGCGACAGCTTCTGGGTTAACAGTGGTGACAAATGGGTCTTCAAGGGAGAAAAATAACTGTTATCTGTGATTAATAGCCCGAGAAGAGTTATCAAATGAAGAAAGAAGGGAAATGGAGGAGAGAGAGAAGGGTTCACTACAAGCCAAAAGATCAACAGTAAATCAACAAAAGACAATGAGCTACAGTGTTCTACAGTGATCCTTGAAGCCCTCGAAGAAGCCAGAAGAACAATCGAAGGGTTGACTCAAGTCAAGGTGGACGGGTCAAAGATTGAATTGGTGAACATAAAAATAGTCAACTGACTCCAGCCAACGGTATTTTTGTTGAGTCTCTCCGGGTGATTTTGATGATAACAAAATCCAGTATGGTAAACAGTTTGATAGAATTCATTAGTGAAGAAGTAAGAGCTCATTTAGGCTCTCAAAGCCATTTTCATCCCAAGCTAAATGCTCAAATTTATCTTGCTCCAAGATGCCAAGATTAAGTCAAACCAAACTCAAATTGAATGGATCATATTGTAAACACAAAGTCTTTAGTATATGGACATGATTCATGGACTCAACTTTGTTATTTTACAGGAATTCCAGAGTTCGGTCGACCCGCTTGATTGGTCCGGTCTACCTAACCTCCCAGCACCCAGAACTCTGTAAACTTACAGAGTTCGGTCGATCGCCGGCCCAAGACCGGTCGACCGATTCTCCCAGCGCTGAAAGATGCAAATTCTGTAAAAGTTAGGTCGACTGCCCTACCTGCCCCGGTCGACCGAACCCTTCGAGGCCCCCATTTTTGACTTTGTTTTCTTCACGAGGGAAAAGAATCTATCAAGGATTTTTTAATCCCAAAGTCTCCAGACATCCCTGAAATTGTGGATCTGTGTCTTGGCTTCTCCTTGTGCATTCAAGTGTTATAAAAAACATCTCTTAGGGCCAAGAAATCCTAATGACACAAGGGGATCAAAGGAAGGCAATCAAAGGAGAAAAAGGGCTATAGGAAGAACTCTATGACCAGTGTTTCACCCAAGCATTCTTCATCAAATCTCAAGCATTTGAAGCTCATCCTGAAGTCATTCAAGTGGAAATCAAGCTGAGAAGTAAGCTTCATCAAATATCTTCTTCATCTACTAAGGGGGAGCTTAAATCTAAACTTTTTATTTGTGTTTCTACTTCTGTTTTCCATTGAGCTTCAACTGTATGTTCTTGTAATCTCTAAACATCTGTGTGTGTGTGGATCTACCACTACAAGAAAATAGATCTTTAGGGGCATTTCAAAAATGCCCCCAAAAATGGAGATGAATGCCCTAAAAACCATTAGGTGCAGTTTGATTAGTTTTAGGGGCAATTTAAAATGTGCCCATGTTGCCTCGGTCCCTAAAAGTTTTTGTGACACTTTTTAAAAATTATCCCTAAATATTCAAATAGGGGCAATTTTGTTGACCAAATGCCTCTGATGAATATATTTTAAGGGTAATTTTCCCTTCAAACTGCCCTAAATAACCTATTTTAAGAATAGTCATCTAAAAATGACCATGAAATAATCACATGAAAGAATGTGTTTTAGGGGCATTTTATTCCACAAATTATCCCAAACAACCAATCTATAGCGGCTCCAATTTTTAATTATTACACCAAAATAACCATCTTAAAATACAAAAACTAGAGTCAACATTTCTAACATACACAAACACTTACCATTACACAACACGTGAGTATATAAAATGTCCATCTTTTAATAGAAACATAAATAGGATATGATACTGATTGGCAAAGACAATGTCTTAACAGAGTTGTATTATAAAATCAAATCATGAAAATATCCCAACTACACGTATAACATCCATGACTTATAAATACAACTCAGACCATAGAGCTTCCATTTTTCACTCTACAATTGAAATATACAAAGTCGACAACTCTTTAAAATATATAAAATCTTTCCTCCTTGGTGCTCCATAAGTACAAACATTTTCTTAATAGTGGACAAGTAATAAAAGAAGTCAATTGGCCAGATGGTTTGACATGCGATCATGACACTTGCATCCTCTCTACCAATGCGTAGAAAAGGCCTTGGGGGTGATGAAGCTATCGATCTTGTAATAAAAACAACAACGGTAAGCACAACCAGAGAGATAAAGGAGAAAAATAAGGTAGAATATGTAGAAAAATAAGGTGTTAGAATGGGGAAACAAGTATCCATGAGAAGACACCAAAAGAAAAAAACTAAAGGAAAAGACAAATAAAAAAATCACTAGAGCACTATGCACACATATGTACACTTCCTTTCTTGAAAATACAGATAGATGGGTACCTTTGAATATGGTGCCTACAAAAGATGATATACATCAAGATCGGACATTTGCTACCACAAAGTAGAATTGTCAAGTCCTCCATATAATAAAATTACTACAAAAAAGAACACTAAAAAGAGACTAGACTATATAAAAATCTTTATCAAGAGGGCATGCTTTAAAGTTACTGTTGCCATATGTTGTGTCATCAAAACCAGACTTGCAATAAGAAATTATATAATCCGTGTCACTTGTAATGCAGATGTTATTGGTGTTACAGCCAAGGTGCCACAACAAGTGATCCTCAAAAGAAGTAACAAGTTCACCTTGAAAGTTCTAAACAGCTGCCGTGCAATTCAGAAATGTCAAAAATAACTGATTCTCATATAAAAAAGATAAATACTGATGGAGTCATAAACTCTATTTTGCTTACTTCCGTTAATTGGAAGTTCATAACCTACACACAATTAAAAGAAAAGATCATAATCAACAATTGAAAATGACTGAAAGTGTGACATCTTTCCATTAATCAATAACAAGGAAATCTGTATTTGGAGGTTTTCATTTTCTTGCTTGAGCAGGAACTTCCCATTGAACTGTTCTATAAAATCAACCTTTTTTATAAGATGATTGTCAGTAGAATAGATAAGGTGAACTAAGCCCACTGAGTGATGATCAACTGAGCTAAATCTTGAGCCAGGATAGAAGTCTAGCAGACCCCAAAGTTGATGAAGTCACTATAATAATAATCAGAGAGCTGAATATATGCTTGTATATATATTGGGCTAGTGTACTTGTACTAATCAGAGCTGACTTTATTTTCCTATCCTAACAATATTGATATCCTTCCTATTTCAACTTGCTACATGAAGCTCTTGACTTTTGATGGAACCCTCTGATATATGCTTTGGAATATTTGCATTCTCTTCAAGTGGTGCATAGAGATTTGAAACCCGATAACTTGTTGATTGCGCATGATGGTCGTATCAAGGTTGATAATATATTGTTATCTAGTACTATATCTTTTAGAATGCATGAATAGGTTCAAGATACTCTAGGCCTCTTTGTATCTAAGATTAAAGAATTTGGATGAAGTTTTATATGTATATTTTTCAGAAAAAAACTTGTTTCTTTGACTTTCATATTTCACTACCATTTTTGAGTAGATCATGTAGATCTTGTTAAACATTTGAACTTAACCATTTGGCAGATGTTAACTTTAAAAATTACGTAAGGTAACACACACACACACTCTCTCTCTCTCTCTCTCTCTCTCTCTCTCTCTCTCTCTCTCTCTCTCTCTCTCTCTCAACACACATCCATGCATGCTCACACTTGCATAACATGCAAGTGCATGTCCATGCATGCAAACAAGCTACACTCCCACTGATGGAATCTGACTCAATCAAACTCAAAAGGCTGACTAGGTCTGAATGGGATTAATCATTGACCACACAATTCAAGTTCACTTGTAAAGACTCAAGCCAACTGAAACTAACTCGTAGAGTATCATATGGACTTGCTCAAAGTGGTACAAGTCAATTCGAGATAGTCCACGTTGGTTTGATCCCTCCTTGGTCTACTTTCCCCACTGAACTTGAACGAGCTGCCAGAGATTCTTCAATAAAAAATGTTATATTTCTTATTTGGAAGAGAAAGGTATTATTTGTACCACATCCATTCATCTGCATGTATGTTAATTTATCTCCATGTCAAGAGATCTCCGTAATCATACTTGATATTCTCCCGTTACCCCTCAAGCTCTGTCCTTGATTATACTACATACCCTTCTTGCCACACAAATTTCAATCTCCTACATCATAACGGGTAGAGTTCAATCAAATAGAAACCATTTCTCTTACAATCCTCTTCCTTTTGGGGGTAAAAAGGAAGAAACCCTCTTTTCTCCATTTCTTCATTTATACATCATCAAACTAAAATTCCTACCTGCAAATAATATTATACCTTTTCTTGGCACTTTATTAGTCCTGTGTAGCAATATCCAATACTCCAATCATCAACCTCTTGTAAGTTGAAAAAGGCTTAGCACCTAACCATCCTTTTATAGTTCTGATAATATAAGCAGATAATTGAAGATCCACCTGATGTGGAAGGTGCTAGCATCTATGGCTATAAAATGGATAGAACATCCATGGAGAAATGAGGATACCAAGTGCTGGAATTGGTGACTAGTATTTATTGCTAGACCATATATTTTTCTACAAGGAAGATAGAGTTCCAGCAGAGAGATACTTCTCATTAAGCTGCCAAATACTTGCATTCTTGTGTATCCAAATTGTTCTTATCTCCCTAACCTGCATTGATAAGATGGGAACATATGTTGCAAACCAAGAATGGATCTCAGAAGTGCCTAAGAACCAATTACAAGAAGATTATGGTTGTATGAGAAATTTGTTTACGTCAGCTGCTAATAGAACATTCCCTGTTACCAAGAATACCAAGGCTTTCTAGATCATTGGATTAAAATTTGAGGGCATTTGTTCAATGAGGAGGACAGTTGTCTGTGGGTGGAATTCATGGAATGTGCCCCCCTGCCAACTCAGCAGGAATCCTTCTAGATTCTCACTCAGCACTGGGTGTCACCCAGCACCCTTGTGCATGGATGCCATATCTAATACCCCAGTGCCAGATCTGAAATCAGCTATTCGCAAATAATTTTTCGGCCTCACTATCTTCATGTTTATGTCACTTGCCTACCTCATGAATGTGAGTCCTTGAAGAGATGCAACATGGAAGCCCGCTTTTTAACCTAAATTTGTATATCTATTAGATCAAGTGTTTGTGCAATACAATGGTTAAGAAAGTAGTAACAGAAAAGGTTTCTTGTTACCTGGTCACCAGAAATCCATCCTCTTGCACTAATGATGATTTTTTTGAAAGTTGATTAAAGTAGAGAGCCTTCATTATTGTTGCTCACTGTTGTAACTAAAATGACTATTTCAACAAAGAGCAAATTGAAGAACTCTGCAATAATCTAACACATGAATAGACAAGTAAACCACTTACAGCATATATAACCTGGCAGTTGAAAAAGGGGGGTGGCATAAACTAGCTGCAACATATATAACTTAACATTTGGAAGAATGGCTATCTGAAGTGTCCATTGCAATTATTTGTGTTGTGCTTAATTTAGTATTTATCATGTGGATTATTCCAGCATGGAGCATCAAATATGAGAGGAAATTATAGGATTATTTAACATCTTCCTTATGTATGGTGCATTATACTTAGTGTTGCTTCTTTTGGACAGCCTTTTTTGTTTATTTTTTAAATGCAAATTATGTTGCCTTTTTCTATGTTGTATGAATTACATTGGCACTCTTGACAATGTATGCAGCTAGTCAATTTTCTGATGAGGACTGCACTCTGACAGTGCTCTCTTTCTTAATAGTTGACAGATTTTGGTATTTCTAAGGTTGGTCTCATCAACAATACTGATGAATTGTCTGGACTGACAGTTACTGGCACATCACTACTTGGTGAGGATGAGCCTCAGTTATCAATATCTGAGCACCAAAGGGAGAGGCGAAAGAAACGCTCTGCAGTGAGTACACCTGATTACTTGGCTCTTGAGATCCTTTTAGGAACCAGGCATGGTTTGTATTGTTGTCCTGTTTATATATGCCAGCTTTTAGATGTTATTCATCTAGAGCTGTGCTTTTCTGTTCTCTTTTGTACTATTGAAACTTCTAAGTATTGTTCATATAGTGGGTTCATTCCTGCAAGGTGCTAGTGCAGACTGGTGGTCTGTAGGCATAATTCTTTTTGAACTCATTGTTGGCATTCCCCCTTTCAATGCTGAGCATCCTCAGGTTTTAGTCTTTGGCTTTTTGTCTTGGAAAGTTTTGCTTTGTTGTCAATTTTGTCATTTTTTTGAATTTTCTGTAAGCCTATGTGCAAAGGAATTCATCCCCTTGCTGTGAATATTTATTAACATGTCGACATGCGCTTACCATTAGTCTTTGGTTGGCACAGTCAGGCAAGATAGAAATGAACAAATGTTTACTAAATTCTCTCTAAAAAAAGGCACGGGTCAAGAATCATAGGATTCTATCAAGATTCCACTCATGCACTTCAAGATGATTTCAGCCTAGACAATATCTCTAGACAAGAGATGTTGGAAAAAAGGTGCATGCTTTAGGTCTTTGAAGACCAATTACATGCAGGGTAATTTATGTAGAAAAGTTACAGGAGTTCGTAGACCTGGAAAGAGTCAAGAGCCTATAGACAGTGGTAGAGAGTGAATCTTTATTTTTTAATACTGTGAATTAGTCAATTATCATAGTGTACGGGGTGAACAACAATCAAGGCATATCCACAGTGGATGTATTTACTAAGGTCCCTTGAAATTCTTTTCCATTAACCACTTGAATTTCTTAACTTTAAGTCGTAGTCTCAAAACAATGAAGATTTTGATTAAGCAAGGAGGAAGGACTGAGGAGCAATGAGATAATGAATGAGTGAGGGGAGAGAAGGGAGCAAACAGAGAGGGAGGAGTGAGGAGTAGACATGGATTTCCAAGTTCCGACGATCAAGGAAAGCACAAAAAAAACTTTCGTGTCTCAATGGAGAGAGATGCTAGATCACCAGAGTCCAATCCTATTCCATATGCTTTATACCTGTTAAGATATTCATGGAAAGATTATATACTGCACAGGATACATCCTTTTAAAGATCAAGTGAATTGAAATCTTTCTATTGATAGGTTCGGTGCGGTGGATTCAGAGGGGGGTGAATGAATCCCACCCTTAAAAAATTTTGCTCAAACAATATTGCGGAATTAAAAACTCAGATGGCTTAAGCAATTGAGCAAATATGTATAGCGTGCCTAAACAATCATCTAACGAAAGCAAAGGACAGCAATCAATCCACTGCACAGATGATTTTTTAGGTGGTTCGGTCCACATACCTACGTCCACCCCTCACTCCAAATCGGAGTGAGGCTTCCACTAGCAACAGCTAGAATCGCAGACTCAGTCTGCAAAAAAATGCTGCCTAACAGCTTGACCAGGGGAACAACCTCCCCTCTTCCTCCAACCCGGAGGGAAATCACTAGTGACACACAGTCACTAGCAAACCAGAGACCGAAGTCTCTCTTCCTCCAGACCAGAGGGAACCCACAAGTGACACCCAGCCACTTGCAACCGGAGGACCAATCCTCCCTTCCTCCAAACCGGAGGGGAACCCAGAGACCCAAGTCTCTCTTCCTCTGAAACCTAGAGGAAAACCGCTAGCGACACCAGTCACTAGCAACCGGAGACTCCAAGTCTCCCTTCTCCTGAATCAACAGGAGGAACCCCAATCTCTAACCAGAGAATAGGAAGAACAAAGCCAAGGAAATGTAAAAGAAAGACAATAAACGAAAATACAGCAATCAGAAAGCTGGAAATGAAATCACAATGTGGCTCTCGTAGGAGCTGACTGGCCTAGATTTGATCCACGGTCCAGTAGACAGATCTTCAATAAAGTCTTCTTTCTTCTTCTCCACGAACTCTCTCTCTCTCTCTCTCTTCTCAGTATCAGGCTCACACTATTCTTCTTCTTCTTCACTCTCGATCTCACTCTCGATCACAATCTCTTTTTCTTTTTCTCCTTCTGCTTTCACTCTCTACCTCTCTGCTTCTCTTTCTTTTTCCTCTCACTGTCTACTCTTCTCTCTGCTCTTCTTCTTCTTTTTCTCCACACTAGATCGTGCAAGCTCTTAGTGGCTCTCTGCTCCTTTGATCACGATCAGTCTTCTCCAGATGGAGAAGGCTTCTATTTATAGCAGCAACAGCTAGGGCTTGTGCCCTCTTTGTCCAGAGATAACCTCGGATCACGTGCCAGGTGCCAACCTCGGATCACGTGCCCAAACATTTTTCTTCTCGAAGCATATACCTGTCAAACAGTCATAAGAGGATACACTGAGTAAGTTTATGTTTTGAACAGTGCACGTAGTATGTATGCTAGCAGACAATGTATAGACTTGAGATGAATGATAACGAGTGTATAGACTTCATTTGTGAGATTGAACAAATGCAGATAGGGAAGTCTACACATTGAATCATGGATGCTCAGACATGCAGTCAACCACTGTACAGACTTTAGATGCATGCATGCGACAGCAATGTACAAACTTGCTGGTTTGTAATGCAGAATGCACTTAAACAAAGTATGCACAATGAGGATATATAGACTTTGATTTATGCATGCACAGACTTGAATGAAGAACAGGCTGTACAGACTTTAGACTCAGCTGCGAACTGAGCTAAAGAATGTATAGACTTGCTCAACTATCAGCTAATGGATGTACTTACTTAATGAGATGTATAGACTTGTGTTCATGCAACACACAGGCTGTACATACTTGATAGCCTGCATCGATGTACAGCCTTGACGTTTAGGTGCATGAGAAAATAATGTACAGACTTGCTGTAATGAACGATGCCCAACTGCATAGTGTATGGACTTAGAATGCATGAGACAACAATGTATAGACTTGCACGAGCAGGCGACAATGTATAGACTTGATGCTGCTTCAAAGTAACCATGTGCAGACTTTACCGATGTACAGACTTCACGCGATGTATAGACTTAGTGTTCTGAACGTAGGTAAAGATAAGGAATGTATAGACTTTAAGTGTGGATGACCAGACAATGTATAGACTTGCACATATGCATGAACAAGTGGTGTTGTACAGACTTGGCCAATGTAAAGACTTAGCAGCGAGATGCACACGATGTATAGACTTGATGCAGCAATGTACAGACTTTGCGTCTAATGCTTGAAGAACATGATGCAATGTACAGACTTGGAAATGCTTGAAGCACAAGATGCAATGTACAGACTTGGAAATGCTGCATGCACAAGATGATGTACAGACTTGGTCTTGCGACCACGGCTGTACAGACTTTGAGAAACGATGCACAGAGACGCTAAGTGAGACGCTAGACGTTGTATGGACTTTGTGTGTGCATATGCCAAGACCATGTACAGACTTTACGTTTATGCAGCAACAGGAGTTGTATAGACTTTATATGCATGAATGCACCATGTAAAGACTTTGCGTGCAAGACACTGTATATGCATGAACGATGTACAGACGAGTGCACAGACTGTATGACTGATGCAATGAATGCAGGAGAACTAACAGAGCAGTTTATTTACCAATGCAGAGACAGATAATGTAATGAGATGAATGTGCCCACTCTCAAATCAATCAATCAATCAATCATGCTCATATAGCATGCTGACATCAAAATAATTCATACTCATAGTGCAACACAATTCATACTCATAGTGCTTGCTGACATCAAAACCATAGGGGCACAACAATCTCCCCCTTTTTGATGATGGCAACACTATGAGTCACTATATGAATCACTATGAGACATGCTGACATGCAGACATGCAGAACCAAAACTATTCTCCCCCTTTGACTTCATCAAAAAGAGAAAAGTTTGAGAGAGAAAAATTAAGCATGTATGAGATTGATAAAACATCTCCCCCTTTGACAAATGAAGGCACATAAGAGCTATTCCCCCCAAAAAAATATGCAGGATGAGCACTAGAGGAATAAGATGTAAGACCTCCCCCTATCAACATGAATGAGTTCAGGTGAACCAAAAGCAATCTGAAATTGAATTCCAACAACAAGATATTGATCGGATTGCCAAAGAATAGATGAGAGAGGAAGATTTTCAATGGGATACCAAAGCCATAAATCTTGATAAGCAAATGTCAGACTCTTTTATTATACCAGATTATGAATGAGTCTAAACTTACCAGCATGATTTAAGAATGATATATACAAAGTTTATCAGAAAAATTCAATACTCATGTCTGAAACACCTTTTAATAGAGATGAACCAATTGGACATATGACACACATATTTGACCTCCTTCTATCTTACTCAATCAATTTTAATGACTTCTTTAGAAGTTACACAAGATAGTATTGAGATTAGATATATATGAGTGTATCTGAAATTTCTTTGATTATACTTATTTTTTAGAATTTTTCTATTGATCATCACTTATTTTCCTGAGCAATCTTGATGTGTCCCCTGTGGTTCTGGAGTTTTGATGATGACAGATATTATGCCTCATTATGTTTACATCCTTGATGATATAATCCTGTTTCATTATGAGAAATTGTCAGAACATGTTTAAGGATGACTCAAAGGTCATGAAGTCAACCCAAGTCAAAGTCAAATCATGACATGTAAGGTTAATGCTCAGATCAGGTAATGCTCTGTTAGTTCTCCTGCATACATTCAGTTCATATCTGCTATATGCATTCACTTCATCGGTCCATGTTCATTGTGCCTGAAAGTCTGTACATTCTCCGATGTTTCATTGCATCAGTCATACAGTCTGCACTCTACATTCATGCCATAGTCTATACATTGCCTTGCCTCTCCATGCATATGCAAGTCTATACATCAGTCAGCATAGTCTAGACAGAAGTGGGTCGACCCCCCTTTCAGATGGGTCGACCCCCCAGATTCGCAAGTTTGTACATTGCCCTCATGCATACACAAGCATCCTGTTTGCATTTAAGTCTATACAGCACACACACACCCAAGTCTACACATCATTGTTGTATGCATGCTTAGTCCATACACTTGTTGACAGCAAGTATATACATTGTCACTTGCATGCATTACCTCAAGTCTATACAACCTGCCTTCATGGTATTGCAAGTCTATACATTGTGCGTGGTTCAAAATAAGTCTGCACAGTGTCTGTCGCTTGTCACTCATTCAGAGTCTATACATCAGTAAGCATTGCCTGTTGCATTGTTCATCAAGTCTAGACATTGTGCATTCCTTCATATCAAGTCTAGACATTGCATGCCACAAGTCTGCACATCCTGTTTGCACTAAGGCTGTACATTGTCTGTGCTTTCACGTGTCTGGTTGCATGAGTCATTGAAGTCTGTACATCGCTTGGCGCTCACCAAGTCTATACATCGCATTTGACGAAGGCATTGAAAGTCTATACATTGATTCACTGTTCATGCATTCATCGAACAGGTCTATACATTCATGGCATATGTGCAACGTTTGTCTAAAGTCTATACATTGTCTCAACGTCTCATGCAAGTCTATGCTAGCCAGAGTCTATACATTGTCTAGCACACACACGCTCAAGTCTGTACATCCGATCATCTCATTTAGCGTCTCACGCTATCAGAGTCTGTACAGCGTTAGGATACAGTGCATCGTCTCTCAGAGTCTGTATAGAGTTAGCCAACAGTGCATTCTCTCTCAAAGTCTGTACATCCAGCTCTGTCTCACTTAGCATTTGACAAAGTCTGTACATCGCCTGGGGCTTGCTAAGTCTGTACATCGGTGAAGTTCATACATCCACCGCTGAACCTTCCAAGTCTATACACTGTCATGTTGCTTTCAAGCCATTCATCAAGTCTATACATTCCCAGTCTTTACCTACGTTCAGAACCCCAAGTCTATACATTGGTAAAGTCTGCACATTGTGGTTTGAAGCTCCATCAAGTCTAGAAATTTTCCTGTAGCTAGCACGAAGCCAAGTCTATACATTGTCTCGTTCACATGCTTCAAACTCTATACATCGTGGGCTTCGAGTCATCAAAGTCTATACATTGGCAGCTGAACTGTACAAGTCTATACATTACCTTTGGGCATCAAAGTCTATACATCACTTTCAAGCTTTCCAAAGTCTTTACATCGCTTGTGTCATCAAGTCTATACACTCGTGAGTGTGTCATCAAGTCTATACACTCGTGAGTGTTTCATCAAGTCTATACACTCGCTTGTGTCATCAAGTCTATACACTCGTGAGTGTTTCATCAAGTCTATACACTCGCTTGTCTCTCCAAGTCTATGCATCAGCACACTGTTCATGCATCAGTTCTCCAAGTCTATGCATCGGCGCACTGTTCATGCATCAGTTCTCAAAGTCTATACATCGGTGCACTATTCATGCATCGGTTAAGTCTATACACTGGCTATGGCTTGTTCATGCATCTTACCCACGCAAGTCTGTACATTGAGGTCGCTTGAAGGGCTTCAAGTCTACACACTCTCACATTGTACACACTTGCTTAACTGCTGCTTCTAAAGTCTACACATTCGATTGCTTCATGCTTTACACAGAAGTCTACACATTCCACTCTGTTTTGTTAATGCATCATTCTGCAAGTCTGTACACTGAGGTCGCTTGAAGGGCTTCAAGTCTACACACTCTCACATTGTACACACTTGCTTAACTGCTGCTTCTAAAGTCTATACACGCTTTGTTAAAAGCCTTAACCAAGTCTATGCATCCATCTGATACTCTCTTATGACTGTGTCACAGGTATACACTTCGAGAAGAAAGATGGTTGGGCACGTGATCTGAGGTTGGCACCTGGCACGTGATTCGAGGACAAGAGGGCACAAGCCCTACACACGCCCTAGCTGCGGCTGGTATAAATATAGAGCTTCTTCCACATGAAGAAGACTGATCAAGATCAAGGAAGAGTGATCGAAGTAGAGGCAGAGAGCAGAAAAAGGCAGAAGAAGAAAAAGGAGAGAGCAGCAGTAGAGAGGCTGAAAGCAGAAGAAGAAAAAGAAAAAGAGATTGAGATCGAGAGTGAAGAAGAAGAAGAATAGTGTGAGCCTGATACTGAGAAGAAGAAGAGAGAGAGAGAGAGAGAGTTCGTGGAGAAGAAGAAAGAATCCTTCATTAAAGATTCGTCTGTCTGGCATTGTATCAAATCCAAACCAGTTTTGCTCCTGCGAGAGCTACTTTGTGTGTCTCATTTCCAACTTTACGTTGCTGTGTTTTTCCTTGTGTTTGTTTTTATTTTGTTCCTTCCATCTATTCACCTTGTTCTTCCGATTCCCTTGTTTGGGATCGGGGTTCCTCCTGTGGACTCAGGAGAAGGGGGACATTGGGTCTCCGGTTTCAAGTGGCTGGGAGTCACTTGTGGGTTTCCCTCCGGGTTGGAGGAAGGGAGATTCGTCTCCGGTTCTGGTCTTGTAGGTTGCAAGTCCAGGTGTTCCCTCCTGGTATGGAGGAAGAGAGACTTCGTCTCTGGTCGCAAGTGGCTGGGAGTCACTTGTGTTTTCCCTCCGATTTGGAGGAAGAGGGGAGGTTGTTCCCCTGGTCAAGCTGTTTGGCAGCACGTGTTGCAGACTGAGTCTGCCGTTCTAGCTTTGGCTAGTGGAAGCCTCACTCCGGTTTGGAGTGAGGGGTGGACGTAGGTCTGTGGACCGAACCACCTAAAAAACCCTGCTGTTCTGTGGTTTGTTTGTGGTGTGCTCTTCCATATCTTCTACCTCTTTCATAGGTTGTATGAACACTCTTGTTTCTATCTGCAGTGACCTTGAGCATTACCTATTTTGCTAAGTGTGTTTGGTTTCCACTGTTCTATCTTCGGCATTAGTCTTGATCAGGTTCCACTAGTATAGTTAGCAGTTCATCTGGTCGATCAAATGTTTAATTGAGCTCTATAGTTCTTATTCCGCAATTGTATCTAGCAGCATGTTTATTGTTTTTAATTTGGGCAATATTTTTGGAAGGGGATACATTCACCCCCCCCCCCTCTGTATCCATCGCACCGTCCCAACAATTGGTATCAGAGCGGGTTGTCTGCATAGTAGGTCCAGCGACCTGCAGATCCGTTCCTCCTGTCTTGGTGCTATCTTGATTTTGGTGCATCATTATTCCTGTTGCATTTATCTGATCTGCTTCCATGGGTGATCCACCGGTTTTCAACGGCTCTAATATTAATATGTGGTTTGTCAGTCTGCGTGAATATGTTAAATCAGTTAATCCTGATCTGTGGAAGTTAATTTCACACGGTCCTCACAGATTACCAAAGAAAATGTCCAAATAGACTAACAGTCATAGATCGAGGCATGAAGAGAATCAAAGAGCTCTGAATCTAATGAAAGCAACTACTGACAGGGCCTTACACTCTTGCTTCCATGACTGTAGGTCTGCTAAGGACATTCTGGATGTGCTGAAGCGAGCTCACAGGATAAATAAGGACAGTTGCATGATGGCTAATAGAAGTAATCAAAATGACAGCCAAAATGAAGAAGATGATGAGGAGGAGGTAAATCCTTTCGAGAATTTTTCTTTAGATGATTGGGAGAATGCATATGCTGAGTTGCTTGAATCTCATGAACAATTAAGAAAACAATACAAGAACTTGAAAAAGAAAAGTGATCGGGGTAGTTCAAGTTCACCTTGTGAAAATTGTTCAAATATGAAGCAATCTCATGATGCCTGTTTGTCTGATATCCATATGCATAAAAATCAGAATAAAAAATTGATGAAAGAATTTGAATGTGTTAGCTCTGAATTGGCTGTTCTGAAATCTAAAAATGAATGTCTTAAGAAACAGTGTGAAAAACTCCAGCCTCAAACAATATGTTCTGATAAATCTGCTTGCAATGAATGTGCATTCTTGAAGGAATTGATTGAAGATTTAGACTATGATGATAATATACAGAAGAACTTAATCACTTCCTTGAAGGAAGAAAATGATTCATTGCTAACTCAGAAGAAGGAAAGTGATAAATTACAAGATAAGCTGATTGAAGAAAACATTTATCTGAAGGAACAAAACAAAAAGCTAATGGTTCTTAACATTATCTTCTCTGAAAAATGGCTGACGATTGAAAAAGGGAAATCTATCTTGAAAGAAAATGAAGTTAATATTGAATTCACATTGACACAGGAAAATGAGACTCTGAAGAGTCTTAATGATGAATTGCAAAATCAAATCATTTCGTGTGAAGACTACATTGTGTCTTTGGAGATAGAAATTGAAGATCTAAGAAACTCCCTGTCAAAATTTGTTAAGGGAAGAGACTGTTGGGTTCGGTGCTATGTATTCAGAGGGGGGGTGAATGAATCTTCCCTTTAAAAATTTCACTCAAATAAAATCAAGAATGCTAACAAGACAGATTCAGACAATTTGAAAGCTAATCAAACTTCTATTCAACCAGTAATTAAACATGTATAGCGACCCTAAGCATTCATCTAGCGCCAATCAGATAGAAGAAATCAAACCACTGCACAATGGGTTTTTAGGTGGTTCGGTCCTGTAGACCTACGTCCACCCCACACTCAAACCGAGTGTGGATTCCGCTGACTCACAGCTTGAACAGCTGGGCATCACAGCTTGCCATACAATCCGCTGAGCCTCACAGCTTGCTGTCCAAGGAATCCTCCTCGCCTGCTGAGCCTCACAACTTGCTCTGCTGGGCAATATAGCTTAGCCATCCAGTGGAATCCTCCACTGCAAATGCTGACAAACAGCTTGAAGAAAGGTATAAAAGGAAAACGAAAGGTAGAAACAATCAACGACTGAAAGCTGAAAATGAAAGCACAAATGTGGCTCCTACGAGCTGACTGGAGTGGATCTGATCCAACTTCCAGTAGAGATTGATCTTCAGAATGAAGCTTCTCTCTGCCCTTCTTCTTTTTCCGATTACTCTATCTCACTCTCTCTCTCTTTTTCTTTCTCTTCCTCTTTTAGCTGCTCGAGCTCTCTATCTCTCACTTTTTCTTCTTTTTTCTTCTGCTCTTCTTCTCTTTCTCCTTTTCTTCTCTGCTCTTCACACTGGATCGAGAAGGCACTCCTCTGCTTCTGCTTCACTGTATAGACTTTTCCCTTTCATCAATCATCTTCAGACAAAGGATTCTTCATATATATAGTGCAGCAGGGTGGATAGGGTCGTGTGGCTTCCACATCTCCCGCCCAAAGGATTTTCGCCAGAACCGAGGCATTTCGACCACCTGACAGCATCCTGGCTGGGCTGCATCCACGTGTCATAATCTGGGCACCTCGTCCTTCCTTGGATCACGTGTCTTCATTAGGCTTCACGAAGGGTGCCTGTCAGATAGAGAATCAAGTTATCAGTTTAAGTCTAAAACCCTGTACAGACTTTGCAGGATGTAATGTATAGACTTTAGTGTATAGACTTTGTGAGCTCGAATACATTGTATAGACTTCACTATGTGTAAGCTTGTGAAGGTGAATGCAATGTACATAATCCAGACTGTGAAGGCTTTGTGAATGTGAATGCATTGTACAGACTTCACGTTATGCTTGAGACACTAAGGAAGACAGACAATGTATGGACTTAAGCAATTGAAAGGCTTGCCAGTGTATGGACTTGTTGAACGTGCAGCAATGTGCATACTTCAATGAAAGATGCAATGTGTAGACTTGACAGACACAACGTGCAACAATGTATAGACCTGAAACACTAGATGCATGATGTACAGACTTCAACTAAAATGATGCACAATGTACATACATGAATGTTGTGCGATGTATGGACTTAGCCGGCCTTCAGCTCGATGTATAGACCTTGCCAAAGGAAATGGCTGTACAGACTTGACCAAGGCAAAACTGGGCGATATACAGACTTGAGCAAGGCAAAGTCTGTACAGACTTCAAGGTTCACAATGTATAGACTTTGGCAAGGGAATGGCTGTACAGACTTGCACAGTTCTAGGATGTATAGAGTTGCCAAGGGAAACGATGGTAAAGCTATCAGTGTATAGACTTCGAGAGCAACGTCGGTAAAGCTATCGATGTATAGACTTGCAAGATCACTGATGGATGTACAGACTTCACCTCGAGCAATCTACAGTGCAGTGTATGGACTTGAAGAACAATGCATGACGCTGTACAGACTTCACTGATGCATGCTACAGTCCAATGTAAGGACTTAGCTTCGTGCATGCTACAGTCCAATGTATGGACTTTGAATATTGATGCATGAACAGTCTGATGTACATACTTCCAATGCAATGTAATGTATGGACTTCAAATAAGACGTTGCATGAGACGCTGAAGTCTGTATAGACTTTGGCCAATGCATAAGATGCTTAGAAAGACGCTGGACGCTGTACAGACTTAGCCTAAGACAATGCATGAGACGGATGATGTATAGACTTGGGCTGAATGCATGAACAGGCCGTTGTACAGACTTGTAAAGCTTGAAGGCCAATGTAATGTATAGACTTACATGAGACGCTTAATGAGACACTCAATGTACACACTTCAAGTCCAGTGTATAGACATTGCCTTAACTCTAAATGAGACGGACGTTGTGCAGACTTTAGCCAATGTAATGTATAGACTTTGGGCTCGCCATGTAGTGTATAGACTTAGACATCCTTCAGCTCAATGTATAGACTTCAAAAATGATGCATGCAATGCAACGCAGACACTGGCTGTATAGACTTGGATATGTAGGAATGCAAATGACTCTGTACAGACTTGGATGCTTGTGTATGCATGAGGGCAATGTACAGACTATGCATATGCACACTAGCGAGTGAATAGACTTGGCTATGGCATCAAAGTATGCACAACGTAAAAGATGCCTTCTTCCTAGGCGTTTGATTCAAAAGTGATGCCACTTCTGGTGGTCGTCAAATTCCAAGTTCATCTGAATGTATAGACTTCACGATGTGCAGACTTGCCAAAGACAAGGCTGTACAGACTTGATGAACGATGCAAGACAAATGAATGTATAGACTTACATGAAGCACATGATGCATTGTACAGACTTGGGCTGTACAGACTTCCACTCAACTGTGATGACGCTGCATGAGACACTAAATAAGATGGACAGATGTATAGACTTGTGTTCTGAGGGAGTCGACCCATCAAGGAAGGGGGGTCGACCCATCTAAGTGCACTGATGCAGTATATGCACAGAAGAAGCAATGCACCGATCTTAATTCAAGCACAAAACACATTATGCACTTAGTATGGAACACTACATGATTTAGCACACTCATGCATTCTCCACAAAATAGATCAGATATAACATACTCAATGTAGCAACCCTGATAAATGAATAATTGAAATGAATTAAAACATATATATTACAGAAGTAATATATATAAAAGGAATAGGGTTAATTTGACGAAATAAAACAAATTAAAAATAACGCCTCTTATTAGGGCGTTAATTCAAAAAGAAACGCCTTTATCAAAGGCGTGACTAAAGAAAGGACGCCCACATGTGCGGTCGTCAGTTCTCACGCGACCAAATGGGTAAGTAAAAGAAACGCCTCTATCTTGGGCGTGTTTTAAAACACGAAACGCCCTTTTTCAAGGCGCTTTTTAAGAAACGCCCTTATGCAAGGCGTTAATTCAAGAATACACGCCCTGACCTAAGGCGTTAATTCAGTTCGTGAACCGATCGAACCCAGAACTTATCCAAGGAAAGATTAACCTAATCTAGTAAGTGTCTGTTAGAGTAAGGACTCTATTAAGGATATATTGCCCTCAATCAAACACTACCTTTGTTAGGACTCTAAAATCCTATAAATATACCCGATCGATCCAACCCTAAACCATTTGATCGATCTACTGCTACACGGTAAGTGAAGAACATACGTTCTTCTTATTTCTTTTGCCCTTCTGTTTACAGCCGCATGAAGAATATTGATTATTATTCTTCTCCTTTAATGCAGGATAAGGATCTGGTGCTTGAGTAAAGAACAAGGTTATGTTCTTCATTATTTGTCCTAGCTTCGGTTACATCTGTGAAGATTATTAACATCTTCATCTTCTTTCTTTTTTTTTTCTCTTCCTCTACAGGTTCTGTAACGTGAAGAACAAGGTTCTTCATCATCTTCATCCAACATCTGCTGCCTCTTTAATTCTTACAGACCCTTCACGGTTATCTCCAAATCAACCCTTTAAGGTAGGATTTTCTCAAGTTACTGTAGCCCAAATGAAATTAATGCAAGATATATATATATATAACCTTGTCATGCATATGATTATTATAGTTTTCATGCGTTTTCTGAAATATTTTGAAAGAAACGCCCTTGATTAGGGCGCTAATTTAAAAGAAACGACCATTCTAGTGGTCGTCAATTTAATATTTGACGCCCTCTACGCAGGCGTTAATTTCATAAGAATCGCATATGATTAATAATTGATCCTGTTTAAAATTACAATACATATGAAATATTGATTTTTAATATCTTGCATGACTCTGTGAATTCCTGTTAAATTTTACTGCCATGACATGTCTCCTGTCTCTCGAAATATTATTTATTAAAATATCGTAAATCCCTTGAAATTCACGACTTGGACAAAGTCGTTTTCCATATTCTAACGCCCCAGTACAAGGCGTGAATTTGAAAAGTAACGCCCCTTCCTAGGGCGTGTATCTGCTAAAATCCTGAAATTCACATATTCTGTAAAATGGAATTTGAAAGTAACGCCCCTTCCAAGGGCGCGTTTTTGATAAATTTCTGAGAATAATTATATCCTGTCGAATATGTAAATGATGAGACGCCTGCCCCTGCAGTCGTCAACTTTTAAGAAACGCCCCCAGGAAAGGCGTGTTTTTGATAAATTACTGAAATAATGGAAATTCTGCCAATTGGCAATATATGTAAACGCCCTTCAGTTAGGCGTTAATTACTTGAGACACGACTTGACCTAAGTCGTTATTTTACTGTAAACTGATTTTTCCTCTGATTTGCTAAACCGATGGTTTATATATTATACATATATATATATATCGGCACTATTCTCCACTCCGTGAGTATAGTCCCACGTTTCATGTTGATTTATCGATCACACTCAACTCTCATTGACATACAAGCTCTCCATTGGACATTCCGTTCCTTTGGACTAGCGAGTTAGTCATAGAGACCTCCGTAAGACTCCTCGTAGCCTTGGATTCCCTCAAGGCCGACTGAGCTGGTTGTACCCTAAAAACCCATTACACAGTTTTTGCCATGTCAATCTAAAGAAAACATGGTATACCGGCCCTTATGATTATACAAAGAGTATATCATAAGAAATTCTTGATGGGATGATGATATCATGCCATATCGTGTCATTCTTGTAAACCCCAATTCTATGATAAGAATGAGGGTATCTTGCTTGATCTAATGTTCATGTGGACCTCAATTCTATATAAAGAATGTCCATATTGATTTGTCATGGTACCTAAGTTAAGGGAACCATATTCTACCTAGTTTTATCGAACTCGTGATTATACCGTTATTAATCGCCATTCTATGTCCTTTGTCATATTTTGGACTCTATTCTATCAAAGTTGTCATACGTATCTACAAGCTTGATTATTGAAATTCTATATTGGCTATATAAACAAGAGTGGATGTCAAAACACATGATAAATGCCTGCGCATATAGGGCCCGATCTGGTCCTGGGAGGAGCACCCGAAAGTACTTGTGCCCATGGGAGTTAAAATGATAAGGTATCTGGCATTATACCGAGTACTTGACTTGCTTGATTGGACATTCCACACACATCTTGTACTTGAATCGTACTTGACTTTACATGAAATGCGTGGCCCGAAAGAGGGTAATTTACTTGCTTGATACATGATAGCCAAAGTTCTTGACATGACTTGTTAAACGTGCTTGCTTGAATATCTTGAATAACTTGTATCTTGTTCATGAAAGTTCATCTTATTTCTTTGATATTACATTCTCTCTATCTTGTCGTTTCATGCGAGCATGCATAGCTTTATTGCATCCATGAAAATGTAATTACTTAAACCACTTGCTAGTACTTGAGATATAATTTCCTACTGAGCGTTCGCTCATTCCGTTTGTCCCTTTGTACTTTTCAGGTAAGTCCGACGACGATGGAAGTCAATCGGATGGGAATTGTCAAGAGTGAAGAGATAGAGATTCTCCAAGTGTCATCTAGTCTTTTCTATAGTTTCTTGAGTCAAATATGTATTCTTTTCCTTTTTGTTAAACAGAGTATTGGATTTGTAATAGTCTATCCATTATGAAATAAAGGATTGGGTTATCTTGCTATTTTTGCGCATCTCTGTCTTTGTGTCGAATACACGACCACTCTGATTGACATGATTGATATAGACACGTCGCGCATCTCCGGGTATCTTCCGCGCTCGGGGCGTGACACTCAAGCATTCTCCAGAGAATATATCAGACATATGCATTCATGTTGCTATCATTCAATGTGATGTTCTTAACAAAACAATATGGTGACTTGTTCATATTGCTATCATTAAAACACCACATTATCATCAAAGCACAAGGGGCACAACAATCTCCCCCTTTTTGATGATGGCAACATAATGAGTCACGCTGACTTGTCAAACTATTCTCCCCCTTTGACATAATCAAAAAGAGAGGGAATGGTTTGAGAGATAAAATTCAGCACACAAAGTCAGAGAATGAAATATGGTTCATGAAAATGAAGTTCTCCCTTATGATAATGAAACAGCTCTCCCCCTATCAACATGCAAGATGTACTACTCTCCCCTTAAAAGCAGATGACCCATAACTTCCCCTGAAGTGCAGGAATGAACTCTGGTTATCCAATAAATCAATCTGAAATCTGTCATTACAAAGAATCTGAATTCTGGTTGCATGAACAGAATGAACCAGGTGAAACATCCACAGAACCAGAGCTGATTGCAAAACAAGATGGAAGATTCCAACAGTGTGGAGAGTAAAGTGATTGAAGATAGAAAGGCAAGAGTAAATAACAATCATCACAAGACATCTCAATGAATAATCAATATCAAGATTTATGTTGATCAGGCTATCTGGAAAGAATTTGATCATGAGGGATTTTAAAGCTTGCACCACTTCAATAAGTCTTAAGAAGTATCGACTCTTCTATCATAAAGGGTTATGAAGTGGCAACTTAACCAATCTGATTTAATTTTGATGTATACCAAATTTGCCAAATTAAACTCAATACTCATATCTGAATCTAAGTTTTAATAAATGTGAACCAAATATTCAGATAACACTCAGAAACAATCATCTTTTATCTTACACATATGATCTCAATAGCACCTTTGAAAAATATACACAGATTAGTACAGAAGTTAAACACTTTTCTAAGAACATGAGTTGACAGAATTTTTCAAAATATTTTCATTTGAAGCACTTTTTATTTTCCTGAGCAATTTAGGTTGATCAACACCTTTTTACATGAGGCACAACACGTCTCAGGTGAAGTGACCCAGTTACTCAGTGTGATAACTGTCATTGCCTCTCAACTTCGAGAACAGAGTTAGCAATATAAGTATCTTTTTACATGAGAAGACATCTTGATCAGAGGCCAGACTCCCCAGTTACTCAACACAGATATGCCATTGCTCTGTCAGGTTTTCAATAAATTTTCATTTTAAGTGACTATGACACTTCATGACTTGGTTTCACTCCATTTCTTTGATGGAAGTCCCAGTTTCTCAGTGAACAAAGTCATTTCATTACTCACTGGTTTTATTTCCTGTCAAAATTTTCAAAGTTAATGTTTAACAACAATACTCACTCTATGTATCTTAACCAAAGTAACCATGATTTCAAATTTTCAGATATCTGATGATAGAGTCTAAGGTTTTTATGACACAGATGGTTAAGATGTATTAAAGCCTATCATTCAGATATTTTCAATTCATTTAATTAAAAATCTGAGAATACATTAATCTTATATCAGTCTGATTCAGTGGTAATTCTTAAACCATATGATAGGAATTTCTACCAAGTTCTCAGACTGAATTGCATGACATGCGGCTTAAGTATCTCAAATTAGAACAAATAAATTTAGCTGGCCAACAATCAATAGTAGCAACAAATCAGTCACACGAGCTGAGACAAATGTGAAAGGTGAATATAAGCTGGTGCAAGAGTAAATCACCAATAGAGAAATATTTCAGAAGAGTGAACATCAACACACAGTGGCTGAGTCTGGAGTTCAGACAGATCAGCTGACAGGTAGTATCATGAAGAAAGTTGAAGAAGACTCTTCTTTAACAACTCAACGAATGGAAGGCAGAATCTATTTTCAAGAGAGAGAGAAATATGACAACAGATGAGAGTTGATCAATTACTAGACAATATGTGTTCAACATATGACAATTAAAAAAAAACACCAATTCTAAATGCTCCCCCTGTCTAGATGCAATGAAATTTCTTTTTAGGTTTTTCAACTGCACTACTCTTCATATGCAACATCAGTCAAACTCCCCCTAACAAAGTGCATGAAATACAGTTAATGAACTTTTCATGATTTTAGAATATGCTCAAGAAGAATTCATGCTTTGTTCAATCAGAGAGAGAATTTATCAAATCAATCAATTTCATTTCAATTTTTTCAATTTTTCAAATTTTATGATATTCAGTACACTGCTCTATATGAAAACTAGACCCTTGGTACTTGGCGGAGAACCATGTCTCAAGGACCATCTCACACATTGTAAGAACCTCCAGGCAGATTTCCCTGCCTTTTCGTAGCTTACCATTTGATATACCAGGGTCATGCAAATAGATGCAATGCAGAGAAGTCCTATGTGTAGCCAGTTACTTCTTTTTGGAGTTTTCAGTATGATGATGTGCAATGCATTCACAATATATATGCATATGCAATTTCAGACAATCATCAATATGCAAATCATGTATGAGGAGAGTTCAGAAAATCCCAGCATGACAATGCTAACCATGATAGAATGTGCAAAACACAGATTTAACATGCTATGTTATCATCTAAAGGACATAACTTCAGAAGACAGAATTTAAACTAAGTTTTCAGAACTAACCTGAATAGTCCACTTCTAGGGGTTTCACTTTGAGTGCCTTGAATTATTAACCCATTTATTCTTCAGCTTCCAAGGCACACCTGCAAAGATTAATCATTTTGATCCTGCAGGAACCCAAGAAGTCTTGGGTCCTGAATTACCCCTATCAGGTGTTCTAAACAGTTTCTTAGCAACATGGTCATAAAACTTCATCAGAAAACAATTGTCCATAGAGTGACCAAATTTACCACAATATCTGCATGATGTAACAGCTCTTGAATTCTTTTTGTGAACATTTGTATAATCATGGAATCTATGTGAGTTAGCATGAAAATTTCTGTTACTTGCATGAAATTTTGATTTACCATTACCTGCCCACCAGCATTCAGAAGCTCGGTGGCCAGGTTTTCACATTCAGAACATACAAGTGTCTTTCCTTTAAAAATAGTTTTATTTCTACCCAAAAAATTTCTATTTACAGGGAATCTGACAAATTTGGAATCAAAGTGATTTCCCTGAGCATACCAGCAGTCCTTGACTGCATGACCATATTTTCCACATTCAAAGCATTTAAGATGCTTGCTTCTTGATTCATTGTTACCCCAATGATTTCCTGACCAGCACTCATCTGCCTTATGCCCAGGCTTGTTGCAAGTGAAACAAATAATATGCTGGCCTGAAGTAGATTTATATCTATGTGGGCCATGAGCATGTGTGAAAAATCTAGAATTCACATTGTTGTCTTCTTTCATTTTAAAGCATGCATTCATTAGATGATCACGCCTACCACAGTAATAACAGGATGCATCAAATTTCTTAGTGGCATGGTTTCTATAAGATAAATTCTTAGAATGCATTCTTCACCAGCATGCTCATCTTCAATCAACAGTCTGCAATCATCCATTACATGCCCTATCTTGCCACAATAATGGCATGACACTTTAGTTTTCCTGGCGACATGATTACTAACAGACTAACTAGATGCATGAGAATGAGTACATGAAGCATGAGCATTTTGCATTGACCCATTACATTCAACAGAGCTAACTGATTTCAAGAGGTACTCAAAAATATTGTTTACCTTCTTTGTATGACCCTTCTTTTTCAATTTCTGATTATTCTTAACATTTTTTGTTTGCTTTTCATTTTTCTGGGCTTTGAACTGAAATACAGATGTTGAAGGTGATTTCTGATTTTCATTGTGTTTTGGGGATTGCTTTGAAGTACCAGCTACATCTGAGCTTTGCACAAAGGTGGCATATAGCTGGCTTTTAGTGATTTCCTTAACATCAGAAGTGCAATCTGTTCCCCCTTTTGAATTCTTATCCTCACTTTTTACAACAGTTTTTATTTTTCTTTCAGTTTTTGCAAACTTGGATGCTGAGTTTTCAGATCATGAATTTTATTTTCCAAGGATGCTATATGAAGCTCATAATTAGCTATCTCCTGTTCACTGCAATTAACACATTCACTTAAGACTTTATTTGTAATTTTGTACTTCTCAATTTCTTGTTCTAGACTGATCACCCTTTGTGATTCTCCATCACAAGTGAATTTTTCCCTTTTTAATGTGAGAAGTGTTTCAGATAAGCCAGTGTTTAAACACTTTAATTTTTCAATTTCAGCTTTCAGTTCAGTGTTTTCCTTCTCAAATTTTTGAGGTTGGGCTTCCTTAAAAATAGATTTCTCTTTTTCGATAGTCAGAAACCTCTGTGAGAAAATAGTATTTAAAACCATCAGTTTTTTGTTTTGTTCCCTCAATTCTTTGTTCTCTTCAGATAGCTTCATGACTCCTTCATTACATGTTTCATTTCCAGACATAAACTCCAATTTTTCAATTAGTTCATCTTCTCTTTCTTCAGCTTTAATTTTCTCAGCAAGCAGATTTTTGTGATCATCTTTAAGTGAGGCAATTTGTTTATTTAGCCATTCATTCTCACTATAAAGATTTTCATTACGTTCTCTTAAAGCTGAGCACATTTTGTAGTTTGATTCAGCAGAAGAAGAGTGTAAAACCTTAATTCTTTCCAACTCTTCTAGATTCAGCAATTGTTCATTAGTTTTTACTTTCAGCTGACTTTCTAATTCGGAAATTTTATTGAAACCTTCTTGGTTTTCCTTTTTCAATAGGCACATTTGTTTCATATTCAAGTGATTCTCAGACAGACATTTATCATACAATTCATTTATCTTCAAGCACTTTTCACATGATGAATTAGAATCACTTTTATCAATTTTCCTTTTCATTTTCTTATGCTGTTTTCTTAAATGATCATAAGACTCCATCAGTTCATTATATGCAACAATCCAATCATCCAGGGTGTAATTTTTGAAGATGTTTACCTGATCATCGTCTTGTTCTTCATCTTGATTGCTACTTGGTTCACTTCCTTGAGCCATCATGCATCGATCATTATCTCTATCGCAAGCAGTCTTCAATTTATCCAGGATTTCCTTGGCAGACCTGGATTCAAAGAAACATGAATGAAGAGCTCGATTAGTCGCGGCCTTCATTAACTCCAGTGCTTTCTGATTTTATGCACGCATAGATCGATGCTTGTTAGTCCATTTGGACTGATCTTTTGGTAGTTTATGTGGACCATGTGAAATCACTTTCCACAGGTCTGGATCAATAGATTTAACATGAGCACGGAAAGCACTGTGCCACTGTTTGAAATCAGAACCATCAAAGACGGGTGGATGAGTCATCGAGAAATGATAAATGCACTAAAATCAGATGAACAGCTCAAGACACACAACCGATGAAACAAAACACAGAACACAAGAAGCACACTCTGAAATGCACCAAAGAATAGCAGAATCCTCTACAGATTGTTAGATCTGTTCAGTCAGAGACCCTCTCTGATACCAAGTGTTGGGTTCGGTGCTATGTATTCAGAGGGGGGGTGAATGAATCTCCCCTTTAAAAATTTTACTCAAATAAAATCTAGAATGCTAACAAGACAGATTCAGACAATTTGAAAGCTAATCAAACTTCTGTTCAACCAGTAATCAAACATGTATAGCACGCCTAAGCATTCATCTAGCGCCAATCAGATAGAAGACATCAAACCACTGCACAATGGGTTTTTAGGTGGTTCGGTCCTGCAGACCTACGTCCACACCACACTCAAACCGAGTGTGGATTCCGCTGACTCACAGCTTGAACAGCTGGGCATCACAACTTGCCATACAATCTGCTGAGCCTCACAGCTTGCTGTCCAAGGAATCCTCCTCGCCTGCTGAGCCTCACAGCTTGCTCTGCTGGGCAATATAGCTTAGCCATCCAGTGGAATCCTCCACTGCAAATGCTGACAAACAGCTTGAAGAAAGGTATAAAAGGAAAACGAAAGGTAGAAACAATCAACGACTGAAAGCTGAAAATGAAAGCACAAATGTGGCTCCTACGAGCTGACTGGAGTGGATCTGATCCAACTTCCAGTAGAGATTGATCTTCAGAATGAAGCTTCTCTCTGCCCTTCTTCTTTTTCCGATTACTCTATCTCACTCTCTCTCTCTTTTTCTTTCTCTTCCTCTTTTAGCTGCTCGAGCTCTCTATCTCTCACTTTTTCTTCTTTTTTCTTCTGCTCTTCTTCTCTTTCTCCTTTTCTTCTCTGCTCTTCACACTGGATCGAGAAGGCACTCCTCTGCTTCTGCTTCACTGTATAGACTTTTCCCTTTCATCAATCATCTTCAGACAAAGGATTCTTCATATATATAGTGCAGCAGGGTGGATAGGGTCGTGTGGCTTCCACATCTCCCGCCCAAAGGCTTTTCGCCAGAATCGAGGCATTTCGACCACCTGGCAGCATCCTGGCTGGGCTGCATCCACATGTCATAATCTGGGCACCTCGTCTTTCCTTGGATCACGTGTCTTCATTAGGCTTCACGAAGGGTGCCTGTCAAACAGAGAATCAAGTTATCAGTTTAAGTCTAAAACCCTGTATAGACTTTGCAGGATGTAATGTATAGACTTCAGTGTATAGACTTTGTGAGCTCGAATACATTGTATAGACTTCACTATGTGTAAGCTTGTGAAGGCGAATGCAATGTACAGACTCCAGACTGTGAAGGCTTTGTGAATGTGAATGCATTGTATAGACTTCACGTTATGCTTGAGACACTAAGGAAGACAGACAATGTATGGACTTAGGCAATTGAAAGGCTTGCCAGTGTATGGACTTGTTGAATGTGCAGCAATGTGTAGACTTCAATGAAAGATGCAATGTGTAGACTTGACAGACACAACGTGCAACAATGTATAGACCTGAAACACTAGATGCACGATGTACAGACTTCAACTAAAATGATGCACAATGTACATACATGAATGCTGTGTGATGTATGGACTTAGCCAGCCTTCAACTCGATGTATAGACCTTGCCAAAGGAAATGGCTGTACAGACTTGACCAAGGCAAAGCAATCGAATGTATGGACTTTCAATGAATGGACTTGCCAACTGGGCGATGTACAGACTTGAGCAAGGCAAAGTCTGTACAGACTTCAAGGTTCACAATGTATAGACTTTTGCAAGGGAATGGCTGTATAGACTTGCACAGTTCTAGGATGTATAGACTTTCCAAGAGAAACGACGGTAAAGCTATCAGTGTATAGACTTCGAGAGCAACGTCGGTAAAGCTACCGATGTATAGACTTGCAAGATCACTGATGGATGTACAGACTTCACCTCGAGCAATCTACAGTGCAGTATATGGACTTGAAGAATAATGCATGACGCTGTACAGACTTCACTGATGCATGCTACAGTCCAATGTATGGACTTAGCTTCGTGCATGCTACAGTCCAATGTATGGACTTTGAATGTTGATGCATGAACAGTCCGATGTACATACTTCCAATGCAATGCAATGTATGGACTTCAAATATGACGCTGCATGAGATGCTGAAGTCTGTATAGACTTTGGCCAATGCATAAGATGCTTAGAAAGACACTGGACGCTGTACAGACTTAGCCTAAGACAATGCATGAGACGGATGATGTATAGACTTGGGCTGAATGCATGAACAGTCCGTTGTACAGACTTGTAAAGCTTGAAGGCCAATGTAATGTATAGACTTACATGAGACGCTCAATGAGACGCTCAATGTACAAACTTCAAGTCTAGTGTATAGACATTGCCTTAGACTCTAAATGAGACGGACTTTGTGCAGACTTTAGCCAATGCAATGTATAGACTTTGGGCTCGCCATGCAGTGTATAGACTTAGACATCCTTCAGCTCAATGTATAGACTTCAAAAATGATGCATGCAATGCAACGCAGACACTGGCTGTGTAGACTTGGATATGTAGGAATGCAAATGACTCTGTACAGACTTGGATGCTTGTGTATGCATGAGGGCAATGTACAGACTATGCATATGCACACTAGCGAGTGAATAGACTTGGCTATGGCATCAAAGTATGCACAACGTAAAAGATGCCTTCTTCCTAGGCGTTTGATTCAAAAGTGATGCCACTTCTGGTGGTCGTCAAATTCCAAGTTCATCTGAATGTATAGACTTCACGATGTGCAGACTTGCCAAAGACAAGGCTGTACAGACTTGATGAACGATGCAAGACAAATGAATGTATAGACTTGCATGAAGCACATGATGCATTGTACAGACTTGGGCTGTACAGACTTCCACTCAACTGCGATGACGCTGCATGAGACACTAAATAATATGGACAGATGTATAGACTTGTGTTCTGAGGGAGTCGACCCATCAAGGAAGGGGGGTCGACCCATCTAAGTGCACTGATGCAGTATATGCACAGAAGAAGCAATATACGCACAGAAGAAGCAATGCACCGATCTTAATTCAAGCAAAAAACACATTATGCACTTAGTATGGAACACTGCATGATTTAGCACACTCATGCATTCTCCACAAAATAGATCAGATATAACATACTCAAGCATTCTCCAGAGAATATATCAGACATATGCATTCATGTTGCTATCATTCAATGTGATGTTCTTAACAAAATAATATGGTGACTCATTCATGTTGCTATCATTAAAACACCACATTATCATCAAAGCACAAGGGGCACAACAGAGACAATTTGAATAAGCTCCTTGGAGCGAATGTGAATTTTCAGAAGGAGGGACTAGGTTACAATCCAGTCATGAAGAAGGCTGAGAAGGCTGTTGGAGACAAATTGAGAACTGTTTTTGTTAAATGTACAGAACAAGAAAAGTCTTCTACCTCATCTTCACCTCAGTACAAAAAATAGAAAGAAACTGAAAAATAGAAAACAAATAAATAGAATTCTTCAGTGCATGTTGATCACAGCCCTCACACACACTCACATGCATCTAGAAAGAAAATGATCTGTCACTACTGTCACAAATATGGACATCTGATGCATGAGCGTAATTTGATGAAAATGGATGACCTAGCAGCTGCACAAAACAATCAGGGTACAAAGCATGTCTTTAGGGAAAAGAAAATTCATTGTTATAATTGTGGAAAAATATGACATGTTGCTGCACAATGCTGGTTAGGTTCTCATAGAAAAACCTTCTCTATCTGCTCTCATTGTGGAAAACATGGTCATACAGTCAAGGACTGTTGGCATGCTCAGGGAAAAATATTTTCTCAAAATATAAAATTCCCTGCAAATAGAAATGATTTTGGTAGGAATTAATCTGCTTTTAAGAGAAAGACTTCTACATGCTTTGAATGTGGAAAACCTAGCCACCGAGCTTCTGAATGTTGGTTGGCTCGAGATGGAAAATAGTATATTCATGCAAATAATAGAAATTTTCATGATAATACACACAGATTCAATGCTAACAATAATGTGCATAAAAAGAATTCAAGATCTGCTGTTTCCTGTCATTATTGTGGGTAGTTTGGGCACTCCATGAGTGAGTGTAATATAATGAAGTCTGATGACTTACATGCCCAAAGATTATGGAAAGCACCTATCAGAGGTGTTACTAACAAAGTAGGACCCAAGAAGTCTTGGGTACCTAGAAACACAAAATGAGATCTATGCTTTTCAGGTATGCCTTGGGGATGAGGAATAAAAGGGGGTCAAATAAACCAAGGCATCCAAAGTTTGGTAAAACCCCAACTCTGCTGTTTAAATGCTTACTCACCTGAATTTTTTCTTTTAGCTGAACATCATGCTTAATATGTCAATTAAGATCTCATGCATACATGTCCATAACTGCATCTGCCATTTGCATTTTTTTTATCATGCACTGGTGCATACATGAGTTTAAAGGTTGTCTGCATTTGATGCATACATATGCCAATTGTAGTTGTTTGATATTTGTTAAAATGCATAATCACTAAAAACAAATTGCATTCTGAAAAATCTGAAAAGCTGAATTGAATAAATTTGTTGCTTGGACGATCTCTCATGCTTTAAAATGTTCACCTGCACATTTGACATGCACATGCATTCATAATTGCATATAAGTGACATATTGTTAGCTTAAGATGCATATAGAACTGCATCTGCATTGGATTGTCATGCATGACTCTTGGTATATGAATAGTGAGTTACTAAAGGGTATATGAATTCTGTCTGAAAGTGCTTGCTATGTGTGAGGTGGTCTTTAGACCAAGTCCTCCGTCTTGGTACCATAGGTCAGAGTTGCATACATTTAGGAATGCTAGATCATGCATACATTTAGGGGGAGCATTATTCATATTCTATCAATTGAACTTCCCATCTTCAGATTGAACAGCTATCTTGCTTAAATCCCTATGATGAATGTGTAATGCAACACATTTCAGCTTCCTGCTTCAACTGTTATCAAGCCACTTTCACTCAACCTATCCATTGGTATCTGTTGAATTGGCTATTTTTTAAAATGTTTCGGCCTTCCCTGAAAATTCAGAAAGATTTCTCTGTGCATATCCTGATCATAAATCTGAAAACAACTTAAAGAGGAATCTTCGATTATATAGGACTATGAATGTCTGACTCCTTCAGTCGGTTGATGTTTCATGTATGTCTTGTGTTTGCTTGTGAACATATCTTGAAAATATCTGAGTTAGTCTTAATAAACTTTAACCAACATTTTCATGTTGTGTCTTTTAAACTCTTCTGAATTCTGAAAATTCTGAGATCATGATACTCCTTGTTTGATATGCATGAAATTAGTATTGTTTTAAACATCTGAGAATATGGAACATGTCCAAGGGTAAATCTTGTCAGAGCAATGACTTTGGTCACTGAGAAACCATGTCCAAAGGACTGTGTCATGAGGTGCCACAGTTAACTCTGCTTAAGAATGATTGATAATCTGGCAGAGCAATGGCATGCACACTGAGAAATACATCTCACTCATCAAAGAAATGATTTGTAGTGTGTCATGAAGTGTAAATGCAATCTCTGCTCCTATGAAGCATGACAGTTAGTCCTTACAAGTGCTTAGGGATACGGGCGTCTAAACAACGTGTATCCTCTAGTTACAAGGGTTCACTAAACTCAAGTGCTCATGAAGAATGTTATAAAAATTGTTGCTGATCTAGTTTATCATTTGAAAAAGTGTGCAAAAGAAATAATCTATTGGAACCCTTGACAGAAACAAATGTTTTCTTATGTGTTTAACTTCATTACTATTGATTGTATCTCTTAAAGGAATCTTTGAAATTGAGTGAGTAAGAAAGAAGAAGATCAAACAAGACTTTCAATATGAAAGCTAGGTTCACTTTTATTAAAACTGATTTTAGATATGAGAACAGAATGCTAATGAACAAGCCTTGCATACATCATATTCTGATCTGACTTGTCAATGAAGATCATTCATAAATCTCTATAATAGAAGAGTCTGAAATACCTGTTTAATCAGATTTATGAAATTGATATCCCATTGAAAACCTTTCTCATTCATTCTGAGTGCTTTCTTTCTCACAATGGACTCCATTACTTCAGACCTGACTGTTGACTTCTTTTTGTCCTAAGCTTCATTCCAATCACTATCCATCTAAGGGGGAGAATTCTTGCATGTTCCTGTGGTTCAATGTTCATTCAGGAGAGTATCTTGTCAGGGGGAGTTTTTGATGACTGTAACTCACAGCATTACATAATAGCTCCTTCAACAGTCAATGAACATTCCATTCTTTTTGATGTTGTCAAAGGGGGAGAACTTTTGTGAGTCATCATTTGCATCAATCAACACTTGCATCACATGGTGTTTTACAATGCTCACTTCTGACTGAACTTTTCTGTGGTGCATGTTCATGAACTCTGTCATAACTGTGGTGCATGTTATATGGTATTTAATAACCATAATGTCGTGATGAATCTATTGCAATGACTCATAATATTGCCATCATCAAAAAGGGGGAGATTGATGTGTCCCCTGTGGTTCTGGAGTTTTAATGATGACAGATATTATGCCTCATTATGTTTACATCCTCGATGATATAATCCTGTTGCATTATGAGAAACTGTCAGAACATGTTTAAGGATGACTCACAGGTCATGAAGTCAACCCAAGTCAAAGTCAAATCATGACATGTAAGGTTAATGCTCAGATCAGGTAATGCTCTGTTAGTTCTCCTGCATACATTCAGTTCATATCTGCTATATGCATTCACTTCATCGGTCCATGTTCATTGTGCCTGAAAGTCTGTACATTCTCCGGTGTTTCATTGCATCAGTCATACAGTCTGCACTCTACATTCATGCCATAGTCTATACATTGCCTTGCCTCTCCATGCATATGCAAGTCTATACATCAGTCAGCATAGTCTAGACAGAAGTGGGTCGACCCCCTTCCAGATGGGTCGACCCCCCAGATTCGCAAGTCTGTACATTGCCCTCATGCATACACAAGCATCTTGTTTGCATTTAAGTCTGTACAGCACACACACACCTAAGTCTACACATCAGTGTTGTATGCATGCTTAGTCCAAACACTTGTTGACAGCAAGTATATACATTGTCACTTGCGTGCATTACCTCAAGTCTATACAGCCTGCCTTCATGGTATTGCAAGTCTATACATTGTGCATGGTTCAAAACAAGTCTGCACAGTGTCTGTTGCTTGTCACTCATTCAGAGTCTATACATCAGTAAGCATTGCCTGTTGCATTGTTCATCAAGTCTAGACATTGTGCATTCCTTCATATCAAGTCTAGACATTGCATGCCACAAGTCTGCACATCATGTTTGCACTAAGTCTGTACACTGTCTGTGCTTTCACGTGTCTGGTTGCATGAGTCATTGAAGTCTGTACATCTCTTGGCGCTCACCATGTATGTACATTGCATTTGACGAAGGCATTGGAAGTCTATACATTGATTCACTGTTCATGCATTCATCGAACAGGTCTATACATTCATGGCATATGTGCAACGTTTGTCTAAAGTCTATACATTGTCTTAGCGTCTCATGCAAGTCTATGCTAGCCAGAGTCTATACATTGTCTAGCACACACATGCTCAAGTCTGTACATCCGATCGTCTCATTTAGCGTCTCACGCTATCAGAGTCTGTACATCGTTAGGCTACAGTGCATCGTCTCTCAGAGTCTGTACAGAGTTAGCCAACAGTGCATTCTCTCTCAAAGTCTGTACATCCAGCTCTGTCTCACTTAGCGTTTCACAAAGTCTGTACATCGCCTAGGGCTTGCTAAGTCTGTACATCGGTGAAGTCCATACATACACCGCTGAACCTTCCAAGTCTATACACTGTCCTGTTGCTTTCAAGCCATTCATCAAGTCTATACATTCCCAGTCTTTACCTACGTTCAGAACCCCAAGTCTATACATTGGTAAAGTCTGCACATTGTGGTTTGAAGCTGCATCAAGTCTAGAAATTGTCTTGTAGCTAGCACGAAGCCAAGTCTATACATTGTCTCGTTCACATGCTTCAAACTCTATACATCGTGGGCTTCGAGTCATCAAAGTCTATACATTGGCAGCTGAACTGTACAAGTCTATACACTGCCTTTGGGCATCAAAGTCTGTACATCGCTTTCAAGCTTTCCAAAGTCTTTACATCGCTTGTGTCATCAAGTCTATACAATCGTGAGTGTGTCATCAAGTCTATACACTCGTGAGTGTTTCATCAAGTCTATACACTCGCTTGTGTCATCAAGTCTATACACTCATGAGTGTTTCATCAAGTCTATACACTCGCTCGTCTCTCCAAGTCTATGCATCGGCGCACTATTCATGCATCAGTTCTCCAAGTCTATGCATCGACGCACTGTTCATGCATCAGTTCTCCAAGTCTATACATCGGCGCACTATTCATGCATCGGTTAAGTCTATACATTGGCTATGGCTTGTTCATGCATCTTACCCACGCAAGTCTGTACATTGAGGTCGCTTGAAGGGCTTCAAGTCTACACACTCTCACATTGTACACACTTGCTTAACTGCTGCTTCTAAAGTCTACACATTTGATTGCTTCATGCTTTACACAGAAGTCTACACATTCCACTCTGTTATGTTAATGCATCATTCTGTAAGTCTGTACACTGAGGTCGCTTGAAGGGCTTCAAGTCTACACACTCTCACATTGTACACACTTGCTTAACTGCTGCTTCTAAAGTCTATACACGCTTTGTTAAAAGCCTTAACCAAGTCTATACATCCATCTGATACTCTCTTATGACTGTGTCACAGGTATACACTTTGAGAAGAAAGATGGCTGGGCACGTGATCCGAGGTTGGCACCTGGCACGTGATTCGAGGACAAGAGGGCACAAGCCCTACACACGCCCTAGCTGCGGCTGGTATAAATATAGAGCTTCTTCCACATGAAGAAGACTGATCAAGATCAAGGAAGAGTGATCGAAGTAGAGGCAGAGAGTAGAAAAAGGTAGAAGAAGAAAAAGGAGAGAGCAGCAGCAGAGAGGCTGAAAGCAGAAGAAGAAAAAAGAAAAAGAGATTGAGATCGAGAGTGAAGAAGAAGAAGAATAGTGTGAGTCTGATACTGAGAAGAAGAAGAGAGAGAGAGAGAGTTCGTGGAGAAGAAGAAAGAAGCCTTCATTGAAGATTCGTCTGTCTGGCATTGGATCAAATCCAAACCAGTTTTGCTCCTGCGAGAGCTACTTTGTGTGTCTCATTTCCAGCTTTACGTTGCTGTGTTTTTCCTTGTGTTTGTTTTTATTTTGTTCCTTCCATCTATTCACCATGTTCTTCCGATTCCCTTGTTTGGGATCGGGGTTCCTCCTGTGGACTCAGGAGAAGGGGGACATTGGGTCTCCGGTTGCAAGTGGCTGGGAGTCACTTGTGGGTTTCCCTTCGGGTTGGAGGAAGGGAGATTCGTCTCCGGTTCTGGTCTTGTGGGTTGCAAGTCCAGGTGTTCCCTCCTGGTCTGGAGGAAGAGAGACTTTGTCTCTGGTCGCAAGTGGCTGGGAGTCACTTGTGTTTTCCCTCCGGTTTGGAGGAAGAGGGGAGGTTGTTCCCCTGGTCAAGCTGTTTGACAGCACGTGTTGCATACTGAGTCTGCCGTTCTAGCTTTGGCTAGTGGAAGCCTCACTCCGGTTTGGAGTGAGGGGTGGACGTAGGTCTGTGGACCGAACCACCTAAAAAATCATGCTGTTCTGTGGTTTGTTTGTGGTGTGCTCTTCCATATCTTCTACCTCTTTCACAGGTTGTATGAACACTCTTGTTTCTATCTGCAGTGACCTTGAGCATTACATATTTTGCTAAGTGTGTTTGGTTTCCACTATTCTGTCTTCGGCATTAGTCTTCATCAGGTTCCACTAGTATAGTTAGCAGTTCATCTGGTCGATCAAATGTTTAATTGAGCTCTATATTTCTTATTCCATAATTGTATCTAGCAGCAGGCTTATTGTTTTTAATTTGGGCAATATTTTTGGAAGGGGATACATTCACCCCCCCTCTGTATCCATCGCACCGTCCCAGCAAATCTTAGTTGATAAACACCTTTTTACATGAGGCACAACACGTCTCAGGTGAAGTGACTCAGTTACTCAGTGTGATAACTGTATTGCCTCTCAGTTATGAGAACAGAGTTAGCAATAGAAGTGTCTTTTTACATGAGGAGACACCTTGGTTAGAGGCAGGAATCCCCAGTTACTCAACATAATTATGCCATTGCTCTGTCATATTTCTCAATTAAATTTTTTTTTATACCAGAGATAACTGTGGCACTTCATGACATGGGTTTACACTATTTCTTTGATAGATAACCCAGTTTCTCTGTGATCAAAGTCATTGCTCTGACTTCATTTTCTTTCAAATATTTTTAGACAATGCTCAGTACACTGATATGTTTTAAAACAATACTTACTACATGTATCTTAACCAAAGAAGACCATTCGATTAAAATTTCAGAGTTCATAGGTTTTTGTATGAGGTTACATGAGACAATTGGTTAAGATTTATTAAACATGATGGTTCAGACATTTTCAAGATTTTTAAATCAAAACTTGATGAATACATTAGACTTAAATCAATTTGATTTATCAGACATTCTTAAACCAGTATAATAGAAGAGTCTTCTTTTCGGAATATGTCGATTTATGATTAGGGTACACAGATTGAAATTTTCCCAAATTCAGATGAATCAAAATGGCAATGCAGCAAGATGTGAGCATTAAAGCAGTGCAGTTCAGAAACCAATGTTAAAGACTGGAATTCATACAGATTATCTTGACAGAATTTGACAAGGAGGTATTCAAGTAAAGCTCTCCTTTAGCAATTTAAGGAGTATCAGATGTAGATTTCAGCTTCAAGAAAGTTGAGAGTTCAGTTGATTAAAGAGCAATCACTAACACACAAGAGTAGGATGGTGATTTAAATGACTGAACAGGAAGGGTTCAGTTTATGAAAGACTGATAAATTTAAGATACTCCCCCTGTCTAGATGCAATGAGTCATTTCTTTTTAGATTTTTCAAATTCGATGATATGCAATACACTGCTCTACAATGCAAACTCCCCCTGACAATATGCAATGTATGAAGATTTTAAATGCAGCAAGTGCAATGACAGAATGCAGGGAGTTTTGACAAATTATGCATCATGAATGGATATGTAATGCATTCAGCAAATGAAATTATCATGATATGCAAGCATCAAGAGCACACAAATTCAAAAGATAGAATTTTAAGCTGAGTTTTTCAGAACTAACCTGTACAGTGTAATCCTGGGGGTTTCATTCTTGAGTGCCTTGGATTATTAACCCCTTTATTCATCAACTTCCAAGGCACACCTGCAGCACATTCATCATTTTGATCCTGCAGGAACCCAAACAGCCTTGGGTCCTGCGTTAACCCTCACAGGTGTTCTGAATATTCTCTTTGCAGCATTATCATCATAATCCATCAGGTAACAATTGTCCATAGAATGTCCAATGCTACCACAATAACGACATGAAACAACATGTTTTGTGTTCTTGATGTGCACATTAGTATGATCATGAAACCTATGTGCACGTGAATGAAATTATCTGATGTTTACATGAGTATTTCTTCTTCTATTTTTAGTTTGCCAACAATCTCTAGCACTGTGGCCTAACTTACCACACTCAAAGCATGCAAGAGTTTTCCTTTCAAAAACAAATCCATTTGTACCAGAAGTGTTTCTATTGACAGGGAATTTAACAGATTCATAGTTAGACTTCTTCCCTGAGCATGCCAACATTGCCTAGTGGTATGGCCGGACTTACCACACTTCAATAAGGTCTCCTTCGAGCATTTCTAGGAACAATGTTCCTCCTAAATGACTTACTCTTATTGTCTTTCAGAAACCAACAGTCATGCTTTGCATGACCGGATCTACCACAGTGGAGACATTTAAGTTGCATTTTGTGAGTAAACTAATTCTTGAATGACTTTTTAGTCGTGTGCACATGAGTATTTCTGGAATTTTTTGTTTCCTTCATCCCTAAATGAAAATTTGATTCATCAGATTCCAGGAGATAACAGTTATGCATCACATGGCCAATTTTTCCACAATAATGACATGAAATTATCTTTGCATGAATGTGTGTGGGTGCATGCGACTTGTGTGCAGTACTCATAGCATCAGCAGAAATACTTTTGGTCATTCCATGTGAGGCTTCTTTCTTTCCCAATTTCTGAGTTTGTTCAGTAGTTTCGGGACTGACAGTGGGTTTTTGATTCCTCTGAGCCTTGAATTGAAAGATAGGTGCACTGGCTGTGCTAGTCGGCTCAGGACACATAAATGAAGTGTGAAGCTTACTGTCAAAACTCTTTTTATTAACAAGATTAAAACCCAGTCCCTCTTTCTGAAAGTTTACTTTCATTACCAGCACTTTATTCAAGTTTTCCTTTCCCTTGACAAATTTTGACAGAGAGTTTTTTAGATCTTCAATTTCAGAATTCAAATCAGTAGTGTTAGCTTCGTAACCAGCAATCTCAATTTCACAAAAAATAACTTGCTGATGCAAAGCATTATTCAGGCTCTTCAAGGTAGAAATTTCCTATTTAAGTTCATGTTCGTTATTAACTTCTTTTTCTATCAGCACACATTTTCCTTTTTCCATTGTCAACAACCTATCTGACAGAGTGGTGTTTAGATGTTTCAGCGTGTTGATTTCCTCTTTCAATTTACTATTTTGCTCCAGGATTTCATCATCAACCACCCAATCATCTGAGAAAACTGACATTCATAAAACATTTCCTATTGTTTCTCAGATTGAGGTTTGTTGAGATTTTTCTGAAGCTCTAAATTCATTACCTTTTCAGCCTCCAATTTCTCAGAAATCAGTCTATTTTCTTTTTCAAGATTCATTGATTTGTGTTCAAATTCTTTGGACTGATTTTTGAGTTTTTCATTTTCAGATTTCAATTCTTCCAATTTAGAGCTGACACACTCTAAATCTCTCACCAATTTTTCATTCTGAACAGACTTAGATGAAGTCTTCTTCAATTTAAGGATTTCATTTTTTAAGGAGACAATAAGACTTTCTGAATCAGCTTTCTCCTTTTCATAGACAGTCAGTATTTCTTTTAGTCTTTCAAATTCACCTTCCAGAGAAGGAGTCAATGACCTATCTCTTTCTATTGCAAGCCATTTTTCAGAGAGAACAGTATTCAGAACCATTAACTTTTTATTTTGATCCTTGAGGTACATATTTTCTTCAACCAGCTTATTTTCAAATTCTTCAGCTTCAGTTTTCTTTTCTAGCAATGATTTATTTTCTTCTTTCAGAGATTTGATTAAATCCTTTTGAAGATTATCATCAGAATCAAGATCATTTATCAAGTCTCTTAAAACTGCACATGTATTGCAAGAATCCTTTTCTTTAATGAATTTATTTCTTGAACTCTCATTTTTGGATTTAAAACAGTTCATTTCATTCCTTTCTCGACTCATGTCTGACTTTAGATTTTCATTTTCAACTTTCAGACTTCTGACCTGATACAACATTTCTTTTCTTAATTTCTTCTTCTCAGATTTTACTTTATCGTATTTCTCAATTAAATGCTCATTCAACATAATCAATTCTTCAATACTGAAATTACCAGTCTCAGAATTCACCGGAGATGAAGTTTCCTCCACATAATCTTCGTCTTCTTCTTCATTTTGGCTGCCACTTTGATTACTTCTGTTAGCCATCATGCAGCTGTCCTCATTTCTTCTGTGTGCTAGCCTCAGCATATCCATAATATCCTTAGCAGAACTGCAGTCATGAAAGCAAGAATGTAAGGCCTTATCAGTAGCTGCTTTCATTAGATTCATATCTGTCTGATTCTCTTCATGCCTTGATCTGTGACTGTCAGTCCATTTGGACTCTTTCTTTGTTAATCTATGAGGACCTTGTGAAATTAGTTTCCACATATCGGGATTGATAGTCGTAACAAACATATGCAAGTTTTTGAACCACACATTAAAATCCGTACCTTCAAAAATCGGTGGATGAGCCATGAAGGCAAATCAATCAAGCAATTTCAAAACTGTATGCAGAAGACAGTGATGCACAGAAAGCCAGCAGGATCCTCTATAGATCGTTGGATCTGGAAAGTCAGAGACCTGCTCTGATACAAATTGATAGGTTCGGTGCGGTGGATTCAGAGGGGGGTGAATGAATCCCACCCTTAAAAAATTTCACTCAAACAATATTACGGAATTAAAAACTCATATGGCTTAAGCAATTGAGCAAATATGTATAGCGCGCCTAAACAATCATCTAGCGGAAGTAAAGGACAGCAATCAACCCACTGCACAGATAATTTTTTAGGTGGTTCGGTCCACAGACCTACGTCCACCCCTCACTCCAAACCGGAGTGAGGCTTCCACTAGCAACATCTAGAACCGCAGACTCAGTCTGCAAACAAATGCTGCCTAACAGCTTGACCAGGGGAACAACCTCCCCTCTTCCTCCAACCCGGAGGGAAACCACTAGTGACACACAGTCACTAGCAAACCAGAGACCAAAGTCTCTTCTCCTCCATACCAGAGGGAACCCACAAGTGACACCTAGCCACTTGCAACCGGAGGACCAATCCTCCCTTCCTCCAAACCGGAGGGGAACCCAAAGACCCAAGTCTCTCTTCCTCTGAAACCTAGAGAGAAATCGCTAGTGACACCAGTCACTAGCAACCAGAGACTCCAAGTCTCCCTTCTCATGAATCAACAGGAGGAACCCCGATCTCCAACCAGAGAATCGAAAGAACAAAGCCAAGGAAGTGTAAAAGAAAAACAATAAACGAAAATACAGCAATCAGAAAGCTGGAAATGAAATCACAATGTGGCTCTCGTAGGAGCTGGCTGGCCTGGATTTGATCCACGGTCCAGTAGACATATCTTCAATAAAGTCTTCTTTCTTCTTCTCCACGAACTCTCTCTCTCTCTCTCTTCTCAGTATCAGGCTCACACTATTCTTCTTCTTCTTCACTCTCGATCTCACTCTCGATAACAATCTCTTTTTCTTTTTCTTCTTCTGCTTTCACTCTCTGCCTCTCTGCTTCTCTTTCTTTTTCCTCTCACTGTCTACTATTCTCTCTGCTCTTCTTCTTCTTTTTCTCCACACTGGATCGTGCAGGATCTCAGTGGCTCTCTGCTCCTTTGATCACCATCAGTCTTCTCCAGATGGGGAAGGCTTCTATTTATAGCAGTAGCAGCTAGGGCTTGTGCCCTCTTTGTCCAGAGATAACCTCGGATCACGTGCCAGGTGCCAACCTCGGATCACGTGCCCAAACATTTTTCTTCTCGAAGCATATACCTGTCAAACAGTCATAAGGGGATACACTGAGTAAGTTTATGTTTTGAATAGTGCACATAGTATGTATGCTAGCAGGCAATGTATAGACTTGAGATGAATGATAACGAGTGTATAGACTTCATTTGTGAGATTGAACAAATGCAGATAGGGAAGTCTACACATTGAATCATGAATGCTCGGACATGCAATCAACCACTGTCCAGACTTTAGATGCATGCATGCGACAGCAATGTACAAACTTGCTGGTTTGTAATGCAGAATGCACTTAAACAAAGTATGCACAATGAGGATGTATAGACTTTGATTTATGCATGCACAGACTTGAATGAAGAACAGGCTGTACAGACTTCAGACTCAGCTGCGAACTGAGCTAAAGAATGTATAGACTTGCTCAGCTATCAGCTAATGGATGTACTTACTTAATGAGATGTATAGACTTGTGTTCGTGCAACACACAGGCTGTACATACTTGATAGCCTGCAGCGATGTACAGACTTGACGTTTAGGTGCATGAGAAAACAATGTACAGACTTGCTGTAATGAACAATGCCCAACTGCACAGTGTATGAACTTAGAATGCATGAGACAGTAATGTATAGACTTGCACGAGCAGGCGACAATGTATAGACTTGATGCGGCTTCAAAGCAACCATGTGCGGACTTTACCGATGTACAGACTTCACGCGATGTATAGACTTAGTGTTCTGAATGTAGGTAAAGATAAGGAATGTATAGACTTTTAGTGTGGATGACCTGACAATGTATAGACTTGCACATATGCATGAACAAGTGGTGATGTACAGACTTGGCCAATGTACAGACTTAGCAGCGAGATGCACACGATGTATAGACTTGATGCAGCAATGTACAGACTTTGCGTCTAATGCCTGAAGCACATGATGCAATGTACAGACTTGGAAATGCTTGAAGCACATGATGCAATGTACAGACTTGGAAATGCTGCATGCACAAGACAATGTACAGACTTGGTCTTGCAACCACGGCTGTACAAACTTTGAGAAACGATGCACAGAGACGCTAAGTGAGACGCTAGACGTTGTATGGACTTTGTGTGTGCATATGCGAAGACCATGTACAGACTTTACGTTTATGCAGCAACAGGAGTTGTATAGACTTTATATGCATGAATGCACCATGTAAAGACTTTGCGTGCAAGACACTGTATATGCATGAACGATGTACAGACGAGTGCACAGACTATATGACTAATGCAATGAATGCAGAAGAACTAACAGAGCAGTTTATTTACCAATGCAGAGACAGACAATGTAATGAGATGAATGTGCCCACTCTCAAATCAATCAATCAATCATGCTCATATAGCATGCTGACATCAAAACAATTCATACTCATAGTGCAACACAATTCATACTCATAGTGCTTGCTGACATCAAAACCATAGGGCACAACATCTATATGTTGATAATATATCTTCAGGACATATTTAAACTTGCTAAATTAAGAGAAAGGAAAACTAAAGATTTAGATCATGTTCGGTGCATTAAAGGTGAAGATCAAAGGGTTTTAACTAAGGATTTTGAGATTAAAGGGAGGTGGCATAGCTATTTTCAGAAGTTACTTAATGGAGATTCCGTCAAGGATTTATCTTTAGAAGGTACCCAAGAGTCCATAATATTTGATAAATATCAATATTTCAGGCGTATTAAGATGTCAGAAGTGGAGGATGCTTTAAGGAAAATGAAAGTGGGCAAGGCCTTAGGACTAGATGGCTTACCTATTGAAGTATGGAAAGGCCTAGGAGATATTGGTATTCAGTGGCTAACTAAATTTTTTAATAAAGTTTTAAAGGAACGGAGAATGCCAGAAGTTTGGAGAAAAAGTGTTGTAGTTCATTTCTATAAAAATAAAGGAGATATTCAAAGTTGTAATAATTATCGTGGAATTAAGCTTATGAGTCATACTATGAAACTTTGGGAAAGAGTAATTGAAAAACGCCTCCGATGTATGACTACTGTATCGGAAAATCAGTTTGGTTTTATGCCAAATAGATATACTACAGAAGCTATTTTCTTACTACGGCAACTAATGGAGAAGTATAGAGAGATGAGAAAAGATTTGTATATAGTTTTTCTTGATTTAGAGAAGGCGTACGATCGAGTACCGAGAGAATTGATTTGGTGGACATTAAGAAAGAAAGGAATCTCTCAAGGATATGTTGATTTGATTAAAGATATGTACGGCGGTGCTATTACTGGTGTTCAAACTATTGCTAGGGAGACTGGTGAATTTCCCGCTTCTATAGGTTTGCATCAAGGTTCTGCACTAAGTCCGTATCTCTTTGCCTTAGTTATGGATGAAGTAACTAAACAATTGCATGAGGATATCCCTTGGTGTATGCTATTTGCAGACGATATTGTTTTAATTGATGAGAGTATTGATGTTCTAAATGCTAAGTTAGAGCGTTGGAGACTTGCCTTGGAGTCTAAAGGTTTTAAAATTAGTAGGAGTAAGTCAGAGTTTATGCACTGTAATTTTAGTAATGGGAGAGTGGTTCAGGAAGACATGGTTCTAATTGATGGACATAACATTCCGAAGAGTAGTAGCTTTCGATATTTAGGGTCTATCATACAAGAGAATGGGGAGATTTATGATGACGTTACACATAGGATTAAGGCAGGCTGGTTAAGATGGAGAAGTGCATCAGGTGTCCTTTGTGATCGTCATATGCCTGTGAAACTCAAAGGGAGGTTTTATAGAACGGCTGTGAGACCTGCTTTGTTATATGGTACCGAGTGTTGGGCAGTACGAAAGGAACACATCCACAAAATGTGTCTAGCAAAGATGAGGATGTTGAGATGGATGTGTGGCAAGACTAAGAAAGATAAGATTAGGAATGAGCGCATCCGTAAGGACTTAGGGATAGCTCCAATTGATAGCAAAATGAGAGAAAATAGACTCAGGTGGTTTGGACGTGTTTCGTCGCCCTAACTCAGCGCCGGTTAAAAGATGTGACCAAATCTTAGTGGATACTAGTAAAAGAGCTCGAGGAAGGCCTAAAATGAGATGGTGCGATGTTATTAGGAAGGACATTAGTTCCTTGAGTTTAAATATGAATATTGCACTTGATAGAAATCTCTGGTGGAACAGGATTCATGTAGCCGACCCCAATTAATTGGGATAAGGCTCTGATGATGATGATGATGATGATAAAGAACCATGCAAAAGTAACCAAAGCAAAAACAAATGACTTAAAGTATGTTGCCTTGCACCCAAAAAAATACAGCCATTCTCCATAATCTATAGCCACTCAAATAAATAAGAAATAGGGACAATCATAGAATATAATACTTGTAAACCTACAGATTAACATCTAGATGAAACTATTATCCTTACATACAATTGACTTAAATCAAGAAAATTTTATTGCTTTAATCATAGAACCAGAACATGACTGCCTATAACTTTTGTTGTAATATAAAGGAGGTCGTAATGAGCATTAGCAAAAAAAAATAGAAAGATGCACATGATATTTGAATGGCCCACATTCCACCATTTACTCAGATGAAAGTAAACCAATATAAATGATAGATTGCATATATCATAAATGGCAGAGACCATCAGAAACTGGGTTGAAAAGAGGATCTCAGAGAAAAGCTTATCTACGTCATCAGTTGAGAATGAAACAAACAACAATTCATAAGCTTGTTCACCCTAAACTCAGACCAGAGGAAGCAGCAATTAATAAAGCATCACATATACAAGTCTAGGGAACTGGAATGGGAACCAAAAGAAAACGTGTTCAGAATAAATATTTGAAGATATATTACTATATGATTTAAGTTATCTTGTGGGTTCAACACTATCTTATATCATCTTACTTTCGGTATTTGCTATGATTAAGATATCTGGCATGTTTGAACAATTTTAATTTTTACATCATGTTATTTCTGGCATTTTATATGTTTCAATGCATCACAGTACTGGGCCCTGGCCGACCAGCCTCTTCTGGGCAATATCCTCTTCAAATGTAGTCTTCACATTTCCATTCAGTTAGCTGGAATATGTCATCGTCAGACATGTCAACCGGCCAACTAGAGAATAAACAAAACCAACTCTATGGACAATTTCTCATTTTTGTGGCCATGTTCTGATGAAAACTTTAAAAGATAGGCAAAGCTGCATATGAGACAGCAGCACAACAGGACAAACAGTGATAGCCCAATAGTATGCAAAAGCAAAAGGTCCATCTAGAAAAGGAACATGACAATTGTGGAAAGAAAAATAATCCTGTATTCTCTGGTAAAGAGAGGTCTTAATCCTGTATTACTATTCTTCATTAAATAAAGGCCTTAGCTGCCAAATCCTTCCATTCCATGTTTCCACCTTATGGGTAGAAATTGAATCATACGTGGGAGCTTTTCTCCTTTCCTCGTACCAAAATTTGAAATACCTGACCTGTCCCAATGAAACATCCTCATAAAATTGCCTGCACCACCCATATACAAGGATGGCTTCTTTCATGTTTACCTAGAAACTATGGTGTAGTCACATTTTCCTGGCAGCCCTTTACGGTAAAAGCTGAGTATTTGCAAGGCACAAATCTGGGCGTACATTATCTACCAGTCAAAGTGATTGTTATTCTGAGAGACTGATCACCCGAGAATTGAAACAATGATAACTATCGTAAGTTGAAACATCTAAAACATTAACAATTTTTGTAGGTCATGAAAAATCCTAGAGACAATAGTAAGTTGAAACATCTAAAACATTAACATTGTTTTTGTATGAAACTATATGTTGATACCAAGTTTACCAAAAATAGAACAATTAAAATTCAAAAAAACATCCAAACAATTATTCAAGCAAGAGAATACCTCGATATTCTGGTTGGAATGAGGACAGATAGAGTACACATGAGCTTCATGACCTTCAAAGGTATACTGTTGGGATAACAAAAGGCTATGTCATTGACACCGCCAACATGAGCATCAATCTATCCACAATGCAACAAGTCAGACATAATAGCACGTAGCGCTTTGAATAAAGGTAATGTAACACTAAAGCTCACCTCTAACTGTGGTCTTAGGTCACCATTATGGATAAAAGCATATGTCTATATAATATGCTTAGAAAAAGCAACACCTATATTAAAAATAAGAAAGAGAGAATGAGACATAAGTAAAAAGAAGCCTCTAAGTTTTCTCCTACATCTCTGCATCTGATCATGTATTTCCATTAACAAAATTTATTAGCTTCTACAAACTTAGAAAGAGAACATTCTTGAGCATATATTAAGAAAATAGTTTTTGAAGATAATGAGCATGCAATTGGGTAGTCTGATGAGAACATCAAAGGTAACATTTTCCAAAAGTGAAAAAATGAAAGTGTAAAAGTAACATTAACAGATAAAAAAGGAAATGGCTGGTAGAAATTAAGTAGCTCAAAATCACTAATATATAGCAAAACTATGAAATCACAAAGAAAGTAAATTATGGTTCATGTATAGTCACATAGAAAAGTCAAGGGTCTAATCACATATTTCTATTAATAAAAGGTATTAGCACCTATAAAACACATATAGATCCACCTACAGCAAGAGCTATCGGATCTTCCAGCAAATGAAGCCCCAGTAATCCTGATTTACTGAGGCTTTCCTGCAATAGAGATGTCCTAGAAACAAAATCGCTCCCCAATGACATGTAAAAAGAAGTGGAGAGGGGGATTCCTGCAGCCCACTCAAAGAGCAGACCCAACTAGGCCCAACAAGGCCCAACGAGGCAAGCTCTCCCAAGTGACAGCCCACAGGGCCCACTCGGAAAAGCCCAATAAAATAATGCTCGAGGAAACAACTCTCCTAGGCGGCCCCAAGGCTCGGAGAGCCCGAGCCTCGGTCAGGTCACAGGAAGACCCGCGCACGAGCTACCCCTCTGCCCGAAGGGGGGAAGCGCTAGCCGGTCTACCTGACCCATCTCCTCACCGAGCTAGGCCTATCGCCCGATAGGGCCGGCCCCCTTAAGCTCGGGACGACCGATGAAGTGTTCATCATTGCAGCCATTGGAGTCCACAGCGGGCCAGACGATAAGAAGTCCAGGAGCTCCGGTTTCCCCGCGAGGATAACGCCCCCACGATGAGGCCATCAAAGCCCACGATGAAGACGTAACCTCCACCGGAGACCTCTCAGCTGGCAGGACTCCAGAAGGCGGCACACTATAAAAACCTGGGATACCCTCCGGCGAAAGGTAAGTCAAGAAGGGTATAGTTCCACCCCCACCTCCTGAGCAAGGATCACTTCACCCCATTGGTGGAGAGGGATCTCGCGCCCTCACCTTCTCCTCCCTATTGCTGCTCCCACCATTGCTCTATTGACTTGAGCGTCGGAGGGTTTTACCCCAGGGAATCCCCCTGGGCCCTCTGACCCGTTTCCCTGTCTTGCAGTTCATTATCTTGGTGATTACTAGGCAGCTCAGGAACCAGCGCGAGATTTCGCCTCTTCATCTAGTGCCGTCTGTGGGAACCCTGAGCTCTCGCGCACTCACTTGCCTTCTCAAGGGGGGGCTTGTGTAGCGGACCTAGGGTCACAAGGTTAATCCCACGTCAGATGTTGAGAAAGCAACTGAGTGCTTATAAAGAAGGTCTTCACCTCTTAATCCAAGAGGGCCCTTTTATAAGGACAAAACCCTAGTCGCCCTCCGACGTGACGGGGACAATACCTCTTGGGGGCACCAAAAAGGTTCATCTCGCATCTACAAGAAGGATTAGTCACATCTGTCTGATACATCTATAAAAAAATAAGAACTCCACATGGAGAGGATACTAAGTACACTGTTAGAAGATTTACTATTTTCTCATAGTCAGAGACAAATATCAAGAGCTTTTGCCAAATTTCCCTTCAAGCATGAAGAGTTATTATTTTCTGACAGTAGTACCAACAAATGCACAACCATATGTCGCATGAATGTAAAGATTCAATAGTCTATCGTGTAACTAACTAGATTCTGTAGAGCAACATAACAATGAATGACATTCACAAAAGTAATGTATAATATAACTATGATCCTCAGGATGCCTGCAAAGGAAGAGAATGTTCATTCAGATTGATGAAAGGTGTATATAATGTTGTCATCGAAACATATAAAAGACATATTGAAAAGAATAATGGCAATATTAGTACAGGTAAATGCATTAATATTACAATATTAAGCTTACATATTCGTTTAAAAATGTATATTATTAGCCAAAAGTTAGTCAACCTGATCACCTTTTAAGGCTTTAACAAGGTAATGGGGTCTTCCATCCTTAAGTATGTATCTGGTTAAGATGAACAATCATTCCTCTTTATCCAGCTTAATTGGGCAATGGAGCATGGATTCTAGGGACAAAGTAGCATAAGCACAAGGAAGATCTCCACTTCTCACAACAACATTTTTCAACTTTCAAAGTTTATAATGTATAGACCATTTAGGGTCAAGGCACAAAACATTGGCTTGAGGATCAGCTACAAATTGATACAAAGTTCTAGAGTGATCAATCCTAAACAAGAAATGGACATATCTTCAGGACAGGTGGACCATCCCAAATCATTCTGTAAAACATTTATATTAATAAGTGTCAACTAATACTTGACAGCCTGCTTAGGACGAATCAACTAAGAGTAGGCTTCAAATGGTAATCGATCTTATTCTTAGCCATCATCATTTTGTCTCTTCAGTTGAGTTGGCTTAGATCCAAAGGATCCAAGGGTTGGCATAGTTCCTGATTTGCTGTCTGTTTGCCGCAAAATATCTGATAGGCGGTGTAGAATACCTGGTCAAGGTGACTTTGGAGAGGAGAGAGCTAATCAAAAAGTCCCATCAACCCAACAGTCAATAAATTAAACCCTAAGAAAGTGGCACATCTACATCAAAAGTTCCCTGTCCAATGACATGCTTCCGCAGGAATACTAAACCCCAAAAGAAGTAACAGACAAAGGACCATATGGAGACATCCCATGGGACTCTCACCTAGTTTTCTCAGAATTGACCAGACTCTATGGGCAGTTTCCCTTTCAAGGTTTCAGAACCAGCATATTTGTCATGTACCTACCTTAAGTGACTACGTCATGGGATGAACATAGATTTTTTATTATAAGGTGACCATAGGTCACATTTTAAATATAAAAAAGAAACAAGGATGAACATAGAATATAAACAGTGCTAGTCCAGACCACTTTCTTCTTGTTTAAAACCTCTAGACATTGAAGTATCGTGAAAACTGCCATTTTTTCAGTACCTTCCGTCAAAGTGCTAATTTCCTAGATAGGCCATTACGACTCTGCGATTAGGAACATCAATCCTACGGTTTACACAGACAAACAATATGAAGGAGAAATTTACAAAAAGGGGGCGGAATGAAAGAGAAGGCGAGACCAACGCAGTACCATTGTCGGTGTACAGTCGCCTCAGCACCTGGGGAGACCCACCAATGGGCGTCCGCCCTCAGATGACCACCCCATCGATGTCGAAGGCGATGCCAAAGGAAGCCCTGCAAGTGAAATGCCTCACCATTATAGATATATAATGAAAGAAAGACACGAGGGTAGGCAGGAACCTAGCATGAAAGATGACGACAAGATGGATGCGAACGCCGGGAAGGACATGTCACTGGGTTGCTACTGCTACTGCAGTTGCAGCGGAGAGTAATGACGACAGAAAGGACTATGCCCTGCAGTTGGGGAGCGTCGCCCGGTGCCAGTTGCGGCTATGCCCTGTGGAGTTGGGCAACTATACATAGCGAACCTCCTGCGGCTGCTGAGGAATAGTGAGGGGGGAGAAGTGTGCGGGGGAGAAGGGGGGCAGGGAGGCGATGAGGCAGAGGGGTAGGGGATAATACACACCGGAGGCGGAGAGGTGGAGAGGTGGAAGGAGAAGATGGGGACTAGTCCGCGACGGGAGGGGGCCAGGGAGGTGAGATGAGGTGGAGTGGTGGAGGAGAAGAGATGGATCGAGGAGTCCGCATCCGGGATGGAGGGAGGGGTGGTTACGCTCGCGCGGGAGCTCGACTGTGGCGCGCGGTGACATTCTTTTCGGGTATTTTGAATATAGTAGTATTCATTTTATAAATAATTTGAGGCAATTTCAAAATGCCTCTATATTGAATTTTAAGTTTAGAATAAAATTAAAATATTTTAGAGGCAATATTAAAAATAAAATGCCTCTATTTATGACAGTTTAGAGACAATTTTAATAAATGCCTCTAAATTAACTACCCCTATATCTATAATTTTTTGTAGTGTACCCAGATCCGTGTGTGTGTGTGTGTGGCTTTCCTTTTCAATTCTGTGTGATTCGGTGCTTGTGCACCTTCGCGGGCGTTCCGAACTCTTCACGAGTGTGTGTGTGTGTTTTGATCTTGTAATCCTTTACAAGATAGTGTGTGAATCCTCACAGTTTGTGAGGGGTAGACATAGGTTGCCGTCGTTGAATCCGAACCACCTAAAAATTACTGTCTTTTATGTGGTTTGATCCTTTTCTCCTACCCCCGTTCTATGCTAGCACACACTATATCACTCTCTTGCGTTTTCTGTTCAGATCTAGCATAATTTGTCATTTCTACATTAGATCTTTGGTATATCAAAAGGTAGGTTTGGATTGACAAGGACATTCTTGTCAGGAAGATAATACCTTGCGTGAGCAAAATCTTCAGATTTATATTTCTGCCATAGTACCAAGGATCTGTTGTGTGTGATAGGTTTTGATAGATATATTTGTTATTTCATCAGATCTAAGTCTTTAAAAGGTTGTTTCATCATATCTATTTAATTTTGATAAAAGTATTGTAAAATCTGTAATCACCCAATTCACCCCGCCTCTTGGATGTCATTGATCGTGGGACTTCAATTGGTATCAGAGCTAAGGCTCTATCCTGCAGATCTAACGATCTAGAGCTCGATCCAGATCAATGGCCAACAAGGGGATGATGCCTGAGGGTCACTCCATCAATCGTCCTCCATTCTTTGATGGCTCAAATTACTCCTACTAGAAAAACAGAATGCATGTTTTTCTAAGGGCTCAAGGTCTGGAGGGTTGTGGACAAGGGTGATGAAGAGGATAAATGGACACTCGAAGAAATTAAGAAATCCACTATTAATTTTAATGCAATGAATATCATGCAATGTGCCATTCATCCTAATGAATTCTCTCATGTTTCCATGTACAGCTCGGCAAAAGAAATGTGGCACAAGCTGCGGCTTATTTCTGAAGGAACCTCCGAGGTCAAGGAGACAAAAGCCAATATGTTGGTTAGAGACTATGAGCTGTTTAAAATGAAACCTGAAGAGACGATCTTAGAATTGTTCGTGAGATTAACAGAGATTACCAATGGTCTCAAAGGCCTTGGGAATGAGTACACAAACTCTGAACTTGTAAGGAAGGTATTATGATCCCTTCCACCTACGTGGCACACAAAAGTCACTGTTCTTGAAGATTCAAAGAACCTGTCCATACTTTCCTTGGACGAGCTCATAGGGTCACTCATGACCTATGAGATAAACATGAAGGGAACTGCTGAGGAGGAAACGAAGAATAATAAAACGGTGGCCTTGAAAGCCCACCAACTTGATGATGACTCCCAAGAAGAGGAGTCTACCGAAGGAAGTGATGGGGAAGAGAACTTGGCCATGTGGACACGCCAAGTGAAGAAATTGCTAAGAAGAAAAAGAAATTTCCAAGGAACTTTCAAAAGGGGGCAAAGAAGGCTAGCCCAGACTAAGGGGGAGCCAAGCAAGCCAAATAGCGTTATATGCTATGAGTGCAAGAAGCCCGGGCACATAAGAGGAGAGTACCCATAATTGAAGAGAAAGTTTAAGAAGAACAAATTCAAAAATCCCAAAGCTATGGTCACCACATGGAGCGACGAAGAGGACGAGCAATCCGAAGAGGAGCTAGAACAGCTCGTTGAAAGCCTGTGTCTCATGGCATATGAAGACGATTCACCTAAGGTAAACTCTGATCCTAATTTTATTTCAAATGAGCAATGGAAATCTGAATATGAAAAACTGTATAACAAATATAGGAAAACTAGATCAGAGAATAAATCCCTCAAAAAGAAACTTGAAGATTTAACACATGAGGATTCTTCTGTTAAGTTTGAAAAACTCGAACAAGAATGGTTTGAATTAATAGAAGAAAAAGAAAGCTTGCTTCAAATAATTTCAGATATTGAGAAAACCAAAGAGGAATTGATATGTAAAATGTCTAAAATTGAAAAAGTTTCTAACAAATTAAAGAATGAAAAAGAAGTTTTGACATCCTCAATTTTAGAACTTAAGGATAAAAATGTGAGTTTGAATAAGGAGGTGACTGACTTGCAGTTCACTCTTTCCAGGTTTGTTAAAGGGAAACAAAACCTAGACAATGTGTTGGGAGTTAAAGTTAACTTTCGAAAAGAAGGATTAAGGTACATGACCCAGAACAAAAAATTATTTGAGCAGAAGTTTACAACATCTTATGTGCATGAAAAATAAAATGATTATGCATCATGCTCACACACTAAGTCAATTCATGTTCAATCTAAACCACAGATATACCAAAGAAGATTTTCAAATGTCAATTGCTTTCATTGTGGTAGATTTGGTCATATTATTGTTAATTGTTGGTTCAGATAAAACACATAAAGAAATCATGCTGCTTGGACTAGGAAAAGATATATGCAGAATTGGACTAACTCTCGTGGACCCAAATTAGTTTGGGTATCAAAATCAATTGGATGAGAATTTTATTTCTTGCAGATATGTCTTAAAGTCAGGGGGAGCAAATGGTACCCGGATAGCGGTTACTCAAGGCATATGATAGGGAACAAGAAGGTGTTCTCTACTTTGCAAGATAAGGACGGAGGCTCAGTTGCCTTTGGTGGAAAGGACAAACGTAAAATAATTAGAATTGGCAACATAGTAAGAATTCTGAAACCTTGATTGAAAATGTACTTTTGGTAAGGGGTTTGAATCATAATCTTTTGAGCATAAGCCAATTATGCGACAAAGGTTTTAAGATTATCTTTGATGAATCACTATTACGCCCCGAGCTTTTAATACAGCGGAAGGAATCTCGGGAACATGGACAGTCGGCTAGTACGCCTCAAGCAAGTAAGAAATTAGAGTGCAAGACAATCACATAAAAGTAATTGCACAAGTGATTACTCAAAACTCTAACTTTATTTCATAATAATAATAACCAAAAAGTACATAAGACCATTGCCTTTGACATCTTTACATCATATGACTCAAGAAATCAAAATTTTCAATATGACTCAACTAGACACTAGATAACTAGGGCTTCTCTCATTCCAATGAACCATCAATCGCTCTCGGACCTGCTACTTGCATAATCCGAATCTGATTCACTAGTATCTCCTGAAAAGATAAGAAAGTAGGTATGAGCACACTTGCCCAGTAGGTATCTTCGTATCAACATGAAGGTAATATTTGAAGTGATTAATGTTTTAGCGCTAGAGTAAAGATACACGAAAATATGATAAAATATGCGGTACAAAATCAAAGTAACACAAGTAACATGACACGATTAAAACTGAGAATTGAGAACATGATTGAGCAAGTATATCGCAAGAATGTAAGTTTGGCCTTTCATGAACATGAATGTACTTTTTCATAACCATAAAGTCTATGCACTAGAAAGTCATGTAAAGAGAATGTACTAGCAAGCATGTAATTTCACAAGAATGCCTCGTGAGTATTCGTAGATATTCACCAGTTTATAAAAAAGTACTCCCAGCGCAATGTGACACCAGTGTTCATCATACCCCATGGTTTACAATATGTTTCCAGCTATCTGTCGAGGGGACTAGAGTGGAGCCCTTGGACACCGTCCGTGCCCGCTCTTGTATCTTCAAGTTATAAATCAAGCTACTTCCACGAAAATATAAATATGGCCAATAACGTAACAAGTTCAAATAATAGGTTTCATGACCAAGTAACCAAGGTATAGAACGTTCCAAAACTAATATGAGATTTCAAAGAAGAATTAAAAGAACATTATGCTACAGCGGCATTCCAACAGCATAACAGTACATTAATTAAGTTCCATAACTTAACATTAACTTATTATACATAGGTTTGGGATCTAGAAAATCCTAAGATCATCCAAGAATAGAATTTCAACAACCCGTAGGTCAAACCTTTGGTTATGAACTTGACAGAAAGAGACGATCATTTACTGGTCCGTTTCATGTAGAAGACAGTCACAGTCAGGCCGTTTAAACAATGCTAGCGGTCCAGTGAAGGCCGCAACTAACTATGTCAACTAGAACGAAGGGAAAGTCGACACTTGAGGGATTCTGGAACAAAAGCGGTCTCAAGGTGGCCGTTTTATGACAAAGACGGTCTGAGTAGGACCGCTAAGTAACAATGACGGTCTCTTACAGGGCCGCAATTAACCAGAGTACAGAAACTAAAACATCGGTCACGTGAGTGCTCTCCAGACAATTTGGGCTTTAAGGGTACAACCAGCTCGGCGTCCTAGTGGGAATCGCAGGCTCCCGGAGTCTTACAGAGGCCTTGAAACATGATCCCCTTATCCGACAGAAGGAATATCTGATGGAGAGGTTCACAAGTACAAGAGATGTGTCTATAAGTGCAAAGTGTATCTAATGGTCGCACACCGAGTATACACCATGTACTTATGACAAATGACTCAAGAGATGAGAGTGAATCATGTGAAAACAGTGATCAAAATAGCGTTCTAAATACCACCATGAATCATGTTTCATAAATATAGGAGAAGTATTTAATTATAAAAATATAATACTTTTGGCATGAAATTAACATAATGATGAAAATAAAATTCTTAAACTTGCTCACGTATGTCCAGGGTGCTTAACATAAATCAGGGCTTGATTAAATGAAACATGGCATATTTATAAGAAATAATAACAGGGAAAACATATTGAGTTCGAACTGGTCCTCAACACCAGGTTGCGATCAAGATCTGGCCGCAAGGGTGTCATAAACGATCTTGCGATAGACCGTTGTTAAATGCAGTGGTCACTTTATTGACCGTTTCTGTCTGACAGACAGAAGCTGTAAAATAGCGAAATAAAACAATAATCTAAGGCATGTTATGCATGGGAAAAATGATGTTACCACGTAACTAAGACATGTTAGAAGGTAATTAGGCCATGAATATGCATAGGTTGTGAGAATTAGACAAGAATTTCATCTTAATTGCATTAGGGCTAAGTTCATGCATGAAAAATGAACTAACTTGCGCAGTCTCATTAAAACACAAAATACTCCACGTACCATGCATGAAAATGACTGAACATTGAGGGCTTTTACTCCTAACATCAAGTTTAAGTTGTTCATGAGATAACCTACCTCTACAAAGAGCTCTAAACTTCGAATTTTGGGTTGGAACTCGACCCTAATTCCTGTTTGTCCCGAACCGAATCAGCAACTTTGTGGCCTTCTAACTTCTGATCTTCTTCACCTATGACCACGAAACTTAGAGGGTAAGAAGAGGGTACTAAAAGGAACAAATAATTCTAAAGAACCCATATCTAATTATCTCGTTTATGGCTTCTAATTCGCTAATCAATCTGGCACGGTCGCACAATCTCCTGGGTTTCTTGCACCAAACCAACGTCTTTGGAAGCCCTATCCTCCCTGATGGCTTGATCTCCTAATGTGAAATTTGGAGGGAAGTTAGACCTTACTATCATGAACAAATTCTTCTAAAGAACTTAGCTCTATTTCCGCCTCTTTACCTTAGTTCCACGCGAGCCAAAAGTAAGGGTCGTGCAGGTGAGACCTAAGGCCTATTTATAGGGTTTAACTAGGGTTTTGATGATTTGGACGAACGTAGAGTCCTAATTAGGGTTTGTACTCGACCCTAACACGTTCTAGCCCCTTCCAGCTAGTAGATAGCATCGATCCCAGATGATTAGGATACCAAGGTTCCCAGCTTTTCAAGCTTTCTTCGCTGTTCGGATCTGCCTGTTAATAGTGGTCACATGAGGACCATTTTTTGGAATCATGCGGTCTCGCGATAGACCGTTTTTATCCTAGAGCGTCGAATTTTGAATTGATTAAAACTCTTTTGTTATTTATCCTTAAATAAACCTATTTATCTCCTAATTCCGTAAATACACCAAATTTAAGCTACTAGAACATGGGCCAGGGTCCAAACTATAATTTGGGCCAAGTGGGCTTATTTAAATGGGCCCAATCCTCTTTAATTAGTGTAGGGCCTTAATAATTAGATTTAATTAACCATAATTCATTTAATAACCCATTTAGTCCATTTAATGCTTAATAATTATATTTTTAATCCTAAAAAATTCCTAGAAAATTCTCGGGCGTTACATCGTCCCCCACTTAAAAAGAATTTGGTCCCCAAATTCCTCATAATAATATTTAATAAGGAGAGTGTACTTACATTCAAATATCTCTAGAAATCTTTTGCCCATGGCTTCTTCGGTTTCCCATGTTGGTTCATGTGGACATAATTTGGTCCATTGGACTTTGACCATGGGAATGGTTTAATCCGAAGTTGACGTACTTCCCGCTCAACTATTCTAATTGGCTTTTGCTCATACGTCAAGTCCTTCTTAATCTCCATGTTGTCATAAGTTATGACATGCAATGGATCAGAGACGTATCTTTTGAGCATTGAGATGTGAAATACATCATGAACTCCAGCTAATTGAGGGGGCAAAGCTATTCGATATGCGACTTCATCAACCCTTTCGAGAATTTCAAAGGGGCCAATGAATCTTGGAGTGAGCTTGACTTTGATACTGAATCTTTGAATACCTCGACCCGGAGAAATCTTAAAGAATACATGGTCTCCTACTTGGAATTCCAGGTCGCACCTTCGGTTATCAGCATATGATTTCTACCTGTCTTGTGCCATCTGGAGTCTTTCCCGAATAAGCTTTATCTTCTCGGTAGTATCTCTGATGATGTCGGGGCCTAGAAATTGCCTTTCTCCTACTTCATTCCAACATATAGGTGAGCGACAGCTCCTTCCATACAGAGCCTCGAACGGAGCCATTTGTATGCTAGCTTGGTAGCTATTGTTGTATGATAATTTCACTAGAAGCAAGTGGTCGTGCCAACTCCCTCCAAAATCAATAGCACATGCCCTGAGCATATCTTCCACCACCTAATTTATCCTTTCAGTTTGACCATCAGTTTGTGGATGGAACGTAGTGCTAAAATTGAGTCGAGTCCCAAATGAATGTTGTAGAACCTTCCAAAATTGTGATGTGAACCGAGGGTCTTGATCAGATATAATGGTGACGGGGACACCATGTAGTTTGACAATTTCCCTCATGTGCAGTGCTGCTAATACATCCACAGACCATCAACTTTTGATTGGCAGAAAATGTGTAGATTTAGTCAATCGGTCTATAATCACCCATATACCATCGTGTCCACCTCTTGTCTTAGGTAAAGCCATGATGAAATACATCCATATACTTTCCCATTTCCACTCAGGAATATCCAAGGGATGTAGTTTACCAACGAGCTTTAAATGTTCTGCCTTTACTTGCTGACAACTCAGGCAGCGAGATACAAAGTCCGCTATTTCTCTTTTCATGTTGGGCCACCAGAAGTTTCTCTTTAAGTCTTGGTACATCTTGGTAGCACCAGGGTGAATAGCATACCTTGATTTATGAGCCTCTTCCATGATCAATTTCTTAGTGTCAACATGATTCGGCACACAGATTTGATCTTTAAACAATATTCTCCCATCAATTAAATGGAGAATTCCGACCTATGATCAATATTAGCCTTGATCTCCATCAGTGTGGGGTCATTCTCTTGTAATTTGGCTAGATCTTCGATTAATATAGGTTGTGACCTTATATTAGCAATCATACATCCTTCCTCTTCTTTATTAACATCCAGATTCAAACGAGCAAAATCCTCGATAAGATATGTCGTACCTTTCCTGAGGCTTGCTAGAGTTGCCATTGGTCTTCTGCTAAGAGCGTCAGCTACAACATTTGCCTTGCCTGAATGATATTGGATAGTAAAGTCGAAGTCTTTGAGATACTCCAACCATCTACGTTGTCTCATGTTTAATTCCTTTTGGGTGAAGAGGTATTTCAGACTTTTGTGATATGAAAATATAGTGAATTTCTCCCCATAAAGGTAGTGTCGCCAAATTTTCAAGGCGAATATAAATGTAGCTAGTTCCAGATCATGCACAGGGTAGTTTTCTTCATGACGCTTCAACTGCCTTGATGAATAGCAAATCACATTTCTATTTTGCATAAGAATGCATCCTAGGCCAATGCCAGATGCATCGGTATAGACTTCAAAGCCGCCACCTTCAATAGGTAGTTCCAGAATAGGGGCTGTAGCAAGGTGATCTTTAAGAGTTAGGAAACTTTCTTCGCAATCCTTCGACCATATAAAAGGGTTCTCCTTTCTTGTAAGTCTAGTCAAAGGGACAGCGATTTTTGAGAAATCCTTGATGAATCGCCTATAATACCCAGCCAAACCCAGAAAACTTCTAACTTCTGACACGGTCGTCGACCGGCTCCAATTCTTAACAGCTTCCACCTTAGAAGGATAGACAACGATACCTTCCTTTGAAATAATATGGCCGAGGAAAGAGACCTCCTTTAGCCAGAACTCGCACTTGTTAAGCTTTGCGTAGAGTTGATGCTCTCTTAGTGTTTGCAAAGCTATTCTTAAGTGCTCTTCGTGCTCCTCCTTAGTCTTGGAGTATATAAGAATATCATCAATGAAGATGACCACAAATCGGTCGAGATAAGGCCTGAAGACATTATTAATTAGTTGCATAAATGCTGTTGGAGCATTGGTTAACCTGAACGGCATTACCACAAATTCATAGTATCCATATCTGCTCCAAAAAGTAGTCTTGTATATGTCTTCATCTTTGATCCTGAGCTGATGATAACCTGACCTGAGGTCTATTTTGGAGAAATATTCTACTCCCGAAATTTGATTGAAGAGCTCATCGATACGCGGCAACAGATATTTATTCTTGATAGTGAGTTGATTTAGTCGCCGGTAGTCGATACATAGCCTGAGAGATCCATCCTTTTTCTTCACAAATAAAACCGGCGCACCCCAAGGGGATGTGCTAGGTCAAATGAAGCCCTTATCTAATAACTCCTAAAGTTGCTTCTTTAATTCCTTCAACTCCGCGGGGGACATCTTGTAAGGAGCTATTGAAAAAGGTGCTGCTCCGGGAACCAGTTTAATGGAGAAGTTTACTTCCCTTTCGGGTGGTAAACTGGGTAAATCCGATGGGAACACATCGGGAAACTCATTCACAATGGGAATATCCTCTAAGATGATCTCTTTGGACTCGGTGATGATTACGGAGGTAAGAAAAGCTTCACATCATTGCGAAATGAGTTTACAAGCATGGAGAGACGAAATAATGGTAGGATACTTCCTATATTTGATTCCAAGGAAGGAAAATCTTGGAAGACCTGGTTTCCGAAAAGAGATTATCCTATTACGGCAATTTATATAGGCGTCGTGGTCGACAAGTCAATCTACACCAAGGATAGCATCGTAGCCTTCCATGTCAAGGCATACGAGGTTTGCAGGAAGATTATGGCCTTCTACCATTACCTCACTATCGGGGTAGTGGGTTGTAAGTTTAGTTCCAGGACCTCAGGGTGTAGTGATAGCTAGGTCCGTAGGTAGAGGAAATGATGAAACGGGCAAGGTTTTTGCAAAAGCAGTAGATATAAAGGAATGAGAAGCACCAGTATCAAATAACACAAATGCAGGATGGGAATAGATGTGAATGGTACCTTCCATCAGCCCATCATCCTTGGGTGCTTCTTCATCATCTAGAACAGCGTTAAGACGAGCATGTCGCCTGCGTCCATCGCTGGAAGATTGATCCTTCATGAGGGGGCAATCCGGCATGCGGTGCTCCCGGCTGCCACATCTCAAACATGCGCCTAGACGCTTCCAGCATTCTTCAGTCGCATGGCCAAATTTCTCACAGAATGTGCAAGCTGCCATGACTTGCTTGTCTTCCTCCTTCACCTTTTTGTTCTAGTGGTATCCACTACCACTCCCATTCCGGGATCTCTTCTTGTTGTCCCGAGAGTTATAAGTGATGCTAAACTTTTTCTATCTTCTTCCTCGTTGATCAGACTTTCGGCTTGGCTCCTCCCCTTTGCCTTTGAGTTTCTCGACCTTCTCTAAGGTCCTTTCACATAAGTGTGCATGTTGGACCATCTTTGCATAGGTCTGAATATTTTGCGAGCCAAGTTGTTGAATGAAGATGGGTTGCAGCCCATCCATGAAACGATTAGCCTTCAGAAGATCCGTGCTCACTAAATGTTAAGCATAAGGTGCTAGGCGAGAGAATTGTAACTCATACTCTGCCACCGTCATCATGCCTTGCCGTAAGGAAGCGAATTCCACCGCCTTCCTCTCCTTAACATGTTTGAAGATATATTTTGCTCGGAAGAGCGTGAGAAATCCTTCCCAAGTGTGTGGTGCGTCTGCAGGTGGTGCTGGAATAGACTTCCACCACGTACGCGTATCCTTGTTGAGTTGGAACGTGGTAAGACGACCTTCTCTTGGTCGGTACATTGCATGACCTTGAATATGCTATTCATTTCATCGATCTAGTTCTCAGCTTCATCTGGGTTGGAGGAACCAGAAAATCGTGGAGGATTTAAACTCTGAAAGTTGCGGTGCAGATCACCACCACCAGCTCTCGCGCCGACTTGGGCCATATTTTGAAGTGCCTGGGTGAGACCCACAACAGTTTGTTGCATTCCACCCCAATGAACACGGTAAGCCATTTTAAGAATAAGGTACCTGAGAAAAAGGAATGATTTGTTAATTCCAATGGAATTGGTGGAGTTAATCTTAGAGATAATCCCTAATTATTATCTCATCCGAGGTTCCTCCCGATTCCTCTCTTGGGTGGGGATTTTCTTTCCTTTTTTCATAGGTGTGGTCCTTAAACCTTGGACTTAGCCTATGACGTGAGTAAGTCTTAAGACCTACGCTCTGATACCACCTTAACAGTCACACCCCGAGCTTTTAATACAGCAGAAGGAATCTCGGGAACGTGGACAGTTGGCTAGTACGTCTCAAGCAAGCAAGAAATCAGAGTGCAAGATAATCACATAAAAGTAATTACACAAGTGATTACTCAAAACTCCAACTTTATTTCATAATAATAATAACCAAAAAGTACATAAGACCATTGCCTTTGACATCTTAACATCATATGACTCAATAAATCAAAATTTTCAATATGACTCGACTAGACACTAGATAACTAGGGCTTCTCTCATTCTAATGAACCATCAATCGCTCTCGGACCCGCTACTTGCATAATGTGAATCTGATTCACTAGTATTTCCTGAAAAGATGAGAAAGTAGGTATGAGCACACTTGCCCAGTGTTGGCCCAGAGTAGATGGCGGACAAGAAGGGGGGTTGAATTGTCCCCTTGCCGAGATGGCGGATTTTAAAAATAACTCCAACTAATTACAACGGAAATAAAACTAACATCATTAAATACCCTAAACATATGTGAGATTAAAAGAGTTCTCTCGATCTTTCTGATCCCACACGGTTTGACAATGTAAATAACTAATTAGTATGCTAGGTGAAATTAGCATAGACTCTCCCTATCATCGGGAGTGATCACCTCTGGGGACGTGCTTATGCCCCGGTGAGCATCCCCGCAGAATTCATTTTGTCCATTAGGCCTACTATAAAGCCGAAGGATGATGCTTGCTTTCCCATTCCCATTCCCCTTAGTGAATGTTTCTTATTTAAATGCTTATTTGTTTGTGAACTTCACTAATGTGTGTTTATGCAGCCGCAGGTCACATAGCATCGAGGTTCACTCTTCATCGCCTTCTCCTACTTATATATATATACTATATTATATAGAGCCCGGAGGCTAATAACTTCGAGCACATAAACTCCGAGTTACTCTCTAACAAAAACAATGAGGGGTTTATTTCTCTAAGTTATTCGATGGCCGTTTGGTTTCATGATTAACCTCGGGATGATGGACTCGCTGGACTCTCGACCGACATCTTTCTCGGAGCCAGACAATAATACCTCTGGATATGCATTAGATAGGTTTTTCCTTTAAATCCAGCATGCATCATGTAGGTCCTTTTTAGTCCCACCATCGATCATACAAAAAAAGCAAACAAAAATGCATTCAACAAGCATAGCATGGCATTCGTGCAGTAAGAAGGAGACAAGGGCCGAGAGAAGGGTTTGCCAATCAATGTGCCATGGACTCTATCCCTCTTTTGTCAATCTTCCGAGTTCCTCAATTCCATCACTTTTTTGTTGTCTACCTTATTCCACTCCGATTCGACAAGTCAAGAGTGTGTTTTGCATGCGATCGTCATGAGCATCTTGAGATCTGAAGGTCGTTTTCCCCTTATCCTGATTTTGTTACTTACTCCTATTTTAGGTGTCTTGTATCTCCTTGAGCTGGATTGCGTTCATCCCCTCAAGTCCCGCAGCACCATGCTAGGGAGTCCCATGCGACCGTAGATATAAGCCCTCTTAGATTACTTTTCCTTCCTTCCTCCCCTTTGAATGACCTCCTTGTCACATTATGCTTGTCGTTCTTATGTGAAGCTCAATCTCAGCTCGAGAATCTCCTTGAGAGAGATGTCCTTATTAGGCTTGTTTCTTTACCGAAACACCCATTTATCAGTCCGCCGGGCTCCCTTGCAAAATGGGCGTTCCAGAGGGACATTTGTAGATGCCTAATTTTGGACATCCCGCGGACCCTTTGTCTAGCCACCATAGAAGTGATACTTCCTCTTGGTTGATTGGTAGTGTGGAGTCTCATCCTTGTTTAGGTAGGCTCCACCCTGTCCCTTCGCAGATCCAACTTCGCGGTAAGTTGGCGGGGGGTTGCAGGGGACAGCGCCCCCCTGCCCGTAAGGTCGGGGGTTCGGGCGGCGTGAGCCCCCGAGGTGAAGTTTTTTGAAGCCTTATATGCATATCTTGCCTTGATCTCTAGGCAGCCAGGGTGCTGGCCACCCACAACCCAGGGCGGCCAGATGGCTGGCCATCCAGCCCATTCTAGGGCCGCCAGAGAGTTGGCAGCCCACACCACAAGGCGGCCACTGAGTTGGCCGCCCACCTCTTCTAGACGGCCATCGACCTGGCCGCCCAGACCCCCAAGAAGGCCACTGCCTTGGCCGCCCAACTCCCTTTGAATGGCCAGAACCTTGGCCGCCTCCTGTCAACTGCCCGTCAAACCCACGTTTCTGCCAACTCCAGGCACGTCCTTCACAACCATCCCCACTTGAGGGGGGGGTTCGAGACCCACGTAGCTTACACGTAATCCATTTTTCGAATGGTTTTCATGGAGGGAATTCCCCCACATACAAAACTCCATTCCGATCGGTCCCACCGGGGGGTTGGACATTTTCTTACGGAGAGAGTTGGACATTTTCTTGGGTGGTAGGAAGAGACCGTTCTAGAGGTTCTAGCAGCCCAGATAGCACCTTCCCTCATCCCCGTCGATCTATCTGAAGTTGAGGAGCTCCGTTGGGAGAGAGCTTCACCCATGTTGAGGGCGGCCATCGACATGGCCTCCCACCACTCTTGAAGGCCACATAGCTGGCCGCCCTCTGTTGTTCAACGGGCAAACCCCATCCTCTCTTCCCTGTTCTCTATCTTGCTATGTTTTAAGTCATTTTGCTGCATTGCATGCATAATAGACTTCCCTAAATCCCTGTTTAAATAGGTTTTTCAACCCAAAACATAGGGAAGGCAGATAGTCGAAAGTCTCGGCCATCCCTCTTTTGCCCCCCTTCCCGATACGATCACCCCCAATTACATGTTTCTTCGTTTGGTTTGAGCATATATTACACTATCACAGTCTAATGGGTCTGTTTTCTTTATTTGATGGTTAATTTGCAGGGACTTCGTCATCGACTTGCAGGGCTCCTTGCTCTTGGCCAGCCGAGAGCGAGGATAGGAACCCACATTCTCCTGTTCCTAAGGCTCTACCCCTGTGAGGTTCAGGTAAACACCTCTAGCGATCACACCTTTTTCATCTTTCTTACATGTGCACCGTAGGTAGCAGCAACACAAGTTTGGGAGGACACACGCGCCCGCCGCACACGGACACCACCTTCCGGCACCTACAGCGGTCGCTGAATCTATCCCGAGGTATTTTTGCTGGAATTATCCGGTGACCCCCTATTGTAGGCCTACCTCGGAGCAGAAATGTGCGCTTCCATGAGAACGGCCGATACACCCATATCAGGTGTCGGATCGAGACGCGGTTGACACCGTTGGAAAGAGGACTCAAAAATCTACGACATATGTTGATTTCAGGTCCATCCAGTAAAAGGATTGAAAATGAAAACGACTGTGGCAAGGACTCTTTTCTGGCTCAGAATCCAAATCTAGCATAATAGGAAGGGAGCTATCTGAAAACGATTTTTGACTGAGGAGTTGGCGGTGGATTTAGGGCTTGTGGAATTTATGGGTAGAAGAGGACTATGTGGGGGACGTACACAATTATTTTGGGAATTTTGAGAGGTGTTTTTAGGGGCGGGAAAAATAGAATAATAGGACTCTATCCTGCAGATCTACAACCAAGCAGATTGTAAGGGGTAGAAAGAACGACCTTGGAGGAGGGGTAAACGGAATCGGAATGGAACAAAATTTATATTGGTGGAAAGCTAACACGAAGGGGAACAATCCCTCAAAATCGCAGCTCGATCAAAGCTCTGGACATGGAGCACCAACTTGTTCTTTATGCTAATGTTCTGGATTTCATGGTTTAGGACAGCAAGCTGGAGCGTGGCTTGTGGCGGCTCGTTGGCGGCTCCGGCGGCGGCGGCAGTGGCGGAGGTTCACACTCCAGGGAAGAGGTAGAGATTGGATTCACTCCAATATTTAGGGCTTCACACCCTGAATCAAGAAGGAAGACGATGAAGAACAAGAGGAAGGGAGAGAGAGGGAGGTGCGCCCCTCGGTAATTCACAATATTTCATTCAATTTTTGTAATTAATTCTATGAAATGTGGAAATACAAGCTTATATAGAAATAGATAAAAGACCTAAACTCTCCCTAGATCTAGGGTTAGGGAGGGGCACTTAGGGGATTGGAGAATTATTCTCCCATGTGGTCAAATGACCATTAATAAAAAATTACAACATAGATTAAAAAACTATAAAAGGGGGTGCCCCTTTGAAAAAAGGGGAGAGAAGTTTGAATTCTTCCGTCCTTTCCTTGGTCCAAGTCTAAGGTGGACCATGGACCAGCCCCACATGGGCCCTAGAGCCTAGGTGGACCAATGGGAAAGGAGGTGGGGGTCCCGGCGGGCCTACGTGGCCTTTTTGCAAAGAAACCCATTTACTTAGCCTAAGTAACCCATTATACTTGCCATACATTTGTAACTCAATTAACCTAAAGATATATATATGCAAATAAAAGGATACAAATGCAAAAATAAAATGTTAGTGCCCGGTGTTGATTCCCATCATGAATGCTAAGTTTGATTTTCAAAGAAACTTCAGAAATGAACATATTTTTCATGCTCAAAGGTTTGCATCCTTTAAAAACAACTTGTTTACAAACACTCATGCAAACAATGAGAAGTCATTCCGTAAACCCACATCTCCTTGTTGTCATCATTGTGGGAAGTACGGTCATGTAGTGAAAGACTGTTGATTTTTAAGAATTGATAATTTTCATGCTTCTAGAATGAATGCTAGGTTTAATTTTGTTAAATCTAGATCTTTTAAAAATAGAAGATAGAATGGATTTGAAAACTCTTTTATTCAAAAAGGAAAGTCTTTTGCTAAGGTTGCCACTCCTCATTATTTTTATTATAAAAACTATGGTCATGTCATTGAGGATTGCAGGATAATGAGAAATGATGACATGGAGACAAAGAGAAAGAAGAAGAATTTATTTGCCAAAAATGCTTCTAATCTCTAGGGACCCAAGAAAACTTGGTACCTAAATCTGTTGAATGAGTTGGCTTTGATGTAGGTGTACCTTGAGGAAATAAAAATTGAAAGGGGTTCCAATAAAATGGAACAAGGCACACTCATTCGGTAAAACCCCGACCTTTTACCTTTATTGTCAAACTTGGTAGTTTTGATGCTTTTACTTATGATATTATGTTATGTTTTTCATTTTATGTTCTGAACTCTTCACAGGCCATACATGCTTTCATTGAATGAATATTTGGTATATTAAATGGTGATATGTGAAATGACAGATCAAGTCTGTCAGGAAGCTATCACTATGTGTGAGGTGATCTTAGGATCAATGTTCTCCGCATTGTATCAAAATTTAGAAATTGAATCATTTGGCTTATGAGGAATCATGTATTTTGAATGAAATCAATTTACCTTTGATTTGGATGTACTTTCAAATTCAATCTGAAAACTTCTCTTGTTTCAACAAGTTAAAAATTTATGAAATTCGGAATTATTCAATCTCGAATGTAAAAATATTTTTGAATGGTAATGGTTGAACATTTGAGTTCCAAAGAATATGACTTTTCATGATGAAATCTGAAATAAATTGCTCATGAATCAGTTCTAGATTCAATGAAAAATTCATCTTCTGAATTCGTTGGTTTCATGCTTAGTTAAATGTTTGGAATGCACATAAATTGAAAACATGCATAAAAAGATTGCATCGATATTTTTGCATATCATTCATAGATCCTTGCATATCATTCATAGACTCTGCATATCATTGTGAATTTGAGTCTCATTGCATATTTTGATTCATGAGTGCTTGCATGAATGTTTCCATGAATCCTTGCATGCGTGTATGTATTTAGCTTATGAAATAATTTCTTGATTGTTCTAAGGCTTTACTTTCTTCATAAATAACAATGCAGTGATTTTAATCATGTGAGATACATGTCATATATTAAGGGGGAGGATTTGATTCTGACCGTGCATACATTTAGGGGGAGTCATAGCTGTGTCTTGTCAAATTCATTTTATACATGCAAAATAAAACATTACCCCCACACTCTTGCACATAATGAATTTAATGGCCTTCATTGATAAAGATTTTAGAATTTCCTTCCAACACTTTAAAGGGAACTTGAATCTCTACATAGATATTAAAGAGTAATTATGAGGAAAAAACTACCTACCCCGCAAAATTCATTAAGTGGAATGTCAAACAAGTAGTCAGGAATCCTCATTGAGACAAATGAGGAAACTCACGTCGAACGGTGAAGCAAAAATCCACATGCATGACGAATCCAAGTAGCAGGGAATCTCCATTGAGAAATATGAGGAAACTTGCGCCAAACGGTGAAGTCCATTAAAAGAAATAAAATTGGGGTTATGCGAAGCTACCGAAAGTCGAGAATCTTAAGTGAAAGTGTAGAGAAGAGATTACCTTCTAGTGTTCTTTAGAAAATCTGAATATCCATATATTTTGAATCTCATTGTTCATGCATCACATTTCACATATGGGTATCTTTGTGATGAATGTATACTATAAATTTACCTACATTCATGGTTTATGTAGTACTTCTACTTGTGTATGCAAAACTCTTTTAGATATGCTCCATGTCTTACATTGTGATAATGAATCACTTGCTCCATTCTTAACCCGTGCCTCACTTAGGGGGAGTTACTAGTAGTATGATTTGCATGCTTGATGGTTGTGCTTGCGTGCTTGCATGTTCATACATTCTCCACTCATTTTATTGTTATTGATATCATATGAGATAAAAAGCAAGAGTGCTCAATTTCATCTTGATATCACGTGTGCATAAGAAAAATAGGTTTGTGTGCATATTTGCATATCATTATTTGCATATCATTCACATAGTGCATATTCTTTATATTTGAAACATGGAGCTCATGGTGTGCATATCTACATATTGGCATTTTCTGCATATCATGCATCATTTTGAACACTTTATGTTCATATCATTTCTAATAACCCCACTGTCAGTTGTCTTTTTGTAGATGACAAAAAGGGGAGAATGGTTTGTGTGCTCAAAGATCAATGCCTTATGATTCTGATGCGGGATGGGACGCGACTTGAGACAACAAAGGACTCTAGCTTGCGGACGTCCCAAAGCGAGGGAAACGCGTGGATCTGCGCGGTTGAGAAACTGACAATGAGTCTCGGGTATCGGCTTTTTTCGCGTGCTCAGATCGAGTCATGGGACGGGTTCCACTCACTCACTCTCGCAGCGGTGATAAAAATTTGACGAGCTAGTTATCCTATCACATGCAGCGGCATATAGAAATATATACGAGTAAAGCAAATGCCAAAGAGGGGAGCGGAAACGATACCTCCACGCTCCAGGCGTGGGAAGATGACCCCGATCGAAACTCGTACTCCCGGTGTACAGTAAATAAATAATTACAGCAGTGAATTTAATTTCCCACTCCACGCAGGGAGGTAAAGGGCTGTAGTGGGGCCCAGGAGTAGCGGTCTCAGGTTGATCGGCAGGAAGTCGGAAGGGCTCTCGGATCGGAGGTGGGCTGCTGGTCTGACTCGGTACTATTCCAGCTCAGTTCAGGCCTGCTGGATAGCAAGTGAACTCGGCTGCTGAACTGAGTTGGAATAGTACCGAGTTGGACTAGCAGCCCGACTCCGATTCGAGAGCTCTTCCGACTTGCTGCCCGTCAACCCGAGACCGCTACTCCTAGGCCCCACTGTAGCCCTTTACCTCCCTGCGTGGAGTGGGCAATTAAATTCACTATTGTAATTATTTATTTACTATACACCGAGAGTACGAGTTTCGGTCGGGGTCGTCTTCCCACGCCCGGAGCGTGGAGGTATCGTTTCTGCTCCCCTCTTTGGCATTTGCTTTACTCGTATATATTTCTATATGCCGCTGCATGTGATAGGATAACTAGCTCATCAATTTTTTATGACAGCTGCGAGAGTGAGTGAGTGGAACCCGTCCTGTTACTCGATCCGAGCACGCAAAAAAATCGGACACCCGAGACTCATTGCCGATTTCTCAACCGCGCAGATCCACGCGTTTCTCTCGCTTAGGGACGTCCACGAGATAGGGTCCCTTATTGTCTCGAGTTGTGTCCTATCTCACATCAAATTGGTATCAGAGCTAAGTCGAGTCTAGGGTAGTCGATTAGTCGGTCCAAGGTGCCGCATTGCATTCCTATACCCGGTATATCAAAAGGTGTTCCTGGAACGATAGGTTACGTCTATTGGGAAGGTTGCACACTTGCATGAGTTCGGTCTTCGGATCACACCTCCGCCACGTACCGGATACTGGTTGAGTATAGGTTTGTATTCGAGTCCGCATTTTACCCCTTGTCACCATGTAGAGTGTCTAGGTGCTTGCATTAGTTTTGCATAAAAAAAGAAAAAAGAAAAGAGTCTCATGCATGCCCACTCCTAGGGGAACCAATTCCCATCTCTTTGCAACTATGGCCAACCCCTATGCCCAAGCCCCAATGCAAGAGAAAGCCCCGATCAGACCCATCCAAGGTAACTGTAGCGCTCGTGCCTTAGCGGATTCTTAGCAGTTCGGATCTAGGCTTTGTCCTGATCGTTTTGGCTATTTTTACGGATTTTTAGGCGTTCGTTTGGCATTTATCAGAATTTGTTTAAGGTTAATGGCAATTAGGGTTAAGTTTTTAAAATAATAATAATAATAATAATAATTTTAATATATATATATATATCTCTCTCTCTCTCTCTCCCCATCGATTTCTCTCTCCCTCACTCGTTCTCCCTCTTTCTCTCTCTCCCTCTCACGATATCTCCGCCCCCACTCTCTCGGTCTTGGTCCGGACGACCGCAGATCGAGGCGCGGGAGGTGTTGTTGGAACCGGCTCGTTGTGAGGAACGCGTAGACACTGACCTCGTCGCAGTTCGTGGGATGTGGAGGTGAGACGGGGCGGGAGGAGCCGCGGTGACCCGTTGCTTGCATGCGGCCCAAATCTGGTTTTCGTCGCAATTAAGGTAGGGGGATGGAATCCTCGCCTCGCTAGGATCGCATTGGCATAGCATGCACGTCCATCCGACGTCATTTTCTTCAATTTCCATGCAAAATTCCATGTTAGTGTAATTTAGGCTAAATTCTTGAAAATCACTCCATGGGCATTATTTTTATATTTTGATGCATGGATTAGTTATAGAATGTTGTGGCTTGGCAGGTTTTACAGTTTTTCCACGTTTCCCCGTCGATCCGGCTCGACCGGGAGGGGTTTTGGTTTTGACCGTTTCGGTTTAAGCTCCCAGCTGGTGTGATGGTTCTTCCAGAGGCCGTCACACTGTAACGGCCCTTGAGGGGTGTGTTACGGCTGTGTGACGGCCCACTGTAGGGGCGTCACACTTGGTGTGGCGGTCATCTGCTAGACCGTTACATGACCGTTACTTGACCGGTTTGACCGTTGACTTTGTATGGCGGTTGGCCTAACGGCCTGTCGGGCGGCCGTCAGGGCGTTGTAACGCGCCTCCGGGAGCGTGTTACGTCCTGTTAGATCGTTAGTATAGCTGTGGTTTTATTTTTAGCCTCGGGCAGGCGTAACGGCTCTAGGGAGGCGCGTTACGTTCGTGTAACGCCCCTGCCCTGGCGCGTTACAGCCTCGCCGTGATGGTCCCCACGGGGTGCGTCATAGCCCTTGTAACGCCCCCGTCCTCGACCGTCACAGCCCTTGTGACGCTCCTTCCCTTGGCCGTCACACTCTGTGACGCGGCAGCCCTAGACCGTTACATTCCTTTGGTTTTTAATAGCATGCATGGTCAATTTCTAATGCATTCCATGTTGTATATATGCCATGTTTAGGTTGTTTTGTGACCGATGGCTTATTAGTAGATCATGATGGAATTTCTTTCTCTTCCCTTGTGATGGAACCACTAGTCGTAGCCCAGCGATCGAGTGTGTCGTCCCACCCGGGAGAGGTGGAGGGGTGTTCCCGAGGAACGGTTTGTAAGCTAGTTACCGTGGGCCCCTGCGGTTACCGTTGCGTCTAACGGGGGGGGACTAGCTAGAGGCCTGGCTCTAGGCAGGAGTCAGTGTGTGCACACGTGGTCAGAGACTTGGACAGGCACTGACGAGTGTCCTCTAACTAGTACTCGGTTTGGTCCTGTTACGCCTCTCGCTTATCGTGAGCCAGACTTGCGAGTTGCCGAGACGCAGTGTAAGTCGTCAGGGGACGCGTCTGGTCTTGTTCTTCTAGTGGATTGTTCCGTCTCTTACTTCACTTGGTTAGCAGTGGTTTATTCTATTGGTAGATTTATTTTCTGTTATTTATTTATTAAATTGTGCATCTGCCTTATTATTTAAATGCATGCTCTAATTGCTTTTATGTTTGCCTGCTTGTCTGTTTAGTTTAGGGTAGGGATCCGCGTGACCCCTACTGAGTCTGGCTGTGACTCACCCTTCCTTCTTTCAGGTGAGCCGCCCCAGTCGTCCGCCGATTCTGCTCGGGGTTGTGCCGAGCATCGTTAGAGTGCCAGCTGTGTTGGTTTGTCTTTTGTTCTATTGTGCCGGGGTATGCCCTGTGTAGTTGTACAGTGGACCTCTTTTTATTGAAAAATCTGGACTATTGTATATATTCTACCACTCTGATATTTTAAATTACTTCCGCACTTATTTATTAATTGTTGTCCTAATTAATATTGTGCGCATGCGGTCCCAATTCGTTATGCAACTCCTCAGTAAACTCCTTTAACCCTTCAAGGGCCTCATCAGCCTCTTGGGTGGCTTCCCCAGTTCTTGGTATCGGTGTATCGATTTCATCGGTATATCGGTATCCGGAGCTCTGGGTCGTCACAGTTGGTATCAGAGCTGTGTTGGGATTTGTATTAGGAATTGGAACTTGCGCTAGTCCAGAGCAAGTCCACTGAGTCGTTTGTTGCTGGCTTAGGATGTTTCTCGTGATTATTGATGGTTTTTCCGTTATCGTGTGTTTCCTAGGTTCAAGATGTTACCTCGTGGATGGAGGAAAGCTCGGGCTCCTCGGGAGGAGAGTGGCACTTTCTCTACCCCAGCTGTGCTAGCTTCCGTTAACCCTGCTCCGCGTGATGAAGTGTCTGGTGGCCGTGGTAGAGCGTTAAAGGAATTTCTGCTGTTCCACCCACCGACTTTCGAGGGTCAATCAGATCCGGAGGCAGCTAGATCGTGGCTCGATGCCACTATGTGCGTGTTCCAATCGATGGAGTACGCGGATGATGAGCGAGTCATGTTGGCTACTTATCAGCTTCAAGGTACCGCACGCACATGGTGGACTGCAGAGTAGAGGTTGCCTTCCATTCCCGTCCGCTTCGGCAAATCACCTGGGCTGAGTTTGTTGCTGCTTTCGAGCGTGCTTACACTCCAGCCTGTCTCAAGTTAGCGAAGACAGTTTCTAGAGCTGACGCAAGGTGACATGACTGTGTTGCAGTATCGAGATAAGTTCATCGAGTTGGGCAGGTACGCGCCCCATATTTTTGCTGATGAAGCTATGAAGACTCAGCAGTTTTTGCGCGGACTGGAAGCGGAATTGAGGCTGCCGTTGTTCGCTACCCGAGTGTCTGAGTTGGATTCAGCGTACCAGGCAGCTGTTGCAGTGGAGATGGAAATGGCGATGACTCGAGGGCTTTCTCAGGCAAGAATGGTGCAACCGACTGTGCAGTTTCAACTGACTTACCAGCCGTCTGTCCCAGGAGTTCCTTCTACCGTTCCTGTTGTCAGCGGTGTTTCTTCTTTTTCTGACTCCCACTTCCGACAGTTCAAGAATAAGAAGTCGAAGAGGAAGTTTGAGCATCCGGCGCCTTCCGATCCGAGTCAGCTGTCCGTTCCTTTTGTTCGACCGCTTCAAGATTTTTCCAGTGGTCAGCAGCGTCCGTGTTTGAGGTGTGGTGGCAGTCATCTAGGCGTGCCGTGTTCCTTGCCGATCGTCTGTTATCGCTGTGATCAGCCGGGTCATGTGGTTCGAGACTGTCCGCTGAAGTCGACGCCAGTACATTTTTCACAGTTTACCCAGCTGCAGCGGCCTCAGTTTCGTCTTCCTCCGCCGCCTCAACCTTAGCCGTCTTACCTACCTGCTCCAGTTCCTTCCCAGCAGTCTTCTACAGCCAGTCACCCTTCGAGAGGCAGGGTCACTCACATCACTCGTGCAGAAGCTATGGCAGCTAATCTGGTAGAAGGTACGGTTTCAATTTTTGGTCGTCCAGCTCATGTTCTTTTCGATTCTGGCGCTACTCATTCTTTTGTGTCTGAGGATTTTCTTGCTCGCATCGAGGAGCCGATGACCGAAGTGTCCTATAACTTGCTCGTGGAGTTACCCTCTGGAGATTTCATGTCCACTCCGGTGTGCCTGGAAGATTCCCCTATTATCGTCAGCAATCGGCCGATGCCTGTGAAACTTTATGCATTGAAGTTGGCCGAATATGACGCTATTCTAGGCATGGACTGGCTGGAATTGTATAGTGTCGTGGTTGACTGCAAATACAAGCGCGTCTATTTTATACCACGTGGGAAGCCAGGCTTTTATTTTCAAGGTATGCTTTAATTTTGCAGTTGCCTCCTTTCGCCTTCTGTTTAAATTTCGGGGATGAAATTTCTTTAAAGAGGGAGGGACTGTAATGCTCGTGCCTTAGCGGATTCTTAGCAGTTCGAATCTAGGCTTTGTCCTGATCGTTTTGACTATTTTTACGAATTTTTAGGCATTCGTTTGGCATTTATCAAAATTTGTTTAAGGTTAATGGCAATTAGGGTTAAGTTTTTAAAATAATAATAATAATAATAATTTTAATTTATATATATATATATATATATATATCTCCCCATCGATTTCTCTCTCCCTCACTCGTTCTCCCTCTTTCTCTCTCTCCCTCTCACGATCTCTCCGCCCCCACTCTCTCGGTCTTGGTCCGGACAGCCGCGGATCGAGGCGCGGGAGGTGTTGTTGTAACCGGCTCGTCGTGAGGAAAGCGTAGACGCTGACCTCGTTGCGGTTCGTGGGACGTGGAGGTGAGACGGGGCGGGAGGAGCCGCGGTGACCCGTTGCTTGCATGCGGCCCAAATCCAATTTTCGTCGCGATTAAGGTAGGGGTATGGAATCCTCGCCTCGCTAGGATCGCATTGGCATAGGATGCACGTCCATCCAACGACATTTTCTTCAATTTCCATGCAAAATTCCATGTTAGTGTAATTTAGGCTAAATTCTTGAAAATCACTCCATGGGCATTGTTTTTATGTTTTGATGCATGGATTACTTATAGAATGTTGTGGCTTGGCAGGTTTTACAGTTTTTCCACGTTTCCCTGTCGATCCGGCTCGACCGGGAGGGGGTTTGGTTTTGACCGTTTCGGTTTAAGCTCCCAGCTGGTGTGACGGTTCTTCCAGAGGCCGTCACACTGTAATGGCCCATGAGGGGTGTGTTACGGCTGTGTGACGGCCCACTGTAGGGGCGTCACACTTGTGTTGTGTAGTGGACAGCGGATCTAGAGGGAAGGGGTGAATAGATCTGCCCCTCTTTTCGCAATGCAACCCTCTTTAAAGCTAGATGATGAAATAAACAGCGGAATATAACTAGCTTGACGAAGAACACAAATGATTTGCTTGGCAAGATGATTACGCAATATAGATATTGAACCTAAGCATGCATCTAACACATATCAATCGCACAATCAAACCACAACACGAAGGATTTTAAGGTGGTTCTGACTGAATCCCCAATCCTACGTCCACCCCTCACCAAATCCGGTGAGGCTTCACTAGTGCAGCACACCAAACCGTAAATCGGAGAACCACCGATTGCCTTCCTACTAACCACCGGTAGGGACGTCAACACCGCAGATCAGACAACCTCCGATTGCCTTCCTACTAACAACCGGTAGGGACGATTCTCAACTTCCAAGTGTTTGAGTGAAATAGAAAAAGAATAACTTATGAAAAACACTCAAACAAGATATAGAATATGCTTAAGAGAAAAGATCTTGTCTGAGATTTGCTGGAGCTTGAATCTCTTGAGGATTCGATGAAGAGCTTCTTCCCGGAGTAGCTTGATTTCCTTCTTGGAATACGCTCTTTCTAGCTTCCTTTGATCACCCTTCTTGCCCTTGAGTGCTTCTAGCTTTCTTGGAGATTGCTTGGCTTCAGATCTGAGCTTGAATCACCTTGGATGGATGAAGAACTTCCTCCCGAAACACTGTTCACGGAGGTGCTACAGTACCTCGAAAATGGCCTCCCTTGATCTCCCTTGAAGCCTTGAAGTGATAGGGTTTCCAACCCCTCATGTGTTGTTTTTATAGACTTGAATGGTCCTTGGACACCCCCCAGACCAGATCCACAAATCATGGGAGATTATGTGAGTTTTGATTAAACAAATCCATGGAAAGGGGCTGGCCACGAGGTGGAATTCGAAGTCAAACATGGCTACATCAGGGCTGGCGGTCGACCTGTAGCTTCTGGCGGTCGACCGCTACGGGCTGGCGGTCGACCGCCAGCTGAAAGACATGAAGACTGGCAGATGCTGGCTGGGGCGGTCGACCGCCCCTGTGCTGGCGGTCCACCGCCAGCTGGGCTGATTCCGGGCTTGCCCGGGTCGGTCTGTTATCCGCTTCAGCTCCGTCGTTCAACTCCATTAGCAGCCCGTGCATGTTTGTGGCATCACCCTTGATAGTCTAGAAGGTATCAATTGAGTCTTTAACCTTGGATTCTCTTCTTGTACAGTGGCCTTGGCTATTCAAATGAAGCTTGTAGTTGTTGTATAGACTGTGTGTGAAGTAGCCGGCCAATGTATAGACTTGTGTTGCAGCCATCAACCAACGTACAGACTTGGAGTTGTGCTAGCAGCCAACGTATAGACTTCATTTGCAGCAACGTATAGACTTCAAGTTGTGCTAGGCAGCCAACGTACAGACTTCATCTGCAGCAACGTATAGACTTCAAGTTGTGCTAGGCAGCCAACGTACAGACTTCATGTTCAGCAACGTACAGACTTTGTCTAACGTATAGACTTCGTCCAACGTATAGACTTTGTCCAACGTATAGACTTTGTCCAATGATGGGAATCGACGCCGAGCATGTACCTTTTCTTTTACATTTATGTCCTTTTAGTTTGTGTTCATATCCTTGGGAAAGTATATGCGCAATTGTATGGCTTTGTAAGCCAATGCGTCATTCCCTTGGATTGTGTGGGTTTTTATGCAATTGTGTAGTAGGTCCAGCTAGGGGGCCCTCAGCCCTTTCCCATTGGTCCATGTCACCTTGTGGGGCTGGTCAACCATCCTAGGTGGACCTCTAGAAGGTTGGACTAGTCATATGGACACATGGGAGACAAAGGGGTCAACATTCCAAAGGTTGGCCACCAACCCCCTCCCTTGGTCAATAGGCCGCCCCCTTCCCTTTTATTTAATTGTATTTTTTGTGTGTTGTTCACACTTCATCCCAGCCCTTCATTCACCATCCCTAGATCCAAGGGTCTACATTTGATTTGATGAGGAGCATATAAAAGGTTGTATTTTCATGTGGAAATTAATGAAAAAGATAGAAAATTGTGTGATGCTTGGAGCATATTGCGCCCCCCTCCTCTCTCCTGGTGTTCTTCCTTCCCCAACCCCCCCTTTCTAGAGTGTATTCATCTCTATCCCCCTTCCCCAATCTCTGATTTCATCTGGTGCCGCCGCCGCCACCGTTCGTGCCGCCATCGAGCCGCCATCGAGCCACCGTCGGAGTTCTGTCTTCAGCCAACAGCAGCCCTTCCACGAATTCTTGCTGTCATCCCCGAGCTCATTTCGATTTGGGATTTTTAGGGGAAATTCTAGAGGTGTACCCCACGTCCTAAAAAAATTGGTGGGTCATAAATCCTCCATTTGCTAATTTCCCATTTTCTTTCAAGTCCCAACTTCAGTTCTGCCAGTTTCAGATCTGAATTTCATTTTTTTCCTAATTTTCGCATCTTAGATCCATCTTTTGATTTTTCCTAGGGCTCCCAATTTTACTAGGAGTTCTGTCCACTCACCCCTTCTACCACGAATTGTCCTGAATTTTTATCAACCCTCCATCTATTTTTCAAAATTTGTTCTCAGAGCTAGCTATAGTGCTGTCCACCTGTTTCCAGATCCGACCTCTGTCCAGTGAAAAAATCATATCAATTTGTAGCCACCTCCAATCAGTCCACAAAAAATATTTCCATCTTCCTTGTTCAACATCCTATAACGTTTGTGAAGAGGTCAGGAGCTGAATCAGACATCTACCTCACGGTCAACGGTAGTTCTCAGACAACTTTCCTACAGATCTGAGAGTTCGGCTACTATACACTTGGAACTCAAAAATTCAATAAAGCCCAGATCCGTGCATATCCAGGTCTGATCTCTAGGCCTGGGTTAAAGGACTTCAAGAGAGCTTTCCAACGGCGCTAGTTTCGTGTCTATCCGACATCAGGGCTGATCGCAGCGTCCGTTCTCGCCGGAGCGCGCGCCGGAAAACTGAACCGGCAGATCCGTGGCCGGTTATTCCGACCGGTGCCGAACAGAGCCGCCCCGGCCTCCGGTCGACGTTCCAGTGTGCCGCCAGCCCAGGGAACGCTTCCCAAGTGTCCCCACCACAGTGGTGCCACGGGGCCCCACACGGCCCCTCCGGACAGCACGTGGGCCCCACAGTCACAAGTTCGGGTGCTGCCGAAGAGACGCGAGAAGCCGCCCGTCAACCCGAATTCGGTCATCCCGGGCCCATTTGTGTAACCCTTTACCTCCCTGCGTAGAGTGGGCAGTGAGTCATTACTGTCATTATTGTGTATTAATTGTTCCGGGAGCACGGTTTTTGACCGGGTCCGTCTTCCCCACGCCGGGAGCGTGGAGGTATCGTATTCGCTCTTTGCTTGGCATTTCACTTATTTCCATATATGCTTTATATGCCGCTACTAGAGAGCATGTTTTAGGACCTAGCTTGCTATATATTTTCATATCACCGCTGCTACGAGAGAGAGCGAAGTCGTCCCGTGACCCGATCCGGGCACGAAAGTGCGAATTGACCACCCTAGCTCTTGCTGATTTCTGAACCGTGCACGTCCGACGCTTCCCTCGTTAAGGGACAATCACGAGCTCACCTAGAGTCCGAGGACTGCATTCCTCATTCGAGTCGTGTCCGTGGTCGTCCAGCATCAATTTGGTATCCGAGCAGTTTGAGTCTAGGGTGTCAAAAAAAGTGTCATTTACGTCTAGTCATTAGTCATTGTCTAAGTCGTGTTTAGGGCCATCATTGTTTTAAAACAAAAAAAAAGTGTCATTTTGCATTGCATCCCAATAACCCGGTATATCAAAAGGTGTTGTCCGAACATTTGGCTACGCCTATCGAGAAGGCCACACACTTGCGTGAGTGATCTTCGGATCGATTAACTTTGCCACGTGCCGAGTTTTGGTTACGTCTAGGTTCATCATCTTGTAGTGTGCATTTGCATTAGTCGGTGTCTCCTACTCCGTGTCTTGCATGCCCACTCGTCGAGGTACTCAATACTCACCCCCACCACCACCTATGGCCAACCCACGGGATATCTCGGGAGACCTTCAAGCCATGCATGAGGCGATCATGGGCCTCGTCGCCCAGATAGGCCAATCCGAGGCCGCCTATAAGAACTTATCGGACCGCATAGATGGCCGTTTTAACGCCATGGAGGAACGGATGGAATCATCCGACAGATCCGTCCAAGGTCTGGTCGGACGGTTAGATAGGATGTCCCACGGAGACCCTCCTATAGCGGCCCAAGGTCCACCCACACCCGCTCAGGCGGCTGCCCAAGGCCAAGCTATTCCCATAGCTCAGGCCCAGCCCGTCCATGTGGCCCAAGGCCCGCCCGCACTTGCTCCTCAGCCAGCACAGGCTCCTCCACCCGCCCCTCCTCGAGTTCCCGAACTACCGCACCGTGACCTTGGTCTCGAGGACTATGGGTCCGACAATGCCTATGAGGGGTATGGTCAACGCCATCGTGGTTTTCAGCCACAAAGAGATGAGGATGATGATAGGGTCCTTAAGACTGTGCTAGCGGACCCTCCCTCTTTTTACGGGTCTTTGGATCCGAAAGTCTACCAAGATTGGGAGTTCGGCATGGACCGTTACTTTGAATGGTATGATATGTCGGAGCGCCGAAGGGTCCGATTCGCCACCATGAAGCTCATGGGGCAGGCGCAAACTTATTGGAAGAATGTAGAGAGCATGCTACTTCAGCGGCTAGAACCCCCGATTGACACATGGGCCGAGATGAAGAATAAGCTTCGGCAAAAGTACCTTCCTCCCACTTACCGCCAGCGACTCATCGATAGATGGCAAAGTCTTAGCCAAGGAGACCGGTCCGTCTCCGAATACATCGCTGAATTTGATGAGTACTTTCTACGATGTGGTGTCACGGAGGAGAGTACCATGCCCGTTTCCCGCTTTCGACGTGGTTTGCGGTCACATTATCAGTATGAGCTTTTCCGCCGCAATGCCAAGACGTTGGAAGAGGCATACCAGGTTGCTCTCGAGTTGGGGCAATTTGAGGGAGAGTTCGAGTCTAGCCATCGGTTAGGCCCCACCCTTCTCCGTAGTACCGAGCCACGTCACTCGTTAGGCCCACATCAGCGGCCTCCCATGGCTCAACTTCAGGAGCCCACCCGTCAGGAGCACTTTGCTCCACGGCCTCGTCCTCCTCCACCCCGGGATCTATTTCCATCCCAACCATCGGCACCCGTTGCCCGTCCCCCGGTTCCTATAGCCCGTCCTCTGGCACCAGCACCCCCTCCACTATTGTCCAAGGCACCTACACCTCCACCTTTGCTGCCTACACCCCCTACCCGACGGGATGATAAGGGTAAGGCCCCTTTTATCGGAGAGAGCAGTCAGTCACGAGTGCAGTGTTTCCACTGTCACGGGTTTGGCCACATTGCTAGTGAGTGTCCCGCTCGCGCCACCCTAGCCCTAGGTGTTGGAGAAACCTTACCTCCCGAGCTTGAGTGTGTCGATTATGAGGCCGACCAAGCACTAGCCGATGAGTACTATGCCTTGGGGGAAGAGCTGGACGGCTCTCCTGCTGCCCAGGATGCAGCCACTTAGTGGGCTTGATGTCACCACCTTAGTGTAGGGTCATATATGAGTCGGTGTGTTTTCCTTGTGTGGTTTGTTTTGTGTGGTTTGTTTGCATGGTTTGTGTGTAGTTTGAGAGTCTGCATGTGTCTTGTGCAAGCTCGTTGTAGTTCTCTTATGAGTAAGAGGCGATTGGACTCACTCGATGAGTATGGGATCGGTTCTACATCTATACCCGGATCAGTCACCTATAGGGACTCAGCGGTGATTCCTAGTGAGTCTTCGAGCTGCTTCCTTCCCTTTTGAGAGTGCCCCACCCGGAGTGTCCACCTTTAGCCCATAGCAGTTTGCGCATATCGAGTATATATGGAATGAGCAGGTGACGATGAGTTGGAGTGGAGTGTACCCGCGTTACTTGGCACGGTGACGAATCCGCCGGAGTACTTGAGCATCCATACCCCTACTCGACGGGGTCGAGTTCCTCCCACCCGGGGAGAGTTGATGGGAATCGACGCCGAGCATGTACCTTTTCTTTTGCATTTATGCCCTTTTAGTTTGTGTTCATATCCTTGGGAAAGTATATGCGCAATTGTTTGGCTTTGTAAGCCAATGTGTCATTCCCTTGGATTGTGTGGGTTTTTATGCAATTATGTAGTAGGTCCAGCTAAGGGACCCTCAGCCCTTTCCCATTGGTCCATGTCACCTTGTGGGGCTGGTCAACCATCCTAGGTGGACCTCTAGAAGGTTGGACTAGTCATATGGACACATGGGAGACAAAGGGGTCAACATTCCAAAGGTTGGCCACCAACCCCCTCCCTTGGTCAATAGGCCGCCTCCTTCCCTTTTATTTAATTGTATTTTTTGTGTGTTGTTCACACTTCATCCCAGCCCTTCATTCACCATCCCTAGATCCAAGGGTCTACATTTGATTTGATGAGGAGCATATAAAAGGTTGTATTTTCATGTGGAAATTAATGAAAAAGATAGAAAATTGTGTGAAGCTTGGAGCATATTGCGCCCCCCTCCTCTCTCCTGGTGTTCTTCCTTCACCAACCCCCCCTTTCTAGAGTGGATTCATCTCTATCCCCCTTCCCCAATCTCCGATTTCATCTGGTGCCGCCGCCGCCGCCGTTCGTGCCGCCATCGAGCCGCCATCGAGCCGCCGTCGGAGTTCTGTCTTCAGCCAATAGCAGCCCTTCCATGAATTCTTGCTGTCAGCCCCGAGCTCATTTCGATTTGGGATTTTGAGGGGAAGTTCTAGAGGTGTTCCATACGTCCTACAAAAATGTTTGGGTCATAAATCCTCCATTTGCTAATTTCCCATTTTCGTTCAAGTCCCAACTTCAGTTCTGCCAGTTTCAGATCTGAATTTCATTTTTTCTTGAGTTTCGCATCTTAGATCCATCTTTTAATTTTTCCTAGGGCTCCCAATTTTACTGAGAGTTCTGTCCACCCACTACACCTACCACGCATTTTATTGAATTTTTATCATCTCTCCATCTATTTTTCAAAATTCGTTCTCAGAGCTAGCTACAGTGCTGTCCACCAGTTTCCATATCCGACCTCTATCCAGTGTAAAAAATTATATCAATTCGTAGCCACCTCCAATCAGTCCACAAAAAATATTGCCATCTTCCTTGTTTAAAATCCTATAACTTTTGTGAAGAGCTCAGGAGCTGAATCGGACATCTACCTCACGGTCAACGGCAGTTCTCAGACAACTTCCCTGCAGATCTGAGAGTTTGGCTACTGTACACCAGGAACTCAAAAATTCAATAAAGCCCAGATCCGTGGATATCCAGGTCTGATCTCTAGGCCTAGATTGAAGGAATTCAAGAGAGCTTTCTAACGGCGCCAGTTTCGTGTCGATCTGACATCGGGGCTGATGGCAGCGTCCGTTCTCGCCGGAGCGCGAGGAAAACTGAACAGGCAGATCCGTCGCCGGTTATTCCGACCGGTGCCGAACGGAGCCGCCCGGCCTCCGGTCGACGTTCCAGCGTGCCGCCAGCCCAGGGAACGCTTCCCAAGTGTCCCCACCATAGTGATGCCACCGGGCCCCACACGGCCCCTCCGGAAAGCACGTGGGCCCCACAGTCACAAGTTCGGGTGCTGTCGAAGAGACGTGAGAAGCCGCCCGTCAACCCGAATTCGGTCCTCCCGGGCCCATTTGTGTAGCCATTTACCTCCCTACGTGGAGTGGGCAGTGAGTCATTACTGTCATTATTGTGTATTAATTGTTCCGGGAGCACGGTTTTCGGCCGGGTCCATCTTCCCCACGACGGGAGCGTGGAGGTATCGTATTCGCTCCTTGCTTGGCATTTCGCTTATTTTCATATATGCTTTATATGCCGCTGCTAGAGAGCATGTTTTAGGACCTATCTTGCTATATATTTTCATATCACCGCTACTGCGAGAGAGAGCGAAGCCGTCCCATGACCCGATTGTAGACACCCCAAAATTGACGCTATGTTGATCAAATCTCATGTCACTATGTTGACGCCCCGAAGTGAACTTCGATATATTCATAATATGAAGTTTTTCTATTTTTGTGTGTTTTTTATTTGTTCTTGCATTTTGTGATTCGCGACCTGAAGAGGGGCGTGTTTTAAATAGCGACCTAACATGGGGCATGTTCAAAGAAAGGACGACCAAATGTCAGGGCGTCAATTCCTGGTATTATCCGATTTCAAAATAAATTCAAAATAAATTCAAATTATTGATTAACGTCCTTCCTCAGGGCGTGGTTTCAATTAACGCCTTCATCTCAGGCGTGTTCTCACAATTTTCAAATAAAGTAAGTTTTATTGCCAAAATTTAATCCCAGAAGTGACGCCCTTGATCATGGTCATGTTTTGAGTAACGTCTTGATGTAGGTCGTCAATTTGTGATTTGACGCCCTTCGCAAGGTCGTGTTTTCCCTTTCGTGTCCTGCTTAAACTCAACTTTCCTGAAGAGTTCCCTGCCTCCGTTGGTCTCCTTGCTCGAATTGGAGTTAGAGTCCTGCCTTCTTTGATCATTGCCTATCCTTATCTTCCCGAATTTGAGCTTATCTTCGATTGAAATCCTATAAAAGGATGCTCTGGTCGATCTCGGCAGAGGTTGACGGGTCAGAGAGTTTACAGGTTTACGATTAGAGGTTTACGAGTTATAGAGCTTCATCTCCCTCCTGCGCGATCGTTTAAAGGCTTTGCTTCCTCTGCTTCCGATCAACCGCGTCCACCTTGTTTCCCTTTACTGTCGTCAGGGACAGCAGGGTTCTTTTTATTCTGTTGTGTTGTTTTGTCTTCATCCATCGTTCATCATCGCTGTGTCGTTTTCTTCTTTTTTTGCATTAGCTTCATCACGTCCACTGTGTTTTTCTTTTCTTATACGTTTGCATTAGCTGCATCATATTTCCTCCTTCCCTATTTTCTTTAGGGGTTTTAAAACAAAATAAGGTGCGCATGTTTTGTTCTTCTCTCAGCTTCATATCATCTTTGGAGTTGATACTACACACTTTTGGCTGATCCACTTCTCTTGGCTTGTTTTATTGTCTCTTTTGCAAGGTAATCAATAAGGAAAACCCCCTTCATCGGCCGGCCGGTTGAAGGAGGAGGAGGAATTCACAATCCATCCCGCGTTCTATTTTCCACCAGGTATTCGCGATCTTCTTTGTTTCTTCTTGAGGTAACCCCTCTGGCGATCACCCTCCTTAGTAGCACCACGTGCTTCTTTTCCTTATTATTATATCATCTCCCCCTTTATTTTTATTATGCCTTCTCATATTTAAATCTCTTCTCCATGTGTGGATTTATCACGATCTACAAATTGGCGATCACGGTGGGACTTCCACTATTTTTCTTTTGATTACCATCTCTTATTGGCACCCACGTGTGCCCTTTCCTATTGGCACCCACGTGTGCCCTTTCCCCTTCGGCACCCACGTGTGCCCTTTCCCCTTTGGTACCCTCGGTACCCCTCCTTTTATGCCCCACAGGCATCCTCCATTGTGCACCCTGCACACTCCCCGGGATCAGCCAGTTTGTGATTGCATATTTTCCTGAATTCACACCTCAAACAGAGGCACCTTTTCTTTTAACGCCTTCATCCAGGGCGTTTTATTACTGTGTTACGTCTTCTGTCAAGACGTCTTTCATCATTTTACTACTTTTATCATGCTACCTGTGAATTCACGCCCTGCCCTAGGGAGTTCTTTTATTGCATAGCGCCTCACCTCAAGGCGCTTTTTTAGATTTGACGCCCTCACTCAGAGGCGTCCTTTTCATATTTAGCGCCTCAACCAGAGGCGTGTCTTTGTTTCCCACTGCTGCCTCATGGCCTCTCGCAGTGATTCACGACAGTGACCCTGTCGTTGCTTTGGTTGATAGCGACCTGCCCCAGGTCGTCTCTTTCCTGCGTTTTACAGAAGCCTACTTCCTGTTGCTGTCTGTGATAGTTTGTTTGGTTATTACATTGCTTGCCTATATTGCTGTGATCTTATCATCTTATTTTGCATATTGTGGCATTTGGTTGAGAGACCTCCTCTCTCTACACTAGGATTCCACACACCTCTCTTGGAATCGGGACGACCCTCCATTGAGCATTCCGTCTCTTTGGACCGGAAATCCCTTTTCCAAGACCTCCGTAAGTCCCCGCACCCGTGGATTCCCTCACGGACGCCGGGCTGGTTGTACCCTTGAAGTACCCGGAGTATAGAGAACCTATCGTTGGTAAAGAGAGAGAAAGAATCTAGTTAACCCGGAGATCACACTTGGATAAACTAGGTTTCACTTTGCAAAAGAGGGAAATTCTGCAATTTAATCCACTCTAATCTCAAGCATAACACTAAAATCTTGCGTTCATCTCAACTTGGTTGCATACACTTGCTTGGATTGATTTGTTTAGACTTGTTTGGATTGAGTGGTTGTTTGTTTGATACTGCCTTTATAAAGTCGTCTCTCCTCTTAAACATGCAACTCCGTTCAGGAAAAATCATCAACATGGCAGGCTATGGGTATTCTTATGATGATGAGGATGAGAATGTTTTTGGTCAATATGAGACCCCCCCCCCAGGATTCCATCTATTATGAGGGAAATTACCCTCCTCCTCAGTCCCATCATCCTCAAATCCATGTGGTTGATACCACTCCTCAAGAGGCTGTGCCCTCTTCCCAAACTTTACCCTCCAACACCTCGGGGAATTCTTCTCCATCCCTCAATGTCACGGATTTAATTAATGCTTTATCTCAGTTAGACGATTCCCAGCGGCAGGCTATTCAGGCCGCTTTGAAAGGGAAGTATGTTCCCTCTTCATCCTCCAATCCCCCTCCGGCCGAGAGTGGCCATCACCTCACTAATGACCATGCAGTCTTGCACAAACCCCCCTCTCGTCCACCAACGCCCGGTGCGGCCATGCCGGCCCAACAGGCGAGCTATTCAGCGGTTAGGCCTCAGTTCCAACCTCCCCGAATTCTGCGGACACCTATACCACATTCATTTATTCAAAATCCGGCCCCAGTCGAGTCCGACATTAATATGCTATTACTCCAGAAATTGGCTAGCATGGAGGAGCAACTAAAGAAGGTCACCACGGCTAAGAACGCCCCGAAATTTCGCTCCCTACATTGCCCGTCTTCCACTTACCACCATCTGAAATGCCGAACTTCCGGCGATATAATGGGACTGGTAATCCTTTTATTCATTTGAAAGACTTCAGGTACGAGACCTCCTTCTGGCAAGACAACAAGGCCTCTTTGGCCTACTTATTCAGGAGATCTCTGGAGGGGCCAGCCCTTGAATGGTTTTATTCACTGGATTCCGCTGATGCCGGCGACTTCGATATTGTTCAAAGGAAGTTCTTACAAAAATACAGAGACCGGGTCGGACCATCCCTTTCGCTCACAGATCTGGTTGCGGAAAAGATGAAGCCCGAGGAGGACTTCATAATGTTTGCTGATAGATGGCGGTCTATGGCCGAAAAGTTGAAAGATACACTGTCTGAACCGGAACAAGTCAAGATGATAATTTCCAATGCCACTCCTCAGTTCCGGCACATACTGGCCATGAACCGGTTAACCACCATGGAGGAGCTCTACGAAAGGGCTCGTTATATCCAGACGCAGATGAAGGATTCGCCCATTATGGGCATATTTGAGCCGAAATCACGGCTATTCAAGAAAACCACAACTGTCAACAACAGCGGGCCCACGACGGAGGGCACTATTGCAAATGAGCAGGTTGGCGTAGTTGGCCACCCCCATCAAGCTAACCCACGTCCTAACCCACCTCCACCACAAAGCCCCCATTTCAACTCCACCCCACAACGCCAATTCGCACCCCAACATTCCTTTGCTTCACCACCAAACCAAGCGCCCCGCGCTAACCCTCCAGCTCCGCAACAGTACCACCAGGTACCACCACCTACCAACTATGGCCAACAACAACAACGGAGACCACCACTTGGCCCCAAAAGGGACCACTACCCTCCATTACCAGAAAGTCTCCCGGATATTTTCAATGCCTTAATGGCCGCCAATTTGCTCATATTGCCAAGGGAAAGAACAGCGTGGCCCGCTAATGTTGACACATCCCGTTACTGCGCTTTCCATCGTGCACCTGGTCATAACCTTGATCATTGCTTTCACTTCAGAGATTACATTTATGATCTAAATGACCAGGGTGACATCAATTGGGACGAAATGAGGCAATTCATCGCCACCATGAAAGAAAGAAGGTCTCCTCGGCAGCAACAGGCTCAGCAGCCACAACAACCAGCTCCACAGCAGCAACAACAAGCTCCAGCACCTCAGCACGATATGGGGATTGTCCACAATCCACTGCCGGAGCACCCGCCAAACCAGCACGTAAACCCTGTCACGTCTCTCTATGAGGTGGAGAGAGGGCAGGGATGGCATGAAGAAAATGCCTCTGTCGGGGCACTTTACCATAATCAAAATCAACCTCCGCGCCTCTTGCGCACCCCTTCTTCTTCTCCTACCCCTCAAGTGGGCCGATCTCTTCTGCGCCCCGTTAATTCACCTCCTACCGCCAATTCTCCAACCCTGCCGGTTCGCCCCCTTCTTACACGCTTATCACCTCTACAGCCTACGCCACAACAAAACCCATCCACCACCAACCCTTCGCCATTGCCATCTAGGCCACTCCTCATCCGCCCATCACCAACGCCCACTGCACCCGCCACCACTACTCCTTCACCGGCAAGGATCCCCCCACCATCGGTTCCGCCACCTTTTGTACCCAGAACCCTTCTTATTCCACCCCCCACCAATTCCCCCCGCATTCGGGTATCCCTTTCTACCTCTGCGCCTCCTACCAGGGCACCAGCACCTTCTACAGGGATTCCCTCTGCGGGAACTCCCACTCCACCACTTCTTAACACCAACACACCTTCTTCTTCTTCTAATCCCCCTCCCACACTTGTCCCGACAGAGGCACGTCAAGGCGTGGCGCCTCTCCGTAGTGGACGGATGTTCCACCGTATTTTTCCACAGAGAGAGCTAGAGCCCGCGCAGGGGCCGCAAGAGCAAGAGCAAGAACAAGAGTCAGTACTAGGGACTCAGTATGATTTGCTAAAGCACTTGGACCAAACACCAGCAAGGATTTCAATCCTGGAACTAATTAAAAGGTCCACCACTCATCAGCTAGCTTTGAAAGAATATCTGCAAAAGGTGATGGTCAATGAGGACATCCCAGTTGAGCAGATAATCACGGTTTTAACACCCGCTAGCAGTCAGCCGGCAATTACTTTCCATGAACATGAACTGGCGCCACTCCCAGCAAGAAAGTACGCTCTATACATCACTGTTGACATTAATAAGGTGGCTGTTAAGCAATGTCTGGTGGACACTGGGGCATCCATCAATGTCTTGCCACCTAGCACCTTGAAGTTGTGTGGTATTCCGGAAAGCCATATACGGCCGTCTACTATCACAGTCACTGCATATGATAACACGAAGAAACCTCCTATAGGCATGATTACGTTAAAAGTAAGTCTGGGTCCTGCCGCCATCACAGCAGATTTCCATATTCTGGATATGGATCCGACATTTAATGGCATTCTGGGACGCCCCTACATTCAGCAACTCGATGCGGTGCCCTCCACGAATCACGAATGCCTTAAATTCCCACACAAGGGCCGCATTATTAAAGTTACCAGTATGCCGATTCTGCCAGAGGAGGATATTCATGTGGCTTCATCAGTTCCATCCATGTGGTCGGCCAACAAGCCACTATTATCTGTGTTGGACGTCCCTTGTCCACGACCAATGCCAGAAAAAGTCACAACAGTCGCTATGACACCCTTGCCTGCCAAGGGGAAAAAGAATAAAAAAATGATGAACACCTCTGGCTGGAACATCTTAATGAAAATGGGGTATCAAAATGGCAAAGGTCTGGGTGCCAATTGTCAAGGCAGGATTAGGCCTGTTAAACCTCAGAAACTGATTACACGAGGTGGCCTAGGTTACAAAGGGCCAGGCAAAAACAAACATGAACCATGGGCATTTATGACATCCACATTAAAAATAGATCGCCAACCACTCACTTGGACATTGAAGACACATTTTATCACGGGTGGCTTTCAAAATAATGAGCAAACTACCATAATCACTTCCATATTAGACTGTCAGGATGTTCATGCTAGACAGTTTGCTCGTCATATTGCCCCGTTGGCCACATACAAAGCCCTGGAGTCCATAAGGCCTGATAAAAGAAGGAAAATGGATGATCCAGAATGTGACTGGTACAGGTGGTTCGATATGCAGGATATTACTATTTCTCTGAGTCGCCTCTTTATGCCGACTGACCCGGAATGGCCGCCACTTATTCATGAATTGATTGAGATGCCAGCTACAATTACAGATAAGAGGCATCTGCTGAGTGACTACACTGATACTGGAGAGCCAGATGTTCCGTTTGAAGAAGGCTTCATCGTGGATAGGCTGTGGGCCGGCCTCTTTTCTCTAACTTCCATGCATCCATCTGTGCTTGCTTCTCTATATTCTCATCGGTTTGGTCGCGTGCCAAGACCACCTCCGATTGTAATCAATTTATCTCCAGATTCAATCCAAGTTTCTCTCACAATTCCTTCTTCGCTCCTCAAGTGATTTTCTAAACTCTCCATCACGCCCCCTCGCGGGCCATCACTGATTCAATCTTTCTCTGATCTGGTAATTTCCACTCCTCCTGCTATTCTCCCTTCACACTGCTTTCTTCTTGAAATGGAAAATAAAAATGAAGAAAAAGACAAAAAAGAAAAAAAACGCCAAATTCCCAAATTTCCAATCCTCCATTTCTGTTGAGGAGACCTCCTATTTTTCTTCTGAGTGCGTCCCGACCCAGGGGCCGCTCCTTCAAGATTCATTGCTAAATCTTTTCTCCCCCTCTGGTGAGGGGACTTCCTCTGTATTACCTCCTGTATCCACTTTTTCACCTCCTTCCCTTCCTTTTTTTGATCAAGCTAGTTGCTCCTCCTCATCTTCTGCTAACACTAAAATTCAAGGGGTAGACTCACATAAGAAATCCAAGGGTAAGCAGATTCCTCATAGGTTTCTGTTGGAGTTAGCTATCAGATGACAGGCTTGTTTAGCTCTTCCTGAATTTATAGAGAATCCAATCATCCTGCCAGAGTTAGAATATGATAATGCTGTTGTGTCTTATGAGGGTTTGGGTGTCTATGAAATTATGAATGATGAAGACCCTATTGAAGAGGGGGATGAAAGTTATGAAGAATATGAGGACGAGGCTGATGCTTTTGCTAGTGGCATAAGACGATTTGACGAACCGTCAGCCTCCGTAGAAGAGCCTACTAAAGAAATTAATTTGGGTACCGAGAAAGACCCTAGGATTGTCCTCATAAGCAAGAATTTGCCGCCCTCCGAAGAGGAGGCGCTCATTTTGGTCCTGCAAGAATACAAGGACATGTTCGCATGGAGTTATGAAGATATGCCTGGTTTAGACCCTGCGCTCGTTGAACATCGCCTTACACTTAAGCCAGGGTCTGTGCCGGTCAAGCAACGGTTGAGGCGTTTCCACCCTAATATGGCTTTAAAGATGAAAGAAGAGGTCGACAAGCTCCATAAGGCTAGATTTGTTAGAGTTATCCTCTACCCCAATTGGGTGGCTAACATCGTCCCGGTAATGAAGAAAGATGGAAAAGTTCAGATTTGCATAGACTTCCGGGACCTCAACTGTGCGTGTCCTAAAGATGACTTCCCCCTCCCTCATATTGATGTTTTGATTGATAACACGGCAGGATTCGAGACTCTCTCTTTTATGGATGGCTTCTCGGGTTACAATCAAATTCGTCTGGCTGAAGAAGATCAAGAGAAGACATCATTCACTACACCATGGGGTACTTATTGTTATGTGGTCATGCCTTTTGGACTTAAGAATGCTGGAGCCACCTATCAGAGGGCTATGATGGCGATTTTTCACGACATGATTCATATCTACATCGAGGTGTATGTGGACGACCTGGTTGTGAAATCAAGGACGAGGATTGAACATCTTGGGGTTCTAGCTAAGGTCTTGCAAAGATCACGAGAGTATCAGTTGAAGATGAACCCCAAGAAGTGCGTGTTTGGTGTTTCTTCAGGGAAGTTGCTTGGTTTCATTGTTAGCAAGAGGGGAATTGAAGTTGATCCCAACAAGGCAAGGGCCATTAGAGATATGCCTCCTCCTAAGAATTTGAAGGAAGTTCGAGGATTAATCAGGAGGTTGCAATTCATTCGCCGCTTCGTCTCCCAGCATTCACAAAGATGTAGGCCGTTTTACGAGCTTACTAAGCCGGGAGTCAAGTTTAATTGGGATGACAAGTGTCAGACAGCCTTTGACGGATTGAAGGATTATTTGGCCAATCCTCCTATCCTGAGGCCGCCGATTCCAAGCAAACCACTTATTCTCTATGTTTCTGTCTGGATGACTCCGTAGGTGCTGTCTTAGCTCAAGTGGATGAAGAAGGTAAGGAGAGGGCAGCATACTATTTGTCTAAACTTCTTAACCCCTGTGAGCAGAGGTATTCAGCCATGGAGAAAACTTGCGCTGCTTTAGTCTGGGTAGTTCAGAAGTTAAAGCACTATTTTCTAGCTCACGAGGTTCACCTCATTGCTCGCATGAATCCGATCAAATTCCTCCTTGAAAAATATGTCCTCACTGATCGATTAGCATGCTGGCAAAGCTTCCTCTCTCAGTTTGATATCACTTACATTCAACAGAAAGCTATCAAAGGTTACGCCATTTCCGAACATCTTGCTCTCCACCTCTACCTCGTTTTGATCTTGTCAATTCGGAGTTTCCAGATGAAGAACTAATGTCCATTAATCAACCCCACGACCCTATGTGGACATTACATTTTGATGGAGCTCTAAATTCCCAAGGAAGAGGGATCGGCATGATTCTTTTAACACCAGAAGGGGTCACCATCCCATTTGCTGCTCGGCTCACTTTTCCCACCACCAATAATATAGCTGAGTATGAAGCTCTTTTGGCCGGTCTTCAAACCGCTCATCGATATGGTGTCACCCATTTGAGGATTGTGGGTGACAGTCAGCTCATTCTGCGCCAGGTGTTGGTCAAATGCCGCACTATCAATCCTAACCTCAAACCCTACCAGGAACTTGCTTCAGCTTATGCCAAGATCTTCACCAAATTGATCTTCGTCCATGTTCCTCGTAGCCAAAATATCTTGGCCGACGCCCTTGCTTCTTTGGCCTCTGCTTTAGTCTTCCCTCCTGAGCGTGATTTTCATGTTCCTCTAATTCATCAGCGTGACACGCCAGCTATCAAGGATCGTGCATTCCTCGATATTAGGGATAAGGTGCTTGAAAAGATTAAGCAAAAGGAATCCCTTAAAGGCAAAGAGGTCATGCTTTTAGACTGGGAAGAAGAATTGGCTGACGAAGAGAAGCCTTGGTATTATGAGATTGCCAGGTATTGCAATGATCAGTCCTATCCCGAGGAAGCCACCGCAGAAGAAAAGAAAGCAATTAGAAGAGTGGCTCAGCGTTATGTTTTGATTGGAGGTGTGCTCTATAGGAGAGGGCTCACCGGTGTTTTATTAAGATGCCTCGACGATGATGAATCATGGAAAGTTGTGGAAGAGGCGCATTCTGGAGTGTGTGGTGGTCATGTGAATAGCCAGATGCTAGCTAAGAAGATCCTTAGGCTACGTTTCTATTGGCCAACTCTAGAAGAGGATTGTTCCATCTATGTTCGAAGGTGTGTTAAGTGTCAACTGCACGCTGACAAGATTCATTCTCCTGCTTCTTCACTCCATCCTACGTCCTCCCCATGGCCTTTCTCCATGTGAGCTTTTGATATCATTGGACCTCTTGGTGATTCGAACCTCCTGACCAAGCAAAAATCATTCATCCTCACTGCAACGAAGTACTTCACCAAGTGGGCGGAAGCAGAAGCTTACGTGGAGATCAAAGCGTCAACCGTCTGCAAGTTTATAATGAAGAACATCATCACGAGGTTCGGCATCCCAAGCACCATCGTCACCGACAATGGACCTCAATTTATCTCTCAAGAAATCAAGGATCTCTGCAACAGGTATAACATTGCATTGCATCATTCTTCTCCCTATTATCCGCAGGGCAATGGCCAAGCAGAGGCAACTAACAAAACTTTGATAAAAATTGTCAAAAAGACGTGTGAGGCTAATAAATTTTCGGATTGGCCAGACAAGCTAGTTGAAGCTCTCTGGGCCTACCGAACTTCCATTCGAACCCCCACTGGGCAAACCCCTTTCGCCCTTACTTATGGGATGGAGGCAGTAGTCCCTTATGAGATTCTCATTCTCTCTCTACGAGTACAATTGGATAAGGAATTTTCTATGGATGAACGTCGTGATTCACTCCTCGCCCAATTGGAACTCCTAGATGAGAAGCGTCTGGTCGCCGCTGAGCATGCGCGCGTTTATCAAAATAGGCTCTCGCGTTTTTATCAAAAGAAAGTAATTGAGAGAAAATTTAAAATCGGTGAGATGGTAATCAAGAGAATTTTCGTAAAGTCGGGTGGCCCTCGCTCAAAACTCCAACCCAATTGGGAAGGACCGTTTGTTATAAAAGACGTTTTTCCAGGCAATGCTTATAAATTGATTAATGCTGAAGGAGAAGAGTTAACTCACCCTTGGAATGGTTTGTATCTTAAGAAATACTACCCTTGATTCAAAATCCAAACAAAATGAAAATTGTTTCAAAAATCCAAAAAAAAGTGGAATATTTCCAAAAACCAAAAAAAAATAGAAATTTCAAAAAGCCAAAAAAAAAAGAAGAGATCAAAATTGGTGCCATGGCACACGAAGGATCAAGGTCCGAAAGGTCAAAATTCAGAATTCATTCATCAGTCTTGCTAACTTAAAAGGGGGTTGACTCTCGCACACACTACACGCTTTATTCTTGAGCTCAAGCAGTGCAAAATCCAATAGAAAGTCAAAAACCTGACTAAAGTGAAAGGCAATACCCATTCTTTTCTTCTTCGGCACATAAGGGAGGAAGGGAGACCTCAGGGTAGACACGCCAAGCCTATCCGCCGCCCTAGTAGGTGGAAGTCAGGGCCCAAAAGGGAGCAAATGCCATAAAAGCCCAAGTACAATTAGGTTTTTTTCATCAATGCAATGCAAATCAATTCCAAAGTGAAAGTCAAGTTGTGAAAAGAAAAGCATGTCAAGAGGGCAAAGTCCCCGCAAGGAAAACATTGGGTGTATGCGTGCAATATAAAAGGGGCAAAAGGCAACAAATTTTCCTACGCCAAAGACCGAACCCCAACAGGCATAGGGTAGGGGAGGTAACTTTGCCTTGAGCATCTTAGAATCCCTTATGGGCTTCCCTTATATTTTCTTCCATCCTTTCTATATGGTAAGTCACGAACTGGCAGGATGGTCAAGACGGACTAAAGAAATTGCACTGTGCGAAATCTTGAATACAAGTCAATTATGACCACGTCAACCCCCTTTTAATTACTCAAGAAAGGTTAATGAATTTTAGATGGTGACCATGTAGGACCCGTGGTCTTGATAGCCTTGACAACCTTTTTTTTTCGCAGAATAATTCAATTAACGCCTTCGGCTAAGGCACTTTTTATAGAATTAACGTCCTAGATTAGGTCGTCTCTTTTAGAATAACGTCGCTGAGCAGGTCGTTACTTTTTCAAAGATCAGATTTCCTTTTCAAATTCACGCCGTCTTATAGGGCGTCTTTATGCGAATCACGACCTACTCTAAGGCGCGTTTTTCAGGAAAAATAACAAAAAAATATACATGAGTGAAAAAAGAAAAAAATTGCATTTCTTCACGATGTATGCTTGCATGGGCATCTTTTATTTATGGTTGGCATATGCGTGCTTGCATGATGCATCTCCCCGCTATCAGCTATTTTATTTTTCCTTATTTGATTAAAGGCTTGGCCCCTTGACCCGCTATCTAGGTCAAAAGTAAAGGCACCCCTTGCTTATTGGGCAAGGGGCCAAGTCGAACAGATGAATTAACCTGTTTGTTCAAGGTATGGATTACAGTCGCAGAAACAGGGCACAGTAAAGCAAACACGAAGAACGTGGAAAGAGGAAAGTACACAAACACAAGGCCACAACTACACAAAGTGCTCAGGTAACAAAGAAATCTCAATCATATATATATATATATACATCATGAATGTCTATCATGTACAAGTGTGAGGGTGGAGGAGTACAAGTAAGTCCCTCAGCTCTCGCCTCCACCCTCCTCTCTCCTACTCTCAACCTCCTCCTCGCCGTCCCGAGCTGGCGCTGGTGGAGGAGGCATGGGCCCCCGTGAAGAAGCTGGAACCCGAACCTGACCTCCTGCCTCGCTCCTCTCTCGGAGGGAAGAGCCCGCCACAAAAGTGGAGCTGGTGAAGGAGTATCCCGCAGCCCGTGCTCGCTCGCGCCCTCGCTGGAGACGCTCCTCAGACACTCGTAGCTGCTCCTGAGAAAAGATCAACTGGGTCCTCGAGTCTGCCAGCTCTCGCTCGCGTGCTGCTACCTGCTCCTGGTACCAAGCACGCTCCGCCTGGTACTCCTCCCGCTCACGAGCACGCTCCTCGCGCTCCCGGGCACTCTCCCATCGCTCCAGCTCAAGAGCCACTCGCAGCTCGGCCACGTCCTGAGGAAGCTCCTCTCGTCGCCTCAGGGACCTCTCTAGCTCTGAGATCCGCTAATCATGGATCGCCAACTCGGTACGTACCGCCTAAAGCTGAGTCGCCTGCAAACAGGTAAACAAATCATCAGTTCCACAATTAATGCAATGATTCAGTAATCTAGCAATACAAGCAATACATGATTGAACCACTCACCTGTGTGCTCGTCGCGCGGAAGCCCTCATCAACGCAGGTAAGAGCGGCTCGAAGCTCCTCAGTCTGTAAAATGGATTTTCATCAGTGCACAATTATATAATCAATATTTGAATGGATCTGTGTTTTGGAATTTACCCGTGAAGCGAGATCGCGCTCTGCTGCCTCGGCTCATGCGATCGCTCCGGCTAGCTGCTCTGCCAGTGCAGTCACCTCTGCACTGGGCCCTCTCGAGCTGGAGGCCTCTCCTAGGTCTCTCCTCACTGCTCCCTGCTGGGCACGCTGCATTCATTGAGATCGTCAGTGGCTAATCATCAATAATTCAACAAAAAAGATATACATATGCATATAGAAATAATTTAAACACTCACCAGGGTCTCTAGGTCAGCCCGTGTGGCGGCCAGCTGGTCCTCCAGGCTGTGTAGGTGGGCCTAGGCATCCATCGCCGCTATGTCCCACGCATCCTGCGTTCATTACATATTAGTCACATGATAGAAAGCATTTGCATTTAATTTAGAAATAATTTCATTCATACATACCCCTAAGACCCTCATCTGGGGTCGGCCGGCGTAAACCTCCCAGTAGCGTCGGAGGTACTCGGAGCTGTCAGTCGCCCGGGAGGTGACTCTGGTCCCGCCTCGCTGCCAGTCGGCGTACTGCTCCTCGAACTGCACCCTCCAGTCAGTCGCCTTCGTACGACCGCGCGCCTTCTTCCCGATGCCCCGCGGCTCGCCTACCTCTACCCACTCCTGGTGCATGGAGGCCCAGTGTCCTCATCACCAACCTAAGCCGTAACGGCTCGATCTCGCTCAGACAGTGAACCCAAAGCTCACGCTCAAAACGAGGACGACCCGCTACGACCCACGGCTGGCCCTCGTCCGTCATCGCCTCATAGGGTCTCCACTGAACCTGCATTCATAAACATACATGTCATCATTTCATCATCATAATAAATTCAAAATAAATGCAAAAGAAAGATGCATAACATTCATTCATACCAGCGAGGGAGGGAAGTCACGGAACTCTCTCCGCAGCACCCACAACTCGTAGTCGAGTGGGGCTCCAAACACAATCGGCAGCCAGCGCCGTGCTAGAGGGAAAGCTCTGTTGGCACCTAAAACATGATCGTCGGCGACCAAGCCATAAGGACGAATGACCCGGCCCACCGAAGTACGGAAGTCGATAAAGATCAACATATTGAAGATTTCTCAAGCCGCCAGAGCCTCGAGTCATTCCGTACAGACACGGGGACTTCACCTCAGGGGAGCCGAGACAAGCTCACAACCAACCGACAGTGCGACCAAGCCTGCCTAATGAACCGGCATCGACTCTGTCATGCCTCATACACCACATCCGTTGTCCGATCAAGGATGACGGTCTATCCGGTGATCCCCCACCAAATGAAGAGGTTCTCCTGAGGACGAAGGAGTTCCCCCGGCTCTCAAGCACGGAGGACCGAAAGCTCTGGCGACGGAAGATCCCGATCACCCGACATGGGTGCGGCTTCCTGCCAAGATGGGCCCATTAGCGGCCGAATGATCACCCAGCTCAGGCGGAGCTATCCCTGGTGTTGTCACGCCTTCCGAGAAGCCTCGAAAACGAGCCAGGCCAAGCTAACGGCATGGGTCAGAGAGCTAAAGGCCGTGTGCCCGTAGAAAACCCGTGCGAGCAGTCTAAAGCAATCTATGCACCTCGAGAATGGCCGTACGCCAATCTAGGAGCTTCGACAGATCATATCACCGAAGCCTTAGTAAGCAGTGGCAGAGTACATGTTCACGATGGCCCCCGGAATTATCCCCGAGTTCATTGCCTGGATTGAAGCGTACAAGAAGCATTAGCCCGGCGCGCCTTAAACCGGCGCGCCCCCCACTCAATACCCTTAAACCGGCGCCCCCTTTCCTTCAGCCCTTAGCCCGGCGCGCCCCTTACCTCCAGCCCTTATCCCGGCGCGCCCCCCTACCTTCCGCCCTCTTCCCGGCGCGCCAGTTACCCTATCGAATGGCGCCTTAAACCGGCGTGATAAGTTGATGAAGACTTCCCCGGCGCGCCAAAAGCTCACGCCGGATGAAGAGCCTCCAACCTGTTATATATAGGGGCGAGGTTCGATTGAAAGAAAAGGCTGGAAGGCTCTGGGCTCTCAGAGAAAGAGAAAAAGAAAAGGGTGAGGCAACTGCGAAACGAGAGAGTCTTCTTCCTTTCTCGGGATACACAGAGAGGGAGGGTTTTTCTTCTCTGAAGGGGCGACCGTCGGCCTGCATCGACGATACTCTGTTTTTTTTTTTGAGGAACAGGTGGGCAGGGGCCGTTCCTATTCCTGCTTTCCGCATTTCTTTTCCTTTTCCTCTAAGCTTCTATACATCGAATGTAAGTGATGGAGGGGAGGGGCGACGATGATATGAGTCGATTCCCCTCCCCCCTTCTTCGCGATTTCTTCTACCATCTTCTCTCTGTTATTGTGACCTGGGCGTCCTCTGCTTCCAAATATCGTTAAACGGCAACCAAACAATGGTGCCGGAATTGTAATCTCGCCGTGCGAATGTCAAATCCTCCCTGTCTTAGGGATGGTGATATGTATGCATGCCTATGGATGCTTGAATCAATAAATTGGAGGAACGATCTCCCCTTTCTCTATCTTTATTTATACAGATACGTTCGTCAGGATTCTTCTCTGCATAGGGCCGATTCCGGTTTCCTCGAGATGCATATTATGCCCCGAATCACCGCGGGCTACAGAAACACCCCTCCCCGGGGGCTCTCTTGCGTTTCATTTCTTTCATGTTTAGTTCAAGGGCTTTGCATCCCTTTCTCCTCTCGGATGGAGCCGTGCCTCTGCATGCGCCTTTGTCCCCTTGAGTATTGTTGTCTAACTGTTCGAACATATGTCCCTGCCGAGGGTCTGTCTAACTTAGGCCTTTATCATTTGTTCTTCGTGGCCATTCGCATCGTTCCGAGATTTCCTCGTCACTCCGATCATCCGGGGAGGGGGACATTCCCCTTTTAGTTCCTGCAGTTGCCGGGCGACCGAGGGCCCTACCTCTCCATGGTGGGCGTCTTCCCGAAGCCATGGCTAATAATGAAGGGGAGCCTGGGTCAACGGACTCAACCCCGACAGACCAAGGCCCGATCGAGATCATGGGATGTGCGCTCCTTGTAGGCTAGTCCTCGGAGTCCCACTCTCCTAATGGTCAGTCCATCCATGGGACGAATCACTGACTACGAGTCCTTCATCCCTCGTAGGCTAGCCCTCGGGGAGTCGTCCTCATCATCAGTGACTTCGCCCTTCTATTTCTTCCCCCATGGAGCTTTGGTGCCCCTAGCAGGCTTGTCCTCGGGGTATCCTATCCAGTGGGGTATGCTGGCCGCCTTTGGGCAGATCGGTGATTTAGGGGCTTGCTCCATTAGTGAGTATGACCCCAATCCTCCCCTGCAACTCTGTTTGTTCAGGGGAGATGCTGTCAAATTTTCGACAGACTCTAGATAGTTATGTCAATAAAATGATCGCTCCAAATCGAATCAACTCAGTGCTCGAGTATGAACCTCGCACTGACCTCCCCATCATTTCCAGAAAGCCATGGACTCCAAACAAACAATCGTTTGGCCCAAACAACTTAAGAAAGGGTCCCATGAAGTCTAACAAACTTAAAAAGTTCATAATTCAACAAAACAGGTTTAATACGGTGCGGTCTTAACCGGCGCACCCTAAAACGGCGCGGTACCCCCCCCCCCCCCCCCCGCGCCGGATTAACCCCACACTCATTTCCTTAAAAAATTTCCTTACGACTTTCCGGCGTGCCCTAAACCGGCGCGCCCCAACTCTCTTGCGCGCCGTCTCAACTGCATGAAGACCGCGCCGTATTAGCCGCTATGCCTATGCTTTATCGCGCCGTATAAGTTTTCTTACATAGTCACGCCGGTTTTGAAACCTTGTGCCGCTCTAATGGTCTATTTACCCCGGGGCAAGCCTCGCCTCTCGGGGGCAATGTCGACAAGCCGTAGCAGGCATTGAATTGAATAAAGGAGGGTCAAGCGAGCCCGAGTCATGCCGTCATCATACTCACCATCATAATCCGTTAGCATTTCGCTTTCGCTAGCATACTTGTGTTGCTCTCCCTCTTCTCGACGAGGGGTAATAAATATGGGTGATCGTCGCTGTCTTCATAACGCTATCTTCATGTTCAATATAATCATGAATGTCTTGTGTGCATGCATGCATAGATCTCCGGGTATATTAAATGGTGTCGGCTAAAAGCCGAATCATGTCTGGCCGGAAGCCCTCGTCACGCGCGATGGTGGTCTTCGGACCTGCGTCCTCCGCCACGTACCCAGGATCCATTTTCCCATTTAACTACGCATCTTTCGCATGATTAATGCTGCATCCTGCCTGTCATTACTATAATCATCATGTATCTCTTTTAACCTGACTTCGACAGCCCGATATCTCGGCAATTAATCAAAGGTGTTCCCTCCTCGTGGGGGATGTAATTAACGCCATAACCTTTACGATATGGCGGACTGCTGGTCCCGATCGAACCTCACATTCGCCCGATATGGGTCAGAATGAGCGTACAATAAAATTGTCATTCATGTGACTGGCACGCCCGTGTCGTCAATCAGTCAGTTGACTACCAATTAGTTAAATGGTTGATCGATACGCGACCGAAAAGGCGGAAAGAAAGAAAAGGTCGCAAACAAGTCTGGCACGCCCGGTGGGACCAGTGTCACCTTTCATCTCTTTGCCGAGATACTCGGGCTTCGAAGCCCTCTCAAAGACTACTGATTATCGCCTTGTTTGATATTTCAGTGCAAACAATGACGACTCACGGGATAACCGGTGTCGGCTTCAGTCCTGCGATCGTCGCCAGACACGCGCAAGGGTACCTGGCGGTGCCCATGGAATTTGGTAGCTTTCCTCCTGCTGTGGGCTTCCCCAACTTCTTGGGGTTGGCCTTTGTCGACATGCTGGAAGTCGAAGCCACGGAACCTGTCGAGGAGACCGTGGAGGAAGTGGAGCCTCTGAAGGCTCCCTGCTGCGATGGGTCGCTCAAGAATCTGGCCCCGGTCGCTAGCTGCCTGGTGCACCACGTTGTACGTGGGACGCACCCCACTGTCATCAACAGACGCTCTGGAGGACGTCAGCGTCGCCAGGACCGCAAGAACACTACTGTGATCACCGGAACTGTCTCTCAGTCCGGAAAGTTAATGCTGGTGGGAGGCATGCGTGTCTTCCTCAACGGGCACACGGCACGGGTGACCCTAGACCGAGTCATCCCCAACGTCCCTGTCCACAACACCTATCAAGCCCTCGCTGGAAGGAGGGCAGAAAGAGAAGAAGCCGGCCCTTATGGCCAAGGAAGCTCAGCACTCAAGCCGAAAAAGTTCAAACAGGTGTGGGTTCCCAAGCAGACCCGACCTGCCTACCATCTGACACCCATCCGCCGCCGTCCTATGAACGACGAGGCGGGAGCGAGAAGAGAAAGGGGCTTGTCCCCGACGAATGAAGAAGAAGTGGTTACGGATCCCCCGCGTCGCAGAAGTTTCCGGGCTGCTGCCCACCAAGCCAACGTCCCAGTCACGGGACGAAGATTCCAACAGCCGGCCGACAGAGCTCGGCTGGCCTATATCCCTCCTACTGGAGGTCGACAACTATCCCCCGTACTCTATCAAGAGCGGGGTCAAGAGGAGGTAACCTGTCTGATCAGGAACTACTTTCCAGGGCTGGGCAACCCCTCGCTGGGTCAGCAGCGACTGATGCAGACAGTCGCCACTGACGAAGACTACTTCCCATCAGTGGTGGATGAAGAAGATATGGAAGATAGAATGATGGTGTCGTCGGTCGACGACAATAGATACGATGACGGCTTTGAGACCGAAGCCGATGAAGCCTTCCCCGAGCAGGAAGAAAGAAGAAGGGTTTCTGTGTTCGAAAGGCTGACCTTTCCGCAACAAGCCAGGCGGAGGGTCCATCGACAAAGAAGAAGGATGCAGGTTTTCACTTGCAACATGGCTGGCGTGTCCAGCCGATATGGGGAGCTCCCTGAAGACCCCCAAGAACTGGCTCAATTGGCCGTACGGCCGGGGCCAACTACCCGCAGGACAGAAGCAGCAAGAGGGCTTCTGACAATGATGAAAGAGAAACAGCCCCAGGTCTACCTCCACTGGGATGATAAAGCCCCCGTCTTGACCGCTAATGTGGTGACGATGGAAGAAGAAGACGACGTACTCCTCGACATCCTGCCTGAGGGTACGTCCGGGGAGACAACAGAAGGTGTCCCCACCACTATAGATCCATCAGTCTTGATGCTGCTGCAAAAATATCAACGGGAAATAGATTCCCTGAAGAAACAGCTGATGGAGAAAACTGAACACTCATCGGCCTCTAAACCACCCGAAGTCCAGGGTGAATCATCCCGGGGAGTGGCTCGTCGAGACGACCCTCCACCGCTCTATACACTACCACAGCCGTCAGAACCAACTGTGACGACAGCACAACAGCGGCCGCCACAGCCTCAGCCGCTGCTACCTCCGGTGCTTCCTCAGGTGCACCCAACACCCCCGCTGTTGCATCCTCCACAGGCGACCACCCTGGTCACCCCATACCTGCAGCCAGCACACTTCTATCCAGAACCGGTTGACCCCACGGTCGTGAACCGGATGATGGTGGAAAGGATGATCGAGCTGAAGCTCGCAGAGAAAAGCGAAGGCGACTACGTCGCATTCGATGCCTATCGGGTGCCCTACCCGCAACACCATGCGGCTAAGCGACTTCCCCCGGGAGTCAACAAGCCGCCCAAATTTGACAAATTCAACGGGAAGGGTTCCCTAAAAGAGCATATTGCATATTATATGACCGTTATGGGTGATCTGGCCACTGACGAGTCATACCTGCTGAAATTCTTCGGGTCCTCGCTGACGGGGCTCACTTTCGAATGGTATTCCAGTCTCTCGGCCGGGTCAATTAATGACTGGTCAGATATGCAAAGGAAGTTCAGAGAAAGATTCCATGTCACAGAGAGGGAGGTCACAGTGGCCGAGCTCTATTCAACAAAACAAAGGGCAGATGAGACAGCCCTTGATTACATCAAGAGGTGGAGGAACCTCGGAATGAGATGTAAGTGTGAGCGACGTCACGCGGTTCGGGGAAGAGCGGGGAAGAGGACGCGGAGCGCGCGCGGGCTCCTTCTTTTTTTTGTTTTGTTGTTTGTTTGCTGCAACACAGAAATAAGAGAAGGGGGAGAAGGGGCCACCACGGGAGATTGCTCCGGCGGGGCGAGCAGGACAAGTGTGATATAGCAAAATATGGGGGTTAAACGGCCATAGCGGGAAGTGACTCGCCGCAGCCTCGGGGGGACGGGAATGGTGCAAAAATTAAATAACAAGAATTGAAACGGCCATTGGGGAAGTGACTCGCCGCGGCCTCGAGAATATGAGCAGATAATAAGATGACAGAATATGAAGAGAATACAAAGAACGGGAATTTAAACGGCCATTGGGGAAGTGACTCGCCGCGGCCTCGATGATAAGAGCAGAATATAATAGAATATAAAGAGAATATAAGAACGGAAATTTAAACGGCCATTGGGGATGTGACTCGCCGCGGCCTCGATGATATAAGCATAATATAACAAAACATAAAGAGATTATAGGAATAGAAATTTAAACGGCCATTAGGGAAGTGACTCGCCGCAGCCTCGATGATATAAGCAGAATATAACAAAATATAAAGAGAATATAGGAAACAGAAATTTAAACGGCCATTGGGGAAGTGACTCGCCGCGGTCTCGATGACAAGATGTGATCGCCAGGGGCCAAAAGACCCCAAAATAAGAAAGTGATCGCGCCTACCTCGAGAGCGGGAGATGGCGGGTTGCTTCTTCCTCTCCCTTCGGCCGGCCGACGGAGAGGGCTTTCCTCGGTTACCCTTGCAAAACAACGACAAACAAGTAACAAGTGGATTAGAAAGATGAAGGTGTAGTATTCAAATCCTTGCGATAAAAGTAACGAAATGATGGCAAGACACACACCTGGTTGGTGTTATCTTTTAAACCCCTCTCGGACTCGAGTGGGAGAAAAATGAGATGATGGATGCAAGAAGTATAAGAGAAGAGGCGCCCTTGTGAAGGGGGATAGAGGATGCAGTATGATGAATGTAAAGAACTATGAAGAAGAAGGGGAAGAAAAGGCTTATTGGATGAGCCGAGGGTGAAATCCGGCGGAGCTCTTGCAGCGTGGGGACGACGTGGAAGCGCGGTGGATGAAGACGACCTTCCTCTCGCGAGCGTGGGCACCGGAGAAGCCGGCAGAACCTCCACCTACAAAAGACCCGACGGGTTAGAAAAATGACTCCGTAGCCTCTGGGCTCCGGCAGCCTATCGGATCACTTCTGAGCTCCCCCAGAACTGAGGGGGTGGGCCTCTATTTATAGGGCTCCGGAGGGTGGAGGCGTCCAGGACCCTGGACACCTCCATCAGGGGCGAAATAATATTTTATTCTATTTTTATATATTTTTTTGGAATACTTTTGTGGAGGCGTCCAGGGTCCCGGACGCTTCAAGCAGGTCCACCGAAAGCCGAGGACGGCCGCACGCGGTTTGGCACAAAGTGTGGTTTTGTGAGCGGCGCCTCGTGATTCAGAAATGGGCGCGTCCAGCTGACCGGACGTCTCTAAAATTTAGATTTTTTCACACACGACAAACCGTCGTTCGGTGGGCGGCGCCTGTGAGGGTTTTGATGGAGGCGTCCAGAGGCCTGGATGCCTCCAAAAGTATATTATTTTTTATTTTTCTTTTGTCTTCTATACAAGGGCTGGCATTTTAATTTTTTTATTTGTTTTTATGGAGGCGTCCAAGGGCCTGGACGCCTCCATTAATATGTATTTTTTTATGCCAACTGGCATTTTATTAATATTTATTATTATTAGTTTTTATGGAGGCGTCCAGGGTCCTGGACGCCTCCATTAAAATATATATATTTTTATTTATTTTTGGGCCCTGAGAAAAAAAATAAAATAATAAAATAAATTAAAAAGATGGGGGCGTCCAGGGGCCTGGACGCCCCCATTAAGACCCACCCGGGTCCTCAAATCAGGCGTCGGCGGTCGCCCGGTAGACCCCCTTCTTGATTCCGGAACCTCTTGATGCGTCCGACTGGTGTTGATGCCGTCCGAATGCCGTGACGAGACGATTCCGGATGCCGAAAAAGGCAGAAGAAGACCCGAGAAAAGGAAGCACTCGAGTGATTCAGAATGCGTAAGCCGTTGCGGGGCGTTGTATAGTAATATGAGACTTTCTCAGGAGGCGTTAAGAATGGCGTGTCTACAGCTGCCCCGCCTTGGCGTCTGCTTTGCAAGGGAGCGACACGTAGTGGAATGGTATCGAAGTGGAGTGGAGTGAAGTGGGTGCGGACTGATAAGTTGATGCCAAGGTGTGATGAGACACGCTTTTGACGTTACTGTTTGGAATCTTTCCTGGAGTTTCAATGAGGCGACCTTGAAGAAGGTCTTTCAAACATTGACGATTGCTTGGACGGAGATCAAATAAGGGAGGGTGAGATGTGCGCTCAGGCACGAAACAAAAGGAGACCAACTTCTCGGTGTGGAAGTACCTGGGTCATAAACCGGAGGTTTCACCTTTGGGGAGCGGTTACCAGCCAATGTGGAAGTGCTGCGGCCAAGGTGGGTCAAAAAAGGTAAAGGAATATCTGAGGGTCTGTCCAAACAAGGGTCTCCTTTGGAAGAGCAGCGTAGGGCTGTCTCAAGGAAACTCAGTATTTCATTCGGAGTGGAATATCTCATATTTGTGGGAATTGGAGCACAACGGCTTTGACAATCGAATCACTTGAATGATCTTCCGCAATAAATCAAAGTCCTATATGAATGCATGCTGGGTTCAAAGAAAAATTTAAAACAAACAAAAATAGAAAATAGCCAAGGATAATATTGTCAACTTGTGAAGAACGGGTCAGGATACCGACCCGGTGAGTTGATACTGGGCTGGGGCCCGTTTATCCGCGCACCAACTCACTGAATGGAACCGTCGTCCCCATTCTATCACAAGTTGACGGCCTATCCGTACAACCCAAATTCCTCCGGGATCATCATCATTTTTGTTGAAGGGGAATTCAGATCCCAGATTCGTTCGAGCCGCAAGGTCCTTGACATGTTCTAGTAGCGTAAGTATCATATACTACGATGCATGACAAGGTGGGACCAACCAATGAAAGGTGGGACAGGAGATAGGACAAAGACGTCCGTTAGTACAACCTGCACAGGCCAGCAAAGGTTAGCAACATCATAAAGTAGCAGAATCATAGCAGAATCGCACCACAATTCAAAGGAGATCCAAACAAAATTCTGATAGCGACCGCTGATGTGACATGTTCTGTCCTGTAGCGATCTTCCCTTCCTATAAGAACTCCCCTTAGGCTAGTTCATTCAAATGCACCAAGGTGGGTTTTAGAAGCTCAGGAGAGGAAGGAGAGGAGAATCTAGAGATTTCAGGATGGAAGGAGAGTCTTCCCGCGTTATGAAGAGGAGCAGGCCTAGCAGCGAGATCAGGCGACTCTCCAACCTCGAGGGTCATCTGAGTAGGACGATCTTGTCGCATATGGTAAGCTGATTCATTTCAAATTTCTCCACGTGAACCTTCTTCTTACTTACTTCCTTTCTTCTTCTTTCCTCTTCTAGCCATATCCACTCTTCCCAGGCCCGAGGAAGTTTTCCAAGCTGCCGTGGCTTTCAAAGCTGACTTCCAATATCTCCATTGGCATGAGGGCCATACTCTCGAAGTGGCATCTGCAGGGGCTCCTTATTCACGCCAAGCATTACGAGAAGATTCGTATGGACTGGGCGGCTATGGGCGCACTAGTGGAGATCTGGCATCCCCAGACCCACACTTTTATCTTCCCGACCTTTGAGGTGACCATCCTCCTCGAGGAGGTGGAATTTCTGCTCGGATTGAAGAAATTCAAGAGTGACGGGAAGGTGAAGGCTATGCGGATGCTGACACGGGGGACTTCTGAAAGCGTCCTTGGAAGCTTCATGCCGCCCGACGCAGCCAGAAAGGTCCGTACTCAAAAGGGGATCGATCTTCAAAAGCTCGCGGAGTGGGTCATGGACGCCCTGAGAGGGTCACCAGACGATGACTATTTGGAGGGAATCATGAAGGGGTTCACCATTTGTCTGGCGGGTGCTCTCTTGTTCCCTTATACCGACAACGTGGTGGAGGAAGACCAACTGGGTGCTATCTGCGGGATCTAGCGTGGAAAGAGGGTGGGACCCGCCGTCCTTGCCTATCTTTACAGCGGTCTTACTGCCTCGAGCATGGGTAAGCCTCCATTTGGTTGTGCACTTGTCTTGAATTGCTGGCTGGATTTGCATTTCAAATTCGACCACCGCGAGGGAATGCCAACCGCTTCGAAGCTCTTCCAACAAAGCCCTCTTCATCACATAGCCGACGTGTTAGGCTTCGGTGGTACCGTAGTGAACCGCGTTCCGTGGCTGAAGAAACGTGAAGACTGGCGGTCTCACTTCCGCACCGTGACACAAGGCTTCTTTACTTGCGCACCGGCATGTTTGCTTTCGCTAGATCTCCTTATGAGGTCTTCCCCCGAAGTTGATCTTCAACTGATCGGCGCGACCGAGTTCGTCCTTTATAGTGCGCATCGGTGCTGCCTCCAGATTGGCATCCCACGCCATTCGTTCCCGCCACCGACTGGCATTGTTCCTTTGAAGAAAAGGGAGTTGGGCACTGAAGCGGACGCGAAGGAAGCGAAGGCCATTAAAGCTCCCTGGAAGACAAGTGTTGCGGGAAAGGCTTTAGCACACGTGGTGGAGGAATGCGAGCCGTGGAGGGCTTATGTAACCGAACTGGGGAAGTTAAGGCCTAAGGTGCCTAAACCCCTGATGTAGTTCACTCTGCTTTTCTGATGGAATAAAATTTGGCATTTGGATGTTTTGGACCCCTGTCCCTCTAATTATTATCTTTTTTATGGTTTTTCTTTTTCTTTATGTTTTTTTATTTTGTTTGGATTATATACATATTCTTATCTTTTTTTACTTTTATTATATATAAATATATTTTTTTTGAAAATTTTTTTTATTATGGGGGCGTCCATGGGCCTGGACGCCCCTAATTTTTATTTTATTTTTTGTTTTGGGAGCGTCCAGGGTCCTGGACGCCCCAACTTTTATTTTTTTATTTTGTTTGATTTTTTGTTTTGGGGGTGTCCAGGCGCCTGGACGCCCCAAAATTTTTTGAATTTTGAAATAAATAAAAATTATGGGGGCGTCCAGGCGCCTGGACGCCCCAAATAAGGTAATTCCTATTTATAAGGGTTGCCCCCCCCTTTTGCTCATTTACTGTTCAATCTGACGACCCAGTCACCCTAGACGACCGATTCTTAGTCCCCATGGAGCGAGGAGGATCGAGCCAGGGTCCAGGGAAGCGAAAACGACTGGCTCGTCGTGCGAGGAGGTTGAGGGATGATGCCGAGGAGGCTGCAGCAGAGGAGATTGCGACGGAGGAGGGGATGGAGGTGCCTCTCCTGGCCGCGGAGGCCGCTGCGGATGCTGGTGACGCAGGAGAGGACGATCACGACCCGATAAGTACTTCGGAATTCTCACTCTGTGGTTCAATAGGCTAAAACGGGCGTGCGAGAGGCTGTGAGAGAAGGCCAGGTAGTGAGAGAAGGAGGCGTCCAGGGGCCTGGACGCCTCCACTTTTTTTTCTTTTTACTTTTGTTTATTTATTTATTTACGTAAATAATAAAATAAAATAAAAATAAGGAGGCGTCCTAGGCCATGGACGCCTCCATAAAAATATATATATTATTAATAAATTTTGTTTTTTGGTTTTTTTCTAAAAAAGAAAAAGGTAAATTGGATGGAGGCGTCCAGGGCGTTGGACGCCTCCACAAGAAAATATAAATATTTAAAAAAGTAAAAATAAAAATAAAATAAAAAGAATAAGTAGTATATATACAGTGTTATTGTTTATTACTGTTCATGATGCTGATGTGTTCTTTGTTGGTTTTGTGGTTTGCAGGGCGTGATGAAGGGCCGGATCAGCTGGTCCTTGGTGGTGTCAGCATACCGTGGGCTACCGGATTTCCAGAGGGCGCGTGTAGACGCCATGGGCTTTGGAGCTTTCCTTAGGATCGAGCCCTTCCGGCTCGACCTTCCTCTTATCCAGGCATTGAGGGAGCAGTGGCACGCACCGAGCCGGGCGTTTCTGATGCCCTGGGGGCACATGGTGCCGACGCTGGAGGACGTGGCTCGGATCACCGGGCTACGAGTTGATGGAGAGGCAGTCAGCGGGGTCACCTACCCCGACTATCGAGAGAGTGCCCTGGACCTGCTGTGGTTAGAGACGAGCGTGACTGATAGAGACAGCAGGGTAGTCGGCCGAGTGGAGATCATGGAGGCGCTCGGATTCGTCGACCCGCGCCAGCGGGTTAGCGAGACTGGAGCGGAGTTCTTGGCTCGACTGGAGGGGGATGCTCGTGCAGCTTTCACCCAGGATCCGAGCGAGAGGGAGCTGGTGGATCTAGACCTTCGGAGGTTCCTTTTCTTCTTCCTGGGCCGCCTTCTGCTGGGGACGAAAGGGGATGGCATCCACTGCCGTTTCCTCGGGATATTGACGGATCTGGACAGAGTGGGACACTATGCGTGGGGAGCGGCTCTGCTTGCCCATTTGATTGCTGATCTCTCCCAGGCTTCGGAGAAGGAGACGACAGTCAGTGGCTTCGCACCTTTCCTCCAGGTAAACATTTCATTTATGCATTCCCACAGTTAAATACCACAGTTAAATATGCAATTATTGTACTAATGATGTATGATGGATGCAGGTGTGGAGCTATTACTATTTCCCGATGGGGAGGGCTAGGCATGGGAACAGGAGGGCCGTGCCTCTAGCGCGGCAGTGGAGGCCGGTCGTGGTTGCAGCACCCCACGGCTACCAGCTGGCGTCACTTCGTCGGGAGCTGAGCGAGTATCCCGAGGCCATGGTATGATGCGTATGATTTTTTTATGTTTATGCGTGTGACTGAATGGTAACTAATATGATGTATGTATGGTGATGCAGGTGGTGTGGAGACCCTACCTGGGCATGGGCGACGCTGGCCAGCCCTGGGTTGTAGCGGGTCTTCCTCGTTTCAGGCGGGACGTGTGGGTCCATTGCCTGAACGAGATTGAGCCGCTGCGGCTTAGACTGGTCATGAGGACGTTGGGGCTGGCCCAGGAGTGGGTTGACGTAGATGCGTCGGCCCGCATTGGGCGGAAGACCAAGGGGAAGGTGAAGATTGTGGACTGGCGTACGCGCTTCCCAGCACAGTACCAGGACTGGCAGCAGGGCGGGGTCCTAGTGGTGTCCCACGTACAGGACAGCACAGACTACATGAGACGGTACCGAGCTACGTACGGGGACCGCCTCTCCTTGGGTGGTATGGCAGGGGTAAGTGAAATGAAACCGCTCCACCTTTCTATATGTATATGCCTGGGATACTAACTTATGTGTAATGCAGGATGCTCATGATACCATGATCGCCGACCTGCGGGCCCAGTCGGCGGACGCCAGGCGACAGTTGGTGGCCATCCGACAGGAGTTGGAGATCCTGGTGAGTCTATGCAATGCATTTTTTGTGACCTGGATTTTTGATGCTTAGCGTTTGACTGACGTTTGTCTCGTGTTTCAGCGGGCCCACCAGACAGCGGCAGTGGGAGTGGCTGGCGGATCTTCCAGCTCCTCGACCCCTTTTCTCGAGATTGCCTCCCTCCGGGAGCAACTTGCCGGTGCGGTGGCCCGCGCGACCCGGGCGGAAGAGGAGCGTGACGCCTGGGTGGCGACTGTAGCGGAGCTGCGGCATCGTGGTGAGGAGAGACCTTCTCCAGACATCCTGGAGTTAAGGGTTCTTCTGCAGATGATGAGGAGAGAGGCAGAGAGAGAGAAAGCCGAGAGAAGGTCCGAGCGACAGCGGGATCTGACCGAGAGGAGGGCCTTGGAGGCCCAAGTGAGGGAGCTCCAGCTGGGCCTTCAGGCCGTCGTGCAGAGGCTAGGAGGGATGGAGACGCGCTACGAGAGAGCGCGAGAGTTCGGGGAGCGACTCCGCCAGTCCGGTCGCTTTGCCGCCAGTGGCTTCTTCGCCACGCCAGGGGAGGAGCAGCGAGTCGCTACTGCGGAGCAGGCGCCCAGAGGCGAGGCAGGTGCTACTGCACGGGGATCTCGGAGGCTTCTGAGGGACCCTCACCTCGGGGGAGAGGACGAGAGTGCCCGGAGAGATGAGTGATGGTGAGGATTGGCGGGCTAGTGGGCCCGCCACCTCTCTATGATTGTAGTGCTTATGACAGCTTATGTAGAATTATGAATGGAGTGATTTAATTTTCTGCTGTTTATTTGTTCTCTTGTGCGTTCCTTCTTCCCTACACTTCTTCTCCTTTGCACTGTTTCCATGTGATGGGTCTGCCGAGACTCCGCTCCAAGCGAAGAATCGCGTCTTGTTGTGACCATTTTTCACGGGAATCTGCCGTCGAAGTCAATACTGACGGCCCTAGTTCCTTTTCCCGGATGTTGTGCCAAATTTTGCGGGCGTCCTCCAAAACATGATAGGGTATCCCTAGACAACATAGGGGCTATTCGTCCTATTCTTCGTCCAGTCAATCACCCTGTGCGAGCGGTGAAGCGACACATGGGGCCGCTTGGCCGGTGTCTCATTGCGAGGGCTATCATCGACACGTGATGGAGGCAATCTTGGCCCGCACTCCTTCCATTTCTATAAATTCTTGTCCCTTTTATCCTCCCAGGTATATCGAGAGCTAACTCGAGGAGCACAAGTTCTTACGGGAGGGGAGGAGTTCAAAATTCTGAGAGTTGGATGGAGGGCGAATCTTCCCATTCCTCGAAGAGAAGCAGGTCCAGCGGTAGTGGTTCCAGGAGGCTTTCAGACCTTGAAGGGCACTTCAGCGAAAGGGCCCAATCACAACTCGTAAGCCAAGTTTTCTTGCCCTTTTCTCATTTTTTCTTCCTTTCTTCTGACCAAACCTCACCCCCATTCCTTGTATGTGTAGGTTGTGATGAAATCACAAATCTCATGGGAGTTGGTAGTAGCAGCGTACAGGGGCCTCCCAGATTTTCAGAAGGCGAGGCTAGACGTGATGGGATTTGGTACCTTCCTTCGGATGGAGCCGATCCAGCTTGACCTAGTCCTGATCCAAGCCTTGTGTGAGAGATGGGACCCAGTGAGCCGGGCATTCCTGATGCCCTGGGGGCACATGGTGCCCAGCTTGGAAGATGTGGTCCGAATTACGAGTCTCAAGGTGGATGGCGAGGCAGTGACCGGAGTCACTTACGTGGACTACCGAGAAGGTGCCCAGAAGTTACTGGGTTTGGACCTAGATGGTCGGAAAAATAGGTCGGTAGCTAGGGCGTCCCTCATGGATGCATTAGGGCTCACCGACACTCGTCGGCGGGATGACGAATCCTCAGAAGAGTTCATGGAAAGGATGGAAATAGGATGCCGTGCCGTGTATTGCACAGATTTCGGCAACTGGGAAAGATGTAACATAGATTTGAGGAGATTTCTCCTCTTCCTTTTGGGGAGATTGGTACTGAGCTCGAAAGGGGACGGTATCCAATGTTGCTTCCTGGAGCTGCTGTCAGACCTTGAAAGAGTAGGGTACTATGCCTGGGGAGCTACCATGCTGGCGCACTTGTTTGCAGGCCTATTCCAAGAAACGGATCGTGAGATGACTGTGAGTGGTTTCACACCATTCATCTAGGTATTTTTGGTTTTGCTTGTTTTGTATTTTTTTTGTTATTTTCGCAAGGTGCTGATGACCTGCGCCGAGCAGCTATGGAGCTATTATTACCTCCCCATGGGGAGAGCTCGACATTGGCGACCCGTGATGGTGCCGCTAGCCAGGCGGTGGGAACCCATCATGAGTGCGGCACCCCTAACCTACCAACTGATGGTGTTAAGGAGGGAGCTACAGGAGTTCCCTGTAGCGATGGTAAACTGGAGACCCTACTCAGACATGGTCGATGCCAACCAGCCGTGGGTTCTAGCAAGTCGTGCCCGGTTCGGACGGGAACTATGGATGCACTGCCTGAATGAAATCGAGCCGCTTCGGCTACGATTAGTTATGAGGACTTTAGGACTGGCTCAAGAATGGGTGGATTCAGCTGCGCCACCTCGTGTCGGGAGAAAGACACGAGGACCGGTGACCTGCATTGACTGGCGCGTGTGATTCCCTGAACAGTACGAAGACTGGCAACGGGGTGGCACGATTGTAGAATCGCAGGCGCGGGACAGCGAGGACTACTTGCGTCTATATAGGACAAAGTACGCAGAACGGTTCCAACCCCGGGGACTTGTGGAGGTAGGTTTCCCCTTTTTCTCTTCTCTTCTTTCTCCTTTTCTTGGTTTTTCTGGTGAAAATGCTGACTTATAAGGCTGCAGGATGTCCGGGATGCCATGATAGCGAATTTACGAACTCGCTTGACAGAGATGGAACAACAGTTGGGTGATGCCCGCGGAGCTACGAGCACCTTGGTAGGTGTATAGTACATTCCTAATTAAATCCCCAGATTCCAGATGTTGGCTGCTAATTCACATGGTCGTAGCATGCCCAGATTGGCGCGGCCTCCCCAGCGATGGGAGTAGGTGGTGCCTCTTCCAGCTTGTGGATTCCCACCTCAGAACTTGACTCGCTTCATGAGCAACTTGCTCACGCCACGCAGCGTGCTGCGGAGGCAGAAGGGATGCTCCGTATACAGGTAAAAGTTTCAGCGTTGAGTTCTCTTTGTTTACGCCTTATCGCGTATCTGAGATGGTACACTCGGCAGGAAAAGGAGACGGAAGAAGCGCTTGCCCAAGCTGCGCAGAAGGAGGCTAGGATAGCAGAACTGGAGAGGGAACTGCGACGTCATCCTGATGACGACTCATCCAGGGATGCTATGGAACTGAGGATCACTCTCCAGTTGGAGAGGGAAGAACGTGAGAGAGAACGGGCAGAGAGGGAAAGAGACGCAGAGAGAGAAAGAGCCAACAGTTTGGCTGAAAGGGAGGAGCGAAGGGCCATGGAGGCCCAACTATTCGAACTCCGAATCGGCCTTGGTCTTGCTGAACAGTGGCTGAGAGATGGTGAGGAGCGCTACCGAAAAGCACGAGAGCGTGGCTTTCGTGTTGGTAGCTTCTATGCTGCTTCCGTGGATCAACGCCGGGATGTGGGAATAGGAAGAGGAGTACAGAGCGGCAGGAGTACCGCTTTTCGTAGTTGGGTAGCACCTTTGAGAGTGTTTTGCCCAGAGAGTAGTGGGACGAGTAATGCAGAGAGAGAGGGCGGAACTTGATGTAAATTTTTTTGGTTTTTGGAATAAAACACAAGGTTTGGTTTGTTTATTTTTCACCTTTGCTTCAGTTACCTGAATCCCTGCACATATCACTGAAACCAACAAATCAGAATTTCTGTTCTGACTTGGCCCCTTGCTCAATAAGCAAATGGTCACTGTGACTGTCCTTGATAACTGGTCAAGGGGCCAAGCCTTTATTTAACGAAGGCAAGGGAAAGATGCGGTGATGATAAATGTGACAGGCAAGCACACGAATGCAAGCGATATTAAAAATGAGATGATGCACGTAAATGCAATCATGCAAAATTGATTTGTTTTCTTTTTTATATTTGATATTTTTTTTGTTTTATCATAAAAAGATTTTTTTGTTTGCAAATATGTACATTTCTCTTTTCCATTTTTTTATTTTTGCTTTTATCATTTCGATTATTTTTTTTGTTGCTAACGCCCGACAAGCACCCAAATGGCACCTAACCTACGTGAGACAGGTGTTTCTTACTAACCTCCCGGGTATCCTAAGTGCACATCTAGGTTGATTTGGGCCTCTAGACCCCTCGAATGACGATCCCGCCGGCTAAGACTTACCCTGATGACAATACCGTCATGCCATGCTTAGGCTCCCAGTTGCTTCCGACCACAGGGATTCACCAAAAAGGTGTTTGAGGTAAAAGATTTGCCCGACCCGGGTCTGTTTCCTCACAACTCTAGATGGTATAAGATGGAACACCCTGGAACCCTAACGGCCAACCGCGCGACGCTGACCCGGAATCAGACGCCGTCGCACCCATAGGTGACGCGCTTGCATTGGCCTAAGCCTGAGGTTAAACAAGAAGACATCAAGGTGGTAAACAGGGGTCTTGACCAGCCAGAAACACGGAGACTCCTTCGCAGCGATAGCTTTTGCTTTTCAAAGTAGGCAACCAAAATGTGTATATTAAAATAAGGTCGCAGACCCTAGGCAGTTTTCACCCTTCAGAAACTCCATCGAACCTTCATCTTTAGAGGGAGAAGGAAGAGCGTAGGGGATAAACCTCCTGAGAGGACCGGCAAAGCCGTTAACCCGGCGAGCGAATAAGGGCCCATTAACTCTTTCCTTTCGGACAACTTCGGACCAAATCTCGAGCATTTACATTCCACGGCCCCCCTTTGTGGATTCAGACTTTTGCTTTGAGGGGTTTCGTTTATTGCACCAGGCACGGTCACGACCAGGCTTTTCTCTTGATTTTGACTTTGTATTTTTTTTGTGAGGGAGATATAGTCGTTTGACGTTTGTGGGCTCCCTTTTTGTATGCCTGCGGGGACACTGCCCTCTTCTCGTGCTCTGATCGATGCTCGAGGAAATGGGTCCTACTCTTGCCTTTGGGGTTTGAGTTTCGGTTTCTCATGCTCAGCGTTTTAAGGGCGCCGACTGTCTCATTTGGTCGAAGAGAAAAGAATAAAGATTACAGCTTCCGGAGATCTTCTGGGTGGAGCCCCACCGTAGGTGATGCTACCGATTTTTTTTGAATAAAATACATAAGTGAGCACATGTTAGCTTCCTTCGAGCGAGCATAGGCCGACGTGGCCGGACAGGGATCTCCACGGTTCTGGCAAACCAAGACCCGGTGCCTACCAAGCCTTAATGGGCCCTATCCTAACATGAAGGTTAGATGCAGGGACTTAACTACATGGTGACTGCCAGGCATCGGCGTTTTGAATTTTCCATATTTTTAGTGGTTTTCAGTATTTCTTTGTTTTTGATGTTTTTTTATCTTTTCATCATTTTTTTGTTTGTTTTGTGCTAAGGGTAGTATTTCTTAAGATAAAGCCCATTCCAAGGGTGGGATAACTCGGTCCCTTCGGCGTTGATTAGTTTGTAGGCGTTGCCAGGGTACACGGCTTGAATTACAAATGGTCCTTCCCAATTGGGTTGGAGCTTAGAACGCGGCCCTCCAGGTTTGACAAAAATTCTTTTTACGACCATCTCACCAACTTTGAATTTTCTCTCAACGACTTTCTTTTGGTAAAAGCGAGCGAGTCTATTTTGATACACACACGCGTGTTCGGCAGCGGCCAGTCGCTTCTCATCCAAGAGTTCCAACTGGGCGAGGAGTGAATTACGACGATCGTCGAGGGGAAATTCCTCGTCCAATTGTACCCTGAGAGAAGGGATCAGAGTCTCGTACGGGACTACCGCTTCCATACCATAAGTGAGGGCAAATGGAGTCTGCCCGGTGGGGGTACGGATTGAAGTGCGATAGGCCCATAGGGCTTCGATAAGCTTTTCTGGCCAGTCTGAAAACTTACTAGACTCGCAGGTTTTTTTGATGATTTTGAGCAATGTTTTATTGGTGGCCTCCGCTTGGCCGTTACCTTGTGGGTAATAAGGCGATGAATGATGCAATGCAATTGCGTACCTTTTGCAGAGGTCCTGTAGGTCCTGAGAAATGAACTGTGGCCCATTGTCGGTGACGATCGTGCTTGGGATGCCGAATCTGGCGAGGATGTTCTTCATGATGAACTTGTAGACTGTTGACGCCTTGATTTCCGCGTAAGCTTCGGCTTCGGCCCATTTGGTGAAGTATTCTGTCGCAGTAAGGATGAAAGATTTCTGCTTGGTGAGGGAATTGGGATCACCTAGGGGACCAATGATGTCGAATGCCCACATGGAGAAAGGCCATGGGGAGGATATTAGATGAAGTGAGGAAGATGGTGAATGGATTTTATCGGCGTGAAGTTGACACTTGACACACCTACGGACATAGACAGCACAATCTTCTTCCATGGTGGGCCAGTAAAAGCCTTGCCGAATGATCTTCTTGGCGAGCATCTGACTATTCACGTGGCCACCGCACACACCCGAGTGCGTCTCCTCTACACATTTCCAAACCTCATCGTCACCAAGACATCTTAACAGAATACCAGTAAGGCTCCTCCTATAGAGTAGACCTCCAACCAAAGTATATTTCTGAGCCACCCTTCTTATGGCTTTCTTGTCCTCTGTGGTGGCCCCTTCAGGATAAGACTGATTTTGGCAATATTTGACAATTTCATAGAACCATGGTTTCTCTTCATCAGCCAGTTCTTCTTCGGCCTCTGCCAACATGATCTCCCTCTTTTCAAGGATATCTTCCTGCAGGATCTTCCTTGCTATCCTGTCTTTGATGTTTACGCAGGAAGCATCATCGATTGCAGGAGCATGAAGTTTGTAAATGGAAATGGACTTAAACCATCTTCCTACAGGGAACCTTATGGATGATGCCAACGAGGCGAGGGCATCGGCGAGAATGTTCTGATGATGAGGGACATGAACAAAGATCAGTTTGGCGAACAGTTTGGCAAAGGCAGCAGTGAGTTCTTGGTATGGCTTGAGTTTGGGATCGCGAGTGCGATACTTAGTGAGCACCTGGCGAAGGATGAGTTGACTATCACCTACGACTCGCAACTCAGTGATACGAAAAGAATGGGCGAGTTCTAGGCCAGCTAGAAGAGCTTCATATTCAGCTATATTGTTGGTGACTGAAAATTTGAGCTGATATGCCAACGGGAATGTGAGACCTTCAGGCGACAGGAGGGCGACGCCGATTCCTCTCCCTTGAGAATTCAGAGCTCCATCAAAATATAGTGTCCACATTGGCTCATCTGATTGGTTGATGGACATTAGTTCCTTATCTGGAAACTCTGATTGGACGGGATCGAACTTGGGAAGAGGATGGTGAGCGAGGTGCTCGGCTATGGCATAGCCTTTAATCGCCTTTTGCTGGATGTAGGTGATGTCGAACTGAGAGAGAAAACTTTGCCAGCGTGCTAGCCTATCCGTAAGGACGGATTTCTCCAGAAGGAATTTGATAGGATTCATTCGAGCAATCAAGTGGACCTCGTGAGCCAAGAAGTAGTGCTTCAATTTCTGCACCACCCAAACGAGTGCAGCACAGGTTTTCTCCATGACGGTGTACTTCTGCTCACAGGGATTGAGAAGTTTAGACAAGTAATAGGTTGCCCGTTCCTTGCCTTCTTCATCAGCTTGTGCGAGGACGGCTCCCACGGAGTCATCCAAGACTGAGACGTAAAGGATCAGAGGTTTTTCTGGTTTGGGTGGAATGAGAACGGGTGGACTAGCCAGATATTCCTTCAACCCTTCAAAAGCTTTCTGACATTTAGAATTCCAGTGGAATTCTACTCCTGGCTTGGTCAACTCGTAGAGAGGTCTACACCTTTGTGAATGTTGAGACACAAACCGACGAATAAACTGCAACCTCCCGATTAAACCTCGGACTTCCCTCAAATTCTTGGGAGGCGGCATATCCCTGATGGCCTTAGCTTTGTCGGGATCAATCTCGATCCCTCTTTTACTCACAATGAACCCCAGCAATTTACCCGACGACACACCAAACACACACTTTTTCGGGTTCATTTTCAATTGGAACTCTCTTGACCTTTGCAAGACCTTAGCCAAAACTTCTGGATGTTCCATCCCGGTCCTTGATTTCACCAATAAGTCATCCACATACACTTTCAGATATATGTGCATCATGTCATGAAATATGGCCATCATTGCTCTTTGGTAAGTAGCTCCAGCATTCTTTAATCCGAATGGCATGACCACGTAACAATATGTTCCCCAAGGGGTAGTGAATGACGTCTTTTCCTGATCCTCTTCTGCCAAACGAATTTGATTGTATCCTGAAAATCCATCCATGAAAGAGAGGGTTTCGTAGCCTGCCGTGCTATCAATCAGCACATCAATGTGAGGTAAGGGAAAATCATCCTTTGGACACGCGCGGTTAAGGTCCCGGAAGTCGATGCAAATCCTGACTTTCCCATCTTTTTTCATGACCGGGACAATGTTCGCCACCCATTGAGGATAAAGGACGACTCTAATGAACCTGGCTTTGTGGAGCTTATCGACCTCTTCCTTCATTTTCAAAGCCATCTGAGGGTGGAAACGCCTTAACCTTTGTTTTACCGAGATGGACCCTGGTTTTAGGGTCAAACGGTGTTCGACCAGGGTTGAATCCAGACCCGGCATATCCTCGTAGCTCCATGCAAACGTGTCCTTATATTTCTTGAGGACCTCAATTAATGCCTCTTCTTCAGAGGGTGGTAGGTTGTCACTTATGAGGATGATCCTAGGGTCTTCCTCAGTTCCCAAGTTGACTTCTTTGGTGGATTCTTCTACGGCGGTTGACGGCTCGTCGAATCTCCTCATTCCACTAGCGTATGCGCCCGCCGCATCCTCATATTCTTCACCCTCATCTTCAGTGGGGTATTCTTCATCCGTGATCTCGTAGACTCCATACCCTTCATCAGATGCACAGTCGCCCTCGCATTCTATTTCGGGTAGCTGGATGGGATTTTCTAACAACTGGGGAATGACAAGAAGGGCCCGACACCTGGCGGCCAAATCCAGAAGGAATCGACGAGGGATCTGTCTACCCTTGGATTTCTTCCTAGGTACTACCCTCGGCCTATCATTCCTAGATTGACTGACAATATTTACAGAAGAAGAGGAAGATGAAGAGGATGGTGTAGAATGTACAGGAGAAGACCCCTCAGAGGAGGGGTAGAAAAGGTCGCTCATCGGACCTTGGACGGGTGGTCCGCAAGGCGGTATGCACCCGTGGGAGATGTAGGAGGTTTCCTCAACGAAGAAGTGTTGTTGGGGAGTTTGAAAATTGACGTTTTTTTTTCGTTTTCATTTTTAATGACAAAGCAGTGAAAAGAGATTGGAGGGGAGAGAAAATGGGTTATGGCTAGAGGATTGTGAGGCTCATAGAGCAGATCATGGTTGAAGACCTGGCGCGGGTTGAAAAGCCCGCGCAGGTATGTAAGCAAAGAAGGGGACCTGGGAAGATCATCAGACAATTGTCTGGCCCAGGAAGAAGATATCAGCAAAGGCTGAGACGAGTGGATGGAGAGGATGGCGGCTAATGAGCCGTCGACGGCAATGTTGAGGACGGATGAAGATCCGTCGATGACAGAGTCCTTCTGGCGAGGACGAGGATAGTTTGGAACCTTGGCAAGAGTGGTAATATTCTCTGATATTTCGGAGATCAATGGTGGTTGATGCGGGACGGGACCACGGACACGACAAGCTCGCGATCGTCCCTTAACGCGGGAAGCGTCGGATGTGCGCGGTTGAGAAACCGGCTGTGAGCTAGGGTGGTCGGCTCTCTTTTGCGCCAGGATCGGGTCATGGGACGGCTTCGCTCTCTCTCGCAGCAGTGATATTATAAATTGAAGGCGAGCTAGGTATCCCTACACATGCTCTCTAGCAGCGGCATATAAAGCATATAAAGAATTAAGCTAATGCCAAGTGTAAGGGTGAAGGCGATACCTCCACGCTCTCGGCGTGGCGAAGACGGCACCCGGCCAAAGCTCGTACTCCCGGGAACTTAGTACATTATGTTTACAGCAGTACAAATAAGTCCACTCCACGCAGGGAGGTAAAGGGCGACACAAGTGGGCCCGGGAGGACCAAGTTCGGGTTGACGGGCGGTTCGGGCAATGCTTCGGCTTCACGCGTACTCGTGCTAGTGGGGGTCCACGTATTGACCGGAGGGGTCGTGTGGGGCCTGATGACTCCTCTATTGTGGAGACACCTGAAAAGCATTCCCCTGGGATGGCGAGCTGCTGGAACGACCGCCGGACGCCGGGCGGCCCTCGGACGACGCTCGCTGGGAACTCGGCCACAAACCTGAAAGTTCTGTTTGCAGGCGCGCGACTCGGAGAAAACTGCTGCTGCGGTCAGCCCCGTCGTCGGAATGCGACGATATTAGTGCCGTTGGAAAGCTGACTCAGAATACTTCGACGCAGGGGTCTTCAAAAAAAATAATCAGATCTGTATTTCTGATCATGTATTTTACAAGCTTGCTAGAATCTGGCCAGAACTGCAAGGGCATGTTCTGAATTCTCTGAAGATCGACGTTGACCGGGGAGAAGACCTCCGAATCTGGAAATGATTTCTTCCGTAAAGTTGAAGGTCTCTGAGAGAGGAATCCGGGACTATTTTTGGTTTTTTGATTGGATAAGAAATGGATTTTTTGGGATTTTTTTACTAGACCTGGGTCGGATCTGGAAACTGTGGGCAGACTGTTCTTGGGAACTTGGACGAATTTTGTAAAATACTTGGAGGGTGAACCAAAAATTAAGAAAATTTCTGGTGGTAGAGGGATGTGGACAGAACTCCCAGTAATTTTGGACGTCCCAACAAAAATCAAAAGATGGTTCGAATGGGGTAGACTTAGAGCTGATGAACAGTGAACAGAACCAGGACAGATCTGGAACTTGGAATTGGACGAAAATCAAAACATAGCTAAAGGATGAATTTTGATGTGATTTTTTTTGTGGGGATAAGGGTTCTAGAGGGGAACCAACCCTGAAATTTTGAGCTTGAGAAGACGAAGGGAGTGATAGCAGGAATTCGGAGAAGAAGGTTCTATCCTAAGTGGACAGAACACCGAAACCGTTGGCAACGACGCGTCGGCGGCGAGACGATGGCGGCGGCGATCACCGGAGTTGCTTCAGATGCTGGAGGGGATCAAGGGGGAAGGGATTACACTCTAGAAAGGGGAGAGGGGGTGGAGGAACCAGGGAGAGAGAGGGGAGGGGCGCAAATCTCACTTGGGGGCAAATGCCTATTTTCTCTTCATTAATTGCTTCAATATGAAAAATACAACCTTATATAGGATGCCAACCAAACTCAACCTCAACCCTTGGATCTAGGGGTTTGGATTGAAGGGCTGGGATACAATGTGAATCACACATTTAATACATTAGTTTAATCTAATTTGACCATACTTATTCAACCTTGGACTAGATCTATTCAAACACCACCTACCAAGCCTAATAAGGCCAAAAGAGGGGGCGCCCCATACATGGGCCTCTTCTTGGGCCAAGTGTGGTTAAAGGCCATGTAACCAGCCCACCAACCATGCTAGACCCTTCCAACTTAGTTGGCCCATGAAGGAGTGTAGCCCAATTTGGGCCTTAAGTGCATTAATGACCCATTAACAACCTAATGACCCAATATGGCATAAGCTCCCTAATGGACTCTACTAATGGCAACCTAGCCTTGGACTTGACATAACAAATGGCCCATTGGCTTGATATAAGCCTTACAAGGAGTCCAAAAGAAAGAAAATACACAATTACAATCTCATACAAGCCATAACTCACAAATACACTTCACCCGTGTATGGAAATCGCCTTTGATGCCCCATCAATTCTCCCCAGGTGGGAGGAACTCAACCCCGTCGAGTAGGGGTATGGCTGCGCGAGTACTCCGGCGGATCCGTCACCGTGCTAAGTAGCGCGGGTATGCTCCACTCCAAGTGATCGGCACCTGCTCATTCCATATATACTCGATATGCGAACTGCTATGGCTAAAGGTGGTCACTCCGAAGGGGCACTCTCAAAAGGAAGGAAACAGCTCGAAGACTCACTAGGAATCACCGCTGAGTCCCTATAGGTGACTGATCCGGGTATAGAAGTAAAACCGATCCCATACTCATCAAGTGAGTCCACTCGCCTCTTACTCGTAAGAGACCGACAACGAGCTTGCACAAGACACATGCAGACTCACCATGCACAGACACACGAATGCAAACCACGCAAACAATCGACTCAAAATCACCACACAAACAAACCACATAAAGAAAACACACCGACTCATGCACGACTCTAGACTAAGGTGGTAGCATCAAGCCCACTAGGTGGCGACATCCTGGGTGGCCGAAGGGTCGCCCAGCTCTTCCCCCATGGCATAGTATTCATCGGCCAGTGCCTCACCGGCCTCGTAATCGACATGCTCAAGCTCGGGAGGTGCGGATCCGCCAACACCTAAGGCTAGGGTGGTGCGAGCGGGACACTCACTAGCAATGTGGCCGTACCCGTGACAGTGGAAACATTGTATTCGCGACCGACTACTCTCCCCGACAAGAGGGGACTTACCCTTATCATCCCGTCGGGTAGGGGGTGTAGGCAACAATGGGGGAGGTGTAGGTGCCTTGGACAAGAGTGGAGGGGGTGCCGGTACGAGAGGACGGGCTATAGGAGCTGGGGGACGGGCAAAGGGTGCCGGTGGTTGGGATGGAAATAGATCCCGGGGTGGAGGAGGGCGAGGCCGTGGAGTGAAGTGCTCCTGACGGGTGGGCTCCTGAGGTCGAGCCATGGGAGGCCGCTGATGTGGGCCCATAGAGTGACGGGGCTCGGTACTACGGAGAGGGGTGGGGCCCAACCGATGGCTAGACTCAAACTCTCCCTCAAATTGCTCCATCTCGAGAGCAACCTGGTATGCCTCTTCCAACGTCTTGGCATTGCGGCGGAAAAGCTCATACTGGTAGTGTGGCCGCAAACCACGTCGAAAGCGGGACACGGGCATGGTACTCTCCTCCGTGACACCACATCGTAGAAAGTACTCATCAAACTCCGCGATGTATTCGGAGACGGACCGGTCTCCCTGGCTAAGACTTTGCCATCTATCGATGAGTCGCTGGCGGTATGTGGGAGGAAGGTACTTTTGCCGAAGTTTATTCTTCATCTCGGCCCATGTGTCGATCGGGGGTTCTAGCCGCTGAAGTAGCAGGCTCTCCACATTCTTCCAATAAGTTTGTGCCTGCCCCATAAGTTTCATGGTGGCAAATCGGACCCTTCGACGCTCCGACATATCATACCATTCAAAATAACGGTCCATGCCAAACTCCCAATCTAGGTAGACTTTCGGATCCAAAGACCCGTAAAAAGCGGGAGGATCCGCTCGTACGGTCTTAAGGACCCGATCATCATCCTCATCTCGTTGTGGCTGAAAACCACGACGGCGTTGACCATACCCCTCGTAGGCATTGTCGGACCCATAGTCCTCGAGACCAAGGTCACGGTGTGGTAGTTGGGGAGCCCGAGGAGGGGCGGGTAGAGGAACCAGTGGTGGCTGGTTTTGGGCCGCGGGAGCGGCCTGGACTTGGGCCATGGGAGTGGGTTGGACTTGGCCCCCTGCGGAAGGAGGTGCGGGTGGACCTTGGGCTGCCCCAGGAGGGTCCCCGTGTGACATCCTATCTAACCGCCCAACGAGGTCTTGGACCGACCTATCGGAGTTCTCCATGCGTCCCTCCATGGCCCTAAGGCGACCATCCATATTCTCGGAGAAGGTCCGAAAGTTAGCATCGGATTGGTCCAACCTAGCCATAATGGCCATCATCGCCTCTTGTAGGGAGTGGAAGTCTCCCGAGGTATCCCGTGGGTTGGCCATAGGTGGGGGTGGGGGTGAGTACTGAGTACCCCGACGAGTGGGCATGCAAACACACCGACTAGAAGACACCGACTAAAGCAAAACACACTAATGCAAAATGATGCGCCTAGACTTAACCTAAACGCGGTACGCGGTGGAGGCAATCGATCCGAAGATCACTCGCGCAAATGTGCGGCCTTCCCGATAGGCGTAGCCTAACGTTCGGACAACACCTTTTGATATACCGAGTAAAGGGATGTATGCGACCCAAAAATGACTCTTTTTGTTGTTTTGAAAATATGATGATCCTAGACTCGACTTAAACCGACTAATGACTCGATGTAAATGACACTCTTTTTTTTTTCTTTTTGACACCCTAGACTCAACTCGCTCTGATACCAAATTGATGCGGGACGGGACCACGGACACGACAAGCTCGCGATCGTCCCTTAACGCGGGAAGCGTCGGATGTGCGCGGTTGAGAAACCGGCTGTGAGCTAGGGTGGTCGGCTCTCTTTTACGCCCGGATCGGGTCACGGGACGGCTTCGCTCTCTCTCGCAGCAGTGATATTATAAATTGAAGGCGAGCTAGGTATCCCTACACATGCTCTCTAGCAGCGGCATATAAAGCATATAAAGAATTAAGCTAATGCCAAGTGTAAGGGTGAAGGCGATACCTCCACGCTCTCGGCGTGGCGAAGACGGCACCCGGCCAAAGCTCGTACTCCCGGGAACTTAGTACATTATGTTTACAGCAGTACAAATAAGCCCACTCCACGCAGGGAGGTAAAGGGCGACACAAGTGGGCCCGGGAGGACCAAGTTCGGGTTGACGGGCGGTTCGGGCAATGCTTCGGCTTCACGCGTACTCGTGCTAGTGGGGGTCCACGTATTGACCGGAGGGGTCGTGTGGGGCCTGATGACTCCTCTATTGTGGAGACACCTGAAAAGCATTCCCCTGGGATGGCGAGCTGCTGGAACGACTGCCGGACGCCGGGCGGCCCTCGGACGACGCTCGCTGGGAACTCGGCCACAAACCTGAAAGTTCTGTTTGCAGGCGCGCGACTCGGAGAAAACTGCTGGTGCGGTCAGCCCCGTCGTCGGAATGCGACGAGATTAGCGCCGTTGGAAAGCTGACTCAGAATACTTCGACGTAGGGGTCTTCAAAAAAAATAATCAGATCTGTATTTCTGATCATGTATTTTACAAGCTTGCTGGAATCTGGCCAGAACTGCAGGGGCAGGTTCTGAATTCTCTGAAGATCGACGTTGACCTGGGAGAAGACCTCCGAATCTGGAAATGATTTCTTCCGCAAAGTTGAAGGTCTCTGAGAGAGGAATCCGGGACTATTTTTGGTTTTTTGATTGGATAAGAAATGTATTTTCTGGGATTTTTTTACTAGACCTGGGTCGGATCTGGGAAACTGTGGGCAGACTGTTCTTGGGAACTTGGACGAATTTTGTAAAATACTTGGAGGGTGAACCAAAAATTAAGAAAATTCCTGGTGGTAGAGGGATGTGGACAGAACTCCCAGTAATTTTGGACGTCCCAACAAAAATCAAAAGATTGTTCGAATGGGGTAGACTCAGAGCTGATGAACAGTGAACAGAACCAGGACAGATCTGGAACTTGGACTTGGATGAAAATCAAAACATAGCTAAAGGATGAATTTTGACGTGATTGTTTTTGTGGGGATAAGGGTTCTAGAGGGGAACCAACCCTGAAATTTTGAGCTTCAGAAGACGAAGGGAGTGATAGCAGGAATTCGGAGAAGAAGGTTCTGTCCTGAGTTGACAGAACACCGAAACCGTTGGCAACGACGCGTCGGCGGCGAGACGATGGCGGCGGCGATCACCGGAGTTGCTTCAGATGCTGGAGGGGATCAAGGGGGAAGGGATTACACTCTAGAAAGGGGAGAGGGGGTGGAGGAACCAGGGAGAGAGAGGGGAGGGGCGCAAATCTCACTTGGGGGCAAATGCCTATTTTCTCTTCATTAATTGCTTCAATATGAAAAATACAACCTTATATAGGATGCCAACCAAACTCAACCTCAACCCTTGGATCTAGGGGTTTGGATTGAAGGGCTGGGATACAATGTGAAGCACACATTTAATACATTAGTTTAATCTAATTTGACCATACTTATTCAACCTTGGACTAGATCTATTCAAACACCACCTACCAAGCCTAATAAGGCCAAAAGAGGGGGCGCCCCATTCATGGGCCTCTTCTTGGGCCAAGTGTGGTTAAAGGCCATGTAACCAGCCCACCAACCATGCTAGACCCTTCCAACTTAGTTGGCCCATGAAGGAGTGTAGCCCAATTTGGGCCTTAAGTGCATTAATGACCCATTAACAACCTAATGACCCAATATGGCATAAGCTCCCTAATGGACTCTACTAATGGCAACCTAGCCTTAGACTTGACATAACAAATGGCTCATTGGCTTGATATAAGCCTTACAAGGAGTCCAAAAGAAAGAAAATACACAATTACAATCTCATACAAGCCATAACTCACAAATACACTTCACCCGTGTATGGAAATCGCCTTTGATGCCCCATCAGTGGTCCTTCAAGCTGCGGAGACGAGAACATCCTTTCCAGTGCAACGGAAATGTCCCGTATGTCGAACCATTTGTCCCACTCGCATTCCGGATCTTTGATCTTACCTCTTTTGGTGATCCTCGGACATTTTTCAGCCAAATATACATAATGTGATCCCCCATATGCTTCTCGTGGGTGATCTCCCATCTGAACAACGGGTCCTCTATTGAAGTGGTTTGATAGAGTCCACGTGAGGGGCTTCCAATCCGCCTTGAACGGTCCTTTGAAGCCTAGGCCAAACCTACGGTTCGGCCTAATTTCTTTTGGCGGCTTGAGCATACCCTGTAACTGTGCGCCCAGACCTTTTCCCTGTTGATAGCCGATGTTCCTCATAATCTCCCAACCTTTGGAGTGAAAAGGGAGACATGATGTTGTGGTTGCCCTGACCGGCTCCTTTGGTGCTAGTGGAACATGAGATGGATCACGTACGTCCAGCAGTGACAATATGGGCCGATGAGACGGCCAAACAGAAGGCAGAGAGGAGTTGATAGCATCCACTGTGTGAAGGACAAGTGTACTGACCACTTTAATAATTCTCCCATTGTAAGGAAACTTCATGCACTGATGGTTGGTGGAAGGCACAGCGTCCATGGCTTCGATGTAAGGGCGACCCAGTATAGCCTTGAATGTGGGGTCCATGTCGAGGACATGGAATTCCATGGGAATTGACATGGGGCCTAGTTCTGCCTTCAGAATAATCATCCCCTGCGGTGGCCTTTTGCTATTGTCATAAGCCGTGACCGTGATCGAGGAGGGTCTTATTTGTTCCTCGTTGACCCCACACAACTGAAGAGTGCTCATGGAGATCACATTTATGGACGCACCCGTGTCCACAAGACACGGGTTTATGGATACCCCATTAATTTTTATTGAAATGCACAATGCATATTTCCGAGCTTCCTTGGGAGCCAGCTCGTAGTTGTGGAACATGATGTCCGGTTGTGTGTCTGTTGGGGTCAGGACTGTCGAAATCTTCTCCACGGGGAGGTCTTCATTAACCATGACTCTTTGAAGGTATTCCATTAAGGCTGCCTGGTGGGATGTAGATCTTTGAAGAAGCTCCAGGATGGAGATCCGGGCAGGTGTCTTATCCAGGTGTTTCAATAGATCATACTGTGTTCCAGGGATAGCTCTTTCTGGTTGTTCTGCATCATCCTTCTCTGGCTGAGATTGCTCGGGATTCTGACTGTTGTGGGGGAAAACCCTGTGGAAAATCCTTCCACTCCGGAGCACCATTGCCTGCGGCTTTTGTACCTCTGTGGGGGTAGCAGTGGGTTTTAACAGGGGTTTGAGGGGTAGTAGTGGAGGAATGGTTGATGAAGCAGGGGTGATGACGGGAGCAGGGATTCTGATGAGGGGTTTGTTAGGTGGCGGCATGGCGGAGGTAGAGGGGATATCGCGCGGATTATGAAGGATAAGGGGTTTGGAAGGTGGAGGCGGAGGCAAAGTGGAAGTGGGTAAGGTTTGAAACGGGTAATGGTTTTGAGGTGGATGGTGGGTGATGAGTGGTTTTGAAGGCATTAGTGGTGATGTGGTGGAGAAAGACGGGGTTATGTATGGTTGACGGATGATAAGGGGTTTAGAAGGCGTAGGGGTAAATGTGGTAGAGGTGGGTGGTAAAGTGGGGGAGTGAGAGAAGATGAGAGGGTGTGAAGGTGTAGTGGAGAGTGTCGGTTGATAGGAGGTCGGGGTGCGGATGAGAGGGCGTAATGGTAGTGGAAATGGTGATGGTGATACTGACGCGGGTTGATGAGAGAGAGGTGCTACCCGGGCAAGGTGAGGGGGTTGCATGACGATAGGTTTGGAGGTAGAAAGAATGGAGGTACTTTCCTGGTGCCACACCTGTTCTCTCCCGACTTCCAGGAAGGAGGAGATGGGGTTAACCTGATGATTGGGCTGTTGGTGCTCCGGTAATGGATTCTGGATTATTCCCATGTCGGGCTGTTGTTGTGGGGCCTGCTGAGGCTGTTGTTGTTGTTGTTGTGGTTGCTGCTGCTGCTGCTGTTGTAACTGCTGCTGTGGCATCTGAGGAGGTCTCCTAGTCTTGAGAGCCGCGACGTACCGTCTCATCTCATCCCAATCTATTTGATGTTCATCATTCATATCATGGATGTAATCTTTGAAATGGAAGCAGTAATCCACTGTGTGTCCTGGCTGCCTGTGGTAGACGCAGTATTTGGAGGTATCAACATTGGGGGGCCACGCGGGCCTTTCTCTGGGTAGGGCGAGTTGGTTTGATGCCATGAGGGCATTAAAAATGTCTGCTAAGGTTTCCGGTAATGGTGGATAGTAGGCTCTTTTGGGACCGAGCGGCCTCCTTTGTTGCTGTTGGGGACCATAGTTCCCCGGGGGTGGAACTTGGTTGTACTGAAGCGGTGGTTGTTGTTGCTGAGGTTGTGGTTGTTGTTGCTGGGGTTGGCGTAATGGAGGCATATTATCCTGGGGTGGATTATTTTGGGGTGGAGGACGAAGAGGGAAAGGACCTGGTTGAAGGGGAAGTCGGGGCATTTGTGGAGGCCTTGGGTTGACTGCGTAATTGGCATTGTTGACCGCACCCACTTGCTCATTTGTCACAACCCCTTCTGTGGCTCCGCCCGGGACACCAGCGCCTGTCTTTCTGACCACTTTGGGCTTCGGTGACTCAAACATGTTCATGATGGGGGAGTCTTTTAGCTGGGTTTGGATGTATCGGGCCCTTTCATAGAGTTCCTCCATTGTAGTAAGTTTATTCATGGCCAGGACGTGTCTGAACTGTGGGGTTGCATTAGACACAATCATCTTTACTTGTTCGGGCTCAGAGAGGGTATCCCTTATTCTTTCCGCCAGAGACCTCCATCTATCAGCATAGCGGACAAAATCCTCGTCGGGTTTCATCTTTTCGGCAACTAGGTCGGTAATGGAGAGTGAGGGACCGACTCTATCCCTATATTTCTGCAAGAACCTTCTCTGCACTATTTCAAAATTCTCGGCCTCGCGGGGCTCCAGAGAATAGAACCACTCAAGCGCGGGACCATCCAATGATCTCCGAAAGAGGTATGCCAGGGACCTTTGATCGTTTTGCCAGTAGGAGGACTCATACATGAAGTCCTTGAGGTGAACGAAGGGGTTGCCGGTACCATTGTACCTGCGGTACGTGGGCATTTCGGAGGGGGGAAGATGAATGACGGGAAGGATTGGCAAAGCAACCTCCGGGGTGGCTTTCACGTCCACCATTCTTCTCAGATTTTGAAACTGCTCGTCCATGCGGTTGAACCTATTGAGGAGCGATTGTGCGAGCTCCTCTGGAGGTGAAGGTGGCACTTGCCACTGGGGGAGAAACTGTCTCCCGGAGACTTGAGGGGGGAACCCAGAATGAGAGGGAGCTGTCGGACCGCCGACAGTTGGCCCTGGCTGAAACGGCGTGTGGGGAACAACGGGAGTTTGAGATTGTGACGGGAACTGGAATGAGGGTGGTTGTTGGCTCGCTTGACCTTGAAGCGAGGGAGACTGGATGGCTTGCGCCAATGAGGGAGATGGAATGGCCTGCACGGACTCTTGGAGAGGTGCGATGGCCGGAGTTGATTCCTGGGGCGTGGGGGAAACAGATTTCCCTTTTAGAATGGCCTGGAAGGCCCAGAGCTGTTCAGAGGTAAGCTCCGTGTTGGCGAGGACGCCTAGTAAGGAAGTGATATCCTGTGGCGGGGACGTGTCCCCGGCAATAACCTGTACCTCATGCGAGGGGTCATGAGAAGGACTCGAGTCCATAGCATAGACTCGCGGGTCGGCTGTCAAACCACGACTAGGGTGGTTTTCCTCAGAAGACTCGTGAGACATGCTCACAGTTTTCCCAGAACGCAAAAACATACACTAGCAAGTAGGTAGCAGAGATTATCAAACAAGTGGATGCCTTTACGCCCTTTTTTTGTGTTTTGATTTTGATGATTTTTTTTGTATTTTTAGCGAGATCCGAAATTCACACAAAATGGGGACCCTAGTTTGTTTTTGTTTCACCGCCGTGTCAGCTAGGGTCTCTCGTCTCACCACGAATGAAATGACTAACTTCGGGGAACTTCAATGGTACAACCAGCCCAGTGAACGAAGAGGAGATTCTTCGATGTCGGGGACTTACGGAGGTCCCAGTGTAGGAGATTCTAGTCCTTGAGAGGAATTCCTAAACGGAGAGTCCTTCCTTCACCGGGAAAGGGTGATCCTCAAAAAAATAAAAAAAGGATAGAAAAGAGGAATGGATGTATGCAATGGAATGCTGACAGATATATAGAGTAAGAAAATAACAGAAATAACAGACATATAAGAAACAAACAACGAATCACAACTGATAGTGCTGCCGTGAGCACAACGGGGGCACGCGCGGGCGCGAAGGTGGAGAGGCACGGGTGGTGCCGAACTTGCAAGGGTAGCCGAAAGGAAGCAATAGTGTCCCACCGTGATCGCCAATCTGTGAGCGACGTCACGCGGTTCGGGGAAGAGCGGGGAAGAGGACGCGGAGCGCGCGCGGGCTCCTTCTTTTTTTTGTTTTGTTGTTTGTTTGCTGCAACACAGAAATAAGAGAAGGGGGAGAAGGGGCCACCACGGGAGATTGCTCCGGCGGGGCGAGCAGGACAAGTGTGATATAGCAAAATATGGGGGTTAAACGGTCATAGCGGGAAGTGACTCGCCGCGGCCTCGGGGGGACGGGAATGGTGCAAAAATTAAATAACAAGAATTGAAACGGCCATTGGGGAAGTGACACACCGCGGCCTCGAGAATATGAGCAGATAATAAGATGACAGAATATGAAGAGAATACAAAGAGCGGGAATTTAAACGGCCATTGGGGAAGTGACTCGCCGCGGCCTCGATGATAAGAGCAGAATATAATAGAATATAAAGAGAATATAAGAACGGAAATTTAAACGGCCATTGGGGATGTGACTCGCCGCGGCCTCGATGATATAAGCAGAATATAACAAAACATAAAGAGATTATAGGAATAGAAATTTAAACGGCCATTGGGGAAGTGACTCGCCGCGGCCTCGATGATATAAGCAGAATATAACAAAATATAAAGAGAATATAGGAAAGAGAAATTTAAACGGCCATTGGGGAAGTGACTCGCCGCAGCCTCAATGACAAGATGTGATCGCCAGGGGCCAAAAGACCCCAAAATAAGAAAGTGATCGCGCCTACCTCGAGAGCGGGAGATGGCGGGTTGCTTCTTCCTCTCCCTTCGGCCGGCCGACGGAGAGGGCTTTCCTCGGTTACCCTTGCAAAACAACGACAAACAAGTAACAAGTGGATTAGAAAGATGAAGGTGTAGTATTCAAATCCTTGCGATAAAAGTAACGAAATGATGGCAAGACACACACCTGGTTGGTGTTATCTTTTAAACCCCTCTCGGACTCGAGTGGGAGAAAAATGAGATGATGGATGCAAGAAGTATAAGAGAAGAGGCGCCCTTGTGAAGGGGGATAGAGGATGCAGTATGATGAATGTAAAGAACTATGAAGAAGAAGGGGAAGAAAAGGCTTATTGGATGAGCCGAGGGTGAAATCCGGCGGAGCTCCGGCAGCGTGGGGACGACGTGGAAGCGCGGTGGATGAAGACGACCTTCCTCTCGCGAGCGTGGGCACCCGAGAAGCCGGCAGAACCTCCACCTACAAAAGACCCGACGGGTTAGAAAAATGACTCCGTAGCCTCTGGGCTCCGGCAGCCTATCGGATCACTTCTGAGCTCCCCCAGAACTGAGGGGGTGGGCCTCTATTTATAGGGCTCCGGAGGGTGGAGGCATCCAGGACCCTGGACACCTCCATCAGGGCCGAAATAATATTTTATTCTATTTTTATATATTTTTTTGGAATACTTTTGTGGAGGCGTCCAGGGTCCCGGACGCTTCAAGCAGGTCCACCGAAAGCCGACGACGGCCGCACGCGGTTTGGCACAACGCGTGGTTTTGTGAGCGGCGCCTCGTGATTCAGAAATGGGCGCGTCCAGCTGACCGGACGTCTCTAAAATTTGGATTTTTTCACACACGACAAACCGTCGTTCGGTGGGCGGCGCCCGTGAGGGTTTTGATGGAGGCGTCCAGAGGCCTGGACGCCTCCAAAAGTATATTATTTTTTATTTTTCTTTTGTCTTTTATACAAGGGCTGGCATTTTAATTTTTTTATTTGTTTTTATGGAGGCTTCCGGGGGCCTGGACGCCTCCATTAATATGTATTTTTTTATTTATTTTATTTTTTTATGCCAACTGGCATTTTATTAAAATTTATTATTATTAGTTTTTATGGAGGCGTCCAGGGTCCTGGACGCCTCCATTAAAAAATATATATTTTTATTTATTTTTGGGCCCTGAGAAAAAAAATAAAATAATAAAATAAATTAAAAATATGGGGGCGTCTAGGGGCCTGGACGCCCCCATTAAGACCCACCCGGGTCCTCAAATCAGGCGTCGGCGGCCGCCCGGTAGACCCCCTTCTTGATTCCGGAACCTCTTGATGCGTCCGACTGGTGTTGATGCCGTCCGAATGCCGTGATGAGACGATTCCGGATGCCGAAAAAGGCAGAAGAAGACCCGAGAAAAGGAAGCACTCGAGTGATTCAGAATGCGTAAGCCGTTGTGGGGCGTTGTATAGTAATATGAGACTTTCTCAGGAGGCGTTAAGAATGGCGTGTCTACAGTAAGCGGCCCCCGCATCAGGAGGACGCTGTGCAAATATGTAAGCAAAATCTCAGGAGGGAGGTCCTAGAAAAGATGATTGGTATGGAAATACGGTCGTTCGACCAGCTGAATAATGTGGTGGCTGAGGTGGAAGCTTTTCTAGCCAAGCCTGTCCCGACGTCAACTGCCAGCATAGCCCAGAAAGGCAAGGCTGCGGAACGGCGCCCCGTACCTAAAGAAGCGAATGTGCTTGATATCAAGGCGTTCGAACAACAGAAGGAGAAAGGCAAGAAAGCGGCTCCCCCGCAACCTGCAAAAGCTCCAGATGACAAAGAAGGTCCTTCGTTGAGGGACAAAATGAAGAAGGCTTATTCCTTTCCTAAGGACAAGACCCGGATCCTGTTTGACTGGGTAACAGAATACAGTATGGTCACTCTGCCTGAGCCAAGAAGACCAGAAGACCTCAAAAGAAGAGACAGTCCAAGATTCTGCCCCTACCACCAGATGTTGGGACATTCAATCGAAGACTGTTATATTTTCAAAGACATCATTGAAGGAATGGTGAAGAAGAAAGAAATAGAGCTGGGAGAGTACAAAGTAGACCCTCCTCAGCCACATGAAGCTCCTCCCAGAAGAGCAGCAGTCAACATGGTCTCCCTCTACCAGGCATTACCTGAGGAGATCTCTGAAGCAAGCACACGGAGCACCTACGAAATCCATTTCCTGGAGCCCGTGAAAGAACAACAGGGGTGGCAGCAAATCCCTGTGAAGCACAAGAAGAAGAGGGCACCCCGCCCAAAAGAGGGGGCACATATCCATGGCATTACACCCCAGCCTGCTCCGCCAGTGGTAGCACCCGTATGGGTCACTCCACCTACAGCTGTCAGAATACATACGCCTAACAGGAGAAGACAAACTCCGCTGCCAGTAATCAAGGAAACCAATCCTGGGGTCCTTCGACTGCAACACTTAATTGAAGGGCTAGATGAATATGTACAGCCCGAACTGAAACCTCTGCTGGTATGGGACCACGTCCCATGGCAAGAGCTGGAGCAACTCTCACTCAAGCAAAGGGAGGAAGCTGAAGCAGCACCACCTCAAGAGAGCAACCTGTTCTGGGGGCAAGCACCTGTAGAAACCAAAAAGAAGAAAAAGCAAAAGAAAAAGAAAAGAAAGGCCACTGGGGCCCATAAAATACAGGTCGTCTCCTGCAATACCCTGTCAGCACTCTTCAACCTACCCGGAGAAGAGGAAGAAGAAGAAATTTGCTTCACACCCCATGCTGGGGGAGGCAAGGCCGAGGCCGCAACTGCTGCACATGCCACTCGGTCAGGCCGGAAATGGGGACGCCAGCCGCCACCCAATCACAACATTATGTTTAGAGGGGAGCAACCCTACAAGACACCTTCGCCGGAAGTTAAAGGAGTCCAAATCCCTCCTCCGTCAGGTCTATACAGCAAGACTGAGGGCAAGACAGTCCCTTCATTCCTTGAATTCATGAAGATGCCAAAGGGGAAGCAGCCTTGTCAGGAGGCTAACCTTACGCCCGGGGTCATTCACCCGCAGCCAGCGCAATCTACTGAGGATGCAAATGCAGATGGGGCTTGCCCTACAGCAGCTAATAAAGAAGACCCGCCAGTCGATACCAGTCAAGAGGGTGCCGAGTCCGAGGAAGGCGAAGCAGGTCCGTTAGGGCCCGCAAATCAAACCCTTTCCAAGCCCAGATGGGCTGAAGAGATGAAGCTCTCCAATGTCCGGGCTGGAAGCCGAATAATGAAGTTGCTCAAGAAGCTCCCTGCTCGATTTACGATCTGGGAAATTCTCTCTTTGAGTGAAGAGACTCGACAGGCGATCATCACTGCTCTGCAGACGCCTGCTCATTTTGAAGCCTGCATAGCTGAGGCTATACCAGAAGCCAGTATGACCTTCTCTCCAGAAGACATGCTACTACCTACTGCCAGTCACAACAGGCCGCTATATATGAAAGGGCACCTGAACGGAAGAGAACTGAACTGGATTCTGGTTGATCCTGGTGCAGCAGTCAACACCCTGCCATATAGAATATACGAGAGGTACCACTTTAATGTGCATCTCGAGAAAGTCGGGGATATGCGTATCGCTGGCTTCAACCAAAAGTGTGAAGTATCTATGGGAGTGGCAGAGTTCACACTGACCCTGGCAGATTTCACTACAACGGTGCAGTTTCATATCATTGACTCTCGCACCTCTTACAAAGCACTGCTCGGCCGCCCATGGCTGCATGAAAATATGGTGGTGCCCTCCACGCTCCACCAATGTATCAAATACAGCCTCCAGGGGAAGGAGGAGAGGATATTTGCTGACATCCACCCATTCGAGGTGTTTGAATGTCACTTGGCGGATGCCAACCTATATACGGGATCTCCCCGGAAGGTTTCTGAAGATGGAGCCCCCGTAGGGGCATCGAAGAATAAATCGGGTGACGGTTGGTATCCACCACCGCCGCGCGGATATGTCAAGCCGAAGGTGGTTTCCCACATCACGGCTTCTGGAAATGTCGGCAGGGTGACACCCCCAGCATTATACCCCAAAGCTAAGGAAGTGCATGTTGATCGACAGCACAACCGCATCGGAGTCCCGGCCGGCCTCACCAAGCCAGTCTCCAGCCTTAATGATCCCACTGTCGAACCTTTCAAAGCCTGGGAGGTGACACAAGAAGATGGGCCCAGTAGCTTGTTTTATACAGCTGAGGAGCATCCCACTCGGGAGGACACAGACTGCAGCCTCCCTGAGGATCTAGCCAACCCGCGGGTTCCTGTTCAGGGCCTGGCATTTACCACTGATCGGACGGCCAGGATGTTTCAAAAGCAACACATCCCTCCCGATCAACCTCAAAAACGCAAGGAAGCTTTCCAGAAGATGTGGTATCCTGCAAATCTGGATAAAGAAATGAGACGTGTCTCTCAACATCCGGGTCTGGGCTTCACCCTGGAAGACTACTATTACAGTGGGCGGTACGAGGTGGACACCATCTCCACCTTCTATCCAGCTGAAGATAGCCCTCTGGGGGCAACCTTTGATGAATATCCGGCGGAAGCAGAGCATGCTGAATTGGCTCTACCCGGGAATCAACAAATGGAGACCTTGATCTCCTGCCGATGCTGGGAGCAGGTCCGTCCTGAAGAAGCGGCCTTTCAAGCCGAATTTGATACGGCTAGCAGCAGCGAAGCCGAAGATACTCAAGAAGCAGAAGTCTCTCCCTCCGCAGGGGTCATACTAATGGCAACTTCAACATCCTTTCTGCCAGTCAACGAAGACTCGGTTTACTCCAATCAAGGGGAGCCGGCTACTAGAAAAGATAAAGCCACTTCTGCGGGAGATTCAACTGTCCCAGAAGGCGAGACTCCCTCAACTTCTGCTACAAATCCAATATGCTGTCTGAGTCCGGCGGCAAACAACTACTGGCCTGTCATGGCTGCAACCTCATCTACAAGCACTGAAGCTGTTCTCTCACCCTCGGGAGCTGCAACGACAACGGATATGTCAATAGATCCATCCACACTGTCGCTAGCACAAGAAGCAAGAGGACCCCATGAAGCTCTGGCAGTGTCTGACGAGGAAGTCAAAGTACTCGACCCTCAAGATGGTATTCCAGACTTCGTTGACCTCCAGCTGGCACCTCCGAAGATAGAAGACGGAGGCCAAGCCACAGTCGATGAACTAATAGAAGTCAACTTGGGAGATGAGGAGGACCCTAGGCCCACCTTCCTCAGTGCCCAACTATCCCCAGAAGAACGGGAGCTGTACATCCAACTGCTGCTAGAATACCGGGATTGCTTCGCCTGAACTTATAAAGAGATGCCAGGTCTAAACCCTGCTGTCTCACAACACGAGCTAACAATCAGCCCCGAAGCCGAGCCGATGAAGCAGCCACCGCGGCGTATGAGGCCGGAGCTCATCACCCGAATCTGTGCTGAAGTTGACAAGCTCATTGATGTGGGATTTGTTGAAGAAAATCAGTACACCACATGGCTGGCGAATATCGTCCCTGTGAAAAAGAAGAATGGATAGATCCGGATTTGTCTTGACTTCCGAGATCTAAATAAAGCCTGCCCTAAAGATGATTTCCCGGTACCAATAACCGAGGTCATGATCGATGCTACAACCGGCCATGAAGCCCTGTCGTTCATGGATGGGTCTTCCGGCTACAATCAGATTTGGATTGCGGAGCATGACCGGGTCCATACGGCTTTCCGAACTCCTAAAGGCATTTATTATTACAAGAGAATGCCATTCGGACTGAAAAATTCTGGCGCAACCTATCAGCGCGCAATGACCAAAATATTTGATGAATTGCTCTACCACAAGGTCGAGTGCTACATAGATGATCTGGTGGTCAAAACCAGAAGAAAACAAGATCATCTGCAAGACCTCCGGATTATTTTTCAGAGGCTGAGGCAGCATGAGCTAAAAATGAACCCTATGAAATGTGCGTTCGGAGTGTCGAACGGAAAATTCTTGGGCTTCATCATCCGATATCGGGGAATCGAAATAGACCCCGCAAAGATCAAGGCGATTCAGGAGTTACCTCCACCTAGGAACATCTCCGAGCAGAGGTCACTACAGGGCCGCCTGGCTTATATCCGGCGGTTCATTTCCAATTTGTCAGGGCGATGCCAGCCTTTTCACAAGCTGATGATGAAAGATGTTCCCTTTTATTGGGATGAAGATTGCCAGACAGCCTTTGACAAGCTAAAAGACTATCTGAAGACTCCTCCAGTATTGGGCGCATCGGTGAAAGGACGGCCGTTGATACTGTATATAGTAGCTACACATAATTCTCTGGGGGCAATTCTGGCCCAGAACAATGAAGAAGGGAAAGAACAAGCCCTCTATTACCTCAGTCGGAGACTGGTCAGAACTGAAGAGAAATATACTTATATTGAGAAGATCTGCCTGGCACTAGTCTTCGCAGTCAAAAAACTCCGACATTATATGTTGTCGCATGAAATCAGCTTGGTGTCCAAGGAGGATCCCCTGAAATATATTATGTCCCAGCCGGCACTCAAAGGCCGCCTAGGCAAGTGGGCAGTAATCCTTATGGAGTTTGATGTCTCCTACGTACCGCGCAAGGCCATCAAAGGTCAAGCTATTGCAGACTTCTTTGCTGAACATCCGATACCCGGGGAAAGCCCGTGGGAACCGGAACTTCCCGAGGATGAAACCCTAGAAGTCGCCCAAGTACAGCCTTCCTCATGGCAGCTATACTTTGATGGCGCTTCCAGAATTGACACCTCTGCTACCGGGTCATCCAGGGTCAGAGCAGGGGCAGGTATAGTCCTGAAATCCCCAGAAGGAGAAGTGGTGCATACTTCCTGCTCCATAAACAAACAATGCACAAACAATGAAGCAGAATATGAAGCCCTGATAATCGGGTTGCAGATTGCTCTGTCCATGGGAATTCAGATGCTGGAAGCATTCGGAGACTCCATGCTAGTTATAAAATAGCTGGAAGGAGAGTTCGAGGTACGACAACAAGAGCTCCTCCCCTATCACCAGTTGGCAACTCGCCTGATGTCAAGATTTTACTTCATCAGCGTCAAGCACATCAATCGAGGCCGGAATGCTCAGGCGGACGCCCTCGCTAAGTTGGCTAGTTCATTGGCAGTCCCGCCAGACACAAGCCTGAATATAATAGTAATCAACCGCCGACAAGTCCCCAGCGTAATTGAGGTCCCGATCGACGAACAAGAGATGGAAGTAGCAGTCATCGAAGGGGTTCAGCAGCCCGACTGGCGAGAGCATCTCCTACGCTAGTTTCAACACCAGCAACTTCCAAAAGAAAAGGAACAGAGAATGAAGCTCCTGAGGATCAAAGATTCTTACGAGATGAGAAGCGGGACCTTGTTCCGAATTATGGCAGATGCCCGAAGGAAAGTCCTACTCCGTTGCTTGTCTTCAGCAGAGGCGAGACAGGTGATGCAAGAAGTTCATGCAGGATCAGCTGGAGCACACCAGGCTGGCCCGAAAATGAAAATTGAGATAAAGAAGCTGGGTTATTATTGGCCCACTATGTTTAATGATTGTTGCAAATTTGCCAAGGCTTGTCAGAAATGTCAAGAACACGCTAATGTGGCGAGGAGACCACCAGTGCCACTGCATCCCACTCTACCAAGTTGGCCGTTTGCTCAATGGGGCACGGACGTGGTAGGACCGCTACCAGCATCTTCATCAGGGTGCAAATACATCTTAGTAGCTACAGACTATTTCTCCAGATGGGCGGAGGCAGTAGCACTAAGAGATGTGACCGGAGAACTAGTTGCAAGATTCTTCCGGCAGAATGTAATATTCCGGTTCGAGATCCCCAGCCGAATCATCTCTGACAATGGTAGTCATTTTAGAAACCAGAAGGTTTATCGGCTAGCCGAAAAATACAAAATTGACTGGAGGACATCGTCCCCCTACAACCCTCAAGCCAACGGACTCGCAAAAGCCTTTAACAAGACACTGTGCACGTTACTGGCAAAGACTGTCAAGTCTAACAAAAAGGATTGGGAAGAAAGGATGTACGAAGCACTTTGGGCTTATCGTACTGTCTACAAGACCCCAACCGGCTGTTCACCTTTCTCCCTTGTCTATGGGTCGGAAGCTGTAGTGCCGATTGAACTTGAAGTTCCTTCATTGCGAGTTGCCATCCAGCACGGATTAGTCAGTGATGAGCAGACCAATGCAGAAAGAAGATTGGAAGAGCTCACTGAGCTCGAAGGAAAACGCCTCCGGGCGCAACAAAACATCCAACTCTACCAAGCTCGCATGGCCCGCGCTTTTGACAAGTTGGTCAAGGGTCGAGAGTTCAAGAAAGGAGACCTGGTGATGGTCAAAAGAAGAGAAGTGATGGCCTCTAACCCCAAAGGGAAGCTGGTCGAAAACTGGGTCGGACCGTATGTTATCCGCCGAGTATATGAAGGGGGTGCCTACGTCCTTGTAGACCACAAAGGAGTCATCCAGTTCTCTCCCCTCAACGGAAAACACATTAAGCTGTATCATGCGGCGCAGCCGACACACCCCGAGTGATCGATCGGAACACCTTTTCCTTGGCTAGTGGCACTCCGCCCTAACCGAGCTACCTCCCCCTTGGTTAGCAGCACTCCGCCCTAACCGAGCTACCTTTCCCTTGGTCTAGTGGCACTCCGCCCTAACCAAGCTACCCTTTCCTTGGCTAGTGGCACTCCGCCCTAACCGAGCTACCTTCCCCTTGGTTAGCGGCACTCCGCCCTAACCGAGCTACCTTCTCCTTGGTTAGCGGCACTTCGCCTTAACCGAGCTACCATTTCCTTGGCTAGTGGCACTCCGCCCTAACCAAGCTACCCTTTCCTTGGCTAGTGGCACTCCGCCCTAACCGAGCTACCTTCCCCTTGGTTAGCGGCACTCCGCCCTAACCGAGCTACCTTTCCCTTGGTCTAGTGGCACTCCGCCCTAACCGAACTACCCTTTCCTTGGTTAGCGGCATTCCACCCTGATCGAGCTACCCTTTCCTTGGTCTAGTGGCACTCCGCCCTAACCAAGCTACCCTTCCCTTGGCTAGTGGCACTCCGCCCTAACCGAGCTACCTTCTCCTTGGTTAGCGTCACTCCGCCTTAACCGAGCTACCCTTTCCTTGGCTAGTGGCACTCCGCCCTAACCGAGCTACCTTCCCCTTGGTTAGCGGCACTCCGCCCTAACCAAGCTACCTTCTCCTTGGTTTAATGGCACTCCGCCTGAACCGAGCTACCTTCTCCCTTGGTTAGCGGCATTCCGCCCTAATCAAGCTACTTTTCCTTGGTTAGCGGCATTCCGCCCTAATCAAGCTACTTTTCCTTGGCTAGCGACTCTCCGCCCTAATCAAGCTACCTTTCCTTGGTTAACGGCATTTCACCCCGATCAAGCCACCCTCTCTCGGTTCGCATTCCGAATAAAGAAAGAGGAAGAAAAGAAAGAAGTCAAAATAAAAATGGGGTTAAAAATAGAGATACCCCGCCGGACTTGCTCCCATATCGGGACAAGTGCAAAAATAGCTATAACCCGGCTGTCGCGAAAACCCGAAAGGGCGTCACAGGCAAAATCGGGTACCCCGCCACGTGAAAACCCGAAAGGGCGCGTGGGCAAAAGCAAGAGGGGGCTGGCTTCGGCGAAAACCCGAAAGGGCGCCTGAGTCGGTAAAGTGGTAATTTCCCAAATGCCTCTCCTATCCTCCACCCAATAAAACTCCGAAAGGGACGATCATCAAAGTCCCGCCGGAAATCCTTTAACACATCATTTTCGACCCTCGTCATCATCGGCGAGATCGGTCGACCTCTACCCTCAACTTGGACCCTACGTCCCTGTTGACAACCCCATCCTTGTTTCGGTAGTGATATATGCCGACGAACAAATCCTTTTCGACCCCCGTCATCCTCGACGAGATCGGTCGATCTCTACCCTCAACTTGGACCTTACATCCCTGTTGACAACCCCATCCTTGTTTCGGCAGTAGCATACGCCGACGAATAAATCCTTTTCGACTCTCGCCATCATCGGCGAGAACGGTCGATCTCTACTCTTGAACTTGGATCCCACATCCTTGTTAATAAGCCACGTCCTTGCTTCGACATTTAACCAGTGTCGACGAGATAAACCTAAGACCAACCCTTGTCCTCATCGACAAGGATGGTCAGCGTTCCCGCGGTCCAGTTCTTCTGAATCTCGAATTCAAAAACAAAAAAAAAGATAAAAAAAAAGAAGGAAAAGAAATTGGGGTTAAAAATAAAGATACCACGCCAGACTTGCTTCTATATCAGGTCAAGTGCAAAAATGGCTATAACCCAGCTGTGGCGAAAACCCGAAAGGGCGTCGCAGGCAAAATCGGGTACCCCGCCGCGTGAAAACCCGAAAGGGCGCGTGGGCAAAAGCAAGAGGGGGCTGGCTTCGGCGAAAACCCGAAAGGGCGCTTAGGTCAGTAATGTGAATAAAAATGAATGGTGAATAGTGATGAACCATCCGTCGTCCAAAGGCCATTTCGAGGTCGGGGCGAGGGTCTTCATCTGATATCCCACTTACACACGTCTAGTGTCTATATCCCTTTCGACCCTTGTCACCATCGGCAAGATCGGTCGCTACCTATCCGGTTCTTGTCACCATCGGCAAGACCGTCTATCCCTTTCGACCCTTGTCACCATCGGCAAGATCGGTCGCTACCTATCCAGTTCTTGTCACCATCGGCAAGACCGTCTACCCCTTTCGACCCTTGTCACCATCGGCAAGATCGGTCGCTACCTATCCGGTTCTTGTCACCATCGGTAAGACCGTCTACCCCTTTCGACCCTTGTCACCATCGGCAAGATCGGTCGCTACCCTATCCGGTTTTTGTCACCATCGGCAAGACCGTCTATCCCTTTCGACCCTTGTCACCATCGGCAAGATCGGTCGCTACCCTATCCGGTTTTTGTCACCATCGGCAAGACCGTCTATCCCTTTCGACCCTTGTCACCATCGGCAAGATCGGTCGCTACCTATCCGGTTCTTGTCACCATCGGCAAGACCGTCTACCCCTTTCGACCCTTGTCACCATCGGCAAGATCGGTCGCTACCCTATCCGATTTTTGTCACCATCGGCAAGACCGTCTATCCCTTTCGACCCTTGTCACCATCGGCAAGATCGGTCGTAACCTATCCGGTTCTTGTCACCATCGGTAAGACCGTCTACCCCTTTCGACCCTTGTCACCATCGGCAAGATCGGTCGCTACCCTATCTGGTTTTTGTCACCATCGGCAAGACCGTCTACCCCTTTCGACCCTTGTCACCATCGGCAAGATCGGTCGCTACCCTATCCGATTTTTGTCACCATCGGCAAGACCGACTACCCCTTTCGACCCTTGTCACCATCGGCAAGATCGGTCGCTACCCTATCCGGTTTTTGTCACCATCGGCAATACCGTCTACCCCTTTCGACCCTTGTCACCATCGGCAGGATCGGTCGCTACCCTATCCGGTTTCTGTCATCATCGGCAATACCGTCTACCCCTTTCGACCCTTGTCACCATCGGCAAGATCGGTCGCTACCCTATCCGATTTTTGTCATCATAGGCAAGACCGTCTACCCTTTCGACCCTTGTCACCATCGGCAAGACCGGTCGCTACCCGTTCTCGGTTCTGGCCGTTCTCGGCAGGACCGTGTATCCATCAGTTTCACTATGCCCTCCTAAGTCCCCCAAACTCTTGGCCGGCATAAGCCGTTTCTAGTCTCGAGAAAAGTCACGGCGCGGTGGAGTGAACACCTCACCCCTTCCCTGAAGGCGTGAGTGCTCTCCTGCCCTAGTGACCCATACACTCGGACTAAAATCAACGGGCAAATGAAAAGAAAAATGACAAGATGGAGTCTTCATTCAAAATCAGGACGGAGATTTTTCATTACTATGAAGTAAAAAGCACATGATTACATGGGCCATGCCCTGGAATACATAAGGTGCATTAAAAGGGAGCACATAAAGAAAAGAGACTACGGCAAAGGGCGTCGGAAGATGTCCTCCAGCACAGGAATACCCAGGGAGGGATGACGGATCAGTTCTTGCAATCTGAACTCGGTGGCCTCCAGCTCGGATAGCTTCATCTCCAGGGAAGCAGCTTGTCCTTCAGCCATCTCAGCATCCTCAACCTTTTGGACCCCCAGGCGATCTACTTCTTCAAGTTCAGCCTCTATCCTAGAAAGTTCGGCCCGCAATGCCGTCATCCGGGCCGTCAGGGAGCTCCGGCGTTGTAAAGAGGCGTTGGCTTCGTCCCTCGCCCTCGCCGCGGTCTCTTGCAGAGAAATAAGGGCCGTCTTGTTTTCAGCCCGCTCCAATGATATGGCCGCCAGCTGGTCAGCTGCCTCCCGGCCCAAGAACTCCCTCCGGTTCACATACTTCAGGAGCAAGATTACCCGCGGAGTCCAGTCGTCCATGGGACAACCGAGGGCCAGCAGCGAGCGGGACAGATGCTCTATCAAGCCCCTCAGCTGAATATAAGTTAAATCCCTACTGGCTGTTACGGTCTACTGGAGGGTCCCCAGGAACTGCCACACGACATCACTCGAGGACTGAAGACCAAGTGGCGACGTCTCGGGTAGTTCGAACTCTACTCTGCCATCCACGGTAGCCCATATATCATCAGCCGTCCCAGAGGATGACGACGGCATAAGCTGCAGCCCACTAGCACTGGGAACAACCACACCGGTAGATGCGGTGGCTAGATCCTCAACAATAACAATCTCCTTGCCGGCCCCCTGGGATGGGAGTCCAACAAGAACCTCGAGCACCGAGGACGTCCGTCCCTCAATAATCTCCCCGGCTTCTATCTCAGCAGAGCCACCCTTCTCCAGAACTGACTGCTGTGCAGCCTCCTTTGGCGGAGAATCTCCGGCTACTGCCGAACTATCAACTTCCACAAGCGCTCCGGGACCAACTGGAACCATCGCTGCTGCATGATCCTTTGGGTACCGCAATGCGATGGGCCGTAGGACGGACGGGAAAGTTGCCTGGCCTGTTCCCAGGGCCGGGAGTGGTATCTGCACCGTCATAGTTGACAGCGCCACCTCAGTCTGCATCGGAGATATATATACAGTTAAAACCTGGCTAGAAGAAGGAGAAAAGAAGCATGGTAAGCATCGGTCCTGGATAGGTCCTTACCTCGGCCGGGACTAAGCTCAAATCTTTAAGAGCAGCTCCCCCAGCGCCAGCCTCCTCACCCGTAAGCGATAATGACGGCACAGGATCGCCCCATGATAATCGGGCCGGGCTGAAAGTCGGATAGTCACTCTCATAGGCCGACGACACCCCAGCATCGTCGGTCTCAAAATCAAGCGGTGATGGCTCCTCGTCACTGGAGCCGCCACCATAATCTACATGCTCAGAGGAGGAAGACCCCTCTGCTCTCTCAGGACGCTCCGCCGTCGAAGCAGGAGCCTCGCCAGCAGGAGCATCACCCTCGGCGGAAGCTTTCCCGGTGCTCTCCACACCAAGGGCAGCAATAGATGATACCTCGGGGGCGGGCTCTCCCTGCCCCGAGGGGACCACCTCCTCTGCGCTCTCCGAGCCCGGAAACAATGGTGGTTGTATATCGACTACAATTCACAGCAAAAAAGGGGTCAAGGCGGCTGAAGATACGAAGATTTGCGTTGCTATCGCAACTAAACTATAGATTACCTTCCATCTCCCGCCAGGGTGTTGGAGAGGGCAGATCCCTTTCTACGGGAGCAGTGGGGACTTCCTCTGCCCCGTCCCTAGCCGCTACATCTACCGTCGCCTCCGATCCAACGACCGCGGCAGCTGTATCGGCAACTGTCAGCATGGGCCACCCCAAGCGGTCGAAACAAGCTAATGCACTCTGAAGAAAAGAAGAGCCTACCTTCGGCCACTAGCCCTTGTGCGCAAGAAGCCTCAAACTCTTCAAAAGATACAACAGGAGGAAGGACGGTTGCCGATTCCTTCTCTGCAGCTTTCTTCCGGCGCGCCCGTGTCACTCGGGTCACCGCCGCTTTTGCCTTCCCGACGGCCTCCCGTAGTTGGGACCTAGTCCTCTTCCTCGAATCTCCAGGAGGTAGTGGCGTTGTGGTCGGGGCCGGCTCAGGAACTTCAAAATATGCCGGCTTTTTGGCTTTTATGATCAGCTCCCTGAAGTGTCGGGTCTCCTCCGAAGTCGGTCGGACTGTATACGCACAAGGGTGAGAATGACACAACCACAATGAAAGGAAAAAGCTGGCCGAAGGGCCTGAAGGAAAAGATAGAACTTACTTGCCGGTCCCGTGTAAAAGGGGAAGAGAGGCCAATAAAATAGCGATGGCGTCTTGTCCCTCGAAGCCGCCTCGCGAATGAGCCAGCATAGATCCCCGATCTTTTCGCTCGGCTCAGCTAGCAACGCCAGGTCCTCGTGTCCACGGGAGGACAGCAGATAATACAGACTCAGGTGGTCCAGCCCCCACCTGTCTGCATATTTGAAGGAGATCTGAAGAGGATGGTCCAGTATGGCTTCACTGGGGCTACCCACCGAGAGGCCATGAGACCGAAGGAGTGCGAACAGCCAGGGGGTGTTGGCATATAAGTCAGCCCGCCTGTCCTCTTTGCGAATGAAAGCCCGGTAGGGATACAACCTGTCCACCTCGGGACGCCAGTCAGCCACGGCCGCGATGGGCTCCTCTACTGGCAAAGGGAGTTGCTGGAGAATCACCCTCTCACTGCTTACCCGGCATAAACCCCGAAGGGTCTTCACATAATCATCCTTGTTGATCGGGGGCAGCTTCAGCTCAACTTTCATCTTGCGGCCTTTTACGAGCTTGCGGGCCTCTAGATAGGCCTTCACGTCCGTATTAGTCCAAGATTTCAACTTCTTCAAATAAGAAGCGTCAATATCAAGAACTGGCTCCGGCTGGGAAGCTAAGAACCTGTGCTCCGCCACGGCCCAGCACTCTCTCCGGGAGGTCCTGTAAAATCCCGTCCGCGCGTTCCACCACTTGACGTATTCAGGAGTGACGCGAGGGAACCGTGCGGGGGCGGGCACCCGGAAAGAAACGTCTTCGCGACGATGGAAAAAGTCCCACCATATTCGGGCGTCATCATTGGACGTTTGCCCGGCCCTGTGCCTGTTGGGCAATGCAAATTGCGAAGAGGAATGTGGAATCTGCTGGTCGTAGCCAAAGTTCCGACTGAAACGGAACGGGTAATACGGCTCCAGCCACGGAATGCCGCTCTTGCGAAATACGTGGACACTAGGCCTGATGGCCAGTGCCCAATCAACCAACTCCGGCTCCAGAATAGGCCTGGTATAATTGGCCTGGGAAATCGGATGGATGTACTCCTCAGTTTCAAAGAGCTTGCATTGCCTCGTCCTGTTCGTCAACGGGCTCAAGTGAGTAGCTAAGCTCCAGAAATGAAGAACCCCGGGCGAGTCCACGGGAAGACGGGTCAATTTACCCGAATGGCATAGAGTTGCTCCGCTAGCGATGATGGCTCGGCACTTGCAAACTCTATCATGCGCGGGACCAGAGGAACTGCTTGTAACGCCCGAGGAGCTGCCTCCGGGAACAGGGTGCAGACCCAAGCATTAAAGAAATGTAACGGACCAACCGTCCGAAGGCTTCTGGGGAGGCGCGTCTTGTGCAAGTCTCCCAACATCTTGTAAACGAGGCACAGGGCCACTGGGCAAAGAGACAGCTTGGTACCCCAAGCCATAAGACAGGCTGGATATATGGCTTCCGCCCTGATCACGCTCTTGTCGCCTTGAGGGAGAGCAAAGGAACAAAGCCAATAAACCAAATATGCAGCACAATGAGTCACTGCATCAACACCAGTAGGGTTTGGGTTTTCCCCCTGCCCTCCTCTCGAAGAAAATGACGAAGCGGCCTGGCGTCGTATCCTCTTCTTCCGCTTCTGGGCCACCGGTGCTATCGGAGGAAAATCTTCATACTTGTTCTTCCCCTGGAAGAAATATTGAAGCCAAGCGCCCATCTGCACTCTTCGTTTCTCACCCGGCTTTCGAGCTTCTCTCGTGTCTTGCGACGAATGGAAGAGGGTGCGATATGCCTTCATTAGATATCGATAGGCGTAGCCCGCCATATACCGACCGTCACCGTCGGTCTGGTCCTTCAACCAGTCGGGCCAACAAACCTCTTCATACGGCTCTCCATCAATGGGCAGGCCGCTGAGCTGAGATAGACTCCACAAGTCTAAGGAGGTCTCCCCCTCTGAAGTATAGAAGGTGTTGTATTCAGGGCAAAACACCTCGATCATGCCACAACACAAGCCTCGGGAAATCGGGTACCGATATCTTGAAGCGTACACGCTGTGATATACACCAGCTCTGGTCAAAAGAGGAGCATAATGATGCAGCACATAGTCTGTGAATTCCACTGCTCCGGGCCTGAATGCGTGGGCGTCTGTAACTTTCAACTCAGCAAACCACCCCACGGAGATCTGGTGCTTGAAGCGAATCGCCAAGCAATCCAGCAAGAATGACTCATCTCTATATCCCCATCTCAACGGGGCAAGGAATAAACCAAAGATCGGCTTCTCCCGATCTACTCTGCCCGCGGAGTCATTCCACCGAGCAGGTACAAATTCGGGAGCTCTGGTCAACAGTCCGTCTGCCGGAGCCAGGTCTTGCAGCCCCAGCACAACGCTCCACTTCCTGACCTCCCCGGGAGATAGATGGGTCTTCCCCGCTTCACACATTCGGCCAAGCTGTCTCTCTCCACCAGCAGAGCCTGCTCGACCTTCCGGACGGCGAACACATCCCGCTTCCCCTGAAGATTGAAGCGCCGAAGAAGGGACATCAGGTGCTTGTCCTTGGGATAATCCTTCCGGGTCACACCCTCTCTATTATAATGGGAAGAGTCGCCCCCGAGAATAAGGAGACGACCGGTGTCTACAGTGTCCGTCTCCGAATCCGAAGACTCTGCAACTATGGCCACCTGGCCGTGCCCCCAGTCGAGAGAATTAACATTCTCCCATGTCACCACGGCACGAGAGGAAGAGCTGGATGCCATGACAGCTGCAAAAAGAGCATATCAAACAAAAAAACAACGTCAGGAAATGGCTAATCAAAGGCAAACTTCTGACAAAATTTCGGCAGAGTCTCCCCAGCACAGGGAATTGCCGAAGAAAAGTGGGAACGCGTCCACTGAGGAACGATCCCTAAAAAGCAGCCATCGGCATTACACCGAGGCCAGAGGAACACCCGGGGAAACAGCTCCGAGGGCAAGCCCTGCTAGAAGCCTCCCGGGGCCCAAAGAAAGGCTTTTGAAACCCAAACTGACGGCACCTCCACTCACCCGAAGGAAGAAACCGCCGCTCTCGGCGCCGAAGAGAGGGAAGAGAGAGAAAAAAATTTGGGCAAATGAGGGATGAAGAAGAAAAAAAGAAGGCGAAAGCCTTATATGGAGGAGGCCCCCCTCCGTTAGCGAAAGGCGCGCCGGTAAAAGGCGCGCCGGGTCAAAGCGGGAAGCCAACAGTCGCGCCAGATTAAAGCCCAAGGGTCACAGGCCGCGCCGTATTAACGTCTGAACGGTGCCGGGTCAACGCCCGTGCCGAATTAAAGGCCATCCCAGGTGCCCGCCAATCAAAGGGGAGGTCAGTCCGGGTGAAATACATCCGTCGCCCCTGCTACACTCGTGCCTTGCTCGCAACACCCATGTCTGGGGGCACCTAAAACATGATCGTCGGCGACCAAGCCATAAGGACGAATGACCCGGCCCACCGAAGTACGGAAGCCGATAAAGATCAACATATTGAAGATTTCTCAAGCCGCCAGAGCCTCGAGTCATTCCGTACAGACACGGGGACTTCACCTCAGGGGAGCCGAGACAAGCTCACAACCAACCGGCAGTGCAACCAAGCCTGCCTAATGAACCGGCATCGACTCTGTCATGCCGCATACACCACATCCGTTGTCCGATCAAGGATGATGGTCTATCCGGTGATCCCCCACCAAATGAAGAGGTTCTCCTAAGGACGAAGGAGTTCCCCCGGCTCTCCAGCACGGAGGACCGAAAGCTCTGGCGGCGGAAGATCCCGATCACCCGACATGGGTGCGGCTTCCTGCCAAGATGGGCCCATTAGCGGCCGAATGATCACCCAGCTCGGGTGGAGCTATCCCTGGTGTTGTCACGCCTTCCGAGAAGCCTCGGAAATGAGCCAGGCCAAGCTAACGGCATGGGTCAGAGAGCTAAAGGCCGTGTGCCCGCAGAAAACCCGTGCGAGCAGTCTAAAGCAATCTATGCACCTCGAGAATGGCCGTACGCCAATCTAGGAGCTTCGACAGATCATATCGCCGAAGCCTTAGTAAGCAGTGGCAGAGTACATGTTCACGATGGCCCCCGGAATTATCCCCGAGTTCATTGCCTGGCTTGAAGCGTACAAGAAGCATTAGCCCGGCGTGCCTTAAACCGGCGCGCCCCCCACTCAATACCCTTAAACCAGCGCCCCCTTTCCTTCAGCCCTTAGCCCGGCGCGCCCCTTACCTCCAGCTCTTATCCCGGCGCGCCCCCCTACCTTCCGCCCTCTTCCCGGAGCGCCAGTTACCCTATCGAATGGCGCCTTAAACCGGTGCGATAAGTTGATGAAGACTTCCCCGGCGCGCCAAAAGCTCACGCCGGATGAAGAGCCTCCAACCTGTTATATATAGGGGCGAGGTTCGATTGAAAGAAAAGGCTGGAAGGCTCTGGGCTCTCAGAGAAAGAGAAAAAGAAAAGGGTGAGGCAACTGCGAAACGAGAGAGTCTTCTTCCTTTCTCGGGATACACAGAGAGGGAGGGTTTTTCTTCTCTGAAGGGGCGACCGTCGGCCTGCATCGACGATACTCTATTTTTTTTTTTGAGGAACAGGTGGGCAGGGGCCGTTCCTATTCCTGCTTTTCGCATTTCTTTTCCTTTTCCTCTAAGCTTCTATACATCGAATGTAAGCGATGGAGGGGAGGGGCGACGATGATATGAGTCGATTCCCCTCCCCCCTTCTTCGTGATTTCTTCTGCCATCTTCTCTCTGTTATTGTGACCTGGGCGTCCTCTGCTTCCAAATATCGTTAAACGGCAACCAAGCAATGGTGCCGGAATTGTAATCTCGCCGTGCGAATGTCAAATCCTCCCTGTCTTAGGGATGGTGATATGTATGCATGCCTGTGGATGCTTGAATCAATAAATTGGAGGAACGATCTCCCCTTTCTCTATCTTTATTTATACTGATACGTGCGTCAGGATTCTTCTCTGCATAGGGCCGATTCCGGTTTCCTCGAGATGCATATTATGCCCCGAATCACCGCGGGCTACAGAAACACCCCTCCCCGGGGGCTCTCTTGCGTTTCATTTCTTTCATGTTTAGTTCAAGGGCTTTGCATCCCTTTCTCCTCTCGGATGGAGCCGTGCCTCTGCATGCACCTTTGTCCCCTTGAGTATTGTTGTCTAACTGTTCGAACATATGTCCCTGCCGAGGGTCTGTCTAACTTAGGCCTTTATCATTTGTTCTTCGTGGCCATTCGCATCGTTCCGAGATTTCCTCGTCACTCCGATCATCCGGGGAGGGGGACATTCCCCTTTTAGTTCCTGCAGTTGCCGGGCGACCGAGGGCCCTACCTCTCCATGGTGGGCGTCTTCCCGAAGCCATGGCTAATAATGAAGGGGAGCCTGGGTCAACGGACTCAACCCCGACAGACCAAGGCCCGATCGAGATCATGGGGTGTGCGCTCCTTGTAGGCTAGTCCTTGGAGTCCCACTCTCCTAATGGTCAGTCCCTCCATGGGACGAATCACTGACTACGAGTCCTTCATCCCTCGTAGGCTAGCCCTCGGGGTGTCGTCCTCATCATCAGTGACTTCGCCCTTCTATTTCTTCCCCCATGGAGCTTTGGTGCCCCTAGCAGGCTTGTCCTCGGGGTATCCTATCCAGTGGGGTATGCTGGCCGCCTTTGGGCAGACCGGTGATTTAGGGGCTTGCTCCATTAGTGAGTATGACCCCGATCCTCCCCTGCAACTCTGTTTGTTCAGGGGAGATGCTGTCAAATTTTCGACAGACTCTAGATAATTATGTCAATAAAATGATCGCTCCAAATCGAATCAACTCAGTGCTCGAGTATGAACCTCGCACTGACCTCCCCATCATTTCCAGAAAGCCATGGACTCCAAACAAACAATCGTTTGGCCCAAACAACTTAAGAAAGGGTCCCATGAAGTCTAACAAACTTAAAAAGTTCATAATTCAACAAAACAGGTTTAATACGGCGCGGTCTTAACCGGCGCGCCCTAAAACGGCGCGGTACCCCCCCCCCCCGCGCCGGATTAACCCCACACTCATTTCCTTAAAAAATTTCCTTGCGACTTTCCAGCGCGCCCTAAACCGGCGCGCCCCAACTCTCTTGCGCGCCGTCTCAACTGCATGAAGACTGCGCCGTATTAGCCACTATGCCTACGCTTTATCGCGCCGTATAAGTTTTCTTACATAGTCACGCCGGTTTTGAAACCTTGTGCCGCTCTAATGGTCTATTTACCCCGGGGCAAGCCTCGCCTCTCGGGGGCAATGTCGACAAGCCGTAGCAGGCATTGAATTGAATAAAGGAGGGTCAAGCGAGCCCGAGTCATGCCGTCATCATACTCACCATCATAATCCGTTAGCATTTCGCTTTCGCTAGCATACTTGTGTTGCTCTCCCTCTTCTCGACGAGGGGTAATAAATATGGGTGATCGTCACCGTCTTCATAACGCTATCTTCATGTTCAATATAATCATGAATGTCTTGTGTGCATGCATGCATAGATCTCCGGGTATATTAAATGGCGTCGGCTAAAAGCCGGATCATGTCTGGCCGGAAGCCCTCGTCACGCGCAATGGTGGTCTCCGGACCTGCGTCCTCCGCCACGTACCCAGGATCCATTTTCCCATTTAACTACGCATCTTTCGCATGATTAATGCTGCATCCTGCCTGTCATTGCTATAATCATCATGTATCTCTTTTAACCCGGCTTCGACAGCCCGATATCTCTACAATTAATCAAAGGTGTTCCCTCCTCGTGGGGGATGTAATTAACGCCATAACCTTTACGGTATGGCGGACTGCTGGTCCCGACCGAACCTCACATTCGCCCGATATGGGTCAGAATGAGCGCACAACAAAATTATCACTCATGTGACTGGCACGCCCGCGTCGTCAATCAGACAGTTGACTACCAGTTAGTTAAATGGTTGATCGATACGCGAATGAAAAGGCAGAAAGAAAGAAAAGGTCGCAAACAAGCTCCCTCACCTCCAGGCCGTGGCTCAGCGCGCCCCATCGGTATGTATAGATGGCTCCAAACCTGCATCCATGCATCATATTAGTGAAGCATTCACCAGCATGATAAAAATAAAAGAAAAGAAAAAGAAAAATGAAAAATGCATACCTGAAGAAAAGGTGAGAAGCCACTGACGGTCGTCTCTCGACCTGTCCCCGTGGACAGGTCGGCCATCATGTGCGCCAGCAGCGCCGCTCCCCAGGCGTAGCTGCCAACTGCCTCCAGGTCCTCGAGTATCCCCAGGAATCGGCAGTTGATGACGTCGCCCTTCGTCCCGAGCAATAGCCTCCCCAGTAGCAGCAGCAAGAACCTCCTCAAGTCTCGGTCTGCTCTCTCCCTGTCAGCCGGGTCCTGGCAGTAGACCGCCCTAGCCCCGTCTATCAACCTCTGCGAAAGTTGCTCTAAGGTCTCCCCGGACCTGTGCCTAGCATTCCCTAAGCCCATCACTGTAGTAAGGTCGGTGCGGAAGATAGTCCTACACTCGCTGGGTGTCTCGTAGACCATCTCTAGCCCTAGCAGCCTCTGGGCGAACTCAGTGTAGTCAGGGTAGGTGATCCCGCTCACAGCCTCACCGTCTACCCTCAACTCGGTGATCCTAGCCACATCCTCTAGGGTGGGAATCATGTGCCCCCATGGCATCAAGAATGCCCGGCTAGTCCTGTCCCATCTCTCCCGTAGAACCTGGATAAGTGGTAGGTCTGGCCTAACTGGCTCTATGCTAAGGAAGGCCCCAAACCCCATAGCATCTACCCTCGCTCTCTGAAACTCGGGGAGGCCATAGTATGCTGCCCGGACCATAACCTAGGAGATCCGTGTCCTCATCAAGCCCTGCATGTAAAGAAAAAGAAAAGAATTTTCACTTAATTATGTTGATTATTCATGCTGAATCTCATTTTGATTGCCTTGGATTATATTGGTGTTTGATTTTAATTAACGACCATCCTCAGGTCGTGGTTTGCTAAATTAGCGCCCCTGAGGAGGGCGTGGTTCTGAGTGTGCTTTGAATTTGCGACCTATCCTAGGTCGTTGTTCATCTAAGAAACGCCTCTAGGTTGGGCGTGATTCTATGGTTAATTTCTGAATTCCTATAAAATATTTCAAGTCACGCCCTTGGGTGGGGCGTTTTCCAAAATGGGTCCGTTAATTAATCAGGAATTAATGAATGGACGACCTCTGGTTTGGTCGTCTGTTGTTGAATTAACGACCCGATGGGAGGCGTTGTTTTCAAGTTTTTCAAAAAAATAAAATAAAAATAATGGCATGCGAAACAAATTCATGGAAAAATATTTGAAATAATTAAAGCATGAATTAACAGCATAATATGAATTTTAATGGGCGACATGCTTTAGGGCGTGTTCTCATGGGGTTAATTATTCTTCAGGAAAATAATTTAATTAACGCGCTTGGGTTGGGCGTGTCATGTTTGAAACGTGACGCCCCTGAGGGCGCCTTCTTTCTGGGTTGCAGGGTTTATACCCGAGGGCTATGAAAATGGCATAAAAATGGAAATAAAAATAAAAAAAATGGAAATTGGGTTTGGGTGCCTACCTTCTTGTGCTTTGGCTCTGTTGGTTGGGGCCGTGGCCGCCGGAGTTGGCCGGGGCGAGGGGTGGCCGCCGCCGTGGCCGGTGGCCCTCCGTCATCTTCATTTTCCTCCTCACTGTCTTCTTCCTCACCGCCATCCTCTCCTTCACCATTGCCTTCTTCATCTTCACCAGCGCCTGCTTCTTCATCGCCGGCCGCCGCCGCTGGAACCTCCTCGGCCGCCGACGGTTCTTCCTCGAGCATCACGAGGGGAGCTTCTTCCTCGCCGTGGGCATCATCGCCCAAGTCTACCACTTCAGGGGCCGCCACCCTCTGGCGTTTCAAACCTCTGCCGGCCATAGCTTAGGGTGTAGAAGGGTGTAGAAGGGAGAGAGATAGAGAGAGAGATTGAGAGAGATTGGGGGAGGGGGTTCTCGGTTAGGGTTGCAGAAGAAAGAGAGAAAGAGGGAAAATGGATGGAGGAAGAAGAAGAAAGGAGGGAAACTTAAGTCGAACGGTCAAAAAGAATTAACGACTTAAGGAAGGCCGCGTCTTGTGGAATCAACGACTGACATAAAGGTGGTTCTTAATAATTGACGACATTTCTTAGGGCGTTATTTTTGTTTGCATGGGGAATGATAACCGTCGTCAGACGCATTTAATGGCAATTGATTGATTTGATGGGAATAATCATTACTGTTTTTGAGTAACGACTACGATTGAGGCGTTATTTATATTAAACGTGGCTGTCCTGAATGCGTTACTTTTGGAAATTCAACGAATATATTTTGGAATATGAATCGTATTAACGCCTTGCCTTAGGACGTTTTTTTAGTTAACGCCCATTGGTGAAGGCGTCAAATTTGTGAACTGGAATGTTGAAGACGACATGTAGTAAAGGCGTCCTTTTATGAATTCACGGCGTTGCTTGAGGCGTTATTTGCAACAGAATCAGAACGTTGGAAGAGTTGATCAGAAACACAGTAAGATAGCTCAATAAAGGAAATATCATTGAGTTATTGGAAGGAAAAGATTACAATGCTTAATGAGTCATTTTGGGCCTCAATTTTCTAAGAGCTATTACATAAGATTTCCATTCATCTCTGTCTTCGTTCAAGCTTTCTACAGGTTGATGGGCCTTGTTGATTTTCCACAAAGCTTGAATAGTTGTGCATTCTTCTCCATCTTCATTGCTGCCAAGGTCCCGTCTCTTGATAGGAGGGAGGTGTGATGGGTCCTCGAATATTCGCTGTGGAAGCCCGAGTTGAAGGGGGCATCGATATGAATTGTACAAGACGAATTCTGAAGCGCCTATGAGACGAAGGTCCGTCCCGGGAGAAAATCTTGCATGGAGCTCTTGAGTCTTGAGTATTCCCGGGGCGCAAGTGAAGAGATTCTTTGGCATTACTTTGAGGTGCTCTCTCCATTCCGCTCTCTTCTTGATTTGGGGAATCCGGTTCGTCACTCTATTGCTTATCCCAAGTGAACCGGTCATATAAGAGAGTGGGCTTTTTGAGAAGATTCTCGAGGATTGTTGGGCTTCGTTACATGGATCAAACTTGAAGTGGAAATCTACCCAACTAGAGAGTGCTAGCATGCATCCGTAGATGGGCCTACCCATCGTCGCCGAGGTAAGCCCGCTATAGAGATAGGCTAGAATCGCCGGTCCCATTCTATCTCCTTCCCATAGGCTCACTACGGCGCTTAACTGTGCCTCTTCTAGAAAGTCCTCCGTGGATGGGAATAGGAGTGCTCCCGCCAAGCACACCACGAAAGCCTTTGCTACCCGCTCTATCTCTTCATCTTCTTTGGCTTGATCTGTTGTCTTGTACACCCATGAGGCGAGCTTTAGAAGATTGATTCCTTTAGTGGCTTTGATTTGATTCACTAGGTTGGGGCTAGATATCAAGCTTGTTAATAGCTCATGAGAGGCAATTGGTTTTGGCATGATGGCCACCTTTTCCTCATCTCCTTGCTTCGTTCTCTTTAAGCCTAAGATTATCTCCAATTCTTCTAATAGGATCGTGGCTTCAAAAGTAGAGAAGAGAAAGGTATGGGTGGAAGGATGCCATATCTCTACAAGAGCCCCTATAGCTGCCCAGTCAAGATGAATCTGATCATAATGTTTGGCATGGGTGACTAGACCCAGAAGATGCCATCTTGTTAAATAAACCCTCATATCTGAAGAAAATTTGGAGAGTATGAGAGGGAGCCACTTGATTTTTGTGAATCTTGTTAGCGCAATAAGAGTGATATAGAAGGGGGGGGGATGAATAGATCACTCCCAATTTGCAGAAACTCAGGCAGAAAATAGATTCTGCTGCTAACGCACCTCCTTAACCCGTACACAGAGAAAAGTAGATGAGAGTGAAGAACTGATCACTTGAAGGCAAAGAGACAAGCAGATGAAGAGCACAGAAATCAATAGCAAACCACAGAGGAGGCACTCAGTTTTTTAGGTGGTTCGATTACAGTCCGCAATCTACATCCACCCCTCACTCCAACTAGAGTGAGGATTCCACTAGACGATGCTAGATCAATGCAGACTCAGTCTGCGAACAACATGCTGCCACACAGCTTGAACACCAAGGGAAACAAATCCCTCAACCAAGTTCTGCTACCCACAGAACTTGAAACCTGTTCTAGCTCCCAGCTAGAACACAACCGGAGGAGAACAGTTAATGACAACCTGTCACTAACACCACCAGAGATCACCGATCTCTCTTCCTCTGCAATTCAGAGGGAAACTGGAGTAGTACTCCCTTCCTCCACACACCGGAGGGAAACCAATTCAAATCAGAATGGAAGAACGAAAATAAACGAAAGCAAAGTAGAAACAAAAACAATGAAGAAGAAATCGGTTCTGAAACCCAATACAAATGTAGCTTCAAATGAAGCAATTCATCAATCCACACACACTCTCTCTCTCGAACAATCTCCTCTCAGATATAGAACTCTCTGCTCTTTTTCTTTTTTGGATCGTGCAGACTCTCACCAATGGCTTCTGCTTTTTCTTTTCACGATCGAGCTTCTACTGAAGGATGAAGCTCTATATTTATAGCAGATAATGGCGTGTGGCTGCCAGGTTCCCGCCTTAAGAATTCGGACCACGTGGCAGCATCCAGCAGGCTGTCAGAACACGTGTCCTCATCTGGGCACTCTCCTTATCCTCGGATCACGTGCCCAGCACCAGTACGCTCAGCAGCTGGAGTTAGATGGCGTAAACTCACTTGCTCCAAAGGGTTGACGCAGCCATCATAGATCTTCAACCTTTTTAACCGCTGCGTCGACTCCATCAGCCTGCTGCGTTAACGCAACGGTATCGGTAGTCCAGTGATCAAGCCTTCAACATATGGGCGTGCTGCGTCGACGTTATCAGCATGTTGCGTTGATGCATTGAAGACATGTACATTTGTATACTGGCGTCTCTTAAGCCGCTACGTCGACGCTGCTTGTTGATGGCGTTGACGCAGTAGAAGATATCGTGAAAGCTTCGTCGCTTGTAAGAGTCTCTGCTTCTCTAACTGCTGCGTCGACGCTGCTTGCTTGTGGCGTTAACGCAATAGAAGACATCGTGAAAGCTTCGTCTACTGATGCGTGGATGCTTTAAGCTTCAGGCGTCGACCCTGTTCCCTTCAGCAACAATAATGAAGTGTATAGACTTAGTGTTAACGTGAAGCATTGTATAGACTTTAGAGATCAATATAGCAAGTGTGTAAGATAGTGAGGGAGTGTATAGACTTAGCAGTCTAGGCCTCTAACAACGAGTGTATAGACTTGCAACTCTTCATGAGATCTCAGTGTATAGACTCAACCAATGTATATAGTTGAAGATCTAACAATCGAGTGTATAGAGTTAGTTATGTGAGCATGCATTGAATAGACTTCACACATGAAGACAAACAGGCTGTACAAACTTGGAGAGTTGAACCCAGTGTACAGACTTGTTGATATCAAACGAAGAGCTTCCAGTGTATGGACTTTGCAGTGCAAACAACAATGTATAGACTTAGAGAAATGAAGTCTAGTGTATAGACTTGGAGAACTATTCAATGTGTTGGGTTGGCGTTGTATAGACTTGGCTTTGAGCACTTGGGCTGAAGGCAATGGGCAGACTAGGCAATGTGTAGACTTTGCCCAAGGAACCGAATGTATAGACTTTATGAGATGCAAACGGCTGAACAGACTTGAATGAGTATAGGGTGTATAGACTTGAAAGTCTGAAGGCGAAGTGCAAACATGCTGAGTTGACGCTGCAGCCCAATGAGTTGACGCTGCAACGTATTACTTTTACGTTCAACTGATGATGTATAGACTTAATCAAATGAAGAACCTGAACAGAAGAGTCTACGCATCAGCACACTGAGTTGACGCACTGGTGTGAGAACAGAGACATACAATGACTGAAGGGTCGACGCATCAGCACACTGAGTTGACGCACTGGTGTGAAGACTGTTCAGACAGAGTGTAGGCAGAATTAAGGTAAAGCATGATATCTGACAGCCATTGAACTGTACTCACTCATATGATGAAACAGCATTAATCTTGGGATAGAAGATTGATTTATAGTGTGGGACATCATCAAAACCATAGGGATGCAACAATCTCCCCCTTTTTGATGATGACAACACTATGAATCAAGCAATATCAAGTTTCAACAAAAAATTAATACCAGCTGCAACAAGCAGAATAAATTCAAGACATGCTCATGCAAATGAATTAAACATTCCCTACAGCATTCCCTACAGCACACTCTCATCTCCCCCACAACTCATAACCATTTCTTCCACGAAGCAACATGACTCCCCTCAAAGCTCAAGACAAAACCAATACTCACTGATATTGCAAACTTCTCACTGAAATTGCAGACATTGTAAGCTTCTCTCCCCCTTTGACATCAGCAAAAAGAACTACAGAATGTGTGACAGTGCTGGAAACATGAGGACTAAGGGCAATTACTTCTTAGTGCAGAAAGTCACGAGTAGGTCTTAAGAGAATAAGTGAGTTTCTAATCTCAAGAGATGATTCTTTAGACTTCAGTACACAATAGAGAAGTAGAATGATAGACAAGTTTATCAGCATACATAGTGGAAGATTGAGAGCAGGAGTTCACAAGTATGGCCAGATATAGCTGATCATTCAACTATTCCACAGGACAGCAAGAGACTAAATCAGAGAGGTGTTCTCAAGGTATTGAAGACAAGCAATCCATTAGTTGCATAACAACAAGGAATTTTTGGTGGAGATGATTTTCAAGAGGATCAATGAGTAAGTTGGTAGTTCACTTCCTTTGACATTAGGGATACACCTTGATTAGAGGCCTGAATCCCCAATTACTCAGAGTGAGTACCTCATTACTTCCTTCCTTTTTTTTTATTAAGGAACAGAGTTAGTAACTGTGGCTTTTGACATGAGGAAACACCTTGATTAGAGGCCAGAGTCCCTAGTTACTCACCAGCAAGCCACCATTGCTCTGTCATGACTTTTCATTTATTTTAAGCATTTGACACCTCATGACTTGGGAGAAATATTCATTTCATTGATGAAGCTCCCAGTTTCTCAGTGATCAAAACAGAACAAGTTTGTTCAGTTAAGCCCTTGAGTTAAAGAGATAGAATGATTGAAGACAATACCAAAAAGGACTTTTCTTGAATTGAGTCTTGAAGTCTAGATTTCAAGTTGATTGGGTCAGATATCAAGACATACAAGTTTTTGGCATGAACCATAATCAATGACAATGTAGGAAGATATACTTTATGCAATTAGTCCAGATCTCTGAAGGAGTACCAAAGGAAAGATTCTAATTTGGAGATTAGAGTCACTAACTTATAGACTTAAGAGATAAGTGACACTCTACTTTCTGAGAGAACCACACTAAATCAGTCATGCAAGACCAGCAAAGGTACACATCTGGACAGCCCTTTTGAATCTGTCAAAGAACTTCTCTTATCACATTACAACTCAGCTCCCCCTAAGACATAGCATTCCTCAATGAAATATTCCAGCAAAAACTCAAGGCTTCCCCTTTATTTAGAGCATTCCTGACAGCTAACCAGTAAGCATTCTGAACTCCCCCTTAAACCAGCATGCAAGAAGGCTAAACATCAGATAGACACAACTCCCCCTCACACCAAGAACAGGCTTCATAATTAAGACAATTTGTATAAGCCTAATTCTCTTCTCAATGTGGAAAATTTTTTATTATCCAGAGGTTTTGTGAATATGTCAGCAATCTGATTATCTGTGCCTACATGAATCAGTTCAAAATTATTCTTAGACACCTCATCTCTTATAAAATGATGTCTTATCTCTATGTGTTTGGTTCGTGAATGCAAAACAGGATTTTTAGCAAGATTGATGGCACTAGTATTATCACAGTAAATAGGTGTGCACCCCAGGTCTACTTGGTAGTCTTGAAGCTGGTGTTTAATCCATATGACTTGTGTTCCACAACTCCTTGCAGTCACATATTCAGCTTCTGCAGTGGAGAGGGCCACAGAATGTTGTTTCTTGGAGCCCCAAGACACTAAACACCCACCCAAGAATTCACAATGGCCACTTGTGCTTTTCCTGTCTAGTTTACAGCCTGCATAGTCAGCATCTATGTATGCTACTAGGTTAAGTGTGTGAGATGCAGGAAACCATAAACCAAGAGAGTGACTAGCTGACAAATATCTGAAGATTCTTTTAACTGCAGCTAAGTGTAGTTCAGTAGGTCTAGACTGATACCTTGCACACATTCCTACACTGAATTGTATATCAGGTCTAGAGGCTGTCAAGTAAAGTAGTGATCCAATCATACCTCTATAAAGTTTGGCATTTACTTCTTTACCTGTCTCATCTGCATCCAATGAAGTATTGGTGCCCATGGGTGTAGTAATGTGCTTTAAGTTTTCCATGCCAAACCTTTTGAACAGTTCCATTGTGTATTTGGTTTGGTTGATGAAGCACCCATCTTCTAGCTGCTGTACCTGCAATCCAAGAAAATATTTTAGTTCACCAACCAAGCTCATTTCAAATTCAGCAGACATCATGGTAGAAAATTCATCACATAGTTCATGCTTAGTTGATCCAAATACAATGTCATCTACATATACCTGAACTATGATGAGATCTTTATTCATGCCCTTGGTAAATAAAGTCTGATCAACTTTACCTCTTTTGTAGCCCTTGCTGATCAGAAATTCAGATAATCTTTCATACCAAGCTCTTGGAGCCTGCTTTAGACCATACAAGGCTTTGTTTAACCTGAAAACTTGGTTAGGTTGAGGAGAATATTGAAATCCAGGAGGTTGTTCAACAAAAACTTCTTCTTTAATGACTCCATTTAAAAAGGCACTTTTAACATCCATTTGTTGGAGTTTTATGTTCTTTGAGCATGCAAAGGCAAGCAACAGTCTTATAGCTTCCATCCTAGCAACAGGTGCATAAGATTCATCAAAGTCTACACCGAATTCCTGACAGTAGCCTTTGGCTACTAGTCTGGCTTTATTCCTCGAGATAATTCCATCTTCATTCATCTTATTTTTGAACACCCACTTGGTTCCTATGACATTAATACCATCTGGTCTTGGGACAAGCTCCCAGACAGTATTCCTTTCAAACTGACCTAATTCCTCACTCATAGCATTGACCCAAGTTTGATCAGCTAAGGCCTCTTCTATTGTTTTGGGTTCAATTTGTGAGACTAAAGCAATTAAGTCATCATTATTCACATTTCTAAAATGAGACCTAGTCCGAAGAGGATCTTCAGGATTGCCTATGACTTTATCTAAAGGATGGTCTTTAAGAAATCTGATATTTGTTGAAGACTCACCTGTTTCTCTTGGCCCTTCCTGATTGGGGGAATTTGTTTCTCCATTTGGCTGAGTCTTCTCTTCTTCCTGTTGATCTTCTAGAAAGTCTCCACCATGATTGGAATCCCTGTCAAGATTTTCAACATTAGAGACATCTTTCTTTTCACTAAAAAGGATGTGTGGAGATTCTTCCACTTTCTGATCTGATATGTTAAATACCCTATATGCCCTTGACACTTCAGAGTAACCCAAGAATATTCCAGATGAACTCTTGGCTTCAAACTTGTCTAAATCTTTCTTATCATTGTTATGAATAAAACATTTTGCTCCAAAAATTCTGAAATGAAACAAGTTTGGTTTCTTACCTTTTAGAAGCTCATATGGTGTTTTCTTGTGTATGGGTCTTACCATGGCCCTGTTGATTATGTAGGTTGCTGTATTGGCCGCTTCTGCCCAAAACCTTCTAGGTAATTTACTTTCAATCAACATGGTTCGGGCCATCTCCACCACTGTTCTATTTCTTCTCTCCACAATCCCATTTTGTTCAGGTGCCCTGGGAGAAGAAAACCTGTGAGTTAGTCCTTCTTTGTCACAAAGTTTAGTAAACATGGAGTTTTCAAACTCACCTCCATGGTCAGATTGAATAGAACTAACCTTGTACTTCCCTTCTTGTTTGACCTTATTGAAAAACAGATTAAACTTTTGAAATGCATCACTCTTATTTGCTAAGAAAAATATCCATGAATATCTGGAGAAGTCATCTATGATGACATAGCCAAACCTGTTTCCATTAAGACTCTGAGTTCTAGTTTGACCGAAAAGGTCCATATGAAGAAGTTCCATTGGTCTAGAAGACAATGGCTCAGATCTTAATTTAAAAGAATTTCTGGTCTGTTTGCCTAGAGCACAGGCATCACATGCTTTTGATATTGAGTTGAATTTAATTCTAGGCATGCCTCTAACTAAATCATGCTTGACCAATTTATTTAAAGTTGAAAAGCTAGCATGACCTAGACGTCTATGCCATTCAAAGGCATCATTTTCAGAACTGGCAGATAAGCAAATAGTAGATTTAGAATTCTCATCTAAGTCTACAATGTAGACATTATTAATCCTGTTGGCTACAAATTTAACCATGTCAGAATTTGTTTCAAGGATTTTACATGAACTATCATCAAATATAACCTTGTGACCCCTGTCACATAATTGGCTAATGCTAATCAGGTTGTGTTGAAGCCCTTCCACAAGTAATACTTTTTCAATGGAATTTGTGGAAGACTTACCTACTGTGCCAACTCCAATTATTTTACCTTTGTTCTTTCCTCCAAACTTGACCAGACCCCCTGGCTTCATCTCTATCCTGCTGAACTTGGATCGGTCTCCTGTCATATGCCTGGAGCAGCCACTGTCGAGGTACCACTTGTTGTCTTCAGCTGCCAGGCCGACCTACACAAATATACCAAGCAGATTGATTTGGAACCCAGGATGAGTTGGGTCCAAGGACATTGTTCAAATCTCTGATCAAGTGTTTAGGTATCCATATTTGTTTCAGCATGGTTTTCTCTGGCACCTTCCTTTCTGGTTTATTAAAGTTGAATCCAGCTGAACTGGAGAAGTGAGTTCTATTCCATTCATTAGTCTTCCTATTCCTAGGAAATTTCCTGTAGGCTTATTGATTAGCATATTTTTGACCATGAAAGTTATTCCTCCAGTAGGTCTTGTTTGGACCCATCTGGTTGTTATAATTTCAGCTCTTATTCTGATTTATTTTCTTGGTCCAGTTACCATTTGTGTTCTGGTGAGTGGACTTAATGTTATTCTTCAGAAAGTTCATTCCACTCTTAAATGGTTGTCCAGTACTGGTTTTTATGTTTTCTTTAGGACTTTGAGTTTCCTTAGAGCTGTTTGAGCTGGATGGTGTGTCCAGCTTTTCTTTTCCCTTCTCTGGATAGAAGGTGATGGTCTTGAATTACAAGGGTCTCTTGTTGGTTGGGTCATAGCCTAGACCTTCCTTATTGAAATTGACCCTAGTCCCTAGTATAGCATCTAGGCTAGTCTTTCCTTGGACAAACTTTTCTAAGATTTTCTGTTTGTCTTCCAGCTCCTTTTGAAGAGACTCAGAATTCTTTAGGAGTTCAGCATTTACTTTCTTCACAGCTTCATATTTCTCTGAATTCACTCTAATTTCATTCATGCTTTCTTCAATTTTAGTTTTGAATTCATTGAGCTGTTTTTGACTTTCTTGAATTTCTCCCTTAAGCTTATCATTCTCTTTCCTTAGTGAGGTCATTTCTTCTAGTTGTTCTTTTAGCTTTTCATTTTCCTCACAGACGAGAGTTTGTTCTTCAATATTTGTGTTAAATTTTCTTTTCAGAACTATGTGCTCTTTGCTAAGAGAATTAAATTTATCTAACAAATCACCATAAGCATCCTCCCAGTCATCAATTGAGAAATTTTCAAAAACGTTTATTACCTCCTCTTCACTGTTTGCCATAAGGCAAATTCCATCTTCATATTCTTCTGAGGAAGCATCTTCGGGATCTTCTTCTTCCTCGCTCCGTGTGCAGACCATCGCCTGTGACTTCTTCTTCTTCTGCACCTTTATGTTTTTCTTCTGAAGATAAGGACCCTTCTTCTGGAGGTCTGGGCATTCGCATCTCATGTGTCCCTGTTTGTTACAATTAAAACAAGTCAGTTTCTTAGGATTTCTATCCCTGTAACTGGTAAATTCAGTATTCTTGTTAAAGGGTTGTGGCTTCTTCTTCCTAAAGGTCTTTCCCTTTTTCTTCAAAAATTTTCTGAACTGTCTAGTGAGCATTGCCTGCTCCTCCTGGTCGAGATTTGATAAACCTTCAAGCTCGGACTTAGACTCGGGGCTACTGCTGCTGCTCCCACTGTTACTACCCTTGTTGCGGGAAGCTCTTAGAGCTACATTTTTACCCTTCCTCTCACTTCCTTCTCCACCTCCTTGGAAATTAATCTCATAGGTCATCAGGGATCCTATGAGTTCATTCACAGTTAAGACAGTCAAATCTTTTGACTCCTCAATCACAATGGCCTTAGTGTGCCATGCCGAGGATAAAGATCTAAGGATTTTCCTGACTATATCTGCCTCAGCAAGATCCTTCCCTAGCCCTTTAAGAGTGTTAGTGATCAAGGATAACCTGGCATACATTTCGGTTATATTCTCATCTGCATTCATCTTAAACATTTCATACTTAGAAGTGTAGAGGTTTACCTTCGAGGCTTTCACTTGAGCTGTACCTTCATAGATCAATTGCAGCTCATCCCACATTCGCTTGGCAGTTCTGTATGCAGATATACGAGCATATTCCTCTGGATGAACAGCACACTGGATTATGTTCAGCGCCATCCAGTTGAGTGACGAGAGCTTCACATGATCATCTGTCCAAGCATCCTCGTTTGGTGGCAGCTCATATGGCCCCACCGTGATTACTCTCTACAATTTATGACTCTGAGCTCTGATGAACACTTCCATCCTGTTCTTCCAAAACAGATAGTTACTACCATCAAAATAAGGAGGGCGACTAATGGATTGACCTTCGGCCATGAAGGTTCTAGGACCACCAGCATTTCCTTGACTGTTCGTCCACATGGCGTAAACCTACTCTGATACCAATTGTTAGCGCAGCAAGAGTGATATAGAAGGGGGGGGGATGAATAGATCACTCCCAATTTACAGAAACTCAGGCGGAAAATAGATTCTGTTGCTAACGCACCTCCTTAACCCGTACACAGAGAAAAGTAGATGAGAGTGAAGAACTGATCACTTGAAGGCAAAGAGACAAGCAGATGAAGAGCACAGAAATCAATAGCAAATCACAGAGGAGGCACTCGGTTTTTTAGGTTGTTCGATTGCAGTCCACCTCTCACTCCAACTAGAGTGAGGATTCCACTAGACAATGCTAGATCAATGCAGACTCAGTCTGCGAACAACATGCTGCCACACAGCTTGAACACCAAGGGAAACAAATCCCTCAACCAAGTTCTGCTACCCACAGAACTTGAAACCTGTTCTAGCTCCCAGCTAGAACACAACCGGAGGAGAACAGTTAATGACAACCTGTCACTAACACCACCAGAGATCACCGATCTCTCATCCTCTGCAATTCAGAGGGAAACTGGAGTAGTACTCCCTTCCTCCACACACCGGAGGGAAACCAATTCAAATCAGAATGGAAGAACGAAAATAAACGAAAGCAAAGTAGAAACAAAAATAATGAATAATTGAAATGAATTAAAACATATATATTACAGAAGTAATATATATATAAAAGGAATAGGGTTAATTGGACGAAATAAAACAAATTAAAAATAACGCCTCTTATTAAGGCGTTAATTTATAAAGAAACGCCTCTATCCATGGCGTGACTAAAGAAAGGACGCCCACATATGCGGTCGTCAGTTCTCATACGACCAAATGGGTAAGTAAAAGAAACGCCCCTATCTTGGGCGTGTTTTAAAACACGAAACGCCCTTTGTCAAGGCGCTTTTTAAGAAACGCCCTAAAGTAAGGCGTCAATTAAAGAATAGACGCCCTGACCAAAGTCGTTAATTCAGTTCGAGAACCGATCGAACCCAGAACTTATCCAAGGAAAGATTAACCTAATCTAGTAAGTGTCTATTAGAGTAAGGACTCTATTAAGGATATATTACCCTCAATCAAACACTACTCTTGTTAGGACTTCAAAATCCTATAAATAACATGTTCGATCGAACCCTAAAACCCATTTGATCGAACGTCTGCTGCTAGGTACGTGAAGAACAAACTATTCCTTTGATCTCTGCTTTGCCTACACGAAGAACTAATGATTCTTCACTCTCTTTTCTTCTTACAGGTTGAGGAAGCCTAGACATCGTGAAGAACAAGGGTAAGTTCTTCTAAACTTCCATCTTCAGCCAAGCTTATGAAGAAATTTCTAATATCTCTTCATATTCCTCTGTAGGAAAACTCTAGGGATCGACCAAAGAACAAAGGTTCTCTGCCTACTGCTGATTCAGTTTATCCTTATCAACGTCTTCACGTGTCTGTCACCTTCAAATCCATTGTTAAGGTAGGATTTTCTCAAGTTATTGTAGCCCAAATAAGAATTAATGCAAGATATCTATACATACGTATATGAGCATGGCATGCATACTGTTTATAAGGTTTTATTACGTTTTCTGCAAAATTTTGAAAGAAACGCCCTTGATTAGGGCGCTAATTTAAAAGAAACGACCATGCTAGTGGTCGTCAATTTAATATTTGACGCCCTCTACGCAGGCGTTAATTTCATAAGAATCGCATGTGATTAATAATTGATCCTGTTTAAAAATTACAATACATATGAAATATTGATTTTTAATATCTTGCATGACTCTGTGAATTCCTGTTAAATTTTACTGCCATGACATGTCTCCTGTCTCTCGAAATATTATTTATTAAAATATCGTAAATCCCTTGAAATTCACGACTTGGACAAAGTCGTTTTCCATATTCTAACGCCCCAGTACAAGGCGTGAATCTGAAAAGTAACGCCCCTTCCTAGGGCGTGTATCTGTTAAAATCCTGAAATTCACATATTCTGTAAAATGGAATTAGAAAGTAACGCCCCTTCCAAGGGCGCGTTTTTGATAAATTTCTGAGAATAATTATATCCTGTCGAATATGTAAATGATGAGACGCCTGCCTCTGCAGTCGTCAACTTTGAAGAAACGCCCCCAGGAAAGGCGTGTTTTTGATAAATTAATGAAATAATGGAAATTCTGCAAATTGGCAATATATGTAAACGCCCTTCTGTTAGGCGTTAATTATTCAATACACGACTTTACTTAAGTCGTTATTTTACTGTAAACTGATTTTATCCTGATTCTATTACCGATGGTTTCATATTATACATATATATATATATATATCGGCACTATTCTCCACTCCGTGAGTATAGTCCCACTTTTTACGTTGATTTATCGATCACACTCAACTCTCATTGACATACAAGCTCTCCATTGGACATTCCGTTCCTTTGGACTAGCGAGTTAGTCATAGAGACCTCCGTAAGACTCCTCGTAGCCTTGGATTCCCTCAAGGCCGACTGAGCTGGCTGTACCCTAAAAACCCGTTACACGATCCTTGCCATGTCAATCTAAAGAAACATGGTATACCGGCCCTTATGATTATACAAAGAGTATATCATAAGAAATTCTTGATGGGATGATGATATCATGCCATATCGTGTCATTCTTGTAAACCCCAATTCTATGATAAGAATGAGGGTATCTTGCTTGATCTAATGTTCATGTGGACCTCAATTCTATATAAAGAATGTCCATATTGATTTGTCATGGTACCTAAGTTAAGGGAACCATATTCTACCTAGTTTTATCGAACTCGTGATTATACCGTTATTATCGCCATTCTATGTCCTTTGTCATATTTTGGACTCTCATCTATCAAAGTGGTCATACGTGTTTACAAGCTTGATTATTGAAATTCTATGTTGGCTATAAACAAGAGTGGATGTCAAAACACATGATAAATGCCTGCGCATATAGGGCCCGATCTGGTCCTGGGAGGAGCACCCGAAAGTACTTGTGCCCATGGGAGTTAAAATGATAAGGTATCTGGCATTATACCGAGTACTTGACTTGCTTGATTGGACATTCCACACACATCTTGTACTTGACTCGTACTTGACATGAAATGAAATGCGTGGCCCGAAAAGGGGTAATTTACTTGCTTGATACATGATAGCCAAAGTTCTTGACATGACTTGTTAAATGTACTTGCTTGAATATCTCGAATAAACTTGTTATCTTGTTGGAAGTTCATGACTAAGTTCGTCTTATTTTCTTGATATTACATTCTCTCTATCTTGTCGTTTTATGCGAGCATGCATAGCTTTATTGCATTCATGAAAATGTAATTACTTAAACCCCTCGCTAGTACTTGAGATATAATTTCCTACTGAGCGTTCGCTCATTCCGTTTGTCCCTTTCTACTTTTCAGGTAAGTCCGACGACGATGGAAGTCAATCGGATGGGAATGGTCAAGAGTGAAAGTGATAGAGCTTCTACAAGTGTCGTCTAGTCTTTTCCATAATTTCTTGAGTCAAATATGTATTCTTTTTTCTTTTTATTAAACAGAGTATTGGATTTGTAATAGTCTATCCATTATGAAATAAAGGATTGGGTTATCTTGCTATTTTGCGCATCTCTGTCTTTGTGTCGAATACACGACCACTCTGATTGACATGATTGATATAGACACGTCGCGCATCTCCGAGTATCTTCCGCGCTCGGGGCGTGACAGTCTTTGTGGTATCAGAGCCTAAGGTATTCAATTCCTAGGAAACCCAAGTCCAAGGATAGGTTTCAAAACCTTTAACCAAGTGAGAGTGGGTAGAACCAAGGGTTAAATGATCAATGAGTCCTTTATAAGATCATAGTGATATAATACTAACGTAGCTATCGTAATTGTAGGATAATGGCTGCCGAACGTGCTCAATGGCACAACATGCAGCGTACCCTTCAAGGGATGACCCAAGTGCTACAACAGGTAGCACAAGGTGGTGCTCCACGAGCTGGAAGCTTACACCAAGCATTCAAGAATATGAATCCCCCGAAGTTCATGGGATCGACCGATCCAGACGATGCCGAGCATTGGGTTCGGGAGATTGAACGTATATTCCGTGTTATGCAATGCACGGATCAGGACAAAGTCTTATTAGCTACTTTCCAGTTAGAAAAGGATGCTAGATGCTGGTGGGAGTCGATTGAAGCTACTATTGACCCAACTCAAGTTACATGGGGTGAATTCGTTGAATATTTCAACGCCAAATATTTCTCTGATAGGGTCCAGGAAAAGAAGGCCGCCGAATTTGCCGCATTAAAGCAAAGATCTTTATCGGTGGCTGATTATGAAGCACAGTTCTCTAGACTGTCTAGATATGCTAAGCATTTGATTAGCACGGAAAAGATGAAAGCTCGTAGATTTCTTAATGGGCTTAGGCCTCACTACATTACTCAATTGGCGCCTATGGATATTCAAGTTTATACTGAAATGGTGCGCCGAGCTCAGTTGCTTGAAGATGCCACGGAATTATCTGATAGGATCCGTGGGAAAGACAAAAAGGAGCAAGTCACAAGTTCGGGTTCTTTTAAACCCAACTTTAAGAAGAGGCCCAATAATGGAGGTTCTTCCTCTCAAGATCAGAAGTACAAGAAATCCAAGCCTTTCTCTATCACCACTACCCCTTCAAACGTAGTATGCAAGCATTGTGACAAGGCTGGTCACAAAACAGAAGAATGCTGGAGGAAACTAGGAGCATGTCTCCGTTGTGGGAGTCGTGAACATCGGATTCCCGATTGTCCATTAATGAATGACCAAGCCGGTGAGGGTAAACGTCCAGTGACAAAGAATGCTCGTCTTCATGCAATCCAAGGGACCGAACCAGGAGAAGAAGGCGGATTGGTGGAAGGTACATTAAAAATTTGTTCTAAATATGCACATGTTTTATTTGATACGGGTGCATCGCATTCCATTATTTCCAAGAAGTTTGCTGACCCATTACCTCTAGAACCAGAATGGATGAAGATAATATTGTCTACTCCTCTCGGAAACGAGACGGATATCACACATCATTACCAAAATTGTGAGGTATTGGTTCGAGGAAAGAATTTTCCTATTGATCTTATCTGCTTAGATCTAAAAGAATATGATGTTATACTAGGGGCAGATTGGTTATCCAAATACCAGGCAACGGTTGATTGCCGTGATAGCAAGATTGTTTTCAAGGAATTTCCGGAACTGACTTATACTAGTCCTAAGAGTCGAAGCAAATCCCCTCTTATCTCGGCTCTTCGAGCAAGCAAGCTCGTCAAGAAAGGATGTGTATCCTTCCTTGCTTTTGTCACTATTAAAGAAGCTAAAGAAACCAAGATAGAGGACATTCAGGTAGTGCGAGAATTTCCAGACGTATTTCCGGAAGAATTGCCGGGATTACCCCCTCAAAGAGAAGTGGCCTTCACCATTGACTTAGTCCCTGGTGCCGGTCCTGTTTCCAAGGCACCATATAGAATGTCCCCTGCTGAACTCAAGGAGTTGAAGGAGCAGTTGATGGAACTAATCCGAAAAGGGTTTATTAGACCAAGTACTTCCCCGTGGGGAGCACCAGTCTTATTTGTAAAGAAGAAGGATGGGTCCATGAGATTGTGTATCGACTATCGACAGTTGAATCATCTTACTATCAAGAACAAGTATCCACTGCCGAGAATCGATGAGTTATTTGATCAGATTTCAGGATCCAAATATTTCTCCAAGATTGATCTCAGGTCGGGATATCATCAATTAAGAATCAAGGACGATGACATTCACAAGACTGCATTCAGAAGCAGGTATGGCCATTACGAATTTGTTGTTATGCCTTTTGGACTAACAAATGCCCCTGCTGCCTTTATGCAGTTAATGAATAGCATATTCAGGCCTTACTTGGATCAATTCATAGTAGTCTTCATTGATGATATATTGATATATTCTAAGACTAAGGAAGAACATGAAGAGCATTTGAGGATTGCATTGCAAGTCTTGAGGACAAATCAATTATATGCTAAACTCAGCAAATGCGAGTTCTGGCTTGAAGAAGTGGCTTTTCTCGGACATGTCATATCCAAGGACGGTTTATCTGTGGATCCGTCAAAAGTTGAAGCTGTGAGAAACTGGGAGAGACCCACTAATGCAAGCGAGATCAGAAGTTTCTTAGGTCTTGCAGGCTATTATCGGCGATTTATCAAAGATTTCTCTAAGATCGCCGTACCACTTACAAGATTAACTCGTAAGGAGATCCGATATGAATGGAGTGAGGAATGTGAAAGCAGTTTCCAAACTCTCAAGGATCATCTCACCACAGCTCCGGTCTTAGCCCTACCAATTGAAGGAGAGAAATTCGAGGTCTACACTGATGCTTCTGGCATTGGCCTCGGATGTGTTCTAATGCAACATGGGAAGGTCATAGCATACTCTTCTCGTCAACTGAAGAAGCATGAGGAGAATTACCCCGTCCATGACTTGGAACTGGCCGCGGTAGTATTTGCCCTAAAGATATGGAGACACTATCTCTATGGGGTACAGTTTACTGTATACTCCGATCACAAAAGTCTCAAATATCTATTTTCACAAAAGGAGCTGAACATGAGACAAAGACGTTGGCTAGAATATCTCAAGGACTTCGACTTCAGTATACAATACCATCCCGGAAAGGGTAATTATGTGGCTGATGCCCTTAGTCGAAAGCCGAGAGCAAGGATAGCAAATTGTATGATACAAGAATGGAGGTTACTTGAACAATTCTCCGAGCTCAATATAAGCTTAGACACGGAATCCAAATTTGTCACACTATCCCATGTAAGCATACAGTCAGATTTGTTATCTGAGATACAAACACTTCAGGATGATGATCCTATGTTAGTAGAAATCAAAGGCAGATTAGAAGGACAATCTGATTTTCAACTAACTTCTGATGGAAGATTATCGTTCAAAGATAGAACTTGTGTACCCGATTGTCCGGAATTAAAGAAGAAGATCTTAGATGAAGCTCACCGATCAAGGTACACTATTCATCCAGGATCAACCAAAATGTACCAAGATGTAAAGAGGAACTTTTGGTGGCCCAATATGAAAAGAGAAATAGCGGACTATGTATCACGCTGTCTCACATGCCAACAGGTCAAGGCGGAACACCAAAAGCCTGCGGGAAAACTACATCCTCTAGATATTCCTAAGTGGAAATGGGAGGATATTGGTATGGACTTCATCATAGGTTTGTCTAAATCTAAAGGAGGACATGATGGAATCTGGGTTATCATTGACCGACTAACTAAATCGGCACATTTCTTGCCAATAAAGAGCCGATGGTCAATTGATGTGCTAGCTGCACTGTACATCAAGGAAATAGTCAGGATACATGGAATTCCTGTCTCAATCGTGTCTGACAGAGATCCCCGTTTTACTTCTCATTTTTGGAAGGGATTACAACATTCGTTGGGAACAAGGCTCAACTTTAGTACTGCTTTTCACCCACAAACGGATGGTCAGACCGAGCGAACTAATCAAGTTGTTGAAGATATGCTGAGAGCATGCATTATTGACTTTGGAGGAAGCTGGCATGACCACTTACCTTTAGTTAAATTTGCATATAATAATAGCTACCAAGCTAGTATCCAAATGGCACCTTTCGAAGCCTTATACGGAAGGAGTTGCCGATCTCCCATATGTTGGAACGAAGTTGGAGAAAAACAACTATTAGGTCCAGACATGGTAAGGGATACAACCGAGAAGATACAAGTAATCAGAGAAAGATTACAAGTTGCTCAGACAAGGCAAAAGGCTTATGCTGATACCAGGAGAAGAGATCTTGAATTCCAGGTTGGAGATCATGTATTTCTTAAAATATCCCCTGGACGTGGCATACGAAGATTTGGTGTTAAGGGCAAGCTTACGCCAAGATTCATCGGACCATTTGAGGTACTCGAAAGAGTTGGCGAGGTTGCTTATCGCATCGCGTTGCCTCCTCAGTTGTCCGAGGTACATAATGTATTTCACATATCTATGTTGAAGAAGTATGTGCACGATCCGTCACATATTATTGAGCATGGAGATCTGGTGATCCAGAAAGATCTCACATATGAACAGAGGCCTTTAAAGATATTAGATCGAGAAATACGAGCTCTAAGGAATAAGGTTATTCCCATGCTTAAGGTGCAATGGAATAAGAATCCTGAACGCGAAGCGACATGGGAGACCGAGGAATCTATGAAGAAACGATTTCCCGAGTTATTCTAAGAGGTATATGTCCTACACTCTCCACGTATAATTATATATATATATTGAATTTGGGGACCAAATTCTTTTTAAGTGGGGGAGGGTGTAGCAACCCTAATAAATGAATAATTGAAATGAATTAAAACATATATATTACAGAAGTAATATATATATAAAAGGAATAGGGTTAATTGGACGAAATAAAACAAATTAAAAATAACGCCTCTTATTAAGGCGTTAATTTATAAAGAAACGCCTCTATCCATGGCGTGACTAAAGAAAGGACGCCCACATATGCGGTCGTCAGTTCTCATATGACCAAATGGGTAAGTAAAAGAAACGCCCCTATCTTGGGCGTGTTTTAAAACACGAAACGCCCTTTGTCAAGGCGCTTTTTAAGAAACGCCCTAAAGTAAGGCGTCAATTAAAGAATAGACGCCCTGACCAAAGTCGTTAATTCAGTTCGAGAACCGATCGAACCCAGAACTTATCCAAGGAAAGATTAACCTAATCTAGTAAGTGTCTATTAGAGTAAGGACTCTATTAAGGATATATTACCCTCAATCAAACACTACTCTTGTTAGGACTTCAAAATCCTATAAATAACATGTTCGATCGAACCCTAAAACCCATTTGATCGAACGTCTGCTGCTAGGTACGTGAAGAACAAACTATTCCTTTGATCTCTGCTTTGCCTACACGAAGAACTAATGATTCTTCACTCTCTTTTCTTCTTACAGGTTGAGGAAGCCTAGACATCGTGAAGAACAAGGGTAAGTTCTTCTAAACTTCCATCTTCAGCCAAGCTTATGAAGAAATTTCTAATATCTCTTCATATTCCTCTGTAGGAAAACTCTAGGGATCGACCAAAGAACAAAGGTTCTCTGCCTACTGCTGATTCAGTTTATCCTTATCAACGTCTTCACGTGTCTGTCACCTTCAAATCCATTGTTAAGGTAGGATTTTCTCAAGTTATTGTAGCCCAAATAAAAATTAATGCAAGATATCTATACATACGTATATGAGCATGGCATGCATACTGTTTATAAGGTTTTATTACGTTTTCTGCAAAATTTTGAAAGAAACGCCCTTGATTAGGGCGCTAATTTAAAAGAAACGACCATGCTAGTGGTCGTCAATTTAATATTTGACGCCCTCTACGCAGGCGTTAATTTCATAAGAATCGCATGTGATTAATAATTGATCCTGTTTAAAAATTACAATACATATGAAATATTGATTTTTAATATCTTGCATGACTCTGTGAATTCCTGTTAAATTTTACTGCCATGACATGTCTCCTGTCTCTCGAAATATTATTTATTAAAATATCGTAAATCCCTTGAAATTCACGACTTGGACAAAGTCGTTTTCCATATTCTAACGCCCCAGTACAAGGCGTGAATCTGAAAAGTAACGCCCCTTCCTAGGGCGTGTATCTGTTAAAATCCTGAAATTCACATATTCTGTAAAATGGAATTAGAAAGTAACGCCCCTTCCAAGGGCGCGTTTTTGATAAATTTCTGAGAATAATTATATCCTGTCGAATATGTAAATGATGAGACGCCTGCCTCTGCAGTCGTCAACTTTGAAGAAACGCCCCCAGGAAAGGCGTGTTTTTGATAAATTAATGAAATAATGGAAATTCTGCAAATTGGCAATATATGTAAACGCCCTTCTGTTAGGCGTTAATTATTCAATACACGACTTTACTTAAGTCGTTATTTTACTGTAAACTGATTTTATCCTGATTCTATTACCGATGGTTTCATATTATACATATATATATATATATCGGCACTATTCTCCACTCCGTGAGTATAGTCCCACTTTTTACGTTGATTTATCGATCACACTCAACTCTCATTGACATACAAGCTCTCCATTGGACATTCCGTTCCTTTGGACTAGCGAGTTAGTCATAGAGACCTCCGTAAGACTCCTCGTAGCCTTGGATTCCCTCAAGGCCGACTGAGCTGACTGTACCCTAAAAACCCGTTACACGATCCTTGCCATGTCAATCTAAAGAAACATGGTATACCGGCCCTTATGATTATACAAAGAGTATATCATAAGAAATTCTTGATGGGATGATGATATCATGCCATATCGTGTCATTCTTGTAAACCCCAATTCTATGATAAGAATGAGGGTATCTTGCTTGATCTAATGTTCATGTGGACCTCAATTCTATATAAAGAATGTCCATATTGATTTGTCATGGTACCTAAGTTAAGGGAACCATATTCTACCTAGTTTTATCGAACTCGTGATTATACCGTTATTATCGCCATTCTATGTCCTTTGTCATATTTTGGACTCTCATCTATCAAAGTGGTCATACGTGTTTACAAGCTTGATTATTGAAATTCTATGTTGGCTATAAACAAGAGTGGATGTCAAAACACATGATAAATGCCTGCGCATATAGGGCCCGATCTGGTCCTGGGAGGAGCACCCGAAAGTACTTGTGCCCATGGGAGTTAAAATGATAAGGTATCTGGCATTATACCGAGTACTTGACTTGCTTGATTGGACATTCCACACACATCTTGTACTTGACTCGTACTTGACATGAAATGAAATGCGTGGCCCGAAAAGGGGTAATTTACTTGCTTGATACATGATAGCCAAAGTTCTTGACATGACTTGTTAAATGTACTTGCTTGAATATCTCGAATAAACTTGTTATCTTGTTGGAAGTTCATGACTAAGTTCGTCTTATTTTCTTGATATTACATTCTCTCTATCTTGTCGTTTTATGCGAGCATGCATAGCTTTATTGCATTCATGAAAATGTAATTACTTAAACCCCTCGCTAGTACTTGAGATATAATTTCCTACTGAGCGTTCGCTCATTCCGTTTGTCCCTTTCTACTTTTCAGGTAAGTCCGACGACGATGGAAGTCAATCGGATGGGAATGGTCAAGAGTGAAAGTGATAGAGCTTCTACAAGTGTCGTCTAGTCTTTTCCATAATTTCTTGAGTCAAATATGTATTCTTTTTTCTTTTTATTAAACAGAGTATTGGATTTGTAATAGTCTATCCATTATGAAATAAAGGATTGGGTTATCTTGCTATTTTGCGCATCTCTGTCTTTGTGTCGAATACACGACCACTCTGATTGACATGATTGATATAGACACGTCGCGCATCTCCGGGTATCTTCCGCGCTCGGGGCGTGACACTGAGTCTAGTAGCAGGCTTACTATTTCAATTTGGGAAATATTTTTGAAGGGGATACATTCACCCCCCCTCTGTATCCATCGCACCGTCCCAACACACCATTCCCATTCCTGGATCTCTTCTTACTATCACGGCTCTTGTAAGGCTCCGTGATGTTGAATTTCTATTTCTTATAACGCTGATAAGAACGTCGGCTTGATTCTTCTCCCTTTCCTTTCAATTTTTCGACCTTCTCTAAGGTCCTTTCACATAGGTATGCCCGCTGAACCATCTCCGTATAAGTATGGATGTTTTGGATCCCGAGCTGCTGGATGAAACCGGGACGTAACCCGTCCATAAACCGATTCGCCTTTAATAAATCGGTACTGATTAGATGTGATGCATACAGTGCTAGCCTTAAGAATTATAGTTCATATTCGGCAACCGTCATCATTCCTTGCCGAAGGGTGGCAAACTCCATAGCCTTTCATTCCTTTACGTGCTCCGAAAAGTATTTGGCACGAAATAGAGTGAGGAACCCATCCCATGTATGAGGTGCATTGGTTGGAGGTGCCGGAACTGACTTCCACCAGGTGCGAGCACCTTTGTTAAGTTGAAAGGTTGCGAGACGCACCTTCTCCTCATCGGTACATTGGATGACGTCAAATATTCGATTCATTTCGTCAATCCAGTTCTCTGCCACGTCGGGATTAGAAGAGCCATAGAATCGCGGAGGATTTAAACCCGAAAATTGTGATGTAGGTCACCAGCCCTTGCCCCTACGCCACCTTGCGCTATGGTTTGCAATGCCTGAGTAAGGCTGGCAACTGTTTGTTGCATGCCATCCCAATCTACACGATGAGCCAGAGATACCTAAGAGAAATATAACAACTTGTTATTTCTCATGAAATGAAAAATCAATCTTAAAGCTAATTAATTATCTTATCCCGGGCTCTACCCAATTCTCACATGGGTATGGAATTTCTTCCTTAGTTCATAGGTAGGGGTCTTTAAACCTTGGACTTATCCTATGACATGATTCTTCTTCCTAAGTCCTGAGATTTAGGCTCTGATACCAACTTAACTGTCACGCCCCGAGCCTTTATGACAACGGAAGACTCGCTCGAGAAACGCGAACAGCCGACATGGTAAGCCTCTTGCAAGCAAGAACGATCAGAGTGCAAGACAATCACATACATAAATGCAATTGCACAATATTTACTCAAACTCCAACTTTATTTCATAATAATCAAATTTAATACTCAAATACAATCATTAATTCCACTTATTCCAATATACCAGACTCAAGAAAATAGGAAAATTACACAGACTCAATCTAAACAATTTTGACTTCCTAAGTCTTCACTCTCATCTTGACAATACTTTCTTTCGCTCTCGGACCCGCTACTTGTATATCCCGAATCCGAATTCGAATCACTTCCGTCTCCTGAAAAGATTGGAAATAGGTAATGAGCACACTTGCCCAGTAGTTATCTTCGCATCAACATGAAGGCACTATTAAAGTAATTAACAATTTAGCTCTAAAGAATAAGGTAGAATCATGCGAATGCAATCAATCACACGTTTAAACCAAGTAACAAGACGATCATGTAAGATAGAATGAGAGCAAGTATGAACTAGCAAGAATGAAATAAGAACATGATATGGCCTTTCATGAACAAGAATGTAACGAGAATGTACTAGCAAGCACATAATCATCACTCCAGTATCTTTTGCTTATGAGCAAGTACCTCGTGAATTTCTGTGGAATATCAAGAAAGTCAAATATCAATGATGCTGTATTGTGTTTGTGGATTTTCACTTATTTATAAAGAAAGTACTCCCAGCGCAATACGACGCCAGTAGCATCATACCCCATGGTTTATAATAGTATGTTTTCGACAATCAGCCGAGGGGACTAGCATAGAGCCATTGAACACAATCAGTGCTCAATCGCATCTTCAAGTATAAATCAAGTTTTATCCACGCATGTAACAATAAAGTATGGCCAAGAATGTACAATTCCCACAAGCTCTTGATAACGATAATTCAATAAATGATTGCTTCAATAAGAATCATGAGAAATCAAGAATGACTTAAGCAAGGTTATGCTTATGGAAATAAATCGGCAGCATAACGATACATTCTTTATCTTTCATTCCTTATATTAGGTTCCTTGATCAATATGATAAGTTCTAGATCATCAAGAGTCTATTTAGAACTTTCGAATATCAACCCTTGGTCAATCCTTGGGTTAAAATACTCAAGTAGTGTGACGGTCGTGTACTGGGCCGTTACATGATGTTGAAGTCCCGCGATCAATGACACCCAAGAGGGGGGTGAATTGGGTGATTGCAAATTTTAAGTAAACTTTTGGTCTTTTATAAAATATGTGATAGAATGCTACTTAAGAGATTCAAATCTATGAACACAAAATTAGATTTATCAAGTTTATATGATGATGATAGAAATTAAGTAATAAACACGTGGATAAATCCGAACAACCAGTTTACACTAATCACTCACGTAGAATGGGGGTAGAAGGAAATGGACCAAACCACACAATTCAAAATACAAAGCACAATGGTTTTTAAGGTGGTTCGGATGCAACGATGGCAGTCCTACGTCCACCCCTCACCAAACTCGGTGAGACTTCACTCGGGGATAAATCCCCAAAATGGAGACGACGCTCCAACCACACATGCAGAACGATGCCTGCCCACACACACACGGGGACGCACCCCAACACACACACACACACACGGAGACGAGGTCTCCAACACTATCCAACAAGCGGATCAACAAAACACACACACGCTGCGACAGATGCAGCACTCCACACACTAAAAAGACCGGATCTAAAAAGATCCACACACACACAAACATAGATCTAGGAAGATCTACGCACACACGAATCAAATACGACACACACACACATACGACCACGGATCCAACAATGATCCACACACACACAAGTTCTTCAGTTTATGACGAGCACAAATATAAGGCCCAAAACAAAAAAATAAAGAAGCACAGTTTAGAAGACTCCTTATTTGGCTTCCACTGAGTGTATGATGTAGAGCTCGGAACGATGCTTCCTACTTCACTTGAATGGCTTGAATGGAGCTTGAAAGGCTTGTGTAGGGATGAGGAGATCTTCCACGAGGTACTATTCACGGCTACAGTACAGCTTCTTCTTCCTTGGATAGCTTTCTTGATCTCCTTGATGTTTGCTTGCTTCTCCTCTTCCCCTTTGGTTGCTGGCTTCAGATGGAGCTTGAATACCTTCAGATAGATGAAGAAGTTGCTGGACGGAGTACTGTTCACAGAGGGTTGTAGCAGCCTTCTTCTTCCTTTGATAGCTCTCCCCCTTGATCTCCGCTTTGATCTCTTAGATAGATTGGGTTTCTAACCCTCTTGTGTGTATTTTATACACTTTGAATGGTCCATAGACATCCCAAGAACCAGATCCACAAAACCTGGAAGGTTTGGTGGCTTTGGGATTAAACAATACCAAGAAGAGATGCTCCTTCCGAGGTGAACAAAAGTCAACATTGCTTATCGGGGCTGGCGGTCGATCGGAACTCTGCCGGAAACAGAACCGTTGCATTCTGTTATTTTTGGTAGACCGGGATTGTCCTGGCGGTCGACCGCGCTACAGTGTCGACCTAGCTACAGTGTCGACCTAGCTATAGTGAAACTCCTGACTTTAAGATTTCACCCCCAAACTCCATTGTAACCCTTCCAAACTTTGTGGCATTAAGCTCCTTTGATCTCGGAGGGATTATACAAAGAATTTAACCTACAAAACCATGATAAAAATGATTAGAACTTTAGCTTAATAATCAATATGATAAATGTATGAAATGCATACATGAAAGCCCATGTTCAAGGTGCATACAAACACTTGAACCATAAAAGCTTTAGGCTAAAGGTGAAGAATTATTTCTATGCAAGTGAGCAAAGTATGAGAGCAATTTAGCCATGCACATATACAAGTGAACACTTTGAAAACATGATTGACTAAAGATCAAGATCAATAGATATACATTTGTCCAATATGAATGCATCATGTAACCAAGCTCCATGAAAAGTATGCATAGGAAGCATTCAATGCACATGTTCAACTCAATCATATTCAACCAATCGATATGAACAATCAACCTTTTAGTTTAGTTATCATCATTCACATAATCACACATGAAGTGTAGTTAGCATCAAAACCATAGTAATACACACTAAGTTTAGTTATCATCAAAATCATAGCTCAACATTCTCCCCCTTTTTGATGATGACAAATTTAGTGATGAATGAGGACAAACTTAGTAATGATGACAAACTAAATGATGATACAACATGTTCTTCTCCCCCTTACACATGGCAATCACGAATCTTTTTCACCTGATAAGGGCAATCAAGAATCATCACAAACGCAAGCATGAATCATCTTTTTTCTCCCCCTTTGACATTATCAAAAAGCGAGATAAGGCAAAGCTGTCTCCCTTAACAACATAACTTGCTCCCCCTTTGACATTATCAACAGGTAGGGTAATTCCAAACATTCTCCCACATGAACACTATCAAGATGAAGGGAGGAAACCATAAAGGTTCAAATAGCAGCATGATGAATGAGCAAGGAACAAGGACCCACAATGGAAATTCTGATGAAGCACCAAATCATGATGAAGGAGAAAATGATAAACAAGTGGGTTCATGGAATGTCTAGGAGGCACCAAATCATGTTTTGTTGATTTTCATGTTACAGATTTTTATTTGTTTTGGAGATACCAATGGTTGGCATGATAGGATACCAAGTGTTAATTATTTGGACGTGCTAGGATGAGTAGAGCTGATTTCACGCTTCTCCCCTTGGTGAAACAAAATCCAAACCTTATTTACCAAGTGTGCAGCATGTGAAGTCCATTCAATTTTTGGGTTTTCATTAATTTTTGATTTGTGATTTGAAATGCATGAGATGCAACATATGCATGTAATGACATGTGAGATGCATAAAAAAATAGACAAATACGTATATATACATGCAACACAGCTCTCCCGTACTTATTTAAGAGAGAATGGATATAAGAAGGGTGCATGAGGGTCATAGCAACTGAAATGTTCACTTATAACACATGGGAGATTATGCAATCATATAGGAGATTCATGCAATTGCTAATGCAATCATTCAATTTTTAGAATACATAATGAATCAAATTTCCAAAGTGTAAGTGAGTAACATGAAAAATGATAGTTGCAATATGAATATTCAGATTTTCAGATTAACACAGGGAGACATCTTACAGACTGCACTTCAATTTTGAGAACAGCGTATTGGAGGCTACGCTCTACCACAAAGAGTTTTCACCATCATTTTTTAACTCAACCATTCTCACAGATAGTCAGAATTTTTCAAGAGTGATCAGGTTCAAATAATTACTTTTTACACGAGTAGACGTATGGAGCTCATCGCAGAATCCCCGGTTACTCAGAATATAGAACCATTTCACCTCATTATGAACAGAGATACTAGTCAACACTTTTCAGATATGAACCACATCATGTCTTAGGTGACATGTGCCCAGTTTACTCAGTGAGATCGAGCATTGCTCTATCTTTCATTTTCATTTCAGATTTTTCAACAAAGATAGGTAGGCAGCTTTTTCCTCAACTGTCTCTTCAACATACATGCAGCAAGTTTAACATCTCGAGCGTGTTGAAAAGAAATTCATATATCCTTATCTTTAACACTCATTTTCACATTTTGTGAATGAAGTGTGCGAATTTGATTCAGCATGTATACCGAAAATATCATGAACTCATAACAGGGCAGCTCCCTCTAAATAGATGCACTTATGAAATAAGAACTCCCCCAGAGTGTACGACATGAAACACTCCAATAATGACTCAAATGCAGCATTATTTATCAAGAAGACATAAGGCCATAGAAATGACAAGGATGGGGGTGGATAACATATAATTAGCAAGCAAGCATGCAGAGGGAATGTATACAACATGCAATGCAAATATGCAACTGATACCAAACAAATGGATACCAATTGAATGCAGCTAATGCATGAGTACTAATGCAATGCAACCTTTGATCATATAGTAGTGGAATGGAAATGCAATATGCCAAGACAAAATGCAATGTAGTGCAAAGCTTCTGATATCAAATGAATGAGCTAACTGTAGTTAATACATGAATTCTAATGCAATGCAAAATTAACATGGGTGCAAAGTGTGAGTTTTTAGTTTTTCCTTTGAGTGAACTAAATGCACCTAATGCATTGGATTCTGATGCATGCAACCTATAACTGTATGAGAATGGAAGACAGGATGCAAAAGTAAGATGAGAGCTTTAATTTTCAAGCCAGTGTGACAAAATTCTCATTGAAATCATCCACATTCTATTCATGAATCATCAAATATTTTTCATGACATGACCTTTATGAATAAGGGTGCATAAATGATTAAAATTAAGCAATGCAACCCAATTTTCAGAATTGTTCAAAATCAGATTTTTAAAGGTCATTCACAAGTGTTGAAATGAGAATTCATCCAAAAGTCAAATGTATAAATCATTTAATCACAAATATATTTTTAATTTACATAGCTCAGCTCAAGGATTCATTCACAAATCAACCAATCACAATTTTCAAGATCTGGTACGAGGAGGAGATTTTAGTCCGAAGACCCAGCTCAACGCATAGGGAATGCTTCCAAGTGGATATGATCCACTCTTCCACAGAAGTCATTTGATATACCAGATATGCAATTCAATTCAAGTGTGATCATGCAATTCAAATTGAGACTATTCAATATGCAACCACTTCATACACATCTTTCAAGATTTTCAATTTTATTCAATCAATTAGGCACATTCATCACAACATGCCAGTAAATGACAATTCAAGTTTTTAGAATCAATACATGTCACTTGAGAGTGTCACCAAGTGACAAAGACGGTCATTGCATGAATTGACAAGGTTGAATTACCTTAGTTCGGGAGACAAGATTGGAAGCCTTCAATCACTAAAATCACCAACCTCACAAGGGTTGATATTTCAACTTTTACTTTCTTACCTTTGCCTTGAGAATCCATTTTCTTCCAAGCCTTCCACCTGCAATCCAAAGATGAATAAAATTCAGTTCATTCACGAGGCTTATACCAAAATCTCCTTGTAAAAAAAAATCCTTGTAAATTGTTCAGAAAAGGCATTATTAGTAGTTCAGGCATTATTAGTAGCTTAAAGAGTGATATCATCCGCATATGCTCAAATCACTAAAATGTCTTTTACCTGATTTATCTTTTGAGAGGTGTTTGATCAACCTTACCGATTTAACATGTTCTCAATCAAAAGATGCGGGCTTTTCATACCATGCCTTGGGTACTTGCTTTAGCACGTACAAAGACTTTCACCACCTTATACTTGAGTCGATCCTGGGAGTTGTTCTACACAAAGTAGCCCATCTTCTTGTAGCAACTTGAGAGGGTTCTCATCATTTTCATCCTTGCAAGGTATTCTTCCAGTTGATTCAAGCTTAGCCCATCATCATTTGGATTTTGGGAGTACAATCTACATCCAAAGACAGAAAGGTTTGATTTGTCAATTTTGATTCAAATTTATTAATAATGACATGACAAATAATTTTAACAACCAACACCCCAAGACAGCTCTAGATGCAATGCATGACTCATGTGTGAACCTAAATGTTAAGCCCATATGACGAATGTGGTTGCTCCCCCTTAGTGTGTGCATGAATGCAAGATGTTTAGTAACAATCCAACACCATATGTAGCCTTTTAAGTAAATGACTCATAGTACCAGGCGGAGAACTTAGATCCGAAGATCACCTCACACGTAGTGATAGCTTTCAGACAGACGTAACCTGCCCTTCCACATGTCACCATTTAATATACTATGTAATCATGGATGATGAAGGCAGGGGGATTACAATTACATTGTGGCATGAATACACAATGTTCAACTTATGCATGACAATACGTGAAAGTATATGCAATCTCAGTGTATGTAGTGAAATCATGCTTTGATGAATCTTCAAGGTCTTCTTTACACAAAGATGCTATATGACAATTGATATGCGCACAAATATTTAAACAACTATGAATGAAATGCATGTACATACATATGCAAGATTACATGACTATGTTACACATAGTAAGTTGAGACATGACACATTCACTACAGAAAGTAGGAGAGATATCACCTGATCTTCAAATTTCATTTTTGATATTTCTTCCAACCTGACTTATGCCACTTTACCCGTGTGCCTTACCTTCTTGATGAAAACAGATTTCATGTTTTACATTCCAAAGACACACCTGCAAAATAGATTTCTCATTTATCATTTTTAGGTACCCAAATCCTTTTGGGTCCTTATGGGTTAGCAACAATATTTGCACATGATTTTCACTTCTTAACAACATTCAAATCATCATCTTTCACAGGAAAATAATCATGCTTAACATTTCCAGATTTGTCAAAGTGATGGGGGGGAACACGTGGCATTACACTTTTCTTTCTCATTGGCTCTACTGGTTTATGTATGTGAGCATGACTTGTTGAGTGAAAACTCTCTTTCTTCATGAGTAACCAGCAGCATGACTTGGTGTGACCTCTTTTACCACAGTGATTACAATGCATGGAAGGTTCTGTGGTGAAAATTTTCTTTGCATTTTTCAAAACAGCTTGATTCCTACATGCTCTCAAGTCATCATTCTTCATAATGAAGTAATTATGCATAGCATGTCTATGTTTTCCACAATAAAAGCATGTGAGTTTCTTTCTAGTTGGTTGTGTGTGTATGGCAGAAGTATGGTTAACATGCATGGAAGTACTAGCAATATTTTTGGATTTTTGATGCAAGTTAATTTTCTTTGTGGATGCATGTGTGTGTGCAACATGATTTTCCTTTTTTAAATTTTCATTTGATGTGCTGGCTATGTTTGACCTGTGCACAAAAGATATATAAACTTTATTTTCGAACGTCTTTTTGTTCACAGGATTAAAACACAGCCCTCCCTTTTGAAAATTCACTTTCGTCCCCAACAGTTTGTCTAAATTTTCTTGACCATTCACAAATCTAGACAATGAAGCATTCAAGTCAACAATCTCTTTCTCAAGAGATGCAATGTGCAATTCATAGGAAAGAAGTTTATTTTCACAGGAGTTGACTTGTTCATGTAAAGTAGCATTGATGGTTTTATGACTTTCAATTTCTTGCAACAAAGCATGCACTTTTTCAGATTGATCAATATTCATAGATTTTCTTTTTTCAAAAGCAAGCAATCTTTTAGAATTGGTTCTATTCAATTCCTTCAGTTTCTCATTTTCTATTTCAAGATTTTTATCATGAGCAAACTCATTTTAACCATTGTTCATAAGACTTACTCTCTCTCTCAGATCTTTGTTTTCATTTCTCAACAAAGAAATTTGATCTTTATGAATTTCAATGTCAAACACATGACCATCAATCAATTCCTTCAAGTGTGAGCATTCTTTACATGGAGAATCACATTTATTTTGTCTAACATTCTTTTTTAATTTTTTGTTTTCAGACTTAACCTTCTCATATTTATCAGCAAGCTCATCATATACAATCAATAACTCTTCATAGTTAAATTCATCTTCATTATCAGAATCAGAATTTACCTTTGAGCTTGATTCAACTTGCTGATCACTCCCTTGATCACTCGTGCCTGCCACAAGACATTGATCTTCATGCTCTTCCCGGACTTTGGTTAAGCCAACCAAGATATCCTTCGTAGATCTGCAATGGGAGACAAAGAGAAATGATTAGAATCAACTGCAGCAATAAGCAATTTTAGAACCAAACAATTTTGATCATGTTTAAGCTTAGAATCTGCGGTCCAGACAGATTTATCTTTAGGCAACTCATAAGGACCATGTGAGATAAGCTTCCATAGCTTAGGATCATACGAGTTGACTAGACTGCACATCCTTCCTAACCACAAATCAAAATTGTAACCATCAAACACCGGTGGAGAATTCAAGGTGTACATATTGGTAGTCATTGATCTGGATCTCTCTAGATCGTTAGATCTATGAAGAATAGAGCATTGGCTCTGATACCAATTGAAGTCCCGCGATCAATGACACCCAAGAGGGGGGTGAATTGGGTGTTTACAAATTTTAAGGAAACTTTTGGCCTTTTTAAAATATGTGATAGAATGCTAGTTAAGAGATTCAAAACTATTTGAACACAAATTAGATTTATCAAACTTTGTATGATGAGATATAGAATATGCAAGATATACGTTGATAAATCCATAACAACAATTAACAAATGCACTCACTTAGAATGGAGGTAGAAGAAAAGGACCAAACCACACAAATCAAACCATAGTGCACAGTAGTTTTTAAGGTGGTTCGGATGCAACGACGGTAATCCTACGTCCACCCCTCACCAAACCCGGTGAGGCTTCACTCGGGGATAAATCCCCAAACGGAGACGACGCTCCAACCACACACGCAGGACGACGCCTGCCCACACACACGGGGACGCGCCCCAAAGAGCACACACACACGGAGACAAAGTCTCCAACACGATCTAACAAGCGGATCAACAAGACACACACACGCTGCGACAAGTGCAGCACTCCACACACACAAACACTAAGATCTGGATAAATCCACACACACACGCAGATCTAAGAAGACCTACGCACACACGAATCAAGTACGACACACACACACACACACACGACCACGGATCCAACAACGATCCACACACACACGAGTTTGTAGTTTATAAGAAACACAAATCTGAAACTATAAAGCACAAAACACAAACATGAATAAACCACAGTTTAGAAAGCTCCTGATTTAGGCTCCCCCTGAGTGTGTGCTCTAGATGTTCGCGTTGATTCCTTCTTCACTTGAATAGCTTGAGACTCAACTTGAATGGCCTTGTATTTGATGTAGATCTTCTTGCACGGAGTACTATTCATGGCTACAGTACCCTTCCTTCTTCCTTGGATAGCTTTCTTGATCTCCTTGATGTTTGCTTGCTTCTCCTCTTCCCCTTTGGTTGCTGGCTTCAGATGGAGCTTGAATACCTTCAGATAGATGAAGAAGTTGCTGGACGGTGTACTGTTCACAGAGGGTTGTAGCAGCCTTCTTCTTCTTTTGATAGCTCTTCCCCTTGATCTCCCCTTTGATCTCTTAGATAGATTGGGTTTCTAACCCTCTTGTGTGTATTTTATACACTTTGAATGGTCCATAGACATCCCAAGAACCAGATCCACAAAACCTAGAAGGTTTGGTGGCTTTGGGATTAAACAATACCAAGAAGAGATGCTCCTTCCGAGGTGAACAAAAGTAAACATTTTGGGCTTATCGGGGCTGGCGGTCGACCGGAATTGGCTGACGATCGACCGGAACTCTACAGGAAACAGAACCGTTGCATTCTGTTATTTTCGGTCGACCGGGATTGGCCTGGCGGTCGACCTAGCTACAGTGAAATTCCTAACTTTAAGATTTCACCCACAAACTCCATTGCAACCCTTCCAAACTTTGTGGCATCAAGCTCCTTTGATCTTGGAGGGATTATACAAAGAATTTAACCTACAAAACCATGATAAAAATGATTAGAACTTTAGCTTAATAATCAATATGATAAATGTATGAAATGCATACATGAAAGCCCATGTTCAAGGTGTATACAAACACTTGAACCATAAAAGCTTTAAGCTAAAGGTGAAGAATTATTTCTATGCAAGTGAGCAAAGTATGAGAGCAATTTAGCCATGCACATATACAAGTGAACACTTTGAAAACATGATTGACTAAAGATCAAAATCAATAGATATGTATTTGTCCAATATGAATGCATCATGTAACCAAGCTCCATGAAAAGTATGCATAGGAAGCATTCAATGCACATGTTCAACACAATCATATTCAACCAATCGATATGAACAATCAACCATTTAGTTTAGTTATCATCATTCACATAATCACACATGAAGTGTAGTTAGCATCAAAACCATAGCAATACACACTAAGTTTAGTTATCATCAAAACCATAGCTCAACAGATGTGACACTCCAGTGTTAGGCCGTTACATTAGTCAGAATCCAGAATCAAGAAATCGGACTCAATTGAATGTGACGGTCGTACATTGGGCCGTTACATGTGCCTGACGGTCCAATATAGAGCCGTTACATTACTGATAACCAAAAACATCGATAGTGTAATCTAATCAATGGGCTTTAATTGTACAACCAACTCGGCGTCCTAGTGGGAATCCCAGGCTCACGGAGAATTACGGAGGCCTTGAAACAAGATTTCCTAGTCCATTGGAAGGAATATCCAATAGAGAGGTCCTCATGTCCAAGAATAGTGTTCCCATAGTGCAAAGTGAACTAATAGACAACATACCGAAATATGTGCCATATACTTAAAGAAATGACTCTATAGATGGAAAAGAATGTGAAACCAAGATAAAACTCCGTCATTACAACATTGGAAAAATCATGATTTAGAATACAAAACTATAGAATTTTAGCCAATGAAATTAGCATAACTTAAAATAACTTGAGATACATTAATCATGCAATTTGATTATGAATCAGTAACTAAACTTAAAGTCATGATAATAGGTCCAAACTTAGCTATCTAAGCTTATTTATAAGTAAACTCTAACTGGTTATCATTCTGCCTCGGGCTGACAGAACACAGTGCCTGACGGTCTAGGATAGGCGCGTTACAGTATTGTGACGGTTTATCGAGGGCCGTTATAGTGGTGTAACGCTCCTGCTAGGGTGCATCAGAGACAATAGAATAAATAAAAACACAACATAATGTGACGGTCTATCGTAAGGCCGTTACATGCATGTGACGGTCTCACGTTAGTGCGTCGGAGAACCTACTGGCAGTAAACTAAAGTGAAGGTTTATGAAAACATAACATGCCTGGAAATCAACATATTATCACTGTCCTAGTCATGATAACGATGCATAGGACAACTCTATGCAAGGGTTCAGTGAATAGACAAGATAACACCTTTTAATTTTCATTTAGGGCTAAGAGATGCATGAATGTATAAAACTATGAAATCATGAAATTCTTAGTCTATGATGTATGAAATCAAGTACAATCAGGGGGCTTTTATCCCTAACAAGTTATTTTTTCCAATCATGAGATAACCTATGTAATGCCCTGGATCTCGTTGGACCTCGTTGGATCTCGTAGGATCTTTAATGGATCTTTCGGATCTCTTTCGGATTGGTTTCGTTGAGTTTCGGTTCGCTTTTGTGGCTTCCGAATTGAGTTTGACGAGCCGTGTGGGTTTTTCTCACGTACTAGCTACGGAACCCTACGGTGAGTTTATTTGTCAATTCTCGAACTCGTGAATGCTACAGCGTCGATGTACTCTTCGAGCCGGTCGTTTCGACTATTTTTGTGTATTTTTCTGAATTTGTGTATTTTCGGCGCATTTTCGGAATTTTCGGAAATTAGGAAAATTTCCTAATTTCTTTTCCTTTTTCTTTTCTTTTTCTCTTTCTTCCCTCATTCGGCCGCGACCGTTTCTCTCTCCCGTTCTCTCTCGTTTCTCCCCCTCTTTGGCCCCGGCTGCAGACGGAGCGACCGTGGGTGAGTTGGCGAGGACGTGGAGCTGGATTGGTGCGCGATGAGGCGAGGATCGGATCGATTCTGGCGCGATCCCGAACGGTGGATTCAAAGCCGGTGAAATTGGTTCGCGAGTGGTTTTCGGCGTGGTTTAGTCCCTTCGGGGCACGGTTTCTTCGGTGGAGGTAGGGTGACGGATCCTTGCTTCTTCACCTTCGTTTTCCCTGCCATTGCACGGCGTTCGGCTAGGAAACGAGTGTGTTTGGGCTTGTTTTGCCTAAACCGTGTTTTTCGTGGTTTTTAGGGTCGGCCGGTAAACGGTGACCGTTTGCGGTTCAGTTAGTTTCTAAATGACCGCAGGGATGTTAGAATCCCATCCACGTTGATTTCGTGCGATTCGGTGTTCATTCGAGGCCGGTAGAAGCCCGGGAACCTCGGTGACCCACTTAGGGTGGATTTGTCTAAATCGCCCGGATCGAGCGTTTTTGGTGTTGCATGTGGGCATTTTGGCCCTTGAATGTTGTTATTCGGTGTTGCGGTGTGTTTCCCCTGCGTTTCGGCGTGAATGGGGCGTGGAACGGGCCGATCCGGCCATTCCTATGTTTTCCCGCCGTAACCGAAGTAGCGGTCATGCCAGCGACCGTTACTTGTCTTTAGCGGCCCTACGACTGACCGTCGTTTGGTCTGCATCGTTTTAGCGCTTTTGGCTTCTGGGTGAGTGACGGCCCTAGTGTGGCGCGTCGCTTCCTTGTAACGTGCCTAGGTTAGTGCGTTACTTCGCCTTCGTCGTTTTATGTTGGGGTTGAGTCGGTTAGTCTAACGCGCTTGACCCAGTGCGTTAGATGGAAGTGGCGCGCCTTGCCCAGGCCGTTACTTGCCAGTTGACTGACGTTGACTCGTTGAGGCGGTGCCTCTAGCGGTCGTGCCCCTATGCGTTGTTTGAGTGTGACGTGCCTGCCCCTGGCCGTTACATTCTCTTTTGGTCGAGGTTGGGTTGACTGCATCGTTGGGTGTGACGGTGGGGACCCCGTGCGTCGTTTGTGAGTAACGCGCATGCCTCCGACCGTTGTTTGCTGTGGTGTTGGGTTGAGGGTGGCCATGCCGTCTGTGAGTAACGGATGGGTCCCCCCGTGCGTCGTTTGGTTCTGACGGCCCTCCCCTGCCGCGCTGTTTCGTGAGTGATGCGCCTGGCTTAGCGCGTTACTTCGCTTTGGTTTGGGTTTGCTGCACCGTTGAATGAGACGGTGGGTGCCCTGTGCGTCGTTTGCTTGTAACGCCCCTGCTCCCGTGCGTTACTTGGCTTTTTTGTGTTCTGTAGGTTGTTAGGGTGGTGTGTGTGACGGCCTTGCGTCCGTCCGTCGTTTGGGAAATAACGGCCCTAACCTAGACCGTCGTTTTCTTGTAGCGGTCTAGAGCTGGTGCGTTACTTTCCTTGTGCCTTGGTTTTCCGCCCGATGATTCTGTGTGTCTTGGCTTGGCCTTGTGGTCTGCCCGTTGTCCCGTGGATGTCTCTTGACGTCCTATGAGGGTTAAGACTACGTTGTAAGGTAGCCAGGAGTCTTCTTGCTTGTGGTAGGGTTCCTTATCCTACCTTGGCATGTGCTTGTTTGGGTTTCGGTCAACCTGGTCTGACCCAGTGGTTGACATGTGACCTTGTTTGCGCGTGTCTTAGCGGTTCTGTCCTGCCTAAGACACTGCTTCTGGATGCTTCGAGGTATTGTTCTACCTCGGTTTGCGTGTCCAGGTGTGCTGAGGGTTCTTGATGTCTCCCTCCGGTCTCCGTGTGTCGTTTTCTGCGGAGCGTGGTTTCTTTGGCTTAGGATTAGACCGATTGGCGGCTTGTTCCGCTGTTGTGACGATCTTACCTTTGAGTAGTTTGGCTCAGGATCGTTACGTAGGAGGTCTAGTGCTTGTCCTGAGTTGTCGGCAGTGGTGATACTGTCACTTGGTGCCTCGAAGTGCGTGTTGAGGGGCGTGGTTGCCCGTTAGTACTTCGGCACTTGTGTTTTGAGCTTCTGTGTCGTGTGAAGCCTCCACTTGTTCTTGCCTAAGGCCGCGGGCCGACCCGCTAGCGGATGGCGGAGGGTTTTTCCCAGTGAGCGGTTTTTAGTTAGTTCCGCGGGCTCCTAGCCAACGGTAGCGTCCTGCCGAGGGAGAATACTAGCTAGAGGACCTGGCTTAGGCTATAGCCAGTGTGTGCACACGTGGTCAGGGGTTAGGACTTACGTCGACGGGCGTGACCCTGACTAGTTACTTGTTTTGCTGTTACTGTTTGGTTCAGCTGGTGTCTACATCTCTGCTGTTGTTACAGCAGTACTGTAGGTGAGACACTTGAGGTGCGGCGTCAGACGTCAGTGGACGCAGCTGGCTTTTAAGGGGGTGCTTCCGTCACGTGACGCGTAGCTTTCGGCGTTTTCCTGTACGTTGTGACCTTTGCGAGTTGCCCGTTCGTGGCCGTGCTCGGGGTCAGTGTTTTGTTGTCCGCACGGTGTTCTGATCGTGCGTGGGGCTTTGTGCACGACGTTCCCGGTCGTGTTTTGTCTGTTTCCCGGTGTCGGCGTTCGCCTTCGCCTTTGTTTGGGGCTGGTTGACAGACTGGTGTACCCTTCTGTGTGAGTTTAGGGTCATCCATCTGTTGCCTTTGTTTGGAGTAGTTTGGGATACCGAGGTTAGTTCGGTAGCCGCTTGTTTGGTGCGGGTTCTCACCCTCTCCTGCGTGTTCCCTACTCCTACTTCCCGTCTGTTCCTTTACAGCTTTGTAGTGTAGCTTTCCTGCTTTGCTACGTTGCTGTCCTTGCTACGTTTGTTGCTGCTTCCGTTGCCTTCGCTTTGTGCGGTTTTCCAGTGGGGATCCGCGTGACCCCTACTGAGTTTCTGTTGAGACTCACCCCTGCTGCTTTTCAGGTGGGTTTCGCCGTCTGCCTCTGCTGTCCTTGGTGGAGTGCGCGTTTGCTGTTGTAGCTGCCAGCCGTACCTGCGTCGGGTTCTCCCGACTTCTGTGTACGTTCCTTTCTGTTCGACTGTACTGTGCTAGACTTGTTGTCTTCCTTGGGCTAGACTCTGGTGTATAATTGAAAACTTGAATGTTTAATAAAAGGGTAATTTTATTTCTGCTACTTTAGCAATCCAATCTAATGAAATTTAATTGCTTACTGTTATATCTGCTGGCTTCAATGTATTTCCCACACAATCCTTTTTCCCTTCGGCGCTTTCCCGCGCTTGGGAGGCCTCGCGGGTCCCATGTGGTATCACGTGTATTCGGTATTTATACCGGGTGCACCGGGTATCCGGAATCCGGGTCGCTACAGGTGGTGTCAGAGCAGTGTTCTGAGATGTTCGGAGTTCTTTTCTGAGCTATCAGATCATTGTCGTGTGAAATACATGGAAATCCAGATATACAGTTACCAGAGTCTTTAGGCCCAGTACAGTCTCTTGCTGGCGTAGGTGTTGCGATGGTTTATCGCGGTGCTTTTTGCGTGTGGTCTTGTACGTGCTTGGTTGGCACTGTGCGAGATGGTTTTTGCTCTCGTCTGGATATGACGATGTGCTTCGTTCGTTTTGAAGTTGGTCTCGATCGTGGTGCACTTTGCAGTGTTTGTCGGTTGGCATGAACCTGCAGTGCCTTGTTCGAGCTATTTTCTGTATTTTGCTCAGGTGGCTTATGACTTTTAGCGTTGGTGTGATGGCCACGCACGTTCTTACGTTGCTTGGGTTGTCCCAGCTTGAGTTTGTGTAGCTCCTGATGCTTCGTTGTTTTGGTTGCTTCGATTGTCGTGTTGCCTCGATTGAGAAGTTGCTCGAGCGAGCCTTGGATTTTCCCTTCCTGGTGAGCTGTTGTTGTTGAGCTTGTTGCTTCTCATCCCTCTTTGGTGAAGCTTTCCGAGGTTTGCCTTGGAATTGCTGTCTTGGTTGTGCCTTTGTCCTGTGTCTGCTTAAGTGTAGACAGCTTTGTTTTGAGCCTGATCTGCTCCTTGTTGTACGGTTGCTTAGCTTTGGACCCCATGATGGTGTTAAGAGCTGTTGTGTACCGTAGTTGTCGTGCTGTGTCTAACGGCCGATGTGTTGTGAAGGCTCATTTATCGTGTCAGGACGTGGAGGTAAGCTGAGACTGATGCCTTCCTTGTGCTTTGCGCTGAAGCTGGTGCTCTTCTCTTGCTGCACTCAGGCTCTTTGTGATCGGTTGTTCGCCTGATCAGTGCTCGTGGCGTGTTAATTGCGATCTTGTTGATTGCGATGACGCCTGGTGTGTGCTGAGATGCGATTATCGATGTTGTTCTGTTGCCTGTGCACGTTGTTGAGAGTACAGCTGGAGTGTGTGGGCTGGCTACCCATTTGTTGAGAGGTCTTGTTCCTTTCTCGATGTGGCTTTGTCTTGGCTTCTTGTGCCTTGACTTTGGTTGTTGCCGTGCCGTTGTTCGTGGTTTTCTTGTGTTGGCATCGGCATTGTGCGAGTGTTGGGGAATTTGTCGGCATCTTTGCGGATTGAGTACCCTCTACTCTGTATTTTCTTCTTGGGTGTTGTGCTCTTGAGGCGTGTTGCTAGTCCTTGAGTTGCATTCCCCGAGATCATTGTTGTTGTTTTTCGTTGTTGTGGGTCTTTCTCTTGGTGAGCAGTCTGATGCGTGACCTGTCTCTTGTGGTCGTGTGTTCAGCTGTTTTTGTGCCTTGTTGTGACCCTGCTTGCAGTTGTGTTCCGTGGTTCTGCGTGTTAAGTAGAGCCGGAATTCTGCAGGTGTTGCCGTTGTGTTGTTTTGGCGCTGTTTCTTTATGATTTTGTGTCTCTGCCTTGGACCATGGTCTTGTCAGTTGGCTTGCTGTGCTCTCTTTCCCTGGTGGAGTTAGCTTGCGACTTGATCAGATGTGATGTCTGAGTGAGTACTGACTTGATTGTGTTTCGGGTCCAGCAGCGTTGTTGTTGTCGTTGGTGTCCTGTGTGCCAGGTGTTCCCTGTTGCCTTTGGCACTGGAGGCGATGATGTTGCGAGCTGTCAGCTATGGGGACTGCGTTCCGTGTGTAAGCTGCCGCTTGCCGTGTTGTCGTTGTGTTTCTCAGTTGTCTGTTGTTGTGGCTGTCGTGTCTCTATTTCGGGTGAGACGTAAACGACGTTGCCCTTGCTTCGGAGGTGTCAGATGTATTCACTTTGGTGCCATACTCGTGCTGTAGACTTGCTGTCTTGGAAGCTGAGTGTGTACCTGTAATTGTGATCTGACGGTGTTCCTCTGAGCTGTGTTTTCCGAGTTTTGTGCTGTTGGGTTATTCTTCCCTGCTTCTCCTTTGCTAGTCCTGAATTTCGGGGGCGAAATTCTTTGAAGGGGGGGAGGATGTAATGCCCTGGATCTCGTTGGACCTCGTTGGATCTCGTAGGATCTTTAATGGATCTTTCGGATCTCTTTCGGATTGGTTTCGTTGAGTTTCGGTTCGCTTTTGTGGCTTCCGAATTGAGTTTGACGAGCCGTGTGGGTTTTTCTCACGTACTAGCTACGGAACCCTACGGTGAGTTTATTTGTCAATTCTCGAACTCGTGAATGCTACAGCGTCGATGTACTCTTCGAGCCGGTCGTTTCGACTATTTTTGTGTATTTTTCTGAATTTGTGTATTTTCGGCGCATTTTCGGAATTTTCGGAAATTAGGAAAATTTCCTAATTTCTTTTCCTTTTTCTTTTCTTTTTCTCTTTCTTCCCTCATTCGGCCGCGACCGTTTCTCTCTCCCGTTCTCTCTCGTTTCTCCCCCTCTTTGGCCCCGGCTGCAGACGGAGCGACCGTGGGTGAGTTGGCGAGGACGTGGAGCTGGATTGGTGCGCGATGAGGCGAGGATCGGATCGATTCTGGCGCGATCCCGAACGGTGGATTCAAAGCCGGTGAAATTGGTTCGCGAGTGGTTTTCGGCGTGGTTTAGTCCCTTCGGGGCACGGTTTCTTCGGTGGAGGTAGGGTGACGGATCCTTGCTTCTTCACCTTCGTTTTCCCTGCCATTGCACGGCGTTCGGCTAGGAAACGAGTGTGTTTGGGCTTGTTTTGCCTAAACCGTGTTTTTCGTGGTTTTTAGGGTCGGCCGGTAAACGGTGACCGTTTGCGGTTCAGTTAGTTTCTAAATGACCGCAGGGATGTTAGAATCCCATCCACGTTGATTTCGTGCGATTCGGTGTTCATTCGAGGCCGGTAGAAGCCCGGGAACCTCGGTGACCCACTTAGGGTGGATTTGTCTAAATCGCCCGGATCGAGCGTTTTTGGTGTTGCATGTGGGCATTTTGGCCCTTGAATGTTGTTATTCGGTGTTGCGGTGTGTTTCCCCTGCGTTTCGGCGTGAATGGGGCGTGGAACGGGCCGATCCGGCCATTCCTATGTTTTCCCGCCGTAACCGAAGTAGCGGTCATGCCAGCGACCGTTACTTGTCTTTAGCGGCCCTACGACTGACCGTCGTTTGGTCTGCATCGTTTTAGCGCTTTTGGCTTCTGGGTGAGTGACGGCCCTAGTGTGGCGCGTCGCTTCCTTGTAACGTGCCTAGGTTAGTGCGTTACTTCGCCTTCGTCGTTTTATGTTGGGGTTGAGTCGGTTAGTCTAACGCGCTTGACCCAGTGCGTTAGATGGAAGTGGCGCGCCTTGCCCAGGCCGTTACTTGCCAGTTGACTGACGTTGACTCGTTGAGGCGGTGCCTCTAGCGGTCGTGCCCCTATGCGTTGTTTGAGTGTGACGTGCCTGCCCCTGGCCGTTACATTCTCTTTTGGTCGAGGTTGGGTTGACTGCACCGTTGGGTGTGACGGTGGGGACCCCGTGCGTCGTTTGTGAGTAACGCGCATGCCTCCGACCGTTGTTTGCTGTGGTGTTGGGTTGAGGGTGGCCATGCCGTCTGTGAGTAACGGATGGGTCCCCCCGTGCGTCGTTTGGTTCTGACGGCCCTCCCCTGCCGCGCTGTTTCGTGAGTGATGCGCCTGGCTTAGCGCGTTACTTCGCTTTGGTTTGGGTTTGCTGCACCGTTGAATGAGACGGTGGGTGCCCTGTGCGTCGTTTGCTTGTAACGCCCCTGCTCCCGTGCGTTACTTGGCTTTTTTGTGTTCTGTAGGTTGTTAGGGTGGTGTGTGTGACGGCCTTGCGTCCGTCCGTCGTTTGGGAAATAACGGCCCTAACCTAGACCGTCGTTTTCTTGTAGCGGTCTAGAGCTGGTGCGTTACTTTCCTTGTGCCTTGGTTTTCCGCCCGATGATTCTGTGTGTCTTGGCTTGGCCTTGTGGTCTGCCCGTTGTCCCGTGGATGTCTCTTGACGTCCTATGAGGGTTAAGACTACGTTGTAAGGTAGCCAGGAGTCTTCTTGCTTGTGGTAGGGTTCCTTATCCTACCTTGGCATGTGCTTGTTTGGGTTTCGGTCAACCTGGTCTGACCCAGTGGTTGACATGTGACCTTGTTTGCGCGTGTCTTAGCGGTTCTGTCCTGCCTAAGACACTGCTTCTGGATGCTTCGAGGTATTGTTCTACCTCGGTTTGCGTGTCCAGGTGTGCTGAGGGTTCTTGATGTCTCCCTCCGGTCTCCGTGTGTCGTTTTCTGCGGAGCGTGGTTTCTTTGGCTTAGGATTAGACCGATTGGCGGCTTGTTCCGCTGTTGTGACGATCTTACCTTTGAGTAGTTTGGCTCAGGATCGTTACGTAGGAGGTCTAGTGCTTGTCCTGAGTTGTCGGCAGTGGTGATACTGTCACTTGGTGCCTCGAAGTGCGTGTTGAGGGGCGTGGTTGCCCGTTAGTACTTCGGCACTTGTGTTTTGAGCTTCTGTGTCGTGTGAAGCCTCCACTTGTTCTTGCCTAAGGCCGCGGGCCGACCCGCTAGCGGATGGCGGAGGGTTTTTCCCAGTGAGCGGTTTTTAGTTAGTTCCGCGGGCTCCTAGCCAACGGTAGCGTCCTGCCGAGGGAGAATACTAGCTAGAGGACCTGGCTTAGGCTATAGCCAGTGTGTGCACACGTGGTCAGGGGTTAGGACTTACGTCGACGGGCGTGACCCTGACTAGTTACTTGTTTTGCTGTTACTGTTTGGTTCAGCTGGTGTCTACATCTCTGCTGTTGTTACAGCAGTACTGTAGGTGAGACACTTGAGGTGCGGCGTCAGACGTCAGTGGACGCAGCTGGCTTTTAAGGGGGTGCTTCCGTCACGTGACGCGTAGCTTTCGGCGTTTTCCTGTACGTTGTGACCTTTGCGAGTTGCCCGTTCGTGGCCGTGCTCGGGGTCAGTGTTTTGTTGTCCGCACGGTGTTCTGATCGTGCGTGGGGCTTTGTGCACGACGTTCCCGGTCGTGTTTTGTCTGTTTCCCGGTGTCGGCGTTCGCCTTCGCCTTTGTTTGGGGCTGGTTGACAGACTGGTGTACCCTTCTGTGTGAGTTTAGGGTCATCCATCTGTTGCCTTTGTTTGGAGTAGTTTGGGATACCGAGGTTAGTTCGGTAGCCGCTTGTTTGGTGCGGGTTCTCACCCTCTCCTGCGTGTTCCCTACTCCTACTTCCCGTCTGTTCCTTTACAGCTTTGTAGTGTAGCTTTCCTGCTTTGCTACGTTGCTGTCCTTGCTACGTTTGTTGCTGCTTCCGTTGCCTTCGCTTTGTGCGGTTTTCCAGTGGGGATCCGCGTGACCCCTACTGAGTTTCTGTTGAGACTCACCCCTGCTGCTTTTCAGGTGGGTTTCGCCGTCTGCCTCTGCTGTCCTTGGTGGAGTGCGCGTTTGCTGTTGTAGCTGCCAGCCGTACCTGCGTCGGGTTCTCCCGACTTCTGTGTACGTTCCTTTCTGTTCGACTGTACTGTGCTAGACTTGTTGTCTTCCTTGGGCTAGACTCTGGTGTATAATTGAAAACTTGAATGTTTAATAAAAGGGTAATTTTATTTCTGCTACTTTAGCAATCCAATCTAATGAAATTTAATTGCTTACTGTTATATCTGCTGGCTTCAATGTATTTCCCACACAATCCTTTTTCCCTTCGGCGCTTTCCCGCGCTTGGGAGGCCTCGCGGGTCCCATGTGGTATCACGTGTATTCGGTATTTATACCGGGTGCACCGGGTATCCGGAATCCGGGTCGCTACAACCTACCTCTTTTAAGACCTTCAAACTTAGAATTTAATGCTAGGTGCTACCCTTAGACCCTTGTACTTCTTGTGATAAATCAGCAACTTCAATCTGCTCTATTTCCTCAGCCTATTGACCTAAGGATGTGAAATTTTGAGGGTAAGAAGATGAAACTATTGAGTAAAAAAAGTTCTAAAGGATCGTACTCTAATTACCTCGTTTAGATGTCCTAATGTCCTGATCTTCAGAGGACTTTCGTTCAGATTCCTGGGTTGCTAAGGTTGAATCAGCAACTTTGGAAGCTTCTATCTCTTTGATTGCTTGATCTCCTAGCACGAAATTTGGAGAACCATTAGTCTAAAGTATACTAAACAAAATCTTCTAAAGAACTTACTCGAAATTATGACTCCTTACCTTGATTCTTCATGGGCCAAAAGTAAGGGTCGCTCAGTTCAGAACTATGTCCTATTTATAGGGTTTTGGTTAGGATTTGAAGATTGGATCGATTCTAGAGTCCTTAATTTGTCAGAACCTAATCCCTAAGAGTCCTTAGCAATGTTATAATCTATCCCAAATCGATCTCTTGTAGATAGGATTTCAAAGTTCTAATCTTTTTGCAATTTCCTCACCTTACGGAATCTGCAGGATGTAACGGTCGTGTCTAGGTGCGTTACAGGGCTGTGGCGGTCGCCCGATAGACCGTTACATTCAACGTATATAGAGTTTCAATTTAATAAAACTCTTTTATTCATTTATCCATATAATTATCTTATATAATTAGTATTTATCATTAATATACGTGAATAAGCCAATTACCCTTCTAGAATATGGGCCAAACTTGATGGGCTTGGTCCATAAACCTTTTGGACAATTATTAGATAGGCTAGGTTAACTAATTAGCCTTTTTGAGCCTTATATTGACTTATTAATCCAATAACCCCTTCATTAATTTATTTAAGCCTTTATAATTTCTAGAAAATTATTTTAAAATTTAAAAATTATAGATATAAATTCTGGGGCACTACAACTATGGTGCCTACGGCACCCGAGCGTCCAGCTATAGGGGTGCCCATGGCACCCGACCGCCCAGTCCCAGCAACGCCCAGCTACTTCGGCCCCCGCGACCCTCAGGCTCTCCAGTCTCAGCGGCGTTCATGGCACCTGATCGTTCTAGCAACGATATCAAGGGTACCCAACTCTCCCCGTTTCAATTGCGCCTGGTCACCCCAATCACAGCGGTGCCTAGGGCACCCGACTGCTCCAGTCACTACCGCGCCAACGGCACCCGACTACTTCAGTCAAAGTGATGCCTATGGCGCTTAACAACTTCAACCACAGTGGTGCCCACGGCACCCGACAATTACAGGCTCGGCGGCTTTTGATCGCTCCGGTCAGGGCTATACCAACGCCATCCGACCGCTCCAGTCTCAACAGTGCTCGGCTGCTTCTGTCTCAACAGTGCCCGGTCGCTCCAGTCACGAGTGGTGCCTGCGCCATTCAGTTGCCTCAGCCTTAGCGGCACCCAACTGCTCTAGTACTGCTTCCCCGATCTCGACGCTGTCTCATATCGGGAGTATATTGTGACGCCTCTCGAGCGGCACCCTGTTTAGTCCAGATCCTTTAGCAGACATTGTGTACGAATGCAGAACTACCCACACAATAATGCAAATGACCCGAGGACCGTCATGAACGAAGGAATTGTCATGTGGCTTGCAAGCAACTGTAATCGGCTCTCATGCCCCAACATAAATGCCTTTCATGGCGTATACATATGTAGCCTAGTCAGGGAACGGATCCACATTGTCACGCCCCGAGCGCGGAAGGAACCCGGAGATGCGTGACGAGTTTATATCGATCATGTCAATCAGAGCGTTAGTGTATTCAACACAAAGACAGAGTGCGCAAAAGTAAAGATAACCCAATCCTTTTTTCAATCACAACATCAAAGTACTTCTATTACAAATGAAAATGCTAAGACTCAATAAAAGGAAAAAGTACAATGATTGACTCAAGAAATTAGAAAGATAAGACTAGTGACGCTTGGATGGATGGAGTAACTCTAATCTCTTCACTCTTGACCTTCCCCATCCGATTGAGTCTTGTCATCAGACTTACCTAAAAAATAGGGAAAAACACTGGATGAGCGAACGCTCAGTAGAATTATATCTCAAGAGCTAGCTTGCTTTAAGTAAATTACATGTTACATGAATGTAATAAAGCTATGCATGTTTGCGTAAAACGATAAGAGAGAGAGAGTATAACAAGAGATAATTGAGTGAACTAGCATGTCTTTCAAGAAATTATATCAATAAATGTCAAGAAATTGAAGCAAGTATATTCATCATGTCACGTCGGGAATTGGCTATTACGTTTCAGGTAAGTACATAAATACCCTTTCCGGGTCACGCAAGTCATGTCATGTCAAGTCGAGTATGAGATTGTGGAATGTCTAATCAAGCTAGTCATGCACTTCGGTGCAATGCCACACCGTGATCATTACAACTCCCATGGGCACAAGTACTTTTGGGTGCTCCTCCCAGGACCAGATCGGGCCCTTATATGCGCAGGCATTGATCGTATATTTTTCGACATCCACTATGGTTATAGCCAATATAGAGTTTCAATGGAATAAGCTTGTAGAGACTTTAAGGTAGATCTTGTGGAATAGAATTTCAAGGATTGAACATGAACAATAACGGTGCAATCACGATTAACGATAAAACTAGGTGAAATCGGCTCCCTAATTGGGTGCCATGATAATAAGAATAAGCGCTCATATAACCATGGTCGCTCGTTCTTGGACATGATAAGCTAGATAGAATTGAGGTCCACAAGTATGGCACCTAATTCATAAGAACACTAATGGCATGGTTTCCCATTCCATTAATTTAGAGTATTCTCATGACATCCTCTTAGCAAGTCATGAGGGCCGGTATACCATGTTTCTTTAGAGTGACATGGTAATCAAATAGTGTCATGGGTTTTAATAGTACAACCAGCTCGGCTACCTTGAGGGAATCCAAGGCTAGCGGAGTCTTACGGAGGTCTCTATGATAAAGTAACCAATCCGAAGGAACAGAATGTCTCGCGGAGGGTTCATCTATCACCGAGAAATAGTGGGTAATCGATAAAACAACGTGAAACGTGGGACTATATTCACGGAATGGAATATAGTGCCTAATAACTAACCCACTGTAAAAGGGTTACAAAAGCCACGAAATCAGGAAATCAGTCAATTGGCGTCTGGGCTTAAGTCTTCATTTTATGAATTGGCGCCCTTGTTAGGGTCGTCAGTTCAGTAAATGACGACTGTTCACGCAGTCGTTATATCCAGGTCTTGTTAATATTAAAATCTATAAACATTCTAAAATTTCAGATGTTATATAAATGACGTCTTACATTAAGGCTTCAATTTCGTAAATAGCGCCCTAGTCAGGGGCGTCATATATCAAAAAGATGGTAGGATGCATGTCATTATTTCAATATCTGGGAAATTATAAACATTTTTAGGAATTCTTGATTTATCACTAATTGACGCCTGCGTACAGGGGCGTTTATTCAATTGACGACCTAGACATGGTCGTCATTTACTTGTCATATGATCAGGTACAATCACAGACATGGCTTTTGGGGTATTTCCAATCAAGAAACTAGAGACATGGGTAGATAGAGAAAAATAGCAGGAATTCACTAACATGGTCATGCATTAGTTAACACATCAGGGTTTATAGTTATTAAATTTTGAACATTCGTCATTATTAATTAACTAGACAATTGACGCCTATTTTCACGGGCGTTAAATAAAAACAACGCCTTGATCTAGGGCGTCATTTTCAGTAAAATGATGAAATCATGAAAACTCATATGGCAGTCAGTCGCAGCACTAACAACCTACATGCATGCAATTGGCCTAATATCCATAAATTTTTTGCTTAACTCTTGAGAAAACCTACCTTGGGTGATGATTTGGTTGATGACTGATGAAGAAAATGGAGGTGGTAACCCTTGATACGATACTCTGTTTTAGTGTAAACAGAGGCAGCAACTGCAGCAGCCGAAGAGGAAAAGATAAAGAATTCTCCCACGTTCTTCCCGTATCACGGCAGGATGAAGAAGAGGAAGAAGATGCAGCAGCTTGCTCCTCTAGCTTCAGCAGCTGGAGGCAACAGCAGCAGTAGCAGCAACGGTGAAGAAAGGCAACGGCCTTCAAACCTCCGTGCAGCAAGGAAGAAGAAGGAAAGATGAAGAACTTCACGTTCCTCACGTACACCACGGCAGGAGCAGCCTTCGGAGGAAGAAGCAGCTTGTTCTTCTGCTTCTGGTGATAGAAGAAAGGCTAGCAGCAAGGGGAAGATGAATCGCAGTAGCAGTGTGTCTTTGATCAATAATGTCAACATGAAGCTCGACGGAAGGTGGGTATTTTTAGGAGAAGGAATCCTAGTGGGTTATAGGAGTTCGATTATGATTAAAATCACAGATATCCATGTATGGATCCCTTTCCTTAATCCAAACTTACCCAGATAACATCCCTGTTCGAACCAAACATCGACTGTTCCTTTTGGAAATGACGCCTCATGTTGGGGCGTTATTTCAATAAATGACGCTTGTATACACAGTCGTCAAAAATTAAATGACGACTTGCTCGGAGGCGTCATTCACCTTTCCCTATTTGTTAATTTAAGGTGTAACAATCTTTCCTGATTTTTATCTTTTTTTCTTGATGTGATCTAGATGGAAAATTTTAGGGGTACAAGGTTTCCATGTTTCTCTATTTTTTCATATAATTAGTTTTCCAATTTTCTTTAATTCAAAAATGGGCACTATTTATTTTAGAATAAAATAACGACTTTTATTAAGTCGTCACATTTGAAATCAACGCCTAAATCAATGGCGTCAATTACATTTTGGCATTTCTCCTTAACCTCCAAAGGACTAATATTGTATATATATCCTATTATTTTTATCACTCTCTTATCTATATACTTTATTTGACTTTTGCTAATTGTAAATAACGACTTGCATTAAGTCATCTTTCACGTTGGATACGCCTGTACGAAGAGGCATCAATTGAGTTTTTGGCATTTTCTTAATGCTCTTGAAAGAACCGAAATTGCATATATGCTCATTCATTTATCTTTTACATAGCTTTAATGTAATTAAATCTTATATATATATATCCTTCTCCCTTCTAATGAGATTATATTGTAATAAATGTGGAATATTAAATTTTCTAAATTAGTAATAAAATATAAATTGACATTTTCTTCGAGATTTAATGATTCTTAATTCAATTAAAATTACTTTATGCATTAAATGCTTACCTAAAAATAATATGTCATTCTTAAATTTATTATAATACAATAGTAGTGTCCATGAGTTCTTTTGCCAGACTTTTTAGGACGAAAGAGGGTCATGTACAAGGTCTGGGCCTTGTTTAATTATTGTTTTTAATTTATTTAGACTTTCTAGTCCTTTAATTTACTAGGGTTGCTACACCCTCCCCCACTTAAAAGAATTTGGTCCCCAAATTCAATCGTATATAGACGTGGAGAGTGTAGAGTACATACCCTTTTAGAATAATTCTGGGAATCGTTTCCTCATAGACTCCTCGGTCTCCCATGTGACTTCATGTTCTGAACTTTTACTCCATTGCACCTTGACCATGGGAATAACTTTGCTCCTTAATGTTCGTACTTCGCGATCGAGGATCTTCATGGGCTTTTATTCATAAGTGAGATCTCTTTGAATCACCAAGTCTCCATGATCGATGATATGTGCCGGATCGTGCACATACTTCCTCAACATGGATACGTGGAATACATTATGAACTTCGGACAATTGAGGAGGTAAAGTGGCGCGATAAGCAACCTCGCCAACTCTTTCTAGTATCTCAAAAGGTCCGATAAACCTTGGTGTAAGCTTGCCCTTAACACCAAATCTCCTTATTCCATGTCCAGGTGATATCTTGAGAAATACGTGATCTCCGACTTGGAATTCGAGATCTCTTCTTCTTGTGTCAGCATAAGCCTTCTGTCTAGACTGAGCAACTTGAAGTCTTTCTCTAATCAACTGAATCTTTTCAGTGGTATCCCTTACCATATATGGGCCTAATAGTTGCTTTTCGCCAACTTCATCCCAGCACAAAGGCAATCGGGAACTCCTTCCGTATAAAGCTTCGAAAGGTGCCATTTGTATACTTGCCTGGTAGCTGTTGTTGTATGCAAACTCGACTAATGACAAATGATCATGCTAGCTTCCACCAAAATCGATGATGCAAGCTCTGAGCATATCTTCTACCACCTGATTCGTTCTCTCGGTCTGACCATCCGTCTGAGGATGAAAAGTAGTACTAAAATTAAGTCTCGTTCCCAACGAATGTTGTAGACCCTTCCAGAAGTGTGAAGTAAATCGTGGGTCTCTGTCGGACACGATTGAGACAGGTACTCCATGTAACCTGACTATCTCCTTAATGTATAATGCAGCAAGGACATCAACTGACCATCGACTCTTGATTGGAAAGAAGTGTGCCGATTTGGTCAATCGGTCGATGATAACCCATATTCCATCATGTCCTCCTTTTGATTTAGACAGACCCATAATGAAGTCCATACCGATATCCTCCCACTTCCATTTGGGAATATCTAGAGGATGTAGCTTACCGGCAGGCTTTTGGTGTTCCGCCTTAACTTGTTGGCATGTGAGACAGCGAGACACAAAGTTTGCTATTTCTCTCTTCATGTTGGGCCACCAGAAGGTCCTTTTCAAATCTTGGTACATCTTAGTTGCCCCTGGATGAATTGCGTACCTTGATCTGTGAGCTTCATCTAAGATTTTCTTTTTTTTAGCTCTGGACAATCCAGTATACATGTTCTATTCCTGAACATCAATCTTCCATCTGATGCTAATTTGAACTCCGATTGTTCTTCAATTTTGTCATTGATTTCCACTAATAATGGATCCCTATCTTGCAGTCCTTGTATTTCTGAGAGTAGATCTGGCAGTATGCTTATATGGGATAGTGTAACACACTTGTTCTCCTTGTCCAGGCTTATATCAAGCTTAGAGAATTGTTCAAGCAACTTCCACTCCTGAATCATACAATTTGATAAAATTGCTCTTGGCTTTCGACTGAGATCATCAGCTACAGGATTACCTTTTCCAGGATGATATTGTATTGTGAAGTCGAAGTCCTTGAGAGCTTGAAAGCTTATTTAACATTCCTCACTCCATTCATAACGGATCTCCTTGCGAGTTAGCCTTGTGAGTGGTACAGCTATCTTGGAGAAATCCTTAATGAATCGTCGATAATAACCTGCAAGACCCAGAAAACTTCGGATCTCGCTAGTGTTGGTCGGTCTTTCCCAATTCCGTATAGCTTCAACCTTTGATGGATCTACAGATAAACCGTCCTTCGATATAACATGACCCAAGAAAGATACTTCTTCTAACCAGAATTCACATTTACTGAGCTTTGCATATAACTGATTCATCCTCAATATCTATAATGCAATCCTCAAATGCTCCTCATGCTCTTCCTTGGTCTTTGAATATATCAGTATATCATCAATGAAAACCACTATGAATTGATCTAGATGAGGCCTGAAGATACTATTCATCAACTGCATAAAGGCTGCAGGGGCATTGGTTAGTCCAAAAGGCATAACAACAAATTCGTAGTGCCCATACCTACTCCTGAACGTAGTCTTATGAATGTCCTCATCTTTGATCCTTAGTTGGTGATATCCCGATCTAAGATCAATCTTCGAGAAGTACTTGGATCCAGATATTTGATCAAACAGTTCATCGATTCTCGGCAGTGGATACTTGTTCTTAATAGTGAGATGATTCAACTGTCGATAGTCGATGCATAACCTCATGGATCCATCCTTCTTCTTTACAAATAGTACAGGTGCTCCCCATGGGGAAGTGCTCGGCCTAATAAATCCTTTCTTAAGAAGCTCCATCAATTGTTCTTTTAACTCTTTGAGTTCGGCAGGGGACATCTTATATGGTGCCTTAGAAACTGGACCAGCACCAGGGACCAAATCGATGGTGAAGGCCACTTCTCGTTGTGGAGGTAATCCAGGCAAATCTTCTGGAAACACGTCCGGAAATTCTTGCACAACTGGGATGTCTTCTAGCTTAGTCTCCTGAGTCTCCTTAATAGTGACAAACGCAAGGAAGGATACACATCCTTTCCTTATTAGCTTGCTAGCTCGGAGAGCCGAAATAAGAGACGACTTGCTCCGACTCTTAGGGCTAGTATAGACCAGTTCCGGAAAGTCTTTGAAAGTAACTTTTCTATTATGGCAATCCACAGTTGCCTGATACTTGGATAACCAATCCGCTCCCAATATGACATCATACTCCTTTAGGTCTAAACATATGAGGTCGATAGGAACATTTCTTCCCTTTACCAAGACTTCACAGTTTTGATAATGGTGAGTAAGGTCAACTTCGCTTCTGAGAGGAGTTGAAAGAACTAATTTCATCCATTCCGGTTCCATGGGTAATGGATTAGTAAACTTCTTAGAAATAAAAGAATGCGAGGCACCAGTATCAAATAAGACATATGTAGACTTAGAATAAACTTTCAATGTACCTTCCACTAGTCTGCCTTCATTTTGTTATGTCTCCTTAATAGCTTGGAGATGTGCATTCTTTGTCACCAGGTGCTTTCCGTCACCGCTTGATCATTGAGTAGGGGACAGTCGGGAATCCGATGATCATGGCTCCCACAACGGAGACATGCTCCAAGTTTCCTCCAACATTCTTCGGCCTTATGTCCGGCCTTATCACAATGCTTACATACCACCTTAGAAGGTGTAGTGGTGATGGAGAAAGGTTTGGTCTTCTTGAACTTTTGCTCTTGGGAGGGAGTACCTCCATTACTCGGCCTCTTCTTGAAATTGGGTTTGAAGGAACCCGAACTAGTGATTTGTTCCTTCTTATCCTTCCCACGGATCTCATCAGATAGCTCCGTGGCATCTTCTAGTAACTGAGCTTGGCGTACCATCTCCGAATAGACCTGTATGTCCATCGGTGCCAGCTGTGTGATATATTGGGGTCTGAGCCCATTTAGGAATCCTAGCTTTCATCTTCTCGGTACTAATTAGATGTTTAGCATATCGAGATAACCTGGAAAATTGTGCCTCATACTCAGCCACCGACAAAGATCGTTGTTTAAGTGCGGCGAACTCGGCGGCCTTCTTCTCCTGGACTCGGTCTGAAAAATATTTATTGTTGAAATGTTCAACAAACTCCTCCCAAGTAACTTTTCCTTGATCTAATGTGGCTTCTACCGACTCCCACCAGCAGCGGGCATCCCTTTCCAATTGAAATGCTGCTAACAAGACCTTCTCTTGGTCTGTGCATTGCATAACTCAAAAGATACATTCGGTCTCCCGGATCCAGTGCTCGGCGTCATCCGGATCAGTGGATCCCATGAACTTAGGAGGGTTCATGTTCTTGAAGCTTTGGTGGAGATTTCCTGCTCCATGATGTGCACCTCCTTGTGCCACCTGTTGAAGTGCCTGGGTCATGCCTTGCAGAGTGCGTTGCATGTTGGGCCACTGGGCACGTTCGGCAGCCATTGTCCTATAATTACAATAACTATATTAATATGTGATTATGCTAAAAGGTTTTGATTCTAAATTAACTTAACCCTTGGTTCTACCCAATCTCACCGGTTAAAGGTTTTAAACCTATCCTTGGACTTGGGTTTCCTAGGAATTGAATATCCTAGGCTCTGATACCACAAAAATTGTCACGTCCCGAGCGCGGAAGGAACCCGGAGATGCGTGACGAGTTTATATCGATCATGTCAATCAGAGCGTTAGTGTATTCAACACAAAGATAGAGTGCGCAAAAGTAAAGATAACCAAATCCTTTATTCAATCACAACCTCAAAGTACTTCTATTACAAATGAAAATGCTAAGACTCAATAAAAGGTAAAAGTACAATGATTGACTCAAGAAATTAGAAAGATAAGACTAGTGACGCTTGGATGGATGGAGTAACTCTAATCTCTTCACTCTTGACCTTCCCCATCCGATTGAGTCTCGTCATCGGACTTACCTGAAAAATAGGGGAAAACACTGGATGAGCGAACGCTCAGTAGGAATTATATCTCAAGAGCTAGCTTGCTTTAAGTAAATTACATGTTACATGAATGCAATAAAGCTATGCATGTTTGCGTAAAACGATAAGAGAGAGAGAGTATAATAAGAGATAATTGAGTGAACTAGCATGTCTTTCAAGAAATTATATCAATAAATGTCAAGAAATTCAAGCAAGTATATTCATCATGTCACGTCGGGAATTGGCTATTACGTTTCAGGTAAGTACATAAATACCCTTTCCGGGTCACGCAAGTCATGTCATATCAAGTCGAGTATGAGATTGTGGAATGTCTAATCAAGCTAGTCATGCACTTCGGTGCAATGCCACACCGTGATCATTACAACTCCCATGGGCACAAGTACTTTTGGGTGCTCCTCCCAGGACCAGATCGGGCCCTTATATGCGCAGGTATTGATCGTGTATTTTTCGACATCCACTATGGTTATAGCCAATATAGAGTTTCAATGGAATAAGCTTGTAGGGACTTTAAGGTAGATCTTGTGGAATAGAATTTCAAGGATTGAACATGAACAATAACGGTGCAATCACGATTAACGATAAAACTAGGTGAAATCGGCTCCCTAATTGGGTGCCATGATAATAAGAATAAGCGCTCATATAACCATGGTCGCTCGTTCTTGGACATGATAAGCTAGATAGAATTGAGGTCCACAAGTATGGCACCTAATTCATAAGAACACTAATGGCATGGTTTCCCATTCCATTAATTTAGAGTATTCTCATGACATCCTCTTAGCAAGTCATGAGGGCCGGTATACCATGTTTCTTTAGAGTGACATGGTAATCAAATAGTGTCATGGGTTTTAATGGTACAACCAGCTCGGCTACCTTGAGGGAATCCAAGGCTAGCGGAGTCTTACGGAGGTCTCTATGATAAAGTAACCAATCCGAAGGAACAGAATGTCCCGCGGAGGGTTCATCTATCACCGAGAAACAGTGGGTAATCGATAAAACAACGTGAAACGTGGGACTAATTCATGGAATGGAATATAGTGCCTAATAACTAACCCACTGTAAAAGGGTTAAAAAGCCACGAAATTAGGAAATCAGTCAATTGGCATCTGGGCTTAAGTCTTCATTTTATTAATTGGCGCCCTTGTCAGGGTCGTCAGTTCAGTAAATGACGACTGTTCACGCAGTTTTTATATCCAAGTCTTGTTAATATAAAAATCTATAAACATTCTAAAATTTCAGATGTTATATAAATGACGTCTTACATTAAGGCTTCAATTTCGTAAATAGCGCCCTAGTCAGGGGTGTCATATATCAAAAAGATGGTAGGATGCATGTCATTATTTCAATATCTGGGAAATAATAAACATTTTCAGGAATTCTTGATTTATCACTAATTGACACCTGCGTACAGGGGCGTTTATTCAATCGACGACCTAGACATGGTCGTCATTTACTTGTCATATGATCAGGTACAATCACAGACATGGCTTTTGGGGTATTTCCAATCAAGAAACTAGAGACATGGGTAGATAGAGAAAAATAGCAGGAATTCACTAACATGGTCATGCATTAGTTAACACATCAGGGTTTATAGTTATTAAATTTTGAACATTCGTCATTATTAATTAACTAGACAATTGACGCCTATTTTCACGGGCGTTAAATAAAAACAACGCCTTGATCTAGGGCGTCATTTTCAGTAAAATGATGAAATCATGAAAACTCATATGGCAGTCAGTCGCAGCACTAACAACCTACATGCATGCAATTGGCCTAATATCCATAAATTTTTTGCTTAACTCTTGAGAAAATCTACCTTGGGTGATGATTTGGTTGATGACTGATGAAGAAAATGGAGGTGGTAACCCTTGACACGATACTCTGTTTTAGTGTAAACAGAGGCAGCAACTGCAGCAGCCGAAGAGGAAAAGATAAAGAATTCTCCCACGTTCTTCCCGTATCACGGCAGGATGAAGAAGAGGAAGAAGATGCAGCAGCTTGCTCCTCTAGCTTCAGCGGCTGGAGGCAACAGCAGCAGTAGCAGCAACGGTGAAGAAAGGCAACGGCCTTCAAACCTCCGTGCAGCAAGGAAGAAGAAGGAAAGATGAAGAACTTCACGTTCTTCACGTACACCACGGCAGGAGCAGCCTTCGGAGGAAGAAGCAGCTTGTTCTTCTGCTTCTGGTGATAGAAGAAAGGCTAGTAGCAAGGGGAAGATGAATCGCAGTAGCAGTGTGTCTTTGATCAATAATGTCAACAGGAAGCTCGACGGAAGGTGGGTATTTATAGGAGAAGGAATCCTAGTGGGTTATAGGAGTTCGATTAGGATTAAAATCACAGATATCCACGTATGGATCCCTTTCCTTAATCCAAACTTACCCAGATAACATCCCTTTTCGAACCAAACACCGACTGTTCCTTTTGGAAATGACGCCTCATGTTGGGGCGTTATTTCAATAAATGACGCTTGTATACACAGTCGTCAAAAATTAAATGATGACTTGCTCGGAGGCGTCATTCACCTTTCCCTATTTGTTAATTTAAGGTGTAACGATCTTTCTGGATTTTTATCTTTTTTCTTGATGTGATCTAGATGGGAAATTTTAGGGGTACAAGTTTTTCGTTTTTCTCTATTTTTCCATATAATTAGTTTTCCAAATTTCCTTAATTCAAAAATGGGCACTATTCATTTTAGAATAAAATAACGACTTTTATTAAGTCGTCACATTTGAAATCAACGCCTAAATCAATGGCATCAATTGCATTTTGGCACTTCTCCTTAACCTCCAAAGGACTAATATTGTATATATATCCCTATTATTTCTATCACTCTCTTATCTATATACTTTATTTGACTTTTACTAATTGTAAATAACGACTTGCATTAAGTCGTCTTTCACGTTGGATACGCCTGTACGAAGAGGCGTCAATTGAGTTTTTGGCCTTTTCTTAATGCTCTTGAAAGAACCGAAATTGCATATATGCTCATTCTTTTATCTTTTACATAGCTTTAATGTAATTAAATCTTATATATATATATATATATCCTTCTCCCTTCTAATAAGATTATAATGTAATAAATGTGGAATATTAAATTTTCTAAATTAGTAATAAAATATAAATTGACATTTTCTTCAAGATTTAATGATTCTTAATTCAATTAAAATTACTTTGTGCATTAAATGCTTACCTAAAAATAACATGTCATTCTTAAATTTATTATAATACAATAGTAGTGTCCATGAGTTCTTTTGTCAGACTTTTTAGGACGAAAGAGGGTCATGTACAAGGTCTGGACCTTGTTTAATTATTATTATTAATTTATTTAGACTTTCTAGTCCTTTAATTTACTAGGGTTGCTACACCCATCCTCGCTGGAACCATGCTCTCTGCCCCCAGTTATCCCTGTTGTGTTGTTGTTGCCATGTCACTGTTGTACGGACTAAGCCCTCCCAACGTCGCGGCTCCCCGGGTCCCTGACTCTCTCTTCGACAGTCGAAACAAAGGTGTTCAGATTCAATCCGATGTAAAATAAACATTGGTTGCTTGCGGTCGGTGGGGAAAGACGTCCAGTACACGAATCCCATAATCGCTTGTGCACTCGTACCAGCAGAACCTCCTTCTCTTCACGTGGCGCACAACATTTCATGCTCAGATGCCGTGCCCTGGTGGCACATCCCTAGTCAAACACTTGGTTCCGTCGATGATTGTTGAGAAATCGACTAGCACGCCTGCATTCCATCCAGCCATCCCTATCCCAGTTTTCGAGAATGATTAACCATACATCATCCCTTCCAGTGCGTTCTCATCGTTCTCTCTGCCTTCTTTTCAATACCCCCGGAATCCCCGCGTGCCCAGTCGACCTATCTCGGCCTTCCGCATAAAGGCGAGTGTGCGCCCCCGCCGCGAGGGAAAAATAAGAAGTGACTGCCCACGCGCATAAAACACCGACCAATGCAGCCGAGATCTGGACTTTCTTGGGTCTAGCTGGTTATTACCGGAGATTCTTCAAGGACTTCTCCAAGATCGCCGCTCCTCTTACTAGGCTAACCCGCAAGGAGATTCCTTATAAGTGGAATGAAGATTGTGAGAAAAGCTTTCAAGCCTTGAAAGATCATCTGGCAACTGCTCCAGGCTTGACATTACCAACTGAAGGAGAGAAATTTGAGGTATATACCAATGCTTCGGGTATTGGCCTCGGATGTGTGTTAATGCAACAAGGGAAGGTCATTGCTTATTCTTCCCAGCAATTAAAGAAACACGAGGAGAACTACCCGGTGCACGAACTAGAGTTGGCCGCAGTAGTATTTACTTTAAAGATCTGGAGGCACTATCTCTATGGAGAATAATTCACCGTGTACTCCGATCATAAGAGTCTCAAGTACTTATTCTCTCAAAGGGAATTGAACATGAGACAAAGGCGTTGGCTAGAGTATCTCAAGGACTTCGACTTCACTATACAATATCATCCTGGAAACGGTAATTCCGTAGATGATGCCTTTAGTCGAAAGCCGAGAGCATTATTGGCCAACTGTATGATCCAGGAGTGGAAGATGCTGGAGTATTTCTCTAAGCTGGATATAAGCACGGACAAGGAGAAAAGGTGTATTACTCTATCACACATGAGGATACAACCGGATCTACTCTCTGAAATCAAAGGGCTACAAGATGAAGACCTGGTGTTAGTAGGAATAAAGGGAAAGCAAGAAGAACAACCTGATTTCAAACTAGCATCAGATGGAAGATTATTGTTCTGAGAAAGGACAAGTGTACCGGATTGTCCAGAATTGAAGAAGAAAATCTTAGATGAAGCTCACCGATCAAGGTACATAATTCATCCTGGATCTACCAAGATGTACCAGGATTTGAAGTGAACCTTTTGGTGGCCCAACATGAAAAGGGAGGAAGCGGATTTTATTTCTCACTGTCTCACGTGCTAACAAGTCAAGGCAGAACACCAAAAGCCCGTCGGTAAGTTACATCCTCCATATATTCCCAAGTGGAAGTGGGAAGATATCGGCGGACTTTATCTTGGGTTTGTCTAAATCCAAAGGTGGACATGATGGAATATGGGTCATCATAGATCAATTGACCAAGTCGGCATGCTTCTTGCCTATAAAAAGCCGATGGTCGGTTGATGTCCCAGCAGCCTTATACATCAAAGAAGTTGTTAGACTGCATGGAGTTCCTGTTTCGATTGTGTCTGATCGAGACCCGTGCTTCACTTCTCATTTTTGGAAGGGTCTACAACATTCGTTGGGGACAAGACTCAACTTTAGTACTGCTTTTCATCCTCAAATGGATGGTCAAACTGAGAGAACGAATCAAGTTGTAGAAGTCATGCTACCGGCTTGTATTATTGATTTTGGTGGAAGCTGGCTTGATCATCTACCCCTGGTCAAGTTTGCATATAACAACAGTTACCAGGCAAGTATTCAAATGGCACCCTTCGAGGTATTATACGGAAGGAGTTGTCGATCGCCAATATGTTGGGACGAAGTTGGAGAAAAGCAACTTCTAGGCCCGGACATGGTAAGGGACACTACCGAGAAGATTCAAATCATTAGAGAAAGACTTCAGATGGCTTAGTCTAGACAAAAGACTTACACCTATACTAGAAGGAGAGACCTCGAGTTCCAAGTTGGAGATCACGTCTTTTTTAAGGTTTCCCCAGGACGGGGCATTAGAAGATTTGGTGTTAAGGGCAAGCTTACACCAAGGTATATCGGTCCCTTTGAAGTGCTGGAAAGAGTTGGCGAGGTTACCTACCGGATTGCCTTGTCACCACAGTTCTCCAAAGTTCATAATGTGTTCCATATCTCTATGCTCAAGAAATATGTTCATGATCCATCACACGTCATAGAACATGATGATCTGGTAATACAAAAGGATCTCACATATGAACAAAAGCCTTTGAAGATCCTTGATCACGAGGTTCGTGTGCTGAGGAATAAAACTATTCCCATGGTGAAGATTCAATGGAACAAGAACCTCGAACGTGAAGCCACATGGGAGACATGAGAATCTGTGAAGAAAAGATTCCCCGACTTATTTCGAGATCGTAAGTACTCTGCACCCTCCATGTCTATATAGAATTGAATTTGGGGACCAAAATCTTTTAAGTAGGGGAGGGTGTAGCAACCCAGATAAATTATAAGGATAAAAATTCCTAAAAATAAATAAAGCCTCCAATTAAATAAGATAAGGGCCCAGATTAAACAAAATGTGAAACCGAACCATACACAATTAAGGCCTTAATAAATATATATACATAAGATTGGGCCTCACGTAGGTGAGTTTAGCCTAAGAGCCAAAGGGCCTTAACAAATAGTCTGTGGGCCAAAGGGCTTTAAAAGAAGGGTTTAAGGAAGTAAAAATATATATTGGGTCTTTAGCCCATAAACCTTTCCACGCCAGAAAATGCATGGGATAGGTGTATAAAAATATATATTTTTTATGAAGGGGTATTTGTAAAACCCAAAATATTTATCATGTTGGATCACATGCAACATTAGGGTTTGGAATCCCAAAAAGGATCGTGGCTACAGTTTTAGATAGAGGGAGATTGTATAGGAAATTTTAGACTTGTTAGGATTCTTTACGTAGAAATCCCAAATCCTATTAGAAGCCAGAATCCTTTTTCCTATATATATGACCCCCTCTCGAATGAACAAAAGCTACTACTACTACTACGTTCGAAGAGATCTTGCGTCAACATCGTCAGCCTCTACTTCTTGATGATCATCGCTCTTCCTGACCGTTCGTGAACGTGAAGGGCGAGAGTTCTCTTTTCTTCTTCTGTCGCTTCCTGCTATAGTTGCCGTGAGGAAGTTTTTCATCTTCCTCGTCTGCTGCTTATCTCTCTACTGTTACTATTACTCCTGCTCTTATTACTTCTCCTTCGTCGTTCCTGCTGTTGCAGTTGCAGATTATTGTTGCTGCTTATTCTTCTCTTTTCTCTGCTTCGTTCGTCATTCTCATCCACCCAAAAAGGGAGGTTTTCTCAAGTATATAAGCCCAAGATATATAGTGAAAGAAAATTGTATGCATCCGTATTGATATATCATAATTCTATAGCCTCTGTTATTCGGTTTACGTAATCTTTTTGAGTTTTCTGCCTGCATGAAAATAGCGACCAAGTGCTAGCCGCCTATTAATGAACGACGTCACAGAAGGTCGCAAATTATGAATTTGCGACGGTTCTCTGGTCGCCAATTAATGTGCAACCACACCCCTGTCGCTATTTTCTATAAACAGAATTAATAAATACAACATGTTTAAAATTTAATACCTATGAAATCTAGCGTTAAAATTCATGCATGAGCATGTTTCTAGATTCCCTATATTTTTCTCTAGCTATCCATGTCTTTAGTTTCTGGAAATTTCATGTAAATAGTGAAGTGCTACTGTTCATGTACAAATGAATAGTGATTTATGTCTGTGAACGTGTCTGCCCGATGCATAGTAGTAAAAGAATGGACGATTGTCCCACAGTCGCCAATTAATGAATGAGCGCCCCTGTGAGGAGGCGTTGTTTATAAAGATTTAGTAAAAATAGAAATTATACGAAAATCATGATTATGCGACATGATCATAGACGCTAATTAAAGATTGAGCGTCGTGGCATACGGTCGCCAATTATAATTAAATTATATTTATTTTTGAAAAATGTCTAGAATTAGCGCCCGTTCACAGTGTCACTAATTCTTAGTATATTTTTCGGGAATTTTATAAAATAATGATTAGGCGACATTTCACACGGATGCACAATCATAATTGAGCACCCGTCTGAGTGGACGCTAATTCTTGTCTCTCAGTTTTCATCGCGTTTCTGGCCTATATCGGGGGTTTACTTGGCACTCTCATCTCACATCCGTAGATAGAGTCCCTCTTTTGTTTCTAATTATTACACACTAACTCTTGGTGATGATTGGACCTTTCGCGGGATATTCCTTCCTTCGAACTGGTACTTTCTTCATTAAGACCTCCGTAAGTCTACGCTAGCCTTGGATTCCATCAAGGCAGCTGAGCAGGTTGTACCCTAAACATCCTGGAACCCATGATTATCACGTCACTCTGAAGAAAAGTGATGTGTTAGCCCTCTTAGAGCGATGTTTTTGGCCTCTTTGAGAAGTCTGTTATCTGTCTGGAAACTGCGACCATGACTTGGACGCCAAAAGGAATTGGCGACCTGGATAGTGGCGCCGATTACTGATTTAGCGACCTGAACATGGAGGCTATTTCTTCGTGCCTGCACTGTTCACAAGAATGATCGACCATACAGTGGACGTTGTTTCTGTAATTGATGGTTACTGAGTGGACGCCAATTACCCAGTTTCATGATATGTCATCATTTTTCATGCGATTTAACGGTATGTCATTCTTGTTCAAGTTCTGTCCTTGAACTCTTTCATTCTGTGAAATCTACCTTATCATCCTACAATGGCTTACTCCTTTAGGACTCTATTGGCTATAAACTATAGTGGATGTCTAAAAATATATACATGACTCAATGCTAGTGCATACAGGGCCCGATCTGGTCCTAGGAGGGGCCCCGGAAAGTACTTGTGTCTATGGGAGCTATATTGATCACGATGTGGCATTGCACCGAAGTGCATGACTTACTTGATTGTTGACATTCCATGATCTCGTACTTGACTTGACTTGACATGACATGTGTGACCCGGAATGGGTATTTACTTGAAATTTTAATAGCCAATTCACTTGACATGACTTGATCCTTACATGCTTGACAATCTTGATATACTTCACATGATTATCTTTCTAGTTCATCTATATTATTCTTGATACTCTACTCTCATCAGTATCTTGCATACATGCATAACTATACTTGCATTCATGTACATGTAATTTACTTAAAGCAAGCTTGTACTTGAGATATAATTCCTATTGAGCATTCGCTCACCCTAGTTTCCCCCATTTTTAGGTAATTCCGATGATGAGGGTCATTCGGATGGGAATGGACACGAGTGTAGAGCGTAGATCCGTTCCAACTACTGAAGCATCTACCTAGTCGTGTCTTTTCATCTTTCTTGAGTCCTTATTGTGTTTTCCTCTTTATTGAGTCCAAGTTTATCATTAAGTATTCTTCTACTTGAAAGATTATGTAAGTCATTTGTGGTATTAATGAATAAGGATTTGGTTTGTTATATCTACCCTTGTGTACTCTATCTATGTGTCGAATTTATTATGCTCTGATTGACATGATTGATATAAACTCGTCACGCATACCGGGTTCCTTCCGCGCTCGGGGCGTGACAATCCAGCTATCCTCAGTCTATTCAGCTACCCCAGTTGACCCAGCTGTCTCAGTCCCCTTAACTGCCCCAGTTGATCCAGCTGTCCTTAGTCTATTCAACTGCCCCAGTTGACCCAACTTTCCCAGTCCACTCAGCTGCATCCAGCTGTCCCCAATCTATCCAATTGTCACAGTTTATTCAACTGTCCCCAATCCATCCAGCTGCCCCAGTTTATCCAGCTATCTCATTCTATCCAACTGTCCTAGTTTATACAATTATCCCAACATTTCCAACTATCTCAGTAGACTTAACTGTCCCAACTAATCCAGTATCCAGTGATACGCTTGGCCATAATTCCTCCTAATGTCTATTTTATTCTAGTCATCTCAAACCTTGACCTATATTCGGCTTTGCCACCGTTTAGTTATGATTCGGACACGTAAGCTATCCCAGCCACCAGCTTTGCTTAGGAATAATAGCATCCCAGTCGCCCCTCTTACAGTTGTAATCATGCCACCGCCCCTCTGCATGTCTTGACCAAGGCATGGAACTGTGTCCCGATATAGGGGCCTATCTGTTGTACTAGTAGGCCTTCACCCAAGCAAGCACCCATGACAGCACGTTGGTGTTCTAAGGGATGTCCAACCGCTCAACTCAGACAGAACATGGATTGAAAAGCACCGACACTTCGGCTTCACAACAACAATGGTCACACCAGGCCGTATCCAGCACTCCCAGGCTCTTACATTGGAGCGATCATAAACAAGAGCATCGGCCCTTCTTCAAGCAGATATGGGTCACCAAGGAGGAGGCCCAACCAGTCCGAAGAGCATGGGCCAAGACATCACTCCAGTCACCCGAGCAACATCAAATCTAGAATTTAGTAGGATGCTCGTCCAACCAGTCAGACATTGTCCAGGTCGCGGAGGCTTCCCGCCCTAACAGAAATAGGTGGAGAGGAGCTCGCCGCCAGCATGACAAACAACCTGCTTTAGATTCATCCCGAAGTGGTCAAATTATAACCTTAAATTATGTAAAAATAAAAATATAACAAACACTCACCTGAGGGGGCTGTGTCGTGATCGAGGGTGCTCCATGGGACAAAATCCCTGCCTGGGAGAGGAGGCCGATGATGGATTGCGTAATGCGCCTCGATGCTCGACATCTTCGTTTTGATGCCAAACATCATCTACCACTGGAAATCAGACATCTCTGCTCGAATGATGTCTTTGATGTCACTCGGAGAAGTACTGGGGCCGGGTGGGGGCATACTGAAGGCACTTCTACTAGTCGGGGCAGCGCCTGAACTCGCACACGATGATATCACCGTGCTGCTCTCCATGCTCTACCCAAAACCATGTAGCTGGCCTTTCTTTGGCATGGTAGTTGCTGCCACCCATGTAGCCGGATCTAACTTCGATGTTGTGTGCCCCTCTCCCCTTACTTCTTCGTCATATGTCTGTTATATATTTCCTACAAATTGAATCAAAAAACTTGTAAGTTTCATATGAATCAATCATATTTAAATAAAAAAACTTGCATATGTATGTAAACTTACCACTACTAAGCGGGCTCTCTCACTAACGAATTGGTTTGTCCCCTTCTTCTTGTGTGTTCTGTCGAACACCTCTAGGATAAATAGAGCATGTTTGAGCTCCACCGCCTATTTTATAAATCATATAAAAATGTTGGCCCCGGTAGGCGAGCGGACAAGAAGGGGGGTTGAATAGTCCCCCACGAGATATGGCAAATTTTAAAGCTAACGTTGCGGAATAAAAACACCTAGCAGATTTGAACTAAACTAGCTGGAAGGGTCTAGAACGTGTTAGGGTCGATTACAAGCCCTAATTGGGACTCTTGGATCGTTCAATCTATGAAACCCAAGCTAAACCCTATAAATAGCCTTAAGTCCAATCTGCGCGACCCTTACTTTTGGCTCACGTGGAACTAAGGTAAGGAGACCTTATTTCAGGTAGGTTCTTTAGAAGAATTTGTTCATGATAGTAAGGTCTAACTCCCCTCCGAATTTCATATTAGGAGATCGAGCCATCAGGGAGGACAAGGCTTCCAAAGACGCTGGTTCGGTGCAAGAAACCCAGGAGATTATGCAACCGGGCCAGATTGATCGGCGAATTAGAAGCCATAAATGAGATAATTAGATATGGGTTCTTTAGAATTAATTGTTCCTTTTAGTACTCTCTTCTTACCCTCTAAGTTTCATGGTCATAGGTGAAGAAGATCAGAAGTTAGAAGGCCACGAAGTTGCTGATTCGGTTCGGGACAAACAGGAATTAGGATCGAGTTCCAGCCCAAAATTCGAAGTTTATAGCTCTGTCTAGAGGTAGGTTATCTCATGAAAAGGCTAAATACTTGTGTTAGGAACAAAAGCCCTCTATTACCTTCTATTTTCATGGATTGTGCATGACGAATTTAAGGTTTGATCATGACTGCGCATATAGGGTTAACATAGCATGCATAGTTCCCACCTTTAATAATGAAAATAATAATCCTAGTTTAAATCATGGTTACCCATGCATCTCCATGTCTTAATATGATTTTAGCAGGCCTTATGTGCCTGTTGGCATGCTTTACTATGCATTTATCTACCTTAGATCAGCATACATTTTGATTTTATAGCTGTTTACAGTAGACAGGGAGAAACGTTCTTCCTGAGACCGCTAGGACCTATTAAGCGGTCCTCCGATAGACCGCTAGAGCCCATGAAACGGTCCTCCCGAGACCGTTTTCATTTTCTGAGTTCTGTATTAGTTTTAACCCGAAACATAATGCAGAATAGCCCTGATTATCATATGATACCTAGCTAAGTAGTTCTTACTCCTGCTATAAGTATTGTATTCTTATACTTGGTTATGTTGATTAATCATCCTAGTAGATTTCATGTTTCTTTATGCACTTTGGACTTATTTTAACATATGTTAAATTTAGGCCAAAACCATATACTCTTTTATTAATCTTAAATTTCATATGGTTCATGGATTGTTTGATTTGATCGTTGTTTTATCACGATTCTTCTTATCTAGAGTTTTTTTCTTAAGTACATGGCATGTATTCCGGTACGATGTCATTAGTTGCACTTTGCACATTAAGCACATAATCTTGGACTTGTGATCCTCTCCATTGGATATTCCTTCCACCGTACTAGGTGATCTTATTTTAAGGCCTCCATAAGACTCCGCGAACTTGGGATTCCCACTAGGATGCCGAGCTGGTTGTACCCTCAAAACCCAATTGTCTAGAAGGCACTTTATCGGTGTTTTATGTGTTCTGGACCTTAGCGGCCCTATGGACGACCGCCAGAAGTACCTAGCGGTCATTTACCTGACCGCTAAAGACACCAAGCGGCCCTGACATGACCGCAACGCTTGAGAAGGTTTCACTGCGTCGACACTTTCTTTCTTCATGCGTCGACTCTATCATAAAACGGTCTAGCACTAACCGCTAAAGTCTAAAAACAGTCCAGTCATGATCGCTAGTGTCTTCAATGTTTTTAACCTGGGGTTTGACCCAAGGGTTGATTACCTAAGTTCCTAGATGGTCTAATGATTATCTAGAGCCTAAAACTTTATTTAATAAGCTACCTAATGGATTATGGAAATTAATGAATGTATCGTTATGCTGTCGAATTCCTTCCGTGGCATGACCTTGTCCTTAATGCATTCTTTGAATTCTCATGTTCTTAATTGAAGCTTTCTTACCTTGACAATGCTTCCATGAGCTTATTATTTGAATTGTTACATTATTGGCTGAACTTTATTGTTATACTCGTGGAAGTAGCTAGATTTATAACATGAAGATGCAGGGGCACTGATTATGTCCAAGGGCTCCATGCTAGTCCCCTCGGCTGATTGTCAGAAACGTATTGAAAACCATGGGATACGATGATACTGGCGTCGCATTGCGCTGGAAGTACTTTCTTTTATAAATGAGTGAAATCCACGAGGCTATCTAGTAAAATTACATTCTTGCGTGATAAGTGACTTTCTAGTGCATAGCCTTTATGGTTATGAAAAAGTACATTCTTCTTCATGAAAGGCCAAACTTATATTCTTGCTATATACTTGCTCAATCATGTTCTCAAATTCTTATTCTTGATCATATCCTGTTACTTGTGTTACTTTGGTTTTTCACAACATGTTTTACTGTATTTCATGTATCTTTACTCTAGAGCTAAAATGTTAATTACTTGAACATTACCTTCGTGTTGATATGAAGATATCTACTGGGCATGTGTGCTCATTCCCTACTTTTTTCATCTTTTTCAGGACATTCTAGCAGGTCGGATTCAAATTATTCAAGTGACGGATCCGAGAGTGATTGATGGTTCGAGAGAAGCCGTAGCTAGTCGAGTCAAGAGTCAATTAGGTAATTTTCGCTTTATTGAGTCTAGTTAGTTAGGAAGTCATTATCATGTACTTGAATTATCACTATCAATAAAAGTTAGATTTCTGTTCAATTATTGTGTCCATTCATCTTATGTGTGAATGATTTACGCTCTGATTATTATCGTCACTTAAGGCTTCTCTTGCCGGCTATTCACGTTCTCGATTGTTTCCACTGCATAATCTCGGGGCGTGACAGTTAAAGTTGTATCAGAGTCTAGAAAAAAAATGTCATATCATAGGCTAAGTCCAAGGGTTGAGGACCCACACCTATGAACTAAGGAAAGAGTTTCCCACCTATGTGAGATTTGGGTAGAGCCGGGATGACATAGTTGTAATGACCCGGAGATCCGGATACCGATAAACCGATACCAAGAACTCGGGGAAGCCACCCAAGAGGCTGATGAGGTCCCGTAAGGGTTGGAGGGTTTTATCGGGGGGATGCATAATGAATTGGAATTACACGCACGCAATCTTAATTATAGCAACAATTTGAACTATAAACGGAAGCACTTTAAATATCAGAGTGATAATATGTACAATAGTCCAAATTCATAATTTATACAAGTCCAACCACTGAACAAGAGTCAAAAATATACAACTACTCGGGGCATACCCCGGTCAAAAAGTATAGGTAAGGTAAAAGACCACTAACAACCTACTGACCGACCACTGCTTGCACAAAGTAAGGCCGTCAAAAGCGCGGGAAGCTCTGGAAGACGGCTGAGGCTGCTCACCTGGAAAAGTAAGGGTGAGTCTCACAACCAGACTCAGTAGGGGTCACGTGGATCCCTACCTCGCCAATAAACAAAGGAAAGCAATTAAAGCATGCATTGGCAGAATTAAACAATGGTTTAGTAAAGTTGTAAAATTATCTAAACAGTTTAATAACAGCTAACTATGATGCCAATTTAATTTAAACACAAGCGTCAGGAACTAAATCTACCAATAGAATAACCCTCAACATTTCCAAGTGACAAGAGAAAGAAGGACCACCAGAAAAAGAAACCAGATGCGTCCACTAACAGCTTACACTGCTACTTAAGTATCTACACAAGTCTGGATCGCGACAAGTGAGACACGTAACAGTACCAGAAGACAAGAACTAGTCAGGGTAACAATCGTCAGTGTCAGTCCAAGCCCCTGACCACGTGGGCACACACAGGCTCAGTGCCTTGAGCCAGGCCTCTAGCTAGTTTCCCCCCCCCCCCCAGTAGGACGCTACTATCAAGCAAGGCAGCACACAGAAACTAGCTTAAAAATTGTAAATCGGGACTACCCCGCCACCTCTCCCAGGTGGGCCGACACTAGAGGTCGTCGGGCTACGACTAGTGGTTTCATCACAAGGAAAGAGAAAGTAACTCTTATTGGGATTTAAAAAAAATGAGTCCCAGTTTGTAAAATAATTTAAACATGGCAAATATGTAATAATAAAAGTATGATTGAATGAATAGGCTAACAATTGAATTCTGTAGGAATTAAATGGTCAAGAAGGGGCCGCTCCAGTCGTAAGCGGTCGCACGACTGGCCGCTCAATGGATATAAGCAGTCATCATGAAACCGTTTTAAGATACACGCGGTTAAGGTCGGGCCGTGCAGTGGTCTAAGTGGTTAAGGTAGGGCCGCTCAATAGGACGAATGGTCCCCTAGGCGGTCCCACGACTGGCCATTCAATGGACTGAACGGACCGAGGGGAACCGCGCTATCTACGCCGCCTTACTGTTTAAAGGTCCTACGCGGTCGAGGGTCGACCGCTCTAGTTCCTACACGGTCTTATGGGGCACGTTTAATGGGTTAAAACGGTCTAGACGAAGACCGTGAATTCAGAACGGTCACTGGTAGGACCATTTAATTACCGGGAAATCGGGAACGGGGTAAGCCCCATGGAATCCCCTCCCGGTCCACCCAAATCGACGGAGAAACAATTTCTAACATGCAACCTACCTTGCCACAACCCATCCACAACATCCAAACCATCAAAAACGTAAAGACGATGGCGATGCAATAATTTTCAAGAATTAAAACATAAATACCATGTTCATGCAATTTTGCTCCAAAATCTAGGAAAACGTAGTACGATGGGCATGCATGTGGTACGGTTGCGTTCCTAAGGCGCTGAGGAATCCATCCCCCTACCTATTGCGCGACGAAGCCGTCGATACGACGCCGAATAGATCGAGGGTAACCGCGCCTTCCTCCGCCCGCACATGCCTCCACGCTCCTCGGTTCGCCCCAATGTTGGCGTCAACACACTCCTCATGTCACGAGCTTTCCAATAGTACCTCCCGCGTCTCCTGCAGTTGCCCGGTCAGGCCACACACCGAGAGAGGGACAGAGAGCGATCGTGGGAGAGGGAGGGGGTGAGGGAGAGAGAGGAAATGAAAGAGAGAGAGAGAGGTCGGCCGATTTGGGTAAAAATTTTGGTTTCATTAATTTTTTTTATTTTTAACCTCAAATGACATTTCAACCCCCAAAGAAGTAAAATTATGTATATGCCCATTTAATTTTCCTAAAACCTTTAATAAATGGGATCAAATGCTAAAAATGGCCCATTAAATCCCTAAAAATCTCCTAAATTTATGGATTAAAATATATTTTAATACCGGTAAAGATCCATTAAAGAACGAGCCTTACAGTTCCTCCCTCCTAATAAAAATTTCATCCTCGAAATTTAAAAGGAAGCACAAGGAGAGAACTGAAATAAATTATACCTTATTCAAATAAGAAAGGAAATTGTTGACGCATTTCATTCTCACATTCCCAAGTCGCTTCATTGCCAGAGTGACGTTGCCATACTACTTTAACCAGAGGGATTACCTTATTCCTTAGTCGTTGCTCACGACGATCTTCATATCTAATTGGATACTCCGGTTTAGACAAATCTGCTGTCACTTCAGGCCAAATTGAATCATCTAGAACGTGAGACGCATCAGGAACATACTTTCTCAATGGGGAAACACGAAATACATCGTGGATTGCTTGCATCACCGTTGGCAACTGGAGTCAATAAGCCACTTGGCCCACACATTCCAAGATAGGAAACGGACCAATGTAACGGGGACTGAGCTTTCCACGCTTCCCAAATCTCTTAACGCCTTTCATCGGAGATATTTTTACAAACACCATATCTCCAGGCTCAGATTGCAATGGTCGCCTGCGCTGATCTGCATAACTTTTCTGTCGACTCTGAGCTGTCAACATTTTCTTTCTGATCAAGCAAACCACATCAGCACATTGCTGAACCATATCCGGTCCTGTCAACAGTCGATCACCAGACTCAAACCAATTTAATGTTGAACGACAAGACGCCCATATAAAGCTTCATACGGTGCCATATCAGTGCTGGAGTGATAACTGTTATTATATACAAGATCCACTAATGGCAAATGCTAACACCACGAACCCTGCCAATCTAGGCAACACGATCGCAGCATAACTTCTTAAGTCTGAATAGTCCTTTCTGACTGACCATCAGATTGAGGATGATACGCTGAACTGAAAACCAACTCTGTGCCCAACGCCTTTTGAAACCTGTGCCAGAAGCCAGAAGTAAACCGTGGGTCACGATCTGACACAATTGATATTGGAATTCCATGCAATGGCACAATCTTTTCAACATAAAGCTTGGCCAATTTCTGAACCCTCCAAGTAACTTTGATTGGCAAAAATCTTGCTGTCTTTGTTAAGCGATCAACTAACAGCCAGATTCCATCGAAGCCCTGTGAAGTCCGAGGTAAACCCACAACAAAATCTGTCGTGACATGATCCCATTTCCACATCAGAATTTCTAAAGGTTGAAGCATTCCTCCAGGCTTTTGATGCTCGACTTTAACCTGTTGGCATGTCAAACATTTCGACACAAACTCAGCTACATCCTTTTTCATTCCTGGCCACCAGAAGTGCCTTTTTAGATTTTGATACATCTTTGTAGTGCCGGGATGAATAGCATATCGGGATCCATGGGCTTCACGCAAGATGGTAGTTCTTAACATATCATCGGCTGGAACATACAGCCTGCCTCGGAAGCTGACCACTAACTCATCATCAAACTCGATATCGTGCATCAACACAATGCAGGATAAATCAGAATCTGCCTGTTGAGCTTCCTTAATCTACTGATAAATAGCTGGAGTCATCACAAGACTAGCACACACAGGTACCATCAGATCAGAAGGAATTTCCACGTTGACTGTCTCACAAGGAAACTGTTCCCATAATTTCCATTCTCGAACCAGTAAATGACTAATTTGCACTTTTCTGCTCAGAGCATCAGCCACAACATTCATTTTTCATGGCTGATAGGAGAGAGTGAAATCATAGTCTTTCATATACTCCATCCATCTGCGCAGCCGAAGATTCAAATCTTTTTATGAAAACTCAGCCACAACATTCATTTTTCCTGGCTGATTGGAGAGAGTGAAATCATAGTCTTTCATATACTCCATCCATCTGTGATGCCGAAGATTCAAATCTTTTTATAAAAACACATATTGTAAGCTTTGATGATCTGTAAAGACCTCAAATTTCTCGCCATACAAGTAGTGTCTCCAAATTTTTAATGAAAAGATCACCGTTGCAAGCTCTAAATCATGAGTTGGATAATTCTCTTTATGCTGTTTCAATTGTCGGGATGCATAAGCTATAACCTTACCATGCTGCATAAGCACTGCACCCAGACCTACGCGAGAAGCATCCGTGCAAACCACGAATCCACCCGAGCCAGAAGGTAGCACAAGCACTGGAGAAGTAGTGAGTAGCCTTTTCAATTCATTAAAGCTCTGCTCACACTGATCTGACCAAACAAAAGGCACCTCTTTACGAGTCAGTGAGTCATTGGCACGGCAATCTGTGTAAAACCTTGAATGAATCTTTCATAATAACCAGCAAGACCCAAAAAACTTCCGATCTCTATCACAGTCCTTGGTCTCTACCATTGAAGAACAGCTTCAATCTTTGTCGGATCAATTGCAACTCCATCACCAGAAATCACATGGCCAAGAAAATGCACTTCCCGAAGCCAAAACTCACATTTGCTGAATTTTGCATAAAGCTCGTGATCTTGCAGAGTTTACAATACAATCCTGAGATGTTGCACATGTTCTTCTTCAGAAGCAGAATAGACTAGAATATCATCTACAAAGATCACCACAAACTGGTCCAGATACGACGAAACACACGCTGCATCAGGTCCATAAAAGCTGCTGGAGCATTGGTTAGCCCAAACGGCATAACCAAAAATTCATAATGACCATATCACGTGCTAAAAGTAGTCTTTTCCACATCAGATTCTTTAATCCTCAATTGATAATAACCTGATCGAAGATCAATTCGTGAAAAGACAGTAGCTGACTGGAGTTGGTCAAATAAATCATCGATCTTGGGCAAGGGATACTTATTCTTGATAGTCACTTGATTCAACTGCATGTAATCGATACACAACCTCAGGCTTCCATCTTTATTTTTCACAAACAAAACTGGAGCACCCCATGGAAAAAATCTTGGACGGATATAGCCTTTTTCCAACAAATCTAACAGCTGTGCTCGCAATTCTTTCAATTCAGCTGGAGCCCTATGGTAAGGTGCCTTTACTAAAGGTGCCTTACCTGGAATCAATTCAATCACCATTTCTATCTCTCGCTGAGTAGGTAAGCCATGTAACTCATCAGGAAATACATTAGGAAATTCACAAACTACAGGAATAGCGTTGATGTCCTGCTGTGGTGCCTCAACAGCAATCACAGAAGGTAAGAATCCCTGACAACCTGCATTAAGTAATCTACATGCTCTAATAGCAAAAATAATCAAGCGAGAAGAACGAGATCGAATACCTTGAAAATAGAATGTGGGTTTCCCATGTGGCTGAAAATAGACTTTCTTCAATCTACAGTCAACCAAGGCTCCGTATTCTTCCAACCAATCCATGCCCAGAATAATATCATAATCTACCAGCTGCAAAGCATATAATCTAGCTGGCAACTGCTGATTGCCAATCACAATAGGAGTCTCCTCCAGACAGAGAGGAGTGAACATGAAATCCCTAGAAGGTAATTCAACTACCAACTCACAGGACATCTCAGATGTCGGCTCCTCAATAAAGGGAATAAAATCTTCACAAATAAATGAATGAGAAGCATCTGAGTCAAATAAAACAAGAGCTACATGACCATAAATCATAATAGTACCTTCCACGAGATGGGATGCCACAGCTTCAGCACGAGTTATATGCGAGACCTTCCCTTTTTGCTTCCAGCCAGCTGCTGTAGATTGCTGAGATGATGAAGCTTGAAAATATTGCTGAGATTGTGGTGGTGGAGGAGGTCTGAACTGGGATGGCTATGGTTGAGAAAACTGAGAGAACTGAACAGGTTTCGACCTTTGAGGATAGTCTCGAACCACATGTCCAGGTTGATCACAACGAAAACAAACAACCGGCATCGAACACGGTCTGCCAGGATGACTCCCACCAGATCTCGGACATGCTCTCGGCTGACTTGCTGTTGATCCCTGTCACTGGAAACAAGGTGTTGATTGTTGCACAGTGCCAGAAGATGCTTGACTGTCATACAACTTCTTAGTCTTCCTGAACATCTTCTTAAACTTGGATTTAGAAAAAGAAGTGCCACTGGCGATAGGAATAAAAGACTGGACTCCTGTCACAGTTGACTGGCTAACCTGCTGATGCTGCACACTAGGCTGAACTGAGTCAACTTGAGTACGCCCTCGGGATCTTGCCATGTCAAGTTCTAATGCCGCAGCTGCCTGATATGCTGCATCCATCTCTGCTACCCTGGTTGCAATCAAAGGCTGCATCAATTCTACGTTCAAGCCACGTAGGAATTGCTCGATCTTTAAACCTTCATCAGCAAGAATATGGGGCGCATATCGACCCAATTCCAAGAACTTGTTACGGTATTGCAGCACAGTCATGTCACCTTGAGCCAATTCCATGAATTGATACATCTTGTCCACTCTGAGATAGGTTGGACTGCATGTACGCTCAAAAGACGTGACAAATTCCTTCCAAGTAATCTGACGAAGTGGACGAGATCGAAAAACAACTTCCCACTCCGTGGTCCACCACGCGAGTGCTGCTCCCTGCAGTTGAAGTGTGGCCAGCATCACTTTCTCATCTTCCGTGCACTCCATTGAACGGAACACACGCTCAGTCGCATCTTGCCACACTCAAGCTGCATCAGGATCTACTTGTCCCTCATATGTTGGTGGATGGAATAGCAGAAATTCTTTCTGTGCCCTGCCACGCCCACCTTGAGGTAAGTCATCTCCAGGAGCAGGGTCAGCATGAGCTGGCACTGGCACATTAACCTGAGGAGGAGAGGTACCACTTTCCTCCCTTGGAACATGGGCGCTTCTTCTAGGCGGCATTTTAATCTAGAAGACACATAACAACGGAAAACCCATCAATAATCATGGAAAACATCCTAAGCCAGCAATAGTAGACTCACATGGACTTGTTCTGGACTAGTGCAATTTCGATTCCTTATACATAACCTCAACTCCGCTCTGATACCATCTGTAACGACCCGGAGATCCGGATACCGATAAACCGATACCAAGAACTCGGGGAAGCCACCCAAGAGGCTGATGAGGCCCCGTAATGGTTGGAGGGTTTTGTTGAGGGGATACATAATGAATTGGAATTACACGCGCATAATCTTAATTATAGCAAAATTTTAAACTATAAACGGAAGCAATTTAAATATCAGAGTGATAATATGTACAATAGTCCAGATTCACAATTTATACAAGTCCAACCACTGAACGAGAGTCAAAAATATACAACTACTCGGGGCATACCCCGGTCAAAAAGTTTAGGTAAGGTAAAAGACCACTAACAACCTACTGACCGACCACTACTGGCACAAAGTACGGCCGTCAAAAGCACGGGAAGCTCCGGAAGACGGCTGAGGCTTCTCACCTAGAAAAGTAAGGGTGAGTATCACAACCAAACTCAGTAGGGGTCACGCGGATCCCTACCTCGCCACTAAACAAAGGAAAGCAATTAAAGCATGCATTGACAGAATTAAACAACGGTTTAGTAAAGCTGCAAAACTATCTAAACAGTTTAATAACCGCTAACTATGATGCCAATTTAATTTAAACACGAGAGTCAGGAACTAAATCTACCAATAGAATAAACCTCAACATTTCCAAGTGACAGGAGAAAGAAGGACCACTAGAAAGAGAAACCAGATGCGTCCACTAACGGCGTACACTGCGTCTCAAGTATCTACACAAGTCTGGATCGTGACAAGTGAGACACGTAACAGTACCAGAAGACAAGAACTAGTCAGGGTAACACTCGTTAGTTTCAGTCCACGCCCCTGACCACGTGTGCACACACAGGCTCAATGCATTGAGCCAGGCCTCTAGCTAGTTTTCCCCCCCAGTAGGACACTACTGTCAAGCAAGGGGGCCCACGAAAACTAGCTTAAAAATCGTAAACCGGGACTACCCCACCACCTCTCCCAGGTGGGCCGACACTAGAGGTCGTCGATCTACGACTAGTGGTTCCATCACAAGGAAAGAGAAAGTAACTCTTATTGAGATTTAAAAAAATGAGCTCCAGTTTGTAAAATAATTTAAACATGGCGAATATGCAATAATAAAAGCATAATTGAATGAATAGGCTAACAATTGAATTCTGCAGGAATCAAACGGTCAAGAAGAGGCCGCTCCAATCGTAAGCGGTCGCACGACTGGCCGCTCAATGGATATAAGTTGTCATCATGAAACTATTCTAAGATACACACGGTTAAGGTCGGGCCGTGCAGTGGTCTAAGCGGTTAAGGTAGGGCCGCTCAATAGGACGAACGGTCCCCTAGGTGGTCCCACGACTGGCCGTTCAATGGACTGAACGGACCGAGGGGAGCCGCGCTATCTATGACGCCTTACTGTTTAAAGGTCCTACGCGGTCGAGGGTCGACCGCTCTAGTTCCTACACGGTCTTATGGGGCACGTTTAATGGGTTAAAACGGTCTAGACGAAGTCCGTGAATTCAGAACGGTCACTGGTAGGACAATTTAATTACCGGGAAATCGAGAACGGGGTAAACCCCATGGAACCCCCTCCCGGTCGATCCAAATCGACGGGGAAACAATTTCTAACCTGCAATCTGCCTTCCCACAACCCATCCACAAAATCCAAACCATCAAAAACGTAAAGACAATGGCCATGCAATAATTTTCAAGAATTAAAACATAAATACCATGTTCATGCAATTTTGCTCCAAAATCTAGGAAAACGTAGTACGATGGGCATGCATGTGGTACGGTTGCGTTCTTAAGGCGATGAGGAATCCATCCCCCTACCTATTGCACGACGAAGCCGTCGATACGACGCCGAACGGACCGAGGGTAACCGCGCATTCCTCCGCCCGCACACGCCTCCACGCTCCTCAGTTCACCCTAATGTTGGCGTCAACGCGCTCCTCGCCTCGCGAGCTTTGCAACAGTACCTCCCGCATCTCTTGCAGTGGCCCGGTCAAGCCGCGCCCCGAGAGAGGGAGAGAGAGCGATCGTGGGAGAGAGAGAGGGGGTGAGGGAGAGAGAGGAAATGAAAGAGAGAGAGAGGTCAGCCGATTTGGGTAAAAATTTTAGTTTCATTAATTTTTTATTTTATGTTTAACCTCAAATCACATTTCAACCCCCAAAAAAGCAAATTATGTATATATATGCCCATTTAATTTTCCTAAAACCTTTAATAAATGGGATCAAATGCTAGAAATGGCCCATTAAATATCTAAAAATCTCCTAAATTTATAGATTAAAATATATTTTAATACCGGTAAAGATCCGTTAAAGAACGGGCCTTACAATAGTTTTTTAGAACATATCTCTATGTTAAATCCCTTTAAATTCCGTAGGAATTAACATATCATTCCTCTTTCTCAGGCACCTCATTTTCTCAATGGCTCACCGTGTCAACTGGGATGAGATGCAACAAACTGGTGTGTGTCTTACCCAAGCTCTCCAAACCGTGGCCCAAACTGGCGCAAGGGCCGGCGCGGGTAACTTACATTACAATTTCCGTAGTTTAAATCGTCCACGATTCTCTAGATCTTCCAACCCTGACAAGGCGGATAATTGGATCGATGTAATGAATAGAATATTCGATGTCATGCAATGCACTGACCAAGAGAAAGTCTGTCTCGCCGCATTCCAACTGAATAAGGATGCGCGTACGTGGTGGAAGTCTATTCCAGCATCGCCTGCAGACGCACCACACACTTAGGAGGGATTTCTCACGCTCTTCTGAGCAAAATATTTCTCCAAACATGTTAAGGAGAGGAAGACTATGGAATTCGCTTCTCTACGCCAAGGCATGATGTTGGTAGTAGAATATGAATTACAATTCTCTCGACTGGCACCTTATGCTCCTCATTTGGTAGGCACGAATCTCTTAATAGCTAACCGATTCATGGATGGGTTAAGGCCCGGCTTTATTCAACAACTTGGGTCTCAAAATATCCGCACATATACGGAAATAGTCCAACTGACGCATTTATGTGAAAGGACCTTGGAGAAGATCGAGAAATTTAGAGGCAGGAAAGAGGAGTCGAGCCATAAACATGATAGGCGAGAGGAAAGGGAAACAGACGATGACGAACCCCATCACAATAAGAAGTCCCACAATGGGGACGGAAATGGTAAACGAAGCCGAAATGGTAATGGAAAAAGGAAGGAAAATGGCAATAGCAATGGTAATGGAAAGTGTAAAAGAGCCAAGGAGGAGGAAGAAAGGCAGGTCATGGCGACTTGCTCATTTTGTGTAAAGTTCGGGCACTCGGCTGAAGAATGTTGGAAGCGTCTCGGCGCTTGTCTTAAATGTGGAAATCGGGAACATCGCTTGCCCATGTGTCCTCTCATAAAGGATCAATCTTCAAGTGATAACAATGGGCGCAGGAGACAATTTCTAACCTGCAACCTACCTTGCCACAACCCATCCACAACATCTAAACCATCAAAAACGTAAAGACGATGGCCATGCAATAATTTCAAGAATTAAAACATAAATACCATGTTCATGCAATTTTACTCCAAAATCTAGGAAAACTTAGTACGATGGGCATTCATGTGGTATGGTTGCGTTCCTAAGGCACTGAGGAATCCATCCCCCTACCTATTGCGCGACGAAGCCGTCGATACGACGCCGAACGGACCGAGGGTAACCGCGCCTTCCTCTGCCCGCACACGCCTCCACGCTCCTCGATTCGCCCAAATGTTGGTGTCAACACGCTCCTCGCGTCGCGAGCTTTCCAACAGTACCTCCCGCGTCTCCTGCAGTGGCCCGGTCAGGCCGCGCCCCGAGAGATGGACAGACAGCGATCGTGGGAGAGAGAAAGGGGGTGAGGGAGAGAGAGGAAATGAAAGAGAGAGAGAGGTCGGCCGATTGGGTAAAACTTTTGGTTTCATTAATTTTTTCTTATTTTTAACCTCAAATCACATTTCAACCCCCAAATAAGCAAAATTATGTATATGCCCATTTAATTTTTCTAAAACCTTTAATAAATGGGATCAAATGCTAGAAATGGCCCATTAAATCCCTAAAAATCTCCTAAATTTATGGAGTAAAATATATTTTAATACCGGTAAAGATCCGTTAAAGAATGGGCCTTACAGTTCCTCCCTCCTAATAAAAATTTCATCCTCGAAATTTAAAAGGAAGCACAAGGAGAGAACTGAAAGAAATTATACCTTATTCAAATAAGAAAGGATATTGCTGACGCATTTCATTCTCACGTTCCCAAGTCATTTCATTACCAGAGTGACGCTGCCATACTACTTTAACCAGAGGGATTACCTTATTCCTCATTTGTTGCTCACGACCATCTTCAATTCTAATTGGATACTCCGGTTTGGACAAATTTGCTGTCACTTCAGGCCAAATTGAATCATCTAGAATGTAAGACGCATCAGGAACATACTTTCTCAGCTGGGAAACATGAAATACATCGTGGATTACTTGCATCACCGTTGGCACTGGAGTCGATAAGCCACTTGGCCCACACATTCCAAGATAGGAAACAGACTAATGTAACGGGGACTGAGCTTTCCACGCTTCCCTAATCTCTTAACGCCTTTCATCGGAGATATTTTTACAAACACCATATCTCCAGGCTCAGATTGCAATGGTCGCCTGCGCTGATCTGCATAACTTTTCTGTCGACTCTGAGCTGTCAACATTTTCTTTCTGATCAAGCGAACCACGTCAGCACATTGCTGAACCATATCCGGTCCTGTCAACAGTCGATCACCAGACTCAAACCAATTTAATGGTGTACGATAAGGACGCCCATATAAAGCTTCATACGGTGCCATATCAATGCTGGAATGATAACTGTTATTATATGCAAATTCCACTAATGGCAAATGCTGACTCCACGAACCCTGCCAATCTAGGCAACACGATCGCAACATATATTCTAAAGTCTGAATAGTCCTTTCTGACTGACCATCAGATTGAGGATGATACGCTGAACTGAAAGCCAACTCTGTGCCCAACGCCTTTTGAAAGCTGTGCCAGAAGCCAGAAGTAAATCGTGGGTCACGATCTGACACAATTGATATTGGAATTCCATGCAATGGCATAATCTTTTCAACATAAAGCTTGGCCAATTTTTGAACCCTCCAAGTAACTTTGATTGGCAAAAATCTTGTTGTCTTTGTTAAGCAATCAACTAACAGCCAGATTCCATCGAAGCCCTGTGAAGTCCGAGGTAAACCCACAACAAAATCTATCGTGACATGATCCCATTTCCACATCAGAATTTCTAAAGGTTGAAGCATTCCTCCAGGCTTTTGATGCTCGACTTTAACCTGTTGGCATGTCAAACATTTCGATACAAACTCAGCTGCATCCTTTTTCATTCCTGGCCACCAGAAGTGCCTTTTTAGATTTTGATACATCTTTTTAGTGCCGGGATGAATAGCATATCGGGATCCATGGGCTTCACGCAAGATGGTAGTTCTTAACATATCATCGGCTGGAACATACAGCCTGCCTCGGAAGCTGACCACTAACTCATCATCAAACTCGATATCGTGCATCAATACAATGCAGGATAAATCAGAATCTGCATGTTGAGCTTCCTTAATCTACTAATAAATAGCTGGAGTCATCACAAGACTAGCACACACAGGTACCATCGGATCAAAAGGAATTTCCACGCTGACTGTCTCACAAGGAAACTGTTCCCATAATTTCCATTCTCGAACAAGTAAATGACTAATTTGCACTTTCCTGCTCAGAGCATCAGCCACAACATTCATTTTTCCTGGCTGATAGGAGAGAGTGAAATCATAGTCTTTCATATACTCCATCCATCTGAGCTGCCGAAGATTCAAATCTTTTTGAGAAAACACATATTGTAAGCTTTGATGATCTGTAAAGACCTCAAATTTCTCGCCATACAAGTAGTGTCTCCAAATTTTTAATGCAAAGATCACCGTTGCAAGCTCTAAATCATGAGTTGGATAATTCTCTTTATGTTGTTTTAATTTTCGGGATGCATAAGCTATAACCTTACCATGCTGCATAAGCACTGCACCCAGACCTACGCGAGAAGCATCCGTGCAAACCACGAATCCACCCGAGCCAGAAGGTAGCACAAGCACTGGAGAAGTAGTGAGTAGTCTGTTCAATTCATTAAAGCTCTGCTCACACTGATCTGACCAAACAAAAGGCACATCTTTACGAGTCAGATGAGTCATTGGCACGGCAATCCGTGTAAAATCTTGAATGAATCTTCGATAATAACCAGTAAGAACCAGAAAACTTCTGATCTCTGTCACAGTCCTTGGTCTCTGCCATTGAAGAACAGCTTCAATCTTTGTCTGATCAACTGCAACTCCATCACCAGAAATCACATGGCCGAGAAAATGCACTTCCCGAAGTTAAAACTCACATTTGCTGAATTTTGCATAAAGCTCGTGATCTCGCAGAGTTTGCAATACAATCCTGAGATGTTGCACATGTTCTTCTTCAGAAGCAGAATAGACTAGAATATCATCTACAAAGATCACCACAAACTGATCCAGATATGGATGAAACACACGCTGCATCCGTTTCATAAAAGCTGCTGGAGCATTGGTTAGCCCAAATGGCATAACCAAAAATTCATAATGACCATATCGCGTGCTAAAAGTAGTCTTTTCCACATCAGATTCTTTAATCCTCAATTGATAATAACCTGATCAAAGATCAATTCATGAAAAGACAGTAGCTGGCTGGAGTTGGTCAAATAAATCGTCGATCCTGGGCAAGGGATACTTATTCTTGATAGTCACCTGATTCAACTGCCTATAATCAATACACAACCTCAGGCTTCCATCTTTATTTTTCACAAACAAAACTGGAGCACCCCATGTAGAAAAGCTTGGATGGATATAGCCTTTTTCCAACAAATCTAATAGCTGTGCTCACAATTCTTTCAATTCAGCAGGAGCCATATGGTAAGGTGCCTTTGCTAAAGGTGTCATACCTGGAATCAATTCAATCACCATTTTTATCTCTCGCTGAGGAGGTAAGCCTGGTAACTCATCAAGAAACACATCAGGAAATTCACAAACCACAAGAATAACGTTGATGTCCTGTTGTCGTGCCTTAACAGCAATCACAGAAGCTAAGAATCCCTGACAACCTGCATTAAGTAATCTACAGGCTCTAATAGCAAAAATAATCAAGCGAGAAGAATGAGATGGAATACCTTAGAAATAGAATGCGGGATTCCCTTGTGGCTGAAAATAGACTTTCTTCAATCTACAGTCAACCAAGGCTCCGTATTCTTCCAACCAATCCATGCCCAGAATAATATCATAATCTACCAGCTGCAAAGCATATAATCTAGCTGGCAACTGCGGATTGCCAATCACAATAGGAGTCTCCTCCAGGCAGAGAGGAGTGAACATGAAATCCCTAGAAGGTAATTCAACTAGCAACTCACAAGACATCTCACATGTCGGCTCCTCAATACAGGCAATAAAATCTTCAGAAATAAATGAATGAGAAGCACCTGAGTCAAATAAAACATGAGCTGCATGACCATAAATCATAATAGTACCTTCCACGAGATGGAATGCCACAGCTTCAGCACGATTTATATGCGAGACCTTCCTTTTTTGCTTCCTGCCAGCTGTTGTAGATTGCTGAGATGATGAAGCTTGAGAATATTGGTGAGATTATGATGGTGGAGGAGGTCTGAACTGGGATGGCTGTGGTTGAAAAAAATGAGAGAACTGCATAGGTTTCAACCTTTGAGGACAGTCTCGAACCACATGTCCAGGTTGATCACAACGAAAACAAACCACCGGCATCGAACACGGTCTGCCAGGATGACTCCTACCACATCTCGGACACGCTCTCGGCTGACTTGCTGTTGATCCCTGTCGCTGGAAAGAAGGTGTTGATTGTTGCACAGTGCCATAAGATGCTTGATTGACATACAGCTTTTTAGTCTTCCTAAACATCTTCTTAAACTTGGATTTGGAAAAAGAAGTGCCACTGGCGGTAGGAACAGAAGACTAGACTCCTGTCACAATTGACTGGCTAACCTGCTGATGCTGCACACTAGGCTGAACTGAGTCAACTTGAGTACGCCCTCGGGATCTTGCCATGTCAAGTTCTAATGCCGCAGCTGCCTGATATGCTGCATCCATCTCCGCTACCCTGGTTGCAATCAAAGGCTGCCTCAATTCTGCTTTCAAGCCACGCAGGAATTGCTCGATCTTTAAACCTTCATCAGCAAGAATATGGGCCGCATATCGACCCAATTCCATGAACTTGTTACGGTATTGCAGCACAGTCATGTCACCTTGAGCCAATTTCATGAATTGATACATCTTGTCCACTCTGAGATAGGTTGGACTGCATGTACGCTTAAAAGACGTGACAAATTCCTTCCAAGTAATCTGACGAAGCGGACGATATCGAAAAGCAACTTCCCACTCCGTGGTCCACCACGCGAGTGCTGCTCCTTGCAGTTGAAATGTGGCCAGCATCACTTTCTCATCTTCCGTGCACTCCATTGAACGGAACACACGCTCAGTCGCATCTAGCCACACTCAAGCTACATCAGGATCTGCCTGTCCTTTATATGTTGGTGGATGGAATAGCAGAAATTCTTTCAGTGCCCTGCCACGCCCACCTTGAGGCAAGCCATCTCCAGGAGCAGGATCAGCTTCAGCTGGCACTCGCACATTAACCTGAGGAGGAGAGGTACCACTTTTCTCCCTTGGAACATGGGCAATTCTTCTAGGCAGCATTTTAATCTTGAAGACACATAACAACGGAAAACCCATCAATAATCATGGAAAACATCCTAAGCCAGAAGTAGTAGACTCACATGGACTTGTTCTGGACTAGTGCAATTTCGATTCCTTATACATAACCTCAACTCCACTCTGATACCATCTGTAACGACCCGGAGATCCGAATACCGATAAACTGATACCAAGAACTCGGGGAAGCCACCCAAGAGGCTGATGAGGCCCCGTAAGGGTTGGAGGGTTTTGTCGAGGGGATGCATAATGAATTGGAATTACACGCACGCAATCTTAATTATAGGAACAATTTGAACTATAAACGGAAGTAATTTAAATATCAGAGTGATAATATATACAATAGTCCAGATTCATAATTTATACAAGTCCAACCATTGAAAAAGAGTCAAAAATATACAACTACTCGGGGCATACCCCGGTCAAAAAGTATAGGTAAGGTAAAAGACCACTAACAACCTACTGACCGACCACTGCTGGCACTACGTACGACCGTCAAAAGCACGGGAAGCTCTGGAAGACGGCTGAGGCTGCTCACTTGGAAAAGTAAGGGTGAGTCTCATAACCAGACTAAGTAGGGGTCACACAGATCCCTACCTCGCCACTAAATAAGGAAAGTAATTAAAGCATGCATTGGCAGAATTAAACAACGGTTTAGTAAAGTTGTAAAACTATCTAAACAGTTTAATAACAGCTAACTATGATGCCAATTTAATTTAAACACGAGCGTCAGGAACTAAATCTACCAATAGAATAAACCTCAACATTTCCAAGTGACAGGAGAAAGAAGGACCACCAGAAAGAGAAACCAGATGCGTCCACTAACAGCTTACACTGCGTCTCAAGTATCTACACAAGTCTGGATCGTGACAAGTGAGACACGTAACAGTACCAGAAGATAAGAACTAGTCAGGGTAACACTCGTCAGTGTCAGTCCAAGCCCCTGACCACGTGTGCACAAACAGGCTCAATACCTTGAGCCAGGCCTCTAGCGAGTTTTCACCCCCAGTAGGACGCTACTGTCAAGCAAGGGGGCCCACAGAAACTAGCTTAAAAACTGTAAACCAGGACTACCCCGCCACCTGTCCCAGGTGGGCCGACACTAGAGGTCGTCGGGATACGACTAGTGGTTCCATCACAAGGAAAGAGAAAGTAACTCTTATTGGGATTTAAAAAAAATGAGCCCCAATTTGTAAAATGATTTAAACATGGCGAATATGCAATAATAGAAGTATACTTGAATGAATAGGCTAACAATTGAATTCTGCAGGAATTAAACGGTCAAGAAGGGGCCGCTCCAGTCGTAAGCGGTCGCACGACTGGCCGCTCAATGGATATAAGCATTCATCATGAAACCATTCTAAGATACACGCGGTTAAGGTCGGGCCGTGCAGTGGTCTAAGCGGTTAAGGTAGGGCCGCCCAATAGGACGAACGGTCCCCTAGGCGGTCCCATGACTGGCCGTTCAATGGACTAAACGACCGAGGGGAGCCGCACTATCTACGCCGCCTTACTGTTTAAAGGTCCTACGCGGTCAAGGGTAGGACGCTCTAGTCCCTACACGGTCTTATGGGGCACGTTTAATGGGTTAAAACGGTCTAGACGAAGACCGTGAATTCAGAACGGTCACTGGTAGGATCGTTTAATTACCGGGAAATCGAGAACGGGGTAAGCCCCATGGAATCCCATCCCGGTCGATCCAAATCGATGGGGAAACAATTTCTAACCTGCAACCTACCTTGCCACAACCCATCCACAACATCTAAACCATCAAAAACGTAAAGACGATGGCCATGTAATAATTTTCAAGAATTAAAACACAAATACCATGTTCATGCATTTTTGCTCCAAAATCTAGGAAAACTTAGTACGATGGGCATGCATGTGGTACGGTTGCGTTCCTAAGGCGCTGAGGAATCCATCCCCCTACCTATTGCGCGATGAAGCCGTCGATACGACGCCGAACGGACCTAGGGAACGCGCCTTCCTCTGCCCGCACACGCCTCCACGCTCCTCGATTCGCCCCAATGTTGGCGTCAACACGCTCCTCGCGTCGCGAGCTTTCCAACAGTACCTCCTACGTCTCCTGCAGTGGCCCGGTCAGGTCGCGCCCCGAGAGATGGACAGACAGCGATCGTGGGAGAGAGAGAGGGGGTGAGGGAGAGAGAGGAAATGAAAGAGAGAGAGAGAGGTCGGCCGATTGGGTAAAATTTTTGGTTTCATTAATTTTTTCTTATTTTTAACCTCAAATCACATTTCAACCCCTAAATAAGCAAAATTATGTATATGCCCATTTAATTTTTCTAAAACCTTTAATAAATGGGATCAAATGCTAGAAATGGCCCATTAAATCCCTAAAAATCTTCTAAATTTATGGATTAAAATATATTTTAATATCGGTAAAGATCCGTTAAAGAATGGGCCTTACAGTTCCTCCCTCCTAATAAAAATTTCATCCTTGAAATTTAAAAGGAAGCACAAGGAGAGAACTGAAATAAATTATACCTTATTCAAATAAGAAAGGAAATTGCTGACGCATTTCATTCTCACGTTCCCAAGTCATTTCATTACCAGAGTGACACTGCCATACTACTTTAACCAGAGGGATTACCTTATTCCTCATTCATTGCTCACGACGATCTTCAATTCTAATTGGATACTCCGGTTTGGACAAATCTGCTGTCACTTCAGGCCAAATTGAATCATCTAGAATGTGAGACGCATCAGGAACATACTTTCTCAGCTAGGAAACATGAAATACATCGTGGATTACTTGCATCACCATTGGCAACTGGAGTCGATAAGCCACTTGGCCCACACATTCCAAGATAGGAAACGGACTAATGTAACGGGGACTGAGCTTTCCACGCTTCCCAAATCTCTTCACGCCTTTCATCGGAGATATTTTTACAAACACCATATCTCCAGGCTCAGATTGCAATGGTTGCCTGCGCTGATCTGCATAACTTTTCTGTCGACTCTGAGCTGTCAACATTTTCTTTCTGATCAAGCAAGCCACGTCAGCACATTGCTGAACCATATCCGGCCCTGTCAACAGTCGATCACCAGACTCAATCCAATTTAATGGTGTACGATAAGGATGCCCATATAAAGCTTCATACGGTGCCATATCAATGCTGGAGTGATAACTGTTATTATATGCAAATTCCACTAATGGCAAATGCTGACTCCACGAACCCTGCCAATCTAGGGAACACGATCGCAGCATATCTTCTAAAATCTGAATAGTGCTTTCTGACTGACCATCAGATTGAGGATGATACGCTGAACTGAAAGCCAACTCTGTGCCCAACACCTTTTGAAAGCTGTGCCAGAAGCCAGAAGTAAACCGGGGGTCACGATCTGACACAATCGATATTGGAATTCCATGCAATGGCACAATCTTTTCAACATAAAGCTTGGCCAATTTCTGAACCCTCCAAGTAACTTTGATTGGCAAAAATCTTGTTGTCTTTATTAAGCAATCAACTAACAGCCAGATCCCATCGAAGCCCTGTGAAGTCCGAGGTAAACCCACAACAAAATCTATCGTGACATGATCCCATTTCCACATCAGAATTTCTAAAGGTTGAAGCATTCCTCCAGGCTTTTGATGCTCGACTTTAACCTGTTGGCATGTCAAACATTTCGACACAAACTCAGTTACATCCTTTTTCATTCCTGGCCACCAGAAGTGCCTTTTTAGATTTTGATACATCTTTGTAGTGCCGGGATGAATAGCATATCGGGATCCATGGGCTTCGCGCAAGATGGTAGTTCTTAACATATCATCGGCTGGAACATACAGCCTGCCTCAGAAGCTGACCACTAACTCATCATCAAACTCGATATCGTGCATCAACACAATGCAGGATAAATCAGAATCTGCATGTTGAGCTTCCTTAATCTACTAATAAATAGCTGGAGTCATCACAAGACTAGCACACACAGGTACCATCGGATCAGAAGGAATTTCCACGCTGACTGTCTCACAAGGAAACTGTTCCCATAATTTCCATTCTCGAACAAGTAAATGACTAATTTGCACTCTCCTGCTCAGAGCATCAGCCACAACATTCATTTTTCCTGGCTGAGAGGAGAGAGTGAAATCATAGTCTTTCATATACTCCATCCATCTGAGCTGCCGAAGATTCAAATCTTTTTGAGAAAACACATATTGTAAGCTTTGATGATCTGTAAAGACCTCAAATTTCTCGCCATACAAGTAGTGTCTCCAAATTTTTAATGCAAAGATCACCGTTGCAAGCTCTAAATCATGAGTTGGATAATTCTCTTTATGTTGTTTCAATTGTCGGGATGCATAAGTTATAACCTTACCATGCTACATAAGCACTGCACCCAGACCTACGCGAGAAGCATCCGTGCAAACCACGAATCCACCCGAGCCAGAAGGTAGCACAAGCATTGGAGAAGTAGTGAGTAGCCTTTTCAATTCATTAAAGCTCTACTCACACTGATCTGACCAAACAAAAGGCACCTCTTTATGAGTCAGTGAGTCATTGGCACGGCAATCTGTGTAAAATCTTGAATGAATCTTCGATAATAACCAGCAAGACCCAAAAAACTTCTGATCTCTATCACAGTCCTTGGTCTCTGCCTTTGAAGAACAGCTTCAATCTTTGTCGGATCAACTGCAACTCTATCACCAGAAATCACATGGCCAAGAAAATGCACTTCTCGAAGCCAAAACTCACATTTGCTGAATTTTGCATAAAGCTCGTGATCTTGAAGAGTTTGCAATACAATCCTGAGATGTTGCACATGTTCTTCTTCAGAAGCAGAATAGACTAGAATATCATCTACAAAGATCACCACAAACTGGTCCAGATACGGACTAAACACACGCTGCATCAGGTCCATAAAAGCTGCTGGAGCATTGGTTAGCCCAAACGGCATAACCAAAAATTCATAATGACCATATCGCGTGCTAAAAGTAGTCTTTTCCACATCAGATTCTTTAATCCTCAATTGATAATAACCTGATCAAAGATCAATTCCTGAAAAGACAGTAGCTGACTGGAGTTGGTCAAATAAATCATCGATCTTGGGCAAGGGATACTTATTCTTGATAGTCATCTGATTCAACTGCATGTAATCGATACACAACCTCAGGCTTCCATCTTTATTTTTCACAAACAAAACTGGAGCACCCCATGGAGAAAATCTTGGATGGATATAGCCTTTTTTCAACAAATCTAACAGCTGTGCTCGCAATTCTTTCAATTCAGCTGGAGCCATATGGTAAGGTGCCTTTACTAAAGGTGCCTTACCTGGAATCAATTCAATCACCATTTCTATCTCTCGCTGAGTAGGTAAGCCAGGTAACTCATCAGGAAATACATCAGGAAATTCACAAACTACAGGAATAGCGTTGATGTCCTGCTGTGGAGCCTCAACAGCAATCACAGAAGGTAAGAATCCCTGACAACCTGCATTAAGTAATCTACATGCTCTAATAGCAGAAATAATCAAGCGAGAAGAACGAGATCGAATACCTTGGAAATAGAATGTGGGTTTCCCATGTGGCTGAAAATAGACTTTCTTCGATCTACAGTCAACCAAGGCTCCGTATTCTTCCAACCAATCCATGCCCAGAATAATATCATAATCTACCAGCTGCAAAGCATATAATCTAGCTAGCAACTGCTGATTGCCAATCACAATAGGAGTCTCCTCCAGACAGAGAGGAGTGAACATGAAATCCCTAGAAGGTAATTCAACTAGCAACTCACAGGACATCTCAGATGTCGGCTCCTCAATAAAGGTAATAAAATCTTCAGAAATAAATGAATGAGAAGCACCTGAGTCAAATAAAACAAGAGCTACATGACCATAAATCATAATAGTACCTCCCACGAGATGGGATGCCACAGCTTCAGCACGAGTTATATGCGAGACCTTCCCTTTTTGCTTCCAGCCAGCTGCTGTAGATTGCTGAGATGATGAAGCTTGAAAATATTGCTGAGATTGTGGTGGTGGAGGAGGTCTGAACTGGGATGGCTGTGGTTGAGAAAACTGAGAGAACTGAACATGTTTCGGCCTTTGAGGACAGTCTCGAACCACATGTCTAGGTTGATCACAACGAAAACAAACCACCGGCATCGAACACGGTCTGCCAGGATGACTCCCACCAGATCTCGAACACGCTCTCGGCTGACTTGTTGTTGATCCCTGTCACTGGAAAGAAGGTGTTGATTGTTGCACAGTGCCAGAAGATGCTTGACCATCATACCGCTTCTTAGAATTCCTGAACATCTTCTTAAACTTGGATTTAGAAAAAGAAGTGCCACTGGCGGTAGGAACAAAAGACTGGACTCCTGTCACAGTTGACTGGCTAACCTGCTGATGCTACACACTAGGCTGAACTGAGTCAACTTGAGTATGCCCTCGGGATCTTGCCATGTCAAGTTCTAATGCCGCAGTTGCCTGATATGCTGCATCCATCTCTGCTACCCTGGTTGCAATCAAAGGTTGCCTCAATTCTACGTTCAAGCCACGTAGGAATTGCTCGATCTTTAAACCTTCATCAGCAAGAATATGGGGTGTATATCGACCCAATTCCAAGAACTTGTTACGGTATTGCAGCACAGTCATGTCACTTTGAACCAATTCCATGAATTGATACATCTTGTCCACTCTGAGATAGGTTGGACTGCATGTACGCTCAAAAGACGTGACAAATTCCTTCCAAGTAATCTGACGAAGCGGACGAGATCGAAAAGCAACTTCCCACTCCGTGGTCCACCACGCGAGTGATGCTCCCTCCAGTTGAAATGTGGCCAGCATCACTTTCTCATCTTCCGTGCACTCCATTGAACGGAACACACTCTCAGTCGCATCTAGCCACACTCAAGCTGCATCAGGATCTACTTGTCCCTCATATGTTGGTGGATGGAATAGCAGAAATTCTTTCAGTGCCCTGCCACGCCCACCATGAGGCAAGTCATCTCCAGGAGCAGGATCAGCTTGAGCTGGCGCTGGCACATTAACCTGAGGAGGAGAGGTACCACTTTCTTCCCTTGGAACATGGGCGCTTCTTCTAGGCAGCATTTTAATCTAGAAGACACATAACAACGGAAAACCCATCAATAATCATGGAAAACATCCTAAGCCAGCAGTAGTAGACTCACATGGACTTGTTCTGGACTAGTGCAATTTTGATTCCTTATACATAACCTCAACTCCGCTCTGATACCATCTATAACGACCCGGAGATCCGGATACCGATAAACCGATACCAAGAACTCGGGGAAGCCACCCAAGAGGCTGATGAGGCCCCGTAAGGGTTGGAGGGTTTTGTTGAGGGGATGCATAATGAATTGGAATTACATGCGCGCAATCTTAATTATAGCAACAATTTAAACTATAAACGGAAGCAATTTAAATATCAGAGTGATAATATGTACAATAGTCCAGATTCACAATTTATACAAGTCCAACCACTGAACGAGAGTCAAAAATATACAACTACTCGGGGCATACCCCGGTCAAAAAGTATAGGTAAGGTAAAAGACCACTAACAACCTACTGACCGACCACTACTGGCACAAAGTACGGCCGTCAAAAGCACGGGAAGCTCCGGAAGACGGCTGAGGCTGCTCACCTAGAAAAGTAAGGGTGAGTATCACAACCAAACTCAGTAGGGGTCACGCGGATCCCTACCTCACCACTAAACAAAGGAAAGCAATTAAAGCTTGCATTGACAGAATTAAACAACGGTTTAGTAAAGCTGTAAAACTGTCTAAACAGTTTAATAACCACTAACTATGATGCCAATTTAATTTAAACACGAGAGTCAGGAACTAAATCTACTAATAGAATAAACCTCAACATTTCCAAGTGGCAGGCCGTTCAATGGTTAAGGTAGGGCCCCTCAATAGGACGAACGGTCCCCTAGGCGGTCCCACGACTGGCCGTTCAATGGACTGAACGGACCGAGGGGAGCCACGCTATCTATGACGCCTTACTGTTTAAAGGTCCTACACGGTCGAGGGTCGGCCGCTCTAGTTCCTACACGGTCTTATGGGGCACGTTTAATGGGTTAAAACGGTCTAGACGAAGACCGTGAATTCAGAACGGTCACTGGTAGGACCATTTAATTACCGGGAAATCGAGAACGGGGTAAACCCCATGGAACCCCCTCCCGGTCGATCCAAATCGACGGGGAAACAATTTCTAACCTGCAATCTGCCTTCCCACAACCCATCCACAACATCCAAACCATCAAAAACGTAAAGACAATGGCCATGCAATAATTTTCAAGAATTAAAACATAAATACCATGTTCATGCAATTTTGCTCCAAAATCTAGGAAAATGTAGTACGATGGGCATGCATGTGGTACGGTTGCGTTCTTAAGGCGATGAGGAATCCATCCCCCTACCTATTGCACGACAAAGCCATCGATACGACGCCGAAGGGACCAAGGGTAACCGCGCCTTCCTCCGCCCGCACGCGCCTCCACGCTCCTCGGTTCACCCTAATGTTGGCGTCAACGCGCTCCTCGCCTCGCGAGCTTTGCAACAGTACCTCCCGCGTCTCTTGCAGTGCCCCGGTCAGGCCGCGCCCCGAGTAAGGGAGAGAGAGCGATCGTGGGAGAGAGAGAGGGGGTGAGGGAGAGAGAGGAAATGAAAGAGAGAGAGAGGTCGGCCGATTTGGGTAAAAATTTTGGTTTCATTAATTTTTTATTTTATTTTTAACCTCAAATCACATTTCAACCCCCAAAGAAGCAAAATTATGTATATGCCCATTTAATTTTCCTAAAACCTTTAATAAATGGGATCAAATGCTAGAAATGGCCCATTAAATCCCTAAAAATCTCCTAAATTTATATATTAAAATATATTTTAATACTGGTAAAGATCCGTTAAAGAACGTGCCTTACAATAGTTTTTTAGAACATATCTCTATGTTAAATCCCTTTAAATTTCGTAGGAATTAACAAATCATTCCTCTTTCTCAGGTACCTTATTTTCTCAATGGCTCACCATGTCAACTGGGATGAGATGCAACAAACTGTTGCGTGTCTTACCCAAGCTCTCCAAACCGTGGCCCAAACTGGCGCAAGGGCCGACGCGGGTAACTTACATTACAATTTCCGTAGTTTAAATCCTCCACGATTCTCTAGATCTTCCAACCCTGACAAGGCGGAGAATTGGATCGATGTAATGAATAGAATATTCGATGTCATGCAATGCACTGACCAAGAGAAAGTCTATCTCGCCACATTCCAACTGAATAAGGATGCGCGTACGTGGTGGAAGTCTATTCCAGCACCGCCTGTAGACGCACCACACACTTAGGAGGGATTTCCCACACTCTTCTGAGCAAAATATTTCTCCAAACATGTTAAGGAGAGGAAGACTATGGAATTCGCTTCTCTACGCCCAGGCATGATATTGGTAGCAGAATATGAATTACAATTCTCTCGACTAGCACCTTATGCTCCTCATTTGGTAGGCACGAATCTCTTAATAGCTAACCGATTCATGGATGGGTTAAGGCCCGGCTTTATTCAACAACTTGGGTCTCAAAATATCCGCACATAAACGGAAATGGTCCAACTGACGCATGTATGTGAAAGGACCTTGGAGAAGATCGAGAAATTTAGAGGCAGGAAAGAGGAGTCGAGCCATAAACATGATAGGCGAGAGGAAAGGGGAACAGACGATGACGAACCCCATCACAATAAGAAGTCCCGCAATGGGGACGGAAATGGTAAACGAAGCCGAAATGGTAATAGAAAAAGGAAGGAAAATGGCAATAGCAATGGTAATGGAAAGTGTAAAGGAGCCAAGGAGGAGAAAGAAAGGCAGGTCATGGCGACTTGCTCATTTTTTGTAAAGTTCGGGCACTCGACTAAAGAATGTTGGAAGCGTCTCGGCGCTTGTCTCAAATGTGGAAGTCGGGAACATCGCTTGCCCATGTGTCCTCTCATAAAGGATCAATCTTCAAGTGATAACAAAGGGCGCGGGAGACAAGTCCGATTGAATGCCATCATGGACAGGGAAGGTAAGGCAATTGAAGGTATCATTTTATTTACATATTAGCACTGCCTTAATTATCAGCCCGACTAATTAAACATACTATTCATAAAACTCATGCATTGCATTTGGGGACCAAATTCTTCTTAAGTGGGGGAGGGTGTAATATCCCGAAATTTGATATAAATTATTTTTTTTGAAATTTCTAGATTTTTCTAAGTTAAATAAAATTAATTGGAGCTTAAATAGACTACTAAAAGAATTTTGGGTTAAATAAATTATTATGAAAGCCCAAATAATAACCAATTGATTAGGCCCATTTGAATAGGCCTTAGGACTTTAATTAAAGCCCAAAAAGATCTGGCCCATATTCTAGAAGCTTAAATTGATGTATTTACGGAATTAAGGGGATAAATATATTAAATGAGGATAAATATAAGATAATAAATAGAAGAGTTTGATATAAGTTAAAATTTGGTGCCAATCATTAATAGCGGTATATCGCGTGATCTCAAGGATCTAAAAAACGGTCTTCACTAGACCGCTACTATCAGTCTGATCGCGAACAGTAGAGAAACGTGAAAAGCTTAGATCTTTGGCATCTAAATCCTCTAGGATCGATGCTATCTACTAGCTAGAAGGGTCTAGAACATGTTAGGGTCGATTACAAGCCCTAATTAGGACTCTAGGATCGTTCAATCCATGAAACCCTAGCTAAACCCTATAAATAGCCTTAAGTCCAATCTGCGCGACCCTTACCTTTGGCTCGCGTGGAACTAAGGTAAGGTGACATTATTTCAGGTAGGTTATTTAGAAGAATTTGTTCATGATAGTAAGGTCTAACTCCCCTACAAATTTCACATTAGGAGATCGAGCCATCAGGGAGGACAAGGCCCCCAAAGACGCTGGTTCGGTGCAAGAAACCAAGGATATTGTGCGACCGGGCCAGATTGATCAGCGAATTAGAAGCCATAAACGAGGTAATTAGATATGGGTTCTTTAGAATTATTTGTTCCTTTTAGTACCCTCTTCTTACCCTCTAAGTTTCGTGGTCATAGGTGAAGAAGATCAGAAGTTAGAAGGCCACGAAGTTGCTGATTCGGTTTAGGACAAACATGAATTAGGGTCGAGTTCCAGCCCAAAATTCGAAGTTTAGAGCTCTGTCTAGAGGTAGGTTATCTCATGAAAATGCTAAATTCTTGTGTTAGAAACAAAAGCCCTCTATTACCTCCTTTTTTCATGGATTGTGCGTGACAAATTTAAGGTTTGATCATGACTGCGCATATAGGGTTAACATAGCATGCATAGTTCTCACCTTTAATAATGAAAATAATAATCATAGTTTAAATCATGGTTACCCATGCATCTCCATGTCTTAATATTTTTTTATCAGGCCTTATGTGCATGTTGGCATGCTTTACTATGCATTTATCTACCTTAGATCAGCATACATTTCGATTTTATAGCTGCTTACTGTAGACAGGGAGAAACGACCTTCCTGAGACCGCTAGGACCTGTTAAGCGGTCCTACGATAGACCACTAGAGCCCATGAAACAGTCCTCCAGAGACCGTTTTCATTTTCTGAGTTCTATATTAGTGTTGACCTGAAACATATGCAGAACAGCCCTAATTATCATATGATAAGCCTAGCTAAGCAGTTCTTACTCCTGTTATAAGTACTGTATTCTTATACTTGGTTTTGTTGATTAATCATCCTAGTAGATTTCATGTTTCTTTATGCACTTTGGACTTATTTTAACTTATGTTAAATTTCGGCCAAAACCATATACTCTTTTATTAATCTTAAATTTCATATGGTTCATGGATTGTTTGATTTGTTCGCTATTTTATCACGATTCTTCTTATCTAGAGTTTTTTTCTTAAGTATATGACACGTATTCCGGTACAATGTCATTAGTTACACTTTGCACATTAAACATACAATCTTAGACTTGTGATCCTCTCCGTTGGATATTCCTTCCACCGAACTAGGTGATCTTGTTTCAAGGCCTCCATTAGACTTTGCGAGCCTAGGATTCCCACTAGGATGCCGAGCTGGTTATACCCTCAAAACCCAATTGTCTAGAAGGCACTTTACCAGTGTTTTATGTGTTCTGGACCTTAGCGGCTTTATGGACGACCGCCAGAGATACCTAGCGGCCATTTACCTGACCGCTAAAGACACCAAGCGGCCCTACCATGACCGCAAGGCTCCAGAAGGTTTCACTGCGTTGACACTTTCTTTCTTCATGCGTCGACTCTGTCATAAAACGGTCTAGCACTGACTGCTAAGGTCTAAAAATGTTCCAGTCATGACTGCAAGTGTCTTCAATGTTCTTAACCCGGGGTTTGACCCAAGGGTTGATTACCTAAGTTCCTAGATGGTCTAATGATTATCTAGAGCCTAACACTTTATTTAATAAGCTACCTAATGAATTTTGGAAATTAATGAATGTACCATTATGCTACCGAATTCCTTCCGTGGCGTGACCTTGTCCTTAATGCATTCTTTGAATTCACATGTTCTTAATTGAAGCTTTCTTACCTTGACAATGCTTCCATGAGCTTATTATTTGAATTGTTACATTATTGGCCAGACTTTATTGTTATACTAGTGGAAGTAGCTAGATTTATAACGTGAAGATGCAGATCGGGCACTGATTGTGTCCAAGGGCTCCATGCTAGTCCTCTCGGCTGATTGTCGGAAACGTATTGAAAATCATGGGATACGATGATACTGGCATCGCATTACGCTGGGAGTACTTTCTTTTATAAATGAGTGCAATCCACGAGGCTATCTAGTGAAATTACATTCTTGCCTGATAAATGCCTTTCTAGTGCATAGCCTTTATGGTTATGAAAAAGAACATTCTTGTTCATGAAAGGCCAAACTTATATTCTTGCTATATACTTGCTCAATCATGTTCTCAAATTCTTATTCTCTATCTTTGTAGACACGCCAAAATCGATGCTATGTTGAGTAAATTTCATGTCACGATGTAATGCCCCAAAGTGGACTTCATTACTAGCTTAATAAGTTGGCTTTCTCATTTCTTTAGATTTCTTTTGAATATAACGACCGTCACCAAGTCACCTTTTAAATAACGCCCTTTATAGTGTCGCTATTTCATTAAGTAAACGACCGTGCACGTGGGTGCCATTTCTATTCTTTTCAGAATTTCAATCGAAATTAAGTCCTTGAAATAACGCCTTCCAGGCGGGTGTTCATTAATAAACGCTTCTGTGCACGGTCGCGGATTATGAATTTTAAAATTTGGAAAGTCCAAAATTCCTGTGAAATAGTGGCAGACCCAGGGCGCTATTTAGAACAGCGACTGTTTCTAGGTCGCCATTTCAGTTTTTGTTTCCATCTCGTCTGCAACCTTCTTAGACAAACTCCTTCCTTGCTTTAACTCTGTGATCAATCGAGGCAAGGGGATCATGATCTTCCTTTGATCTTATCCTACGGGAATAAGGTTTTCATCCCTATAAATACCCCTTCAATTTCTCTCGTGCGAGGACAGAACACACGCACATGCCTCTGGATTAATAATTCTTCCGATGTTGTTCCTTGCTGCCACTGCCAAAGGAGTATTGTGATGTGGCCTTTGCTATGGTGTTTTAGCTCAAGACTTGAGCTTCCCCTCCTCTGTCCTGCTCACAGGCGCAGAAAGAGGATCCATCTTTCCTTCTTTCAAGTTTTATATTCTCTGCATATCATCATCATACCCACGATTACTCTAAGCATCTTAGTATATCTTATATGTTTCTCTGTTGCATACATACTTCTCCCACCTTTACTCCTCTCAGGGGTTTTAAAACAAAACCACAAGGTGTGTCCATGCCCATATTGCATATCATCATTCTATTGAGAATAGATACTATACTTCTATTGGCTAATCCAAATTTCTTGTGTTGATTATTTTCTTTCAAGGGTAATCAAGAGTAAAACCCCCTTTATCGGTCGGCCGGTTGAAGGAGGAAGTTGGATCCACGCCTACACCCGCTTCACAAGGTACATGCGGTCATTTCTTTATTTTGAGGTAACTCCTCTGGCGATCACATTCCTTAGTAGCATCACATGCTCCCTTCCCTTGTTGTTTTTATCATGCCCATGTTGATCATGATTTTTCTTTTTCTTTAAATGTCTATGTGACACATTTACAAATTGGTGATCACGGTGGGATACTTGCTATTTTTATTTTGATTACCCCTCCTTCGGCACCCACATGTGCCCCTCCCTTTGGCACCCTTGTGTACCCCTCCTTTTGGCACCCACGTGTGCCCCTCTTTTGTGCTCCACGTAGCACACTCCCTTTGTGCACCACGTGCACACCCCCCACTTGATTAGCCAATTTTTGCACTGTCCATAGCATTTTTAAAAAAGAAAATTTAATTTTTTGGGCATTTTACATTACTCTCTGTTCTCTCAAACTGATCAGCGACTGCTCAGAAGTCGCCATTTTATAAATCAGCGACCTCTCACAGGGGTATTTTTCAGAGCATTTCTCATATTATTTACTATTTTTATGATCTGCGCCCCTTCACAGAGGCGTTATTCATACTTTCATCGCCTACTCCCAAGGCGCTAATTCATGGGTCACTGTTGACTCCCATTTGCAGCAGTTTACTGTTTCGGCTGTTAGCGCCCCTTCTCAGAGGTGTCATTTATTATATCAGCGACTGTCACACAGTCGCTATTCACTCAAACAGCAATCGCTGCTTGGTCGCTATTTCCCTGTGCGTTCACAGAGTTGCCATATCTGCTATTATTTTGACTTATTCTGATTAGATTATTGATTTTCTTTACATTATTGTTGATCCTGTGGCATTAGCTTGCATTTTAGGGCATTTGGTTGAGAGACCTCCTCTCTCTACACTTTTAGGATCCCTTACACTCTCTTGGAAAAGGAAGGACCCTCCATTGAGCGTTCCGTCTCTTTGGATTGAAAATTCCATCTCTTTAGGATCCACTGATTCCCTCATGGAAGCTAGGCCGGTTGTACCTTTGAAGCACCCCGGAGCTTAGTTAACCCATGCGTTGGTGAGGAGAGGGAAAGAACCTAGTTAACCCGGAGAATACATCCAAATTGAAACTAGAATCTACATTGAAGAGAGGGCTAACTACTCCATTAAAATTCATCCTTGCCTAAACTCAAAGAACGTTAAAATCTTTCCTAAGCACCATAACTTGTTTGGCAACTTGGTTGACAACCTATTTGAGTGCTTATTCGCTATTTACCTTTGTTTGATTCGAATAATTCTTTATTATAATCATGAAGCTTCGTTCAGGTAGAATTGTCAACATGGCCAATCGAGAGTATTCATATGATTATGAGGACAGTCAACATGACCAATCTTATGAGGTCCATCCTTAGGGATTCACTCAATATGAGCCCCTTCCTCAAAGCTTTGTTCAGCATGAGGGAAACTATGTTCCCTTCTATCCTCAAGTTTATGTGGTGGACACCACCACTCAAGGGGTTGAGCCCTCTTCTCAAACTGAACCCATCACTCAATCCACTCCTGGGGAGACCTCCCCATCTTTTAATCTCAATGATCTTATTATTGCTCTATCCCAGTTGGATGATGTACAACGCCAAGCGGTCTAGGCCGCTCTTAAAGGGAAATCGGTCCCTTCTTCCTCTTCCAATCTCCCTCAGGCCGTAGGTGGCCTTCAAGTCAACCCCACTAATGACAAGGCGGTCTCTCAGAGAATTCCTTCCCGTCCACGAACCCCTATTATGGTTACGTCGGCACAATTGGCAAGCCATTCCGTAGTTAGGCCACCACAACCTCTACCACCGCAACTCTTAAGGAGGGCTATGCCAAATTCCTTCCCTATTCACCCGACCCTGGCCGAGTCTGATACTAACACTATACTCCTCCAAAAGATTGCTAATATGGAGGAACAACTTAAGAAAGTCACGGCCCCCAAGAATGCTCTGGAGGTCACTCTCCCTACTCTCCCGGTCTTCCATTTGCCTCCGTCCGAGATGCCTAACTTCAGGTGCTACAATGGAATGGGCAATCTGTTCATCCATTTGAAAGATTTCATGTATGAGGCATCCTTTTGGCAGGATAATAAGACCTCTTTGGCTTATCTCTTCAGAAGGTCTCTTGATGGCCCGGCCCTTGAATGGTTTTACTCTTTGGAGCCAGCCAAAGTCGGAGATTTTGACGTTGTTCAACGCAAGTTCCTGCAAAAGTACAAAGACCGAGTGGGTCCTTCCTTGTCTATTACTGATCTTGTTGCTGAAAAGATAAAGTCTGATGAGGACTTTGTGCAATTTGCCGATAGATGGAGGTCAATGGCCAAAAAATTAAAAGATACTTTGTCAGAATCTGAGCAAGTAAAGATCATAATCTCTAATGCAACTCCACAGTTCTGGCACATATTGGCCATGAACACGCTCAACACTATGGAGGACCTATATGAAAGAGCTCGGTATATCCAAACTCAAATGAAAGATTCGCCCATCATGGGCATGTTTGACCCGAGGTCGAGGATAATAAGGAAGAGCAATAATGTCAATAGTAATGGTGGCACAACCGAAGGTATTGTTACCGATGAGCAAGTGGGTGCGGTTGGCAACCCTGGACCTTTTCGCAATTCTTCCAACCTAAGACGCCCGCAACAACAACAATCACAAAAGCAACCCTCATTCTTTAACCAAATTCCCCACCAAGCAAATAATCCTCCTCAAACCTTTCGGCCTCCACCTCCCCCACAGAACCAAAATCTACCATAAAATCCTCCAGCTCCCCAGCAATACCACAACGTGCCTCCACCGGCCAATTATGATCCACAATAGCCGAGAAGACCTGTAGGCCCCAGGAGAGCCCAATACCCTCCATTACCCGAGAGCCTCCCTGATATATTTAATGCCCTCATGGCCGCTAACCTGCTCACTTTGCCAAAGGAAAGAACGGCCTGTCCTCCTAATGTGGATACCTCTCGGTACTGTGTCTTCCATCGGCAGCCTGGTCACAACATAGATCATTGCTTTCATTTCAAAGATTATATATATGATTTGAATGACCAAGGCGGTATTGACTGGGATGAGATGAGAAAGTTTGTTACGACAATGAAAGCACGAAGACCTCCGCGGCAGCAATAGGCTCAGCAGCCTCTCCAGCAACAAGTTCAACCACCTCCCCTGATGCAGTCGGCTCCCAAGCGACAACCGAACATGGGGATTGTCAATAATCCGCTACTGGAGCATCCACCTAATCAACAAGTGAACCATGTCACCTCCTTCCATGAGGTAGAGAGAGGGCAAGGGTGGCACGAAGAAAATGCCTCTGTCGGGGCTATAAACCAAACTCCAAACCAACCGCCACGTTTATTAAGAACAACCCCGCAACCAACACCTTTTCCTCAACCTTCTCATCCCTTCTTACGCACCACCAACCCTACAAGCACTACCAACCCCTTGTCGCCTAGGCCTCTCCTTATCCGCCTTCTCCCCTCCTGCTCTACAACAAACCCCTTCTCCTGCCACCAATCCTTTACCGTCCAAGCCACTCCTCATTCGCCCCACATCCTCATCCATTCCTTGACCCACCACCACTAACACTTCACCCGCGAGGACTCCCGCATGTCAACTTACACCAGCACCCACCATGACTACCGCAAATCCTCCGCCTCCGCCTAGGCCCCTCCTTGTCCGGCCTACACCACTTCCAATCACCCAGACATCACCTACTCCCGCTAGTCCCGTTCCCATATCTACCCTCATAACATCCACAAGCCCTCAGCTGATGTGGCCCCTCATAAGGGTTCTCAATTTGGTTGTACCACCTCCACCATCTGTTAACCTCGATATCCCTTCCATATCTGCCAATCCTCCACAAAACCCGACAGAGGCACGAACGTTACAAACTATGGTGCTCCGTAGTGGACGGATTTTCCACCGTGTGTTTCCACAACGGGAGTCGGAGCCTGCACAAGGGAATGAGGAACAACAGCAAGAGCAGGAATCCATACCAGGCACTCAATATGACTTGCTAAAACATCTGGACAAAACCCCGGCCAGGATTTCTATTTTGGAGCTGATTAAGAGATCCACCGTTCACCAACAAGCTTTAAAGGAATATCTACATAAGGTAATGGTCAATGAGGACCTCTCTGTTGAACAAATTACTTCAGTCCTGACTCTGGCAGGCGACCAACCGGCCATTGTTTTTCATGAGCATGAATTAGCTCCAAAGCCAGCCAGGAAGTATGTCATGTGTATCACAGTGGATATTAATAAAGTACCTGTTAAGCAATGTTTGGTGGACACTGGGGCATCTATCAATGTGCTGCCTCCTAGCACCTTAAAAATGTGCGGCGTTCTGGATAGTTAGATTCGGCCATCTACTATTATAGTCACAGCTTATGACAATACAAAGAAGCCGCCCCTCGGCATGATTATTTAAAAGTTGGGCTGGGTCCTATCTTGATTACAGCAGATTTCCACATTCTAGACATGGATCCAACTTTCAATGGTATTTTGGGCCGCCCATATATTCAGGAGCTTGATGTCATTCCCTCCACAAATCATCAATGTATAAAATTCCCACATAAGGGGTGCATCATCAAAGTCACTAGCATGCCCATTCTGCTATCAGAAGATATACACTCAGCAACGTCAGTACCCTCTATATGGCCGGCTAATAGACCTCTGTTATCCGTGTTAGATTTTGCCGATCCGTGGCATGATTTGTTAAGGCCACTAGCCTCAATCCTTGCATCAGCTTTAATGTCACCTCTACCCTCCAAGGGGATAAAAAAGAAGAATATGATGAATACCCTGGGGTGGAACATTTTAATGAGAATGGGGTACAGATCTGGCAAAGGCTTGGGTGTTAACCTCCAGGGCAGAGTAAAACCCATTAAGAATTATAAGTTAATTCCCCGAGGTGCGCTAGGATACAAAGGATCGGGCAAAGAGAAATGTGATAAAGATGATGAAGAGCCATGGACCACCATGACTTCTACTTTAAAAATAGATAGACGACCCCTCACATGGTCCTTATATACTCACTTTGTGAAGGGACCCATTCAGCAGGAGGACGAGCAAACTACTGTGATTACTTCATTCTTGGATTATCAAGATGTGCATGCGCTCCAATTTGTCACTTAGCCCCACTAGCTACATATAAAGCTTTGGAGTCCTTGAGGTCGGATAAGAGAAGAAAGATGGATGACCCAGAATGTGATTGGTATAGATGGTTTGACATGAATGACATAACAATTGCTCTAAGCCGACTGTTCATGCCGACCGATCCAGAATGGTCACCACTTATTCATCATTTGATAGAGAAGCCGGCTGTCATCACTGACAAAAGATAGCTATTGAACGATTATACTGATACAGGAGAGACGGATGTGCCATTTGAACCTGGTTTCACCGTGTACAAGCTATGGGCCGGGCTTTTCTTTGTTGATTCCTTGCACCCATCACTCATTACCTTTTGGTGCTCCAAACTGTTTACCTTCGACATTCCTAGACCACTCGCGGTCTTGATCACTTTATCCCCCGATTTGCTCCAAAATATGATAATTCCTCCTTTCCTCATCGAGCAATTTTCCCAGCTCTCCATCACGCCCCCGCGCAGGCATTCCCTGATTCAATCTCTTTCAAATCTTTCCATTTCGACACCATCCTCTATCCCTCCCTCTCATTCCATCGCCATCCTTGAAAACAAAAAAAAATGCCAAAATTCAAACTTCCCAATTCTCTATCTCTATTGAAGAGACATCCTATTTTGATCATGAGTGTGCCCCAATCCAAGGGCCGCTCATTCAAGGTCCGTTAACGGGCTTCCTTTTTCCCTCTAAGAGAGAGATTCCTTTGTTCCTTCTCCTGTATCCACTCTTCTTCCCCCTCTCCTTTAGGATCTAATGATCAGGCTAGTTCATCTTCTTCTTCTAGTATTAAGAATCTTGGGGTAGTTCTCTCTAGGAAAGCCAATGGTAGGCAGATTCCCCGTAGGTTTTTAAGAGAGCTAGCTAGGAGATGCAGGGCATGTTTAGAAATTCCCCAATTTATAGAGGATCTGATTTCCCTGTCGGATTTGGAATTTGAGGGCGTGTACTCCTTAGATGAAGGGTTCGGGGTTTATGAGATTATGAATGATGAAGACCATGTTGAAGAGGGGGATGAAGTATACGAAGAACATGAGGACGAGGCTGACACTTTTGCTAGTGGCATGAGGAGATTCAACGAACCGTCAGCCTCAGTAGAAGAGCCTACCAAAGAAATCAATCTGGGTACTGAAGAAAACCCTAGGATCATCCTCATAAGTAAGAATTTTCCGCCTTCCGAGGAAGAGGCACTTATTCAGGTTCTTCAAGAGTATAGGGACGCGTTTGCATGGAGTTATAAAGATATGCCGGGTCTGGATTCTGCCCTTGTTGAACATCGTCTAACACTTAAGCCAGGGTCCGTCTCGGTCAAGCAGCGGTTAAGACGTTTCCACCCTCATATGGCATTAAAGATGAAAGAAGAGGTCGATAAGCTCCATAAGGCTAGATTTATTCGAGTCGTCCTTTACCCCAATTGGGTGGCTAACATCGTCCCAATTATGAAGAAGGATGGAAGAGTCAGAATTTGCATAGATTTCCAGGACCTTAACTGCGCGTGTCCTAAAGATGATTTCCCCCTCCCTCATATTGATGTGCTGATTGATAATATGGCAGGGTATGAGACCCTCTCTTTTAAGGATGGCTTCTCCGGATATAATCAAATTCGCCTGGCCAAGGAAGATCAAGAGAAGACCTCATTCACTACACCTTGGGGCACTTATTGTTATGTGGTCATGCCATTCGGACTCAAGAACGCCGGAGCTACTTATCAAAGGGCCATGATGGCTATCTTTCATGATATGATCCACATCTATATTGAGGTATATGTTGATGATCTAGTAGTGAAGTCAAGAACAAGGATTGAGCATCCTGGGGTTCTAACCAAAGTATTGCAAAGAGCCAGGGAATACCAGCTAAAAATGAACCCCAAGAAGTGTGTGTTTGGTGTTTCATCAGGGAAGTTGCTTGGGTTCATCGTTAGTAAAAGAGGTATTGAGATTGATCCCAACAAGGCGAGGGCAATAAGAGATATGCCTCCTCCCAAGAATTTGAAAGAAGTTCGAGGATTAATCAGGAGGTTACCGTTTATTCTCCGATTCGTCTCCCAGCACTCACAAAGATGTAGGCCATTCTACAAGCTTACCAAGCCAGGAGTCAAATTTAATTGGGATGACAAGTGCCAGGTGGCTTTTGAAGGACTAAAGGACTATCTATAAAATCCTCTTGTCCTGAGGCCACCAATTCCAGGCAAATCGCTTGTTCTTTATGTTTCTGTCCTAGATGATTCAATAGGTGCTGTCCTAGCACAAGTTGATGAAGAAGGTAAGGAGAGGGCAACCTACTACTTGTCCAAGCTGCTCAATCCCTGTGAATAGAAGTATACAACTATAAAGAAGACTTGCGTAGCCTTAGTCTGGGTAGTTCAGAAATTGAAGCTTATTTCTTAGCTCACGAGGTTCATCTCATTGCTCGTATGAATCCCATCAAATTCCTTCTCGAAAAATCTGCCCTCACTGACCGATTAGCACAATGGCAAAGCTTCCTTTCTCATTTTGACATCATCTACGTTCAGTAAAAGGCGATTAAAGGCTATACCATCGCAGAACATCTTACTCATCATCCTCTTCCACGGTTCCACCCTGACCGCTCAGAGCTTCCAGATGAGGAACTGATGTCCATTAACCAATCTTCAGATCCGATGTGGACGTTACATTTTGATGGGGCTCTGAATTCTCATGGTAGGAGAATCGGCATAGTCCTTTTAACTCCCAAGGGTATCACCATTCCACTCGCCTCTCAGCTTGCATTCCCTATTACAAATAATATAGCTGAGTACGAGGCTCTTCTGGCCAAACTTGAGGCCGCTCATCGATTTGGTGTCACCCAGCTTAAGATCGTTGGTGATAGTCAGCTTATCCTTCACCAAGTGTCGCACACTCAACCCCAAACTCAAACCCTACCAGGAACTTGCTTCTGCTTATGCTAAGCTCCTCACTAAGTTAATCTTTGTCCATGTTTCTCGCAGTCAGAATATCTTAGCTGACGCTCTTGCTTCGCTTGCTTCCTCCTTGGTTTTTCTCCCTGGGCGGGATTTCCATTCTATCATTGTCCAAAAGCGTCTCACTCCAACTATTAAGGATCCTGCATTCCTTAGTGTTAAGGAGGAGGTGCTCAAGAAGGTTAAGGATGGTGGAATCATTGAGAACAAGGAGGCCATGCTATTAGATTTGGAAGAAGAGCTGGTTGATGAAGAGAAACCGTGGTACTACGAGATTGCTAAGTATTGTCACGATCAATCATATCCCAAAGAAGCCACGGCAGAAGAGAGGAAGGCTATTAGAAGGGTTGCTCAGCGATACACCATGGTTGGAGGTGAGCTCTACAGAAGGGGTCTTACCGGTGTTCTTCTCAAGTGCCTCGACGATGATAAATCATGGAAGGTTGTGGAAGAGGCACATTCTGGAGTCTGTGGGGGTCATGTCAATAGCCAGATATTAGCTAAGAAAATCCTCATGCTAGGTTTCTATTGGCCCACTCTAGAAGAGGACTGCTCAATCTATGTTCAAAGGTGTGTCAAGTGCCAACTGCACGCTGACAAAATCCATTCTCCTGCTTCTTCACTCCACCCTATGTCCTCCCCATGGCCTTTCTCCATGTGGGCTTTCGATATTATTGGACCTCTTGGTGATTCAAACCTCCTCACAAGATCAAAATCATTTATACTCACGGCCATGGAGTAATTCACCAAGTGGGCGGAAGCGGAAGCTTATGTGGAGATCAAAGCGTCAACCGTCTGCAAATTTATAATGAAGAACATCATTGCAAGATTTGGCATCCCGAGTACCATCGTCACCGACAACGGGCCCCAATTCATCTCTCAGGAGCTTCAAGACCTCTGCAACAGGTATAACGTTGCATTGCATCATTCATCTCCTTATTATCCGTAGGGCAATGGTCAGGCAGAGGCAACCAATAAAACTTTGATTAAAATCATCAAGAAAACGAGTGAAGCTAATAAATTTACGGATTGGCTAGAAAAGCTCGTGGAAGCTCTATGGGCCTACCGTACTTTCATTCGTACACCTACTAGGCAAACCCCTTTTGCTCTTACCTATGGGATGGAGGCGGTAGTTCCTTATGAGATCCTTATTCCTTCTCTTAGAGTACAATTGGACAAGGAGCACTCTATCGATGAACATCGTGAATCTCTCCTTACACAATTGGAACTCTTAGATGAAAGACGATTGGCCACCGCCGAACATGCAACGGTTTATCAAAACAGACTTTCACGTTTCTACCAAAAGAAAGTAATTGAGAGAAATTTCAAAGTCGGTGAAATGGTAATTAAAAGAATCTTTGTAAAACCTGGCGGACCCCGTGCAAAACTCCAACCAAATTGGGAATGGCCTTATGTAATAAAAGAAGCTTATCCTGGCAACGCTTACAAACTGATTAATGCTGAAGGGGAAGAATTAACTCATCCTTGGAATGGATTATATCTCAAGAAATACTACCCCTAATTATCAAAAAAAAATGAATGAAAAGTTGTAGGCTGGCATGGTGTGTAGGTCACGAGATCCGAAAGATCAAAATCTCTAATTCATTCTTTAGTCTTGATAACTTAACCCGGGGTCAACACCCGCACACACAACACACTTAGCTCGTAAAATCAAGAGGTTCAAAATCTGAGGAAAGTCAGAGCCAAACCAAGAGTGTAAAGACTTTACCCATTCTCTTCTCTTCGGTTCATGAGGGGGGAGTAAGAGCTCCGGGAAAGACCACCAAACCTACCCGCCGCCCTAGTAGGTGGAAGTCAGGGCCCAAAAGGGAACAATATGCTACAAAGCCCAAGTACAATTAGGTTTTATTTTCAAAAAAGAAAAGTGCAAGAAAATTCATACAAATACAAAAGAAAAGCATGTCAAAAGCGTAAAGTCCCCGCAAGGAAAACCCTAGTCGTAAGCATGCATCTTAAACAGGGCAAAAGGTAACAAAAATTTCCCTAAGCCAAAGATCGAACCCCAACAGGCACTAGGGTAGGAGAGGGAAGCTTCTCGGTCCTCCAAAACCCCTCGTGAGCTTCCTCAACTTATTCTTCACTTCCCCCTCTGTGGTATGTCATAAGCTCAAAGGATGGCAAAGACGGACTTAGGAGGATGTGCCATGTGAGGATATGAGTGAAAGCACAAGTTATAAAGTACGCTGACCCTTTGTTAAATCATTTAAGAATGATTAATTAATTTAAGATGGTGAATGTGTAAGGTTTCAAGACCCTTGTACCATGCTAAGCCTATCAAAAAAAATGTGTTTTGAATTGACGCCCTAACAAGCTGTCGTTATTCATTAAATAAACGTCTTACTTTAAGTCGTTATTCCAAAAAAAAAATGTCTTTCAATAAGCGCCAACTCACAAAGTCACCTTTTAATGAATTAACGCTTTTTCATAAGTCGTCATTCTATTCCAAAAGAAAAAAAATAAAAAAGAGAAAAATAAACGAGCGCCAACGCACAAAGTCACTGTTTCAGTAACAGGCGCCCCCTGTTGTGTCACCTTTTTAAACAGAAACCTGCCTCTCCACTACCCAGCATCATTTGCTTGCTTGCATTTTCGTGTGATCATCTTTAATTTCGGATTGGCATCTGCTTGCTTGTGTGTGGCATTATCTTTTATTATTTGCCTTAGTTGATTAAGGGCTTGGCCCCTTGACCCTCTGTCAAGGTCAAAAAGAACATTCCCCTTGCTTATTGAGCAAGGGGCCACGGTGAACAGAATGATTAATTTGTTTGCTTAAGTGTGGCACACAGGGAAGAGAAGGAGAAGGAAAATAGAAAGTACACAAGTGCTCAAAGTGACAGCTCAGGTAACATCAAAAATCTCATATATATTTGCATAAATATTTGTGTACAAAAGCGAGAAAGTGGTACATATGCTCTCTCTCTCTCTCTCTCTAACTCTCACCTCCACCCTTCTCTCTCCTACTCTCCGCCTCACCCTCATCCTGGCGACGAGACCGTGGTGGGAGCATGGACCCCCGAGAAGCAACTGAACCACTGGCTCGAGCCTGCTCCTCTGCCTCGTTCCTCTGTCGGGTCGAGGAACCTGCTAAGTAGGTGGTGCTAGCGAAGGCACTGGAGTGGCCCTCACCTCACGCCCGCTCTCAACCCCTCTGGAGATGCTCCTCGGTAGCACGTAGCCGCTCCTGAACAACGGCCAGCTACGCCCTCGAAGCCGCAAGCTCACGCTCACGCTCCATCCCCTCCTCTCGCTCACGGGTACGCTCCCTCCTCTACACCTCGAGGAGGATTCTCAGCTCGGTCGCGTCACTGGGAAGCTCCTCTCGCCATCTCAATGCCTCCTCTAACTCTGCGACCCGCTGGTCGCGGATCGTAAGCTCGGTGCCAGCTAGGGCGGCCCGAGTGAGCGCCTCCTGCAGCTCCGCAACCTGCACCATTCAGCCAAGTATCTGTTTCATAATTCAATGCCATAAACTTTTGAAATGAAATTTACTTGTTTAAGTGCTTACCCGCTTGGCTAGGTCGCGCTCCGCCGCCTCGGCCCGTGCAACTACTCCCGCGAGTTGCTCCTCCAGGGCGGTAACCTCTGCACTCGGCTCCCTCAAGCTGGATGCTCCTCCTGCTCCTCCCGCTGCTGCTCCCTGCTGGGCACGCTGCATTCATTGAGATCATCAATGGCTAAACATCATAATTTTAGGAATAAACAAAAGCATATAGATAGGGCACTTACAATAGTCTCCAAGTCCACCCACGTGGCTGTCAACTGGGCCTCCAAGCTGTGGAGGCGGGCATGTAGGTCCACTGCTGCTGCATCCCATGCATCCTGCATAAATCATTCATTAGTTGCATATCTCATAAGCATATAATTTAAATTAGAAAGCATTTATACATACCCCTCTTGGCCTCATCTGAGGTCGGTCTGCGTACATCTTCCAGAAACACTGGAGGTACGCCGAGCTGTCTGGAGCATGGAGACAACTGGGATCCCACCCCGCAGCCAGTCAGTGAACTGCTCTGGGAACCACAGCCTCCAGTCGGTCGCCCCCGTCGGTCCTCGGGTCTTCCGCCCGATCCCTCGCGGCTCGGCTATCTTAACCCACTCCTGGTGCAAGCCGAGTGTCCTCATCGCCAGCCTAAGCCGTAGCCGCTCGATCTCGTTCAGGCAATGAACCCAAAGGTCACGCCCGAAGTGAGGTCGGCCCGCTACGACCCACGGCTGACCCTCATCTGGCATCTCCTCATATGGTCTCCAGACCACCTGCATACACATCATGTTATCACATTTATATATATAAAGCAGAAAATAAAAGTAGGAAATAAAAAAATAAAAATGTGCATGTACCAGTGAAGGGGGGTAGTCTCGAAACTCCCGTCTCACAACCCTCAGCTCATAAGCATGAGGTGCTCCAGTCATGAGTGGCAGCCACCGTCAAGCTAGAGGGAAAGCAGCCTCGTCCCCGGGTCGGGGGTCGGCTCGGTCCATCGGCATATAGAGATGACTCCATACCTGCATTCATTAGCATTTATTATCCACATGCATAATCATAATCATAATCATAATTATAATCATAATCAATAATCATTACCAAAAAAATGCATACCTGAAGGAAAGGTGAGAAGCCGCTGACGGTCGTCTCTCGACCTGTCCCCGTGGACAGGTCGGCTATCAAGTGCGCCAGCAGGGTGGCTCCCCACGCGTACCGCCCCACTCCCTCTAAGTCCTCGAGGACGCTCAGAAATCTGCAGTTGATGTCGTCCCCCTTTGTCCCCAGCAGCAGCCTCCCGAGCATCAGGAATAGGAATCTCCTCATATCTATGTCTACTCTCTCTCTCTGAGCCGGGTCCTGGCAGTACATGGCTCGGGCTCTCCCAATCAGCCGATCTGTGTACTCTCCCAAAGACTCTCCCAACCTCTGCCAGGAGTCCCCTAGTCCCATAGCCCTCATCAAGTCTATGCGACTAATCGTCCTACATGGGGGGTTATACACGGTGTCTATGCCCAAGAGTCTCACCGCTAAATCTCCATAGTCTGGGATGGTCACCCCACTCACTGCCTCACCGTCTACTCTCAGCCTGGTGATCCTAGTGACATCCTCTAAGCTCAGTACCATATGACCCCAGGGCATCAAGAATGCCCGACTAGCCCTATCCCATCTCTCCCTCAAAACCTGAATAAGGACTAAATCCGGGCGTACATGCTCTATGCTAAGGAAGGGGCCAAACCCCATCGCCTCTACCCTCGCCCTCTGGAAGTTAGGCAGTCCGTGGTAGGCAGCTATCACCTGGACCCAAGAGATGCGGGTCCGCATCAATCCCTACAGCATGAGAGTAGATGAATAAAACAAATGCATGGTCTATATATCAATTGGTTTAATTTTTCACTAATTTTAATTGGTGACTGCATAGGGGTCTCTATTTTATGAATTAGAGACTTAAGCGTGGTCGCTCTATTAAAAAGACGCCCTGGGTCAGGGCGCCAATTCCTTCAGATTATTTAGGAAATCAATGGTTTATATAAAATAAAAATAAAAAAAATGAAAATGCGTATAATTTTAAAAAATAATAAATAAAAATAAAATAGAAAATTTTAAAATTACGCCTAGCATGCTGTCGTTATTCTAAAATAAAAAAAATGGTTTTGTTTCGCGACCCCCATACTGGTCGCTGTTTCACGAGGAGGCGCCATTTTCTAGGCCGCCATTTCTCTATTATCTCCCACCACCATGGGGGGGTCCATGGTGATCATGCTAATTTTTATAAAATAAAAATAATAATAATGAAATTTGCACTAACCTTGCTCGGTGCAGGGTCCATGAGCCCACCCCGCATTGGCCGACGGGGAGGAGGAGGGGCATCGCCGCCGTTGCCGCCGTGGTCACCATCGTTGTCATCACCGTTGCCGTTGTCACCGGCGTCATCACCGCCATCATCTTCTTCACCTCCATCTTCTTCTTCTTCTTCTCCATCGTCTTCATCTTCATCCCCTTCCTCTCCTTCTTCTTCTCCTTCGTTTCCTTCTTCTGTCTCATCATCACTGTGCTCCGCTGTCGGAGCTTCCTCGGCCGTCATAGGAGGAAGCATCTCCTCGTCGGCGCCGACATTGTCGTCCTCATCTAAGTCAACCACGGTAGGGGCCATAACCCTCTACCGTTTTCCAGGGCCACTCGAACCACTCACGTGGGCCATGAGAGGGTTTGAGAGTGAAGAGAGATGAAAGAAGACTGCCGCCGGTGTGGTTGCAGAGAGTGGAGGAGGAAGGGGGAAGCAAAGAAGTGGGGAAGAAGGAGAAGATAGATGGATGGAGGTTTAACAAAAGGATTGTAGCAGTTACGGTTTCGAAAGAAATGGTGCCTATGCCGAAGTCGTGATTCATAAATTAAACGCCCGCCTATGAGGGCGCTATTCTATGGAATTTATTATTTTATGGAAAATGTCGGGAAGGCGACTGGAAGAAAGGCGTTGTGTCATAAAAGAGCGCTCTTGCAGGCAGGCGCTATTTCTTTGCGTGTATTGGAGAAAGTGCAGCTGTCAGGTGATCATTAGGGTGTCGTTCAACGGTCATTATGGAATCGCGGCGTAGTGAAGGGCACTATTTCATGAACAGCGACCTCTCATGGAGGCGTCATTTCAGGAGTTTATTATTTTTATTCTTATTTTGTGTTGGAACTGAAGGAATTAACGATAAGGAGGAAGGCGTGGATTAGCAAAATCCAGCACCCTATGGCAGTCGCTATTTCTTACAGAGTGTTCATTTTTGAACAGAATCAAGGAGTTTGGGAAAATTAATTATTTTTAAACATAACCATTGGCTCAATTAAGGAAAAATCTCTTTACTCATTGAAAAGAATGCATCATTACATGATTAATGAGCCACCTTGGCCCTCAAGTTCCTAAGAGCTATTACATATGATTTCCATTGATCTTTGTCTTCTTCCACACGTTCCATGGGCCGGTGAAGCTTGCTGACCCGCCATAGAGCTTGAATGGTCTTGGTCTCCTCTTTGTCACCACTTGAGCCCAATTCTCTCTTCTTAATTGGTGGTAGATGAGAAGCTTCCTCAAATAGATGGCGAGGAAGGCCGAGTTGTGAGAGGCACCGGTGAGAGTTGTAGAGCACGAACTCAGTGGCGCCTATTAGCCTTAGCTTCACTCCAGAGGAAAGCCTTGTATGAAGATCTTGGGTCTTGAGGAACCCCGGTGCACATGTGAAGCCGTTTTGTGGCATTGTCTTGAAGTGGCCGCGCCAATCCACTCGTTTCTTGAGTTTGGGTACTCGATTGACCACTCTTTCACATAATCCTAGAATGCATGTCATATAGTGGAGTGGGCTCTTGGAATAGATCCTAGAAGCTTGTTGGGTTTCCTCACATGGATCAAATTTGAAATGAAGGTCCACCCAACTTGTGAGCAATAGCATAGACCCATATAGGGGCCTTCCCATAGAAGCCGAGGTAAGCCCGCTATAGAGGTAGGCTAAGACCGCCGGCCCAATTATCTTTCCCTCCCAAATGCCGCATATGGCACTTAATTGTGCTTCTTCCAAGAAATCATCCGCCGAGGGGAATAGCAAAGCTCATGCAAGACAAATCGCCATGGCCTTCATGATTAATTCCATCTCCTCTTCTTCATTCTCTTTACCCAAAGCCTTGTATACCCATGCCGCAAGCTTCGTCAAGTTGATCCCCTTTGATACTCTTATTTGCTCTATCATTTTTTGGCTTGGGATTAGGCTTGCTAGCATCTCCATGGGACTTATGGGTTCTTGCATGATTGCCATCTTTTCTTCATCCCCTTGCTTTAGGCCTTTCAATCCTAGAAGCATCTCCATTTCTTCCAATAGGATGGTGGCTTCAAAGGTGGGGAACAAGAAGGTATGGGTGTGTGGGTGCCATATTTCTATGAGAGCTCCTATGGCAGCCCAGTCAAAGTGAATGTTATTATAGTGTTTTGCATGGGTCACTAAGCCTAGAAGATGCCACTTGGAGAGATGGGATCTCATGTTAAGAGCAATTTTGGAGAGAAGGAGAGGTAGCCATTGAATCTTGGTGAATCTTCTAGCACCCAGGATAAGTGGGTAATCTTGAAAATTAGAAAAGAAAAGAAGAAAGAGGGGATTTAATTAGAATCTGAGAGAAAGATTGAAGAAAAGGTGAGATAGAACTAAGGTTTTTCTTGAATTTACTTGGTCTAGTGCAATTCTTCCACTAATGTGCCTTTCTACCTCATTAATTCTTGCAAATCCAGTATTGGTCCTCTTCAAGGGTCGTTGTAGCAATTTCTCCATTAGTAGAGCTCTGATGAAGTAGCTTGTTCTCTGCTGAAGCCTGCCGAGTAAAAGAGCTCACGGTTCCTGTGATTCCCTACGTAGAAGAATTTGTGTGATTTGAAGAGCCTCGGAGCTCTTTTATAGAAAAAGGCTTTGCTCAGTTATAGTTCGAAGCTTAAAGGGATCAAACGTTCGATTTCCGATTAGAACATGGTTTTCCAGAACACAGGGAAATAGCGACTTCCATAGTAGTGCCATTTAAAGAGTGACTTTATTTTTTTTGGTAACGGGGAATCTAGCGGAGTGGTACGGAGAGCTGAGCGATTACCGGGCCACCCGAGTTCGAGTCTCACCCTACGCATCAAGCCACCCCTTTTTGTACCACCGCCATAAATCCCTGGGCTCACATCCCTCGAGGATTAAATGTGAGCCAGGTAACCCCCCCCCCCCCCCCCGAAGATCGATCTCGGGTCCCTCCTATGAAAAGGAGGACCTTTCCCACCGAGCCACTCGGGGTCCTCTAAAGAGTGACTTTAGAAGAGTCGTGTTTCAGTTATGGAGCGCCTGCTTATACAGTCGATGTTTTTGTGAACAGTGATGTGCTTGAATTTCATGGATTTTATTTCATATATATATATATATATATATATATATATATATATATATATATATTTATATTTATATTCTTCATGGAGCACCCTTATGCAAGGTCACCATTTTTTGTGAATAATGCTTTTCATGTGAATTATGATAATGGGCTTTATATATGCTGGAATCATTTTGAATATCTTGATAATTATATCATTTCTTGTGGTGCTAATCATCTTTGAGTGCAGAAAGAGTAAGCCATGCAAATTGACAAAATTCCGGGCCATCTTTTGGGTGACATTTCTTTTCCCTGTATACCCTCTATATGCATTCCTACTATAGGTTACATATGCTATTATAGCATATCAAGGACCTTGTGGTTCTGATGAACCTGGAATTTGAGTTCCCCTTCATCAAAAACGATGATAATTCTAGTGGAGTCTTAATCATACGGATAGGTCGTTGAGTCGCCTAAGGTTTGGAACGATGGTTCCAATTTCTAAGTTGATGCGTGAATAAACGGGCTTCAGCTTAGTATCAACTTAGAGATCTGGATTCTTGACCAAGTCTGGATGGCTTATGTAACGACCCGAGAATCCGGTTACCGGGAAGGCCCGATAACCCGAGACTCGTACCGCCACCCACGAGCCCGAAGACTCGGAAGGGTTAAAGGAATGGTGTGGAGACTACACAAGTATCACAAATAATTGCAGAAATGAACAGTTATATTATTAAGCAGGAAACAAATTAACAGTTTACATGATACATGGTTCACAAGATAACAATAAAATAACAACAGCAGTAGTCCACAACTAGTACAGAGACAAGAAAGAAAAGTACAGCTACACGGGACATACCCCGGCTCTGACCTCTGGCACTAACGCTGGGCACCTGAACCATGTTGAGCCTCAGACGCGCTCCCCTGAGGCCGCGACTCACCTGAAACACGGTGAAAATATGCAGGGAATGAGTCTCGGAACAAGACTCAGTAGAGATCACTCGAACCCTACCTCGCAAATAGAGAAACCACTAGGCTAGCAGTAAGCGAGTACCTCGAAAAGGGAAGCCCTGCAATCTACAAAACACTGCTCTCATGGCACGAAAGTCGACACACGTGCCACGGTGAAACGACCGGAACACCACGGTCAACGCGACAAAACCCGAAGGCCGAAGTCGCAAAGACTGACAGTCAGACACTCCCGACTCGACAGGAGCACCACCCACTAGAAGCACAGCCGGTACCATTCCCTGACGTCTTACACCGCACCGCAGGTTAACTACCTGACATGGTAGCTCCTATCAAAGGCACGGACACCACACAAGAACTATAAACGAGTGACTAGCTGGGGTCACGCTCGTCAGTGTGGGTCTAACCATCCCCAACCACGTGTGCACACACAGATAGCGCGTCCCTGGTCTGGCCCTCTGATCGGTTTTCCCCTCAGCCGGACTATGGCTGCAAGACGTGGGGCCCGACAGAAACCGGTCCACAAACCGTCTCTAAGGGTAGCCTCTCCACCACTCCCTGGTGGGACCACACGCGTGTAAGTAGGCTACGACTAGTGGAAGGTCACTGAAGGAGTATGTTAAGGTGCTAGGCTCGGATACAGAGGGGGGGGTGAATGTAACCCTCTAGAAAATATAGCCCAAATTAAAACATTGAAGTTCAGATATGCGGAGTAAGACTAATGAGCTTTCCAAGATGAAATGATAAGGTAACACATGGACAAACAGTTGGACTGCAACAATGCAGCCACTTGATCAACCAGAAACGAAGGCAGAGCTAAACAACGCAAACACACTAAGCAGAATATAATGCTCAAAAATTAACTCTCAAGATAATGCAACTAGCCAAGCAAGCGCAACCTGTGAATGGGAGGTAGAAGATATGGAGCTAACACAAGGCAAACCACTGCACAAATAGTTTTAAGGTGGTTCGGTCCTTCAGACCTACATCCACCCCTCACTCCCAACCGGAGTGAGGCTTCACTAGCCAATGCTAGAACCAAGCAGACTCAGTCTGCAACAGGTGCTGACACACAGCTTGAACAGGGGAACAAACTCCCCTCTTCCTCCCAACCGGAGGGACACCCCAAGTGACTCCCAGTCACTTGGAAACCAGAGACGCAAGGTCTCTCTTCCTCCAGACCAGGAGGGAACCAACCAGTGACTTCCAGTCACCAGCAAACCAGAGGTCGAAGACCTCTCTTCCTCCAATCAGAGGGACCCCTGGACTTGCAACCCGCAAGCCCAGAACCGGAGACAAGTCTCCCTTCCTCCAACCGGAGGGAACCCACAAGTAGCTCCCAGCTACTTGCAACCGGAGATCTGATCTCCCTTCTCCTGATCCACAGGAGGAACCCGACCTCACTACTGAGAATCGGAAGAACAAGGATAACCAAACAAAAAGGGAAAAACAGAAACACGAAATGAAAATAACTTCAGCAAACAGAACGCTGAAAAATGAAATGCACAATGTGGCTCTCAACGGAGCTGACTGGCCTGGATCTGATCCATGGTCCAGTAGATAGATCTTCAGGTAAGCTTCTCTTCCTTTTCTCTTCTCTCTCACTTTCTTTTTCTCTTAACCCTCACGAGCTCTCTAACTCTCTCTTTTTCTTCTTTTCCTTCTGCTCTTCTTCTCTTTCTTTTCTTCTTCTTTCGCAGGCTCTCTCTGTCTCTTCTCTTCTCTTCTTCTTCTGCTCTTTCGCTCTCTCGATCTCTTTTTCTCTATTCTCTTCGGCTCACGCTCTCTGCTATTCTCTCTTCTTCTCTTTTTCTTCCTCTTTTCTTTTTCTGGATCGAAGGACTTTCTGCTCTTCAGGCTTCTACATCGATCTCCTTTTTCTGTTGGATGAAGGCTTCCTTTTATAAGCAGCAGCCAGCAGGAGGGCAGCACTGGGCGCGTGTGGCTTCCTCATTTCCTGCCCAGAACTTGTGGCCACGTGTCAGTCTCTCAGCCAGCTTCAGCACACGTGTCACAATCCTGTCTGCCCTTCCAGCCTTGGATCACGTGCCTCCCATTCACTGAGGAATATTCTTCCTCGGACCACCTTCTTCTTTTTGTTTTTCTTCTTCTTCTGCAAAGAAATAAAACGATTATAACTCAGGGCCACAAAAACTAACATTGCATGAGGTATGTGATAGCAATACGAGATGCACTGTACTGAGAACGACACGAGATACACAAGATTACTACAGTACGAAATAAAGAGAGAATGACACGAGGTCAGATTAAAACAGCATGAGGTAAAAAGAGAACGACACGAGATACACAAGATTACTACAGTACGAAATAAAGAGAGAATGACACGAGGTCAGATTAAAACAGCACGGGTAAAAAGAGAACGACACGAGGTACATACTAATAGGGCTAACACTACAAAGAGAATGACACGAAGTATCACTGTAACAAAACAACCACTACGAAGAGAACGACACGAGATACACAAGCAACACGAAGACACGAATACAAAAACAACACGACATAACAAACAGCAAAGAGAACGGCACGAGGTGAAACGACACTTTACTAAAAAGACTTGAATACACACGAAAACAACTCGAGTATTAAGTTGCTCGAACGCACGAACGACTCGAAGACGAAAACGACACGAAAACAACATGGACTGAAAATAACTTGAAGACGAACACAGACACTGACACGAAGTGTGGTTACAAAACAAGAAAGACACGAGGTCTAGGAAAAGCAACACGAAGATAGAAATAACAAAGAAACGACTCGAACTAAGGATGACATGGAGACAACACAGTCAGACTCGACTTGAGACACTTAAAGCTTGAATTTAGAGAGGAATGCACGAAGTAAAATCAACACGAAGACAGAAGACAGAAATAACATGAAGACTCAAACACAAAAATAACAGGAAGACATGAAAACAACACGAAGACACAAACGTAGAAATAACATGAGGACACAACAAGAGACGGTCAACGAGACGCTGACTCGGTACAGACTTAAGCTCAAGCAAGACAGTCGATGTATAGACTTGACAGAGATCTCTGCAGCGAATGTATAGACTTAGAATCATGCAGGCAAATGTATAGGCATCTGAGGAAATGAAACGAGTCAATGTACAGACTTCAAATTCCACCGACCAGTGTATGGACTTCAACAGTGAACGGCTGTACATACTTCATGTGAAAAACCCAATGTACAGACTTTGAATTCGAAGACCAATGTGCAGACTTCACGCTGTACAGACTTTCCAAAGAGAACGTAACACTGTACAGACTTGAACTGAAGACCAATGTATGGACTTCAAAACAGATGCTAAGGCCAAGAGGAGTGAATAGACTTTTACGATGTATGGACTTGGTCTCAAGAAATGTAAGCAATGTACACACTTAGCCAATGTGTAGACTTTGCCTTAGACGCTAAATGAGACGCTAAAGTCTGTATAGACTTGAAGAACCTGAAACAAAGTGCTTACTCACAGCGTTGACGCTGCAGACTTGAGAATGCTCACAGCGTTGACGCTGCAAGAGACATAGGTGCTTACTCACAGCGTTGACGCTGCAGACTTGAGAATGCTCACAGCGTTGACGCTGCAAGAGACGTGGGCTGTACAGACTTAGCCTAAGACAATGCATGAACATATCAGCAGAGAAGCAATGCACAGAACAGAAATCAAGCACAAGCCAATATATCACAGCATGACTCAAGCATACACATGCATTCTTCACACTTATGCAATCTCCCACAGAAAAGGTCAGACATATTCAAGACAATGTGGTGACTCATTCATGTTGCTATCATTAAAACATCACATCATCAACAAAGCACAAGGGGTACAACAGAGTAGACTCTCAACTCAGCGGAAAATAACTTCCGAACCCGACGACGTACGGGGACCATCCCACGTACCAGCACCGTCGCATGGTGACCACAGTCGGAGAAGAACGGGACTCACAGTCCACGGGCCGCACGCTCGGCCACGCAGAAATGTGAAAACACGGTTCCCAAAGTAGCTCATAGGTCGCCAAACCAAATCCCACTCCCAGGGAAAGGCGGGAACCCTCCAGCCCCAGGCTGGCAACTGGACTCACAGTCCAAGGCCACCTGCATAGCCCACGCAGAAAGCACAGAAGCATGATTCCCAGGCCAACGCACAAGCTGCCACGCTGATAGCTGGACTCACAGTCCAAGGCCAAACACATGGCCCACTCGGGAATCATCTTCCAGGAAAACTCACGGCATGTGGGAGATACCTCACCGCACCCCCACCGACACACGGTGACTCGGTCTAGCGTAACACGAAAGCCCGACACGCGAGAAGTCACCCGGACTCTCAAACTCATGGGCACGCTAAACGAGGTAGCACGTTCCTCTCGACACCCTCAAAACACGGACACAGAATCCCACGGGTGTCTGGGGCACTCACAAGACCGCAAGTCGACCACTGGGTCACGACCGGGTCAACTAGGGACCGACACAACGCGAAATGATCGCGGAGAACATGAAAACTCATCTCGGCACCACACAAAGCCTGACGGTCTATCCTTGGGCCGTCACAGTTTGTAACGGTCCAAGCCTCGATCGTCACAACCATTTTGACGCACCAACAAAAGGCCGTCAGACGCTCGGTGCAAAGTTGGGTGTAATGCACCTACCCTGGTGCGTCACAGTCTCTGACGCGCCAGACCTGGTGCATCACAGTCTGTGACGCGCCAGCCCTGATGCGTCACAAGACAGAATGAAACCAACTGTGACGCGTCCCGCTCGGTGCGTCACTGGCTGTAACGGACCAACTCTGGTGCGTTACGAGGTGGGTACGCATCCGCTCTGATGCACCCACATAGGGGCGTTACAAGGCTGTGACGCGCCAGCCTTGGTGCGTCACAGGCCTTGACCCCGAACGATCAAAGCCAACGACCGAAAGCTAACGGTCAGATCATCCCTGACGGTCCAACCCAAGCACGTCACAGCGCCGTGGCGATCTATCGTGGGACCGTCATACCCACAAACCATAAAAAGGCTAACGGGCCTTGTGACGCATCCACCTTGGGGCGTCACAGGCTGTGACGATCACTAGAAGGACCGCCACACCCGTCCGAGCGAGAAACGGCGGGAAACGACCCGAAAAACATTCCACGCCCCCATACCTCCACGAGAGAGGGGGAAAACAAGGGGGAAGCACCCAAATATCCCCTAGCATGCATCTAAGGTCTCGGATCGGCCAAAAATGCAATGAAATGGGAGATCGGCCCACGAGCCCTAAAACATGGATTTTTTTTCAAAAATCCCCGATTACGCCCGCTCGGCTCACCACGGCCTAAAAAACTCGCGAGAAAAGAAGTGCACGAGCTGGGGGTCCATCTCCCTACCTCCACCGAAGATTTCACGCCCCGAGCTCACCAATCCACGAAGAAAACGCCGTGAAACCCTCGCCGCTCCACGAACCCGCGGCCGAGCTTCCACGCGCCACCGGCCCCCGATCCTCGACCCGTTCACCGTACCTCACCTCTCGCCATCGCCGCCTCGCCCTCCTCCGCCACCGTCGGCTGCCCGGGGAGAGGGGGAGAGAAAGAGATGAGTGAGAGTGAGAAAGAGAGAATGAGAGGGGAGAGAGAAAAAGGGTTAATATATATAGAAAAATCCAAAAATTCAGAAAATTCAGAAAATTACGAAAAATTACCTCCGCGATCCTCGGAGGAACACAACGCAGTGGTACTATCCCGGGGTCGAAGAACGCCACGATTTTCCCTGCACAGAGTTCCGAAGGCGCATCAGGGAAAAACACGTGTAAAACACAAAATACGCTCCGACGGATCCAGATCCGAAGAACTTGGGGCATTACAGCCCTCCCCCCTTAAAGGAATTTCATCCTCGAAATTCAGGACCTAGCACGAAGTCACAGGGGAAGAACACTGAACCAACTGACAACACTGTCAGAGCCCCAGCACAGAAAACCTCGATTCTCACGAAAACACCGATCCTGAGGGACAGCCAGACTTACAATCACAAATAACACCTCGCTCCACGTGCCGTGCACACCGGCCATCGAAGCAGGCATATACCAGAGGACACAGTTCGGCATCACCTCAGACACCTCGAAAACCAACATGGCACCGCTGCCACCATCTCGCCCACGAGGAGACACAGTCCTCGTCACGAGAAACAGCTACCGATCCATCCAATGGTCCCCGTACGTCATCGGGTTCGGACATTGTTTTCCGCTGAGTTGAGAGTCTACTCCTTCAGTGACCCTCCACTAGTCGTAGCATGCTTACACGCGTGTGGTCCCACCAGGGAGTGGTGGAGAGGCTACCCTTACAGACGGTTTGTGGACCAGTTTCCGTCGGGCCCCGCGTCTAGCAGCCAGAGTCCGACTGAGGGGAAAACCGGTCAGAGGGCCAGACCAGGGATGGACGGTCTGTGTGTGCACACGTAGTTGGGGGCGGTTGGACCCACGTCGACAGGCGTGACCCCAGCTAGTCACTTGTTTGAGGTTACTTGTACGGTGTCTCAGTTCCAATTGGGCCAGAGGGAGACACCTGAGGCGCGGACTAAGACGTCAGTGGACGCTTTCAGCCTTGCTTCTAGTGGGAGGTACTCCTGTCGAGTCGGGAGTGACAGACTGTCAGTTTCCGTGACTTTGACCTTCGGGTTTTCGGTCATGTCGACCGTTGAGTTTTCGGTTGTTTCGCCGTGGCGGGTGTTTTGGTTTTCGCACTGTGAGACTAGTGCTAGTGGCTTTACCGAGGTTGCGTCTTGTCGTGCGGTACCCGTGACTAGGTGTCAAGGTTGCACTTTGGACAACGTGTCCAAGTTGGCCGTGTTCTGGGAGACATGCCTCTACGGCATGGTTGCCGTGGGTTTTTACTTTGGTAAGCGGTACTAGTGTAGTTCGATAGCCCCTGACCGAGAGTTCGGGGTGTGTTTCCGATACAGTAGGAGTAGTTATAGTGCCGGGTTTCGACCGGCCACCAGGTTTACTGTTCCTACTGTTGCGGTTGCTCTTGTAGCCTTCCTTTTCGCTACCGCCATTGTTTCCGGTTGGGGTTCCATGGGATCCCTGCTGAGTCTCTATTTTGGAGACTCATTCCCTACTTTTCAGGTGTGGCGGTTTCTCTTCCTTGAGGTTCGAGGGTGCGGTATGGAGGTTCTCAGTTACCAGCTCGTCTGGCCGAGTGTTCACTCGGCATGTGGTACGTTTTACTACTTTAGACTGTACTTTCTGTTAGACTGGACTCTGTTGCAGCTGTAGTTGTTTATTTATTTCTATTAATTGTTGAATTGTCCTGCTTTATTTCCTATTCCTTTGTGCCTCCACAACTCCTTTTAGCCCTTCTGAGCCCTCCCGGCTCGTGGGCGGCGGTTCGAGTCTCGGGTTATCGGGTCTCTCCCGGTAATCGGAGCTACAGCTTAGCAATCATCATGTAGGACTTTGAGCTTTAATATCAGAAAAATACTCATACTAAGTTAGTAATGAAGGCCACTCATTCTTGATTTAAGTTGACATGCAATATTCCATTCCCAAATCAAGTACTATGCTCTCCTTGAAGCCGCTCAGGCTGGTTCCTTGAAAGTATCCATTATTTGGATTCCTACCTCATTTCTCTTTATTTTCCTATAAATCCACCTTGGTTGCAGCAAGTCCACATTGGCTGGTAATCGCTCTCCAATGGTGTCTCTCCTTTCGTGCCCTCGTGCACATTTTTGTTAGCTTAGATTTTCATCCAGGCAGTTGTTGCTTTCTCATAATCATCCAAAGTTGTTTCATTCAGAGCCATGGAAAGATTTCCAACGCTTAGTGTCGGAGACGTGTCACTCACACCTTGACATCTACTTTTCAGTTCATTTCACTCCCTTTCGCTTCATTCCGTTTCACTTCATTCCATCTCACTCCCTTGCAAAGCAGACGCAAAGGCGAGGCAGCTGTAGACACGCCAAAATCGATGCTATGTTGAGCAAATTTCATGTCATGATGTAATGCCCCAAAGTCGACTTCATTACTAGCTTAATAAGTTGATTTTCCCATTTCTTTAGATTTCTTTTGAATATAACGACCATCACCAAGTCGCCTTTTAAATAACGCCCTTTACAGTGTCGCTATTTCATTAAGTAAACGACCGTGCATGTGGACGCCGTTTCTATTCTTTTCAGAATTTCAATCGGAATTAAGTCCTTGAAATAACGCCTTCCAGGCGGGTGTTCATTAATAAACGCTTCTGTGCACGGTCACGGATTATGAATTTTACAATTTGGAAAGTCCAAAATTCCTGTGAAATAGCGGCAGACCCGGGGGCGCTATTTAGAACAACGAATGTTTCTAGGTCGCCATTTCAATTTTATTTCCGTCTCGTCAGCAACCTTCTCAGGCAAACTCCTTCCTTGCTTTAACTCTGTGATCAATCAAGGGAAGGGGATCATGATCTTCCTTTGATCTTATCCTACAAGAATAAGGTTTTTATACCTATAAATACCCCTTCAATTTCTCTCGCGCGAGGACAGAACACACGGACACGCCTCTGGATTAATAATTCTTTCGCTGCTGTTCCTTGCTACCGCTGCCAAAGGAGTATTGTGTTGTGGCATTTTCTGTGGTGTTTTAGCTCAAGACTTGAGCTTCCTCTCCTCTGTCCTGCTCACAGGCACAGAAAGAGGATCCCTCTTTCCTTCTTTCAAGTTTTATATTCTCTGCATATCATCATCATACTCACGATTACTCTGAGCATCTTAGTATATCTTATATGTTTCTCTGTTGCATACATACTTCTCCCACCTTTACTCGTCTTAGGGGTTTTAAAACAAAACCACAAGGTGTGTTCATGCCCATATTGCATATCATCATTCTATTGAGAATAGATACTACACTTCTATTGGCTAATCCAAATTTCTTGTCTTGATTGTTTTCTTTCAAGGGTAATCAAGAGTAAAACCCCCTTCATCGGCCGGTGATGCGGGACGGGACCACGGACACGACAAGCTCGCGATCGTCCCTTGATGAGGGAAGCGTCGGACTTGCACGGTTGAGAAACCGGCAAGAGCTAGGGTGGTCGATTTGCACTCTCGTGCCTGGATCGGGTCACGGGGATGGTCTCGCTCTCTCTCGCAGCAGCGGTGAATGATAATATAGCGAGCTAACGGACCTAAAGCATGCTCTCTAGCAGCGGCATAAACAAGTATATATGAAAATAAGCAAATGCCGAGTGTAGGGAGCGAGAATGATACCTCCACGCGCTCGGCGTGGGGAAGACAGGCCCGGCCGAAAATCGTACTCCCGGAACAATATTACACAATATTACAGAAATGCAAGCCGCTGCCCACTCCACGCAGGGAGGTAAAGGGCTACACAATGGGGTCCGGGAGGACCGAATTCGGGTTGACGGGTGGCTTCTCGCGTTGATTCGGCAACACCCGAACACGTGACGGTGGGGCCCACGTGCTGTCCGGAGGGGCCGTGTGGGACCCGGTGGCACTGCTGTAGTGGTGGATGCTCGGAGGGTCGCTCCTTGGGATGGCGGCACGCTGGTTCGTCGGCCGGAGGCCCGGCGGCTCCGTTCGGCACCGGTCGTAAAACTCGATCAGAAATCTACCGGTTCTGTATTTCGGCGCGCGCTCCGGCGAGAATGGGCGCTGCGATCAGCCCCGATGTCGGATCGACACGAGACTGGCGCCGTTGGAAAGCTAGCTTGAAGCTCTTCAACCTAGGCCCAAAGATCTAGCCTGGATCTGCCCGGATCTTGACTTATAGAATTTTCAATCTCCTGTTGTACAGTAACCAAAGACTCAGACCTGCAGAGAACTTGACTATGGATTGCCTTTGACCGTGAGGTAGACGTCCGAATCTGGGGTTGTGTTCTTCAGAGAAGTTGTTGGAAATGGAGTTGGGAAGACAGCAAAATTGGTTTGGACACATTTGGATGCGTCTATGATTTTCTGTGATTTGTTTACTGGATGAAGGTCGGATCTGGGATCTGACTGAAAGTACCTCAAAATTTCAAATCGATCTGAGCTCGTGGCTGGCTTCAGGAATTCAAGAACTGCACCTCTGTCCAGCAGGATAGAAAACTGAAGACGATCCCGTGGCGGCTCGAAGGCGGCACGAACGGCGGCGGCGGCGGCACAAACGGTCACCGGAGGTTGAGAGGGGAGAAGGAGATAGAATCCACTCTAGATCTGGGGTTGGGGAAGGAAGAACAGCAAGGGAGGAGAGAGGGGCGCACCAAGCTTCAAGGCATTCACAAAAATTCTGATTTTTTCATTGAATTTCTCATGAAAATACAACATTATATATGACTCCACTCAAATCTAATGTGGACCCTTGGATCAAGGGTTGGGGATTGAATGGCTGAGATGAAGTGTGAATAACACACCAAATACAATTTTTTAATCTAACTTGACCATTTCCATTCAACCTTAGACTAATTCCATTCCAACTTCACCTAATACACACCTAACTATCCTAATAAGGCCAAAAGAGGGGGCGCCCCCTTCATGGGCCTCTCTTGGGCCTAGGCTGGTCCAAGGCCAGCCAACCCAATCCACAACCCATGCTTGGTCCATGGATTCTCCCATCTAGATAGCCCATGAGAGGGAGTGGCCCAATTGGGCCTTAAATGGCTATTATGGTCCATAAGGGTGGCATAAGGTCCAATATGATAATCACTCCTAATAGACTCTACTAAGGCAACCTAGTAATGGACTCTTCCTAGAAATGTTGCCCAATGGCTTAATGAAGCCTTACAAAGAGAGCCCAAATGAAAGAAATCAAAAATTACACACTTTCAAGCCAATACAACCCATAATACACACCTATACAAGTTAATACACACTAATACTCATCCCATAAGCTCATGATGTCCTCATCAATTCTCCCCGGGTGAGAGAAACTCGACCCCGTCGAGTAGGGGTATGGATGCTCGAGTACTCCGGCGGATCCATCACCGTGCCAAGTAACGCGGGTACGCTCCACTCCAAGTGATCGTCACCTGCTCATTCCATATATACTCGATATGCGCAAGCTGCCATAGGCTAGAGGTGGACACTCCGGGTGGGGCACTCTCAAAGGGAAGGAAGCAGCTCGAAGACTCACTAGGAATCACCGCTGAGTCCCTATAAGTGACTGATCTGGGTATAGATGTAGAACTGATCTCATACTCATCGGGTGAGTCCACTCACCTCTTACTCATAAGAGAACGACAACGAGCTTGCACAAGACGCATGCAGACAAACAAACGACACACAAACCATGCAAACAAATCACTCAAAACAAACCACACAAAGAAAAAGCACACTGTTAGTCCGACCCGTACATGGGTGACGGCGGACCAGGACACCCGAATATGTGCCATGCATATACTAGATGTACACGATGGTTGATGGAAGGGAGGACTCCTAGACACCCTAAGATGTACCACTCATGCATTGGTGACCGATGGGATTTGGGTGAAGAAGGGCTAAGAGATCCAAAACTACCTTCGTCATCATCCCTAGATGTAGAGACGGCTTGCCGACTAGACCGAGGGGTATGGGTGGAATATTGAACTCCTTGGAAGAGGTGGAGGGAATGTGATAGCTCGGGAGCTTCACTAGTGGAGGGGTCAAAAGGGTCAAAGAAGGTATGACCCCGGGAGATGGGTTCCTCCATGACACGGTCCCAATCGTGAAATTCTTGAAGGTGTGAATGCTCACCTTCATCCGTCATAGTGAACGGGACAATGGTCATGTGAAGAAAATAAACTTCCTCTCTCGGGCAAAAGGAAATGAAGTCGGACTCGGCCGGCATCGGGAGGAGTAGAAGAATCTCCGTGGTGACACACCCCACGGTGCACACGGAGGTAATGGATCCTAAGGCCAGATGGGTGAAGCTAAGACTAGCGGGTTGGTCAAAGCCTCGAGCCAAAAGATGCGTCAACTCCCATTGTGAATCTAATCCCATAATAAGGTCATCCAAAGTATCGACATGGTGACTAGACCGAAAAGTTGTGTGGTAGGAGTTGATGGACACCAAAGGTAGGGTAGGGTCCATAGACGGGTAAGGGAGTGGGACCAAGCCATCCTTGAGCCAACTAAGAAGCGGCTCGGCTATGTATAATGTACCCGTTAGAAATACGGGTGGCTCGGGATGAGGTGGCTCCAAGCGCGAATCCGAAGGTGGAGTGGGCCGCTGGGGCTGGGTGGCTGGACATACGGGGTCCCTAAGGGTGATCTTACCGGGTAGGTATGGTGGGCATAAGGTGCAAGTCCTCTTGTCCCAGTCAAGATTGGCCCTTCTCTCTCCTAACCACTTTTGCCCTAAAATGATGCATGAACCAGCAAGTGTGCCGATCTTGCACCATGCGCCATCGGTGTAGAGAACAGAGCCGATCCTCTTATAGAACTCAACACAAGCAAAATCACCATCGCGGACAATCTCGCCTGTCTTGGAGAGAGACTCCACGATGTCAAGAGAAACCCAATTATCCGACTCCCTATCGGTGAAATGGAGTTCCGTTGTGGACCCGTTGGGTAGAGCGGCTTTCATAATGAGAGGGGCAAAACCAAAGGCTCGGTCCATGAGGACATTCATTTTGGCCACAAAAGTTGACCACTCGGACGTATGGTCTTGGGGATCGGCCATGGGTAGTGGACATGGACATGCATACACACTAAGGACCCTAGACGTAAACCAAGACTCGGTACGTGGCGGAGATAACCGATCCGAAGATCACTCGCACAAGTGTGCGGCCTTCCCGATAGGCATGGCCTAACGTTCGGACAACACCTTTTGATATACCGAGTAAAGGGATGCAATGCGAAAAGACACTCTTTTTTGTGTTTTAAAACAATGATGATCCTAGACTCGACTTAAACCGACTAATGACTCGATGTAAATGACACTCCTTTTTTTTTCTTTTTGACACCCTAGACTCAAACTCGCTCTGATACCAAATTGATGCGGGACGGGACCACGGACACGACAAGCTCGCGATCGCCCCTTGATGAGGGAAGCGTCGGACGTGCACGATTGAGAAATCGGCAAGAGCTAGGGTGGTCGATTTGCACTCTCGTGCCCGGATCGGGTCACGGGGACGGTCTCGCTCTCTCTCGCAGCAGCGGTGAATGATAATATAGCAAGCTAACGGACCTAAAGCATGCTCTCTAGCAGCGGCATAAACAAGTATATATGAAAATAAGCAAATGCCGAGTGTAGGGAGCGAGAACGATACCTCCACGCGCTCGGCGTGGGGAAGACAGGCCCGGTCGAAAATCGTACTCCCGGAACAATATTACACAATATTACAGAAATGCAAGCTGCTGCCCACTCCACGCAGGGAGGTAAAGGGCTACACAATGGGGTCCGGGAGGACCGAATTCGGGTTGACGGGTGGCTTCTCGCGTTGATTCGGCAACACCCGAACACGTGACGGTGGGGCCCACGTGCTGTCCGGAGGGGCCGTGTGGGACCCGGTGGCACCGCTGTAGTGGTGGATGCCCGGAGGGTCACTCCTTGGGATGGCGGCACGCTGGTTCGCCAGCCGGAGGCCCGGCGGCTCCGTTCGGCACCGATCGGAAAACCCGATCAGAAATCTGCCGGTTCTGTATTTCGGCGCGCGCTCCGACGAGAATGGGCGCTACGATCAGCCCCGATGTCGGATCGACACGAGACTGGCGCCGTTGGAAAGCTAGCTTGAAGCTCTTCAACCTAGGCCCAAAAATCTGGCCTGGATCTGCTCGGATCTTGACCTATGGAATTTTTAATCTCCTGTTGTACAGTAACCGAAGACTCAGACCTGCAGAGAACTTGACTATGGATTGCCTTTGACCGCGAGGTAGACGTCCGAATCTGGGGTTGTGTTCTTCAGAGAAGTTGTTGGAAATGGAGTTGGGAAGACAGAAAATTAGTTTGGACACGTTTGGATGTGTCTATGATTTTCTGTGATTTGTTTACTGGATGAAGGTCGGATCTGGGATCTGACTGAAAGTACCTCAAAATTTCAAATCGATCTGAGCTCGTGGCTGGCTTCAGGAATTCACGAACTGCACCTCTGTCCAGCAGGATAGAAAACTGAAGACGATCCCGTGGCGGCTCGAAGGCGGCACGAACGGCGGTGGCGGCGGCACAAACGGTCACCGAAGGTTGAGAGGGGAGGAAGGAGATAGAATCCACTCTAGATCTGGGGTTGGGGAAGGAAGAACAGCAAGGGAGGAGAGAGGGGCGCACCAAGCTTCAAGGCATTCACAAAAATTCTGATTTTTTCATTGAATTTCTCATGAAAATACAACATTATATATGACTCCACTCAAATCTAATGTGGACCCTTGGATCAAAGGTTGGGGATTGAATGGCTGAGATGAAGTGTGAATAACACACCAATTACAATTTTTTAATCTAACTTGACCATTTCCATTCAACCTTAGACTAATTCCATTCCAACTTCACCTAATACACACCTAACTAGCCTAATAAGGCCAAAAGAGGGGGCGCCCCCTTCATGGGCCTCTCTTGGGCCTAGGCTAGTCCAAGGCCAGCCAACCCAATCCACAACCCATGCTTGGTCCATGGATTCTCCCATCTAGATAGCCCATGAGAGGGAGTGGCCCAATTGGGCCTTAAATGGCTATTATGGTCCATAAGGGTGGCATAAGGTCCAATATGATAATCACTCCTAATAGACTCTACTAAGGCAACCTAGTAATGGACTCTTCCTAGAAATGTGGCCCAATGGCTTAATGAAGCCTTACAAAGAGAGCCCAAATGAAAGAAATTAAAAATTACACACTTTCAAGCCAATACAACCCATAATACACACCTATACAAGCTAATACACACTAATACTCATCCCATAAGCTCATGATGTCCTCATCAGCCGGCCGGTTGGAGGAGGAAGTTGGATCCACGTCTACACCCGCTTCATAAGGTACATGCGGTCATTTCTTTATTTTGAGGTAACCCCTCTAGCGATCACATTCCTTAGTAGCATCACATGCTCCCTTCCCTTGTTGTTTTTATCATGCCCATGTTGATCATGATTTTTCTTCTTCTTTAAATGTCTATGTGACACGTTCACATTCATATCCTGTTACTTGTGTTACTTTGGTTTTTCACCGCATGTTTTACCGTATTTCATGTATCTTTACTCTAGAAATAAAATGTTAATTACTTAAACATTACCTTCGTGTTGATATGAAGATACCTACTGGGCATGTGTGCTCATTCCCTACTTTTTCCATCCTTTTTAGGACATTCTAGTTGGTCGGATTCGGATTATTCAAGTGATGGATCCGAGAGTGATTGATGGTTCAAGAGAAGCCATAGCTAGTCGAGTCAAGAGTCAATTGTGTAATTTTTGCTTTATTGAGTCTCGTTAGTCAGGAAGTCATTATCATGTACTTGGATTATCACTATCAATAAAAGTTAGACTTTTTTTCAATTATTGTGTCCATTCATCTTATGTGTGAATGATTTGCGCTCTGATTATTATCGTCACTTGAGGCTTCTCTTGCCGGCTGTTCACGTTCCTGATTGTTCCCGCTGCATAATCTCGGGGCGTGACACTACGTCCACCCCTTACCAAATCGGTAAGGCTTCACTGCTGAAGAACCAGCACGAGGATAAATCCCCAACACGGAGTAGCACTCCAACAACCCGCAAGATGACGCTTGCACACACACGGGGACAAGCCCCAACACACACACGGAGACAGAATCTCCAACACGATCCGACACCGTATCAAACACACACACACAGGCTGTAACAACTACAGCACAATAAACGCACAACCGTACGCAGACGGTTCAACACACACAAACTCGGAGTTCAGAAAACAAAGATATGTTCAATACTTGCTCATAAACTGAATGGAAATCATTGGAATATATGTAAAAGGGTTGAAAAAATAGATCCTTATATGATGAATAGCATGGAGATGATCTTTCTTGATGCTCAAGTCAGAGGGAAGACGGATGTCATCGATTTGAACGTCAACGCGTTCCTCTCTTCAATCCGCTTCTCTTTATCTTCTATTACAATCTCCAAAAACACTAGGATGTAGATGATATCCACCTATCTTCTTTTGCTCCTCTCCTTCTTCCCTTTCTTCTCCTACAAGATAGAAAGAATGTTAGCACTTGGGATGATTCTCTCCAAATTCGTAACTCATATATATCCCCACATGAGATGCATGAAAAGACCATTAAACCCTTGCCAAAACCTTGTAGAACATGCCCCAATATATGTATGATAACCACAGGGGCAAAGGGGTAAAATATCATCCCAAAAGGTGGCCACACTGATGGGTTCCGGAGGCCCACTAAGTCCACGTGCGGAGGTGGGAACTGAGATGGGTCGACCCATCTCTGAAAGTGGGTCATCCCATCTATGGGACAAATTCTGTTTGCAGAATTTGTCTACACATGGGTCGACCCAATTGGGAACTAGGTCATCCCATCTAGAACATACACTCTATTTAGGCTGTTTTTAGCCCAGGGGTCGACCCATACAGTGGGGGGGTTGACTCATTCAGCTCCAGTTCAATGAAAGACCGGTTTTATGAGTTCCCAATGATGTAAACATGCAACCCATTAATATCAAACACCCAATCATGAATTTCTATGATTAAAAAATAAGTTAATCCAATCGGTTTGCATGAAAATCAAAGACCATGAAGATGATGCAAGAAGGCACAAGCTAAATCTAGTTTTCTTCAATCCAAGCTCAAGAGCTCAAGAGGAAAAATGCATGAAGGTCCTTTCAAGATTTCAACATGAAGGACCATAAATGAAATGCATTAAGAAACCAAATTACACAAGGTTGACGAAAACAATCTTAACATGAATTAACATTGACAAATCCATACAGAAACCATTTTTAAGTCTCCAAACTTCACATCTAAGGATTTAAATGAATTCATCAAGCATCCCTGCAATATGAGAATATCGTTCTTCCATTTTTCACCATGATCAACATGAACTCTCCAATACATTTTGAAACCTCAAAGACCCATGAAGAGAATACTTAAAACACAAATGGGTTGACACACCATCTTACCCAAAAGTTATCGATTGAAGGTTTTTAGAGGCTAAAAACCTTACCAATGGTTCTTGACAAATGAACATGTGATTTACCACCTATTTGAATCATGAACAATAAGATGCTCATTCGAGCATTCATTTAACTTCCATCTGACATCCACCAAGATTTGGTTCCTGCAATGCAAGATAGTCAAAGTTAATGCAACAAGAATAGCACAAAGGCCTTGTTCATTCTGAAAAGGCTTTGAGACCTCTTTGAAAGCCCAATTTTTCTTCAACCAAAAATCAACTTCATATTGGCATGCATTTAGAGAACATGTATGATTCTCATTTAGACTATTCTCATGAACATCCATTCATCAAGCAATACCATACTGTCTTCATACAATTCTTCAATGAACACACTCATACATAAAGATTAGTTATCATCAAAAATATATGCAAGGCACACAACAATCTCCCCCTTTTTGATGATGACAAACTTTATGATACAAAAATTACACAGTTTTTCTTCTCCCCTTTGACATAATCAAAAAGTGGGAGGAAAGCAATGAAGTTTAAATTTCAGCAAGATGACAGAGATAGAGACGAACAAGACAGATTCACGAATCAATAAAAGTCCACTTCAGAAGTTCAGATTATGCAATAGCAAAGCAAAGACAAAATCAGTCGAGTTAAAGAAAACTCAGTTAAAATCCAGCCATAAAACTTAATAGTTGACACATCAAATGATTTTCTTTGATTTTTTGATTTTCAGATTTTTAGTTTTCTTTTGAAATGCATGAAGCTAGATGCATACAAATGATGACACATGAAATGCTCACAATGCAACCAAGCAGATATGTATATATATACATGCAACATAGCTCCCCCTTTTTATTCAAAAGGATGGGATAGGTGTTCGAAATATGCAAGTGAGTCAATGCAACTAGAATGTTCATATGCAACACCTAGGAGATTGTGTAATCATATAGCAGAATCATGCACTTGCCAATGCAGTCATTCAAGTTTCTGAATACATAATAAATCAAATTACCAGATATGTAAGTGAATAACATGAAAATAGATTGTAGCCATATGTATATTCAGATTTTTAGATCAACACAATGAGAGATTTTACATACTGCACTTCATTTTAGGAGAACAACGTATTGGAGGCTATGCTCTGTCCCATTACTTTTTCACACCAATTTTTTCATCAATTTCATAAAAATAATCTAAATTTTTCTAGAGTGATCAGGTTCAAATAATTCTTTTTTACGCGAGGAGACACATGGAGCACATGCCAGACTCCCCGGTTACTTAGAACATAAACCGTTTCACTTCACTTGAACAGAGGTACTTCAATACAGCACTTTTCAGAAATGAACTATATCACGTCTCAGGTGACGTGCATCCAATTTACTCAGTCAGATTGAGCATTGCTCTGCCATTCATTTTCTTTTCAGATTCTTTTTACAAAAATAGGCAGGCAACTTTTTCCTCAACTACCTCTTCAAGATACATGCAGCATGATCAATTTCTCTAGAGTGTTAAAAGGAAATTCTTACATCCTTATGTTTAACACTCATTTTCACATTTTGTGCATGAAATGTATGAATATGATTCAGCATGTATACCAAAAATCTAATTGAACATATAACAATACAGCTCTCCCTACACAGATGCACTTATTAAATATTTACTCTCCCTAAGTGTGTGACAAGAAACACACCAGTGATTGTTGTGCCCCTGTGCTTTAATACTTTAAATGTGTTTTAATGATGCTTAAACTATGAGTCATACGTATTGTTGATCATACTGTTGAAAATGGCATTTCAAATGTGTTGTTGATTCATGAATTTCACATGTCATTGAACCTTAAGTTTCATACATTTTTTTGCTCTTTGAGTTTCATACGTCTTGATTCTTGAGTTTCATATAGTTTTTTTTATAACCATAATCAATGAAGATCCAAGGATTATGCCTTGAAAAGTCAATGTAGGTCAACTCCACTATTCAAAGACTGACAGTAGGTCAACGCTATTGAAGGTCAATGCACATCTCAGATTGATGCATAAAGGTCGATGCACATGAAGGCCTGAAGACCAAGGTCTGAGCATGTCACTATTCACAAGATCAAGGTCGATGCACATTTCGCCAGCACTAGACCAAGGTCAGTGCAACTCGGTGCAACTCTTGCTAGCACGTAGCAAAGGTCGATGCACCTCTCGCAAGCCTGAAGACCAAGGCCTGAGCATGTTACTGTGCACGTTACTGAAGGTCGGTGCACATTGAGCCTGCGCAAAATGAAGGTCGGTGCACACCAAGCTGGTGCAAGACCAAGGTCGGTGCTGGTTTTGCTTCAACACACAAAGTCTGTGCATACATGAGCTCCAAGGTCGGTGCATGTCTGCCTTCGATGCAACCAAGGTCAGTGCATGTCTGCCATCGATCCAACCAAGGTCGGTGCACATGCGGAAGAGGTGCAACCTAGGTCTGTGCATATGCTGAGAACATGTGAGTTTCAGGGTCTGTGCATGTTTGCCTATGACCACATAACAAGTCTGAGCACATACATCAAGTATGAGCACATAACAAGTCTGAGCATACATCAAGTTTGAGCATATAACAAGTCTGAGCACATATCAAGTCTGAGCATCTTTACAAGGTCTGAGCATACTCTTGTGTAAGGTTGGTGCACTCTAAATAGGCATTTCATCAAACAGGTCTGGAGATCCAAATCTCAGTATCAGTTAAACTTAAAGTCTGACCCATTTAGATATCTATCTCCAGCGAAACAATGGCACATGATCCAAGATGTAGTGGCCCGATCTTCCAGAATATTCCAGAGAAGAACCTTAAGTGCTTGGTGGACCACTCAAAGCTCATTGGGTCTTGCCTCATCTAATCCTTACGGAGGCCCTATTTTACTTAAAGGGTGCCTGCTCCTTTGAAAATACAAGATCTGGTAGATCAGTTGGCAGAAGAGATTCCCACTTTCCAGGTGGACCAATTGCAAATCATCTAGAAAGGGTCTTCATTCGAAAAGAGGTCATACCTTGAGATAGTCTTGTACTTGACAAGGATATGCTGGCCAGCTTATGGAAACCACAGTGTACCTCATAAAGCAGTCTGGGCAGCAAATGGGAACTCTCCGAACCTTATCACTTCTGGACCAATCAGAAGTCATTCCATTCTGGCATCAAGACCCCTTCTATGAGGATGGATGGTCCAGATTACTTCTTACCATTTTAGGGGCTACCAACCTCGTACGAAGCATGCAAAGCGAAAAGAATGTCTACCCCAAAAGCATATCAACTGGGAGACATACTCTGTAAAAGCTGATTGCACAGCAAGTCCAAGGAAAAGATGGACTTGTTCAAAGATGGAAAGAAGAGCTTGGAAGAAGAAAGGGCATCAAGCGCACAATGAAATAAAGATAAGGCTGAGCTTAAAAGGAAGGACGATTCAGATAGTAGAAAATGGTGAGCATCAAAGAGAGCAAGTAAGCTGAAGAAGAAAAAGAGAAGAAAAAGGCAGTGAGTGAGCTCGTGAGAAGCCAGCAATAGGAAAGTGAAGCCTTGTGACGCCAAGCTACCTGCCAAAGCCAAGTTGCATCCTTGAAGCTTTTGAAGACAGATGTCTTCATCTCCTCTCTCCATCCTGTTGGTAGAAGGGGAAGAAGCTTCAACTTCCTATGAAGGAGAACCTGTCCTTCTAGGAAGTACACCATCTGGAAGAAGCTACCATCGCCATCCAGATTCCAGACAAGGCCCTTTGTTATTAATCTTCAAGTGTCTTATATCTTGTCTGGGTTTTCCTTTGAATTATCTTTACTTTCATTTCAAACACTTCATTTCATACCTTGTTCAGTCCCTACAGGGAGCTGTAAGAAGACAGACAAAAGGTCGTTCTGGTCTGTGGGTTGGCTATGTGAGCCCATAAGCTGTGTGTCAGTAGTTGGTTGTGTAGGCCCGTAAGCTGTGTGTCAGCAGTGTTTAGTGCACTTGAACTAGGGAAGCCTCACTCGTTTGAGTGAGGGGTGGACGTAGGACTCTGGGTTGAGTCCGAACCACCCTAAAACTCTTGTCTTGTGTGGCTTGCTTGTGGGATTGCTCTACGGTAGATGCATGCATAGGCCATATATATATATATATATATATATATATATATATCTTTCATTGACTCCTTTCTTGTGAATCTTCCTGGGTATTAGCTTACTTTACATTCCGCTGTGTTTAATTTTTAAAAAGGGGGCTGATCTATTCACCCCTTCCCTCTAGATCCGCCATTCCCATACATCACGTGGTATCAGAGCCAATCTCTCATGCACGGGTCCAACGACCTTGAGAGAAACAGTGGAATGGCAGCAAAAGGTCAGATGTCTGAGGGTCATTCTGTTAATAGGCCACCCTTATCACAAGAACTAATTATCCCTATTGGAAAAATCGTATGCAGGTATTTTTTCGGACACAGGACTATGAGATGTGGAAGGTTGTGAGCAAAGGTCCCTTTGAGCTACCTGAGGATGAGGAGCTTTAGACTCAGGACCAGATAAGAAGATCTATGCTTAACTGGGGCGCCAAACACTTAATGCAGTGCTCTCTACATCGAATGGAGTTCTCTAGAGTGTCTACATGTACCACTGCCAAAGAGATGTGGGACAGATTGAAGGTAATCTATGAAGGCACAACTCAGGTACGTGAGACAAAGGCTAACCTACTCATTACTGAATATGAAATGTTTAGGATGAGGACTGAATAATCTATTTCAGACATGTACACTCGACTATCTCTGCTCACTAACAGTTTGACTGATTTAGGGAAAACATATACAGAGCAAGAAATAGTAAGAAAAATTCTGAGGTCACTAACTCCAGCCTGGCACACAAAGGCAACTGTTGTAGAGGAGTCAAAAGACCTTTCAACAACTAAGGTGGATGAACTCATAGGGTCTCTTATGACCTATGAGATAAATCTGAAGAATAGGGAAGGTGAACAAAGTAATAAAAAGCCTTTGGCTTTGAAAGTTGGACCTAGCACTCAAGCCACTTCTGAGGAAGGTGAGACCTCTTGCAGTGACCAAGATGAAGATCAAGTAGCTATGCTCACCCGTAGGTTCAGAAATTTTATAAGAAATGAAGGTAAAGGCTTCAGGAAATGGAAGCCTGAGGTAAAGAGATCTTACAAATCAAAACCTGTAAATGTAAAGAAATCTGACAGAGTTATTTGCTATTCCTATAACAAACCAGGGCATATCCAAACTGAATGTCCTGAAAAAGTGAAGAAAGCCTCCAAGAAATTGAAAGGCAAGAAGAAGAACAAAGCCATGGTATGTACATAGAGTGATGAGGAAGAAAATGAAGATGAAATAGGTTCCTCAGAGGATGAAACTGAAGACATTTGCCTCATGGCAAATGGGAATGAAGAATCTAAGGTACATTCCCCTTTTGAGCATTTTACAATTACTGATTGGGAAGAAGCTTATATTGAGCTTATGGAAAAATATGACATGTACAAAAAGGAAAACAGGTCCTTGAAAAAGAGAATCAATTTAACTGAACAAGATCATAGCATAAGTGATAAGACGACTTCACTAGAATCAGAAATTGAAGATTTAAGGAAAATGATTGAGGATATGGAACAAGGAAGAAGTGAAATGAGAGAACTGGAAATTGAAAATAAAAATTTAAGGGATGAAATTGATGAGCTAAAGATAAAAATGCAGAGTTAAGAGAAAGACAGCAATCTGAGTAATGAAAAATATGACGCTGTCAAACAAGTCAACTCTAAACTACATGAAGATGTTGAAAACCCTCAAAAGGAGTTGAAAGATAAACAAAACTCTTTGGAAAAATTTGTAGATGGCATGGAAAACCTAGATGCATTGCTAGGTACTAAAATAAATTTCAACAAGGAAGGGTTGGGTTTTAATCCCACAAAGAAAAAGCAAATTGGTTTAAAATCTGTCACTTTTGTGTCTTCAGTAGGTGCTTCAAGTTCTAGCACTAAACTTGCTCAAAACAAAGGAAAAGAAAAGGTGGGAGAACCCATAAGAAAAAATCTTGAAATTCCCAAAACAACTCCTCAAAAATCCCAGCCAAAGCACCAGAAATCCAAATCCAAGCCAGTCTACACCAAGGCTAGAGGTGGTCAGAAAGGGAGTACAGGTCTACATCATCCTCAGCAAGGGTCAAGACATCCATGGTCTGCATATGGTCAGGAAGGTAGACACCCATCCATGCATCAACGCACAAACTACTATAGGTCGGTGCAGTCATACGGTTGACCCTATTACACGTCTGTACAGTCACACACCTACAGTCCTCACATTTACAGACCTGGCCCAACCTATTACCCTATGCACCACCATAATTTCTATCAACCTAGGGCGAACTATAGGAACCAGAAACAACCCTTCTCCAACTTCTATCTAAAACCAAAGGGTAATAAGATTCCTGAAAAGAATAAAAAATTGAAAATAGAAAATAGAAACTCTCCATCAAGCAAGAAAATAAAAAATGTAAAGAAAATTTGGTTTCCTAAATCTGTTTTATCTTGCTTTGCTGAATTGAAAGGTTTAATGGACCCAATTGCCCTTGGGTTCCAAACATTGTTACTTGATTCTCCATACAGGAGTGTCTTGCAGCCGTACACAATAAGTGGTATCTTGACAGTGGTTGCTCAAGACACATGACTGGGGACAGAACAAAGTTCTATCTCTTTGTAGAGAAAGAAGCTGGGCATGTAACCTTCGGAGGGAACAATAAAGGTAAAATCATTGGCTTAGGTAAAGTTGGCAAAACTCTCTCCAATTCTATTGAAAATATTTTGTTAGTTGAAGGGTTGGAATATAATCTTTTGAGCATAAGTCAATTGTGTGATAAAGGACATAGAGTAGCATTTGACTCTTCTGAATGCAAAATTTTAACACCAAAATCTGAAGAAACAAAATTTTCAGGAAAAAGACTCAACAATGTATACATAATTGACTTAGATGATCCTGCCCACTTAAATCTCTATCTTGCTGTACCTCAATCTGAAATTACATGTTTGTGGCATCGTAGACTAGGACATGCTAGCTATAATGTTTTACACAAACTCTTGAAACACTCTATGGTGAAAGGACTGCCTGAGCTTAAGTTTAAGCAAAATAATAAAATCTGTGAGGCATGCACCCTAGGAAAATAGACTAGGAAATCTGTCTCTAACAGAACTGAAAGCCTATCATCCAAACCGCTTGAACTAATCCATATGGACCTGTTTGGACCAACAAAAACTGCTAGCTTAAATGGAAGGAGATATGGGTATGTTCTAGTAGATGATTTCTCTAGGTTCACATGGTTGTTTCCTCTTGTGCATAAAAGTGATGCTTTTGATAAGTTTCAGGCACTCTACATGAAGGTGAAGCAAGATGGTAATTTTAAATTTTCCAATTTACTTTCAGATCACGGTGGTGAATTCGACAATGCTAATTTTGATAATTTTTGCAGGATTGAAGGACTAAATCATATATTTTCATCACCAAGGACCCCTGAACAAAATGGGGTGGTTGAGAGAAGAAACAGGACTCTTATAGAAATGGCCAGGACCATGCTTGCTGAAAAGCAACTACCAAGGAGGTTTTGGGCAGAAGCAGTTAATACAGCTTGTTATATAATCAACCGCTCAATGGTAAGGCCATTTACTAAAATGACTCCTTATGAGCTGCTCAAGGGTAAGAAGCCATCTCTCTCTCACATGAAAGTATTTGGTTCAAAATATTTTGTTCATAACAATGATAAAAAAGATTTAGACAAATTTGAGCCCAAGAGTGAAGAAAGAATATTTCTTGGATATTCAGATAGATCCAGGGCTTATAGGGTCTATAATCATAAAAAATTAACGGTGGAAGAGTCTCCTCATGTCAAATTTGATGAAACTCATAATGACAAATGCTACAGGGAAGATGATGATGAGGAGTTCCTAAATTCCAAGGAGAAGGATAAGCTTCCACAGGAGGAGACAAAAGAAAATGATGATGTGACAGATCCAAGCAGTTCAAGGATCATGGCTACAGGTGCAGGTAACAATCCCACTGATATTAGAGTGCTTAAAGATCATCCACTAGAAAATATCATAGGCAACATACATGATCCACTTAGAACTAGGTCACACTTCAAAATTGTTGAAGAATTAGATCATCTTGCTCGTGTCTCCCAAATTGAACCAAAGAATATTGAAGAAGCTTTAACTGATGAAAATTGGATAAATTCCATGCAAGATGAATTAAACCAGTTTCAACGAAATAATGTGTGGCATCTAGTTTCTAGACCCTCATCAAAAACTGGCATAGGTACTAAATGGGTTTTTAGGAACAAGCTTAATGAAGATGGAACAATAATGAGGAACAAAGCTAGATTAGTGGCTCAAGAGTATATTCAAGAATTTGGAATTGACTTTGAAGAGTCTTTTGCCCCTGTGGCCAGATTAGAAGCCATTAGGATATTACTTGCTTTTGCTTGTGCACATAAAATCAAATTACAACAAATGGATGTAAAAAGTGCATTTCTAAATGGCTTAATAAAAGAAGAGGTTTATGTTGAACAATCCCCTGGTTTTGAATGCTCTCATCATGTAGATTATGTGTTTAAGCTGGGCATGACTCTCTATGGGTTGAAGCAAGCACCCAGAGCTTGGTATGATAGGCTAAGCTCATTCCTCACTGAGAAATGCTACATTTGAGGTAATGTAGACCAAACACTCTTCACAAAAAGATAAGGTAAGGATATCTTGTTGGTTCAAATTTATGTTGATGATATTGTGTTTGGCTCTACAAAGCCCACAATGTGTGAGGATTTTGCTGATCTTATGACTAGTGAGTTTGAGATGAGCTTAATGGGTGAGCTTCAATTTTTCCTTGGCTTGCAGATCTGTCAAAGTGATGAAGGATGCTTCATAAATCAAGCCAAATATGTGAAGGAGTTGTTGAAAATATTTGATATGACAAACTGTAAAATAATTGCAACTCCCATGGGAACAACTACAACACTGGATGCAGATGAAAAAGGAAAATTGGTGGATGCAAAGAAGTATAGAGGTATGATTGGTTCATTACTCTACTTAACTGCATCTAGACCAGACATCCAGTTTAGTGTTTGCCTTTGTGCAAGATTCCAAGCTAGTCCTAGAGAATCTCACTTGACTGCTGTCAAGCGTATCTTTAGATACCTTGCTAGCACTCAAGACTTGAGATTATGGTTTCCAACATCTTGTGATTTTTCTCTCATTGCTTATTCAGATGCTGACTATGCAGGATGTAAACTGGATCGCAAGAGCACTAGTGGCTATTGCCAGTTCTTGGGTGGATGTTTAGTCTCTAGGGCTTCCAAGAAACAACATTCGGTTGCACTCTCTACTGCAGAATCAGAATATGTTGTTGCAAGGAGTTGTGGCACCCAAGTGTTATGGATTAAACATCAACTCCATGACTTCTTAGTGGATCTTGGATGTGTTCCTATTCTTTGTGATAACACTAGTGCTATAAGTCTTGCTAAAAATCCAGTTCTGCACTCTAGGACAAAGCACGTAGACATAAGGCATCACTTTATTAGACATGAAGTTTTTAAGAAAAACTTTGAGCTACATTTTGTCCAATCAGAAAATCAGGTTGCAGATATCTTCACCAAGCCATTGTGCACTGACAGGTTTTCAACTCTAAGAAGGGAGTTAGGTATTTGTAGACCTCAATCAAATCAGGTTTGAACTATTTGATTGGCCTTCTTACTATTTTCTTTCATAATGACTGAAAATACCTATTTTCTGGAATGATCTATTGAATTGATAGATATCTTGATGACATATACCTTCTAGGGGAGTTTGACTATTTTTGGACTACAATATCACATGCATATCTGAATTTATCTTGCTTATATCAGTGTGCATTCTCAATGAATAATCTGAGTGATCGTTGTTCATATTGCATTCTACTGTAACTAGTTGATTGCATGTTCATAAAGCATTGCATTTGGTGATTGGTTGCCTGGCTAGTTTTTGTTTGACCTTGGTATATAAAATACTGAGTTGTGGAAAGGCAGGTTTTGCTTGCCTGAAAGCACTCACTATGCGCGAGGTGCTCTTAAGACCTATGTTCTTTTCCAGGTACCAAGGGTCAAGGTATCATGTAGAACAGTCTAGACACTCATGTGCAAAATTCATTTAACTCACTGCATATATGCTGCATTCAGAGTTAATCATACATAGCATGCAAATAGGGGGAGCATATGTCAAATTTGAATTGTCATACATACTGTTAGGAGGAGCATATGTCAAACTTGAAATTGCATATGTGTTGAAATGCCTTTGATTCAGAATGTTGTCAATCTACTCAATTATTCATTACAGTTGAGCAAACCATTTATAGGAATCTTCTGACAAATGGGCTCTCTGATTGTACTTGAATAATTCTACTGGTTTAAGTCAAATACATTTCAAGAGTTTGGGAGATAAACTCCTTAAATCAGATAATATTTGGGTTTAATAGACCTCAACCACTTTCTACAAAATGATGTGTCCCTGTACAATCTCACAGAATCTGAAAATTTAAGGTCACTAGCAACCTTGGTTGAGCAACTGTGATTAAGTATTGTCCTTAAACATAACATAGTCTGAAATTTTCTAAAGGACAGTACATGTCAAATGTTTTATCAATGCTCATGGCAGAGCAATGGCTATATGCACTAAGAAACTGGGTCCTTCATAAAAGAAATGAGGACCAACCTATGTCATGAAGTGTTATTGCTATCTTTGTTCAAAATGAGACAGAACAGTTAGTCTCACTGAGTAACTAGGGGTGAGGGCATCTAATCAACGTCCATCCTTACGGAAAAAGGTGTGGACTAAACTTAACTGTTCAACCAAAAATATGACGAGCCAAAAACAAAAGTGTGAACATGACCAAAGGTCAGACATAATGTTGTAATCCTGAAGTAAGCTCAGATATGTTCATCTTGTTTATCTTCAATAGCTATCAGTGGTAACTCCTAGGGGAGTCATTGATTTTATTTGAGTAAGATAACAGGAGCTAAACATGGATATGGTTTTGTAGACTTTGTTTATTTCTATTACATCTGACTGCAACCTGATTCAAACTCTACTTTTATTACTCTTAAACCAAGCAGAAAATCAAGATCACTCATGGGAGTTCTTATTACAGAAGAATCTGAAAAACTACAAGCTTGTTTAATGAATAATGTTTTAAATTGACTTCTCTGATAAATTCTTTCTTGAGAACCATTCATTTGACCTCAAGCTTCAAGCTTCCATCCCCATTACTTTTTGATGTTGTCAAAGGGGGAGAGTATGTCATGTCATGTCCGTATGATTCAAGCTCTGTCTGATATCAAGCTATCTCATGCCAAGAAATGAGTTTCTCATAGTATGTCATGTCATGTCCGTATGATTCAAGCTCTGTCTGATATCAAGCTATCTCATGCCAAGAAATGAGTTTCTCATGTCTCTGAATCTCTGAATGCCATTTCTTTTAAATCATTCTTGATCATCATGACTCATAGTGTTGCCATTATCAAAAAGGGGGAGAATGTTGTGCCCATGTGCTTTAATACTTTAAATGTGTTTTAATGATGCTTAAACTATGAGTCATACATATTGTTGATCATACTGTTGAAAATGGCATTTCAAATGTGTTGTTGATTCATGAATTTCACATGTCATTGAACCTTAAGTTTCATACATTTTTTTGCGCTTTGAGTTTCATACGTCTTGATTCTTGAGTTTCAAACAGTTTTTTTTGATAACCATAATCAATGAAGATCCATGAATATGCCTTAAAAAGTCAACGTAGGTCAACGCCACTATTCAAAGACTGACAGTAGGTCAACGCTATTGAAGGTCAATGCACATCTCAGATTGATGCATAAAGGTCGATGCACATGAAGGCCTGAAGACCAAGGTCTGAGCATGTCACTGTTCACAAGACCAAGGTCGATGCACATTTCGCCAGCACTAGACCAAGGTCGGTGCAACTCTTGCTAGCACGCAGCAAAGGTCGATGCACCTCTCGCAAGCCTGAAGACCAAGGTCTGAGCATGTTATTGTGCACGTTGCTGAAGGTCGGTGCACATATGAAGATAAGGTCGGTGCACATTGAGCCTGTGCAAAATGAAGGTCAGTGTACATCGAGCTGGCGCAAGACCAAGGTTGGTGCAGGTTTTGCTTCAAGACACAAAGTTTGTACATACATGAGCTCCAAGGTCGGTGCATCTCTGCCTTCGATGCAACCAAGGTCAGTGCATCTCTGCCTTCGATCCAACCAAGGTCGGTGCAGATGCCCAACCAAGGTCGGTGCACATGCTGAAGAGGGGCAACCCAGGTCTGTGCATATGCTGAGAACATGTGAGTTCCAGGGTCTGTGCATGTTTGCCTATGAGCACATACATCAAGTATGAGCACATAACAAGTTTGAGCATCCTCTGAGCACATATCAAGTCTGAGCATCTTTACAAGGTCTGAGCATACTCTTGTGCAAGGTCGGTGCACTCTGAACAGGCATTTCATCAAACAGGTCTGGAGATCCAAATCTTAGTATCAATTAAACTTAAAGTCTAACCCATTTGGATATCTGTCTCTAGCGAAACAATGGCACGTGTTCCAAGATGAAGTGGCACGATCTTCCAGAATGTTCCAGAGAAGAACCTTAAGTGCCAGGTGGACCAATCAAAGCTCATTGGGTCTTGCCTCATCTAATCCTTACGGAGGCCCTGTTTTACTTAAAGGGTGCCTACTCCTTTGAAAATACAAGATCTGGTAGATCAGTTGGCAGAAGAGATTCCCACTTTCTAGGTGGACCAATGGCATATCATCTAGAAAGGGTCCCTATCCGAAAAGAGGTCATACCTTGAGGAGATAGTCTTGTACTTGACAAGGATATCCTGGCCAGCTTATGGAAACCACAGTGTACCTCATAAAGCAGTCTGGGCAACAAATGGGAACTCTCTGAACCTTATCACTTCTGGACCAATCAGAAGTCATTCCGTTCTGGCATCAAGACCCCTTCTATGAGGATGGATGGTCCATATTACTTCTTACCATTTCAGGGGCTACCAACCTCGTACGAAGCATGCAAAGCGAAAAGAATGTCTACCCCAAAAGCATATCAACTGGGAGACATACTCTGTAAAAGCTGATTGCACAGCAAGTCCAAGGAAAAGGTGGACTTGTTCAAAGATGGAAAGAAGAGACTTGAAGAAGAAAGGGCATCGAGCGCACAATGAAATAAAGATAAGGCTGAGCTTAAAGGGAAGGACGATTCAGATAGTAGAAAATGGCGAGCAGCGAAGAGAACAAGTAAGCTGAAGAAGAAGAAGAGAAGAAAAAGGCAGTGAGTGAGCTCGTGAGAAGCCAGCAGCAGGAAACTGAAGCCTTGTGACGCCAAGCTACCTGCGAAGGCCAAGCTGCATCCTTGAAGCTTCTGAAGACAGACGTCTCCATCTCCTCTCTCCATCCTGCTGGTAGAAGGGGAAGAAGCTTCAACTTCCTATGAAGGAGAAACTGTCCTTCTAGGAAGTACACCATCTGGAAGAAGCTACCATCGCCATCCAGATTCCAGACAAGGCCCTTTGTTATTAATCTTCAAGTGTCTTATATCATGTCTGGGTTTTCCTTTGAATTATCTTTACTTTCGTTTCAAACTCTTCATTTCATACCTTGTTCAGTGCCTACAGGGAGCTGTAGGAAGATAGACGGAAGGTCGTTCTGGTCTGTGGATTGGCTGTGCGAGCCCATAAGCTGTGTGTCAGCAGTTGGCTGTGTAGGCCCGTAAGCTGTGTGTCAGCAGTGTTTAGTGCAGTTGCACTAGGGAAGCCTCACTCGTTTGAGTGAGGGGTGGACGTAGGACTCTGGGTTGAGTCCGAACCACCTTAAAACTCTTGTCTTGTGTGGCTTGCTTGTGGGATTGCTCTACGGTAGATGCATACGTAGGCCGTCTATTTATATATATATATATATATATATATATATATATATATATATATATATATATATATATATTTCATTGACTCATTTCTTGTGAATCTTCCTGGGTATTAGCTTACTTTACATTCCGCTGTGTTTAATTTTTAAAAGGGGGGCTAATCTATTCACCCATCCCCTCTAGATCCGCCATTCCCACACATCAGTAATGACTCAAATGCAACAATATTTATCAAGAAAACATAAGGTCATAGAAATTTTAAGGATGGGGGTGAATAGCATATATAACATGCAAGCACACAATGGGAAAACATGCAAAATGCAATATGGATGCAAAATTTTAGATTTCACTTGAATGTCCTAAATGCATTGCAAAGTGCCAGATGTAACATGGGTGCAAGATGCAAGTTTTCAGTTTTTCATTTGAATGATGTAAATGCACCTAATGCATGAATTCTAATTCATGCAACCTATAACTTATATGAGAATGTAATGCAAGATGCAACAGCTTGATTCACACTCCTAGTTACTTGGGCATTATAACAGAATGTCCAAGAAAGCATTCAGATTTACATGATGAACAACAAGTATTTTTTATCATATGACATTTATAAACAAAGGTGCAGAAATAATTCTGAAACATGCAAAGTAACCCAATTATTTTTAGAAATTGTTCAAAAATAGATTTTCAGTAACATTTTAGAAGTTTAAAAATCATCCACAAGCCAGTCATATTTTTCAAGTTCTGGTACAAGGCGGAGGTGAGGATCCAAAGACCTAACTCACACATAGTGAGAGCTTCCAGGTGGATTTAATCCACCTTTCCACTTCATACCATTTGATATACCAGATACTCATTTAAGCTCAAATGTGCTCAAGCAATTCAGATTGAAAATCATTCAATAGTCAATAACCTCATGCACACTCCTCAAGATTTTCAATTCTATTCAACCATTTAGACATATTCATCACATCAGGCTAGAGAAATAACAAATCAAGTTTATAAAATCAATACCTGAGTTTAGCAGGCATCACCATATGCCTTCAAGCATACTAGCTTAGCAATAGCCTTGAAAGAGGCCAGCAATTCATTAAAGCTATTGTCATGAGATATACTTGCAGAAAGATAAGTTAAAGTCACAATAGAAAGTTGTCCATTCAAAAAACTCCCCCTCACAGTATGCATGAATTTCACAATTGATATGTTGACAGAATATCATGCATCATATGACTTATATGAACAAGTGACTCATGGTACCACGCGGAGACACATTCTCACGCATGGTGATAGATTTCAGACAGGAATAACCTGCCTTCCTCAGGTCACCATTTAATATACCATATAGTCATGCAATGATGATCAGATAGATGAATATTCAGTTTCATGAAATGCAATCATGCAATGGTGATTCAAGAAAGATGCAATGCATTCTAATAAGAAAAATAGATTTTTCATTATCTTTAAAGATGGAAATTCAGTTAAAGCAAATTTTAGTTTTTCAAAAAGAACTCAAAATTTTATTTTCAAAATATGTGCCTTGAGCAACCATTAGTTTCCTAGCCTTCCATTTGGCCTCAAGGCATTCCTGCAGCAAAATTCGCATTTGCACGATTTTGGTACCTAAGTCTTCTTGGGTCCTAGATGGTTAGTTGCACCTCTAGTTGGTGCTCTCCATAATTTCTAGGCGTTCATATCATCAAAATTCATTAAAGCACAATCATGCATGGTGAAGAGGCGTAATCTCGCGCTGATCCTAAGTCGTGGGATCCTAAGGGGAATCCTTGATCACGGCCACCACGTGTATATAATCTGCAAGATGGGAAACAGATCAGGGGTGCCCAAAGATGAAACCCCCGGGAAAACCCTCTGATGCCTAAGTCAGCGAATATGACAGAGCACAGGTGCGAAGAGAGGTGGTTAGAGAAGATGAGGGCGCGAGATTGATCTCCACCAAGAAATATGGTGGTTCTCACTCAGGATTGTTTCTTACCTCTTCGGAGAGGCCCCCTGGGGTTTATATAGCGGTCCATTTAATGTAGGAGCCCTGGGAGTCGAGGGGATTCAGAGGGAGTTACGTCCTTGTCGTGGGCTCTTTATGGCGCTAGCACTCTTGCTCTCCCTCATCCCTTGGGGTTCCCTGCTCCTAAAGGATGCGTAACGGCTGCTTGGATGAGCTTCCGACAGTCGGTCCGAGCCTGGGGTCATCGCTCGGAGTTTCCTCTCTCGAGCGATGGGCGCGTAGCTCGGATAGGTCGCGCTAGGTCCCCGCAGGGGCCTTCCCGACCGATCTGTCGCTCGGACTTCTGGACCCGGGGGTCGCCTAGGAAGTGCTGGTCCGAGTGAGTTTTGGGCTTAAGGTAAGTGGGCCTAAAATGGGGCTGTCACTTTGGGGAGCTGGTCCTAATTTAGTCAAATTGGACCTGGTTGGGCCCTACTCTTGGGCGGTATATTTTCCCCCTCTCCACTTGTCCCCCTCCTACTCCCGAGCCAAGATTGGGCTCGGGTGAGTAGCACTTGTGGGGATGGTGTTGGTGGCTCGATTTGGATGGGGAATTATCTCCAACAGGGGCCATTTAATGTGGCTATCCTGGGAATACGCCTGTGATGATGACTCTTTTGAGTTGATGTGAGGAGTCCCCTTTTAGAGTTCGGAACGTCGCTGTAGATAGTTTGATATACCCCTCCCCCTAACTATGAACATGCATAAACATGTGAATCAAAGAAAAGGGGGATAAAAGGATGAGAGAAACATACCGTGATCGCCACCAAGGTTCCAACAACGCCGAAAGAATGAACAGATCAAAAGATGGCATCGTGTACCTTGGAACTTGAAGAGTTGATCGCGCTTGACAACAGGGTGTGGGAGCGATGTAGATTTAAACCTCCTCGTCTTCCATGGCTAGAAGAAGAGGGCCTCACGTTCATACCATACTCTCCTGCAAAACAAAGATCAAACCACAAGAGTAAAAATCCATTAGAACATGAAGTGTAGCATCAATCCCGCAGTGATAAAATGGGGGTAGAAATTGAGGAGAACACACCGGGGGGAGATTTTTAACCCATGTGGAAGGGTGGAAAAGATAGGTGTGTGTGTTGTGAATGCATAGGATTTGAAATCATGAAATTTGATGGAGAGAATAGAGAGAAAACGACGACGCAAAACGTGCGAAAGTGCATGTGTAGTAGAAAATGCAAAAAACTGTGATGATTTGTGATTTTGAGGAGAGAAGAACTAAGAGAATAGACTATGAAATTAAGCCCAAAAAGATGGAATGGAAACCTAATACTTCCCTCTTCAAGATGGGGTCAAAGTTGTGAGTTAGAGATGCAGCATGGCTTCGCCCCACGTCCGGAAAGAGCCCCCCGTCGCCACTGCGAACCAGGCAGTTTATATAGAGTTTTCAGAAAAAGCCCCAACTTCCTCTCACGATTCCTAAAGATATAGTCGAGGATAAATCGAGTTCTTTGGATCAAACTTGAGATAATACTAAGGAAAAGAGATAGAAACAAATGGGACTCGATTTGGAGGAGTATTCTAGAAGATATGGCTCTTGGAAGGTAGCCACGTCACACAAAAAATAGAGTTTTACTTGAACCAGGACACCTAAATCATGAACTTTTGACCATGATTTCGAGAGATATAGCCGATTAAAATTTGAGTTCTATGAATCAAACTCGAGATAATCCAAAGGGCAAGAGATAGGAACAAATAGGGATCAATTTGGAGCTATATTCTAGGAGATATGGGCGCCATAAGATAGGCCCATCGAGCAAGTTTCTAGAGATAAGAGTCCAGCACAGGGTGGACTCTTGGCTGGTTTAGCGGTCGGTCAACCGACCGCTAGGCATAAACAGTCGGTCAACCGACTGTTTGCCAGAGAAAACGGTCCTTTGCACGACCGTTTGCAGCCAGTTTGTGTAATTAGGCCCTGTTGTCGCCTCGACAGTCGTTGTTAAAATTGCCGTGCCACACAAATTTCAAATATTTATAACCGCACTCACTCACTTATGGATTTGAAAACATGAGTATAATGGTAAGTACGGGTCGATCCCACGGGGAAGGAATTTGGTTATTTTTCTTAGTTGGAAAATATTCTTATGTTTTGAAAAATCAATTGTTGGGTTTTGAGTGCGATTATAACTAAATGGAATTAAAGTGCAACTTCAAACAACAAAATGTAAGTGAAAGAAATAAAGAAGAACGCCGTCGTTTCCATGCCGAGCCTTTGATGAAGATCGCTCCGCCTAGGAAGTCGATGCCGTGAGAGGATTTGCAGAAGAATGATCACCGCTTTGGGTATGATTGAAGAACTTACGAAGACAAGAGTTGGATTTAACAAGTTTGAAAACTTAAGTTTGAAATCATAATAGAATTCAAGTAAAAATAGGGATTGGAAGAAAAAGCATAACTTCAAATCTGGACAGAATTAGAAGAAGTGTAAAACATGAAAGTTGTAGAGAATTGAAAAAGGAAGAACTTTGATTAAGAACACAGAGACAGAAAATAAGAGGAAGGCACTGAAAAAGTAAGATCTATCCCTGCTGGTGAATAGTAACTGACAGAAAAATAGCACCTTGTAAAATTAATTCTAACTCTAAAAATACACCGAATTAGACAAGGTGGTATAACAATGAAATGGAGATCTATAAGAGAGGAACAAAGTTGATGAAGAACTCAGATTAAAAAGAGGTCTAGAAAGGCTTCAAAAACATAAGAAAACTAGAATGTCTCACCACGGATGAACAGTAAACACCTAAAACAGCACTTAAGAAAACGGACCAGAACTCTATGAAGTAGGAAGAATTTGAAGAAATGATCAACAGAGATGTTGAAGAAGACTTACAAACAAACAACTTTTGTGAAGAAATCAAATTGAAATAAAGATTACAACCATGCGAAATAAGGCTAAGAACAGGCTGAATTCAAAAATGAAACTTTTATTGAAATAAGAACAACTTACAACTTTGACTTCAAAAGCTTGGAAAATACAACTTGATGCACTCAACAACTTCAGAAATGCAAAGAACAACTTACATTACAAGTGACCCAAGCTAGCTCTCCCCCTATTCAACCTTCTTGCCATCTTCTATCACTCACTAACTAACTCTACTTACTAACTCCCTTCATTCAAGACCAATGCACCTTTTATATAGGGGTTACAAAAAACACTCCATCAATACAAACAAGTGTACCCAATTTTAGCCTAAAATGGTAGGCAGGTAGGTTCTGCCCACTTTGCCATTTTTTCGGATTTTTCTGAATTTTTTTGGTATTTTATGGCCTTTTCTTCTCCTTCTTTCTCTCTTTCTCTTTCTGCGGGCGCAACGCGCCGACCGCGCCGACCGGGTTAGGCGGCCGGCCGTGGGCCCCTGGTGCGCCCGCCCCGCCCGGCTGCCGCCGCGTGTCGCACGCGGCGTGTGCGCCGCGTGCCGCCTCCTGCCGGCCCGCTCGCCCGCCACGAACCCCCCGCTGCCGCCTCCGCGAGCCCCGCCACGACACCCCCCCCCCCGCATCGTCGCCCGCGCCATTCGCGCGGGCGGGAAGGGGCGGGGGTGGGTTTTGAATATTTTTTTTCATTTTTTTTAATTTTATTATATAATATATATATATATATATCTATATATATATATGATAGAAATAGTTAGAAATTCTAAAAAATATCAAATAATTTTATTTTTTTTCTAATTTTTTTCTTATCTTTTTGAACAAGTTTCCGGGCTTTTGGCCCAGTTGAACATATATATTGTTATTCTTTTTTTCTTTTTGGAGCTTTCCTCGAACTACGTGCCTGCATAAATACATAAAAATTATCATAAAAATTTATTTAATTTAAAAAATTAAACATTTGATACAAAATCAACAATAAGTGTGAGAAGTGTATATTTGATATCAATTAAGCTCATAAAAATGCATATACTCATGAATTAAATGATAAAAATACACACTAATCACACCCCCCAACTTACTCATTGTTAATCCCTTAGCAATGCAATTAATGAAAAATTCAGGACCAACAAGAGTTAAAAGATATCCATGCCTCATTGCTAGATCATCTTTCATAGAGTTAACTAAAGATCAGGAATTTGGAATAATTACCACAGACTAGCCTTAGGAACATGATCAAGAATTCTAATCAAAATTCAGTAGCACTTGTGCAAGTGGAATACTAAATTCACAGTAGAGACAATTGCATCCTCCAGTTGCTATTCCGAATAAATGCCTTTCAATTCTGCACTTCTTACTTAGAGCGTTCAATGCACACTAGCTTTTTGTCTGCCTTATTGATATATCCCTTTTGGGATCACTATATATATATTTTTCTTTTTTACTTTTCTTTTTTTTTTCTTTACACACATGATGCTGCACTACCCTTCACTGTTTTACGCGAACCTCAACACGTCTTAGGTGAAGTAGGTCCGGTGCCACAGATCAAAGTTCCCTTTTCCTTTTGACGCGAACCTCAACACGTCTTAGGTGAAGTAGGCCCGGTTACTCAGAATCGGAGCATTTTTCATGGTGCTTTATTTTTTCTCATACTTTTCTATGGCAGAAAGCTTATAACAAATCTCATTTTTAAAAGTGCAGAATATCAGACAGTATATCTAAAATAGCAGAAGGCTTGTCCTTCTTGTTTCATTAGCATGCATCGTGATTTTCTTTTTTCTAAAGTGCATCTGAACTTTAAAGAGATTCTTTAAATCAGTTTTCCATGGCTAGAGTAAATAAATTATCCATCATCCGATTCCCTAGTCATTTCCATTCTAGAATCACTTTTCATGAGACATGAATCAGAAGACTCATTAATGCGGGGAAAAACTGTTGTTAAACATGACAATTCAAGAAAGCAAGAAAAATTTTTGTTGAAATTTTTGAAATTTTTGAAAATTTTGAACTTTATCTCCCCCCCCAACTTAAATGACATTGTCCTCAATGGCATAAGCAGTAGACAGATCAGAGGACATGAAAAAAATAATTTGGTTGGGAAGGAAGGATACAACCTGATAGCCGGGACGAAATGACGAGGGCTTCATTGCATTGTGGCTTGACAACTGAAAAAGCAAACACACTACATAAATCAAATCAGAAGCCAGTTATTAACACACAAAGAGTGGGACCCAATGTGTCCATGATTTTTAAAGGGAATCGACCACTGATGGCAACGTGAGGTACGGAGCCGAATTTCCTGTAGAAATGTCCCCCTATTGCGTGTTTTGGGCGAAAGGTGGTTACAACGGGACAAGAAACACAGCGAATCTTTGGACCGAAAAGAGAGAAAAAGTCAATAAAGCACATCTCCGATTTGACCACTCCACATGGTAGAGTGGGTGCGAGATTAACGGGAGGATGACGTGTCGCAAAGGCTATGGCTAGATGTGATGGTGCGAGATACAGATCACTCCTCGTCAATCTTATAAATACCCCCCTTTTCACTCGACCGGAGAACATCGAAGTTGTGAGAGTAGAGTTGAGTGAAAGGGAAGTAGTGAGTGTTGCTCAAAGTTCAGAATGGAGGGTGAATCAAGCAGAGCTGAAGGGGAGTCATCTCGCTCCTCGAAGAGGAGTAGATCGGGCAGTAGTGCCAGGAGATTCTCTGAAGTTGAAGGACTTGTGAGTGAAAGGACTCTACCACAGCTTGTAAGTGATTCCTTTCATTCCTTTCTTCTTCTCTGTTCTTTCTTTGGAAAGCTTCCCATTTCTCACTTCTGGCGTATGTGCAGAGTGTGATGAAGTCACACATCTCGTGGGAGCTGGTCGTGGCTGCATATCGAGGGCTCCCGGACTTCCAGAAAGCGAGGTTGGACGTGATGGGATTCGGGCCCTTTCTCAGAATTGAGCCACTCAAGATCGACCTTGCCCTGATCCAAGCTCTACGTGAAAGATGGGACCCGGTAAGTAGGGCATTCCTGATGCCGTGGGGGCATATGGTGCCCAGCTTGGAAGATGTGGTCCAAATTTTGGGACTCAAAGTGGATGGAGAAGCAGTGACTGGTGTCACCTACGCGGATTACCGTGAAGGTGCCCATAAGTTATTGGGAATGGACTTACAAAGTCCGAAGAACAGGTCAGTAGCCAGGGCATCGATCATGGAGGCTTTAGGGCTTACTGACATGCGTCCGCGTGATGATGAGTCCATAGAAGAATTTATGGAAAGGGCAGAAAGAGGTGCCCGTGCTATGTATTGTATGGATACCAGCAATTGGGAGCGAACCAATATGGATCTGAGGAGGTTCCTCCTCTTTCTATTAGGCAAGTTGTTGCTGGGGTCCAAGGGAGATAGTATCCACTTTCATTTCTTAGAACTGCTTGTAGACTTGGAAAGAGTAGGACAATATGCCTGGGGAGCTGCTGTGCTGGCACATATGTTTACAAGTCTGTCGCAAAGGACAGACAAAGAGATGACACTAAATGGGTTTACGCCTTTAATCCAGGTAATGAAAAAAAAATTTATTTTATTTTTATTTTCTGCTTTTTGTTTGTGTTTTCATCAATGACACATGATGGTGCAGCTGTGGAGCTACTATTACCTTCCAATGGGGAGGGCTCGACACTGTCGACCACTGACGGTCCCTCTAGCGAGACGGTGGCAACCCATCATGAGCACTGCACCTTTACCCTACCAACTTATGGTGTTAAGACGAGAATTGCAAGAGTTCCCTGCAACGATGGTAGGATAAAAAAAATTTCTCAAATTTTTTTTTTCATTTATTTCATCCTTTTTTTCTAACCAAGAAGATACATATAATCCATCAAGGTGAATTGGAGGCCTTTCATGAACATGGTCGATGTTGACCAGCCTTGGGTAGTTGGAAGCCGCGCCCGATTCGGACGGGACCTCTGGCTCCATTGCTTAAATGAAATCGAGCCCCTCAGGCTGCGATTAGCTATGCGCACCCTAGGGCTGGCTCAAGAATGGGTGGATATGACCATGTCACCTAGCGTCGGAAGGCAGACGCGTGGACCAGCCACCTGTGTTGATTGGAGAGTGCGCTTCCCCGAACAATATGAAGATTGGCAACGGGGAGGCACACTCGTGGAATCTCAAGCACAAGATAGCGATGATTACCTACGCCTCTACAGAGAAATGTATGCAGAAAGGCTCCAGCCTGGAGGGCTTGTAGAGGTAAGGAAACCATGTTTGTATCTTCTACATTTTGTTGTTTTTTTTAAAAAAAAATTTCTTTGTTTGTGAACTCAAAAGCCATAACTGTAGGATGTCTGTGATACTATAATAACGAACTTACGAGCTCGTCTGGCGGACACGGAGCAAGAGCTGAGTGATACCAGAGCGGCTCTAGGTTCATCAGTAAGTATTTCAGTACATATTCCGGGTAGGCTTTGAGATTCAGGGCGCTAACCACTTAATGTCACCACATGTGCAGCGTGCTCAGCTTGATGCAGTTTCTTCGGCGATGGGAGCAGATGGTGTTTCTTCCAGTCTATGGATTCCCACATCCGAGCTGGATCAACTCCACGAGCAACTTGCTCATGCCACACAACGAGCTGCAGAGGCAGAGGGGATGCTTTCTGTACAGGTGAGGATTTCACCATTTAACATCCCGTATTCAAGTATTGCTATTTGCCTGAGATGAAATGTGTGGCAGGAGAAAGAAACACAAGAGGCACTTGCAAATGCCACTCAGAAGGAAGCTAGAATAACTGAGCTGGAAGAAGAACTACAGCGTCGTCTAGATGAGGATTCTTCAAGGGACGCTGTGGAGTTGAGAATCACCCTTCAATTAGAAAGAGAAGATAGAGAGAGAGAACGGGCTGAGAGAGAACAGGATAGAGACAGAGAGAAAGCCAAGAGATCGGCCGAGAAAGAGGAAAAGAGGGCCCTGGAGGCCCAACTTTTTGAATTGAGGACTAGTCTCGGCCTAGCCGAGCAATGGCTGAAGGATGGCGAAGAACGCTATCGAAGAGCACGAGAGCGTGGCTTTCGTGTCAGTAGCTTCTTTGCTGCCCCCTCAGATCGGCGTCCATAGTGCGGTAGTAATACTGCTGCTCTTGGCTTGGGAATACACTCTAGAGAATCTTGCCCCAGAGAGCGGTAAGACAAGTAATGTGAAGAAAGAAGGTGGATTCCGATGTAATCTCTTTGTTTGCTTTTGTGTGTAATAAAATACTTTTTGCTTGGCTCTCCGTTGTCCTTATCTCTCGAATCCCTAAACACATCTAATTTCCCACAATAATTTATTACCACACAAAAATCACTTAAGTTGCCTCCTAAGAAGCGCTAACTTTTATGTCGTCAGCCAGACACCATGTAGCTCATTAGCTCATTAACCAACGCGTGGCATTCAGAATGAGCCACCACGTGATCTTGTCTTCCTTCAAATTCCAGCCCTTAATCCATTGGAAGACAAGAGTAGACATGTACGGACCGGGGCTAGAAAGAGGCAGGACTCGCACATGATTGTTTGTAACATTAACCCTGTGTGCGATCCAGTTTTCAGCTTTAGATATCAAAAAATGATCTATGGCCAATAATTTGTCAAGATCAAGGTATAACCCTTGCATGATATCAATCCATCGGTCCCCTTCACCTGTATCGTCCCTGCTGATGACCTCTTTATTGACTACTTCCTCCTTGGGAACTTGGTCATCGAACGGTGGCTTAGGGATAAGAGTGTCATTATTAGCCACAGTCTTCCCAGTAACAGCCTCATGTGTTAGAAGGGTACTAATCAACTTGTCTTCCTGATGGGGAGTTAAATCAAAAGTGAATATTGTTGGTCCATCCCCCTCAGGTCCCAGAATGTCATATTGAAGAGGCTCATCTGGCAGGGGTAGCACGAGCCCAGAATCAAATTGATCCAATGATTCAAACATGAGGGGATCGGGCTCAATGGGTAGATCAAATTTGAAAGTTTCTAATAAAAACCCCTTTATCACACTCATCATTTAATAGAAAATTGTGAATCAAACTTCCCAATAATGAACTGGGAAGATCAAATGTAAATTGTTCCAGTTCGGCCCCTTCATTAAAGGTAAGATCAAATGGGAATTTTTCAAAGACGGAGCTTTCATCATACTCATCACTCACCTGAAGATTCTCAATCAAATTTTCCAAAAATGGGGTTGATAGATGAAATATAAACTTTTCGAACAAGGCCCCATCATCAAATTCTTCCGAGGGAGGAGAAGATTAAGAATTAAGTTCCACTAAATCAACATGATTATTAATCATAAAGCAATCCTCCTCGACATGTAGATCCTCAATTAAGTTGTTTGGGCCACTAATTTTCTCAGTGATATTCTCAATCTCAAAACATTCATAGAATGGGGTGATGATATCAATAGGATCATTTGTATTCTTTAATTCATCCCCTAATTCCGTCCCTTCCTTCATCATGGTATGGCTTGCGCACTCCCCCTCACTCCCAATAATGATATCTTGAGCCAAAATGCCAGGCATCGGATCATCATCATCATCATTCACGTATCGAGGGGGTTGGTTGAATATTGACGAAGGGTCATGGTAAGTAGACTGAGAGTACACGCTTTGAGCTTCAAAGTAGTGGCTCGGTGAATCACCCTTAGTATTGACATTGAGTCCGAAATCGGGGTGAGATGAGTTGAGATGAAGTTGAGTATACATGGGCTGCTCGTGAATTGCTTGGGGTAGAGGTGTAGACAAATGGGTTTGGAATGTTGAATCCATCCAAGGCAAATTTGTGTGATTACTCCAGCCAAGATTATCATCATCTGCAACATGCTTGAGCTGAGAAAATCCTAGGGAATTTTGGACCTGTGCTTGGATGACGGGAGAGAGTCGGGCTATAGTAGGGCATTCACTCACATGGTGAGTGAGACTGGCACAGAATTCACACACTTCCATGAAAGTGTAGATTGGGTTTTCCGCCTGTTTGACATGTCCTACAAGTTGTTGATGAGATGAGATGGAGGCACGATTTATTGAATTTTCACTCAAAATCTCAAATAGATCATATGTCTCATCTTCACTTTTGCTTAAAAATACCCCTCCACAATATATGTCCACCATCTGCCTATCAAAATTAGATAACCCCTCATAAAATGTAAAGATAATTTGCCATCTGGGCAACCCATGATGTGGACATTGACTCACTAGCTCCTTTAATCTCACCCAAGATTCATGAAGTTGCTCTCCCGGACGTTGAGTAAATCCTGTAATCGCCCTTCTCATCATGTTGGTTTGGCCTATGGGGTAAATTTTTTTTAAAAATTCTGACTGCATATCTTCCCAAGTCCTGATAATCTTTCGAAAACTCCTTAACCAACATTTTGCTTTATCTTTTAACGAGAATGGAAATAAAATTAATTTAAGGGCATCATCATTAAAATTCTGAATTTTGATCAGTGAGCAAACTTCTAGAAAATCATCTAGATGCCTATAAGGATTTTCATTGAGATTCCCATAAAAAGATGGGAGCATCTGGATGAGACTAGGGCGAATCTCATATTGATCAACGTGAATATCAGGGAGTTGAATACAGGTGGAGGGCTTGTAAGAAGAAGGATAAAAATGCTCCTTCATAGGCGTGGGTTTCCCTCCAAGATGAATGGCCATAAAATGAATTTTTTTTTACATTTTTTTAAGTATTTCAAATTATATATATATTTTTTTCAATTTTTCAAAACCTTTTTTATGCAAACACAAACAAGTTAACACAAATTATCCTAATGACCTAGATGCGACTCAGACCTACAACTGTCGTTTCACAATGTGATTAAAATGAACTTAAATTCACCCTCAGTATGTCCACCGGCCAGGTAAGGGGTGGGGAAGTGGGAGGTTCCCCTTACTTTCGTAGGGACCTTATTATACAAAACCACAATCCCACTTAAGGCGTTTGCCATCCGACCGTCTTGCCTTAGACACCAGTTTTCATAAGAGGATAAACCTAAATATCACAGGAATCACAGTGTGATCCTAGGGCCAACGTCTACTGGCTTTTATTAAGGCCTAGGTAATGCAGAGATGCAAGGAAATTGTGGTTTTCGGGCTAAGGGAGGGTGATGAAATCCCCACCTTATCTTGTTAGGAGTGTTGCCCTTAAAGTATTTTGAAATGAAATGCACACCACAATTTCAAACAAGGGGTTCTTTATGCAAAAATGAATGCCAGACTGGGATCAGTAGAACGTACCTTGCCCCTCGCGATCTTCAAAATGCAATGCAGAAATTAAACAAAGACAAATTCTAAGCTAAATGATGCATGACCTAGAGTATGAAAGTGTAGTTTCTACTCTTGCAATGAGGTCTTTTATTTGGTACAAATGAAGATTTTTTTTTTTTTTTAGTTAATGAACCTAACTAACCAGCATGAAAATTTTTCTTTTGTTTTGATTGTTTTTTATTTTTATAGAGTTTTCAAGAAATTTTTAGATTTTTGTAAAAAATTTTCAGAAAGTGGAAAGATAGAACCTGTTTCTTGATTTCAGCCCTTTAGCAATGCTTCCGAGCTATTTAACGACGTTTCATATCCTTGGAATTTCAGATTCGATCTTCCTCTTTCTTTGTTTTTCAAATTTTTTTTTTCGTTTTCCTGCACAAGTAAAGAAAGCAAAAATTAATATACAAATATACAAAGTAAACACAAGAGTATCCAACTATGAAAAGTATCTCCATTCCCCGGCAACGGTGCCAAAAATTTGTTGTCGCCTCGACAGTCGTTGTTAAAATTGCCGTACCACACAAATTTCAAATATTTATAACCGCACTCACTCACTTATGGATTTGAAAACATGAGTATAATGGTAAGTACGGGTCGATCCCACGGGGAAGGAATTTGGTTATTTTTCTTAGTTGGAAAATATTCTTGTGTTTTGAAAAATCAATTGTTGGGTTTTGAGTGCGATTATAACTAAATGGAATTAAAGTGCAACTTCAAACAACAAAAGGTAAGTGAAAGAAATAAAGAAGAACGCCGTCGTTTCCATGCCGAGCCTTTGATGAAGATCGCTCCGCCTAGGAAGTCGATGCCGTGAGAGGATTTGCAGAAGAATGATCACCGCTTTGGGTATGATTGAAGAACTTATGAAGACAAGAGTTGGATTTAACAAGTTTGAAAACTTAAGTTTGAAATCATAATAGAATTCAAGTAAAAATAGGGATTGGAAGAAAAAGCATAACTTCAAATCTGGATAGAATTAGAAGAAGTGTAAAACATGAAAGTTGTAGAGAATTGAAAAAGGAAGAACTTTGATTAAGAACACAGAGACAGAAAATAAGAGGAAGGCACTGAAAAAGTAAGATCTATCCCTGTTGGTGAATAGTAACTGACAGAAAAATAGCACCTTGTAAAATTAATTCTAACTCTAAAAATACACCGAATTAGACAAGGGGGTAGAAGAATGAAATGGAGATCTATAAGAGAGGAACAAAGTTGATGAAGAACTCAGATTAAAAAGAGGTCTAGAAAGGCTTCAAAAACATAAGAAAACTAGAATGTCTCACCACGGATGAACAGTAAACACCTAAAACAGCACTTAAGAAAACGGAACAGAACTCTATGAAGTAGGAAGAATTTGAAGAAATGATCAACCGAGAAGTTGAAGAAGACTTACAAACAAACAACTTTTGTGAAGAAATCAAATTGAAATAAAGATTACAACCATGCGAAATAAGGCTAAGAACAGGCTGAATTCAAAAATGAAACTTTTATTGAAATAAGAACAACTTACAACTTTGACTTCAAAAGCTTGGAAAATACAATTTGATGCACTCAACAACTTCAGAAATGCAAAGAACAACTTACATTACAAGTGACCCAAGCTAGCTCTCCCCCTATTCAACCTTCTTGCCATCTTCTATCACTCACTAACTAACTCTACTTACTAACTCCCTTCATTCAAGACCAATGCACCCTTTATATAGGGGTTACAAAAAACACTCCATCAATACAAACAAGTGTACCCAATTTTAGCCTAAAATGGTAGGCAGGTAGGTTCTGCCCACTTTGCCATTTTTTTGGATTTTTCTGAATTTTTCTGATATTTTATGGCCTTTTCTTCTCCTTCTTTCTCTCTTTCTCTTTCTGCGGGCGCAACGCGCCGACCGCGCCGACCGGGTTAGGCGGCCGGCCGTGGGCCCCTGGTGCGCCCGCCCCGCCCGGCTGCCGCCGCGTGTCGCACGCGGCGTGTGCGCCGCATGCCGCCTCCTGCCGGCCCGCTCGCCCGCCACGAACCCCCCGCTGCCGCCTCCGCGAGCCCCGCCACGACCCCCCCCCCCCCCGCCCCCGCATCGTCGCCCGCGCCATTCGCGCGGGCGGGAAGGGGCGGGGGTGGGTTTTGAATTTTTTTTTCATTTTTTTTAATTTTATTATATATATATATATATATATATATGATAGAAATAGTTAGAAAAATCTAAAAAATATCAAATAATTTTATTTTTTTTCTAATTTTTTTCTTATCTTTTTGAACAAGTTTCCGGGCTTTTGGCCCAGTTGAACATATATATTGTTATTCTTTTTTTTTCTTTTTGGAGCATTCCTCGAACTACGTGCCTGCATAAATACATAAAAATTATCATAAAAATTTATTTAATTTCAAAAAATTAAACATTTGATACAAAATCAACAATAAGTGTGAGAAGTGTATATTTAATATCAATTAAGCTCATAAAAATGCATATACTCATGAATTAAATGATAAAAATACACACTAATCAGGCCCTCGATTGCCCGTTTGACATTCGAATGGACCCGGAACGGACCCAAGAGTTGGGGAATTAAAAAAATAGAAGCTTCCCAGGCTAAATGGGCTTGAAAAATGGGCTTGTGATAGGCTCAAAGAAGGCTCTAAAACAATGGTTAATTCAGGGTATTATGGAGATAAATAAGAGAAATAACGTGACTTATGTGCTAAAACGGGTGTCAACAGATGCCCCTCCTACATGTCTACTTTGCAAGGGAACGAGCGAAAGCGACGCCGAGGTGAAATGGAAAGGAGATGGAGTGAAAGTGACAGTGACGAGAAATGGAGATGAAGTAGAGATGAAGCGGAGAGAACTGAAAAGTGGGCATCAAGGCAAAAGACACTCGTCACAACCAACAAGCGACAAGAATTCTCCCAAAAACACCGAACTAACCATCCGGAACAGCTGACGTGGATGAGACATGCTTGGAGAACTAAAGTAACTAAAGAAGGAAAATGAAACATGACCAGTCTCATTGGGGACACAATCCATAGACAATGAGTGGGTCGGCAGGAAACACAGCATAAGAGCTGGAAAAGGAAAGATAAAACTGAGATAAAATCCAGACAAGAATCACGCTGGCCAACCAGACCAAGCGGGCAGATCAGAGAAATCGTTCAAATTCGGAGTGGAATGAGGAATCTCTTATCCAAGAGAGCTGAAGTGCAATTAACCATTGTTGAGGAGAAACTTTGAACGAATCACGAGGCGTGAATGCTCAAAACTGACATGATGCATGTTGGGCTAAAATAAATAAATCATCAAAACGAATGCAAAGAAAACATAAAATAGAAAGTACTCAAGTATATTATTGCTTGACCAAGCCAAGACGGGGTCAAGAGTCTTCTTGCAACCACGGCGTGCGAGACAGAGTCCATCGTCCCCCACCCGACTCAACCTAACGGCTTATCCAACGATTAACCGTATGCTCCTAGATCATCATCGTTTTTGTTAAAGGGGAACATCAGATCCCAGAACACACGGGCAACCAGCCGGTCCTTGAGAGGCTATAATAAGGTAGATACCATATAGTAATGTAACACTGAGAAGAAATAGAGAGCCATACCTAACTTACCTGCCAAGCGAAGTGACATTTTTTTTGGATTTTTACATTTTATGCGATTTTTATGAATTTTCCAATAAGACAGACATGACAAATAAGTAAGCATAAACATAACGAAGACAACATAACCATCAACTGAACGATAGACAACGCAACATAACATAATGATCAAATGAATGGAAAATAATGCAACATAACATAACAACGATAAACAAGCACACATATGCAATGGCATGAACAAATCACATGTATGCACGATGAACATGGTGGGACAAGATAACAACGCGGTGGGACAACACACGGTTGGGACAAGAATATGAAGGATGACCACACGGTTGGGACAACACACGGGACATAGAGGGACGACTAACAACATATGCAAGACAACTAACAACATGCGGTGAGAGACAAAACAACGTGCGTGGGATGACACGGAGGGACATAAACACGTGACAAGGACAGGGCGGGATGAAAGACATGACAAATACGCCCTTCAATCAAAGCCCAAGATCAGATGAAGCAGAACTGCCAGGTTCATAGTCGTGAGGCAATGCCTTCTCATAAAAATATGATGAAGCGAAGCGAGAGCTGAGAATAACACAAGCTTCAGAACATATCGAGAGATATGTTTGAAGAAGGAGAGAATAGATCCGAAGCACGTGAACCGGAGACAGAGAATAAAATATGGAGCAAGGAAAGATTGAGTACCTGCAACCTGCACACTTAACAAAATAGATCACGTATCTGCTCTCAGACAAATAGATAGAAAACACATGAAGAAAGGAACAGAAGACAAATATTTTTGATTTTTGTAATTTTTGTTTTGTTTTTGGATTTTTAACAATATCTAATTTTTTCTGGATTTTGAACAATATTTGATTTTTTGGGTTTTTTACATTATCTCATTTTTTTAGAATTTTGACAATATCTCATTTTTTTTGGATTTTGATAATATCTCATTTTTTGGAATTTTGAATAAAGATATCTGCAACACCCAGAGACGAGCTTAAACTATTGACTAGGGGTCGTCGTTCCTACTCTTCTCATTAAAGGCTTCCCTTAAGCAGGGCGTGCATATGAGGGTGGCTCACCACAACCACACGTCTCTAAAGAACGGTGCCCCTACTAAGGTCATACCTGGGATACAACCCAGCCTAAGAGGGAGAAGTAGAAGAAAATTGAAGAAAAGCTTTATACAGGATGGGAGATATCAGGATTTGAATTCCTTCCAGGGCACTACCCCTCAAAGATACAGTCTGTTGTGTCGGGGCTTTGTGTCTTTGATTTTTGGACCCATATTTATCAGGCACGCATGCGACCGGGCTCATGACGTCCCGCGAGGAACTGTACTTCCACTATTACCATGCCTTTGATTCATAATTTTGCTATTGATCATTGATTTATTTTTTTGACAGCCCTTATTGGCTAGATTTAGCATGAAAGCTCACTTTTACGAGTCAAGACTGCCCCTATTTGAGACTTCTCTCGTATTAGGGAGTGCCTAGGTTGGTCATCTCATCCATCCATCTCTTGCCCTTGCATTTGGCCGAGCAGAGAAAAGAAAAGACCTTTGTGCATACCCAAAGTATGGCCAAAGCAGCAACGGTGTGTCTCAGAGAGATCGGCTATGGCTTGCCGTGTGGTGTGTGAAAACCCATGCTCAATGGTCACCCTCAACGATCGGGGAAAGAAACTAGACTCCCAGCACGGAGCTATCAATAGCCTAAGAATGTTGCAGAAGCAAATTCTTCTAACTAAATTAACTAAGCAAACTTTCTAAAGCCACTCAAACATGTTGAGGAATAGCATTATAAGCGTGTGCAAGAGTAAGAGAGATAATAGCGATGATAACATATTCTTGCACAAAATAACGATACCTTGCATATCCTGCGAGTGAAAATAACATCCTGACGTGATATTGATCAACGAGCTTTGATGCACGCGAATAGCTTTGTATTCCTTACTTGACAGGACAGAAGGGGAAGGATATTAAAGGATCAAAGATTCCCCTACACGGAGGAGCGGCAGACACGACACTGGATGAAGAAAGATAAAAAAGGAAGAGAGACGAGGGCTAGAACTCCCTCGTTAAGGCATAAAGGCTCTGATAACAAGGAACCAGATACATAATAAACAAAGATTACATGGGATCAAGGCGGGCTAAAGCCTCGAAAACAGTAAGAAAAAGGGCAACGCCCCCAAAAGGGTGAGGAAGAATGAGTAGAAAGATGAGAATAAGAATCATCCAACGTAGTCAGAGAAGAGGAATGGGAATCACCCGACACGGTCGGGGAAGGAAAATTAGAACCCGGAGATACCGTAGGAGAGGAATCAGAAGATGTCCTAGGATCGGGATTATGAGAGGGCATAGGCCGAGGTCTAGAATTGTGAGAGGAGGGAAAATATTGATGAGAAGAAGAGGAATGGGGGTTTGCGAACTGGGGAAGAAAGGAGAAGATGATTGAAATAGGATCTGTAGTGCGAAGATACACCACCCAAGGGTGAGAGCTGAGCAAGAGAAAGAATGAATGAAAAGAAGGGGAGGAAAAGGTGGACTCCTGAATGCACAACTGGCGGCTCTTGAACCTGCGTCGCCACCTCTTCTTAGCGAAAACTAGCTTGTAATGGACCCACCTGGCGCGGGCTCAAATCCTTGGGCACCTTGCCTTGCAATATCTTCTTAGATAGCGAGCCCATCTAGCAGACGTCTTGGTCCGGCTATGAATATGCAGCCTTACCGGGGCGGTTGCCCCTAGACACCCGGTGCTAACACCATGTGGACATTCTTGAATAATGAACTCCTTAGATGGATGAACATCAAAAAACCATGGAGTCCTTTAACCCGGCATAAGGATCCTGAGATTTGGTAACTCCACTCGGCGATCAGCCTTGAAACACAACTCTCTTGATAAAAGAGCAGGACGAGACTGAGGGAGAGCAATACACGGCGTTGACGTGGCCGGCGTACTGATAAACTGAGAGAGATTGCATAAGGTGTGCAAAATGTCCTTTGAGAATATAAAAGATACGGCCAATTACCCCTTAAACATAGAGTGCATAATCTGCTTGACGGCCGTATGAGTTAGCACAATCCAGGTGGAGAACCCCTCTTGGCCAATTATCTGAACTGCGACGGAGCGAGGAGTAATAACAGCATCAATAATCGAACCTCTGGCAAGCAATGAGATTGCCACCGGCCTCACTTGAGAGGAAACTGGCACCAATGCGAGGGAACTCTTCTTAGTAACCAGCATAAAAGATAGTGGCACATCAGCCCCGAGATAGCCTGGGACCAGGACATGTATCGGCATCCGGAGGATAAACTCTTGAACTTTGAAATGCACAACCGGCAAGTAATCATCCTGACTCGGCTCATCATCTGATGGGGACATCAGAGCAAGACCACCTACATTTTTGTTTGTTGTTGTGTCCTTTTAGTTTACACTTATATCCTTGGGAAAACATGTATGCAATTGTAAGGTTTTATAAGCCAATCTGTCATTCCCTAAGGATCTTTGGGTTTTTGTACAAAAGACCATGTAGGCCATGCAGGGCAGGACCCTCCACTCATTCCTCATTGGTCCAAGTGAAATCTTGGGGTCCATGTGGGGATGGTAAAAGTCCTAGGTGAGCTTCTAGATGATTTGACATTCAAATGGGGACAAGTGGTAAAAATTATCCAAGATGCCTCCCTTATAGTCAAGGGGGCACCCCCCCCCTCTTAATGATTTTTTAATGTGGTTCCAAACCACATGGGAGAATTAATTATGAACTCCCTCTTTTACCCCTCCCAATTCTAGATCTAGGGATAGTTAGTGTCATTTTACATTTCATACAAATACCATGTAATTCCCATTTTAGTAGAATTAATGAGATGAAAATTTGTGAAATTAGCTTGAGCCATTGAAGGGTGCGCCCTTGTCCCTCTCTCCTTCCCCTCTTGCAGATGGATTTCTGCCTTCTCTAGGGTGTGAATCCCTTCTATCTTCTCCTCAGCCCCTCTGAGTTCTACTTCTGCCGCCGCCACCATCGTGCCGCCACCGCGCCACCGCCATCATCGCCGGAGTTCTGCCCAAATCAGAACAGAGCCTCCATGTCTGAATTTTAGATTCTAATCTACAGATCTGCTGAAGCCCAAATTTTGAGGGCAGGTTCACCATGCCAATACCCTCTCCCAAAAAAGGTTTCCCAATTTCTACCCTTCGTTTTCTATTTTTTCAATTTCGTGCTCCTCAGCCCCCCAGATCTGCCAGCTTTCTATTTTGTGTCATAGCAACCTGGTGTTTCCCTTGTTCGATCCCCTTCCCCTTCTCTGATTGAGTCCAAATTTGGAATGAGTGTTCTTCCCATCCAAACACGCCTCCACAAATTTTTTGTCGAATTTAGGAGCTCTTTTTATCCACCAAAAAAATTAAAACTCAGTCAAATTTCAGTTCTGTCCTGTGCAGTCCAGATCCAACCCACCTGTGTTAGAAAATCATTTTCCCCTACCAAACCACCTCTAGAAAATCCACAAAAAATATCTCCGTTTTCCTTGTTTCCCTCTCTATAACTTTTATGAAGTGGTCAACTTCCAGCTCTGAGGTTTTAGCTACAGTCAACGTCTGTTATTAGGAAACTTCATTTCTATCCAGAGTTTTCTAAGTCTGTCAGTCATTCAGTTCATTAATCCACCATGAAAAATCCAGAGCCTTCAAAATTCCTTCCACAGTCCTCAGTCGAAGGATTTCGAATCAGCTTTCCAACGGTACCAATTTCGCGTCGATCTGACGTCGGGATTGCTCGCAGCAACCGTTCTCGCCGGGTCGCGCACTGCAAAATAGAAGGTTCAGATCCGTGGGCAGCCAATTCAACACTTGAAGATCGGAGCCGCCTCGCCTTCCACAAGGCGAACCAGTAGGCCGCCTTCCCAGGGAGCGCCCCTCCAGGCGTCCCCATCACAGCGGCTCCACTCCAGACCCACTCGGCCCCACTGACCAGCATGTGGGTCCCACAACCAGCAGCTTGCGCCATCCGAACCGCGCCGACGGAGCGTCCGAATTGCTGCCCGACAACCCAAGATCGGTCCTCCCAGGCCCCACTTGTAGCCCGTTAGCTCCCTGCATGGAGTGGGCAGTAGAAATCATTTCTATAAATTATTGAAAAAAAATTTTACCGAGAGTTACCGTACTTGGCCGGGATCGCCTTCCCCATGCCCGGAGCGTGGAGGTATCGTGTTCGCTCCTTCACTCGGCATTTTGCTTTATTTCGTATATATTTCATATGCCACTGCTAGAGAGCATGTGATAGGTTAATTTAGCTCGATATCTATTTTATCACCGATGTGAGAGAGAGAGCGAGACCCGTCCCGTGACTCGATCCGAACAAGGAAGAGCCGACTACCCGACTCATTGCCGGTTTCTCAACCGCGCATGGTCCCACGCATCCCTCGCTAGGGACACCCACGAGCTAGAGTCCTAGGTCGCATGTCCATCCCGCATCATCGTCTCCCTGGGGACCAGACCCGAGGGGCACCGAAGGTAGCGCACACCCGCTCCGTGGGGGGTAAGTGGATGGAGAAGTGGAGGTGGTAGAAATAGGTTCAGATGGCGTGGAGGCTTCAACGGGAGTGGTGTGTTTAGGTGGAGGCAAAGGGGTTGTGATGATGGCAAGCTCGAGTGTGGGCAAAGGTGAAGCCAGAGGTGAAGGTGGGGGTATAGCCTGCTCAGGCTCGAGCCACGATGGTGACGGAGATGGCAAAGGCACTGGAGATGGTGGAGGTGATGGAAGCACTGGTGGTAGAGATGGAGATGATGGTGATGGCAATGGAGATGGTGAGGATGGTGATGAAGGCGATGGGGGTAGTGGACATGGAGGTGGAGAGGGAGAAGAGGGAGGTCGTGGTGCCCACCGTCGACGTGTCGACACAACGCGTCGAGCGGCGTCAGGGATAGAAGTAGTGGAAGTGATGGCGGGAGAAGAAGGGGAGGCACTGGCCTGAGCAGAGGCTTGGGTTTGTGGAGGTTGCAGAGATTGGATAGGAAATGGTGTGGGTAATGGAATAGGTGATAGAGCGGGTGCAACGCTAGATGAAGAATCACATGGGTGCCCCTGGTCTTGTAGAGACGGAGACGGCTACCTAGGCGGTGCTTGCTGCTGCTACTGCTTATTGTGGAGATATAAAATGACCTTACGAATGGCGGCCCAATCAATCCTCTTCTGATCTTTCAGATCATAAATATAATCCCAGAACTCGGGGTAATCCTCGACCAAATGCCCCTGTTGACGGTGAAAATTGCAAAATTGAAGGATATTCTTGACCGCGGGTCGGCAAGGCACAACCGAAGGGAGCGACAACGCGTGAGTGGCCATCAAAGCCCTGAAAATATCGGTAAAACACTCCGACAACGGAGAGCGAGGAGGAGCCTACTTCGGGCTATGGGGGTGCCGAGGGATATGTGATGGAGATGGTTGTGGCGGTTGCATTGGCAAGGGTGCGTGGCTAGTGGAAGGACTCAGTGGAGGCATATGTGGAGCGGGAAGGGAGGTAGGAGGTATGTAGATGGCATCCACCTGCTCGGGGTGTGATGTTCCCTTGACCGGAGGGGAAGACACAGGCAGAGACACATGTGGGTATGTGGAGGCGGAGGGCTGACTCGTGGAGGGTTTATATGTGGGGGTGTATGGTTGACTCGTGGAGGGTTGGTACGCGGAAGGTGAAGATTGATATGTGGAGGTGGAAGTAGATGTAGATGGTGGGGTGTGTGGAGATGCGAAGGCGGAGAAGACTCGGGGTCAAGAGAATCTTGGATTTGTTGACGAATGAAGGGGGCTCTACTATAGAGTTGCTTCCAGGAGGTAATGTCGTTGAGGGCTAAGATGAAGCGATATGCGGATGTTGCATTAGAAATTAGCATCTTGATTTGTTCTCCCTCCGAAATGTGCCCCGGAACCTGCGTGGCGAGGCGACGCCAGCGGTCGGCAAAGGTGCAGAACTCTTCTTCCGGCTCCATCTTCTCGTTGGCCAGATCCACCATGGAATACTTGGGCCCAACCTGGTCTTGAAACTATTGAATGAACTTCTCTTGCACGGCTTGAAAATTCACAACTTGCTCTTGTGGAAGAGAGAAGAACCAATCCCGAGCCGGGCCTTCCAAAGACAGACCAAATAGATAGGCCATTAAGCGTTGGTCATGTCAAAATTGGGCCGACTCATAAACGAACTCCTTCAAGTGCACTTATGGGTCACCGACTCCACTATAACGGCGATATGTGGGAATTTGAGAAGGAGACGGAAGCCGAAGATTTTGAAATACAAGCGGGACACTCAAGGAGGTTTTGGGATCAATTTGGCGTTGGAGTTCATCAAGTTGACGCTGGGTTTGGGCAATCATCTCCTGGGTAGGGAGCGATCGAGAAGAATATGGGCCAACTTGAGCAAGAGGATGTGAATATGTACCAGAATGATGATATTATGCCGGATAAGAGGATCCGGACTGAGAAGAAGAACGGCCCATTCCAGGAGTGGAAGGATATGCAGGCCCGGAAGAAGTATGAGCATAAGGACCCATTGGGCCGACAGCATAAGGAGAAGAAGAATGGGGCCCATTAGAAAAATAAGGCACATTAGGAGAATGGGACCCGTTAAGATGATGAGGCCCATTAATGCGAGAAGAAGGCCCATTAGGAGAAGGAGGCCCATGAAGATGAGATGCAATAAGATGTTGGGCCTGGGCCGGGTCCATTTGGCAAACAAGGCTTGATAAGTGGGCCATGAGATTAGCATGTTCCTCGGATGGATCAAAAGTACCACGAGAAGAAGGGCCCACGTGGGAAGAGGATTCCACGCGAGAATAAGAAGAAAATTGAGAAGAAGGATGATACAAGGGGTTAGAATGATGCTCTATGAGGGAAAATGGAGACTTAATACAAGGATATCAAGGATAATACAGGTGGGGGAGCAATGACTTAATGGGCTTGAGGACAAGAGGGGGCTTACCCACTAATGCAAAGACCAAGGGAAGACAGACCTATGACAATGGGACTGCACAATGGACTAGACACAATGGACACACAAAATGGACATACCTAAGTGGGCCTAATAACAAAAAAACATGTGGATGATGATGAAAATGCAACACAAACACCACTACTGGGCTTGGACAAGCCCAAACAACACAAATAATGCAATGTGAGAGTTTTCACCCAAGTCAAACAAGTTGATATGATGGGAAATATTTTAGAAGTTTTAATAGACCTTTTAATGATTTGAGTTAAGAATAATTCCCTCAAGATAGGAATCCTATGGGAATAAGGTACAAACTTTGGGTTGACTAAGGTTAATTCTCTCACACGTATGCAAATGCAAGCCAAAGAGGTGGAAAAGGTACAATCGGCCTGGTGTCCGTGAGGGAATCCACGGCTCGCGGTGACTTATGGAGGTCCTGGATAAGATCACCTAGTCGACCCCGAGGAATATGGAGGCGAGAGGATCACTTACCAAGGTAGGAATGCAACTATGATATGCAATGGATGGCCCTATGTGCACCAGAGTGCATGTAAAAAAATCTAGTATAAAAGTGAAAAATGAAAGCAAGATTTACCTATGTAAACACAATGATATGAGTGCAACTAATATATGAAAACGAAGATAACACAAAGGACAACAAGGAAGGATGAGGAAACAACACAATCGGAACTCGAAAAGCAAAGAAATGATCAATGCAAAACGTACATGTGAGTCTGCCCCTGAACCTGCATGCAGATTTTATGCACAAAATGCTAAAATGGAGATAAGATTTGACTATGCAAACGTGACCAAAATAATGTAAATAAGATATGGATGGAAAGACAATACAAAGTTCTACACAATGAGCCAAAGAACAAAGCAATCTGACCTCGGGAGGTCATTTAAATCGTCCAAGAAAGTTACCCCCGTGAACCTGTGCGCTGACCACATGCAGATTTTATGCACAAAACGCTAAAATGATGACAATATTTAACTAAGCAAATGAGACCCAAATGATGCAAATAAGCTATGAATGGAAAGCTAATACAAAGGACTATCCAATGGAATAAAAATCAGTGCAATCAAACATCGGGAAGGCAATCAAATCACTGAGCAAAGATGTACCTGTGAACCTGTCCCTGCACCTGCCTGTAGAACTTATGCAGAAAACTCAAAAAGTTAGAAAATATTAGAATATGTAAATGTGACCCAAATAATGCAAGTATCGTATGGATGGAAAGACAATACAAAGGGCTATCCAACGGAACAAAAATCAGCTCAATCGGACACCGGGATCAAAAGTTATGCCTCGACGAACAGGGCCCCGTGAGCATGCGCGTAGAACTGCCAGAATCCCCTTGCAGTCTACCAAATGACCGTTTGGTTGCCCATGGCGATCTACCAGAAGACCGCTAGGCCACTAGAGCCCTTAAAACGTTGAAAATAGTGAGAGAATCGAGGAAATACTACCCAAACATGAACATGCACACACCCAACTTATAAAAGAGCATGAAAACAAGCGTGATGGGCATTGGTGTCCCACCGTGATCGCCAAAAAAACTAAGGGTGTAGATAGTTTGATGTACCCCGCCCCCTAACTATGAACATGCATAAACATGTGAATTAAAGAAAAGGGGGATGAAAGGATGAGAGAAACATACTGTGATCGCCACCAAGGTTCCAACAACGCCGTAAGAATGAAGAGATAAAAAGATGGCGCCGTGTACCTTGGAACTTGAAGAGTTGATCGCGCTTGACAACAGGGTGTGGGAGCGATGTCGATTTAAACCTCCTCGTCCTCCAGCCGGCTAGAATAAGAGGGCCTCACATTCATACCATGCTCTCCTGCAAAATAAAGATCAAACCACAAGAGCAAAAACCCATTAGAACATGAAGTGTAGTATCAATCCCGCAGTAATAAAATGGGGGTAGAAATTGAGTGAGAACACACCAGGGGGAGGTTTTTAACCCCTGTGGAAGGGTGGAAAAGATAGGTGTGTATGTTATGAATGCATAAGATTTAAAATCAAGAAATTTGATGAGAGAATAGAGAGAAAACATCGACGTAAAACGTGTAAAAGTGCATGTGTAGCAGAAAATGCAGAAAACTGTGATGATTTGTGATTTTGAGGAGATAAGAACTAAGAGAATAGACCATGAAATCAAGTCCAAAAAGATGGAATGGAAAGCTAATACTTCCCTCTTCAAGATGGGGTCAAAGTTGTGAGTTGGAGATGCAGCATGGCTTCGCCCCACGTCCGAAAAGAGCCCCCCGTCGTCACTGCGAACCGGGCAGTTTATATAGAGTTTTCAGAAAAAGCCCCAACTTCCTCTCACGATTCCTGAAGATATAGTCAAGGATAAATCAAGTTCTATGGATCAAACTTGAGATAATACTAAGGATAAGAGATAGAAATAAACTGGACTCGATTTGGATGAGTATTCTAGAAGATATGGCTCTTGGAAGGTAGCCACGTCGCACAAAAAATAGAGTTTTACTTGAACCAGGACACCTAAATCCTAAACTTTTGACCATGATTCTGAGAGATATAGCCAATGAAAATTCGGGTTCTATGAATCAAACTCGAGATAATCCAAAGGGCAAGAGATAGGAACAAACGGGGATCAATTTGGAGCTAAATTCTAGGAGATATGGGCGCCGCAAGATTGGCCTATCGAGCAGGTTTCTGGAGATAGAGTCCAGCACAAGCTGGACTCTTGGCTGGCTTAGCAGTCGATCGACCGACCGCTAGGCATAAATGGTCGGTCGACCGACCGTTTGCCAGGGAAAATGGTCCTTTGCACGACCGTTTGCAGCCAGTTTGTGTAATTAGGCCCCCGATTGCCCGTTTGACATCCGAATGGACCCGGAACGGACCCAAAAGTTGGGGAATTAAAAAAATAGAAGCTTCCCAGGCTAAATGGGCTTGAAAAATGGGCTTGTGATAGGCTCAAAGAAGGCTGTAAAACCATGGTTAATTCAGGGCATTATGGAGATAAATAAGAGAAATAACGTGACTTATGGGCTAAAACGGGTGTCAACAGTCGCGTCATCTCCCGCCAAGCCTCTGGGGGTATAAATATTGCGCGTGCTTGCATTTCAAGACTCCTATGTTTAGGGTTTTCTCTCTCTATCGCACTTGTATTCTGGCAGGGCTCATGCGCCGTGAGGGTGATCAGGAAGAGCAATGACTTGCGGAAGCCTTTGCGGAGTTGGCGGGGATTACGGCGGTGGCGATTCGTCAGCTTCCACCTCCTCCTGAATCATCTGATTCGGCGCTATCCTCCTTCTCTTCCTGTTCCTCTCGTTCTTCCATGGTGGAGCAACATCCTTCGACCAAGATGCAGGAAGCCGAACAAGGGGCAGGAAGTTTGGTGCCGCAGCCTGAGCACCCCATGCGCAGAGAGTTGGGCGAGGCCAAAGTGAAGAAGATGGAGGGGCACTATGGGCTACCATGGCAATACTATTTTTCTCTGCCCAAGCCCCATGAGTCTAGTCTGGACACTCGTTTGAGCCTATTCTGCACTTTCCTCTTGGCTTGGAAGTGTGGGTTCCGCTTGCCTCTCCACCCCTTTGTCATACAATTGCTTCAGTATTACCGACTGGCTCCTGTTCAGTTGGTTTCCAACTCTTATACTTTTTTTCTTTTCCTTCATTTTTCTCTGTCGTTCGTGCGGACTTCAGCCCTCGCTGGACCTTTTCCACTCTTTTTTTGACTTGAAGGAGCAAACCCACGCAGGCAAGGGCTTCTTTTATCTTCAGGCGAAGAGGGGAAGAAGCTGTGTGTCCCTCTCTACCAGAGATTCTTCTCATAGGGGGTGGAAGACCCAATTTTTCTGGGTGGGCTCATCCAAAGGTGGCATCTCCTGGGGCTTCCCGACGAAGCCCAACTATCATCCGTCTCTCCCTCCGAAGCAAGTGGCGGCTTCCCCGGAGCTGGAGGAGGAGATCAGGATTCTCCAGGAGAATCGCCAGTCGACCGCTGAGTTGATGACAGAAGCGAACATCAAGGATTTTCCCTCCCGCGCGGTGCCACCTCAAGGTAAGAACCTTATGCTCCGACATTGTTGCTTCTGAGTCGGGCGGGTAGGCCTCCTTTTGATGTTTTGACTTTTGTTGTTTCAGATTTGAGGCAGACGGATGGTGAGGAGGAATAGCCGTTGGAGTAGGAGATTGTCGACCTGGAGGAGACGCCGGCTCCGAGTGGACCCCGAGCCTCCTGCGCCCGAGATAGGGGCAAGCAGATTGCCCGGGGGGATATCCTCGAGCGCTGTGGGGTTAAACACAAGGACCCTGAGGAGCAGTTGCTGTTGTCTTCAATGAAGGCCTTGACCGCTGAGAAGAAGCGGTTAAAGAAGGCGGGGGGCGCCCGCCTTGTTGAGAAGTGGGTCCATCCGGTTGAGGAGCCTTCAGCCGTGGAAATCTGCCATCCGAATCCATTTTCCATCGAGCCAGAGACGGCTGCTGTTGGCGGAAAAACCGTTGTCAAGCCTATCGGATCACAGGCGGAAGCTGTCGATTCTGAAGTTTCGACCGCGGCTGATGGGGTGCAGGGCGAGGCAAAGATTCGGCCCGAGCCGAGCACTATCATCCTGAGCACGGGGACGCTCGGGGAGAACACTCCGGTCTCAGCTCCAGAAGGGACTCTTCCTCCCTCGACCGGTGCCTATGTTGTTCGGGCTTTTCTGTACCAAAGGTGTCGATCTTTGGTGCCCTCATTGGTTCGGGAGGAGTTCAGACGTGGTCCCCCCTCCCTACTCTTTGAGAAGGTCATGGAGGGCGGCTTGATCGTGGCCCAGCTAGGGGCCGAGATAATCAACTTCTTCACGTGATTGGATATTGAAGAGAGGTCTCTCTCTCGAGTCCGCGCTGAGTCTGATCGGAGGATCGGTTAGTTGACTTCCGAGCTCAAAGTCCTTCGGCGGGAGGCAGCCTCGCTTCGAGCTTAGACTCAGTCGAGCCAAGAGGAGGTTCGGACATTGGCCGAGCAGCTGGTCCAGGCTCGCTATTTGGCCGACGTGAAGGGTGAACTCCTTGAAGAGGAGCGTTAATCTCAGGTCGAGCACTACGAGCAGTGGAAGGCCGAGTGGGAGGAGCTCAACAGCCAGGTCCGAGGGGCCGAGTGAATGCAAAGGGAAGCCGAGGTCGCGCAGACTGAGGCCGGGGTAAAGCTGTCCGAGGCCGAGCTGAAGTTGTTCGAAGCGGAGCAGAGGGTGACCGAGCTTGAGAAGGAAACGGAGCAAGCTGGGGCAGAGGCTATCAAACGATACAGAAGCTCGGAGGGCTATCGCGCAGCTCTCTAGAAGGCCACCTTCTCATATTATGAGTGAGGCTACCATCGGGGGCTGCGGAAGGGATTTGCCCAAGGCTTCCACCGGGCGGTCGTCGAGGCCTAGCAGTAGGTGATCGACGAGCTCATTTTTGCTTCCGGGTAGCGCTATGACTCGGATGAGGATACTACAAATTCTTCTTCTCCGACGTTAAGTGAAGGGGGGAGCAAGGATACCTCCACTTCAAGAGTGGGATCGCCAACTCCGATTACCTCAAGAGGGCACACGATCAAGGCAGTTCCCACACCAGTGGGGTCAGTGCCTAGGCCGGCCATCACCGAGGATACCGGGGGCATATCACCGGGTGCTGAGGATCCTTCGACCGCCGAGGCTCTGGAAAGGCCACGGGCCTCTCGGAGTCCCCTCATCTCCATAGATTAGGAGGAAAAGGAGTTTGATGTGCTAGCTCTTTTTTCTTTTCTGAATGTTGCCATGTAAGGTTTTTCCTTTCTATATATAATGGCAGTAATATTTAGAGTTGGATTGACTGTTTCTTACCGCCTTTGACGTGATTTGACCATCGTATCTGTAGTTGCTAGTAAAGGTAGAGATTTTATATGTTCTGCAGGCATCTCGCGTCGCGTGCTGATTTGCCACGTGGTTGACGTGGTACTGGCGCCTTTTTGCCTTTCCATGCTTTGAATGTCTTGCCATTTCACGTGTCCCTATGGGAGGGTCATTGAGAGAAATGAAGTAACTTCCCTTAGGAAAGGGTTCCCGCCTTTTGCATTTTTTCAAGGAGAGAGTCAATTAAGGCGAGGGTTCCCCCTTACGGTCTATAAAAGGTCCCGAAGGGCGTCTCCACCTCTCTTCACCACTTAAGGCTTCCCTTGCAATTTTTCCTCTTCCTTCCCTCTTCGCGCAGCGTCTGTCTTTTACGCTGGGGAATTACCGACGAAACATGGAGGGCGATTCAGAAGACGATGACCCTGGTGGCCGCTGAGGTGTTCATGCTACTCCGGCGTAGGAGAAGGAAGGAGGATGGGGCGGACAGCGTAGAAGAAAGAAGGAGGCCTAGCGACGGGCTCGCTCCCAACTTCTTGATCACCGCCAGACAGCGTACAAGAAGGAAGGCGGCCTGGTCGCGGGCTCTCTCCTACTTTCTGAGCCGCCGCCCCATTTGAGGGGGACTGATGACGTAACGTCGTTGGTCCTCCTTTCTTTCTAACCCCGCACCCCTCTCACTTCCTCGGGGGGGTGCTCGGTCTTTTCCCCTCTTCTGATCTTCAACCAACTTCTTTTCTTTTCTTTCACTCTTTGGAGGATGCCTTATCCTTGCTCGCACCACTTCGGGGTGCTTGCTTTCTGTTTGGGTTCCGTCCTCCTTCCAAAGAGTTGGTAGATGAGGCCTTCTCTTGTTTTCCTGACATCCGAGCATTCCTTCCTTTTCTTCCTCTCTTCCTCTGATACCTTTTCTCTAAATTTCCTGAGCAAACAGGATCAGCCATCCCGTTATCCGAGCCAGTTTCCACACTGGGTGGAGTCAGTGGCTCGCCTTAGGGGTGCTAGTCGTGTCTGCGCCGAGTAATCAGCTCATGATATAGTACCAGTGGATGTAATATTTTTATTTTTTATATGCATTGTATTGGGTGTGGCCTATCTGATGTATGAAGAAACATTAATGAAAGGAAAATTATTGACGTAAGTTGCTTACCTGTTTGAGAAAAGCTCAAAAATAGAACTTTTGTAATGTTGTAGCGTTCCATGTCCGAGGGATAGGCGCTCCTTCCATGGTAGACAGTCGATATGCCCCCTTCCCAAGAGTCTCGACCACTTGGTAGGGGCCTTCCCAATTAGGGGCCAGCTTTCCCACCGCCTCTAGTGGTCGAGAGGCTTTGGCTTTTCTTAGGACGAAGTCTTCCGTGTGGAAGTGTCTATCTTGGACTTTGGCGTTGTAATACCGAGTGATGTGCCGCTGATATTCCATGGCTCGGATGCTTGCGATCTCTCATATCTCGCTTGCCATGTCGAGGTTTTCTAGCAGCTTCTGCTCGTTTGCCTCGGGTGAGAAGTTGATGACTCGGAGAGATGGGCTGCTGACTTCCAAAGGAATCACGGCATCCGTGTCATACACCAATTGGAAAGGAGTCTCACCAGTGGCAGTTCTTGGAGTAGTTCGGTGTGACCATAGTACGCTTGGTAATTCCTTGAGCCAACTACCCTTGGCCTTACCGAGTCTGGACTTAATGCCTTTTAATATAGTTTTGTTGGCATTTTCGACCAGTCGGTTAGCCTGGGGGTGGGCTACCGAAGTGAAGTGGTTGCGAATGTGTAGGTCAGCATATCTGTTTCTAAAGTAGTGAGAATCAAATTATCGACCATTATCCCTCACAATCACTCGGGGGATACCGAAACGACAGATGATCGACTTCCAAACGAAGCTCCATACGACCGACTCAGTAATCCTGGCGGTGGCTTCGGCTTCAATCCACTTGGTAAAATAATCGATGGTGACAATGATGAACTTCTTCTGGGCCTGGGCCGTAGGAAATGGCCCCAGGATGTCAATCCCCCATCGAGCAAAAGGGTACGGCTCGGTAAAGGTGACAAGCTCTGAGGCAGGCTGATGGACCAGATGATCGAAACGCTGGCATCGGTCGCACTTTTTAACGTAGGTCAGGCAGTCGCGCTAGAGAGTGGGCCACCAGTAGCCTTGCCACAGCAAGATCCTGGCGAGCGATCTTCCTCCTTGATGCGCACCGCAGACACCTTCCTGGACCTCCTGAATTGCTCGACAGGCCTCACCAGTATCGAGACACTTAAGCAGGGGACCGGAAAAAGATCTCCGGTACAAGGCTTCCTCTAAGATGACGAAGCGCCGAGCTTGATACTTCAATCTCCAAGCTTCTTGAGGGTCGGGGGGCTCCTAAGAATCCCGGAGCCAGGATATATATAGGGTCCGCCAGTCGCTTGATGACGCCTGATCAATGGTCATGAGCTCCTCTTCTTATGCTCGGTCGCTCTAGCTCCTCGAGGAAAATCGATCGAGTACCTTCTGGGCCAATAGAGGAAGACAGTCGGGAGAGGGCATCCGCCCGGGAGTTTTCCTCCTGAGTTATCCGGATGACCTAAAAACTCTCGAATAGTGGGGCTATTCCTCTTACCAGTTGAAGGTATTTGATCATCGGTGTTTCCCGAGCTTCGTAGTCACCGTTGACCTAGCTGGTGACCAATTGGGAGTCGGTATGGATCCTGACTTGCTCGGCCCCCAATCGTCGTGCCATCCTGGCTCCCGAGATGAGAGCCTCATACTCGGAGACGTTGTTAGATGTCAAAAAGTTGAACTTCAAGGCATATTGCAATTCCACTCCTTCCAGGTGATGGGGACATCGAAGCAAGAGCGCTCATATTTTATTTGCATTTATGTCCTTTTATATTTGTATGTATACCCTTGTGTTATATGGGTACACAATTGTGAGTCTTACTGGATTTTTATGCAAAATGTCAGTAGGACAAGTAAGGGGGGCCCTCACTCCTTCCTCATTGGTCCATGTGGCACCATTTGGGTCCATGTGGGGCTGATCAAAGTCCTAGGTGGCATCTAGAAGGTCAATTGACACATGGGGAGACAAGTGGTTTAAAATCTCAAAGGAGGCATCCTACCTTACCTACCATGTCCCCTTGGTCAAGGGGGCGCCCCCCCCCCCCCCCCCATTTTTATTTTTGAAAAAAAATACTATTAGAACTAATTAGTTCTATACCTTGTATACCCCTCCCAACCCTAGATCTGAGGGCATTAGTGGTCATTTTCCTTATTATATAAGGCATGTAATTTCCATTTGTGTGAATTAATGAGAAGAAGAAAATTTTATTGAATTGCTTGAAACAACCTGTGCCCCCTAGCTCTCTCCCTCAGGTTTCACCTTCCTCCCTCCGCATTTCAGGGTGTAGACCCCTTCTTTCTTATCCCCTCTATCTCTAGATTCATCTCTGGTGCCGCCGCCGCCGTTCGTGCCACCATCGAGCCGTCGCGAAGCCGCTTCCGAAGTGCTGTCCAGATCTCTATTCTGCTAGACAGAGGCTCACTACGAGAATTTTAACTCCCAACTCTGACATCATCTGGAGTTGAGATTTTCAGGGTTGGTTCCCCACTTGATCCCCAACCTCCAATACAATTATCCCGCCATTTCACCTTCTTTTTATATTTTTCTATTTTCGTGTCTTTCTGTCTTCCTCATCAGTCCCTTTTCAGATCTGTGTAGCAGAAGCTTAGTTCTTCCCCCTTTCGACCCCCTTCTTGATTTCTGTTTGAATCCCCAAATTTATTGGAGGATCTATCCACCATCCCCATCCTCCACAAATGTTCGTTGAATTTCCAGAGCCCTCTACCTATTTTTAGAAATTGTGTCTTTCCCACAAATTCAGTTTTGTTTCTGCTGTCCAGATCTGAGCCTGGGTCAGTATAAAATCCCAAAAACATCGAAACTTCCACCAAATCTTGCATAAGATATATCTCCATTTTTCTCTCTTCGGCCTCTACAACTTTCATGAAGGACTCAAAGGCTGAATCGAAGGTCTACATCACGGTCATTGCCAACTCTCGGAAAAACTCAAATTTGCCTTGAGTTTTCAGATCCTGTGAGTCATCAGCTTGAAAATTCGACAAAGGCCATCAACGGGATACTTAAATTTCTTTCTCCGGCCATAGATCGAAGTATTTCAAGTCAGCTTTCCATCGGTACCTCTTGTACATCGATCCGACGTCGGGCGTGACCGCAGTAGTGGATTTCATCGGGACGCGCGGGTCTGAAACAGTAGTTCAGATCCGTGGGCTGCAACTTCGACGAGTGAAGTTCGGAGCCGCCCGGCCTCCGACCAGTGAACCAGCGTACCGCCGTCCTAGGGAGCACCCCTCCAGGCGTCCCCACTACAGTGGTGCCACCCCGGTCCCACACGGCCCCTCGGACCAGCACGTGGGTCCCAAGGTCGTGAGTACGCGTGCCGCCGAAGCTCCACAAGAAGCTGCCCGTCAACCCGAACCCGCTACTCCCGGGTCCCATTGTGTCACCCTTTACCTCCCTGCGTGGAGTGGGCATTCATATTCATTGCTGTAATATTTGTGTAATAATTGTTCCGAGAGTATCAGTTCGGCTGGGGTCGTCCTCCCCACGCCGAGCCCGTGGACGTATCGTGTTCGCTCCTTACTCGGCACTTTGCTTAGTTCGTATATGCTTTATATGCCGCTGCTAGAGAGCATGATAGCGTAACTTAGCTCGCTATTTATTGTTATTCACTGCTGCGAGCGAGAGAGAGAGATACCGTCCCGTGACCCGATCCGGGCATGAAAAGAGAGCCGACCACCCTAGCTCACTGCCGATTTTTCAACCGTGCATGTCCGATGCTTCCCTCGCTAAGGGACGATCGCGAGTTTGCATAAAGTCCAAGGATCGCATTTCAATTGGAGTCGAGTCCGTGGTCCGTCCCGCATCAGTTTGGTATCAAAGTGCCAGTTGAGTTTAGGGTGTCTAAAAATATAAAAAAAGGTGTCATTTACGTCTAGTCATTGTCTAAGTCGGTCTAGGTTGCACTTGCATCCCATTAATCGGTATATCAAAAGGTGTTGTCCGAACGTTAGGCTACGCCTATCGGGAAGGCCGCACACTTGCGCGAGTGATCTTTGGATTGATTAACTCTGCCACGTACCGAGTATTGGTTAAGTCTAGGTGCATCATCTTTGCTTTAGTCCATGTTTGCATTAGTCGGTGTCTCCGTGTGTCTTTGCATGCCCACTCGTAGAGGTACACAGTACTCACCCCCACCACCACCTATGGCGGATCCCCGAGCCGCTAGTCTCGATGCGTCGTCGGTGGCCGAAATGTTCCAAACCCTTATGGGACAAATGCAAGGGTTGACTAGACGTATGGATGGGATGGGTGCACGCATGGATGCATTGACTACACGGGTAGATTGGATGGATGGGTTGAGTACGCAGATGAATGGCTTAGGCACCCGTCTGGAAGAAAGGATGAAGGCCTTAGAGGATAAGGCCGTCGAGTCAGACCAGTCCGTTCAGGGCCTGGTAGGGAGAGTTGCCACATTAGAGGGAGCCCCAGCCGAGGTACCCTCGAGAGCCCCAGTTGAGGCACCCCCCCCCCCCACCTACACATGGTCAACGGGAATCGGTTCAGCAACCTGCTGTCCCAAGGGTTCAAGGGACAGATGTTAGGAGGCGTCAATTTTTTTTTTTTTTGGAAAACCCTGCCTAGGGTTGAATAGGAGAGTGCACCCCTTACCAGAGGTAAAGGGAGTAGCCACTCCACCATCCAGACCTAAGAGGTAGATTTTATTGATAGTTGGGAAACAATGATATTACATCAGTCGGATGCTAGGCATTCCTAGCTTGTCCAATCGAGCTGCACCTTTAATAACATAAGGCAGCTCGTGAGAAGCAAAAAAATAATTACATTTGGTGCTACATGCTAAAGATGCCAGTGAGTCAGCAACTGTGTTGGCTTCTCTGAATATGTGGGAGAACTTGTCAGTTGAGTTGGTCATGCGCCAGATATCTCTAACATAAGGGAGAATGATCCATGGGCAGGGAATTTTCCTGGTGATTGTCTGAATTAATACCTTGGAATCACATTCAATGGTAGCAGGTCGGTCAGAGATAGTATGAAGATATTGAAGACCATCATATAATGCCCTTGCTTCTACTATCAGGCTATTGGAATTGCCATAATAATGTGAGAATGCAAGAAGGACATTTCCATCAGGGTCACGGATGACGCCACCACCGCCCGAAATACCATTAGCTTTACAAGCACCATCAGTGTTCAATTTGATGAATGGCCATGGAGGGCATGACCACTTTATAAGCATTGGGTGTGTACAATCTCTAGCTGCAACATGAATATCAAATTCTACAAAGATGCTCCGATTTCTGTTTGAATTTTCCTTGAGGCCTGATAGTGCTATGACTTCCTTTGCTTGTGCAATGATTTTGTGGAGAACCGCATGTTTTGTTATATTCCTCCCTTCATATTTAGACATATTCCTGGAAATCCAAAGTTCCCACAGTCCATAACCAATAATGGCAAGGGTGAAGCAATCCAGTTTAGACTGTCGGCTAAGGGACTGAATTGTATTCAATATAAGATCCTTGGCAATTCTACCATGAATTTGCAAACCCTGGGATTGAAGGGCCGACCAAATGAACGAAGCAATGTCACTGGAAATGAATAAGTGGTTGGTAGTTTCCTCAGAGGGGATGTTAGAGTAGTGGCACTTAGAGCAAATAGAGACACCAATAGCCTTTATTCTATCATCAGTTGGGATGCAGTGGTGCATGATTTTCCATAAGTGAGTAGAGAGTTTGGTCGGCAGCTAGTTGAACCAAAGGTTATTCCATTTAGAGGTATGCTGCTGGGCATGGACAGAGAGAGCTTTCTTACAAACAGAGGAGATAGTACATTCACCTGTGGATGACAAGCTCCAAACTTCTTTATCTTTATCTTGTGAGAGAGTGGTGTTCTGGACAGCGGACATAATGTCATGAGGGAGATATCTGCTAAGAAGATTATGAAGGTCATTGCTATGCTGCATATAATATTGTTTAACTGATATATTGTAGTTTGGAATCAACTCAGCAGGAACAAATGAAGCCATAGTTTAGTTTCCGAGCCAAATGTCATTCCAGAAATTAGTGTTGATACCATCACCTAGAATAATTAATCTGTGCTTGACAATTAGCTCTTTGGCATGTAGCCAGGATTTCCGAGTAAAGCCCTTCATATTCTTAAACTGAACAGCAGAGATATGATTGCCTCGAAAGTACTTTGCTCTGAAATAATCTGCCCACCGTGAATCAGCATGGATGGCTCTCCATAGCATCTTGACCCTTAAGGCTATCTCCATCTGCCGAAGGGACATAACACCCAATCCACCCTGCAGTATAGGCTTGCAGATTGTGGTCCAGGATTTCCAGTGCCTCTTGTTTCCCATGGGGGAAGATCCCCAGAAGAAGTTTGCAAAGCTTCTTTCCAGTGCATTGTGAGTGCCCACATGAAGAGAGGAAGATGTCAGGTAATAAATGGGGATGGTCGTCAGAACATGTTTAATTAAGCACAACTTAGCACCTTGGGAAAGGATCTTGGCCGACCAACCATGAAGTCTTTTCTAGATAGTGGAGAGGATACCAGCAAAGTGCATTTTTTTCTTCCTGCCAATGATTAGAGGGAATCCCAGATATTTATGGGGGAAGGTATGCTTAGAGAAACCTGTCAAGTCATGTAATTTGTTGGCCACTGAATCTTTTGCATTTGGGTGTAAGAAATAACCACTTTTACCAATATTGATTAGTTGACCAGACGCATGTTCATAGGTTTTCAGAAGATGGAGTAAATTCCTGACAGAGTTAGTTAATGCTTTAGTGAAGATAAGGGTGTCATCTGCAAAAAGCAAATGGGAGATGGTGGGGCAGCCTCTAGGACCCATAAACCATTCCACCGCACCTTTAGTGAAAGCATCATGCAGGCATCTGCTGAGGACTTCTTCAGCAATGATAAAAAGGGCAGGGGCAATGGGATCCCCTTGTCGAATTCCTCTAGAAGATTTAAAAAACCCTGCAGAGTCACCATTGAGTAGTACCAAAAACTAGCAGTTGCTGATCATATTGTGTATAAGTGAGATAAACTACGGGCATCAATTCCTCGAGGTGCTAGACTATGAGTCCGAGGATGAAAATAGGGGATATGGACATGACCGTCGTGTTCAACAACGGAATCATGATGAGGATGAGCGGGCCCTTAGGACCGTTCGTGCCGATCCTCCCAATTTTGACGGGTCCTTAGACCCAAGGGTATATCTTGATTGGGAAGCCGGTATGGACCGATATTTTGAGTGGTTTGAGATGTCGGAACAACGGAAGGTCAAGTTTGCTAAGATGAAATTGGTAGGGCAAGGTTAAACCTTTTGGAGAAACATGGAGAACCTGCTATTTCACCGTCATGAACCCCAGGTAGAAACGTGGGAAGAGATGAGGTCCAAACTTAGGAAGAAGTACCTCCCTGCCACTTACCGCCAACGTCTCATAGATAGGTGACAGAGTCTTACCCAAGGAGATCGGTCCGTCTCCGAGTACATCACCGAGTTTGATGAATACTATTTGCGATGTGATGCCACGGAGGAGGATTCCCTTACTGTCTCTCGATTTCGGCGTGGTCTACGACCGCAGTTACGATATGAGCTTTTCCGCCGCAAGGTGGACAAGTTAGAGGATGCGTACCAAGTTGCTCTCAAGATGGAGCAATTCGAGGGAGAGTTCGAGTCTATACAATGGTTGGGCCCCGTTCCTCTCCGTAGTGCCGAGTCACGTAGCTCCTTAGGCCCATACCCGAGGGGTCCCATGACGCGACCTCACGAGCCCGCCCGTCAGGAGCACTTCGCTCCTAGACCTCATCCTTCCCCACCATGGGATCTACCTCCATCCCAACCACCGGCACCCGTTGCTCACCCCCCGGCACCCATTTCCCGTCCTCTGGCACCGGCACCCCCATCCCTATTGCCCACGGCACCTATAGCTCCACCCATGTTGCCTACACCCCCTGCCCGTCGGGAGGATAAGGGTAAGGGCCCTCTTCTCGGAGAGAGTGGTAGGTCTCAACTACAGTATTTCCACTGTCATGGGTTTGGCCACGTCGCCAACCAATGCCCCTCTCGTGCCACTCTAGCCCTAGGGGTAGGAGAAGCCTCACCTTCTGGGCTTGTGACTGTCAGCTACGAGGCCGACCCGGAACTAGCTGATGAGTACGAAAGTCTAGGGGAGCCTACCGACACTCAGGATGCGGCACTTGGATGATGGCCACCTGGTGGGTGATGTCACCACCTTAAGTCTAGGGTAATGCATAAGTCGGTTTGTTTCTTCTTTATGTGGTTTGTTTTGAGTGGCTTATTTGTGTGGTTTGCATATGTGTGTTAGTACATGGTGAGTCTGCATGTGTCTTGTGCAACCTCGTTGTCGGTCTCTTATGAGTGAGAGGTGAGTGGACTCGCTCGAGGAGTATGGGATCAGCTTGACATCCATGTCCCGGATCGAGTCACCTATAGGGACCCAGGGGTGATTCCTAGTGAGTCTTCGAGCCGCCTCCTCCCCTTGAGAGTGACCCCACCCCGGAGTGTTCCACCACTAGCCTCTTCCCATAGCAGCATGCGCATATCAAGTGTATACAGAATGAGCAGGTGACGATCATTTGGAGTGGAGTGTACCCGCGCTACTTGGTACGGTGACGGATCCGTAGGAGCTACTCGAGCAGTCACCCCCATTACTCGACGGGGTCGATTTCTTCCCACCCGGGGAGAATTGATGGGGACATCAAAGTAAGACCGCTCATATTTTATTTGCATTTATGTCCTTTTATATTTGTATGTATACCCTTGTGTTATATGGGTACACAATTGTGAGTCCTACTGGGATTTTGTGTAAAATGTCAGTAGGACCAGCAAGGGGGGCCCTCACTCCTTCCTCATTGGTCCATGTGGCACCATTTGGGTCCATGTGGAGCTGGTCAAAGTCCTAGGTGGCATCTAGAAGGTCAATTGACACATGGGGAGATAAGTGGTTTAAAATTTCAAAGGAGGCCACCTACCTTACCTACCATGTCCCCTTGGTCAAGTTCCCCCCCCCCCCATTTTTATTTTTGAAAAAAAAAATGCTATTAGAACTAATTAGTTCTATACCTTGTATACCTCTCCCAACCCTAGATCTGAGGGCATTAGTGGTCATTTTCCATTTATTATATAAGGCATGTAATTTCCATTTGTATGAATTAATGAGAAGAAGAAAATTTTGTTGAATTGCTTGAAGCAACCTGCAACCAGCACGTGGGTCCCACGGTCGTGAGTACGCGTGCCGCCGAAGCTCCACAAGAAGCTGCCCGTCAACCCGAACCCGCTACTCCCGGGTCCCATTGTGTCACCCTTTACCTCCCTGCGTGGAGTGGGCATTCATATTCATTGCTGTAATATTTGTGTAATAATTGTTCCGGGAGTATCAGTTCGGCCGGGGTCGTCCTCCCCACACCGAGAGCGTGGAGGTATCGTGTTCGCTCCTTACTCGGCACTTTGCTTAGTTCGTATATGCTTTATATGCCGCTGCTAGAGAGCATGATAGGGTAACTTAGCTCGCTATTTATTGTTATTCACTGCTACAAGCGAGAGAGAGATACCGTCCCGTGACCCGATCCGGGCACGAAAAGAGAGCCGACCACCCTAGCTCACTGCCGATTTTTCAACCGTGCACGTCCGACGCTTCCCTCGCTAAGGGACGATCGCAAGTTTGCATAGAGTCCAAGGATCGCATTGCAATTGGAGTCGAGTCCGTGGTCTGTCCCGCATCACCAGGGATCTGAGAAGGACATCGGCGGCGCTACCGGCAGAGTTGGAGGATCCGTCGATGAAAAGATCCCATGTGGGCCCGGGTGTCTGCGGATGGGCTTCCTTGGTCGGGACAGTGCTCTCTGCTATGAAATCCATGAGTACCTATACTTTGATGGCCGAGTGGGGGCGATAGGAGATATCGTAAGCCCCGAGCATTATATCCCACTTGACGAGGTGACCCGTAGCTTCAGGATGAGCAGGGATCCTCTTCAGGGGTTCGTTGGTCAATACGATGATGGAGTGGCTTTGGAAATAGGGCCGGAGGTGTTTGGCCGAGGTTACCAACGCTTGCACGAGTTTCTCGGTTGTGGGGTACCATCTTTCGGCCTCACTGAGCACCTTGCTGGTGTAATATACTGGTCTCTGTACTCCTGCGTCGTCTTGAACTAGGACGGAGCTTACTGTGGAAGGAGTCGACGAGAGGTAGAGGTGCAATGCTTCACCTGGGACCGATTTTGACAACACCAGGGGCGAGGCCAGAAACTCATTTAGCTCTGCAAAAGCCTTCTGACATTCCTCGTCCCAGGCGAATGTGGTGGATGCCAATTTAGGCCCTCTCAACAATTTGAAGAAAGGCAGGCATTGTTCGGCCGCTCGGGACAAGAAACGGTTGAGCGCGGCAATTCATCCAGTCAAGCGCTGGACATCCTTGACGCAAACAGGTGGCCGCATGTTCAGGATGGCCTGAACCTTATCAGGGTTGGCCTCGATCCCGCATTGAGTTACTAAGAAACCCAGGAATTTTCCGGATCAAACTCGAAAGGCGCATGTAGATGGGTTGAGCTTCATGTTATACCTTAGGGAGGTGCTGAAGGTTTCAGCTTGGTCGACGAAGTGGTCCTCGGCCTTGGGTGTTTTGATGAGCATGTCGTCGATATAGGCCTCGACATTTTGACTGATCTGTCCTTCAAAAATGTGGTTGATCAGCCTCTGGTACGTTGCTCCGGCGTTCTTCAGCCTGAATGGCATTCGGGTGTAGCAGTATACACCGAAGTCGGTGATGAAGGCTGTCTTCTCGATGTCTTCAGGATCCATTTGGATCTGATGGTAGCCAGAGTAGGTGTCCTCAAAACTGAGCAATTCGTTTCTGGAGGTCGAGTCGACTAGCTGGTCGATGCTCGACAATGGGTAACAGTCTTTCGGAGTGGCTTTATTGAGGTTGGTGAATTCCACGCACATTCGTCATTTGCCCAAAGCTTTTGGTACTAAGACATCATTAGCGAGCCATGTCGGGTAAAGGACCGGGCGAAATAGGCCGGTTTTCTTCCCCTTAATGATCTGCTCTTTGATGATCGTCTGCTTCTCCGGGGCGTGCTTTCTTCTGCGTTGCTGGACAGGTTTCACCGACGGGTCAAGATTGAGCTTGTGCACCACCATCTCCCCAGGGATCCCGAGAAGATGCTCATCAGACCATGCAAAGACTTAGATATACTTTGAAAGAAAATCTTTATATTTCTCTCATACATAAGGTGGTAAATCAGCTCCAATCTTAACTCCTAGGGCCGGGTCGTCTTTGAGGAAGACCGTCAGCAATTCGCCACCGGGCTCGGATGTTGTTGGTTCATCCTCGGCTTCCTCGACCCTTTTCTTTTTTCCCTCTGGCCTTATGGCTTCAACCGAGATTATGTAGCACCTTCTAGCTATTGCCTGGTTACCTCGGACTTCCTCGATACCATATTTGGTGGGAAACTTCATTTTTTGGTGATAGGTGGAGGGCACTACCTTTGTTCGGCTGAGGATACATCAGTCGAAGATGGCATTATAGGCCGACATCCCCTTAATCACTATGAAGTCCACCATAACAGTGACAGTTTTAGGAGGGGTACCGATAGTGACCGGCAGGCTTAGGGCTCTCTCGGGATAGGTCGCCTGGCCATTGAACCCGCAGAGGGGGGTTCGAATTGGGCAAAGCTTGGATGGGTTTTCACCCATCTTAAGGAAGCATTCGTACTAGAGTACATCAGGGGCGCTACCATTGTCAACCAATATCCTATCTACGTTACAATGGTTTATAGTAGCCGATACTACAAGAGTGTCGCCGTGCGGGGTAGATAACCCTTCCAGGTCTTGGTTAGAGAACACCAGGGCCTGCTGCTCGTTCTCCAGCAGGGCTTTGGGAGGCTTGGGGGCCCTACTCACCTGTTCAGCGTGACGCTTCCTTCCTCGGATACTCTCTCCCCTTGATGTCGTGCCGCCATAAATAACATTGATATGGACCCTGCGGGGGCGGTTGTCAATTTCTTCTGGGACGCCACGATCCTCCTTCTGGCGCTCGGACCTGTATTGAGATAAGGGCCCCTGGCGGATGAGATGCTCGATCTCGTCCTTGGGCTGGTAACAATCTCCAATGTAGTGTCCGTGGTCGTTGTGAAACTGACAATGCTTGTGGCGGTTGCGGCGCTTGGCCTTCATAGGCTCGGGTTGGCGGAGGATGCCCGAGCCCTTGATATCTTTGTGTATCTCATAGACGGGGGCAGATAGAGGAGTGTACCGCTCGTATTTCCGAGGGGGCTCCCTGTGGTCTCTGTCTTGATTCCGCCTTTTCCCCTGGCCCAAGTCTTACTCGGATGGTCGCTTCTTGTCCCCTTCTCGTCCCGAGCCTGTTGCACCGCAGGCAAGCGCTGAGGACTACCTCGCACTCCGCCTGACGCAGGGCCAGGGTCACCAGATCAGCGAGAGAGGTGCGGGGATGGAGGACTAGTTCTCGCCGGAGATTCTCATCGCGGGTGCCTCCGGTCAATGCGGTGATGGCTGAGGCGACATCCAGGCGAGGGATACGCAGGGCTTTCGATTTGAATCAGTTGATATAAGCGCGAAGCTTCTCCCCCTGTGCTTGCTTTAGCGCCAACAGCCCTACTACTGACCTCGGAGGGCCGCTACCGGCGAAGCTTTCCTTGAATACTCGCCCGAACTGCCTGAAGTCATGAATACTGATGGGGGCGAGTGCTTGGAACCAGGCTTGAGCACCCTTGGTTACAAACGCTTGGCACTTGATAGCGTCGGAAGCCCCATTCAGGGTCATCATGGCATCGAAGCTATCGTAGTGATCGGTCGGGTCTCCCTAGCCATCATATGACTTGAAGGTTGGCAGTGAGAGTCTAGGGGAGATCTCGGCCTTCAAGATTTGGTCAGAGAACGGGGATTGCTCCTCGTCCTCCTTGGTAGAAGTCTTATGTAGAGCGCGGAGGGCTCTTGTTCCGCGAAACGTCGTTCGAAGTCTCGCAGTCGGAGAGATAGCTCCGGTCACTGCTGGACTAAGGGGCTGTGAGTGTGTCCTTGCGGGCTGCCTCGTCGCCCTTCGAGGGCATCGATCTCCGATAGCTGTTGGCGCATCCCGGGCCTTTCTCTCCTCGGGGTAGAGGAGGCTTCTTGCTCTGGAGTGGGGGCGTGCGAAGGTCCTCCCGACCTGTTGTGTATAAGCCATCATCGAAGTGGCCTCTGGCTGCTTACTGGGAAGCTTCTCCACGGGGGGGGCTTTCCCGGGGAAGTCGTGACTTCTCCTCCCTAGCCGCACGGGTCCTCATTAATTCTATGAGGATATCCAGTTTTGCGTTGAGGGTTTAGAGACCGTCAGAACTCCCGTTGGGGGGTTGCTCCCCTGTGGCCAGTGGAGGCAGCTCGTCGGCTTGGTTGTTGTCATCAGAGGGGAGGTTTTCCATGGGATGGGGAGTCATAGATTCTCCATCTTCCGCCACCACGGTCTTTCCCATGCCATCGATGATCCTCCTGCCAAAATTTCTTCATACCATGATGGCTCTTCGCTCGTTTCCCACAGACGGTGCTAGATGAAGAGGCGTAATCTCACGCTAATCCTAAGTCATGGGATCCTAGGGGGAATCCTTGATCACGACCGCCATGGGTATATAATCTGCAAGATGAAAAATAGATCAGGGGTGCCCAGGGATGAAACCCTGGGGAAAACCCTCCGATGCCTAAGTCAGTGAATACAACAGAGCACAGGTGCGAAGAGAGGTGGTAGGAGAAGATGAGGGTGAGAGATTGATCTCCACCAAGAAATCTGGTGGTTATCACTCAGGATAGTTGCTTACCTCTTCGGAGAGCCCCCCTGGGGTTTATATAGTGGTCCGTTTAATGTAGGAGCCCTGGGAGTCGAGGGGATTCGGAGGGGGTTACGTCCTTATCGTGGGCTCTTTATGGCGCTAGCACTCTTGCTCTCCCACATCCCTTGGGGTTCCCTGCTCCTAAAGGACGCGTAACGGCTGCTTGGATGAGCTTCCTCTCTTGAGCGATGGGGGCGTAGCTCGGATAGGTCGCCCTGGGTCCCCGCAGGGGCCTTCCCGACCGATCTGTCGCTCAGACTTTCAGAGCCGGGGTCACCTAGGAAGTGCTGGTCCGAGTGAGATTTGGGCTTAAGGTAAGTGGGCCCAAAATGGGGCTGTTACTTTAGGGAGCTGGGCCTAGTATGGTCAAATTGGACCTGGTTGGGCCCTGCTCTTGGGCGGTAGATTTTTCCCCTATCCACATGGTATGCCCAAAATTGCCACAGTAGTGACAACTAACAAAAGACTTTGCATTCTTCTTAACATGATAAGCATGGAATTTCTGTGGGTTGACAAAAATGTAATTATTTTTAACATGAAAGCTCTTTCTTCTATTTACTTGCCAGCACTGTGACACACGGTGTCCTGGCTTTCCACATGAATGACAGTGATCAGAAGAATTTCTTTGTATGTCAAACACAGTTTCATTTTTGTATACATGGAAGCTATTCTTTTTCATGACGTAACATTCATGCATCATGTGTCCATGCTTTCCACAATTTAAACAAGAAACACCTTTTCTTTTGGAAACAACTTTATTTTTGCATGCTTTCAAATCATCCTTTTTCAATATGAAACAATCATGCATAATATGACCACGTTTACCGCAATAAAAATAGGAGGCATTTTTGTTGAAAACATGGTGCTTATCATTATGCTTTCTAGCATCAACATTTGTACAAGCAGAATTGTTTTTCAATTTTGAGTTTTGATTCATTTTCTGCTTAACATCATATTTCTAGGTTTTCTTGATAGCATGCTGAATCGATTGAGTGTTTGAGGTACTAGCTACATCCGAACTCGAGACAAAAGATGTATACAATTTATTTTCAAAATTCTTTGTGTTCACCGGATTATAGCGCAACCCCTCTCTTTGAAAATTAACCGTTGTTCCCAAAATTTTATTTAGGTTCTCTTTCCCTATGACAAATTTGGACAATGAAATGTTCAGATCAACAATTTCAGATTCAAGAGATGAAACATGGAATTCATAGCTAGCTATCTCATCCTCACAGGAAATGATTCTTTCATGCAACATGACATTCATAGTTCTATGATTTTCTATTTCCTGTCTTAACTTAAGCAATTGTTCTGATTCATCAACATTCACAGATGTCCCTTTTTAAAAATTTTCAAGACTTTTCAATCTACCTTCAAGTAAAGAAATCTGAAACAATATATCACTATTTTCCTTTTGGGGTTTTTCAAATGAATTTTTGTTCATGGAAGTGTATTCAAATTCTTTCTTTTGAAAACTCACTTTTTCATCAAGCATTTTATTCAAGGTTTCATTACAGTTGACAGACTTAAGTAAGTCATTCTTCAGATTTTTTAACTCATCTTCCAATTCAACAGTTTTATCATTCATACACTTAAAACTTTCTATTTCCTGTCTTAGCTCCTACAGCTTTTTAGATTCAGTGACAGCTGGTTATATTGAAATGTTTCAATTTTTTATTCTCTTTTCTCGCACATGAAATGGTTTCTTCATACTTTTTGATATCAATCAACAGGGATTCATTTTTACTTCTTAAGCATGCAATGGTTTCTTTGTGACAATTTACATCATGCTTTAAAAGTTCACTCAAATTATCAAGCTCAGAACATTTATCACAAGAACCATTTTCAAGGAAGGTGTTTTCAGATTCATTTTTCAGCTTTCTGTTTTCATATTTAACCTTTTTATATTTATCAACCAACTCTTCATAAGCATTCATCAATTCTTCATAACTAATTTCATCTTCATCATCAGAATCAGACTTTACCTTTGAGCTTTCTTCACTTGATTTATCGTGCTTGTCGGCCATCAAGCACTTGTTGTCTCTCTTTCCATCAGAGTCCTCGATCAAGCAATTCAATATTTTCTTTGGCCGTCCTGCATGAGGAAACATGTGGAAATTTGTCGAGATCAATTGAGGCTTTAAAAATATTTAAGAGCATAGAATTATCATTGTGTTTCTTCTTATGCTCATATGTCACGCCCCAAACCGATAGCAGCGGGAAGTGATGCTTGGAACGTGACAGCGAAATAGTCATGATAATTAGAGCAGAAAATAAATAAACATAATAAATAATATTCGAACACATGGAGGCCATTAATTTGAGAAAAATATAGTTTTATTAATATTTAAAAATTAAATTATAATTTAACTAAATTTTACAATAATAGACTCAATAAAAGAAATAAAGAAGAGAAAATAGCAAGACTCACTATACTAACTAGACTCAATAAATTAAAAAGACTCGAGTCTCAAGGCTCTAGGTTCACTCGATCACGCTGACCCGATCCCACTTGCAAACGTTCCATCTACCGCGTTACCTGAAAAGGATGGAAATAAGGGGGGGTGAGCAAAAAGCTCAGTAGGAATTACACTCTATCATCAGGTAACATTTAAGTAATTAACCATTTTATGAATGCATGAATAATGCGAGAAACTCAAATAGGCAAACTAAGTAACCAACAAGATCAGAAGATAATCGATAGATAAATGGAAAGGGACATTTCAAGTCGAGATATCAAGCACCATTAACAATAACTTTCCAATGAATGGCCATTTCAAATCAAGTCAAGTCGAGTCATGTCACGTAAGTAAGTACTTCACACTTTCAAGTATGAATAGCAAGTTTCACGAGAATGTGGAATGTCGTAGACTCACACGCTAGATAGTACTCGGTGACAATGCCACACCTAGTCATTTCACCTCCCCGGGGTACAAGTACATTTCAGGTGCTCCTCCCAGGACCAGACTGGGCCCTTAATATGATTGCCATGGCATTGATTTGTTTGGATCATAGATCCCATGAAATCCAGACATCCACGAATAAAAATGGCCAAGAGTTCCAAGATCAAGCTCATGTAATCAAGGTAAAATGTGTAAGAATATTGATTTTGTAGAGATTCCAACAATAAGCACATTAATCGAGAGGAATAGTTATTTAAAGAAATGACTCTCGAATGGATAAATGTCAACAATAGACCTAACAATAGGTCAAAACGTGAGGTACAATAGCCTAGTTAGGCTAGAGTAGCTTACACATATCAAAACCGTGAAAACATCAATTTTCGGAAAGCTGGAATGTGAAACGGTCAGCAAAGGACCACTAAAATAGGGAAACGATCTAATCAAGACCGCATCCACAAGAAAAATAGTCTTATCAGGACCGCATGTAGAAGAAAAATGGTCTAATCAGGACCGCATGCAGTTGACAACGGTCAACATCGGACCATTCGGGTGGGATGACGCGCCAGAAAACACTAGTGACCAAGCCCAGGGAAAAATGGTCCTGGACTGACCACTAGACTAACCTAGCGGTCCAGAGAAGGCTGCTAAGGTCAGAAAATGGTCTGAACATGGCCGCACCCCTTACAGAACGGGGGCTGATCCAAAATCACAATTTCGGTCAATTAGGAGGGTTCAGGATTTAAGGTACAACCCGCTCGGCGTCCTAGTGGGAATCCCAGGCTCGCGGGGGCTTACGGAGGACTCGGAACATGAACACCTAGTCCGGCAGAAGGAATGTCCAACGGAGAGGTGTTTCGATGCCCAAGAATTTAATAGCTCATAATCAACGAAAAATGAGATATTCGGTCCAGTCGCCACCACCGGAGTGGCACAACCTTACAACAGACCTAATAAGACAGCAAGGTGATAATGGAATAACAAGAAGGAAGGGAGAAACTAATATTAATTGCTCTACTCATTTTCAATCATAAGATATCAAGAATGATGATCATGGAGGAATAATCATGAAGAAGATTAAACTTAGATCGTTAATTCCATTTTCCTAGTTAACATTGTGATATTTAACTTAAAAGTCCTACCAGCAAGTTATGTAACATGGATTAACAATGCATAATATGCCGTAATCAAATGAACTAATTACCAAACAATACAGGGTAGAAACGGTCATAGAGCAGACCGCCAGAAGCCTAAAACGGTCAAGGGTAAGGCCGCTTAGCCTGGTTAGCAGTCAAACTTACGGCCGCTAGATCAACAGTGCAAAATAGAATCCTTGCGGTCTATCGGGCGACTGCTAGACACATAAGCAGTCTATTGGGAGACCGTTAAGCCCAACGTAGCCCTAATAAAAAGCAAACGGTCTGCCGCGGGGCTGCTAGACTAGGAAAATGGTCTATCGTGCGACCGCTAGGTGCCTGGCGGTCCCTGGAACGACCGTTTCTTTCAACCCGAACCCAAAACATAAGAAAACAATACACCGGTCCAATGAAAGCAAGATTAAAACATGAATATAGCATGAAAATTATGCTATTTACTATCAAAATGTAGGTAACTTAAAAACACACATTATGGCATGATCAATTTAAAGATTTTGCTAAGATTACTTGCTATAACCTAAACAAAAGCGAACGTGAGCAAAACCCTAATTTCATGCTCTATATAAACTAGGAATACGCCCAAATTAGACAGCCAAAATTGGGCAAATTGTACTCAAAAGAAAGCTAAGAACGAGATCTATCTATTCATATCATTTAATTAGATTGGGCCTGAGAGAAACCTACCTTAATCGAGGAAGAGAAGGGAAGACACGCTCGTCGGAACCCTAATACATGCCGCCACCAAATGCCCAAATTCACCTAGGTTCGACCACGATAGCCTGCGCCACCAGTTGGAACGTCAAATAGGGTTTCAAGGTCGACAAAGCCCTCTATTTAAAGTGTTCAAGGAGGCTTCTAGAGATCGAATTGGACTTAAGAGTCCAAGGAAGGAAAAGCGCCGAAAATCTCGCAACCTGAGCAAATCCACGCCGCCGCCGCCGCCGTTGGAAGGCTCTAGAGTCTAGGGTTTCGAAGGCAAAACGGGCCTCTAGGGTAGATCTATCTATTAGGCCTGGTTTGGGCTCGATTGATTAAGAATTGGGCTCCAATTTGGTCGTTTAAGATTAATCTATTAAAACAACGAATTTAGCCATTAATTCCTTAATCTAGCCCTATAAAATTTTTATTAGGGGTCGGCCTAGTTGACAATATTATTAAACACTTTGTTCTCTACAAGAATATAATTTTTTCATATTTTTAGAAATTAGTCAAAACTTTGGCCTACGGATGAAATTCAATTAATTTAATCTATATACATATTAAATTCAGATTATCATGAAAATTTTAATTACATCTTGAAATATGAAATTTATTTTATGGTAATTGTAGAAAAATAATTATTCCTTCTTATTTATATAATTTGGCCACTTGTAAAATAAATAATATTCTTTAACTAAGAAAATTATTGAAGTCATTAAATAGCAAGTTAATATAACTTTAATCCGTTTTAATATATCTTGCGTTGAATTAGTAATTCGATTAGTCATTCTATTTTTACAAAAATTAGATTCCCTTTTCTTTTCGCACATTTTTCATTTATCACATTTTATTTCAATACATATTTTAAAAAATTATATTTTATTATTTAACCGGGGTGTTTAATCCTCCCCCAGTTCAAGGAATTTGGTCCCCAAATTCGTCGATCGCCATTAGTTATTCAAATAGTTAAACTAAGATGATCTTATCTATTCAAAATAACATGATAATCATACAACTAATGGAATGCAAAAGAATTTAACTATAGTTAAGGATGAGGGAGAACGATACCTTATATAATTCCTCATTTGATAGAAATCTGTTCCAATTCTCCTTGTGTTTTTGCTTGTGGAAGTAGCTTACGGCAATTAGCCATTATATGATCTTTATTTCCGCAACGAAGACACGCTCCGCTCCTTCGCCAGCACTCCTTGATTAGATGACCAAATTTGTGACAGTGAAAACATATCATTTGCAAAAGGTTATGAATTTCTTTACGACGGACTCGCCACCTTTTAACGGGACTAGATTTTAACTTACTCGTGGACCCTCTCACTTTCATGTCAAGAGGAGCTTAGATACCTGCAAAATAATTATAAGGTTAAAAATTTTATTACCCTTGCACGTCGTGCTACGTAATCTTATACATATTTTATTACTTAACCCGAAGCACTACCCAATCTCACCAGGTGACAAAAGGGATGACACAAATTATACGACTTATTACTTAGGGTAACCTATACTTATGGATAAGAACCTAAGACTCAAACAACTGAGGCTCTGATATCACTTCTTTCACCCCCCGAACCGATAGTAGTGGGAAACGATGCTCGGAACGTGGCAGCGAAATAGTCATGATAATTAGAGCAGAAAATAAATAAACACAATAAATAATATTCGAACACATGGAGGCCATTAATTTAAGAAATATATAGTTTTATTGATATTTGAAAATTGAATTACAATTTGACTAAATTTTATAATAACAGACTCAATAAAAGAAATAAAGAAGAGAAAATAGCAAGAGTCACTATACTAACTAGACTCAAGCAATTAAAAAGACTCGGGTCTCAAGGCTCCAGGTTCACTCGATCACGCTGACCCGATCCCAATTGCAAACGTTCCATCTACCGCATTACCTGAAAATGATGGAAATAAGGGGGGTGAGCAAAAAGCTCAGTAGGAATTACACTCTATCATCATGCAACATTTAAGTAATTAACCATTTTATGAATGCATGAATAATGCGAGAAACTCAAATAGGCAAACTAAGTAACCAACAAGATCAGAAGATAATCGATAGATAAATGGAAAGGGACATTTCAAGTCGAGATATCAAGCAACATTAATAAGAACTTTCCAATGAATGGCCATTTCAAGTCAAGTCAAGTCGAGTCATGTCACGCAAGCAAGTACTTCACGCTTTCAACCATGAATAGCAAGTTTCACGAGAATGTGGAATGCCATAGACTCACACGCTAGATAGTACTCGGTGACAATGTCACACCTAGTCATTTCACCTCCCAAGGGTACAAGTACATTTCGGGTGCTCCTCGCAGGACCAGACTGGGCCCTTAATATGATTGCCTTGGCATTGATTTGTTTGGATCATAGATCCCACGAAATCCAGACATCCACGAATGAAAATGGCCAAGAGCTCCAAGATCAAGCTCATGTAATCAAGGTAAAATGTCACGCCATGAGCCTTTATTACAGCGGAAGACTCGCTCGAGGAACACGAACAGCCGGCATGGTAAGCCTCTTGTAAGCAAGAATTATCAGAGCGCAAAATAATCACACATAAGAATAATGCAATTGCACAACAGTTAACTCAAACTCCAACTTTTATTTCATTAAGAATCAAATATCAAATACAATCACTAATCTTCATCATTCTAGACTCAAGAATAAGAAAAATTACACAGACTCAATCTAAATGATATAGACTTCCTAAGTCTTCACTCATTCTTCATTCACTCTCGGACTAGCTATTTGAATACTCCGAATCCGAACCCGACTCACTTCCATTTCCTGAAAAAGATTGAAAATAGGTAATGAGCACACTTGCCTAGTAGGTATCTTCGCATCAACATGATTAGTAATATTTAAGTAATTAGCATTTTAGCTCTAAAGAATTTAGGTAAAATCATGCGAATGCGATCAATCATGCGATTAAACCAAGTAACAAGATGATCATGTAAGATAGAATGAACAAGTATGAACTAGCAAGAATGTAACAAGAATGTACAAAATGTAGCTTGGCCTTTCAAGAATAAGAATGTAACGAGAATGCACTTTCACTTTTCACTTTCATAACCATAAAGGTTACGCGCTAGAACGTCAATCATGTAGCAATTCACTAGATTTTCACGAGTGCTCATGGATTTCACTTATTTATAAAGAAAGTACTCCCAGCGCAATACTATGCCAGTAGCATCATACCCCATGGTTTATAATAGTATGTTTCCGACAATCAGCTGAGGGGACTAGCATAGAGCCCTTGGACACAATCAACGCCCGAACTGCATCTTCACGTATAAATCAAGCTACTTCCATGAATGTAACAATAAAGTATGGCCAAGAATGTAATAAGTTCAACAAGTTCATGGTAACAATAATTCAATTGAATGAATGCTTCAATTTTAAAATATGAGAGATCAAGAATGAATTAAGACAATGTTATTGTAATGCCCCAGATTTTTTTTTCGGATTATTTTAGTGGGTCTCGGAGTGTATTTTGTGCTTTACACGTGTTTTTCCCTGATGTGCCTTCGGAACTCTATGCAGGGCGAACCGTGGCGTTCTTCGACTCCGGGACAGTACCACTGCATTGTGTTCCTTCCGAGGATCGCGGAAGTAATTTTTCGTAATTTTCTAAATTTCTATAATTTTTGGGTTTTTCTATATATTAACCCTTTTCTCTCTCCCCCTCTCATTCTCTCTTTCTCACTCTCTCTCATCTCTTTCTCTCCACCTCTCCCCGGGCGGCTGACGGTGGCGGAGGAGGGCGAGGCGGCGATGGCGGGAGGTGAGGAACGGGGAATGGGTCGAGGATCGAGGGCCGATGGCGCGTGGAAGCTCGGCCACGGGTTTGTGGAGCAGAGAGGGTTTCACGGCATTTTCTTCGTGGATCGGCGAGCTCGGGGCGTGAAATCTTCGGTGGAGGTAGGGAGATGGACCCCCAGCTCATGCACTTTCTTTTCCGCGAGTTTCGTAGGCTGTGGTGAGCCGAGCGGGCTAATCGGGACGATTTGGGGAAAACTCCATATTTTGGGGTTGTGAGCCAATCTCTCGTTTTACGGGGTTTTTGGCCGATCCAGGGGTTTAGAAGCATGCCTAGGGGATTGGGGATGGATTCCCCTTTGTTTCCCCATCACCCGGGGGTGATCGGGGCTTGGATCGGATTTTTGGGTTATTTCCTGCTGTTTCGCTCTCGGACGGGTGTGACGGTCCTTCCAGTGACCGTCACAGCCTGTGACGCCCCAGGGTAGGCGTGTCACATGGCCCGTTAGCCTTTTGGTGGTCTGTGGGTGTGACGGTCCCACGATAGACCGCCACGGCGCTGTGACGCGCCTGGGTTGGACCGTCAGGGATGATCTGACCGATTGGCTTTCGGTCGTTGGTTTTGACCGTTCGGGGTCAAGGCCTGTGACCCACCAAGGCTGGCGCGTCACAGCCTTGTAACGCCCCAGTGTGGGTACGTCAGAGCAGACGCGTTCCCACCTCGTAACGCACCAGGAGTGGTCCATTACAGCTTGTGATGCACCGAGCGGGACGCGTCACAGTTGGTTCCATCTTGTCTTGTGACGCATCAGGGCTGGCGCGTCACAGACTGTGACGCACCAGGGTTGACGCGTCAGAGACTGTGATGCACTAGGGTAGGCGCGTCACACCCAACTTTGCACCGAGCGTCTGACGGCCCTTTGTTGGTGCGTCAGAGTGGTTGTGACGGTCGAGGCTTGGACCGTTACAGCCTGTGACGGCCCAAGCTTAGACCGTCAGGCTCTGTGTGGTGCCGAGATGAGTTTTTGTGTTCTCCGTGATCGATTCGCGTTGTGTCGGTCCCTAGTCGACCCGGTTGGGACCCAGTGCTTGACCTGCGATCTCGTGAGTGTCCCAGACACCCGTGGGATTTTGTGTCCATGTTTTGAGGGTGTCGGGAGGACCGTGCTACCTCGTATAGCGTGCCCATGGGTTTAAGAGTCCGGGTGACTCCTCGTGTCCCGGGCTTTTGTGTTACGCTTGATCGAGTCACCGTGTATCGGTGTGTGTGCGGTGGGGGCTCCCCCGCATGCCGTGAGTTTTCCTGGAAGATGATTCTCGAGTGGGCCATGTGTTTGGCCTTGGACTATGAGTCCAGTTATCAGCGTGGCAGCTTGTGCATTGCCCTGGGAATCATGCTTCTGTGCTTTTCGCGTGGGCCATGCTGGTGGCCTTGGACTGCGAGTCCAGTTGCCAGCCTAGGGCTGGAGGGTTCCCGCCTTCCCCTGAGAGTGGGATTTGGTTTGGCGGCCTGTGAGCTACCTTGGGAACCATGTTTTCACGTTTCTGCGTGGTCGAGCGTGCGGCCCGTGGACTGTGAGTCCCGTTTCTTCTCTGACTGTGGTCACCGTGTGACGGTGCTGGTACGTGGGACGTTCCCCGTACTTCGTCGGGTTCGGATGTTGTTTTCCGTTGTCTTGAGAGTCTACTCTCTCAGTGACCCTCCACTAGTCGTAGCCTGCTTACACGCGTGTGGTCCCACTAGGGAGTGGTGGAGAGGCTACCCTTAGAGACGGTTTCTGGACCGGTTTCCGTCGGGCCCCGCGTCTAGCAGGCAGAGTCTGGCTGAGGGGAAAACCGGTCAGAGGGCCAGACCAGGGACAAACGGTCTGTGTGTGCACACGTGGTTGGGGGTGGTTGGACCCACGTCAATGGGCGTGACCCCAGCTAGTCACTTGTTTGTGGTTACTTGTACGGTGTCTCAGTTCCTGCTGGGCCGGAGGGAGACACCTGAGGTGCGGACTAAGACGTTAGTGGACGCATTCGGCCTTGCTTCTAGTGGGAGGTACTCTTGTCGAGTCGGGAGTGACGGACTGTCAGTTTCCGTGACTTTGACCTTCGGGTTTTCGGTCGTGTTGACCATTGAGTTTCGGTTGTTTCGCCGTGGCGCGTGTGTCGGTTTTTGCGCCGTGAGACTAGTGCTAGTGGCCTTACCGATGTTGCGTCTTGTTGTGCGGTACCCGTGACCAGGTGGTCAGGGTTGCACCTTGGACAGCGTGTCCAGGTTGGCCGTGTCCTGGGAGGCAGGCCTCTACGGTGTGGTTGCCGTGGGTTTTTACTTCGGTAAGCGGTACTAGTGTAGTTCGGTAGCCCCCGACCGTGAGTCCGGGGTGTGTTTCTGGTATAGTAGGAGTAGTTGTAGTGCCGAGTTTTGACCGGCCACCGATTCGCTGTTCCAGCTGTAGTTGTAGCTCTCCTTTCCGCTATCGCCGTTGTTTCTGGTTGGGGTTCCGCGGGATCCCTGCTGAGTCTCTGTTTTGGAGACTCATTCCCTACTTTTCAGGCGAGGTGGTTCTTCTTCCTCGAGGTTCGAGGACGCGGTACGGAGGCTCTCAGTTGCCAGCTCGCCGGGCCGAGTGTTCACTCGGCATGTGGTACATTTTTACTACTTTAGACTGTACTTTCTCTTGGACTGGACTCTGTTGTAGCTGTAGTTGTTTATTTATTTCTGTTAATTGTTGAATTGTCCTGCTTTATTTCCTATTTCTTTGTGCCTCCACACTCCTTTTTGCCCTTCCGAGCCCTCCCGGCTCGTGGGCAGCGGTTCGAGTCTCGGGTTATCGGGTCTTTCCCGGTAATCGAATTCTCGGGTCGTTACAGCTGGTATCAAAGAAGTGGTTGTGGACGTACATGGGAATTCGAGATATTACAGTGATCAGAGTCTATAAAGTCCAGTACAGTCGGTAGCTGGCATAGGGTTTTGTGTTCACTTTCCGTCTAATTTCTCGCTTGAGAGCTTGAGTGCGCTGTGCGACGCTGTGAAGGTGGTTGCTGTTCGCGGCTTTCGTGCCAGCATGGGGTCTAAGGATCGAGGTTGAGAACTTTCTCCCTCATCGGTGGTGGCCCTGGTCGTGCTACGTTGGGCAGAGGTTGCTGGCAGGCGTGAGCTCGCGGTGCTGCGTTTGAGGAATCTGCAGCATGGTCAGGTGGGTGGAGAGGTTTGTTTGTGGTTAAGTGGCCGTAAGTGTGCTCTGAGGAAGCTGCTATCAGTTTTGGCCACTCCAGCTTGAGGTTTGTCCAGCTCCTGAGGTGTTCTGATCGAGAAGCGTGCTTAGGTGAGCGGAATATCTTCTCGGTGAGCTGTTGTTTCATCAAGCCTGATGTTCTTGTCGTGCTCTGTGGCGTCAGAAATGACGTGTCGGTCCCTATTGTTCTACGGATTTCGAGGTAGGATTTGGCAGAGATGTCCCGATAAGTCTTTGCTCCTGCGTTTCTGTCAGTGGATGGGTTGTGTTCGCCCTGGAGTTGGCTTGAGATGTGAAGGCTCCACGGTGAGTTCGGGACTCGAGGATGAGCGTCGGCGGTTGTCGTTATGGCTCGTGTTGCGGCTCTTGGCGTGGTGCGCTGTAGTTTGAGGAATTGCAGCGGTGGTGCATCGAAAGATGTTGTGATCATGGTCCGACGTGACACTCGTCGAGTGTGTCAGAGGTGCTGACCTGATGGGAGCGATGGTTTTCCTTGGTGCTGGATAGTGTTGTTTCCAGCATTCGCGAGGTTCGAGGTCAGGTCGAGCGTGGAGTTCTTCCGTTGGTAGAAAGTGCGTTTGGTTTCTCCTTTGGTTGGAGAGATTGTGTTGGGCTATGGTTCGTCGTCTTGCATTGTGTGTTCGGATTGGTTGGCCTTGTGTGTCATGAAGTCCATGCGAGACGTGCTCCTTGTCTTGGCCAGGTGGTTACCTGTGAGAAGTTGTGCCCATTCCCTTGTCGTGTAAGGGTGCTGGCGCTGTTCTGGAAGGACGAGTGCCGGTTGGGCGGTGTTTGCTTTCTCGACTGTGCGCGCGTGGATCAGAGTGCGCAGCGGAAGCATGGTGGGCTTGTGACCCACTGGTTCAGGATCATAGCGTTGGTTGCTACGGGCGGATTTCCTGAGTTTGCGTTGAGCATTGGAGGATTGGTTCCTCTGTGTGAAACGTGTTGTTGCCGTGACGTTGCCCGAGATATCGTGATTCTTGGCACTGGCAAGATGGAGTGTTGGGGAATGTGCTGGCTAGTGTGCCGCATGAGTACCCTGTTCCTGTGATGGAAGCCGTGTCAGGCGTCGGTGTTGGACCTGGATGAGGATGTTGAGGACGTCGCCTGACGATGGTCGAGGACGTGTTGGTCAGAGTCGGTGGCTTGGTGCCCGACTTGTGTTCCCAGTCGTGTCCTCGGATGAGATCATTTTTGGAGAAGTGATCTCTGGCAGGCTGTGGGTTCCTGTTGGTAGCTGCGATTGACTGGTAAGGCTAGTCTCGTAGTCGACCACGGTGAGGTGTATGTTGCTTGGGGACCCATGAGCATTGTTCAGGTGGTGTCCCGTGGCTCTGTGGTAAGGGCGGAATCGGGATTGGCAGGTGTCCACTCGGATTGATCGAAGGATTTGATGAGACCAGATGGAAGAGTGACGCCTGTGGGCGGAGGCCTTTTTGTGAGATTGGCATCGGACGGTGGTCCTTGATGGGACGTTGGTGTTGCAATGGTTATCCCTGGTTTGGTGACCAGCATGGGATGGTTCCTCTGTGAGCCTGAGTCGAGTGAGGTGATGACTGAGGACACCAGGATCTTGTCATCAGGTTTCGTCGTGCTCCCCGAGAGGGTCGAGTTGGTGCTATGTTCGAGCTCGGATGCGGAGTCTGAGAGGAGTGTAGCTCGAGATGTGGCACCGGTCTGTGTGTGAGTGAGAGGATGGCCTGCTGTGAGTTGGATCGTGCCTGTTGGGCCGGTGGAGGTTTCCCGTTGATGTGTATCTGGCGACCAGTGGATGGTCTTGTCACAGACAGAAGATGCTGGTTGTCGGGAGCGAGACCTTTGGTGGTCGTTTCTGTGATGTGCCTTTCCGGACAGGATCTGGGCGTTGTCGAAGTTTATCTTCTGACAAGAGTTGGCTTAGTGATATGTCTGGCTTTCAGCTTGCCAGGTGTGAGGTGATTCTTGGTGCTGAGCCGATGTCCTTGTTGCAGTCTGTCGAGATGGATGCGTGAGCCGATGGAGGCTCTGTGTTGGTTTTTCCCTTGCGAAGGGTGTGCGACCTGTCAGCTGGTTGTGAAGCTGATGTGTGTTTTGTCTGCCGACCATAGGATGGATCGGTAGATGTTTCTCGTGTCGAGGGTTTGTTTCCTCAGTGGGCGAGATGGTGGCAGCGGTGCCATGTTGGTTTTCATGGTGTCTGAGGTGATGCCGGACTGTGTCCTCTAGTATATGCCTGCTCTGATGGCCGGTGTGCACGGCGCGCGGAGCGAGGTGTTGTTTGTGATTGTAAGTATGGCTGTGTCCCTCAGGATCAGTGTTTTCGTGAGAATCGAGGTTTTCTGTGCTGGGGCTCTGACAGCGTTGTCAGTTGGTTCAGTGTGCTTCCCCTGTGACTTCATGCTAGGTCCTGAATTTCGAGGACGAAATTCCTTTAAGGGGGGAGGGCTGTAATGCCCCAGGTTTTTTTTCGGATTATTTTAGTGGGTCTCGGAGTGTATTTTGTGCTTTACACGTGTTTTTCCCTGATGTGCCTTCGGAACTCTGTGCAGGACGAACCGTGGCGTTCTTCGACTCCGGGATAGTACCACTGCGTTGTGTTCCTTCCGAGGATAGCGGAGGTAATTTTTTGTAATTTTCTGTATTTCTGTAATTTTCAGGTTTTTCTATTTATTAACCCTTTTCTCTCTCCTCCTCTCATTCTCTCTTTCTCACTCTCTCTCATCTCTTTCTCTCCCCCTCTCCCCGGGCGGCCGACGGTGGCGGAGGAGGGTGAGGCGGCGATGGCAGGAGGCAAGGAACGGGGAACGGGTCGAGGATCGAGGGCCGGTGGCGCGTGGAAGCTCGACCGCGGGTTCGTGGAGCGGCGAGGGTTTCACGGCGTTTTCTTCATGGATCGGCGAGCTCGGGGCGTGAAATCTTCGGTGGAGGTAGGGAGATGGACCCCCAGCTCATGCACTTTCTTTTCCGCGAGTTTCGTAGGCTGTGGTGAGCCGAGCGGGCTAATCGGGGCGATTTGGGGAAAACTCCATGTTTTGGGGTTGTGAGCCAATCTCTCGTTTTACGGGGTTTTTGGCCGATCCAGGGGTTTAGAAGCATGCCTAGGGGCTTGGGGATGAATTCCCTATTGTTTCCCCATCACCCGGGGGTGATCGGGGCGTGGATCGGATTTTTGGGTTATTTCCCGCCGTTTCGCTCTCGGACGGGTGTGACGGTCCTTCCAGTGACCTCACAGCCTGTGACGCCCCAGGGTAGGCGCGTTACAGGGCCCGTTAGCCTTTTGGTGGTCTGTGGGTGTGACGGTCCCATGATAGACCACCACGGCACTGTGATGCGCCTGGGTTGGACCGTCAGGGACGATCTGACCTATTGGTTTGCGGTCGTTGGTTTTGACCGTTCGGGGTCAAGGCATGTGACGCACCAAGGCTGGCGCGTCACAGCCTTGTAACGCCCCTGTGTGGGTGCGTCAGAGCATACACGTTCCCACCTCGTAACGCACCAAGAGTGGTCTGTTGCAGCCTGTGACGCACCGAGCGGGATGCGTCACAGTTGGTTCCATCTTGTCTTGTGACGCATCAGGGCTGGCGCGTCACAGACTGTGACGCACCAGGGCTGACGCGTCAGAGACTGTGACGCACTAGGGTAGGCGCGTCACACCCAACTTTGCACCGAGCGTCTGACGGCCCTTTTTTGGTGCGTCAAAGTGGTTGTGACGGTCGAGGCTTGGACCGTTATAGCCTGTGACGGCCCAAGCTTAGACCGTCAGGCTCTATGTGGTGCCGAGACGAGTTTTCGTGTTCTCCGTGATCGATTCGTGTTGTGTCGGTCCCTAGTCGACCCGGTTGGGACCCAGTGGTTGACTTGCGGTCTCGTGAGTGTTCCAGACACCTGTGAGATTCTGTGTCCGTGTTTTGAGGGTGTCGGGAGGACCGTGCTATCTCGTTTAGCGTGCCCATGGGTTTGAGAGTCCGGGTGACTCCTCGTGTGCCGGGCTTTTGTGTTATGCTTGACCGAGTCACCGTGTATCGGTGTGTGTGTAGTGGGGGCTCCCCCGCATGCCGTGAGTTTTCCTGGAAGATGATTCCCGAGTGGGCCATGTGTTTGGCCTTGGACTGTGAGCCCAGTTATCAGCGTGGCAGCTTGTGCGTTACCCTGGGAATCATGCTTCTGTGCTTTCTGCGTGGGCCATGCAGGTGGCCTTGGACTGCAAGTCCAGTTGCCAGCCTGGGGCTGGAGGATTACCACCTTCTCCTGAGAGTGGGATTTGGTTTGGCGGCCTGTGAGCTACCTTGGGAACCGTGTTTCCGCGTTTCTACGTGGCCGAGCGTGCGGCCCGTGGACTGTGAGTCATGTTTCTTCTCCGACTGTGGTCACCGTTCGACGGTGCTGGTACGTGGGACGGTCCCATACTTCTTCAGGTTCGGACGTTGTTTTCCGTTGTCTTGAGAGTCTACTCAATCAGTGACCCTCCACTAGTCGTAGCCTGCTCACACGCGTGTGGTCCCACCAGGGAGTGGTGGAGAGACTACCCTTAGAGACGGTTTGTGGACCGGTTTCCATCGGGCCCCGCGTCTAGCAGCCAGAGTCTGGCTGAGGAGAAAATCGGTCAGAGGGCCAGACCAGGGACGGACGATCTGTGTGTGCATACGTGGTTGGGGGTGGTTGGACCCACGTCGACGTGCGTGACCCTAGCTGGTCACTTGTTTGTGGTTACTTCTACGGTGTCTCAGTTCCCGCTGGGCCGGAGGGAGACACCTGAGGTGTAGGCTAAGACGTCAGTGGATGCATTCGGCCTTGCTTCTAGTGGGAGGTACTCATGTCGAGTGGGGAGTGACGGACTGTCAGATTCTTCCACTTTGACCTTCGGGTTTTCGGTCGTGTTGACCATTGAGTTTCGGTTGTTTCGCTGTGGCGCGTGTGTCGGTTTTTGCGCCGTGAGACTAGTGCTAGTGGTCTTACCGAGGTTGCGTCTTGTTGTGCGGTACCCGTGACCAGGTGGTCAGGGTTGCACCTTGGACAGCGTGTCCAGGTTGGCCGTGTCCTGGGAGGCAGGCCTCTACGGCGTGGTTGCCGTGGGTTTTTACATCGGTAAGCGGTACTAGTGTAGTTCGGTATCCCCCGACCGTGAGTCCGGGGTGTGTTTCTGGTACAGTAGGAGTAGCTGTAGTGCCGAGTTTTGACCGGCCACCGGTTCGCTGTTCCTGCTGTAGTTGTAGCTCTCCTTTCCACTACCGCCACTGTTTCTGGTTGGGGTTCCGCGGGATCCCTGCTGAGTCTCTGTTTTGGAGACTCATTCCCTGCTTTTCAGGTGAGGCGGTTCTTCTTCCTCGAGGTTTGAGATTGCGGTGCGGAGGTTCTCAGTTGCCAGCTCGTCGGGCCGAGTGTTCACTCGGCATGTGGTATGTTTTTACTGCTTTAGACTGAACTTTCTCTTGGACTGGACTCTATTGTTGCTGTAGTTGTTTATTTATTTCTGTTAATTGTTGAATTATCCTGCTTTATTTCCTATTTCTGTGTGCCTCCACACTCCTTTTAGCCCTTCCGAGCCCTTCCGAGCCCTCCCGGCTCGTGGGCGGCTGTTCGAGTCTCGGGTTGGCGGGTCTCTCCCGGTAATCGGATTCTAGGGTCATTACAGTTATGCTTATGGAACTAAATCGGTAGCATAACGGTACATTTCTTTAACTTCCATTCATTATATTAAGTTTCTTGATCGATATGATAAGTCCTAGACCATTATCAACCCATCTATGAACTTTAGAATATCAACCCTTGGGTCAAACCTCGGGTTAACTAGCTCAAGCATTGTGACGGTCAAGTACTGGGCCGTTACACTCATGTGACGCACCAGTAGTGGGCCGTTACATTAGTCTGAATCCAGAAATAGCAAAATAGACTTAGTGAAATGTGACGGTCATATATTGGGCCGTTAGATGCTCCTGACGGTCCAGTATAGATCCGTTACATTGCTAGAACCGGAAACATCGATAGTGTAATCTACTAAATAGGCTTTAATGGTACAACCAACTCGGCGTCCTAGTGGGAATCCCATGCTCGCAGAGAATTACGGAGGCCTTGAAACAAGATTTCCTAATCCATTGGAAGGAATATCCAATAGAGAGGTCCTCATGTTCAAGAATATGTTCCTATAGTGCAAAGTGTAAACTAATGGCCATATACCGGAATATATGCCATGTACTTAAAGAAAATGACTCCATAGATAGAAAAGACTGTGTAGCGATGTGAAACCATGATAAAAACTCCGTCATTACATCATTTAAAATCATAGTGTAAATACAAAACTATAGAGTTTAGCTAATGAAATTAACATATGTTTGAAATAACTAGAGATGCTTTTACCATGCAATTTCTATCATAAATTGATCAATAACTCAAAGTCATGAAAATAGTTCAAAATTTAGATAACTAAGCTTATTTATAAGTAAATTTGATTTCAATTCTATCTTGAATTGCCTGAACAAAGTACTCTGGCGGTCTAAGATGGGGGCGTCACAGTGCTGTGACGGCTTATCGTGGGGCCGTCAGAGTGTTGTAACGCACCGATTCTGGGCCGTCAGAGATAACAGAGGAATTTAAATACAAGATAGGGTGTGACGGCTTATCGTAAGGCCGTTATATCATGTGATGGTCTTACCTTAATCGTCAAAGCTTCTGCTGACAGTAAAAAGAATGATCTAAGGTTTAAAATATCTCATGTTAGAAGAATCAAAATAGCTAACTATTCTAATCATGAAAAATGAAGTATAGGCCATCTAGATGCATAGGTTACAGTGATTTGAACAAGATAATATTTTTTATCTTTCATTAAGGCTCAAGACATGCATGTATGCATAGGTCAAACTAAAACATGAATTCATAGTCTAGAATGCATGAAATCAATCAAAATCAGAGGGTTTTTATCCCTAACATGATGTTATTGCCATTCATGAGATAACCTACCTCTTTTCTGGACTTTAATCTTCCAATTTGGAACTGCAAGACACGCCCTAATCCTTCCCTTCCTGTGAGTTTTCAACAACTTCACGTCGCTCTAACTCCTCAACCTCTTGACCTAAGGACGTGAAATTTGGAGGTTAGGAAGATGAAACTAAGGGGAACAAAAAGTTCTGAAGAATCAAACCCTAAATACCTCATTTTGATGATCTAATTCCCTGATCTTCAGTGGACCTTTGCTCAGATTCTTGGGTTGCTAAGGTCGTACCAGCAACTTTGGAAGCTTCTAACTTCTTGTGTAGTTGATCTCCTAACACGAAATTTTGAGATCTATTAGTCTAAAGTATTATAAACGAAAGCTTTTAAAAAACTTACTCGAAATTATGACTCCATACCTGGATTCCACACGAGCCAATGTAGGGGTCGCGCAGGTCAAAACTAGGGTCTATTTATAGGGTTTTGGCTAAGGTTTGAGGATTAGATCGATTCTAGAGTCCTTGTTAAAGCTTAGATCGACTTATGAGAGTCCTTAACACATTTACTAGTCTTCCCATCTCGATCCCTAAGAGATAAGCTAGCAAAAATCTAATCTTTTGGCTTGTTCTTCACTTCACGGACTTACAGAGTGTAACGCATCATGACCAGTGCGTTACATGGCTGTAGCGGTCGCCCGATAGACCGTTACATAAAACGTGTACAGCGTTTCAATTTATTAAAACTCTTTTATTCGTTTATCCTATATAATTATCTATAAAAATAGTATTTATCCTTAAAATACGTGAATTGGCTAAATAACCTTCTAGAATATGGGCCAAACTTATTGGGCTTGGTCCTTTAACCTATTGGGTTTCAATTATCAAAGATGGATTAATTACTTAACATAAATAGGGCCTTATAATGATTTATTTAATCCAATATTTATTTATTAATCCATCTTGGGTCTTTAAAATTCCTAGAAAATAATTAAGTATACCAAAAATAATTTATAAAAATTCTGGGGCCTTACACCCTCCCCCACTTAAGAGAATTTGGTCCCCAAATTCAATATATGAGTTTTTACGGAGAGTGTACGTATTTTAATGTATTAAGAATTAACGTAAGGTGAATGGGTTAAGAGGGTACCTTTAATCATCTCACCTCCCTCGTTTAGAATGGCATTTAATCGACCTCGCTTCCCGCGTCCGTTGTTATCCCTTGAAGATTGTTCATTTATGAGAGGACACATGGGCAAGCGATGTTCCCGGCTTCCACATTTGAGATAAGTGCCAAGACGTTTCCAACATTCTTCTGTTGAGTGCCCAAATTTTTCACAAAATGAGCAAGGTGCCACGGCTTGCTCCTTCTCTTCTTTAACTTTCTTGTTCTTTCCATTTACATTTCCATTTCTTTTTCCGTTACCGTTCCCATTACGGGACCTCTTAACGTGACGATTTTCATCCTCATCCACTTCTTTCTCTTTTTGCCTATCATGTTTTCGGCTTGACCTTTCTCCTCGGAGCCTTTCTACCTTCTCCATGGTTCTTTCACATAGATGTGCTCTTTGAACCATCTCGATATAGGTGCGGATATTCTGAGTTCCAAGATGTTGGATAAATCCGGGTCTTAAACCATCCATAAATCGGTTGGCTTTCAATAAATCTGTGCTTACCAAGTGAGGAGCATAAGGTGCTAGTCGAGAGAATTGTAATTCATACTCTGCCACAGACATCGTGCCTTGTTTTAAGGAGGTAAATTCCATAGCCTTCTTCTCCTTCACATGCTCGGAGAAGTACTTGGCTCGAAAAAGTGTAAGAAAACCCTCCCATGTATGAGGTGCATCTGCAGGTGGCGTCGGAATGGATTTATTGAGTTGGAACGTGGCAAGTCGAACTTTCTCCTGGTCGGTGCATTGCATGACATCGAATATTTGATTCATCTCGTCGATCCAATTTTCTGCTTCATCCGGGTTAGAAGATCTAGAGAATCGTGGGGGATTTAAACTTCGAAAATTGTCATGTAAGTTCCCTGCGCCAGCCCTTCCACCAGCTTGGGCCACTGTCTATAGGGCTTGGGTAAGTCCCGCAATAGTTTGCTGCATCTCTTCCCAGTTCACACGATGAGCCATTGAGAATCAAGGTACCTGAGAACATGGACATTTTAGTTATTTAGGGTCGGGTAGATTTATCCTAAGATAATTTCTATATAACTATCTCATCTCAGGTTCTACCCAATTCTCACGTAGGTGGGGAAATTTCTTCCTTAGTTCATAGGTAGGGGTCCTTAAACCTTGGACTTATCCTATGACATAATTCTTCTCCCTAAGTCCTGAGACTTAGGCTCTGATACCAACTTTACTGTCACGCCCCGAGCCTTTATTACAGCGGAAAACTCGCTCGAGGAACGTGAACAGTCGGCATGGTAAGCCTCTTGCAAGCAAGAATGATCAGAGCGCAAGACAATCACACATAAGAATAATGCAATTACACAACGGTTAACTCAAACTCCAACTTTTATTTCATTAATAATCAAATATCAAATACAATCACTAATCTTCATCATACTAGACTCAAGAATAAGAAAAATTACATAGACTCAATCTAAACAATATAGACTTTCTAAGTCTTCACTCATTCTTCATTCACTCTCGGACCCGCTATTTGAATACTCCGAATCCGAATCCGAATCACTTCCATTTCCTGAAAAAGATTGGAAATAGGTAATGAGCACACTTGCCCAGTAGGTATCTTCGCATCAACATGATTAGCAATATTTAAGTAATTAGCATTTTAGCTCTAAAGAATTTAGGTAAAATCATGCGAATGCGATCAATCATGCGATTAAACCAAGTAACAAGATGATCATGTAAGATAGAATGAACAAGTATGAACTAGCAAGAATGTAACAAGAATGTATAAGAATGTAGCATGGGCTTTCAAGAACAAGAATGTAACGAGAATGCACTTTCACTTTTCACTTTCATAACCATAAAGGTTACGCGCTAGACGTCAATCATGTAGCAATTCACTAGATTTTCATAAGTGCTCATGGATTTCACTTATTTATCAGCGTAATACGACGCCAGTAGCATCATACCCCATGGTTTATAATAGTATGTTTCCGGCAATCAGCCGAGGGGACTAGCATAGAGCCCTTGGACACAATCAGCACCCGAACTGCATCTTCACGTATAAATCAAGCTACTTCCATGAGTGTAATAATAAAGTATGGCCAAGAATGTAATAAGTTCAACAAGTTCATGATAGCAATAATTCAATTGAATGAATGCTTCAATTTTAAAATATGAGAGATCAAGAATGAATTAAGACAATGTTATGCTTATAGAAACAAATCGGCATCATAACAGTACATTTCTTTAACTTCCATTCATTATATTAAGTTTCTTGATCGATATGATGAGTCCTAGACCATTATCAACCCATCTATGAACTTTAGAATATCAACCCTTGGGTCAAATCTCGGGTTAACTAGCTCAAGCATTGTGACGGTCAAGTACTGGGCCGTTACACTCATATGACGCACCAGTAGTTGGCCGTTACATTAGTCTAAATCCAGAAATAGCAAAATAGACTTAGTGAAATGTGACGGTTGTATATTGGGCTGTTAGATGCTCCTGACGGTCCAGTATAGATCCGTTACATTGCTAGAACCAGAAACATCGATAGTGTAATCTACTAAATGGGCTTTAATGGTACAACCAACTCGGCGTCCTACTGGGAATCCCAGGCTCGCAGAGAATTATGGAGGCCTTGAAACAAGATTTCCTAGTCTATTGGAAGGAATATCCAATAGAGAGGTCCTCATGTTCAAGAATGTGTTCCTATAGTGCAAAGTGTAAACTAATGGCCATATACCGGAATATATGCCATGTACTTAAAGAAAATGACTCCATAGATAGAAAAGTCTGTGTAGCGATGTGAAACCATGATAAAAACTTTGTCATTACATCTTTTAAAATCATAGTGTAAATACAAAACTATAGAGTTTAGCTAATGAAATTAACATATGTTTGAAATAACTGCAGATGCTTTTACCATGCAATTTCTATCATAAATTGATCAATAACTCAAAGTCATTAAAATAGTTCAAAACTTAGATAACTAAGCTTATTTATAAGTAAATTTGATTTCAATTCTGTCTTGAATTGCCTGAACAAAGTACTCTGGTGGTCTAAGATGGGGGCGTCACGGTGCTATGACAGCTTATCGTGGGGCCGTCAGAGTGTTGTAACGCACCGATTCTGGGCCATCAGAGATAACAGAGGAATTTAAATACAACAGAGGGTGTGACGGCTTATTGTAAGGCCGTTATATCATGTGACGGTCTTACCTTAATCCGTCAGAGCTTCTGCTGATAGTAAAAAGAATGATCTAAGGTTTAAAATATCTCATGTTAGAAGAATCAAAATAGCTAACTATTCTAGTCATGAAAAATGAAGTATAGGCCATCTAGATGCATAGGTTACAGTGATTTGAACAAGATAATATCTTTTATCTTTCATTAAGGCTCAAGACATGCATGTATGCATAGGTCAAACTAAAACATGAATTCATAGTCTAGAATGCATGAAATCAATCAAAATCAGAGGGCTTTATCCCTAACATGATGTTCTTGCCATTCATGAGATGACCTACCTCTTTTCTGGGCTTTAATCTTCCAATTTGGGACTGCAAGACACGCCCTAATCCTTCCCTTCCTGTGAGTTTTCAACAACTTCACGTCGCTCTAACTCCTCAACCTCTTGACCTAAGGACGTGAAATTTGGAGGTTAGGAAGATGAAACTAAGGGGAACAAAAAGGTCTAAAGAATCAAACCCTAAATACCTCGTTTTGATGATCTAATTCCTGATCTTCAGTGGACCTTTGCTCAGATTCCTGGGTTGCTAAGGTCGTACTAGCAACTTTGGAAGATTATAACTTCTTGTGTAGTTGATCTCCTAGCACGAAATTTTGAGAGCTATTAGTCTAAAGTATTATAAACGAAAGCTTCAAAAGAACTTACCCGAAATTATGACTCCTTACCTAGATTCCACACGAGCCAATGTAGGGGTCGCGTAGGTCAAAACTAGGGTCTATTTATAGGGTTTTGGCTAGGGTTTTAAGATTAGATCGATTCTAGAGTCCTTGTTAAAACTTAGATCGACTTATGAGAGTCCTTAACACATTTACTAGTCTTCTCATCTCGATCCCTAAGAGATAAGTTAGCAAAAATCCAATCTTTTGGCTTGTTCTTCACTTCACGGACTTACAGAGTGTAACGTATCATGACTAGTGCGTTACATGGCTGTAGCGGTCACCCGATAGACTGTTACATAAAACGTGTATAGAGTTTCAATTTATTAAAACTCTTTTATTCGTTTATCCTATATAATTATTTATAAAAATAGTATTTATCATTAAAATACGTGAATTGGCTAAATAACCTTCTAGAATATAGGCCAAACTTATTGGGCTTGGTCCTTTAACCTATTGGGTTTCAATTATCAAAGCTGGATTAATTACTTAACATAAATTGGGCCTTATAAAGATTTATTTAATCCAATATTTATTTATTAATCCATCTTGGGTCTTTAAAATTTTCAGAAAATAATTAAATATACCAAAATTAATTTATAAAAATTCTGGGGCCTTACATAAAATGCGTTAGAATATTGATTTTCTTGAGATTCCAACAATAAGCTCATTAATCGAGAGGAATAGTCATTTAAAGAAATGACTCTCGAATGGATAAATGTCAACAATAGACCTAACAATAGGTCAAAACGCGAGGTACAATAGCCTAGTTAGGCTAGAGTAGCTTACACATATCAAAACCGTGAAAACATCAATTTTCGGAAAGCTGGAATGTGAAACAATCAGTAAAGGACCGCTAAAATAGGGAAACGGTCTAATCAGGACCGCATCCACAATAAAAACAATCTAATCAGGACCGCATGTACAAGAAAAACTGTCTAATCAGGACCGCATGCAGTTGACAACGGTCAACACCGGACCGTTTAGGTGGGATGACGCGCCAGAAAACACTAGTGACCAAGCCCAGGGAAAAACGGTCCTGGACTGACCGCTAGACTAACCTAGCGGTCCAGAGAAGGCCGCTAAGGTCAAAAAATGGTCTGAACATGGCCGCAACCCTTACAAAACAGGGGCTGATCCAAAATCACAATTTCGGTCATTTAGGAGGGTTCAGGACTTAAGGTACAACCCGCCCGGCGTCCTAGTTGGAATCCCAGACTCGCGGGGGCTTACGGAGGCCTTGGAACATGAACACCTAGTCCGGCGGAAGGAATATCCGACGGAGAGGTGTTTCGATGCCCACGAATTTAATAGCTCATAATCAACGAAAAATGAGATATTCGGTCCAGTCGCCACCACCGGAGTGGCACGACATTACAACAGACCTAATAAGACAGCAAGGTGATAATGGAATAACGAGAAGGAAGGGAGAAACTAACATTAATTACTCTACTCATTTTCAATCATAAGATATCAAGAATGATGATCATGGAGGAATAATCATGAAGAATATTAAACTTAGATCATTAATTCCATTTTCCTAGTTAACAGTGTGATATTTAACTTAAAAGTCCTACCAGCAAGTTATGTAACATGGATTAACAATGCATAATACGCCGTAATCAAATGAACTAATTACCAAACAACACAGGGTAGAAACGGTCATAGAGCAGACCGCCAGAAGCCTAAAACGGTCAAGGGTAAGGCCGCTTAGCCTGGTTAGCAGTCAAACTTACGGCCGCTAGATCAACAGTGCAAAATAGAATCCTTGCGGTCTATCGGGCGACTGCTAGACACATAAGCGGTCTATTGGGAGACTGTTAAGCCCAGGGTAGCCCTAATAAAAAGCAAACGGTCTGCCGCGGGGCTGCTAGACTAGGAAAATGGTCTATCGTGCGACCGCTAGGTGCCTGGCGGTCCCTGGAACGACCGTTTCTTTCAACCCGAACCCAAAACATAAGAAAACAATACACCGATCCAATGAAAGCAAGATTAAAACATGAATATAGCATGAAAATTAGGCTATTTACTATCAAAATGTAGGTAACTTAAAAACACACATTATGGCATGATCACTTTAAAGATTTTGCTAAGATTACTTGCTATAACCTAAACAAAAGCGAACGTGAGCAAAACCCTAATTTCATGCTCTATATAAACTAGGAATACGCCCAAATTAGACAGCCAAAATTGGGCAAATTGTACTCAAAAGAAAGCTAAGAACGAGATCTATCTATTCATATCATTTAATTAGATTGGGCCTGAGAGAAACCTACCTTAATCGAGGAAGAGAAGGGAAGACACGCTCGTCGGAACCCTAATACATGCCGCCACCAAATGCCCAAATTCACCTAGGTTCGACCACGATAGCCTGTGCCACCAGTTGGAACGTCAAATAGGGTTTCAAGGTCGACAAAGCCCTCTATTTAAAGTGTTCAAGGAGGCTTCTAGAGATCGAATTGGACTCAAGACTCCAAGGAAGGAAAAGCGCCGAAAATCTCGCAACTTGATCAAATCCACGCCGCCGTCGCCGCTGGAAGACTCTAGAGTCTAGGGTTTCGAAGGCAAAATGGGTCTCTAGGGTAGATCTATCTATTGGGCCTGGTTTAGGCTCGATTGATTAAGAATTTGGCTCCAATTTGGTCGTTTAAGATTGATCTATTAAAATTTTTATTAGGGGTCAGCCCAGTTGACAATATTATTAAACACTTTGTTCTCTATAAGATTATAATTTTTTCATATTTTTAAAAATTAGTCCAAACTTTGGCCTACGGATGAAATTCAATTAATTTAATCTATATACAGAATAAATTCAGATCATCATGAAAAATTCAATTACATCTTGAAATATGAAATTTTTTATGATAATTTTAGGAAAATAATTATTCCTTCTTATTTATATAATTTGTCCACTTGTAAAATAAATAATATTCTTTAACTAAGAAAATTATTGAAGTCATTAAATAGTAAGTTAATATAACTTTAATCCGTTTTAATATATCTTATGTTGAATTAGTAATTTGATTAGTCATTCTATTTTTACAAAAATTAGATTCCCTTTTCTTTACGCACGTTTTTCATTTATCACATTTTATTCCAATACATATTTAAAAAAATTATATTTTATTATTTAACCTGGGTGTTACATCATAAGTCCATTCCGATTGATCTTTGGGCAACTCATATGAACCATACATAGCTGAATTCCAGAGTTTATGATTAATGCTTTTAAAAAATTGATTCATGCACCCAAGCCATCCAGCGAAATTTGAACCATTAAAACAAGGAGGAAGAGAAGACAAACAACTATTAGACATGATGCTTAAAATACTCGCCGAGGGATCTCTCTATAGGTCATGAGACCTCAAGAAGATAGAGACGTGACTCTGATACAAATTGTTGGCCCCGATAGGCGAGCGGACAAGAAGGGGGGTTGATTTGTCCCCCACGAGATATGGCAAATTTTAAAGCTAATGTTGCGGAATAAAAACACCTAGCAGATGTGAACTATGATGGAATAAAATTTAGACCCTATAATAGATAGTTCTCTCAAATTTTCCGTTCATACACGATTGAGATAAACGACGTTAACATGCAAACCCACAAACACACATACCACATGGACACAGCGGATTTTAAGGTGTTTCGGGACCACGACGGGCTCCCTACGTCCACCCCTTACCAAACCGGTAAGGCTTCACTGCTATAAAATCAGCACGGGGATAAATCCCCAACACGGAGTGACGCTCCAACAACCCACAGGATGACGCCTGCACACACACAGGGATAAGCCCCAACACACACACGGAGATGAAGTTTCCAACACGATCCGACACCGGATCAAAACACACACACGGGCTACAACAACCGCAGCACAATAAACCCACAACCGTACGCAAACAGTTCAACACACACAGACTCGGAGTTCGAAAAATAAACATATGTTCAATACATGCTCATAAACTGAATGGAAATCATTGGAATATATGTAAAAGGGTTGAAGAAATAGATCCGTGTATGATGAATAGCATGGAGATGATTTTTCTTGATGCTCAAGTCGGAGGGAAGACGGATGTCGTCGATTTGAACGTCAACGCGTTCCTCTCTTCAATCTGCTTCTCTTTATCTTCTATCACGATCTCCAAAAACACCAGGATGTAGATGATATCCACCAATCTTCTTATTCTCCTCTCCTTCTTCCATTTCTTCTCCTACAAGATAGAAAGAATGTTAGCACTTGGGATGATTCTCTCCAAATTCGTAACTCATATATATCCCCACATGAGATGCATGAAAAGACCATTAAACCCTTGCCAAAACCTTGTAGAACATGTCCCAATATATGTATGATAACCCTAGGGGCAAAGGGGTAAAATATCATCCCAAAAGGTGGCCACACGGATGGGTTCGGAAGGCCCACGAAGTCCACGTGCGGAGGTGGGAACTAAGATGGGTCGACCCATCTCTGAAAGTGGGTCGTCCCATCTATGGGACAAATTCTGTTTGTAGAATTTGTCTGCACATGGGTTGACCCAATTGGGAACTAGGTCATCCCATCTAGAACATACACTCTGTTTAGGCTATTTTCAGCCCAGGGGTTGACCCATACAGTGGGGGGGTCGACTCATTTAGCTCCAGCTCAATGAAAAACCAGTTTTATGAGTTCCCAATGATGTAAACATGCAACCCATTAATATCAAACACCCAATCATGAATTTCTATGATTAAAAAATAAGTTAATCCAATCGGTTTGCATGAAAATCAAAGACCATAAAGATGATGCAAGAAGGCACAAGCTAAATCCGGTTTTCTTCAATCCAAGCTCAAGAGCTCAAGATGAAAAATGCATGAAGGTCCTTTCAAGATTTCAACACGAAGGACCATAAATGAAATGCATTAAGAAACCAAATTATACAAGGTTGACGAAAACAATCTTAACATGAATTAACCTTGACAAATACATACAGAAACCATTTTTAAGTCTCCAAACTTCACATCTAAGGATTTAAATGAATTCATCAAGCATCCATGTAATATGAGAATATTTTTCTTCCATTTTTCACCATGATCAACATGAACTCTCCAATACATTTTGAAACCTCAAAGACCTATGAAGAGAATACTTAAAACACAAATGGGTTGGCACACCATCTTACCCAAAAGTTATCGATTGAAGGTTTTTAGAGGCTAAAAACCTTACCAATGGTCCTTGAGAAATGAACATGTGATTTACCACCTATTTGAATCATGAACAATAAGATGCACATTCGAGCATTCATTTAACTTCCATCTGATGTCCACCAAGATTTGGTTCCTGCAATACAAGATAGTCAAAGTTAATGCAACAAGAATAGCACAAAGGCCTTGTTCATTCTGAAAAGGCTTTGAGACCTCTTTGAAAGCCCAATTTTTCTTCAACCAAAAATCAACTTCATATAGGCATGCATTTAGAGAACATGTATGATTCTCATTCAGACTATTCTCATGAACATCCATTCATCAATTAATACCATACTGTCTTCATGCAATTCTTCAATGAACACACTCATACATAAAGTTTAGTTATCATCAAAAACATATGCAAGGCACACAACAATAAATGTCAAATATATGAATAAAATATAAGAAGATAAATTAAAATATTACTTACCAATTTTTATTTCTGTGTCGCGAAAGAGACAGACCCACTAGTATGCACATTCACATTTGGTTGTGATGCCCAGTTTGCTAATGTTTTTTTGGACTTTTCTATCCACCTTGGATCATCCCATTTGTAAAATATAGCATCCAATACTCTCTCCTCGTCCAAAAAGGGTGGTGCTCCTTCCAGAGTTGTCGGTCTTCGCTCCCACCAACATTTTTCAGAGCCCTTTTTCGGGCCTCATGCAATGTCTTCCTATAATTAGTCTATACAATAGCCTCCCAAGCAAATCAAGCTCTCGCCTCGTCCTGTCCACTTGTGAACTAATAACTCCATTGTAAAGAAATTAAGTTATATGGGTTGGTATACTGAGCACGTTTGAGTTGGGGAAAGACGTGAATTAAATGATTAAATTACATACCGTGAACATGTCGAATGATAAATCTTAAACGCCGATCAAAAATTTTTTGAAGGACATTGCCGGCCCAGGAACATGTGCACAAACGATTCTCATAGCATAACGGACAACGCCGGCAAGTTCTAATTTATCACTGCAATAACAACTGTTAAAATGGTTGGCATTACACAGTTGAAGTATAACTAAAGAATATAATTCATAAATCAATAAATTTACCCGAAGATCCAGCACGGCATATGTCCACCATGGGCCCTGCCTCCCTCTCCCTCGTGACGATTGCCGACATCCTCTGTCGGCTGGGCGGAGGAGCTGACAGGGACACTAGGACCTGTAAGAATTAAATATCATAAGTAAAATATATAATCAAAAAATATTTAAACAAGGGCACTCGGACCTATAAGAATTAAATGTCATGGGTAAAACATATAATTAATAAATATTTTGCTAGAAATTTAAATAGACATACATGAATCGGGAGGTGGTAGGAGTGTGCCCTGCACAGCTGGTTCAAGGGCACTCGGGCCTGTAAAAATTAAATGGCATAGACAAAACATATAATTAATAAATATTTTACTAGAAATTTAAATAGACATATCTATATCGGGAGGTGGTGGGGTTATGCCCTGCACAGCTGGTACAGGGGCACTCAGGCCTCTAAGAATTAAATGTCATAAGTCAAATATATAATTAATAAATATTTTACTAGAAATTTAAATAGGCATACCTGTATCTGAAGGTGGTGGGGCTACGCCCTATACAACTAGTATAGGGGCACTCTGGCATGTAAGAATTAAATGTCAAAAGTAAAAGATATAATCACACAACATTTTCGGCAACATTTAAATAATCATACCTGTAAAGTGCAGTGGTGGTGGTGTGCCATGTCCAGCTATTGGCGGTGTGCCATGGTGAGCCGACACTTGGGCCTATAAGAAATAAACCTTTTAAGCTGATATATAATTAATATACACATGTAGCTAAATATTTGAATAGATATACATGTGCCTAAAGTAGACGCCAAAGAGGAGGGAGTAGAGCCTCTCCCACTATCCTGTCTCCTCCCACTCCCACTACGACCTCCTCGAACTGTCACGCCCCAAACCTATAGCAGCGGAAGACATGCTCAGAACGTGACAGTGATTCATTCATGATACAGAGCAAACCAAAAGACATGAACACAAGATAATGGCGCCGAAAATAACTATACATTTTAGTAATATCAAAAGTCATTATTACAACCTTGACTCTATCTCATCGATAAAAGAAAAAGAAACGACTCAATATTACAGGACTTGACTTTAAGAGAAATAAAAAGACACAACTCTCAAAACTTGGGAACTCCATCACTCTTGCCTGATCCCATCTGTAGTAGTTTCTTCATTAATACCTGAAAAGTGTTGAGAGGAACTGGGTGAGCGAGAAGCTCAGTAGGACTTACATTCCATCATTAGGCAAAATATAAATGATTAGCCATTTAATAATGCATGAAATACAACAATGCATGAAGGAAAACATAATCATTATCAAAAGAGTAGCAAGGCCACATAAAGGCTCCCAATAATTAAGATAACAAGAGACGAGTACAAGAGCATGATGGAAAGAGAATAACTTGGAACGAGTACAAGAGATAACGAGTACTAATATTCATATCACAATTGTCCCTTCCGAACCTCATATTCAAACATATCAAGTCACGCATATAAGGAAGATGCCCATGATGTAAATATGTCTAGCTTGAATCTTACGTTTGGTTGGTGCAATGTCACACCTGATCATTTATAATACTGGTACATGTCTGGGCTTTGCCCCGCCCCTAGGACCAGATTAGGGCCCTAATAGTTTATGCCTAGCATTGAGTATCATATTGGACCCAAAGTCCCGTATCATGTAATTCCAAGATAATTTACTAATGCCATCAGAATTCCAAGAATAGCTCATAAAAGCAAGATAACACGAGTAGGAAATAGATTCCTTGCAGACTTCCAATTATCAAGGGAAAGTCATTTATGAAAAATGACTTTAAGAAGGATATTGGATGATTTTTCATGGAATATAATGTCAAAATAGACTCCACAAAGGTCATAATCTCAAGATATAATAGCCTGGAGAGGCTAGAATAGTTTAACACAAAATAACCATGGAAATGGAAAATTCTGGGATGTTGCACGAAGAAACGGTCAGCCCTGGACCGCTACCCTAAGGTGATGGTCACGAGAAGACTGCAATCAAGTGGGTTAGACCAACCTGGCTAAACTGAGTCGGGTCCTAATCATGAACGCGTCTGAGGAACCGGACGCTTTTACATGAAGGCGTCAGGGAGACTTGACGCCTCAAAAAGTGGCCACGCGGCTCCGACAATAAGACGGTCTAGGCAAGACCGCAACCATCAAATGGCGGTCTTGGAAGGGATGTTTTCATAAAACTAACAGAATTTTGGCAGAACTTCGACAGGGCCTCGTTCCGCCAAAATTAGACTTCCACTGGGTTCAGGATTTGATGGTATAACCTGCTCGGCGTCCTAGTGGGAATCCCAAGCTCGCGGAGTCTTACGGAGGCCTTGGAACATGAACACCTAGTCCGACGGAAGGAATATCCGACGGAGAGGCATTCTATGTCCAAGAATTTAGGGCTTAAAACCATGAAAAATGGTGTAAGTGGTAAGTCGATACCACCGGAGTGGCATGACCCTCAAACAATGACATTATGCGCAATATTCAGCAAGCTATAAATAGCAAAATTAAATGAATTAACCAAGCATTGGGTAAACATGTTATTCTACTAATTTTCACATGGTTACATAAGGATGATAATCAAGGAGGAATAATCATGGGAATAATAATAAAAATTGATTACAGTTTCATTACCCTAGTTAACAATGTGTTTTGCAACATTAATACTCAGAGGAATATGCTCGACATTGGCGAACAATCAGTCGAAAAACGTAGAAAAACAATCACACGTTCTTGCTGTGAGAGGCCAGAAAGCGGTCAAGAGGGAGGACGCCTTATGAAATAGACAATCAGGACAGGACCGTTTCCATAAGAATAAATCCTTTTTTTGAATACTCAATGAAGGCATCCAGGTATCTCGACGCGTCCAAATTAAAGCGTCATGACGATAAGACGCGGCCATAATTTCTCGGGAATATTGGCTAATAATAATAATAAAGAAAAATGCAAGGACGCGTCCAAGAGAAGAGACGCGTTCATAAAATAATATATTTTTTTGAAAACTCGGGTGATAAGACAGTCTATCACGTGACCGTTTCTTCATAAAGCGGTCACTGGTAGGACCATTTTTAAAACAGAGATCCGTCGACGGCGAACTCCGACAGACCTTGACTAAAACGACGATTGCGATCAATATAGTGAACGGAATTTAGGCAAATTAGTATCGTTGGAAAGAGCATTCAAAGACAAATAAGATAGCATGCTTTAATTAGGGTTTAGACTAAGATAAACCAAAATAAGATGGATTTAAAGTGAAGGCAACTTCTTGGATATACCTCTGAGTAAAATAACAAATTTGATTGACATGGTGTACTAAAATTGGGCAAACTAGTATCAAATGAAAGAGAACGGAAAGATGAACAAGATGGCATATTTTATTATCAGTTCAGCCTGAGAGAAACCTAACTTAGATCGACGAGAAGTGAAGGGGAAGAAGTCTTCGAAACCCTAACTCGAACCGCCCTAAACGTCGAATCCTCCCACGATCGAGCACGCCACCAGCCGTTGAAGCAAATAGGGTTTCTAGGGAGCGAAGACCACCTATTTATAGAGTCTATTGAGGCTTCTAGCAATCGAATCGATCTAAAGAGCACGCCACCAGAAACTCGGGGTTGATCAAATTCACTGTCGCCGCGCCGAATAGGAGGGTCTAGGGTTAGGGTTTAGCGAGGGAAATCGATCACCTAGCATGGGTCAAGAGATTGGGTTCGATTACAACCCATAAGAGCTCGAATTAAGACCTAATTGGATTTGGATTTGGGCGGGGTTGTTCTAAGTCCGATTTAGCCAAATTCTCTTATTTGGGCTTAAACCAAATTTTATTTGGGCCTCTTTCTTTAGACAAAGTAGTTGAAAATGTTGATTTCTACAAGAGGCATATTTTTCCATATTTTTATTAAAATTTTGAAATTTGGGTTCAGAAGATAATATTATCTTATTCATTTAAAAATTCAGTTTAAATAAACATTATTATTTTACTCGCATAAAAATTTAGATATTATTATTTTATTTATTCAAAAATTTGGATTGCTACACGAACTATCTCTTTATTAAGAATAATAAAATTAATGCATATTAATCCACAACTATATAAGATTTACAACAGTCATTATAAATTATGCAAAAATATAAAATTTCTTACAAAATTATCAAATATTATCCATTTCCTCTTCAGATGCTGATGATATATCAAACTTAGTCTCATCTTTGCCATCCTCTTCAGCCTCATCAGATTCACACTCTTCCTCCTCATAGAATTCCTCCTCCCTTGCAACAACAACATTTAGCTCTGTCGGATTGACTTCTTCCACTTCATTTCCCGTATGTAATGAAAAGGGCTCATTAGATTCGTCTAAATGAAGATGTGTGGAACCTATAGTGTCAACTTCGTCTGATTTAAAAAATTTGGCATTGACATCATCTGAGACAATTTCACTCAGATTCAACTCATAATTGGGAAAAAGTCTTACTTTAGCCTTACAAACTGCCCACCAATTTTTATTCTTGGACGATGAATAGTTTGAACAATACACTTGCTGGACTTGTGCGGCCAAAATGAACAGCTCATATGTATTCAATTTAGACCTATGTTTGACATCAACAATCCCATATGTTGTGTCATGTCAAACAAAATTAGGATTAAACAAATGACACTTAAATAGGAATACATAATTGTCTTGTCCCAGATACTGCAATTCTGTGACTTCCTCGAGAATACCATAGTAGTCCAGTTCATTTTTATTGTATGTACTTCCCTTAACACATACGTCGTTATTCATCGTAGACTTATTTCATCCATAATAGCTCGTGTGAAATCTATATACATTCACAATATATCCTGAATAGGCATGTGCAACTTTCAAGGGGCCATAACTTATCTCTCGGACTCTTTCATTAGTAATAAAATTGTGTTCAACCAATATATAAATCAGACTAGTTAAAATATGAACATTTACCTCAAGAGAAGTAAATGGAAACATATACATTCAATGATCGACACTTACTCGATATCTCAGTCATCTAGTAAAATATTTCTAACGTTCTTTTTCAACCTCCACGTCCTGGATACTTGGATATCCTTGGACTAATTCTGAATCAAATTTTTTGCAATATGAAGACAACACTACCTTAAATGGTAAAAAGAAGGGTGAACACCTTATATACATAAGAAAATGTGAGTTGAGAACTTACTTAACATATGGTTCAATCTTAGTACAATTCAGAAGAATATATATCTCTACGACGTACAACTCTCTATCTTTGAGTGTGCAAGCCGAACAACGTCCGAACCCATGTCCTGGATACTTAAATATAGAGAGCCGATCGGACGAATCAACAACTCCTCTATCATTGTTACGTTGAGGTCGAGTACGATGAGTTTGAATCTTGGGTTCAAAGTACATCAAACAAAATTTTAAAATTTCTTCAATAATATATGCCTCAGTAATCGAACCCTCCACCTTCGCCTTGTTTTGAACTTTTATTTTTAGTTCATGTATGCGCCTACACCAACAGTTCAGATGACAATGACATGCATATCGTACACATGTAGTAATTGAAAAAAAAAAATTTCTAATATATATACCTCTCAAATAGATACATCCATCGAAATTGTACTGGCCCTCCGACTATAGCCTCATATGGCAAATGGATAATCAAGTCCTCCATCGAATCAAAGAATGTGAGAGGAAATATCTTCTCTAGCATGCAAATAGTCGTTACCATATTCTCTTCGATAGTTTGTACATCCCGAAGTCTGAGTTCTGATGCACATAAAATCTTGAAAAACTGACTCAACTCGGTCAGTGCTCCTTATACAGGATTTGGCAACAAGTCACGGAATGTAATGGGCACCAGCCTCTTCATGAACGCATGACAGCCATAATTTTTTAGTCCATATGTTTTTCCCTCATTAACATTCACACAACAGGCTATGTTGGACACATATCTATCTGGGAATCTAAATTGTTTCAACGATTGGCACACTTCCTTGATCTATGTATCCCTAAGCACGTAAGTTACTTTAGGCTGCACAACTTTTCCATGTACGTTCTATAGTTCCAGCTCTAGACGTTTACAAAGCATCTTCAAGTCCATACATGCTTTGGCATTGTCCTTTGTTTTACCTTTTATGTCCATGATCGTGTTAAACACATTATTAAAGACATTCTTCTCGATATGCATGATGTCCAGATTATGTTGTACAAGAAGAGTTGACCAGTAAGGAAATTCCCAGAAGATGCTTTTATTCACCCAGTTGTGATCATTTCCAAATCCAGGGAGTTGTCATGTGCTACCAGACAGTTATACTATATCTGGTAAATTTTACACTTGTGCCACCGTATATCGACCAGACACCTGTTCTAAGTCTGCTTCATCCATTTCAAGAGTGTTTTTCTGGAATGAGTCCTTTTACCTTCGGAAAGGATAGTCACTTGGTAGAAACCGCCGATGACAATCGTACCAGCATGCTTTCCCACCATGTTTCAATACAAATGAATTACTATCTTCCATATAGTAAGGACATGCTAACCTCCCATATGTGCTCTAACCAGATAGCATTCCGTATGCAAGGAAGTTGATTATTGTCCACATCAGTGTAGCCTTCATAGTAAAATTTTACTTCTTGGATGCATCATAAGTAATAACTCCATCAATTCATAAAAATTTTTGTTCATCAATCAACAATCTGAGATATATGTCCAATTTTTTTTCCAGACTTTTTATACCATGAATTACTAAGGATAAAAATAGATTTTCTCACTTCATGCACATGTCCGGCGGAAGGTTGTACGGTGTCATGAACACTGGCCAACAAGAGTAAGACGCCACTGAATCACCAAATGGATTAAAATCATCTTTGCATAAACCCAACCTAACATTATGTGGCTCCCTTGAAAAAGTAGAATAAGTACGACTGAAGTGAGTTCATGTTTCATCATCGACAGGATGACTGATTATATCATCAACACAGCATACTCTTTCCACGTGTCATGTCATATGTCGAGCTATCTTTGATGACATATACAACCACTGCAGTCTAGGCGTAAGAGGAAAGTATCGCAATGACTTGTAAGGTACATCTTTTTACTTTGAATTGTCCCCTCTGTCATGATGACAAATAGAACATGATCTCTTACATGCATTCTCTTTGTAATATAACATACAGTGATTGGGGCATGCATCTATTTTCACATATCCAAGCCCTAGCTCATTGACCATCTTCTTTGCATGGTAAAAAATTTCAGGCAACTTCTCATCTCGAGACAACATACTCTTGATGAGGGGGAGGAGACGGTCAAAACAATTCTCACTGATGTGAAATTCATATTTCAAGTTTAGCAACTATGAGACAGCAGACAACCGAGTGTACTTTTGACAATCATCTCACAGCGACTCATCAGCATTCCTAAGTAGTTGATAAAATCTTTCGGTTGTCTTATTCGACGCTTCTTCTATGTATGCATGATCCTCATGAACATTAAAACTGGGACTAGAAGCATCTACAACCATATCAATGTATCCACTTGTGCCTGCAATATTGTCGGGCTCATACAACAAGACATCCTCACTATGATATGTCTAATTCATATATCCTTCCATGAACCCTTTGTTGTATAAATGATGCTGCACATCCCATGGTGAATGCCACCTCAAGTTTCTATAAACTGAACAAGGGCATCAAATGTGACCATCACAGTCTATTACTGCATTTAGATTCCCCAATGCAAACTGAATGAAACTCTCAACTCTATGTTTAAACTCAATAGACACCACCCGGTCAACTATTCTATGATACATCCATAAACGATCTGTCAACATTTTTCCTACACCCACTAAATGTTAATACACAAATAACTTTAAAATCATTACTCTAGAAAATAAGTCTGACCCTTTCCTCACATCGTTCGCTGTAGACAATTTTAATAGGAAGGAAGTATTATTTAGATTATCACTTTTTAACCCATCTATGAAGGTTTGATCGCACTATCACTTACTATATGTGTTGTACGATTTGCTGAAAATTTTGATAACATCTCCCCACACTTCTCTGATATACCAAAAATATTTATTGATTAAGAATTTTTTTTAAACACCTACTAGTAAGTAGTTAAGAAAATACTCACAATCAATAAAGGTATACCAGAGAAGAGTGAGAAGACGCAACCGAAATTTTCAACAAACCATACAAACACATATAGTAAATGATCACCTAAGTGCAATCAAACATTCATAGACTATCCGAATGGGACAAGTAAAAACTTTGAGGTAGATATATACGCTCTCATCAAAAAAATGAGAATCGACACATCAATCCTGAAGTCTTGAACGAGAAGGTTCATTGACACGGGCTTAACACGTTCTCTTGAGGTGCGCGTAATGTTAGGTTACACCCACCCTCCTCAGCTCACAAGGAACACCCCATGTAATTAAATAACATAAATTTTGAAAATATCAAATTAAATAATTTATTTGATTCTAATAGTTGATTACAATACATAAAATTAAAAAACACAAACACCATAAAGGGAACATAAAAATGCTTACATCTCAAGCTGAGAAAAATGTTTTGATAACCAGACCCTCCCCCCTCCCCTTCACCCATCAGACCCCCTCTCCCCTTCCCCACTGAACCCCCTCTCCTCCCTCACCGGCCCTGCAACCCACATATTAAAAAAAATAGACCACTCCCCTCCCCTCTCCTTGACACACCCAGAACCCCCCTCTCCTTTCTTGTCTCCCGTCCTCTCCCGCCCCCCACCCTCCCGTCCCCTCCCCACCTCCCTCCCCTCCCCTCTTGTCTCCTCCCATCCCCCATCGTCCCTCCCCTCCTTGGACACATCTTCCGACGATGACGTCAGGAATTCTGTCAGAAGATTCATCGAAAAAATACTGACAGAATTTATATCTATCAGTAATTCTATGGGAATTTTTCCGACAATCCGTCGGTAATTTCATCAATAACTACCCTTATTATATTTTTAAAAATCCAAAATTTGTATAAATGTTATGACAGATATGTATTCTGTCGAAATGTCCGTCGACAAATTTTCGATGAACATCGGAAAGTCTATCAAAGATCCATTTCATTATTTTTAAAAAAATTTGAAACTCATATAAAAACTAATTTATATAAAAATATAATATTTACATACATATTGAAAAAATACACAACATCTACACACATCACCAATAAAACATAACATCAACTATCAATTTTATTACAATAAAAATAATTAGCAACTATCCTCCGCGTCGTCATCCTCCCTGTCCTGCACATCCCCTCCGTCGCCACCTGTTGGAGGATCCTATTTTAAAAAAATAATACCATTAGATATGCATGAATAAATAAAAAATTTTATTTAAAAGATAAACTAAATAGTATATTGAATTGTATACATTCTAATCGGGTATGATATGTATATGAATTCTTTAACTTACTTCTGAAAATGGTAATTTTAACATCGAGCTCAAACTGGGTATCCAAATCAGATTGTACCGAAGATAGGTACGTATACAAAGATGAATGATAAAGCCTTAAGGTTAGATCTTAAACTTAACCCTAGAAGAAGATTCATTCCATTGCATTTGCATACAGACTTCATGAAGAAACTCAAAAGGATTAAAACCATTTAGATTTCTAAATCTCTTCTCGGATGCATACAAACTTCATGAAGAAACTCAAAAGGATTAAAGTCATTTGGATTTCTAAATCTCTTCTCTGATTTCATTACAGGATTGCTCAAGCACCAATGTAGCAACCCGAATTAAAATAATGAATAAATTAAGATTATTTAATTACCTTCTCAACTTCGAAATGAGAAAAAAGATAAAAATATGAAAAATATGTAACCCTGTAGAAAAAAGAATTTATAACTAAATTGCTGAAGTGGAAACCCCCTAAAGAAAATTTGAAATAGAGTTATTGGGCTGAAATTAGAGTATTGGGTTAACTCGGAATTTAGGGAAAACCTACCCAAAACTAGCCTAGTTGGACCCCCAATCCTTGACCCAATGGGCTCAAATCGAAGCCTAAACCCTAGCCCATCCTTGGTGGTCGACTATACCTCGAAACCCTAGCCATAGTAAACCCTAATTTGGGCGACGGCGCTAGATAAGGCTAGATTGCGAGATTTTCGCGGATTGCTATCCCTTGATTTACCTAGATCGAACTAGGACTCTTTAGGGCTCCCTAACCCTATAAATAGAGGGCCACACCCCCCAGAAAACCCTATTTGCTCTGGAGGGTGGCGGCGTGCGAGGACGAGGGTGGAATCGATGGTCGAGGGAAAGGCGTCTAGGGTTCCGACGTCCATCATCCCCTTCTTCTAAAATCGCTTAAGGTAGGTGTTCTCTCGGGCCAAACCTAGCTATGATTCTATATATCAAAAGTTGCATCTCTAAGTGCTCTTCCTTTTGGTAGTATTTTGCCCAATTTTTATTAATTGTATCTATAGGAATCATCGTTTGAATCGAGGTGTATCATGGTTCGCCGGAAGGCGAGGGTTCTGTCAAGATCGCGGGGGTACAGGGGGCGTGTCTATGAACGCGGTGCCCCGATAGACCGCATCCTCATGGAATATTTTTGAAAAAAATATATCTAATTTTAATTAACGTGACCTCCAGATGGACCGCGTCTATCTTATCACGGCCAGGGATCAAACCGCATTCTAACTCGAGTGTTTTGCTACAAAACTTCGGTTTTCTCCGTGTCTGATTCCTGTTAACTGAGATTAGATAATGTGTTTTAGGGTTAAACAGGTCAGAAACGCACAAATTAATTAGGGCTCATGTAACATTATTTAATTCTTATTGATATCTCGTGATCTACCATCCCCTAGATAATTCTATCTTCTTTATGATATCTCCTGCAAAAGACAAAAAAGGAAAGAGTAGATTAACTTGTTGTCCATTTATTAAAAGTTCATAACTTTTGTGAAATCATGACTTGCTAGCTTCCATGTTATTTCGATGTTTTCTATATAAGTAAGAATTGTACGATTTTGTTTGAAGGTCATGCCACCCCGGTGGTATTGACTCACTGTTTCACTGATTTCTGTGTTACTGCACACCCCAATTCTTGCTATAGTTAGGACCCTCCGTCGAAAATTCCTTCCGTCAGACTGGAACCGCTATATCAAGCCCTCTGTAAGTCTCCGCGAGCCAGGGATTCCTACCAAGACGTCGAACATGTTGTACCATAAAAACTCAGAAAACCCTCTGAATCTTCGTCCTACTACATGAGACAAGGTTCAACCGGCCTTTGTAAGGGCAGAACGAGGCTCTGTCCAAGTTCTGTCAGTGTTGTTTTGAATGCGGCCTACCCAGGAACTACGTTCAGTCTTCTGTTTACAGAAGCGGTTGATCGTTAGACCACGTTCTGTCTTGACTAGCCACCCGATCCTAATAGCGGTCGTCCTTCTGGACGCATTCAGGTCGCGGCCATTGACTAGACCACATTAAAGCCCAGTTTCCCGAAAGTCCATTTCCTGCGTTTGTGTTATGGAAATTCGAGTGAAGTCTAGATTTTAGTCTCTCCAGACTATTTTTCCTTGACATTCACGACCTTTATTAGGTCTAGTTGGAACCTTATTACTAGAGATCAATTGAATCCTATTTCTAATGTCATTTTCTTTAATGATTTTCCCTTGGGACTGTTGAGTTTGGAAATCCCTATCTCTACCCTTCATGCCTTAGTTACATGAGTTTGTCCTTGAAATTCTTGGCCCTCATTAATGAATGTCTAGATTTTTAATTGGATCTTGGATCCACCATTCAATGCCAACGCATCATTTAGGGCCCGGTTTGGTCCTGGGAGGAGCACCCGAAAGTACTTGTTGCCCATGAGACTTGTAATGACAAGGTGTGGTATTGCACCGAAGTACTTGTTAGCGTGTTGATCTATGACATTCTATTCCACTCGAATTACATGAATTGATTACATGACTAAACATGTGTGCTTGACATAGCCAATCACACAAAAATTTTAGTTACCTGCACTTGCTATATCTACTATTATTACCTTGTTTTAGCCAACTTTCATCTCGTTATTGTGGTTACTTTCAGTCGATATATTTCTTTTGATTTAAGTTATTATTCTCCTTATGTATTTTCTCATTGGAATCTCATTAAATAGTTAATTAATTTAACTTTGCCTAGTATAGAGATATAATTCCTACTGAGCTCTCGCTCACCCAATTTCTCCACATTTTTCAGATAGCTCGAATGAGGACCCTCGATCAGACGGGGAAGGGCGTGAGTGACCTTGGAGCATACCAGCCTAGTAGTCTTGGCGTGTCCTGTCTTTTCTTCTTGTTATTCCAGATAGGAGTCAATCATGAGTTGTTGTTAGTAGTTTGATAGAGAAATGGCAATGTAAAAGTTGAATTGTTGTTCTAGAACAGTCCACAAGTGTTGATGTAATGGAATTTATGAATTATCAATAAAGTGATTATTCATGCCTTAATTGTGTTATCATGGTTTGGTCTCTTGTGACAATGTCATGCTCTGATTGACATGAATGATATAACTGCTACGTTCTGATTTTTCCCGTCGGGACATGACAACAAAGAACTCAAAATGATACTTGGACAGTGGGTACTCGAGATACATGATAGGGAATAAATCCATGTTCAACAAGATAACTAAAGTAAAAGGGGGATCTGTCATGTTTGGAGACAACTCAATAGTAAAGATCATAGGAATAGGCTCCATCGATGATGAGGTTGATACACATATAGAATAAGCAATGCTAGTTGAAGGCCTAAAGTTCAACCTCATCAGCATAAGCTAGCTTTGTGATAGTGGACTTGAGGTGGCAATCACAAAGCGAGTATCCAGAATCAAAGACACAATGACCAAGTACGTGTAGTTCTATGCGCATCGTCAAGGAAATCTATACATATTGTGTCTAGATAAAGTCAGAGAAACAAACATCTGCTTGGTGACCAAAGCAGACCTAGACGTTGAGATATGGCACAGAAGACTTGGTCACGCAAGCCACTTCATTCTATAGAAGTTGACCAAGCTGAATCTGATAGAAGGACTGCCAACCTGGGATTGCCTTCACCTAGAGAAGTGCAAAGCCTACACATAAGGTAAACAAACTAAAACTTCATTTAAGGTAAAGGATAATGTAAGTACATCTTCACCTTTGGAACTATTGCATATGGATTTGTTTGGACCAATAAGAACACCAAGATTGAGTGGAAAGGTATATGGATATGTCATCATGGATGACTATTCCATATTCACTTGGACAGTCTTCTTGGTCTATAAAAATGAAGTGTTTGATGAATTTGTTAAGTTTAGCAAGTAGGTTCAACGAGATGGAAAGTTCAAGATCATAAACTTGAGAAGCGATCATGGTATTGAGCTTGAGAATCAAGGATTCATGAAATTCTATGAGGAGAACGGGATCAAACACAACTTCTCATCAACATGAACCCCTCAATAGAACGGTATAGTAGAGAAAAAGAACATAATCTTGGTGGAGATGGCAAGAACCATGCTGAATGAGTCAAAGCTCCCCAAGTACTTCTGGGTGGAAGCAGTGAACACTACATGCTACATTGTCAACCGTGCCATGATCTGGCCGTTCTGAAAAGACACCCTACGAGCTCTACAAAGGAAAGAAGTACAAGGTCAACTACTTCAAACCATTCAAATGTACCTATGTGATCCATAACAATGGATTGGAGGATCTGGATAAGTTTGATGCTAAGGCTAATGAGGGCATATTCTTGGGATATACCTCTGATCAGTGGGTATATAGGGCATTTAATAGGAAGAATTTAGTCGTTGAGATTTCTGCTCATGCCACCTATCATGAGACAAATGCTACTAACCATGAGCAAGTTAGCTCTAGCTCTGATGATGATGCAAGTAACGAGGCACAAAAGTAAACTAAAGAATCTAACATGAAGAAGATCCTAAAAATGGAGCAGACAAAGTTGGTCAGCTACCAATAGAGGATCTAAGGCTGAAGGATCAACTTGACACTAAATTGCCAAGAGAGTGGAGGTACGCCAGTAGCCATCCACCGCATAATATCATAGGTGATCCTTCTATTTAGGTAAGTACTTGAAGCCAACTGTAGCACTTTAATTTCGTTGCATTCCTATCACAAGTTGAACCCAAATGAGTGAAAGATGTCATCCATGATAAATCTTGGGTCATGGCCATGCAAGAGGAACTGAACCAATTTCAACATAATGAAGTTTGGTTCTTAGTTTCTAAACCAGCAGACCACCCTATTGTAGGAACCAAGTGGGTCTTTAGGAATAAATTAGATAAAACAGGAGCAGTAGTAAGGAACAAGGCTAGATTAGTTGCTCAACGTTATTCCCATGAAGAGATAATAGACTTTGAGGAGACCTTTGCTCCTGTTGCTAGATTAGAAGCAATCGGAATCCTTCTGGCCTTTGTCGCCTCTCACTCCATCAAGTTATTTCAGATGGACGTGAAGAGTATCCTCCTTAATGGATTGATTAGGGAGGAGGTTTACGTGGAGAAGCCACTTGAGTTTGAAGACCCTAAGGCTCCTGACAATGTATACAAGCTCACTAAGAATTTATATAGGCTGAAATAGGCTCCACCAGCTTGGTATGAGCGTTTGAGTCAGTTTCTACTAGACTACAGCTTGACAAGAGGGCAGGTTGATAAAATCTTGTTCATCTTGGTTAAGGATGATGGCATGTTAGTTGCACAAGTATACGTTGATGATATTATCTTTAGTGCTACTAACCCTTCTATATACAAGAATTTTGAAAAACTAATGAAAGGTGAGTTTGAGATGAGCATGATGGGGGAGCTCAACTTCTTCTTTGAACTTCAAGTAAAGTAGACGGATGAAGGCATCTTCATCAGTCAGGCCAAATACACCAAGGAGCTGTTGAAGAAATATGGAATCGATGAATGCAAAGCAGCATCAACTCCAATGGCTCTTATCACGAAGCTAGACTCAGACAAAAAAGCTAAGGAGGTAGATGATAAACTATACAAAGGTATGATCAGATCCCTCATTTATCTTACTGCCAGTAGGCCTAAGATACTATTTAGCTTATGCATATGTGCTAGATATCAGGTAAAACCTAAGGAATCACACTTAGCTATAGTAAAATGAATTTTTAAATACTTAAATGGAACAATTGATCTGGGTTTATGGTATCCATGTGGGAATGAGTTCAACGTAATTGCATACTCAGATGCAGATTACACAAGGTGTAAGATTGAGAGAAAAAGTACTAGCAGAACCTGTCGGTTCTTTGGGGGGTGCCTGGTTTCATGGTCCTCAAAGAAATAGAACTCTGTGGCACTATCAACTGCAGAAGCAGAATACGTTGTTGTCAATAGTTGTTGTGCTCAAGTACTCTGGATCAAACATTAACTGTGTGATTATGGATTTTAGCTCAATAGGATCCCCGTGCATTATGATAACATCAGCACCATCAATTTAACCAAAAACTCAGTTCAACATTCTAGAACCAAGCATATAGAGGTAAGTCATTATTTAATTAGAGATCATGTAGCAAAGGAGAACATAGATATTAGATTCATTGATACAAATCATTAGCTGGCCGATATATTTACCAAATCATTGGCTAAGGATAGGTTCTTTACCATAAAATGTGAACTTGGCATGTATAAGTGTTGAAGTCATTTTCATATAGATATCATAGACACCTACACCAAAAAATTTATTTATATTGATTGATTTAATTATGCTGCATGATAGCTAAGTACGCATGAAATCAAAAATTGATGTGTGTTAATTAAAAAAGGGGGTTGGCCCAGATGTATTGCAACTACACGAAGTTAATTCGTCTTACAATCAATCGAGTCAAACACTCTTTATTCATTCAGGTCCGCCTACATCTATAGTTGACCCAATTTAGACAAAATATCATCTAAAAGGGCACTACAGGACAAAATCCTTTTGTTTACCTTGGCAGTGAATCGACATAAATGAAATGCAAATTTAAGTGAAATAGCGGGTGGTAATTAAATACACATTTATAAAAAGGGGCTATTACATCGAAAAGGCACCAAACCTTCATTTGTAGAATGCTTTGTCTTCTCTACTTCCCACCTATAACTCATGCGACTTCTCCTCTTCTCTCTCCCTCCGAGCCTTCATCTCCAAAAATCTTGAAACTTTCTCACTCTATGAGTGATCCTCTCCTTCACATAATCCATGTACCTTTTCAAACCTTATTGAGAGTGATGGCAACGATGACAGGACATAGCACCACCAGCTTCATCTCTGAACGTGCTACTGGGAAAGAAGCTAGATGTCCGAGGACTTATAGCAAAAAGAGTTTATGTAGAAGAGATGATTGCTATGATAGGATGCTTAGTGGTATGTTCTGTTGACACCATTTACCCTAAGGTTGTGCGCCTCTTTTTTGGTAATATGATTGTAGAAGAAGAATGCCTGAGGACCATGGTAAAAGACACATAAGTGGTCATCACAGAGGCCCTTCTGAACGAAGTAATGGACAGTAGTGGCCAAGGTCTCAGGTCAAGGAAGTTCATTGAAAGATAAGAAAGGAAGGAGATAAGACGGTGGCTGCTAGGGTCCGATGCCGAGGAAATCAACATTGGTAGGATGGACCTAGAATTGAGAATTCTTCACCTTGCATTTGGGCACTGCATATACCCCAGGGGAGGTAGCTTCACTCATATGAGTGATATCAACCTCCAAATTGTTCAGGCTTTAAGGAAGAGAGAAAGCTTAAACCTGAGGGCTATTATTTTTGAAGGCATGAAGGCCACGGTAGAGCATATCAGCAAAGAGAAAGGTGTCAGTAACATAGGTGCGCTCTTACCCTATGGAGTACCACTCACTTTAGTCTTCACCCACTATGGCATATATTTCCTTGGTGAAGAAGGGATAGCTGCCAACCAAATCAGTGAGACATCTCTCTGTAGACACGCCAAAATTGACGTTACTATGAGTACATCTCATATTGCCTTGTAATGTCCCAATTTGACCCTCAAACTAGTTCTATTTGAGTGGTTTTTCTCACTTTTCTTGGATTTCTCCCTTTTTTTTCACCCTTTTCTTATTTTTTTCTATTTTCCCCTATTTTTATGGATTTTTCTGGATTTTTCTGGATTTTCTGGGTATTTTTCTCTATTTTTATGAAATAATGACTTGACGTGGGGCGTCTTTTAAATAACGACTTAGACTTGGGCGTTTCTTAAAAAAAAATAACGACTATATTGGAGGGCGTCCATTCTTTCAAATTTCCATTTTTCTGGATTTTTCTGAGAATTTTTCAGAATTTTTTGGAATTAACAACTTAACCATGGACGTTATTTTGAATTTGAAAAGAATAAAAAAAATCGAAAATTGAATTCACGCCTTATGCACGGTCGTCACTTTTTCAAATTGATTTTTTTATATTATTTTCCACCCCCTTCTAGAGGTGATTTGGTGGCCTTCTGGGTGTCAGAAAAATTCGCAAAAAATAGTCGTTGGAATCAGGGCGACGAGATGCACCTTCACCTAAAAAATGAGAAAATAATATTGAGAAATGAAAAATGGCCCTATTTTAAATATTTTGAATTAACGTCCTTTGTTAGGGCGTGTTTTAATTAACGCCTTTGACTCAGGCGTGTTTCACAATTTTCAAATAAAGAAATATTTATTTCTAAAAATGATCCAGGAGTTAACGTCTTGGTCTTAGCCGTGTTTTTAAAAGACGCCCTTTGGCAGGTCGTCAATTCTTGAATTGACGCCCTGGTCCAAGTCGTGTTTCAGTTTTGTGTTCCGAACGAACGCAGCCTTTCCCCAAAGAGTCCCTGCTTCGTTTGGGCTCTTGCCCAGTCTTGTCTTCCTCTCTTTGGGCTCTTGCCCCTTCTTATCTTTTCCTCCGTTGGACTCTTTCCTTCTTATCTCTTCTTCGATCTTATTAATAGAGCTTCCGTAGCTCTGTTAAGAGGTTGGATTCTCTTTTCTTCCGATTCTTCTTCTTCTTCTTCTTCCTCTGTTTTCTTCGTTTTACAGGTTGCTGCTGCTTTGGCCGAAGGAGGGGCTGCCGTGCTTCATCTTCACCCTCTGCAGACTTTCTCCCCAGCGAACATTCAAGCCAAGCACAGGATCCTCTTTCCCCTTTTATTCCTCTTTTATTCTATTTTATTAGATTCATGGCATAGTTCATACGTGCATTCGTCTATCTCCTGTTAACTTCTATTCTCAACTGTGTTGAGAAATCTCCCCCACAGTGCATCTCTTGCACTCTTTTTACTCTTTATTTTACATATTCATATCATCATATCATATATCTCCCACCCTTTTTGCATAAGGGTTTAAGGGCAACCACCCTTAAGGTGTGTTCTTCGTCATATTTTCATGTTCATCTTATTAAAGAATTGATGCTACACTCACCATGTTCTAATTCATATTCTTTTATTGGTGTTTAAATTATTTTGCAAGGGTAATCAAATTGAAGAACTCTCTTCATCGGCCGGCCGATCTAGAAGAGAAAGGAGCACTCACATCACCCGCGTTTCAAGGTATTTTTCGCGATCCCTCCCATATTTTTATTGTTATATCTTTTGAGGCCTCGTGTCTCTGGCGATCACACACTCCATCTTAGCACCTCGTGCTTATTTGTGCCTTACATGCTTATTTATTCATTATTTCTAATTTTTCCTTAAGTGGATTTTTAATCATAATCTACAAATTGGCGATCACGGTGGGACACTTTGTGTTCTTTGTTTACAACCCTTTCCCCTTAGGCACCCGCGTGTGCCGTCTCCCCTATTGCACCCTCGGTGCGTCTCCCTTTTTGTGCCCCTCGGGCACCCTCCATTGGTTTTACACCCTCCCCTAAGTGATTGGTCAGCTTGTTGATTTTTCTTTAAAATTTTCACTTATTTAAAATTCTTGATGAGCATGCTTATTCTATTGATTGCCATGATTGTGTGATTGAGTGCTAATACTGCTGGCCGTGAAGTTTTCCTGGAGAAAGTGAATTCACGCCTCTGGAAGAGGCATTTTTCTTGATTTAACGCCCTAATACAGGGCGTCTTCGTCATATTTTACGCCCTCTGACAGGGCGTTTTCCAGCATATTTCGGGTTTTCCCTGCTTTATATTGCTGCCTGTGAATTCACGCCCTGCCCCAGGGCGTCTTGTTATTGATCAGCGCCCCACATCAGGGCGTTTCTTTTGATTTGACGCCCGCTGTGCAGGGTGTCCTTTTATTGATAGCGCCTCACCCTAAGGCGCGTTTTACCCTGCCCCTGGGCCCCTCACGTTGAGTCACGATAGTCACACTGTCGTTTCTTTTGTTATTAGCGCCCTCTGCCAGGGCGTGTTTTTACTGTGGGTTTCCAGAACCCTTCCCGTGGGTGAGTTTTCATGCTATTTCATGTTGATTGATCATATTATGTGGTTGGCTTGATTTCATCTGTTGCATTCATTCTTCATTTGCATTTGGTTTGGGAGGCCCCCTCCTCTTCATTAGGATCCACATACCCTCTTGGAATCGGGACGACCCTCCATTGAGCATTCCGTCTCTTTGGACTGGAAATCCCTTTTCCAAGCCTCCGTAAGTCCCCGCACCCGTGGATTCCCTCACGGAAGCCGGGCAGGTTGTACCCTTTTGAAGTCCCGAATTAGTTGGCCTAAACGTGGTGAGAGAGTGTTTCTAGTTGGCATTGGAGTTAAATCATATTTGAAACTAGGTTCCTCCCCTTGTGTGAATCATATCAATTTGCATAAAATCATTAATTCACCAAGATTCAAACATAAGAAATCAAGGTAGCCATCACAACTTGTGTGTTTCTTTGCAAATTGTTTGCACACTAAATTGCTTGCATAATGGCTTACTTTGATAAACAAAACAACATGTTTAATTCAATTCATGAGGATGCACAACCTAGCACATTTTATTCCCCTCAAATTCAACAGGTTCATCATTCTCACCATACTTTCAAGGGACCACGTCCTCATTCTTATGGTGTTGCCCGACCCATGGGCAATGTCCATCCTTATGGTCCCCCTACTCAATCACGAGCCACTATTCCTTCGGGACCCTCTCGTCCCAATGATGAGAAGGTCTCCCAAATTTTGCATGCATTAGATCATCTCACCCCTCAACAGATCCAAGCCCTTAACGCCGCTGTTGAGGGTGCATCTCCTTCATCTCCCCTTTCCAATCCTAATCGGGTGGCCCATCACCCACCTCCCTCTTCTATTCACAATCCTACACGGGTGGCCCATCACCCACCTCCCTTGTCTATTCACAATCCTAATCGGGTAGCCCATTACCCATCTCCTTCTATTCACACTCCTCCTCGGGTGGTCCGACACCCGCCTCCTTCTATTCCTCCTCCATCACGGCCCCGAGGCCCATTTACTCCTTGCAATCCAGCCCGTCTGGGTTCTTTTACGGGTCATCCCGTCAACTCCCCTCCACGGCCTTTTTATGCGGCCCCTCCTCCTTCAAGGCCCTGCCAGCCCTCGGTTGTTCAAGTCACACCCCTCCAACAATCTCTGCTTGATAAGATTACTTTGATGGAGGAACAAATAAAGAGGGTCACGGCTCCTCCTACTCCAGTCAATCCTCTCCATGCCGCTTTGGACGAGATTACAAAGATGGAGAGAGAATGGAAAGACAGGAGGGATGATTACGGCGTCGGCGGCTCAAGTGAGCAAGAGCCGGCATTCGAAGAATCCGAGGTAGTATACGATGGTGATGAAGCTCCGCAGGCACCACTTCCGAGTTTCCTTAACTTTCCGCTTTCCCCATTTTCATTCGATGAACCCCCTGCTCAGGAGGAAATCACTCCTAATTCAACCCCTGTTTATGAGACTAGTTGGTGTTACGACGATGGGTCGATATTCCAATCGCCCGCGCCGGCGCCTATTGAGTCTCTTCCCATTCCCACTCCCACTCCTAACACCGCTCGCCCCGTCCGGCATTGCCTCCGCACCAAACCGTCACCCATTAAACCTCCACTAATTACACCTCCATCTACTATGCCATCAACCTCCACACCATCGGCCTCCACCGAGCCTACCATTGAACTGTCCCCAATTCAACCTCCCGTTATCCCATTACCACCATCCCTAAAACCCATTTTACCTACCCCACCATTTAACCCTTCACCCTTACCTATGGTTAATCCTGAGCAGGATCCACCACTTTTTGCACTCGAGCTAACCCTGACTGCTTGCAAGCAAAGGGAGAAACTCGATGTGTTTGAACCTCCGTCTCCACTTACGCCAACACTTTCCATTATACCTCCACCACTCACAAAGCCTTCCGCCTCCGCTTCACCTCCTTCTACTACTCGGAATGTGGGTGCTTCTGCAAGTATATGTGCCGAAGATGATCAAGAGCCGGGCAAGACAGATTTGGCCATGGCCGTGATGTTCAAGACCCAAGAATTTATTTACCGGATGCCAATCCAGATCATTGTGCCAAGCATGATTGAAGAGGCCAAGTCGCCACCACGCCAAGCATTGATGCTGCGTAAAGGCCGGGCAGGGCACCCTTTGTTCCAATTTCCAAATCTTGAACTCCTCGACAACATGATGCTTCCAAGCCTAACTTTCCAACTCCCTCCCGCTATTACTTTTCACCTTCCAAGGAAGTTGTTATTTACCATTGAAGCTTCATCATGGGCTTATGCTTTGTCCATTAAGCCAGTTGGCTATACTCTCTCACTGCCGTGGAGGGGTAGTTATTTTGACACTAAGGGGCCTTCCACTCCTTTATCCACCCCATCCATATTCTTGTCGATCGCGTTTTCTTCATGGGCCACTTCCAGGGGAAAGAGGAGGACCTCGCCCTCTCACCCTTCGTATTCTTCTTATTTTTCATCTTCCTTCATGCATTCATTCTATTCACTGCATTCGCTGCATTCATCGCATCCATCATATTGCATGCAATTGCACTTCTTCTTTCCCGGGTTTATGAACCCGTATCTTCCCCGCCTTCCTGCACCGCCGGATCCTCCGCATTTCCCATCTTATTCATATTCATCTTCATTACTCGGGCATCGCGCCCCTTTCCAACCTTTTCATCTCCCAGATTTCTCCCCTTCTTCCCAGGGCATCGCGTCCCTCGGCATTTTCTTCCTCCGGAACCTCCGGACTTTCCCCTCAGGCACGACACCCCTTTCCACCTTTTTCATTTTTTTCCTCCGGAACCGCCGGACTTTCCCTTTGGGCACGACGCCCCTCTCCACCTTTTTTATTTGCTTCCTCCGAACCACCGGACTTTTCCCTCGGGCACGACGCCCCTTTCCACCTTCTCCTTCCTGATTTCATTCCTCCGGAACCTCCGGATTTTTCTCTCCTCCCTGGGCATCGCGTCCCTCGGCATTTGCTTCCTCCGGAACCTCCGGACCCTCCATCTTTCTTCCGATTCATCTTTCTAATCTTCCTGAACATCACATCCTTCATTTTTTTCTTCCTTTTCCATCATCTTTTTCCCTATTTCGTCTCAGGGCATCGCGTCCCTTCTTTCGTCATCCCTCCGGAGCCTTCGGATTTTTCCTCTCACAATTCTCCTCCGCCTCCGGACCCTCCGGATCCGCCTCTTTCTATCTATCAATTTCTTCTTCTAATTCCTCCTGATTCTGGATCTGACCCAACTTCTTCCACATCCACTGCCTTGGGCATCTGCCCATTCTCCCACTGCTTTCAAGGCTTTAGTCCTCACTCATCCTTCTAATTCTTCACTTCTTCTGTAGACTGTTCCATGTGATCAGGGTCTCCACACCTTAGTGAGGGGGTTCTAGCCCTCGCCTCTCTTCCCTTTTCTCCTTATTCGTCTGAGTCTGGTTTGAGCACCACTCATTCTTGTTAAGCCACTCCCAAAATCCTTTGCTTCCAATCCTTTTGACTCCCAAAGAGGACAAATCCCACGATGATCAACCTCACCTCTGACAGCTGCTTCTACAAAGGTTGCAAGGTAACATATTGGCATAAGTATGCATTTTAATGATATCATTTTCTCATTGCTTCACGCATGATTTTCAAAATCAAGTGCTTCTTAATGAGATTAAGAGTGGTGTTTTAAATCTTTATCTTAAGCTTTTGATTAATTGAAATCATTCTCAAAAGAGTCCTTTAGGCTTGTTTTTTTGCAGCACTTTGGTTGATAAAGAACCCACGCTGGGAATTCAATATTCTCTCCCTGCTTGTTAAGAGCAAACCTTAGCTGGGCACCTCACACACTTCACGGCGTCCTTAGCCGGCTCCTTTGGTTAAACATCGTTGCTACCTTGGCCATGCCATGAGTATATCTGAAAGTCTTTTTCTCTTCTTTATTCGGCCGAATGCAGGGGTAAGAGGTTGACGGATGAAATGACCAACCTCGGTAATCCCCAATACGAGAGGAGTCTCAAATAGGGGCAGTCTTGACCCAAAATCAATATGAGTTTTCATATGAGTTTCATGATATACATCTCGCCAAAAGGGCTATTATGAAAATCAAGTCAAAATTTCGATAAAAGCAAGATTGTGAATTATGGCATGTCAAGAGTGGCAAAGTCCCCACAGGGAAAACCCTGGTCGTATGCATGTCATGGGTCTAAAAATCAAAGGCACAAAGCCCCGGCACAACAGACTACCTCTTTGAAGGGAACACCTTGGAAAGAATTCAAGTCCCGATATCTCCCATCCTGCACAAAGCTTGTCACAATTATTCTTCTCTTCTCCCGCTAAGACCGAACATTTCTCAGGTATGGCCTTGGTAGGGGCATCGTTGATCAAGGGCGGTCGGTTATAGGGCGCCACCCTTCAATGCACGTCCAGCTTTGGGCAGTTTTAGCGAAAAGGGAAGGAACAAGGACCCCTAGCCAGTGGTTCAAAACAACCCTTTGATGCTGCATTAACAATGTCTAAGCCAAAATCCAAAAAAAATTGAATATTTCCCGATCAAAATCCCAACAAAAATTCAAAATATTTTCCAAAAATCTCCATAAAATTTTGCATATTCCAAAACTCATAAAAATTTGCATATTTCCAAAATCCAAAAATTTGCATTGTATTTTCTGATGGTGTTTTACAGGAACAGCTTTGCAGAGACCAAAAGCACGGGATGAGCCCTATCTTCACTTATTGTTATCAATCTATTGATTCTCTCGATATTCTCATGACATGCCACCCTGGGCATTTTTGGTTATCACCTCCTCATATCTTTTTTGGTTATATCTCCTGATTATCATATCTCATGATTATTCATCTCCAAATCTTTCAATCAACTCCTGCTCGTTTCATCTGATTACTCCGCCGATGGGCATTATCAGATCCTGATTATTTAACTCCAAAACTTGATTAGCCAGATTGTCATCCTCATGACAAACAACAAATAATGATGCTTTGCTATGCCATGATTTGACTTATGCTGTTCATGATATATGCTATGATTGGTTGCTTTGATTCATGCTATGCATGCTATGATTAAATGCCTTATTCATTGCTTGTTATATCTTGGCTACTAAATTTTTGAGCGCAGGAAGAGGCTCTTAGTCCCGCCGGCAGGGCATCATCACTCAAAGTCCACTGTGCTTGCAGCTCATTTCTCAGTTCCCATACTTATTGCTCCACCATCTCTCCCTGTATGCATTTTTACTATATGTTACATACGCTACTAGATTATATCAAGGACCTTGTGGCTTTGGTAAATCTGGGATTTGAGTTCCCCTTCATCAAAAATAATGATGATTCCAGAGAAGTCTTAGTCACACTGATAGGCCGTTGAGCCGTCCAAGGCTGGGGACGATGGTTCCCTTTTGCGAATTGGTGCGTGGATAAACGGGCTTCGGCTTAGTATCAGCTCGCGAAATTGGTTTCTTGACCCAGTCTTGGCAGTTTAACAATATTATCCTTGATTATATTATATCTTTATTTGTTATTTTCCCTTTAAACCCAGCATGCATTCATGTAGGACTTTGAATCAACTGTTGAAAAATCATTCTGATGAGCTGACTTTGAGGGTTGAAGTTGATATTAATCTTTCCAGATATGAGATATTCCATGCCGAATTGAGTCCTCAGTTCATTTTGTCGTTGTTTTGGGTCATTTTCTCGAAAGCTCCTTGTTTGGATTTTTATCATCTTATTTTATCTTCTTTCCTTTGATCCACCTTGGCTGCAGCACGTCCACTGGCTGGTAACCGCTCCCCAATGGTGAAACCTACAGGTTTGTGACCTGGGGTACTTCCACCGCGCTGGAAGTTGATCATTTATTTTATCTCCTTCGTGCACCGCGTGCACACTCCCCGTTTTATCCAAACATCGTTGATTTCATTGAATTTCCTGAGATTGCTTCATCTCGTGCTTCTGATTTCAATTCTCATCAAGTGATGTTGATTGCGTGTCTCATCACACCTTGACATCTACTTTTCAGTTTGCTCTGCTCCCTTGCAAAGCAGACGCCAAGGCGGGACAGCTGTAGACACGCCAAAATTGACGTTACTATGAGTACATCTCATATTGCCTTGTAATGCCCCAATTTGACCCTCAAACTAGTTCTATTTGAGTGGTTTTTCTCACTTTTCTTGGATTTCTCCCTTTTTTTCACCCTTTTCTTATTTTTTCCTATTTTCCCCTATTTTTTTGGATTTTTCTAGATTTTTCTGGATTTTCTGGGCATTTTTCTCTATTTTTATGAAATAACGACTTGACGTGGGGCGTCTTTTAAATAACGACTTAGACTTGGGCGTTTTTTAAAAAAAATTAACGACTATATTGGAGGGCGTCCATTCTTTCAAATTTCCATTTTTCTGGATTTTTCTGGGAATTTTTCAGAATTTTTTGGAATTAACGACTTAACCATGGACGTTATTTTGAATTTGAAAAGAATAAAAAAAATCGAAAATTGAATTCACGCCTTATGCACGGTCGTCACTTTTTCAAATTGATTTTTTTATATTATTTTCCACCCCCTTCTAGAGGTGATTTGGTGGCCTTCCGGGTGTCAGAAAAATTCGCAAAAAATAGTCGTTGGAATCAGGGCGACGAGATGCACCTTCACCTAAAAAATGAGAAAATAATATTGAGAAATGAAAAATGGCCCTATTTTGAATATTTTGAATTAACGTCCTTTGTTAGGGCGCGTTTTAATTAACGCCTTTGACTCAGGCGTGTTTCATAATTTTCAAATAAAGAAATATTTATTTCTAAAAATGATCCAGGAGTTAACGCCTTGGTCTTAGCCGTGTTTTTAAAAGACGCCCTTTGGCAGGTCGTCAATTCTTGAATTGACGCCCTGGTCCAAGTCGTGTTTCAGTTTTGTGTTCCGAACGAACGCAGCCTTTCCCCAAAGAGTCCCTGCTTCGTTTGGGCTCTTGCCCAGTCTTGTCTTCCTCTCTTTGGGCTCTTGCCCCTTCTTATCTTTTCCTCCGTTGGACTCTTTCCTTCTTATCTCTTCTTCGATCTTATTAATAGAGCTTCCGTAGCTCTGTTAAGAGGTTGATTCTCTTTTCTTCTGATTCTTCTTCTTCTTCTTCTTCCTCTGTTTTCTTCGTTTTACAGGTTGCTGCTGCTTTGGCCGAAGGAGGGGCTGCCGTGCTTCATCTTCACCCTCTGCAGACTTTCTCCCCATCGAACATTCAAGCCAAGCACAGGATCCTCTTTCCCCTTTTATTCCTCTTTTATTCTATTTTATTAGATTCATGGCATAGTTCATACGTGCATTCGTCTATCTCCTGTTAACTTCTATTCTCAACTGTGTTGAGAAATCTCCCCCACAGTGCATCTCTTGCACTCTTTTTACTCTTTATTTTACATATTCATATCATCATATCATATATCTCCCACCCTTTTGCATAGGGGTTTAAGGGCAACCACCCTTAAGGTGTGTTCTTCGTCATATTTTCATGTTCATCTTATTAAAGAATTGATGCTACACTCACCATGTTCTAATTCATATTCTTTTATTGGTATTTAAATTATTTTGCAAGGGTAATCAAATTGAAGAACTCTCCTCATCGGTCGGCCGATCTAGAAGAGAAAGGAGCACTCACATCACCCGCGTTTCAAGGTATTTTTCGCGATCCCTCCCATATTTTTATTGTTATATCTTTTGAGGCCTCGTGTCTCTGGCGATCACACACTCCATCTTAGCACCTCGTGCTTATTTGTGCCTTACATGCTTATTTATTCATTATTTCTAATTTTTCCTTAAGTGGATTTTTAATCATAATCTACACTCTCCTTAGGGGTGGCTTTATTTATAAGGATGGCAGATGGGATAGGAAGACAGGAAAGGGCAAGGAAGCGGCACCAGCTACAAAGACTCAAGAAGTGCAGGCAGAGCCCATCTCAGTAGTCTAACGAGTAGAAGCTGCTGCTCAACATCATGAGAAAATAGCAAGAGGGGAAGTAGTTGTACATCCTTCTCATATAGCAGCCACAAACCAGCCATGAAAGAAGTAGTCCTAGAGGCGATGATGGCCAGAATTAAGAGCCTTCTTGAAGAAATGCATGAGCCAGGGCCTTCCTCTGTTCAGAGAGGGAAATGAGTATCCAGTAGCTACTTGCAGAGCAGCAGAGGCCTCGGTGCAAACAAATGATCTACCCGAAAAAGATATTTTTACTACTAGAAGAGCTCCCTCTCCAATCCAAGAAGAAGAAAGGAGGAAGGATTTTGAGGAATTGGCTGCCAATGTGGGACATATCTCTCAAGACTTCAAGAGCCTTAGTGAACATATGACTCATGAGGTTGATAGAATGCACTCGAGGTTGAGTGAAATAATGAGAGAAGGTTGTTCTATCCAGTGCTTCACTTCCCAGCTCTACAGAGACACTGATAGAATAATAAATGTTTTGGGAAGCATAGCAGCTAATGTGACCCCAGTCAAATAAGGAATGGGGCACATTGAAAAAATCATGAAAGAGCTCTAGCACACTTTGATAGATAAGTTGAGCTTTGTTCAGAGGATTTTTTTTGAGGTACAACATGTTGTGCCCCTGTGGTCATTTGATATTCATGGTTTTGATAATGGCTAAACACTATAAGTCATTGATGTTTTCCACTCTCATTTGCCTGAAATACTTGATGTTCTTTCATGACAGATATGCCAAGGAATGGAGTGGAGATGGCAAAAGTAAAAGCCTAATGATCACGCCAAAGCAAGGATGAAAATCCCTTCAAGAAGAGTCAATGCTTGGTACAAAAGAATTGATGCACAATGAAGCAAAGACAAGTCACATAGCCAAGGTCGATGCACAATGAAGCATAGCCAAGAGTACACAAGGTCAAAGAATCAGTAGAAATCCTCAAGATTCTGCCAAGTTTGATGCCACAGACGTGAATGGGCTGCTAAAGGGATTAAGGGACTGAAGAGGAGAAATCTGGGATTTCCCCAGCCAGCGGTCGACCGCCGGTCCAGGACCGGTCGACCAGCAGCCAGCGGTCGACCGCCCAGTAAGGGGCGGTCAACCGACTTTCCCAGCAACCAAATGTCCAAAATCTGTAAAATTCCGGTCGACCGCCAACCCCGATGCAGCAATGTTTGACTTTGTTTTCCACCTCGAGGCCAGCCCCTTTCCTTGTATTTGTTTAATCCTAAAGTCACCCAATCTTCCATGAATTGTGGATCTGGTCTGGGGGGTGTCTATTGACCATCCAAAGAGATATAAAACTCATGCAAGAGGGTTAGAAACCCTAGTTGATCATTTGGATGAAAAGAGATCAAGGGAGGCTTGTGGAGGCTGTTGAAGGAAGAGGGTACTGTAGCCGTGAACAGTACTTCGTGCAGAGTTCTTCATTCATTCCAAGGGATTCAAGCCAAGATCTGAAGCCATCAATGTCCAAGTAAGTGTAGAAGCAAGCAAGCTCTCAAGGGAGATTAAATCTGCATCCTTAAACCTCTTCATCAACTCAAGGGGATCAAAAGGAAGATCAAAGCTACATCTAAAACTCTCTCCATCAACTCAAAGGGATTCAAGGAAGATTATCTCACAATGAAGAAGATACCATTGAAACATCAGATTCAAGCTCCAGCAATTTCAGACAAGATCTATTTCAATCTAGCATATCTCTATATCTTGTTTGAGCATTTTCATCTTGTTATCTTTCCACTTTGTTCAAACCATTGAAACTGAAGGTCGTCCCTACCGGTGGTTAGTAGGAAGGCAATTGGAAGTTGTCCGATCTGCGGTGTTGACGTCCCTACCTGTGGTTAGTAGGAAGATAATCGGAGGTCTTTCTGATTTACGGTTTTGTGCGCTGCACTAGTGGAGCCTCACCGAGTTTGGTGAGGGGTGGATGTAGGTCTGGGGATTCAGTCCGAACCACCTTAAAATCTCGTGTGTTGTGGTTTGATTGTGCGATTGTTTTGTGTTAGATGCATGCTTAGGTTCAATCTCTATATTACTTATTCATCCTGCTCAGCCAATCGTTGTGTCCTTCGCTAAGCTAGTTATATTCCGCTTCGATTCTCTTTATCTAGCTTTAAAGAGGGGTGTTCTGCGAAAAGAGGGGTAGATCTATTCACCCCTCCCCTCTAGATCCGCTATCCACTACTCAACAAGTGGTATCAGAGCCTAATCTCTCATTATGCGGTCCAACGACTTTGAGGGAAATGATAGATTAGCATCCAAGGGTTTTTTACCTGAAGGTCATTCTGTGAATAGGCCTCCTTATTTCACTGGAACTAATTATCCTTATTGGAAACATCGCATGCATGTGTTCATTCGCGCCCAAGACTACAAACTTTGGCGAGTGATCAGCAAAGGTCCGTATGAGCTTACGGATGATGAGGACTTGTGGACCAAAGAACAAATAAGAAAATCCACTGTCAACTGAAGTGCTAAACACATCATGCAATGCTCACTCCATCCAGTAGAATTCTCAAGAGTGTCTACCTGCGCAACTGCAAAACAAATGTGGGACAAGTTAGAGGTAATTTACGAATGAACCTCTCAGGTACAAGAAACAAAAGCCAACATTTTAGTTTCTGAATATGAAATGTTCAGGATAAGGCATGATGAGTCAATTCAAGACATGTATGCTCGCTTAACTATGCTTACTAATAGTCTAACAGATTTGGGAGAGAAATATTCAGAATAGAAAATTATGAGGAAGATTCTCATATCACTGACTCCCACATGGCACACGAAGGCTACCGTGGTTGAAGAATCGAGAGATCTTGCAACTACTAAGGTAGATGAACTCATTGGGTCATTGATGACCTATGAGATCAACCTTAAGAACAAAGAGGATGAGGTGCCTAAGAAAAAGTCTCTAGCTCTTAAAGCATGACCCAGCGGTCAAAGCACTTCTGATGAAGGTGAGGCTTCTGCAAGTGAGCGATATGAGGATGATGTAGCCATGCTCACACGTAAGTTCAGAAAATTTCTGAGAAAGGAAGGTAAAAGCTTCATGAGAGGAAGGTCACAGGTAAGAAAAAGTTTCAAATCTAATTCTGAAAATTTGAAGAAAACTGACAAAATCATTTGTTATTCTTGCAACAAACCAGGGCATTTCAAAACTAACTGTCCTGAAAAATTCAGAAAAGTTGACAAATGGAAGGGCAAGAAGAAGAACAAGGCCATGGTGTCCATATGGAGTGACGAGGAAGAAAGCGATGGTGGAACTAGCTTCTCGGATAAGAAAAAAGAAGATCTTTGTCTCATGGCCAGAGGTGACGAAGAAACTGAGGTAAATTCTCCTTTTGAAAATTAGACAATTGATGATTGGGAGGAAGCATATATACAGCTCATGGAAAAATATGACATGTACAAAAAGGAGAATAAATCATTGAAAAAGAAAATTAACTTGTGTGTGCATGATCATGATATGAATGATAAGACTGCTCTACTTGAAACTGAAATTGAAGATCTTAAGAAAATGATTGAGGATTTGAAAGAGGGAAGAAAAGAAATGGCTGACTTGGAAACTGAAAATGAAGACTTAAAAAATGAGATTGATAGCATGAAGCTAAGAATGCAAAGCTATGAAAAGGACAGCAAATTGAGTAATGAGAAGTATGAAGCTGTCAAACAAGTCAACACTCAACTTCTTCAAAATATTGAAAACCTACAAAAAGAGTTGAAGGATAAACAACAATCTTTAGAAAAGTTTGTGGATGGAAGAGAAAACCTAGATACATTGCTAGGTACTAGAATGAACTTCAACAAGGAAGGGTTAGATTTTGAACCAACAAACAAAAGGCCAATTGGGTTAAAAACTGTCACATTTGTTTCCTCTTCTGATGCTTCTACCTCAAAAATAACATCCAAAGGAAAAGAAAAGGTTGAAGAGGAAGCCACTGAAATCCCCAAGATGAAACCTCAAAAGCCTAAGAAAAGTCAACCTTCCCCACAGCACAGGTCAACACTTCCTTGGTCATCGCCCACTCAGGCCGCCAAACAAATTCAGCCTTCTAGATGCCATTGTAACTGGGTTGCACATTCATACAGGTCGAAACCACATTGTTTATGGGGCAATTGTGATTCCTTTGTTCACCAATCTTATAAGTTTCAAACCCCTAGGTGGCAAAATAGTTACTTTCAACCTAAAACCAACAAGTGGCCTCAAGGGGTGGTGCGGACACCAGAGCACACGAGCGGCACGAGTCGGCGAGCCACCGGTACCGTACGCGGAGCACCACCCGAGCTACAGCGGCTTCCATCTGGCTCGGAGATAGTCTGGAGACTCCCCCTTGAGTCTCGATATTTATCGCGTTTATTTAGACTTTACTTGTGTGTCATGTGTGTTTGTTTAATTTTATTCAGATTGTAATTTGGATTGTAACAGGGGTTTATGTGTAATTTGGGACCACCCGGGTCCCGCGGGCCCCCCTATCCCTTCCCCATTGATCCACCTCATCCTTAGGGCCCATGTGGGGTCAGTCAACCTTCCAATGGTGGGCTTCTAGAAGGGTGGGCCAAGTGGGGGACAAAGGGGAATAAAATTCAAGGTTGGAACCTTGAAAGTCAAGGGGGCGCCCCCCTTTTATCATATTATATTAGGATTTAAATTTTTATTTTATTTGTTCCAAATCACATAGGAGAAATAAATTTGAACTCCCTCTTTTACCCCCCACCAATCCTAGATCTAGGGATAGAATTAGTCTTTTTACCTTTTCTATATATCCCTTGTAATTCTCATTTTGGTGGAATTAATGCATAAAAATTTGGGAATTTCATTGGAGCCTAAGGCTGGTGCACCCCTCTCTCCCCCTTCTTGCAGCTGGGAAAGCTGTATTTCTGAGGTGTGACGCCTCTGATATCAGTTCGTGAGATCGCCACCGCTGCCACCATGCCGCCATCGCACCACCGCCGTGTTCGCCGGAGTTCTGTCCACCGAGGATAGATCCCCTTTCCACGAATTTCTGCTCCCAGTCACGTACTCTTCTTGAGCTCAAACTTCCAGGGTGCGTTCCATAGGTATCCCCCACATCCCAGAAAAATTGGTTGGGCTTCCTACTTCCATTTTATAATTTTCCATTTTCGATCTTCATTTCCTTTCAGATCTGTCAGGTTTCTGTCCACTGTGACATCAACCCTGAGCTTCCTCTCTTCGACCCACTTTTTGATTTTTCCTTGAACCCCCAATTTTACTGGAGGTTCTGTCCACCATCCCCACCACCCACGAATTTTCGTGGAATTTCCACAGGCCTTCACATATTTTATAAAAATCATTTTCAGATCCCCTTCAGTTCTATCTGCTTCTGTCCAGATCTGACCACTTGTCAGTATAAAATAGTTTTCCCCTTCCAAATCTCCACCACATCGGTCATACGAATTATTGCCGTTTTCCTCTCTCTCCTCTCTACAATTTTTATGAAGAGCTCGAGATCTGAATCAGAGGTCTACCCTATGGTCAATGCCAGCTCTCAGGAAACTCAGTTTCTACCCAGTTAGATCTGAGACTGAGAATAGGCCGGTTCTAAAATTTCCCATCATAAGCACGGCTCCAGTGAATTTTTCTGAGCCCCATAGGGTCGAAGGACTTCGAGAGAGCTTTCCAACGGTATCTCTTGTGCGTCAATCCGACATCGGGAGCGACCGCAGCAGCCGATCTCGTCAGGCCGCACGCTGTAAAACAGAAGCAGCAGATCCGTGGGCAGCAGCTCCAAAGCTTGGAGATCGGAGCCGATCGGCCTCCGACCTGTGTTCCCGCTCGACCGCCTTCCAGGGAGGCACGCCACCATGGGTCTCCATCACAGCGGGACCCACCCCATCAGACCCGGAGGATAGAGCGCTCCGTGGTCCCCACGAACCTGTAGATCGTGCCGTCCGGACAGCACTAAACGCGGGTTTCGGCACCACCGGAGCGACATCAAGATGCTGCCCGTCAACCCAATTCCCGTGACTCCCGGGCCCCACATGTGACCTATTATCTCCCTGCGTGGAGTGGGTCAAATTTTTGTACCACAGTAAAACTTTGTTAACCGGGAGTCCGGATTTGGCCGGGGTTGTCTTCCCCACGCCGGGAGCGTGGAGGTAACGGTCTTAACTCCTTGGCGTTCATTTGCTAGTTTAGTATATGGTCGTATGCCGCTGTGAGAGAGTAGGATTCTAGCCCGTGAGTCCATGTCACCACTGAGAGCGAGAGAGTGACCCGTCCCATGACTCGATCCGAGCACGGAAGTGAGTCGGACTACCCTTAACTCTGCCGGTTCCTCAACCGTGCACGATCCGCGTTTCCCTCGCTTGGGACGACGAGTGAGCTTGCGTTTCTGTTAGCAACGTATAGCCCATATGAGCTCTTAGTGTCGGGCCTAGTGTCTCTCATGCTCGTATGTTGCTAGTCGTGTATGCATTTAGAGTCCGAGGTCCATATCACTTAGAGTCGGTCCCCGTGTCCGTCCCGCATCAGTTTGGTATCAGAGCCAGGTTGAGTCTAGGGTAGTCGTTGCATAAGTCTTACACGGTCTAAGTCGAGTCTAGGATCATCATTATTTTCAAAACAAAATAAATGTTTTAAAATTGCATTTCATCCCGATAATTTGGCATTTTAAAAGGTGTTGTCCGAACGTTAGGCTACGCCTATCGGGAAGGCCGCACACTTGCGCGAGTGATCTTCGGATCGATTAACTCCGCCACGTACCGGATAATGGTTTAGGTCTAGGTGCATTAGTTGGTGTTTGCATCAGTTTATGTCTCCTAGTTCGTGTGTCTTTGTATGCCCACCCGTCGAGGCACCCAATACTCGCCACCTGGCGGATTCCCGAGCCCGTAGCTCCGATGAGCCCTCAACGGCCGAGATGTTCCGAGCCCTCATGGATCGTCACGATACGCGTATGGATGGCCTTAGTACGCGTCTAGATGGTGTAGGAACACGTCTAGAAGGCAGAATGAAAGCCCTCGAGGATCGGGCCAAAGCTTCGGACTAGTCCATTCATGGTCTTGTAGGGAGGATTGCCGTCCTTGAGAGGGCCCTAGTAGCGGAGCAACCCGCGCCGACGAATGGCCAACAAGAGCCGGCTCAGCAACCTGCTACGCCAAGAGCTCAGGCGGTAGATGTTGGGAGGCAATAGGTGCACGTGGTAGCTGGCTATGCATCTGATAATGAGCAAGGGGGATATGGTCGTCGTAACCAACGACGGAAATGTGATGACGATCACGTTCTTCGGAGCGTGCGCCCGGACCCTCCCCTTTTTAGCGGGTCCTTGGACCTGAAGGTCTATTTAGATTGGGAGGCCGACATGGACCGGTACTTCGAGTGGTTTGAGATGACGGACCACCAGAGAGTTCGATACACGAAGATGAAGCTACATGGGCAGGCCCAAACTTATTGGACCAATGTGGAGAGCCTGCTAAATCAGCGACGTCAACCCCCGATCGGTACTTGGGATGACATGAAAATGAAATTGAGAGAGAAGTACATTCCTGCCTCATATCGCCAACGTCTCATAGACAAATGGCAAAGTCTCTCCCAAGGGAACCGATCCGTGACCGAGTACACCGCCGAGTTTGATGAGTATTATTTGTGGTGTGGAGTTACGGAATAAAGCACCATGACCATATCACGCTTTCGGAGAGGTCTACGGCCAAACTATCAATACGAACTTTTTCACCGCAATGCGACCACTTTGGAACATGCGTATCAGGTTGCTCTCGAATTGGAGCAGTTCGAGGCCGAGTTCGAGTCTCCCCATCGGCTGGGTTCCTTTCCCCTTCGTAGTGTCGATCCCCGTGGCTCTTCTGGCACGTATCCGAGGGCCCCCATGGCCCGACCTCAGGAGCCCACTCGTCTCGAGCCTTTCGCTCCTAGGCCTCGCCCTCCACCCCCGAGGGACCTTCCTCGTCCCCAACATCTTACGGCACCCACAGCCCGTCCACCGGCACCCGCACCTCCTGCTCGTCCTTTGTTGCCTTCACCTCCTATCCGTCGGGAGGATAAGGGGAAAAGACCCATGATTGGGGAGCCTAGTGGATCATGGCAGCAGTGTTATCACTGCAATGGGTTTGGCCATTTTGCCAACCAGTGTCCCACCCACCAGTCTCTTGTCATTGGGGACACGCAGGCCAAGGGTACCACCCCTACGGACCTCGAGTTAGTCAGCTATGAAGCAGATCCGGAGCTAGCTGACGAGTACTATGAGGCCGAAGGTAATGGTCAGGATGCCCAGCATCCGGACGATACCCACTTGGGGGTCGTCAGGTGTATTCTCACCCAGCCACATGCCAGTGATGACTGGCGACGGACCACTATCTTTCATACATTTTGTCGGCTGGGTAAGCAAGTTTGTAAGGTGATTATCGATAGTGGGAGTTGCATCAATGCAATCTCCACGGGCACTGTCTCCAATCTTGGTCTTACTCCCGTGGATCATCCTTGCCCCTATCGAGTATCATGGGTGGATTCCACCTCCATTCCGATCAGGCTGCGGTGTCTGGTCCCACTGCAGTTCCGTGCCTACCGTGATGATATCTCGTGCGATGTCCTCCCCATGAAGGTGGGCAGCATTATTCTTGGTAGGCCGCGGTTATTTGATCGGGATGCCACACTACATGGCCGGTCGAACACCTGTACCTTTGACCATGCCGGCCAACGGATTACCCTCCAACCCTCTTAGCCTAAGAAGCCTTCAGTTAGGGGTCCTATTGGTCCTAGTACTCCGGAGCCTTCCATCCCCGGGCCCAGTACCCCACCCCCAGCTCGGGCTATGACCGTTACATCTGGCCCAGGCGAGCCCTCGACTAGGAGATTGATGATGATTAGCTCCCGGGAAATGGAGCGGGAGGCTAGTAAGGGCTGCCCTGTGTTTGATATTACGGTCCGAGAGGTGGAGCCGAAGTCCGAGGGTGAACTCCCACCCGATGTCATTCCTATTCTGTAGGAGTTCACTGATATTTTTCCCGAGGAGCTTCTCGAGAGACTCCCACCCATGCGGGATATTCAGCATGCTATCGACCTGATTCCGGGCTCCTCATTGCCCAATCTTCCTCATTATCACATGAGTCCCACGGAACATGCCGAGCTAAAACGGCAGGTCGATGAGTTGATGCAGAGAGGGTCTGTTCGGGACAGCATGAGTCTGTGTGCTGTTCCCGCATTACTCGCCCCAAAGAAGGATGGCACGTGAAGAATGTGCATTGATAGTCGTGCCATCAACAAAATCACCATGAAGTACAGGTTTCCTATTCCCCGCCTAGATGATATGCTAGACATGATGGCCGGTGCCACTATCTTCTCGAAGATCGATCTTAAGAGTGGCTACCACCAGGTGAGGATTAGGCCAGGTGATGAGTGGAAGATCGCATTTAAGACCAAGATGGTCTATATGAGTGGTTGGTTATGCCCTTTGGGTTGACCAATGCCCCTAGCACCTTCATGCGACTCATGACTCAGGTCCTTCGACCATTCATTGGAGTCTTTGTGGTTGTGTATTTTGATGACATCCTTATATATAGTCGCACTAAAGGGAACCACTTGGACCATCTACGGCAGGTCTGTCTACTTTTGAGGCAAGAGCAGCTGTATGCGAACCCACAGAAGTGTGCCTTCATGACACCTCAGCTTACCTTCTTGGGTTTTATTGTGTCTAGTACTGGGGTCTCCGCCGATCCGGAGAAGGTCCAGGCCATTGTTGAGTGGCCGGAACCCCGTACGGTCCATGATGTCCGCAGCTTCCATGGCCTTGCGACGTTCTATCATCGTTTCATCCGCGGATTTAGCTCCGTCACTGCCCCAATCACGGACTGTATTCGGAAGGGCACATTTGTATGGACGAAGGCTGCAGCTGCTGCCTTCAAGGACATCAAGGAGCGCATGACCCAGACATATATCCTTCGATTGCCAGATTTCTTGAAGGTGTTTGAGGTCTCTTGTGATGCATCGGGTGTTGGGATAGGAGGAGTGTTGAGTCAGGAGGCCCACCCGGACGCATATTTTAGTGAGAAGCTGAATGACGTGAAACTGCGATACTCCACTTATGATAAGAAATTCTACGCAGTTGTTCAGGCTCTTAGGCATTGGAGGCACTATCTATTACATCAGGAGTTTGTCTTATACTCCGATCATGAGGCTTTGAGGTACCTCCATTCCCAAAAGAAGCTTAATGTGCGTCACAGCCGTTGGGTTGAGTATCTCCAGCAGTTCACATTTGTGCTAAAACATAAGGCTGAAGTGGAGAACAAGGTGGCCGATGCCTTGAGTCGGCGAGCGTGTTTGCTTACCACCATGAGTGCCGAGGTCATAGGGTTAGAGAAGATGAGAGAGGCCTATGTTGACTGTCCTGACTTCGGTCAGATTTATACCACTCTCCAGGCCGGACCCTCGAGAGACCTTGATGATTATGTGCTTCAGGAGGGTTACCTCTTTCGAGGAGGCAGGCTTTGTGTTCCCCGAACTTCGGTTCGAGACTTCTTAGTCTGGGAGCTACATGCGGGAGGTCTAGCCGCCACTTTGGTCGGAACAAGACTATCGAGGCTGTTGAGCACTGATTTTATTGGCCGAGTCTGAAGAGAGATGTTGCTCATATTGTGGCCCAGTGCCGTACATGTGCTACGGCCAAGATGAAGAAGCAAAGTTCAGGTCTTTATACACCTCTCCCGGTGCCTGATGCTCCGTGGCATGATGTTAGCATGGACTTTATTTTGGGATTGCCACGTACCTCTAGGAAGCATGATTTATGTGGTGGTTGACTGATTCTGGAAGATGGCCCTTTTCATTCCCTGCTCGAAGACTTCGGATGCTCAGAGGGTAGCCCGCCTTTTTCTTACTCATGTGGTGTGCAAGTTCGGGTTGCCTCGTACCATAGTGTCTGACTGTGACGTTAGGTTCACTAGTTATTTTTAGAAGACACTGTGGCATATGTTAGGAACTCACCTCAAGTTTTCCACTGCCTATTATCCCCAGACCGATGGTCAGACCGAGGTGGTCAATAGGAGTCTGGGAGACCTTTTGAGGTGTCTTGTCAGGGACCGTATAGGGGACTAGGATCTCATGTTACCACTGGCGGAGTTTGCATATAATTATTCGGTAAATAGGTCTACCGGCATGAGTCTATTCGAGATTGTCACAGGTCGTAGGCCTAGGAAGCCAGTGGATCTTGTCCCCATGCCCATTCATGCACGAGCGTCCGAGTCTGCCGAGTCTTTTCCTAGGCATGTTAGGAGTTTGCATGACGACATCCGTTGTCACATTGAGGCCAGCAATGCACGGTATAAGGAGTTAGCCGATGCCCATCGACACCACCGAGAGTTCCAAGAGGGTGAATATGTCATGATCAGGATAAGACCTGAACGGTTTCCCTCTAGAACCGTAAAGAAATTGCAAGCTCGCGGAGCTGGTCCATTTAGAGTGTTGAAACGCGTTGGATCCAATGCGTATGTTGTGGACCTGCCCGAGGAATATGGTATAAGCTCTACTTTCAATGTATCGGATCTAGTTGTATATAGGGACCCAGCGGTGATCCCTAGTGAGCCTTTCGAGCCATCTCCTCCCATTGAGTGATCCCACACCTGAGTGTCCACCACCAGCCCCATTTCCACGGCAGCGAGAGCATATAGATCATATACTGGATGAGCAGGTGACAGTTACCAGGAGTGGATCTTACCCGCGCTACCTAGTGCGATGGAGAGGGCGACCCGCCACCGAGGATACTTGCATCACCCATGGAGAGTTGCAGTGGATCGATCCGGACCTATTGGAGCGGTATCAAAGTGATGCAGACTCTTACTCGACATGGTCGAGTTTCTCCCACCCGGGGAGAATTGGTGCGGACACCAGAGCACACGAGCGGCACAAGTCGGCGAGCCACCGGTACCGTACGGAAGCACCACCCGAGCTACAGCGGCTTCCATCTGGCTCGGAGATAGTCTGGAGACTCCCCCTTGAGTCTCGATATTTATCGCGTTTATTTGGACTTTACTTGTGTGTCATGTGTGTTTGTTTAGTTTTATTCAGATTGTAATTTGGATTGTAACATGGGTTTATGTGTAATTTGGGACCACCCGGGTCTCGCGGGCCCCCCTATCCCTTCCCCATTGATCCACCTCATCCCTAGGGCCCATGTGGGGTCAGTCAACCTTCCAATGGTGGGCTTCTAGAAGGGTGGGCCAAGTGGGGGACAAAGGGGAATAAAATTCAAGGTTGGAACCTTGAAAGTCAAGGGGGCGCCCCCTTTTATCATATTATATTAGGATTTGAATTTTTATTTTATTTGTTCCAAATCACATGGGAGAAATAAATTTGAACTCCCTCTTTTACCCCCCACCAATCCTAGATCTAGGGATAGAATTAGTCTTTTTACCTTTTCTATATATCCCTTGTAATTCTTATTTTGGTGGAATTAATGCATAAAAATTTGGGAATTTCATTGGAGCCTAAGGCTGGTGCGCCCCTCTCTCCTCCTCTCTCCCCCTTATTACAGCTGAGAAAGCTGTATTTCTGAGGTGTGACGCCTCCGGTATCAGTTCGTGAGATCGCCACCGTCGCCACCGTGCCGCCATCGCACCACCGCCGTGTTCGCCGGAGTTCTGTCCACCCAGGATAGATCCCCCTTCCACGAATTTCTACTCCCATCCACAAACTCTTATTGAGCTCAAACTTTCAGGGTGAGTTTCAGAGGTCTCCCCCACATCCCAGAAAAATTAGTTGGGCTTCCAACTTCCATTTTATAATTTTTCATTTTTGATCTTCATTTCCTTCCAGATATGTCAGGTTTCTGTCCACTGTGACAGCAACCCTGAGATTCCTCTCTTCGACCCACTTTTTGATTTTTCCTTGAACCCCTAATTTTACTGGAGGTTCTGCCCACCATCCCCACCACCCACGAATTTTCGTGGAATTTTCACAGGCCTTCACATATTTTCTAAAAATCATTTTCAGATCCCCTTCAGTTCTGTCTGCTTCTATCCAGATCCGACCACCTGTCAGTATAAAATAGTTTTCCCCTTCCAAATCTCCACCGAATCGGTCATAAGAACTATTTCCGTTTTCCTCTCTCTCTTCTCTACAATTTTCATGAAGATCTAGAGATCTGAATCATAGCTCTACCCTATGGTCAATGCCAACTTTCAGGAAACTCAGTTTCTGCCCAGTCAGATATGAGACTGAGAACAAGCCGGTTCTAAAATTTCCCATCAGAAGCATGGCTCCGGTGAATTTTTCTGAGCCCCATAAGATCGAAGGAATTCGAGAGAGCTTTCCAACGGTACCTCTTGTGTGTCAATCCGACGTCGGGAACGACCGCAGCAGCCGATCTCGCCGGACCGCGCGCTGCAAAATAGAAGCAGCAGATCCGTGGGCAGCAGCTCCAAAGCTTGGAGATCGGAGCCCATCGGCCTCCGTCCGGTATTCCCGCCCGATCACCTTCCAGGGAGGCGCGCCACCAGGGGTCTCTATCACAGTGGGACCCACCCCATCAGACTCGGAGGATAGAGCGATCCGTGGGCCCCATGAACCCGTAGATCGCGCCGTCCGGACAGCACTAAATGCGGGTTTCGGCACCACCGGAGCGACATCAAGATGCTGCCCGTCAACCCAATTCCCGTGACTCCCGGGCCCCACATGTGACCTATTACCTCCCTGTGTGGAGTGGGTCAAATTTTTGTACCACAGTAAAACTTTGTTAACCGGGAGTCCGGATTTGGCCGGGGTTGTCTTCCCCACGTCGGGAGCGTGGAGGTAACGGTCTTAACTCCTTGGCGTTCATTTGCTAGTTTAGTATATGGTCGTATGCTGCTGTGAGAGCGTAGGATTCTAGCTCGTGAGTCCATGTCACCGCTGAGAGCGAGAGAGTGACCCGTCTCGTGACTCGATCTAAGCACGGAAGTGAGTCGGACTACCCTTAACTCTGCCGGTTCCTCAACCGTGCACGATCCGCATTTCCATCGCTTGGGACGACGAGTGAGCTTGCATTTCTGTTAGCGACGTATAGCCCATAGGAGCTCTTAGTGTCGGGCCTAGTGTCTCTCATGCTCGTATGTTGCTGGTCGTGTATGCATTTAGAGTCCGAGGTCCATATCACTTAGAGTTGGTCCCCGTGTCCATCCCGCATCAATGGGTTAAGAAGCAAACTTCCTCAAATGCCCACAAAATCCAACAAATAGCCTCTAAACAGAAAGTGGGTGTCAAAACTGAAAAGAAAAATCAAATCCCTGCTCCAAGCGAACAAAACATGAATGCTAGGAATGTTTAGATTCCAAAAGAAATGGTTTCATGTTTTGAAAATCTGAAGAGCTTGATGGGACCCAAATTTTATTGGGTTCCAAACACCATTGCTTAATTACTTGTGCAGGAGTGTCTTGTAGCCATGCATAACAGGTGGTACCTTGATAGCGGCTGTTCAAGACACATGACTGGAGACAGAACAAAATTCTATTTCTTGATGGAAAAGGAAAGAGGACACGTCACATTTGGAGGGGACAATAAAGGAAGGATCATTGGAATAGGTAATGTTGGTAAGAACCTCTCCAACTCCATTTGTAACGTGTTGCTAGTTGAAGGTTTGAAATACAACTTGCTCAGTATAAGTCAGTTGTGTGATAAAGGTCACAAGGTGCTGTTTGACTCTCATGAATGTAGAATCCTTGAACCAAAATCTGACAAGGTAAAATTTTCTGGTAAGAGAGTCAACAATGTTTACATGATTGACTTAGATGATCATGCTCACTTAAACCTTTGTCTTGCTGCACCAAAATCTGAGCTTGCATGGTTATGGCATCGTAGACTAGGACATGCTAACTACAATGTCTTACATAAACTTTTAAAGCATTCAATGGTGAATGGGTTGTTTGAAATATCTTTTAAACAAGAAAATAAATTGTGTGATGCATGTGCCCTAGGTAAACAAACAAGAAAATCCTTCAAGGGAAGATCTAAAAATATGTCATCCAAACCACTCGAGCTGATTCATATGGACATGTTTGGTCCAACCAGAACTGCTAGTTTAAGTGGAAGAAAATATGGATATATCTTGGTGGATGATTTCTCTAGGTTCACATGGGTTTTCTTTCTCACACATAAAAATGATGCTTTTGATGAGTTTCAGGCACTCTATATGAAGATAAAGCAGGACGGTGAGTTTAAAATCTCCAAGCTTCAATCTGATCATGGTGGTGAATTTGAAAATACTGAATTCTATAATCTTTGTAGGGCTGAAGGTATTTCACATCGGTTTTCATCACCAAGAACCCCGGAGCAAAATGGTGTAGTTGAAAGAAGGAATCGAACACTCATAGAAATGACAAGAACAATGCTTGTTGAATGGCAACTTCCAAGGATGTTTTGGGCTAAAGCGATAAACACAGCTTGTTACATTATCAACCGATCTATGGTAAGGCCACATACCAAAAAGACTCCTTATGAGTTGCTGAAAGGTAAAAAGCTTTCTCTCACACATATGAAAGTGTTTGGGTCAAAATGCTTCATCCACAATAATGACAAAAGAGATTTAGATAAATTCGAGCCCAAGAGCGATGAAGGTATATTCCTTTGATATTCTGATATATCTAGGGCTTATAGAATTTACAATGTTAAGAGTCAAACTATGGAAGAATCACCCCATATTTCCTTTGATGAATATCATGATGATTCTAAAAATGATAACTATTGCATGAAAAATGATGAAGATGGGGAATTCCTAAGCATGAAGGAAAAGAATGATTCTCCACAAGAAGAAACAAGAGGAGATGGTGACCTAGCTAAATCAAGCAATGCAAGGGATCAAGCTCCAAGAGAATGTAATGATTTTACAGACATTAGAATTCTTAAGGATCATCCTTTAGAAAATGTCATTGGTAGCTTGAATCATCCACCTAGAACAAGGTCACATTTTAGAATTGTGGAAGAATTAGATCAACTTACTCTTGTCTCCCAGATTAAACCCAAGAATATTGATGAAGCATTAAAGGATGAAAATTGGATAAATTCAATGCAAGACGAGTTAAATCAGTTTGAAAGAAACAAAGTTTGGCATCTTGTTCCTAGACCATCATCACAATCTGTCATAGGCACTAAATGGGTCTTTAGGAAAAAACTCAGTGAGGATGGCAAGATAATAAGAAACAAGGTTAGATTGGTGGCTCAAGGGTATAATCAAGAGTTTGGGGTAGACTTTGAGGAATCTTATGTCCCAGTTGCTAGACTTGAAGCCATCAAAATTTTGGTTACCTTTACATGCTCCCTTAGAATAAAGATGTACCAAATATATGTAAAAAGTACTTTCTTGAATGGATTGATCAAAGAAGAAGTCTATGTTGAGCAGCCCCCTGGCTTTGAGAACACTAACCATGCAGATTTTGTATACAAACTAGACAGGGCGCTTTATGGACTGAAGCAAGCACCAAGAGCTTGGTATGAGAGACTAAGCTCGTTCCTCATTGAGAAAGGGTACACACGAGGTAAGGTAGATCAAACACTTTTCACCAAGAAGCAAGGTATGAATATCTTGATTGTTCAAATTTATGTTGATGATATTGTGTTTGGTTCTACTAAATCTGAAATGTGTGAGAAATTTACTAACCTTATGACTAGCGAATTCAAGATGAGCCTAATGGGAGAACTCCAATTTTTTCTCGGTTTGCAGGTCAACCAAGGAGAAGATGGGTGCTTCATAAATCAAGCTTAATACATCAAGGAGCTGTTGAAAAGATTTGACATGACAAGCTATAAAATAATTGCAACTCCTATGAGCACCACAACATCACTAGATTCGGATGAAAATGGTAAATTAGTGGATGCAAAAATCTATAGATGTATGATCGGCTCTTTGGTTTATTTGACTTCATCCCGACTAGATATCCAGTTTAGTGTTTACCTCTATGCTAGATTTCAAGTTAGTCCTAGAGAATCCCACTTGACTATCGTCAAACATATCATTAGATATCTTGTCGGCACTCAAGATTTGGGATTGTGGTATCCGTCATCATGTGATTTATCTCTTATATCTTATTCTGATGCGGACTACGCTGGATGCAAGCTGGATCGCAAGAGTACTAGTGGCTACTGCTAGTTTATGGGCAGGTGTTTAGTCTCTTGGGCCTCCAAGAAACAACACTCGGTTGCTCTCTCAACCGTAGAGGTAGAATATGTTGCTGCGGGGAGTTGTGGCACCCAAGTGTTGTGGATTAAACACCAACTCCAAGATTACTAAGTGGATCTTGGTTGTGTCCCGATTCTGTGTGATAACACCAGTGCTATCAACCTTGCAAAAAATCTAGTCCAGCACTCCAGGACCAAGCATATTGAGATTAGGCATCACTTCATTAGAGATGAGGTCTTTAACAAAAATGTTGAACTGCATTTTATTGATACTCTAAATCAGATTGCTGATATCTTTACCAAGCCCTTGTGTAATGACAGGTTTACAACACTCAGAAGGGAGCTTGGTCTTTGCAGACCTCAGGCTATTAAAAACTGAAATGATGATCTTGTTCAATTTAGTTGTGTATTTTTGCATATTAGTTTCCATGCATTGTTTATATGTAATTATGTCATTTTGCATATGGTGTAGCATTGCATGTAGTCTTGATGCATAATAAAGTTGAATTCATGTTCACAATGTATTGCATGGTTTGTGTAGCATCCTTCTTGCATGGCTATGGTATATTAAATGTTGATGTATGGAAAGACAGGCTATGCTTGTCTTGAAGCACTCAACATGCGTGAGATTTCACCCCCGTCAAGTACCATGCGCCACTGTCGTATATAGGCCATATAGTAAGGGGGAGTTGTCTCTTTGAAGCATTCATGCATATGTTTAATCTTCATTCTGTTGCCATTAATAAGTGTACAACCATGTGTTGGGTCATGCATTTCATCTCTGCCAACCTCATGTTTGACCAGGTCAACCCCTGCATGGTACAAGTCAACCTCTCCTTGACAATTGTCATTGCACTTGATTGCAAATATAACTCCTTGAGTGCATCCATTGCATATCCTTAGGGGGAGTCTTGTTACTTTTCTTAATCTTTTACAATCTGAACTTCAATGGCCTCCAGTTTGAAAATGAGATCATGAGACAGACAGACCAATGGTGTAAGAGCTTTATATTATATGAACTAAAGATTGTCCATCCAATGAAAATGGTTCAGATTTAATGATTACCTTGAAGTTCTGAAATATTTGTTATGAAATCATCTATGTTCTGTGGCTTTTAATAGACCTTAACTAGAGATTGCTTCTTGTGCCTTGAATGACTATCATGAATTCTGAAAATTCAAAATTCATGACAACCTTGGTGATACTCTAGAGCTAAGTATTATTTTTAAACACCTTGATGAGTTGGAATTCTTGAAAGTCAATTTGATAGAGTAATGATATTGTTGCACGGAGAAATATGTCACGTCATCATATCAAGTGACGAATGATATGTCATGATGTGCCCCTGTTATCTCTATCTTATTTATATTGGACTCTAGGCAGAGCAATGGTACAGTTGTTGAGAAATATATCTCCTCATCAAAGAAATGAGGTCAGATACGTCATGAGATGACAAAGCTATCTCTGTTCAATCTGAAGCATAACAATTAGTCTTACCAAATACCTAGGAATACTGACGTCTAAACAACGTGTATTCTTACGGATAGGAGGTATGTACTAGACTCGATTGCTTGTAAAATATGAGTCTTGTGCCTTCAAATGCAAAAGATCATGAAAAACAGTGCTGAAATCATTAAATTCTATGCTTTAGTCATGCTTGTTTAAACTCAATACTAGTTTGTGATATTCCCTTTATAGTTATTGAATATGGATGTATAAGACAAGGGAAGGTTAAACACTACCATGATATGTACTTCAGGTTCATTTCTATTAAAACATGGATGTAGATGCTTTTCGAACTCTATTGTTGATCTCGAAATTCATTAGCTTTGAACCATGTATATTACTCACGGCCTATTTCCAGTTTGCATATACTGGCTTGCTCTCAACTACTATTCAGCTCTGGTCTTTCAGACATTTGTCTCCATCTCTACCATATTACTCCTTTTTGCTGTTGTCAAAGGGGGAGAAGAAGAAACTCTATAAAATCCTTTTTGTGAGTTGCCTTTGTGAGTTGTCCCAGGGGGAGAATTTTTTTTTTGTGAGTGATGTGGGAGAATAATGTGTGAGATGGGGGAGAATAATTTATGTCGTTGCTGATGGGAGAGAGAGAATTCATGCTCATCCTGTTCATCTCATGCATACATTCATGCATGCATTTGCATAGCATTCACATGCTCTGATCATCCATGCATATATATCCGCATTCACATACTTTCATCATCATGGATCTTGAGCTGCACATGTTTTCATCATCATGGATCTTGAGCCGCATATGTTATAAAATTTGCCATCTTGGACATTACTGCAACATAATGACTCACAGTGTTATCATCATAAAAAAGGGGAAGAATGATGTGCCCATGTGGTCATTTGATATTCATGGTTTTGATAATGGCTAAACACTATAAGTCATTGATATTTTCCACTCTCATTTGACTGAAATACTTGATGCTCTTTCATGACAGATATGCCAAGGAATAGAGTGGAGATGGCAAAAGTGAAAGCCTAATGATCGCGCCCAAGCAGGATGAAAATCCTTTCAAGAAGAGTCAACACTTGGTACAAAAGAGTTCATGCACAATAAAGCATAGACAAGTCACATAGCCAATGTCGATGCACAATGAAGCATAGCCAAGAGAACACAAGGTCAAAGACTCAGTAGAAATCCTCAAGATTCTGCCAAGTTTGATGCCACAGACGTGAATGGGCTGCTAAAGGGATTAAGGGACTGAAGAGGAGAAATATGGGATTTCCCTAGCCAGCGGTCGACCGCCGGTCCAGGACCGGTCGACCAGCAGCCAGCGGTCGACCGCCGAGTAAGGGGCGGTCAACCGACTTTCCCAGCAACCAAATGTCCAAAACCTGTAAAATTCCGGTCGACCGCCAACCCCGATGCAGCAATGTTTGACTTTGTTTTCCACCTCGAGGCCAGCCCCTTTCCTTGTATTTGTTTAATCCTAAAGTCACCCAATCTTCCATAAATTGTGGATCTGGTCTGGGGGTGTCTATTAACCATCCAAAGAGATATAAAACTCATGCAAGAGGGTTAGAAACCCTAGTTGATCATTTGGATGAAAAGAGATCAAGGGAGGCTTGTGGAGGCTGTTGAAGGAAGAGGGTACTGTAGCCGTGAACAGTACTTCGTGCAGAGTTCTTCATTCATTTCAAGGGATTCAAGCCAAGATCTGAAGCCATCAATCTCCAAGCAAGTGTAGAAGCAAGTAAGCTCTCAAGGGAGATTAAATCTGCATCCTTAAACCTCTTCATCAACTCAAGGGGATCAAAAGGAAGATCAAAGCTACATCCAAAACTCTCTCCATCAACTCAAAGGGATTCAAGGAAGATTATCTCACAAGGAAGAAGATATCATTGAAACATCAGATTAAAGCTCCAGCAATGTCAGACAAGATTTATTTCAATCTAGCATATCTCTATATCTTGTTTGAGCATTTTCATCTTGTTCTCTTTCCACTTTGTTCAAACCATTGAAACTGAAGATCGTCCCAACCGGTGGTTAGTAGGAAGACAATCGGAAGTTATCCGATCTGCGGTGTTGACGTCCCTACATGTACTTAGTAGGAAGGCAATCGGAGGTCTTTCCGATTTACGGTTTGGTGCGCTGCACTAGTGGAGCCTCACCGGGTTTGGTGAGGGGTGGACGTAAGACTGGGGATTCAGTCCGAACCACGTTAAAATCTCGTGTGTTGTGATTTGATTGTGCGATTACTTTGTGTTAGATGCATGCTTAGGTTCAATCTCTATATTACTTATTCATTCTACTAAGTCAATTGTTGTGTCCTTCGCTAAGCTAGTTATATTCCGCTGCGATTCTCTTTATCTAGCTTTAAAGAGGGGTGTTCTGCGAAAAGAGGGGCAGATCTATTCACCCCTCCCCTCTAGATCCGCTATCCACTACTCAACACAACAGATTATCCTCAACAGGATAGGGGACCTGCAAGACACAGTAACTGAGATTCATCAAAGGCAGTCTCCTGAGATTGATTATGAACGGCTAGCCTCCCTGGTTGCTGATAAAATTAACAGGAGGACTGCACCCCAGCCTAAGCCACAGGAAGCAGGAAGGGTAAAGGTTCTCTATCGTAGACCCTCTAAAGGAAAGACCCCTGTGGCAGAACCTTCACTTGTTGTGGCAGAAGAAACTCCAGCTCCTTCAGTCGAGATCTCTCCTGCTGAGCAGCAAGTTGAGGAAAGAGCAGCAAGAGTTAAAATTGTATAGAAAGCAGAGGCAGAGAGCATTGCCAGTATCATGGGTAAGAGAAAAGCAACAATTAGAACCCTTAATCGGGCCACAGAGGTCAAGAAGGAACCTACCGATTAAGAACTCCTATCTAGTGAAGACAGTAGGAAGACCTATGACATGTGGGACCGATTCAATGTTGGCCTAGCGGAAAAAGGACAGCCCCGCGTGCCTTTGTGTGAGTTTCTAGATGAACTCATCAATGATGATTTTAGGGTTGCAGTCAAAGCTGCATTGGGCGAGGGCTCCTTAGACTCCAAGGGCGCTCCACCTCCTCCACATCCTTCATATACTTTGTGGAAGGCAACCTCATCTGCACAACCTCCTACTCCTGGTACGAATTTAATTTGTCCCTTGATTCCCTTGATCTATGTGTTACCCAGATTTAGATTCTCATTTACATCTTTCAACTATCTCAAAATCCCCTATAGATTCTTTGCGTCACGCATGTCTGGAGAAGATCAAAATGATTATCAATAGACACGATAAGACACCCTTCCCTAGTAGTTTTGAAGTTTTCATGCAAGATGAGCAGGGGAAGAAGATTTCGGACAATTGGATTCGTCATTCTTTCTATTATGAGAAATTAAATAAGAAAAGTATAGCTTTGGCCAACTTTACAGTAAAGTTAATAAGTCAGGGTCATGCTCCTAAAAGTCTAATTACGCACCATTGGGAGCAAGTTCATTGATTTACAGAAGAGGAATACATCTGGGAGTTTACTACAGAGTACATGCGATTCTGGGAATATAATAATGATATGGCCAAGATGGAAAAGTAGAAAGTAACTTGTTGGAAAGTATGCAGAGATTTTGATGAAACATGTTGACTTGGAAGTAAAGGAAGAAATTGAGGAGTACAGTGGATTATAGGAATACAATCAAAAACTCTTTCAGGTGAAACTTCCCTCCATCTCCTATGGAAAATTTGTTGATTTGAAGGCTCTGTAGAAAGTCTCAGTAGAAGAAAAGGAGATCGAAGATATTAAAAAACACGTAAGGAAAGACATCCCAGTTCCAGCCATTCTACTATCCACTGCCTCTAGGGTTTTCGGTTGAACAGGAGTCCCTACCTCAGATATCGTTCCCATTGCTATTCCACTAAGAACCTCCATGGTTGAACCTGTCAAGAAGATTTTGTAGAGATTGGCAAGCACGGGTTTGTATTGCCTGAGAAAAGTGAGTGGTGCACTGAAGCTCTAGAATATTTGAGGGGGAACAAGCATGATTTCACCAAATTTATGGGCTCCTATAAGAGTCAAGAGGAAGAACTCAGTGAATCTCCAGAATAAACTTACAAGCAGTTAGTACACTATAGCAATCACAAACTATATTCCTGGTGATGTCCAACTTGTACTCTGTACAATCCCAATATGGTACCCATGTGCTATCATACCAGGCTTGGTTATAGTGGTCGTAGGTGGAGATGAATAAAGTGTAATTCCTCCTTGTAATTTTCCAATGTAGTTTCATTGATTGTAATTCCTTTTTAGTAAAGTAATCAAATTTTCTTTTCTCTCACAACCTTTGTCTATAATGTGTGATGTGTGGTTTACCTGAGTATTCCCATGGATAGCACAGCTTTAAGGGGAGTTCATACTTCTCCCGCTCTTTTTTGGCTCCGACAAAAATGAGGAGAAATATATTAATAGTGGAGAAATGTATATACGGAAAAATATATTCAAGGGAGAAATATATTAAAATGGGATGCTTGAACTAAGGGGGAGAAACTATTTAGTAAGGGAGAGAAACACATTAATATATTATTGAAACCCTTGCAGATTTATCAACTAAAGACATCATATAAAAGACAAATCTATTAAGAATTTTAATTTATTTTGTCGTAACCAAAAAGGAGGAGATTGTTAAAAAAATGCCTTTTTACAAATCCATTATTTTAAATTATGACAAAATAAATAATTATTTATCTCTGTAATTAAAAGATTATAGGTTTAACCAAAATTCAGGTCTCCATATATATCTAGATAAAATGAAGAGAATATCATCTAAGTACATAAAAGGAACAAGATTAGACGATACATCATCTAATCAAACATAACATAAACGATATACCACCTAACAAACAAAATGACAAATATTCGTATTAGACGATCCATCGTCTAACTACTAAAACGTAGACGGAAGTATTAGATGATACTTCGTCTGAGGTCCAAGGATAGACGAAAAGATAGACGTTCTATCGTCTAAGTCTAGATGGACAATTGATTGGACGATCCAGCGTCTAAATCAAAATTGATAGTCGATGCAAAAAGAGATAGATAATACATCATCTAACTCAAGATGAGTTAAACAATATATCATCTAATTGGAAAAAGATAAAAAGGTAAAGATAGATGATACACCGTCTAAATGGGGAAAGTTGCATTAGATGAAACTTCGTCTAAAAGACTATCCTTAGACGGAACACTAGACAATACATCGTCTAAGCCTGAAAAGATAGACGATGTTCCGTCCAAATTAGAAAAGGACAAGAGGTCAATGTTTAGATGATACATCGTCTAAGTCAGAAGAATAGATGATGCTCCATTTTACAAGAAAATGACAAAACAAGAGATTGTCTACTTGAACGAGCTCCGTCTAATTCATCGTCTAACTCATGATAGACGATGAGTGAGACGATACTTTGTATTAAAGGAAAAAGACAAAAGAGCATCCTTAGATGATACATCGTCTAAAGTAAGATATGATAGACGATACTCTATCTAACTCATGATAGACAATGAGTTAAACTATATTTCGTCTAAAAGGGAAAAATGACAAAACATTACAATAGATGGAACTTCGTCTAAGAGAAGTAAGGATAGATTAAGCAACAGAGCAAACATCGTTTAAGTGAATAATGACAAAAATAAGGATAAACGATGTTTCATCTAATATACAAAATGATCAAGGTGTTTAGACGAATGGGTAGACGATACTTCATCTACTTCCATTAAATAATGATAAACTGTTTATCTTACTTTTTATTGCGCGGTCCACTTGGAACACTTTTGACATGTTGACCACACTAAACGATAACATAAATAGTAGAGTATATGTACAATACTTAAATGCTACAACACCATGCACGTAAGCGATCTATATTATTTAATGGCTTCCTCTATAATCACGTGAGCAAACAAAGTCTAAGGAATGGCACTGAATAAAAGCTGAACTGTGTAGGCACATTCAATGCACAACATCTTTGAGATACTTGCTTATTTCCAAGACATAAAGAATACTTTTCTAAAATTCTTCTTGTGCACATTGTAATATCTTCAGACATATATTTGCGAGCTAAATTGGTAATATTTGTTGCATGTTTCCTTTTCATTGTTTGTATTTTGAATTTGCTACATATCTCACATCCCTACACGGGAGAAATGTTTCTAATGTTAATTCAGAGATATAGGCAGCAACAGCTAGGAGGGAAACTACACAAGAAGAAAGATTAGCCGACTGAAGGCGACAGTAGAGAATTAATTCACCTGCTTCTTTGAAAATAGAAGGTTAGCATACTAGTCTGACCTGCCAAACGTTAAGATTAGAATCCACCTGTTGAAGGGAAATTATATCTAATGAATACAATTGGGCCCGGAGCTTTAAATAGTTAGGACTTGAAGAAGAAGAACACCCAATTGATTTGGAAGAACGCAACGCGCAATCAAGTGATATAAGTCCCCTCCTGCATTCAAGGCGATCCTAGCGTTCTGTTTGCTGCGCACTCACATCAAGGGAGACTTCACCACATTCAAAGTTTCATCCCTGAAGTCCTTCATCCTAGGAAACATTTAAAGAGGAGGATATTGTTGTTTAGCGATATTTTGTTATCTTTCTCCTCTTTCTTTCTGTTCATTTACTTTCATTCTCTGTAGATTTGTCCAAGGGACAGTTAGAGAGTATTTGTTGCTCTGGGTGACCAGCACTTCATGTGCTTGGTTGGTTCACTGATACTGGTTAAATCACCTAGGTGACTGGCACCTGAAAAGCTAGCAGGTGCAAAATCACTTGAAAATCTAAGTTACTTAGAGTGACTGGTTGGTTTATTGAAACCTGATCAAAATCAGCTAGATTGTGGTTCTTGGAACAACTACTGGAAATGATCCACTGAGTCCTATGAAGATCTGCTGGAGAGCTAGTCCTGGAAAACAACTAGTGCAACCTTTCACGAAATGTTAGTGAATACCTTGGGCAAGTTGTAGGGGGATTGGATGTAGGGAAGCTAAGGAGGCTAACCGAACCAATATAATTTTTTTTGTCTCCTATGGTTGGTTGTGTTATCTCATTCTATATTCCACTGCGTAATCATAGTATAAATTTTAATATGCTATTATTTTTAATAGCACATCTATTCAGCCCCCTCTAGGGTGTGCCCGACTACTAATATGTACTAAATAAATTTGTTAGACTTTTCTCTTTTTTACAATGACAATATTATGATCTATAATTTTCTGATTGTTTGAGTTTTATATAGATTTTTAAGTGTTGTTTATTTAATTATAATGGAAGGGCAATCATCATCAAGCTCTCCTATTCTAGTAACACCTAATACTTTCATGAACAATTCCGTTCTATTTGGTAGTGTTAATCCTACAGGGAACACTAACCCTATACAATAGAAGCTTACAATCGAGGTAGATAATATAAATGTAGAAGTAGATGGACCTACTAGAAAGAGAAAATTGACATATGTATGGAATGACTATTGAAAGGAGGTACTTAAAGATGGTAAATTGGTTGTTGTTTGTAATCATTGTTGAGAAGGGGGAAATTTGCTAGGCCCATTATGGCTCATTATCATCCGGCCCATGGTGCAGGACGTCACCAACCAAGGCCCACTCAGGATTGTCCCAACATACAAGCACATGCTTTGCACACGATCGTGCCCCACGTTCCTAGAAGGTAGCCATTATCGTAATAATGGCGGCGTTACCCTAGGCAATAGCTAGGCAGAGGGTCATCACCCATGTCCACGTCTCATCCAGTAGCTACTCTGCCCCTTCGCCTCTCATGCAACGGGCGCGTGAGTAACTGATGACTCTATGATCAGGCAACCCATTAACTCCACTCTCCACTAAGTCAAGAAGTAGGTAGAATGGACGAGCTTGAGGGAAACCTATAAGCATGGCCCTAGATAGACTTCCAGGGAAGGGTATGCAATCTGCTCACAGAGAACGCTTCAACTACCTAGATCTCTACTCTCACCATCGCCTGAGCACTCCTTTCCAATGATCCAATATCCTGTCTTATCTCAAACCTCTCTTAACCTTCATCTGAGCACTTTCTACTTTTATCCAAGCACTCTGCTTACTTAAACATTGGAGGGTTGTCCTCTGGGATCACACCTATTACTTCTTCTGATGTGCCATTCATTGGTTGCAGGTTTCCTCGAGGTGGCTGATCTCTCTCCTATTGAAGAAATCATAAAAGTGTGAAACGAGGTTCGAGAAATCAAATTTATGCCTCTACAATTGTAATAGACAATTTGATGGGGCAAACACTAAAAGAACCACTCATCTTAAAAATCATTCATCAACTTATATTCACAAGTGAGGAAGGTAAAATCTATCTGGCCCAATGCAACCCACCAGCGCCAAGTCCGCATCGGTCCAGACCCCACTGGGTGCAAAGTAGATCGCCCGGTAGTCTGCGGCCCATACCTGGTGGCCCAATAAAGGTGCACAGGAGATTCGCCAGCCCACAAGGGGCATCGACGTGGGCATCTCGGGTGTCGGACGACTCTCTCGCGACTGAACGTTACTCCCGAACATTACTCCCGCCATGACCAGCCTCTATTCCAGTAGGGATGAGCTCGCGTCTAGAGCGCCATGAGACTCGCCCCAAGGCCGCACTGCCCAAATAAATGGGCGCACAACGGGAAACTCCCCACGATCGCGGGAGCGTTACTCCACGACCCACGCCTTTCCTTGCTAAGGGACAGACCTCCACTGCCAGGGCAACCCATATAAATAGACCCCTGATCAGATGACAGAGGGACACACACACAAGAGGGTAGACACACAAAGAGACACCCAGACGGACACGGACACACGCAGAGGAAAAGGAAGAGATATCAGAGGAAGTCAGCTTCCTAGCACGTCACAGGCCCAGTGAGCACTCTCCGAGCACTCGTCAGACACAGCAAGCACCTTCAAGGGCTCCACTCCGGCTCCCAGGCTTTATCATTCTACTCTCACGCTCTCTCCCTCTCTTCGTCTCTTGATGTTCCTCACCTCGGCATGGTCCTAACTTAAGCATCGGAGGGTTGTCCCCTGGGATAACACCTAGGATTCCTTCTGACACCTTCTTTCTAGTGATTGCAGACTTCCACATGTGGCTGAACGTTCTTCCTCGATCAAATAAATCTTAAAAGTGTGGTACGTGGACTAGGAACCTCTTTCTTACCTCTACAACAAGAAATACGAGGATGTGAACAAAAAAAAAGCAGGAACAAAAATAATCGGTGAGACTAATGCAAAAGTTACTACTTATAAATATGATCAAGAAAAAAATCAGTTTGATTTGACAAGAGCTGTAGCTACTCATAATCTTTATTTCAATATTACGGAGTACGAGTATCTTCAGATTTTTATTGAGGGTTTACGGCCTGAATTCAAAATTGTTGAAATACTCTCAAATCTTATATTAAGAAAGTTTACGAGGAAAAGGAGAAATTGTACACATTTTTGATGGGTTAACCTTGTGGTTTAGTCTCCATATTGATTTGTGGACTTCAAGTGAAACTATGAGTTATGTTTACTTGACAGCACATTATGTTAATCATCAAAACTTTTATGAGTTTTTTTCTTTTAGAAAAAGATCTTATTTGGCCATATCTTACTACTGACTCTAAGCAAGTTAGACAATCTTTTGAAACAGTAATCTATGTTTCATTTCTTCCTTCCTTTTTTTGGGTTCATGTAACTCTCTTAAATGTACTAACAATATTGTTCTTAATCTTTTTTTAGTTGTCATTAAATGATAAGTGGGCAATAGAGTGCAACGATGATTGAGATTACGACAAAGACTATTCTATAGTACTAGTACATGGAGTGTGCAAGACTTAGTTTTATTCTTCTCTTAGAATTTAAAAATACCCTTTTCAACTTGTTAAAAATATGGTTCCAAGGTTTAGTTAGTTGCGATGGTTTGGTTTGTTTTAGAACACGTTTAAGTTGGTGCCAGTTGGTTTAAAAATGATTGTGACGGTTTGGATTTAGAATATGGTTGTGGATTAAAAATTTTCTATTATTTGAAGTGAATACTATTTTTAATTGTTTTCTATTAATATTTTTATTTTTTTTAACTTTTGATGCTACTTTTATCAACTATTATGACATTTTGACACTTCTATCTATCTTCTTGGACTGAAAAATAATTTTGAAAGCTACTAAAAATTATGTTGGAGAGGGGTAAATTAGCGGCCCAACAAATATGTGATTGAGAGAGGCCCAACCAGGTCCAAACAGGCCGGACTCTCCAAGCGACCGCCCCATTTATGGGCCCATTTAGCTTGAAGCCCAAAGTCGCTCGGACCAATACTTCCTAGACGGCCTCTAGCCCAGAAGCCCGAGCAACCGTCGAGCGGGAAAAGCCCAAGCGATGTCCGATCGTAACAGAATGAGAGAAAATCGGGAGTCAATGAAAGGGGAGACCAAGCAACTAGGCCTAGAACGGCCGAGTAACGCCCCCTATACTCTCCGCCTCCTCCGAGCACCCTACGGAGTAGAATGTTGAAACCCTGGTTTTGACAATGACAATCTATGAGTCATGTGAGATTAGAATAAATAAATATTTTGCATTTGATCTTTACATACATAGTTCAATGCATAGTTGCATCTTTTAGCATACAAAGTCTGTGCATATTTTGTTTACGTATTGAAAGTCGGTGCAACATTTCGCTGCACGCTATCAAGTCTGTACAACCCATGTTGCTACACTTGACCAAGTCAGTGCAAGCATCATTCATCAATTAGCTCAGCTCGCAGCTAAGTCAGTGCAGTCCGTGTTCATTCTGCATACACAAAGTCAGTGCATACTTTGTTACCAAGTCCGTGCAACTTTTATTACAGTAGGCACAGCAAGTCGGTGCAACTCTCGCATCGAACACATATAGTCAGTGCATACTTCGTTACCAAGTCCGTGCAACTCTTTTTGCTACATGAACACAAGTCTGTGCAACTTTTGTTGATTCAAGCATTTAAGTTCGTGCATCATTTCATTAGGTCTGTGCATTATGCATTCATGCTTAAACTCTAGGCACAGCAAGTCGGTGCATCTTTTTGTCCCGCGCACACAAAGTCTGTACACATCTCGATGGCATGTCTGTGCATGAGTAGTTCGTCCCTATGTGCGTTTCATATACATATACATAATTGAGTATGTGCATAGCTGTGCTTGTTGCATATAAAGCTCACGTATTTGTTGACCAAGTCAGTACATGCTTTTAGTCCCTCATATGTATATAGGAAGTCTGTGCATTCCTTTTCATTGTGCAGACTTTCCCATATGCATACCGTATTATATGCATCAAGTCTGTGCACATTTAGTTCAAATCTCGAACTAACTCAGTGCATCTTTCTATTATCTTTCAGATTGATTCAAGCTGATAATAAGTCTGACCTTGACAGGATCTCTGCTCGAGGAGTCTAAGAAGAGCACATGACCCAAGAATGGAAGATGTGCCAGGATCGTGACACGTGTAAAGCAGTGAGCTGAAATGCTGCCACGTGGTCAAGGCGTTAGAGAGGGAATTCATGGAAGACACACGCCCACCTATCTGTTGTTGCTATAAAAGGAAGACTTCTCCATCTGGAGAAGACTGATCGTGAATTATAAAGATCGTGGAAATTTTTCAGAAGAGCTGAAGCAGAAAGAGCCTATACGATCCAGAGAGAAAAGAGAGAGAGAAGAAATATTAAAAGAAGAGTTGGAGAGAGAGTGAGATCGAGAGAAGAATCTTTGATGCTCTGTTCACTGGTACTTGGATCAAATCCAGGCCAATTGTGTGAGCGATATCCATCGGGTTTTATTTCCAGCTTTCAGTTGTTGTATTCCATCGTTCTTGTTTCTTATTTTTATCCTTGTTCAAGCTGTTTGTCAGCGGAGGTTAAGCTGTAATCCTCAGTGGGCAGAGGAGGATTCCTTTGGACGGGTTAAGCTGTAAGCCCCAGCGATTGCAGAGGTGTGGTATCCTCTGGTCGGCTAAGCTGTAACGCCCAGCGGGTCAAGCTGTGAGTCAGCGATTGGCGAAGCTGTAATGCCCAGCTGTTCAAGCTGTTTGTCAGCGGATGTAGGCAAGCTGTGAGGCCCAGCCGTTAAGCTGTGTATCAGCGGAAGCCACACTCTAGTTGGAGTGTGGGGTGGACGTAGATCTCTGGATAGAGATCTAACCACCTAAAAATCTTACGTGCAGTGGTTTGTTTGTTTACTCTGTCTTCGCTAGATGCATGCTTAGGTGCGCTCCAAGTGTTTGCTCACTGGTTCTATAGAAGATTTGATTTCTTGGCATCTTAGGTGGTGATTCTTCAATCAATTTTTGGAAGCTCATTCATAATTTTATTTGGGCAATATTTCTAAAAGATCCATTCACCCCCCCTTTGGATCTACTTCTGCGTACCACATGTCTCAACAATTGGTATCAGAGCGGGTCACTGATTTATCAGATCCAATGATCTGCAGTGGATCCTACTATTTCCAGTGCGTTGATTGATTGTGTAGATTGTCTAGCATCTCGTTTATTTGTCATGGATTCTGTGTCTGAAGTTCCAATGTTCGATGGATTGTGTTTCTCTGACTGGCATAGAGAGTTTAGGGATTACATGAATTCCGTAGATTCGAATCTGCTGATTTTGATTGAACATGGACCCTATGATATACCAGTGAATAAGTCAGACTGGAATATTGGTCACAAGTTGATGAATACTGAAAATAGAAAAGCCCTGGAAATGTTGAAAGGGGCTGTAAAGGCTAACGTACTCTCATGTGTGACTAAGTGCAGGAATGCTAAGGAGTTGATGGATGAGTTGACCTTCAGATATGGTGAAGAGAACCATAAGTGCTTTATGACAAAGGATCACAGCAGTGATCAGTCTGACGACTCTTCATCAAAGGTAAACTCTGAATCAGAACAAAATTCATTGGATGAACTGATTGAGATGCATGATAATTTGCTTGATAGTTATAAATCTTATAAACGTGAAATGAAAGAGATGAAAAAGGCCATGTTGCATGAAATTAGAGAGTTGAAATGTGAAAACGCCAACTTAAAAGACAGTCTGAAAAGAAGTGAAAATTCATGCAATAAATGTGATTCTATTAAGATGTTGAATAATGATCTCCTATCTGAACTTAGGTTGCAAGAGCAACAAGTTGTGTCTCTTAAATAAGAGATAGAAGATCTGAGGAATAGGAATTCAGAACTTGAGTTGCATGAACAACAATTGATTGAAAATATGAAAGTTATTAATCAAGATACTTTGATTGAAGAAAATTGCAAATTGAAGGATCAAAACAAAAGGCTAATGGTTCTGAACACTGTCATGTCAGAAAAATGGACATCTATTGAAAAATGAAAATGTGTCTTAAAGGAAGTTAACGTTGATAAGGAACAAAAACTTGTATAGGAAATTGAAACTCTGAAGAGCTTAAATGATGCACTGCATCAACAGGTCACTTCCTGTGAGACTGAAATTGTGAGCTATGAATTAAGCATTACCTCCTTGAATTCTGAAATTCAGGACCTTAAACATTCATTGTCTAAATTTGTTCAAGGAAAAGATAACCTAAACAAGATCCTCGGTGTCAAAACAAGTTTTCAAAAGGAAGGGTTAGGATATCATCCTGCAGGTAAGAAGGATCTTGTTGATAAAAATCAGAACTCTTTGGCGTCTAGTTCTATTACACCTATTTTCCAGTTTACTGCAAAGAGGACTGAAAATCAAGATAAAAATCTGAAAAATGTAGGAAACCAGAAAAATGTTGAAAGTAAAAGGAAAGCCAAAGCTTCATCTGATGCTGTTAAGATTTCATCTGGTTCTGAAAAATGTCACGAACAAGTGCATGTTACAAAAATTTTCCCCATTCATTCACATGTACACACAAGAATCACTTCATGTCATTATTGTGGGAAATTTGGTCATAAGATGCATGAGTGTAGAACAATGGAGCTAGATGAGCTGACCGCTAAGAAACTTCATGTTGGAAAAACTCAAGACAAACACCATGCATTTCAGAAGAAGAAAATTTATTGTTTCCATTGTGGGAAGTTGGGCCATGTTGCAGCCCACTGCTGGGATGCCCTGGGAAGAAAAGGTAGTTCAAAATCTAAAAATTTCCCTGTGAATAAAGGTATCTTTAATAGAAAAACTTCTGCATGTTTTGAGTGTGGTAAAGTTGGCCATCGTGCCTTTGAGTGCTGGCATGTGAAAAGGAGCACTAATTTCCATGACATAAACATTTTAACGAATGTTCACCCAAAAAATATTCATGTTTATCCTGTCAAGAAAAATTTGAATGCTTCTATTCATTGTCACTATCATGGGAGAATAGGACATATCATGAATGACTGCCATGCCATGGAATTTGACGATAGATAGGTTTGGAAAGTAATTTTTGGGTGAGGTGTCACTCAACTGACTGGACCCAAGAGTTCTTGGGTCCCCATATTTGCAAAGTAATTTTAACTTGTAGGGGTACCTTGAAGAAGGAAATAAAGGGTTAATAAAGTCAAGGCACACAAAGGTCAGTCAAACCCACTCTCTTCTCTTGTATATCCTATTTTTCTCTTTCATTAGTATGCATGCATGATTAGATTGCTTATCTACTGTGATCAATGTCAATCCACCTTTTCATGCTGTTAATTGATGCATTTTGTCTAAAATTCATGATTATAAGTAGATGCATCCATTTGCATGTTTATGTAGAACACATACATATCTGTGTACCTTAAGAAAATTAAATGGTGATTGTTTGATATCTCTTCTCGTTCTGAGGGGGAGCTGAACATATCAGAGATTGAATGTTTGTGTGAGTTAATGATGTCTTGCTGCTTAAGATAGTCAGCACTTTATGATTGTCGGGCTGGATGGTGTTGTGCCCCTGTGGTTTTGATGATGGTTTTGTTGATTGATTGTTGATGTGAGTTATTCTATGATGATCAGTTATGTTACATGATAAACTGATGCAATAAAGCATTCATTGATTTGGTTTTGATGATTGCTGTTTGATGTGAGTCACTGTGAGTCATTGCAATTGAACTTTAAGACTGTTATCTGCCACATAAAGCTTTCATATACATTTACAGTCTATGCATTGACATGAATGGGACAATGTAAGAAGATTTGTTAAGCGTGCTTCCGTTCGTGCATACTTAACCCCGTGCACATTTTTGGTTGCCACAATGTTCGTGCATTTCTTGCTTTGAACAATGTCCGTGCACAGTCTGTCCACCTCGTGGTGTTTTCACAATTGTGTCTTCATAGAACATTGTGTATCTGTTCTACGTGTTGTCTCTCCTCACAAACACGAAAAGACTTCGTGTCGTTTAAGTTTATAACACTTCGTGTTGATCTTGTCTATTACCAGGAAATCTGCTAAGAGGTAGTACATTGTGTGTCTTCTGTTACTGTCTTCCTGTTGGTTGGCACTTCGTCTTGTTTGAGTATAACACGCAGTGTTGTACTGCTTGTCTTCATGTCGTGTGTCCATTTTGTCTCCACTATATCTCGTATCACTTACTGTAGTTCCTCGAGTCGTTCGTAAGTTCGAGCAGTCCTGTCCTCGAGTCATTTTTCTTTTGTGTCCTTAAGTCCTCTAAGGATTAAGTGTCGTCTCACTTCGTGTCATTCTCACTCTATGACCATTCTTCGTGATGGTTTTTGATCTGTCTCCGTGTCGTTTCACCACGTGTCAATTACTGTTCTGTCTTCGTGTTGTTTACTGCAGCAGCTCGATTTGTTCTGATGAACTTCGAGTCGTTTCCCAGTAAACCCCGTGTCATTTTGACTCCGTGTCAATGACTGTTTCTATCTTTGTTTTGTCTTCAACACGTGTTAGTTCTGTTCAGTTCGTATCGTTGTCAGTCATTGTTGTTTTCATCGCGTGTCATTTACTGTTGCTCTTCGTGTCGTTTTTCCTTCTCATGTCTTCGTGTCGTGTTCCTGAAGCTGCTCTAAAAGTTCTGATGAACTTCGAGTAGTTTTCCTGTAGACCTCGAGTCGTTCCTACTTAGTAACCACACTTCGTGTCGGTCACTGTTTGTCCACGTATTCGTGTTGATATGTCTTCGTGTTGGTTTTATGTACTCCATGTCGTTTTCACTCCGTGTCAACTTCGTCTTAAGTGTTGTTTCATGTCTTCGTGTTGTTTTCACCTCGTGTCGTTTTTCACTTCGTGTCATTTTTTCCTTCTCACGTCTTCGTGTCATTTTTCACTCCGTGTCGTTTTTGTTTCACTGCGTGCAGAACATTGCAGCACTTCGTGTTGCTTTCTGTGCCACCACCTTGTGTCGTTCTCTGTGTAGTGTGTGGTTTTGTCACCACTATACTTCGTGTCGATTGTTCTTCACTTCGTGCTGTTCTTACCGTCTTCGTGTTGGTCCTTCTCACTAGACCTCGTATCGTTCTTGCTTTGACCACACTTTGTATAGTTCTCTTTGAAGTATTATCTCTATCATAGTGTGTATCTCGTGTCGTTCTCTTCATTAGGTCTGTTCTGTCACAGCATACCTCGTGTCGTTTTCTGTGTGAACCTTGTGTCGCTTCTCTCTGTCCTCTAGTTGCATCTCGTGTCATCTTCCTTGTTGTGTTAGCCTTGTTCATTGTATCACAGTTCGTTCACTTCCAACCTCGTGAAGTAGTCACCCTGTGTTGACATTACATACCTCGTGCGCCTTAGCTTTAAATAAGCATGCAGCGAACTCTGATTGACTAATGGTGTTAATCTCATTACAGGTCCGAGGAAGAACATTTCACACACCTGGGCTGCACGTGATCCAAGACAAGAGGAACAAAATGCAATGAAGGCACGTGACAAGAAAGTTCTGGATCAAGCGTGGGAGGCACACGCGTCTTGTGCCCTATCCACCTGCTGCTGATGCTATATAAGGAAGCCTTCGTCCACAGATGAAGGTCGATCGAGTTGGCGTAAAAAAAAAAAAAAAAAAAAGCTCATACAGAGAGCCACGATCCAGATAGAAAAAGAAAAGAGAAAGAAGAAGAGCAGAAGGAGAAGAAGAGAGGTAGAGAGCTCGAGAAGAGTGTGAAGAGAAGAAGAAGCAGAGAGTGAGAGAAGAGCAGAAGAAAGAGAAAGAAAGATAGAGAGTGAGCGAGAGAGCTCGTGGAGAAGAAGGAAGATCTTACCTGAAGATCCGTCTACTGGACCGTGGATCAAATCCAGGCCAGTCAGCTCCGTTGAGAGCCACATTGTGCATTTCGTTTTTCAGCTTTCTGTTTTGCTGAAGTCATTTTTCGTTTATTGTTCTTTCCTTTGTTTTCTGGTTTGCTGTGTTTCCGATACTCTGTAGAGTGGTCGGGGTTCCTCCTGTTAGTTCAGGAGAAGGGAGATTGACATCTCCGGTTGCAAGTAGCTGGGTGCTACTTGTGGGTTCCCTCCGGTTTGGAGGAAGGGAGATCTGATCTCCAGTTGCAAGTAGTTGGGAGCTACTTGTGGGTTCCCTCCGGTTTGGAGGAAGGGAGACTTGTCTCCGGTTCTGGGCTTGTGGATTCAAGTCCAGGGGTTCCCTCCAGGTCTGGAGGAAGAGAGACCGTGTGTCTCTGGTTTGCTAGTGACTGGTGTCACTAGTGGTTCCCTCCGGTTGGGAGGAAGAGGGGAGGCTGTTCCCCTGGTCAAGCTGTTTGGCAGCATTTGTTGCAGACTGAGTCTGCTGTTTCTAGCGTGAGCTAGTGGAAGCCACACTCGGGTTGAGTGTGGGGTGGATGTAGGTCTGAAGGACCGAACCACCTAAAAACCCCTTGTGCATTGTGGTTTGGTTTATCTGCTTTTGCTTCCGCTAGATGACTGCATAGGGGCGCTCTAAGCGTTTGGCTTCTGTTTGAGCAGAAGTGTTGATTGGTTTTCTTAGAATATCTTAATCTGTCAAGAGAGCGAAATTCCAATTGAGTTTCAGATTGTCGAATCTGTCTTGTTTTATTCTAGGTTTTTAATTGGGTGAAGGTTGATCAAACGGGCTATATTCATTCACCCCCCCTCTGAATACTTGCACCGAACCTATCAATTGGTATCAGAGCGGGTATCTGCTTCAAGGTCCAGCGACCTGCAGATCGATCTTGCAATCTTAGGTGCTTATTTATTTTTAGTGCATCAATATTCTTGTTGCGTTAATCTGTGTGTTCTCATGGCCCATCCACCAATCTTCAGTGGTACGCATTTTGATGCATGGTTCACTAGTTTGAAGAATTGTGTTAAATCTGTGAATCCAGACCTCTGGAAAGTAATTTCACATGGTCCTCATGAACTACCAAGGAAAAAGTCCAAATGGACTGACAGTCACAAATCCATGCATGAAGAAAATCAGATAGCAATAAATCTAATGAAGGCAGCTACTGATAGAGCTTTTCATTCATGTTTCTTTGACTGCAGTTCTGCTAAAGATATTTTGGATACACTGAAGCGAACTCAGGAAATAAATGTGGACAGCTGCATGATGGCCAACAGAAGAAATCAAAGTGCCAGCGATCAAGGCAGCAATCAAACTGAAGGAGATGATGATGATAAGGTAAATCTCTTCGAGAATTTCTCTCTAGAAGATTGGGGGAATGTATATGCTGAATTATTTGAATCTCATGAACTGTTAAGAAAACAGTATAAAAAATTGAAGAAGGGTACTGGTTTAGATAGTTCAAGCTCTCCTTGTAGAAATTGTGTTGAATTGAAAAATATTCATGATGCATGTATGTCTGATTTTCAAATAGTGAAGAAACAAGTTTCGATATTGAAAATTGAAAATCAAGATCATATAAATGTCATATCTGAACTAAAAGAAAAATTCAACTCAGATAACGATAATCAGACTTTTGGTAACTATCATGACCAGTATGAAAAACTGATGAAAAACTTTGAAAGTGTAAACGCAGATTTAAACAAGCTGAGATCTAAAAATGACTCCCTGAGAACATCTGCTAATAAAAATGATAACAAGTTTGAGAAACTTGAGCAGGAGAAAAACTTGCTTGTTGAAAAACTTGAAGCCATCAAATCTGTGAATGTGAAATTACATAAAAACATTGAAGAGAAGGAAAAAGATTTGAAGGATTTCAAGGTTGGAAGAAAACTTGAAATTAGCTCAGAAGATCAGACCTTGATAAATGAGTTAATTCAGAATGACAAGCTTAAGGAAGAAAATGAAAAATTTAAAATGCTGAATTCCACTATGTCTGAAAGACTTCTTACTTTGGAAAGAGGGAAAACTATTTGCAACGAAGATTCTAATAAACTGAGCAATCTGGAACAGGAAATTGAAAAATACAAAACTGCTAACAATGTGTTAACTGAATGTGTGAATTGCAGTGAACAAGAGATTGCCAATTATGAGCTACATATTTCCTCTTTGGAAGATGAAATTCAGGATTTGAAAGTTTCTTTGTCTAAATTTGTTGATGGGCAGAAAAACCTAGACCAGCTACTAGGTATAAAAATCAACTCTAGGAAGGAAGGGCTGGGCTACAATAAGATAAACAAGAAGGAACTTCAGAACAAAGTTATGACATCTTTTGTAAGTAGTTCAGATGTAGCCACCACCTCCAAAGACAAACAGCCCATTGCTCAGAAAATATTGGGAGCAAAGGATAACTTTAAAAAGGAAGGACTGGGTTACAATCCAGTCATGAGGAAGGTTGATGGAGGCAAACTGAAAACTATTTTCATAAAATCCTCTGAACAGGAAAAGCCTTCTACTTCATCTCCAATTCAGTACAAGGCTAAGAAATCAGGAAAACGGGATAAAAATCAGAAAAGGACTGTAAATCAGGAAACAAATGAAAAGGCTTCATCAGTGCATGCTGATCACAGTCCGCACACACACTTTCATGCATCTAAAAAGAAGATCATCTGTCATTATTGTCATAAAGTTGGACATCTGATGCATGAGTGTAAGTTGATGGAGAAGGATGATAAGAATGCTAGGAGATCCCATGATAAAAATCCTTCACCTCAGAAAAGGAGTGTCACATGCTCTAATTGTGAAAGTTAGGACACTCTATTACTCATTGCTGGTTTGCTAGTGGTAAGAAAATCTCTTATTCATATCATGCTAAATTCCCTACAAACCAACATGTTTTTAATAAAAACAAATCTGTGTCAATGAACCAGCATATCATCTGTTTTAACTGCAACAAAATTGGTCACAAGGCCTCTGAATGCTGGTCAGGCTCTTTTAAAAGAAATTCTATTTCATGCTTTGAATGTGGAAAGCATGGCCACAGAGCCATTAATTGTTGGTATGCTCAGGATAGACAATTCAATTCTAAAACTGTTAAATTCCCTGCAAATGGAAATGTTTTTGGAAGAAATGTTTTTAGAGGCAAGCACAATGAGTGCTTCAATTGTGGGAAGTATGGCCACACAGTCAAAGACTGTTGGCATGCTCAAGGGAAAAATTTCATTTCTGGAAAGTTTAAATTCCCTTCAAGTACTAATGCTCTCAGAAAGAACAAAGTTGTTTTCAAAAAGAAAAACTTTGAATGTGTTGTTTATGGAAAACAGTTTGGTCATGCGAATAACAGAAATTTCCATGCTTATGTACATAGAATTCATGCTAATAAGAATGTGCATAAATCAGATCTGAAAACTACTCCTGGAAATGTGCTGAGAAAACCTGCTAGAAATAATAATGTCATGTCAGGACCCAAGACTTCTTGGGTACCTGTTTGTGCAAAATAAACTTTGTTTTGCAGGTGTGCCTTGGGACTGGAATAAAAGGGGTAATGATCCAAGGCACTCAAGAATGAAAACCCCACTCTCACACTGTTCAGGTAATCTCTCTACATTTCTCATTTTGAAATTAATTGCATATTTGATTTGATGTATTCTTGCAAATCTGCCACTTGTAGTTGTCTGGTAATTGTTGAAATGCATAAACTCTGAAAACAAATTGCATTCTGAAAAATCAAAACTGCATATGTATGAGGCTTGAAATTTGTCTGATGCATTGCTCATTGAAAATCTGTCCATTGCATTCTGAAAAATCTGATTAGCTGAAATTCGATCCATGCATGTTGCCCATGTTGAATTATCATGGTTGACCACAATAGTATATAAATGGTAAGGTATCAAAAGGCAGGGAAGTCTGTCTAGAGGTTCTTACTATGTGTGAGATGATCTTTTAGACCAAGTGCTCCGCCTAGTACCATGGGTCACCTTGCTGGTTAGGACAGTCTGAATATGCATGAATCAAAATCATATGTTCAGTCTTCAGTGCAAACATTGCATGCTTTCAGGGGAGTTAATTGCATTGCATTTTACTGCATTGAAAATACCAAAAAGGATAATTGAATGCATAGTGTCAGGAGGAGTCAATACAATGCATGAAAGCAGTCATGTGCATACATTTATGTCAGAGTTCATTGCATGTAAACTCTGAATATCCTGGAACTTGCCTGACCTCCTGATATCTTGCCTTGTGTGTATATCCCTTTCATTGATCCTATTTGACCAAACTGTGATCATAATTTGAAAACACTGAGCTTCAAAATCTCTCCTATCAATTGGTAACAATTGGTATCATTTGATATCAGAATTATTTCAGTCCTTCATGAAGATTTCAATGGGCTATCTCGATCATAAATCTGAAAAAAAAATCTTGAACTAGAAATCTTCTATTATACGCTTTTATGAATGTCTGAAATAACTCATATGGTTTAAGCTTAATGTATTCATGGAGTTTAACTTCAAAATCTCTTAACATATCTGAATCATGTTTAATAAATCTTAACCAACTGTTTCATGCTATGTCTTGCAAAAAAAAAAAACTTCTGAAATCTGGACTTTTGAATACATGACTTTATTTGGTTAAGTACATGAGATTAATATTGTTTTGAAGCAAATGAATGTTTCTGAATTGTCTAAAGGGTAAAGTAATTGTCAGAGCAATGACCTTGGTCACTGAGAAACACATGTCCAAAGGATTGTGTCATGAGGTACCTTAGTTAACTCTGTAAGAATTCATTGAAAATCAGGCAGAGCAATGGCATGCACACTGAGAAATACAATTCACTCATTAAAAATTGAGTTGTAGTGTGTCATGATGTGTAAATGCTAACTCTGTTCACATAAGGCATGACAGTTAGTCACACTAAGGGCTTAGGGATATTGGCCTCTGATCAAGGTATATCCTCTAGTTACAAGGTGTGTACTAGACTAGAGTGCACGTAAAATTTGTAGCAAGGAAAATTGTTGAATAAATTGAAATATCTGAATATTGATGTCAAAATCAAATTGCTACAACCCTAGACAAAATCAGATGACTTCATAATTGCTTGATTTCAATACAGATGCATGTAATTGCGAAAGAAGTCAATAAGTTTGATTGTGTAAGAGAAAGGGAGATTTATCAAGATAAATATGAGGGCTTGGTTCATTTTTATTAAACCATGGTTTCAGATATCAATACAGAATTTTATTGATAAACTCTACATACATCATGATTAAACCATGCTGTTCAATAAAGTTCATTCATAAGCCCTTATAATGGAAGACTTTGTAATATTCTGATTTGGATTTATGAGAATGATATTTCCTTGAAAATCTGATTGAATTCCTTCTGGTTGAAGCTCATCTGAACTTCTTCTGCTCATGTCCTTGGCTCAATGACCTGAACTTCTCCCTGTTTGCCCCTGTGGTATCCCTCTCACTTATCTCATAAGAGTCCACGTATTGAGGGGGAGCTTCCATGTCATGCATCACTTACATATCAATTGGCATCTCTTCAGGGGGAGCATTCCTTGTCATGCTGAATTATGTTCATATCATTTGTGACCTTGCATTCATATACTCGGGAGGGAGTATTGCATTTAATGTTGCATCTGCATTTTTACATTTCACCCTTCCCATTACCTTGCTCTTCTCTAACTCATGTTTTTGCTGAAACTATTAAAGGGGGAGAATCATGTTCTTGCAAGGGAGAGAATTTGACTGAACTTTTAAACATGCTATAATTTCTCAAATTATTTTTCTTTTTGATGAAGTCAAAGGGGGAGAATAATTTGAGTCTTTAGAATGCCTCACATCATCAGAATGACTCAATATATTGAAAGTGTTGCCATCATCAAAAAGGGGGAGATTGTTGTGCCCCTGTGGTTTTGATGATGGTTTTGTTGATTGATTGTTGATGTGAGTTATTCTATGATGATCAGTTATGTTACATGATAAACTGATGCAATAAAGCATTCATTGATTTGGTTTTGATGATTGCTGTTTGATGTGAGTCACTGTGAGTCATTGCAATTGAACTTTAAGACTGTTATCTGCCACATAAAGCTTTCATATACATTTACAGTCTATGCATTGACATGAATGGGACAATGTAAGAAGATTTGTTAAGCGTGCTTCCGTTCGTGCATACTTAACCCCGTGCACATTTTTGGTTGCCACAATGTTCGTGCATTTCTTGCTTTGAACAATGTCCGTGCACAGTCTGTCCACCTCGTGGTGTTTTCACAATTGTGTCTTCATAGAACATTGTGTATCTGTTCTACGTGTTGTCTCTCCTCACAAACACGAAAAGACTTCGTGTCGTTTAAGTTTATAACACTTCGTGTTGATCTTGTCTATTACCAGGAAATCTGCTAAGAGGTAGTACATTGTGTGTCTTCTGTTACTGTCTTCCTGTTGGTTGGCACTTCGTCTTGTTTGAGTATAACACGCAGTGTTGTACTGCTTGTCTTCATGTCGTGTGTCCGTTTTGTCTCCACTATATCTCGTATCACTTACTGTAGTTCCTCGAGTCGTTCGTAAGTTCGAGCAGTCCTGTCCTCGAGTCGTTTTTCTTTTGTGTCCTTAAGTCCTCTAAGGATTAAGTGTCGTCTCACTTCGTGTCATTCTCACTCTATGACCATTCTTCGTGATGGTTTTTGATCTGTCTCCGTGTCGTTTCACCACGTGTCAATTACTGTTCTGTCTTCGTGTTGTTTACTGCAGCAGCTCGATTTGTTCTGATGAACTTCGAGTCGTTTCCCAGTAAACCCCGTGTCATTTTGACTCCGTGTCAATGACTGTTTCTATCTTTGTTTTGTCTTCAACACGTGTTAGTTCTGTTCAGTTCGTATCGTTGTCAGTCATTGTTGTTTTCATCGCGTGTCATTTACTGTTGCTCTTCGTGTCGTTTTTCCTTCTCAGGTCTTCGTGTCGTGTTCCTGAAGCTGCTCTAAAAGTTCTGATGAACTTCGAGTAGTTTTCCTGTAGACCTCATGATGGAAATCTCAGTTCAAGATTCAAAATTCACGAGCTTTGTGGGTTTGATGAGATCGACAGTTTACACAAAATCTGAGCTGAACCTTCTCCGAGTCAGGAAGTTTGACGGAACAAGCATCTCCGAGTGATCGGCAAGCAGCTTCATCAACAAATGCAATCAAATGGGCCATTCCATGCTAATCGTCTCATTTTATTGGGCCGTATACATGGGCCTAATGGGTCATCTCTATGAAATTTTATTCACAATAAAAGAGTCTTATTATGTATTTTAGTCTTTCGGTGTCTTTAAGTATTCCTAGGGAATCATGATAAGAAGGTATTAAGTGTTAAGGAGTCTTATTATGTATTTTGATGTTTCCGATAGGGTGTCTTTTAGTATTCCTAGGAAGTCATGATACTAAGTGGTAAGTGTCTCTTAATCTTCCTTGTATGCCTATATAAGAGTCTTGTATCCCACGGTGGAAAAACAGTGAATGAAGATCTATTTTTGGAACCCATGTGAGTCCCACGTAGGGGGACCTTTCCCCCTCCCTTATCTTCTTCCCTTCACCCCCCTGCAATTCCCATGGCCGCTAGTGCCTTTTCTTCCTTCCCTCTCCACGGGTGCGATGCCCACTTCTTCCCTTCCTCAACCACGGGTGAGTGATGCCCTTCGTCTAATTCTCTCTATCTCTCTCCAATTCTCTCTCATCCCCACCCCAAATTCGGAATCCACTCTCTCTCCTCTCTTTCACCTCTAATTAAGACCCCTCCCCCTTCCCTATACCCCTCATTTAAGTCCCCTCCCCTCCCCTAGGTAGAACTCCCACTCCCTAGGCATTCTCTCCCCTTCCCCACACAACCTTTCGTCTTCCCAGGCACCCTTTCATCTCCCCAAGGCCCAATTTCGAATTTGGGTGTTCCCTCCTCTCTCTCTCACCACCCCATTACCTCCCCACCTCCCAAAAGCACCCCCCTGCAACCCCAGCCACGTCCATCCCCCCCCCCTCCCTTAACCCAAACCCACAAATCCCTTCCATCCCCCTTAATCCCCCCTCCTCAATCAGCTCCATTCGCAGGCAGAAATCAAGCCCGAGTTGCAGTCGATATTGGGAGCAGTTCCAGGCAGAATCGGCTTCCGGGTTCTTCATCAAAAACGTACGTTGGCGAGTCTTCTGACCAGGCGAGGTGGAATCGTCCTCTTCCGAGTTCGTGAGCATCGGCAGTGGCCAATCTCCCACGACTGCGCAGGAGGCTCCTGAACCCGACCAGAAGCTGAGGAAGACCACCACCACACCCAACCCTGACGGAATCCGACTCCGAGCTGTTCAGCAAAGTTCCTCCCCTCTCTGTCAGCTCTCAGGAACAGAAGGCGGTTCGTCGATCGGAGCTCAAGGTGTGAAGTTATCAATTTCCTACCACTGTTGGGTCATTCTGTCCACCGATCCCCTCCTCCGACCCGTCCCCACTCAACGGGACCTGCACGTCCACACCGACATCTGACTGAGGCGAGACCAGTGCCGCTGGAAAGTAGTCGTCCCCACGATTCCAACGCCACCTGCTGCGCACCAAACGGAGTTTGGGATTGCTCGTGGTGTCCATGTCAAGCCGCTGTTCAGAAGCTGCCCCTGCACAGAACCAGAACGGGGTCCCCGCTCAGTCGTCCGTGGCGACCAGGTTCGGGCGGAACCAAAATTCAGAAAAATTGTGCTGCATCCCTACCCTGTTACGAAGCCAACGGCACCAACCGCGCCTCCGGAAAAATTCCAGAGTGCGATCTACAGCCACTTCAACAGCTGCTGGTCACAGATTCCAGAACCGGGCTGATAAAAGAATTTGGAGAAATATGAAAGAAGAGTCAGTTTTATGCCCGACGTTAATTCGTTTCACATCAAGTGGTATCAGAGCTTAGGGAATCGGGCCGTCCCATCGGACCGAGATCCTGAGCTTTGAGGTTCGAGGTCGAACCTCCTCCAAGCGGAGGAGTATGATGGAAATCTCAGTTCAAGATTCAAAATTCACGAGCTTTGTGGGTTTGATGAGATCGACAGTTTACACAAAATCTGAGCTGAACCTTCTCCGAGTCAGGAAGTTTGACGGAACAAGCATCTCCGAGTGATCGGCAAGCAGCTTCATCAACAAATGCAATCAAATGGGCCATTCCATGCTAATCGTCTCATTTTATTGGGCCGTATACATGGGCCTAATGGGTCATCTCTATGAAATTTTATTCACAATAAAAGAGTCTTATTATGTATTTTAGTCTTTCGGTGTCTTTAAGTATTCCTAGGGAATCATGATAAGAAGGTATTAAGTGTTAAGGAGTCTTATTATGTATTTTGATGTTTCCGATAGGGTGTCTTTTAGTATTCCTAGGAAGTCATGATACTAAGTGGTAAGTGTCTCTTAATCTTCCTTGTATGCCTATATAAGAGTCTTGTATCCCACGGTGGAAAAACAGTGAATGAAGATCTATTTTTGGAACCCATGTGAGTCCCACGTAGGGGGACCTTTCCCCCTCCCTTATCTTCTTCCCTTCACCCCCCTGCAATTCCCATGGCCGCTAGTGCCTTTTCTTCCTTCCCTCTCCACGGGTGCGATGCCCACTTCTTCCCTTCCTCAACCACGGGTGAGTGATGCCCTTCGTCTAATTCTCTCTATCTCTCTCCAATTCTCTCTCATCCCCACCCCAAATTCGGAATCCACTCTCTCTCCTCTCTTTCACCTCTAATTAAGACCCCTCCCCCTTCCCTATACCCCTCATTTAAGTCCCCTCCCCTCCCCTAGGTAGAACTCCCACTCCCTAGGCATTCTCTCCCCTTCCCCACACAACCTTTCGTCTTCCCAGGCACCCTTTCATCTCCCCAAGGCCCAATTTCGAATTTGGGTGTTCCCTCCTCTCTCTCTCACCACCCCATTACCTCCCCACCTCCCAAAAGCACCCCCCTGCAACCCCAGCCACGTCCATCCCCCCCCCCTCCCTTAACCCAAACCCACAAATCCCTTCCATCCCCCTTAATCCCCCCTCCTCAATCAGCTCCATTCGCAGGCAGAAATCAAGCCCGAGTTGCAGTCGATATTGGGAGCAGTTCCAGGCAGAATCGGCTTCCGGGTTCTTCATCAAAAACGTACGTTGGCGAGTCTTCTGACCAGGCGAGGTGGAATCGTCCTCTTCCGAGTTCGTGAGCATCGGCAGTGGCCAATCTCCCACGACTGCGCAGGAGGCTCCTGAACCCGACCAGAAGCTGAGGAAGACCACCACCACGCCCAACCCTGACGGAATCCGACTCCGAGCTGTTCAGCAAAGTTCCTCCCCTCTCTGTCAGCTCTCAGGAACAGAAGGCGGTTCGTCGATCGGAGCTCAAGGTGTGAAGTTATCAATTTCCTACCACTGTTGGGTCATTCTGTCCACCGATCCCCTCCTCCGACCCGTCCCCACTCAACGGGACCTGCACGTCCACACCGACATCTGACTGAGGCGAGACCAGTGCCGCTGGAAAGTAGTCGTCCCCACGATTCCAACGCCACCTGCTGCGCACCAAACGGAGTTTGGGATTGCTCGTGGTGTCCATGTCAAGCCGCTGTTCAGAAGCTGCCCCTGCACAGAACCAGAACGGGGTCCCCGCTCAGTCGTCCGTGGCGACCAGGTTCGGGCGGAACCAAAATTCAGAAAAATTGTGCTGCATCCCTACCCTGTTACGAAGCCAACGGCACCAACCGCGCCTCCGGAAAAATTCCAGAGTGCGATCTACAGCCACTTCAACAGCTGCTGGTCACAGATTCCAGAACCGGGCTGATAAAAGAATTTGGAGAAATATGAAAGAAGAGTCAGTTTTATGCCCGACGTTAATTCGTTTCACATCACCTCAAGTCGTTCCTACTTAGTAACCACACTTCGTGTCGGTCACTGTTTGTCCACGTATTCGTGTTGATATGTCTTCGTGTTGGTTTTATGTACTCCATGTCGTTTTCACTCCGTGTCAACTTCGTCTTAAGTGTTGTTTCATGTCTTCGTGTTGTTTTCACCTCGTGTCGTTTTTCACTTCGTGTCGTTTTTTCCTTCTCACGTCTTCGTGTCGTTTTTCACTCCGTGTCGTTTTTGTTTCACTGCGTGCAGAACATTGCAGCACTTCGTGTTGCTTTCTGTGCCACCACCTTGTGTCGTTCTCTGTGTAGTGTGTGGTTTTGTCACCACTATACTTCGTGTCGATTGTTCTTCACTTCGTGATGTTCTTACCGTCTTCGTGTTGGTCCTTCTCACTAGACCTCGTATCGTTCTTGCTTTGACCACACTTTGTATAGTTCTCTTTGAAGTATTATCTCTATCATAGTGTGTATCTCGTGTCGTTCTCTTCATTAGGTCTGTTCTGTCACAGCATACCTCGTGTCGTTTTCTGTGTGAACCTTGTGTCGCTTCTCTCTGTCCTCTAGTTGCATCTCGTGTCATCTTCCTTGTTGTGTTAGCCTTGTTCATTGTATCACAGTTCGTTCACTTCCAACCTCGTGAAGTAGTCACCCTGTGTTGACATTACATACCTCGTGCGCCTTAGCTTTAAATAAGCATGCAGCGAACTCTGATTGACTAATGGTGTTAATCTCATTACAGGTCCGAGGAAGAACATTTCACACACCTGGGCTGCACGTGATCCAAGACAAGAGGAACAAAATGCAATGAAGGCACGTGACAAGAAAGTTCTGGATCAAGCGTGGGAGGCACACGCGTCTTGTGCCCTATCCACCTGCTGCTGATGCTATATAAGGAAGCCTTCGTCCATAGATGAAGGTCGATCGAGTTGGCGCGAAAAAAAAAAAAAAAAAGCTCATACAGAGAGCCACGATCCAGATAGAAAAAGAAAAGAGAAAGAAGAAGAGCAGAAGGAGAAGAAGAGAGGTAGAGAGCTCGAGAAGAGTGTGAAGAGAAGAAGAAGCAGAGAGTGAGAGAAGAGCAGAAGAAAGAGAAAGAAAGATAGAGAGTGAGCGAGAGAGCTCGTGGAGAAGAAGGAAGATCTTACCTGAAGATCCGTCTACTGGACCGTGGATCAAATCCAGGCCAGTCAGCTCCGTTGAGAGCCACATTGTGCATTTCGTTTTTCAGCTTTCTGTTTTGCTGAAGTCATTTTTCGTTTATTGTTCTTTCCTTTGTTTTCTGGTTTGCTGTGTTTCCGATACTCTGTAGAGTGGTCGGGGTTCCTCCTGTTAGTTCAGGAGAAGGGAGATTGACATCTCCGGTTGCAAGTAGCTGGGTGCTACTTGTGGGTTCCCTCCGGTTTGGAGGAAGGGAGATCTGATCTCCAGTTGCAAGTAGTTGGGAGCTACTTGTGGGTTCCCTCCGGTTTGGAGGAAGGGAGACTTGTCTCCGGTTCTGGGCTTGTGGATTCAAGTCCAGGGGTTCCCTCCAGGTCTGGAGGAAGAGAGACCGTGTGTCTCTGGTTTGCTAGTGACTGGTGTCACTAGTGGTTCCCTCCGGTTGGGAGGAAGAGGGGAGGCTGTTCCCCTGGTCAAGCTGTTTGGCAGCATTTGTTGCAGACTGAGTCTGCTGTTTCTAGCGTGAGCTAGTGGAAGCCACACTCGGGTTGAGTGTGGGGTGGATGTAGGTCTGAAGGACCGAACCACCTAAAAACCCCTTGTGCATTGTGGTTTGGTTTATCTGCTTTTGCTTCCGCTAGATGACTGCATAGGGGCGCTCTAAGCGTTTGGCTTCTGTTTGAGCAGAAGTGTTGATTGGTTTTCTTAGAATATCTTAATCTGTCAAGAGAGCGAAATTCCAATTGAGTTTCAGATTGTCGAATCTGTCTTGTTTTATTCTAGGTTTTTAATTGGGTGAAGGTTGATCAAACGGGCTATATTCATTCACCCCCCCTCTGAATACTTGCACCGAACCTATCAGATGGTACTGCTGTTGTGATATAGTTTTTGAAGTCTAGTTGAGTCTAATATAAGATGAAAAGTCAATTCTGGATGATTTCTGGTTTATAAGAGTTGAGTGGTCATTTGCTATTGGTACCTAAGGTTGTGTTTTTGGACTCATCTTATCTGGCCTTAGTCTTCTCTTTGTTCATGAGTGGCTTTCTCCAACATCTCCTTGTTCAGTATCTTCCTCTCTTCTCCACTTCTATCCTCTAATGAGATCATGGTTTATGCAAGTCAGAAGGAGTAATATCAGATTAATGTCACCTTTACTTATCTTCAATAATTAACTACTGAAATCACCCTGATCTCAGAACTAAATTGCTGATCTTTGTTGAGATGTGATCTTCAGTATATGAACATTAAATCTTATTTGAAAAGCATTCACAATTAATCTGAATGATTCCTCAATGGTCTTAAAATAGTTCAAATTGGAAATTGCTCAGTAAGGCATCTAAAATCTGAAAGCTTTTAGTAAGAAGCCAATCTGATAGGAAATCTAAGGCTTATATGATCCTTAATTCATGTCTAAAGAAAATTCTGATAAAGGACCTGGGAATACACCATCTAATAAAAATTAATCTTGGCAGAACAATGGCATTTTATTTGAGAAACTGACCATCTGTCTCAAAGAAATTCAGAGGTTAAGTCATGAGAATTAATGCTATCTCTATTCAAAAATTTATGAAACATAAAGGTATATCGCACTGAGTAACCAGGGATTCTAGTGTTTGATCAACATGTTTCCTTGAGTAAAAAGGTGTTGTTATACTGAAATGTTCAATCAAAATTGTGCAAAAGTTTATGATCAATATGGTTGACCCTATGGTTTCTTCATTAAATTTATACTGATTTAATGTCTATATAAAAATTGGGTTTTTCAATCAGTTATTGACTTATGAAAGATGCTGGTAAGATTAAGGATGTTTTTCATTGAGTTATTTTCTTGATTAAGTTGTTTCTCTTCCATTGACTCATAAGGATAAATTGTGGAGAATAATATTTTGAGATATAATCTCATATACCGAATGTCGCTCTTCTGTATAGAAAGGTTTTTTATGTTTTAAAGGTGAAGGGTACTTTGGGTATTAACCATTGAATATTGGTAAAGTTGGCTGCATCTCATAAATACGAAACCCTACTTGCTTTTTCGATCATACCCTCTTCTTTGAAGACGAAGCGTCCTCCTGCTCTCGAGTCTCCCTCTCTCAAGCTCAGCCAGCAAGCATGCTTCTCCAGCCTTCCATCTTCTCATCCCGCACATTCCTTCTTCACGTTTCCTCCTTCTCTTCTCATCGCCTCCACCATGTCTTCTCTGTCCCCCATGAGTGATAGGAAGAAGAAGGGCACAAAAGAGCATCAGCCGCCGCCTTCACAGGCCCAGCAGACTGGTGTCACTCATTGGTTTGAGCGGAGGTCAAAGGCAGCACATTCAAGGGGAGCCACTTCTGAATCAGTTCAGAAGGAATCACTCTATAGGAAGAGAAAGGAAATGGATGTTCAGTCGAAGGATACTTCAGAGGAGCAGTTGCCATCAGATTCACCCAGAGAGGTATTCCAACAAAAGAAAGAAAAAAGGAAAGAAAAGGTAGAAAGGATTTCTTCCAAGCGGCGCAAGACGGTTGTTTCAAAAGCCTCTATGTATGATTCTGAAGAAGAAGGGGTCCTTGCTAAGTATTCAGAAGCTGCTAAGTCTTCTTCACATGTTGAGGTGGTTTTGGAAGTATGAAAGGTCATGCTTCCATGGTACGTAGATTTTGATGACCAACCTATGATTTTTGAATTTCCTAAAGTATTAGAGATTTTTAAATCTCAGATATGGAAGAAATTCTTGAGTGAGCATAGGATTTATTATCCTAAATTGGTTGCTGAATTTTACTGCAACTTGAAATGTGTCTCTAAAAAGTCAAGGGTTCTGTCTGTAGTTAGAGGAGTAAAGATTGACTTGTCTAGGCACTTTCTACATAAAGTCTTTCATATTCCAGAAGAAGGGGAAGTAGAAGGTGAATTTGATGTAAACCCGCATGAGGCCTACTCCCTCATTACAGAACTGCCTAGAGACCCCAGAGATCCAAAGAAACAGACGTATCTCACCTAGTTCGATGCATGCAAATTTTCCCCTCTAAAGAGATTAATTCATCATATTCTTACAACAATGATAACTCCACAAGTCGGAGGTAGAGAGAGAGTGACAAATTCTCAAAGATTTATTCTCTTCTACCTACTCAAAGGTATCAAGATCTGTCACCCAGCTATAATGCTTCAGATAATGAGCACCTTCAAGGAGTCAAAGAGAAATTTACCTTATGCAGCTCATCTGACAACAATTTTCAGAAAAATGAAAATTCCACTGGAAGGGGAATCATCAAAGGATATTCCCAAAGTAAACATTTATAACTTAGATTTTATCAACAAATACTTGAGGTCGAAATCATCAAAAGGCAGTAAAGTGAAAGATGCCTTAGATCAAAGTGAACAGCCTCAAGTCAGTTTAGGAAAGGATCAAGAAGAGTCAGATGATCAGGACCCAGCTCCTTTGAAGAAGAGAAAGAAAGTTCATAAGGGTTTTTCAGATAAAAGAAATCAATCAACTGATGTACAACAAGAGGAGACTACTGCTGAGTCTGCTAAGAAGAATCTCAAGGACCTTCTCTTGCAACAAGAAGTCCATGAGCTAAATCTGACAGGTGCTCAAATAACACAGCAGTTGGATCAAAATATCAGTCAGTTGTTTGATAAATTTGGGGTACAATCTGAACAGGAACAGCATAAAGTCCAGCAAGGACAAGAGGCAGATGAAGAAGAGTAAAGAACTGAAATTCCTCAAGAAGAGAACAGAACTGAAATTCCTCAAGAAGAGGAAAGTGAAGAAGAGTCTCTTGCTGAAATGATCACACAGATAATGAAAGAAGCTGCTGAAGAGATCTATGAAGAAATTGCAGAGTCTGTGGTAAATGAACAGGAGGATGAACCACAAGGAGCTCAAGTATCTGCTGAAGAAGCTCCACACGAGCAACCAATTGCTCCAGCTCCAAGGGCAGCTGAAGAAGAATCACAAGAATATGTTATGGGACCTGCCCCTCACCACAGAATGTATCCAAGAATGTCGTTCTCTTAGGCTCCTAAATATGGTCTACATTTTGGAGATGTGATTAGTCTTGGCATACCACCACCTCCACCTCCTGAACAGTAACATGCATATCACGTTGAGTTACCAGACTCTAGTGCCTCCACTTCTAGTTCACATGGAACAAATGTTGAACCTAATATTGCATAGATGTTGTTCAATTTGACAGAGATTATACTTAATCAAAATGAATTGATGAACAAACAGTTTTTGTTCAATACTATTCAACTGGACAGAGTAGATGGCCGACTGAAACATCTGGAAAAGATTGTGAAAGCTCAAGGGATAGTGTTTTTAACTGCTAAACGAAAAACTGATGAAGCAGTACGAGAGATTTTGGAATCTCTTATGGCTATCAACAATAGAGTTGGTGACATGGTCAGCAAAATTCAAGATACCCAACTCTCCACTTTCAGTAAGATGGCTCAAATTCTTAGCCACACTTTTGATCTTAAAATTGAGTTTGAACTGATAAAGGGCACATTGAACAAGATAGCAGCCAGTCAGCCTGAAATCATTAATAAGTTTCACGTTGTCCAGTCTCATTTGTAGACCCTCTCAGAGAACGTTAGACAATCTATCACAAAACAAGAGTCCACTTGATGTGACACAAATGGTGGGTGAATGCAGCAAAAAGTCGTGTTCCCTTGGACCTAAATCGTAAACACAATCGCAAGAATTGAGATTGCCGGAAATCGCCAATCCTCCGCGCGCACTCGCTTCCCGTGGTGACTCGGTGATGCCGAGTCGAGGTGGTGGAGCAAGACCCTTGCTGGCAGAGGGCCAGCAGGGCTATGGTTTCCCTCCCAAGGGAACGGTGCCCACAATCAAGGGGCCGGCTAGGTGCCTTGGGGGCACTGGGTCACTCTCTCTCTAAAGCCCACGATGATCGCACGTAAACTAGATGCTCCGGGCTCGAGCACTCTCTCACCGACCAGCGGAATAGTTTCACGAATATTAAAGGAACAAACACTGAGGGGAGTAAGGGCTGGAGCTTACCCGGTTGGTTTGAAGAAACCAACCCCGTTCGGAGACGAGGGCGAGCGGGGAAGTGTGGGTTCCCCGCACACTGCGTCGACTGAAGCTTCGACCTGTTAAAAGATTACATGTACTACGCCTCACGCAGGAGGGGGGGATCTCGGGGTGGGGAGAATTGAATTACAAACAAACACTACCTCCACACAGGGAGGGGCGGTAAGCCGGCCAGGCGGGGAGGGACGAGAAGCTAAGGACGGAGCCAAACTGCCCCTTCGAGGTTCTGCCCGCCTATTCTGCTCGTTGATAGGTACCCGCTGTTGGATTTCCTAAGGACACTCCCGAATTTGAAAACTGACGTGACCAGTGCCAAAACGTCGCTGGCTGGTCCAGTATGTGGCCTGAATTTTTTCGGGACGTCGGGTTGTCACTGTCGGCTGAGGTGGGGGCTGGACCGGTGCTGCTTGGTTCTGGTTCGGGCTGAGTCCAGATTGTAGCAGCAGGTTGGCGACATTACCACGATTGCTCCCGTGATCCGATCGAGGCGGGACCAGGACGGTTACGAGCGTGGTTGAGTCTTCTTCATCCAGCAACAAAGAATGGCCCCAGATGAGGTCGGGGTCGAGAGATATGTCCAGAAGAGTGGGAGGGGGTCTGGACGGATCCCGACTGACCTGATCTGCGACCCTGGAGTAGAAAAAATCGGAACGAGCGGCTCCGGGCTTCAATCGGTGCCCCGCTGGATGCGTTGGACAAGCGACTGATGGAACTTCACTCCGGCCAAGTGGCGCACCAAGGGGAGTTCCGGTGTGGTCTCTGTAGCTTCTGAACTGCAGCTCTGGTCCCTGCTCAGGTCCCAGTTGCGCAGTCGGACGAAAATGAGCCTCCCGGGTGCCTCCGAACTCGGATAGGGGCGAGACCGCCTCGCCCGCGAAGCTAGCTGGGAGAGCCTTCCGTCGATGTATGGCACACCTCCAGGAACACCAGGATGTGGGTGAGGCTGGCGCTGCAACAGGAGGGTGGTCCTGTAGATCTGCAGCTGCTCACTGGTATATAGAAAATGGGGTGGAGGAAGTGGATTCTTGGTGGTGGGTTAGTGGTTTTGGGAGGGGAGGCTGTTACAGGTGGTGTTCTGGTGTTTTGGAAGGGGAGGGGCGATGGAGGGTGGGGGGGTTTCAGGGAGAGAGAGGGAGTGGTGGCGTGGGGGGATCTTGGGGGTTAGAGAGGGACTTGATGGGAGTGGGGGTCGCCCAAGGGCCAAGAGAGGGGGTAATGGGGGTTGGGTTCGCAGCCAGGTGGGGAAGGGGGATTCAAATCCCCTAGGGGATGTGAAGAGGTGTGTGGGGAAGAGGGAGGGGTGCTTGGGGGAGAGGGAAGGATGCTAGGGAAGTGGGAGGGTTGCCTTGGAATACGAAGGGTTGCTTGGATAGTGGTGAGAGTGAATAGGGTTTTATGAGCCTTGGGAAGGTGAAGGGTTGTATTTAATGGGGTGGGGTGATCTGGCAAGGAGGGAGGAGAGAGAGGGGGGCGAAATGGGGAGAGAGAGAGGGGAGGGGAGAGAGAGGGGTTCGCCCCCTTCAAGAGAGAGAGAGAGAGAGAGAGAGAGAGAGAGAGAGCTCACAAGTATTCTTCTGGATTTAAACTCAAGCTTTTCATTACTTCACCAAGGGGGGTTTGGGGTCCTATTTATAGGGACCCAAACTTTTACATGACAAGACTACCCCTGGCTTTACACATAATGACCAAGCTGTCCAAAAAATAACCAAGGGGTAGATGAAGACTAAAACATAGGGAAATGACTTAGGACCTAGGATGATGACTCAAATAAAGGGGAAAATTACATCAAAATGACTCAAAAAAAAAGTAAGAAATACATTAAAATGATCCAAGTAGGAAAGCAAAGAGTCAAGGGTGCCCTGCTTGACATGGAGCTCGATCCTATTCCTCTCCAGGAGGAAGTGAAGTCCCGAGCCAGAGAGAATCGTGGGTGATGTCCCCATCACCACTACCTCCCTAGTGGACAGAGTGGGGAGTATTGTGCATCAAAAGCTCGATAAGCTATCAGACTCCATTAGAGATCTTCACTCCTCCTTACAGAACAGACTTCTCATCTCTGGTTCCACCTCAACATATCTTCCAAGAGATAGGGGGAGTTATCGAGGTCACTAATTTCTCCCAGTTCACCATTTTTGATAATGACAAAGGGGGAGAATGAGTGGAATGTGAATGTGAATGTGTAGATGAAGAGTAGTAACAAGACAGAGTTAGTTTGGACAGACAGTTTTACAGCTTTTTCAGTTTACCGGTGGTCAGTTTTGTTTGATGGACAGTTTGTGCCGTAAAAATAGTGCCGAAAGAGAATTTTTCATTCAAACACTACTTTATATCTTTTTAAAGTACACAGAAATGCTATGTTGTGTTGCATGTTTGTGTTGATTTCATGGTTGTGTTGATTGCATGTTTGTGTTGAATGCATGGTTCATTTTGTCGATGAACTCGGTTATGAATGTTAGCAAATTAATCTTACATGACTTTTAGTTGTCATCATCAAAAAGGGGGAGATTGTTGGAACCCTGGTTTTGACAATGACAATCTATGAGTCATGTGAGATTAGAATAAATAAATGGTTTGCATTTGATCTTTACATATATAGTTCAATGCATAGTTGCATCTTTCAGTATACAAAGTCTGTGCATATTTTGTTTACGTATTGAAAGTCGGTGCAACATTTCGCTGCACGCTATCACGTCTGTACAACCCATGTTGCTACACTCGACCAAGTCAGTGCAAGCAGCATTCATCAATTAGCTCAGCTCGCAGCTAAGTCAGTGCAGTCCGTGTTCATTCTGCATACACAAAGTCAGTGCATACTTTGTTACCAAGTCCGTGCAACTTTTATTGCGGTAGGCACAGCAACTCGGTGCGACTCTCACATCGAACACATATAGTCAGTGCATACTTCGTTACCAAGTCCGTGCAACTCTTGTTGCTGTATGAACACAAGTCTGTGCAACTTTTGTTGATTCAAGCATTTAAGTTCGTGCATCATTTCATTAGGTCTGTGCATTATGCATTCATGCTTAAACTCTAGGCACAGCAAGTCGGTGCATCTTTTTGTCCCGCGCACACAAAGTCTGTACACATCTCGGTGGCATGTTTGTGCATGAGTAGTTCGTCCCTATGTGCGTTTCATATACATATACATAATTGAGTCTATGCATAGCTGTGCTTGTTGCATACAAAGCTCACGCATTTGTTGACCAAGTCAGTACATGCTTTTAGTCCCTCATATGTATATAGGAAGTCTGTGCATTCCTTTTCATTGTGCAGACTTTCCCATATGCATACCGTATTATATGCATCAAGTCTGTGCACATTTAGTTCAAATCTTGAACTAACTCAGTGCATCTTTCTATTATCTTTCAGATTGATTCAAGCTGATAATAAGTCTGACCTTGATAGGATCTCTGCTCGAGGAGTCTAAGAAGAGCACGTGACCCAAGAATGGAAGATGTGTCAGGATCGTGACACGTGTAAAGCAGTGAGCTGAAATGTTGCCACGTGGTCAAGGCGCTAGGGAGGGAATTCGTGGAAGACACATGCCCACCTATCTACTGCTGCTATAAAAGGAAGACTTCTCCATCTGGAGAAGATTGATCGTGAATTGTGAAGATCGTGGAAATTTTTCAGAAGAGCTGAAGCAGAAAGAGCCTATACGATCCAGAGAGAAAAGAGAGAGAGAAGAAAGATTGAAAGAAGAGTTGGAGAGAGAGTGAGATCGAGAGAAGAATCTTTGATGCTCTGTTCACTGGTACTTGGATCAAATCCAGGCCAGTTGTGTGAGCGATATCCATCGGGTTTTATTTCCAACTTTCAGTTGCTGTATTCCATCGTTCTTGTTTCTTATTTTTATCCTTGTTCAAGCTGTTTGTCAGCGGAGGTTAAGCTGTAATCCTCAGCGGGCATAGGAGGATTCCTCTAGACGGGTTAAGCTGTAAGCCCCAGCGGTTGCAGAGGTGTGGTATCCTCTAGTCAGCTAAGCTGTAACGCCCAGCGGGTCAAGCTGTGAGTCAGCGGTTGGCGAAGCTATAATGCCCAGTTGTTCAAGCTATTCATCAGTGGATGTAGGCAAGCTATGAGGCCCGGCTGTTAAGCTGTGTATCAGTGGAAGCCACACTCTAGTTGGAGTGTGGGGTGGACGTAGATCTCTGGATAGAGATCGAACCACCTAAAAATCTTGCGTGCAGTGGTTTGTTTGTTTACTCTGTCTTCGCTAGATGCATGCTTAGGTGCGCTCCAAGTGTTTGCTCACTGGTTCTATAGAAGATTTGATTTCTTGACATCTTAGGTGGTGATTCTTCAATCAATTTTTGGAAGCTCATTCATGATTTTATTTGGGCAATATTTCTAAAAGATCTATTCACCCCCCCCCCTTTGGATCTACTTCCGCATACCACCTGTCTCAACATAGAACACTATATAAACCAAGGGAAACCTTCCGAAAAGGTAAGCCTGAGCGCCTAACACCACGCCCACTGGTGGAGAGAGATCTCGTGCAACTCATCCCTTCTCCTACTATCCTTCCACCTACGCTCTATAGCTTCACTGACTTTGGCATCGGAGGATTTTCCTCGGGGTCTCAACCCTGGGCTCCTCTGATCTGTTTCCTGCTTTACATATTCCTGATCGTGGTACCAGTAGCATAGGCTTGCCCAGCATCGTGCGGCTCAAGACCTAGTACGAGATCACGCATCTTCATCTGGCGCCGTCTGTGGAAAACGGACGAAGAGCCAACATGGTGCGAAGAAGCTATAGTAGGAGAAATACCGACAGAAATGGAAAGGCACCGATTGTCGAAGAAAGGGAGCCTAAGCCCTCGCATTCTCCGACAGGCACCCTCTCGAATGACCGAGCTAACAACCAACCTCTGCTAGCCGAAGGGGGACAATTCGCTCCTTGGAACCCAGACGCCCTCCAAACCCTCAATGCTAAAATGGATGTCCTCGTTGACTTGATGAGGACCCAGATAGCTAGAGAGAAAAGGTCGCGGCTTCCTCGGAGAAATCACCCCCGCGCGGAGGCCTCCCGGATGACAGTCGGGGGCCGATTCATCTTTCAAGGTGGACACATCATCCGGAGTGAGCGGGGTGGACCTTCGCAGCCCCCACCTCCGGAGCAAGAGGCCTCCTCTATCCCAAGAAAGAGGAAGTCTGACCTCAATCAACAGGGCACGAGGGAGGATGTTCTAAACCCGGAATGCCAGGAGAACACTGGGAGCCCCCCGGCCCCATCTAGGCGACATGGAGAACTATCCCTCCGACTGCGAGACTTCGAGCGACGTTTTGTCGAGCAAGAGCGTGCCCTTCACGCCCTCCAGAAAAACTCCACCCAGGAAGACGAGGAGCAACCCCCATTTTTTGACCAAATCCTGAAGGCTGAGGTCTCCCCAAGAGTTTCACTCCCGACCTTCAAACCTTACGACGGCCAGGGTGACCCAGCCGACCACTACGAGAGCTTCGACGCCCTGATGACCTTGCACGGGGCATCTGACATGGTCAAGTGCCGAGCGTTTGTGACTACTCTAGTCTAAGGCGCACAGGCATGGTTCTGAGCACTCACCCCCGGGAGCATCACCAGCTTCCGACAATTCGGGCGACTATTCAAGGAGAGCTTCGCCGGCAGCGGCCCTCCAAGGTTGATAGCAGGATTACTAGCCCTCAAGCAGGCGTAGGGGGAAAAGCTGTGAGCTTACATTAACCGCTTCAAATCAGAAGCTCTGCGCATCTCCCGTCTGGATGTGGTCTCCGCCATCACCGCACTGACCGGAGGCACCCGCGACGAAAATCTCCGGTGAGAATTGGTGCTTCACCCTCCCTCCTCCCTCGCCGATCTTGTGACCTTAGCTCTGCGTCATGAGGAGTGCGAAGAAGTCCTCAACGCCTGTCGAGATCCCGTAAGCTCGGGGCGAGAGGGGGAGAAAAAGAGGCCATCCGACCAATCTTCGGGGCGGAGGAAGAGGAGGAACCAAGGGGGCGACCGAAAGGAACCTCCGCGCAAGTTCGAGCGCTATACTCCTCTATCTGCCCCTGTCTACCAAATTTATCAAGAAATAAAGGACTCAGGACTACTCCACCGTACCGAGCCGATGAAGGCCGACCCCAAGCATCGGAGTCGTCGGAAACACTCTCAGTTCTACGACGATCATGGCCACCACACGGGAGATTGCCACCAGCTCAAAGATGAGATCGAAAGTCTCATCCGCCCGGGCCACCTCTCCAAGTATGTGACTGAGCAGAGAGACGACCGTGGAACTCCTCCTGAAGAAATTGACAATCGCCCCCAAGGAGTCCACATAAACCTCATCTCAGGTGGATCAGCCTCGGGTAGAGATACCCGTCGAGGAAGAAAGCGTCATGCCGAGCGAGCTAGCCGAGCTTCCGAGCCGTCCAAAGCTCCTCCCCTGGTGACCGACCAACAGCCCTTGGTCTTCTCGGACCAGGATCTCGAAGGAGTGGCCACCCCGCATGATGACGCCCTTGTTATCTCGACCACGATAAACCATTGTAATGTGGACCGGATCTTAGTGGATAATGGCAGTGCCCCCGACGTTTTGTCATACGAGTGTTTGCTAAAGATGGGTAAAAACCCATCAAAGCTGTGTCCGATCCAAACCCCCCTTTGTGGGTTCAATGACCAGGTGACCTATCCCGAGGGAGCCCTAAGCCTACCTATTACCCTCGGTACCTGTGGACGCCAAAAAAATGATGATGATGATGATGATCATTGCGACATTCGCGTCTACGCATTCGAGCGCGAGTCAAAGATGGAAACGACGAATAAACCTCGTGCCTCGCCCGAGCAGGATGAGAACTCGTCTGGTGGTCCGCTACCCGTTAAGGAAGCCCCCCAGGTGGAAGATACGGCCACAACTCTACAGCCGGTCGTGTCGAGAGCTGAATCAAAGAAGAGTCGGGAACTCCGGCACAGTCTCGGCATATGCCGGAAGTCACGCAAAGCCCTGGACCGATCCCCAGAAGCTGCGAACGGAAAATTACGGAAGCCATGCATCGCAACTAAAACATTCCGGGGACGCCAACGTTCATATAAATAGCTGCGACTTCGAAAAGAATTCATTCGATGCTTAAAACGGCGTGGCAAGGCCCTTAATCGGCGCGCCCCCTTTGATGCTCTAATACGGCGCGCCCATGTTGATGTCTTAATCCGGCGCGTCACTTTCGAAGAACCCTTCATGCCCAATTGCTTGGCCAAATCGGCGCGCTCCATTTGTAAGGATATTCCGGCGCGCTCAAAGAACCCCCATTTTGGCAACTTAATCCGGCGCGCTACAGGACCCATCGTGCCCCCATTTTCAAAAGCTTTGCCTTCAAATGCTAAAATGGCGTGCCAATTGCACTTGGGTTTAAACCGGCGCGGTCACTGTTCCACCGCGCCGTTTTAACCTTATGCCATCCCATCAAAACTCCGATGCTCTATTTTGTTTAAATGCGGTGCGCAGAGAGCATTCAATGTTCTGAAGCCGTGCCTCCGTCTCCACTCGACAGCGCATTAACATCATCGGCGAAGGCATGTCTTCAGACGAAGATCTCCCGGCAAACCCGCAACCGTGCCGTCCTCGGACGAACGACAGGGTACGGCATGAATCGTCGGATGCCAGCATACAAGCCAACCCTGTTCGTCTGGCAGACGAACGTAGTGGTGGGAGCTTTCTTCCATTAGAGAAAGGAAAGGCAACCCCACTATATATATGCTCCGCCTGCTCCCTGGCTTTCCCCCGACTGGTCATTTTGGAGGAAAAGGCTCTCAGCTGTGTGCAATGAAGAGAAGAAGAAAAAGAGAGAAGGAGTTTGGTCCCCCGGCGCCAGCAAGGTGAAGAAAAAAGAGAGAGAGTGTGTGTGAGAAGGGGAAAGTGAGTCCGGAGGGGGGGGAGCTTGTGCTCCATCCCCTCTCATCCACCGGTGTATCCCCCTCTTTTCCCCCTTGTTATGTATTTCTCTTACCCGAAGATGAATCTTCCTTGTGTCAACTTCTACCCCCGTTTGGGTGGATGAATAAAAAGAAAAGCCCTTTTGCAAGGTGATCTTGGTTTCAACCTCTGCTTCCTCTCCGCCCTCTCCTCATCTAGAGCCCTTCGAGACTTGCTCCTCCATAGCCTGTCCTTCGAAGGGGTCCGACATGGGATGAACATCCATGGCCCTTGTGGCGAACACTTGTCCCGCTTCAAAGAATCATTGCCCGTGAGTCTTGGTCGCTCTTGTAGGCTGGCCCTCGAGCGCTCCACACTCACACTTGGGCTATCGGACCGCCGTGAGGCCACTCCAAATTTCGAGAGTCTACCCCGGAGCAATCCGATTGGTGACTCTCCTTTACCTCTAGCAAGTCCCGGTCTGGGGGAGGTGCTACCCAATTCTTGCTAGGGCCAAGAACGCTCAAGAACAAATGAAGAAGATACCCTCCAGAGAACAAACGGAACACATAGTGAGCCCTCTGTGAATTAACCACTTGAAGTCTTTGCACAATAAACTCCTCCGAACAAAACACGTAAACCTCATGCTAATTCCTCTTAATAAACAACTAAAATGATTAAACCCCCTCTTCACCAACTTAATCCACCAAATGAATGAACAAACGGATCATTAAACCAACCTGCAGATGAAAGAAAAGAAAAACACAGTCAATCCTTGTGAACTAAACCATCGGGAGAGTTTATCCCGGTGCGGGCTAATCCGGCGCGGTCACTGTTCCCCCGTGCCGGTTTAACCCTCCTCTCAAAACACTCTCCTCCCTCTTTGAACCCAAATCCGGAGCGCCCCTGCTCACTTCCCAATTTCGGCACGCTCCCTTGCAAGCATACTAATCTGGCGCGCCTCTTGTGACCCCCCCTAATCCGGCGCGCTCCCTTGAAGATCCTAATTCGGCGCGCTCCTCCTCCTTGGCATCTACCCGACGCGCCCATCTCCATCTTGTTGCATTAAAACGGCGTGGCCCCTATAGTCTTCTTAACACGGCGCGCCCCTTGCCCATTCTTAATACGGCACCCTCCTTGAGGTTCCATACCCGGCGCGCTCCCTTTCCATCTTAATCCGGCGTGCCTCCTATAAAAAAAAACACAATTAACTAAATGAAAGAAAAGCTTAAAACTCATAGATAAATTAAAAGAAAAGACCCAAACAAATGAATGAAGTAAAAGACTATGAGCCACTCTCACGAGAACAAACACTATCACCCTTTCTCTAATCAAATTTTTGTTCCGGGGGCGCTGCCCCCGGAAACCCCTGCGACCTGGCCGGGCAGGTCGAACCCCGCGACCTGATCGCGCAGGTCGATCCGCGTGCGAGGGTGCACGATGGCGAGTCCGGGCTTTATACTTAATAAACCTCTCTCCCGGACTGGGTGCAAAGAAAAAATCAATTATGCCTTGTGGTATCGAACGTGGGTCTCGGAACTCCCGATATGGCCATAGTCTGAACACATCTCGGGCCAATAGTTTGCTAACTCGACCCGCTTCTCTCGGGATCCAATCCCACAACCCTACATTAGACTTGCCGTACCAACGGCAGATATCCGTATGTGGTGGGGACACCGGGTCCACTACTGGGCCCACTACTCAGAGCCGACGCCGCACTGCCCCGACACCGAGCTTATGGCTCGGAGATTCGACTGAAGACCCAGCGTACTGAGTAGGTATACTTGTGTGTATTATACTTATTTTGTCTTGTTTTTTGAGTATTTGTACGTGTGTAAAATACATGTTTTACTACATGTATTTACTTTTGTTTTATTAGGCAAGGTTGGTCAAAAGTTATTTGTATTTTAATTTTGTTAAACCCATAAGTCAATAGTGGGTTGGTGGGGTTGTCTTGTTAGGCTAGGATATATATACAAATAAGTAGAGTCTTAAGGGTTTTTCATGTATTGGCTCTTCCTATATAAAGAGGCCAATGGTGTGTTACGTAGGTTATGAATCTTATGAATGAAAGTTTGATATCTAAGGTGTTTTGCCTTGTGCTTTCTCCCTTCTCTCTTTTCTCTTTTGTGAGGATTGAGCGTCGCCCGGTGTGAGACCGTCCGGCGTGAGGCCGAGCTGCGTGAGGTAGCAACCTATCTGTTCTGGTCCTGTTCACGTCCCGGAGTGCCGTCGATCTGTCTTCCACGTCGCCGCCGCGTCAAATTGGTATCAGAGCCCAACATGGCACCTCCGACGAGTTCGACGTCCCCGACGTCTCTCTTTCTCTCTCTAGTTTGCCCGAGTGAAAAAAAAAGAAGAAACAAAAAAAAAGAGAAGAGAAGTAGAAAGGTCTTGATTGAGAAGAGTTTTGAAGAAAAAAAAAAGAGTAACAGGCAGATCCTGAGAGAAAAAAAAAGAGATATAAAAAAAATTAAAAAAAAATCGTGTTCTCTCTCTCTCTTTCTCTCTCTCTCTCTCTCTCTCTCTCTCTCTCTCTCTCTCTCTCAGCGCACTGCAGAAAGGAGTTAAAAAAAATAGAAAAAGGGGTTCGCGGGGGGCAGCATCGTCGCCCATGCCCCCCATTCAAACCCTCACGGCCGCAACGGCCAGGGGCTCCCCAGCCATGCGCCACCGCACCCAGCCCCCGCCGTCATCGCCGCTTCCGCCGCGTGCGCGCACGGCGCCGGGCGCCCGGTCTTCGTGCCCGCGCACCGCCCCCGCCCGCGCCCGGCCCTGCGCCCCCGCGCGCCTACGCGCCCCGGCGCACCCGGCACCGTGCCCGCCCCTGCGCCCCCTGCGCGCCCGGCACCGTGCCCGCCCCCTCGCCCCCGCGCCCCCTGCGCGCCCCACCAGCTGTCGCTCCTCCACCCACCGGGCCCCCTGCTGCCCGCCTCCGCTGCAACCGCATCTCCAACCTACACACGTGCGCCCACGTGTTGACTGCTTACTGCCGTGGGTTAGGCAGGAAGGGTAGGTGAAGATTTGAAAAAGAAAAAAAAAGAGGCGAAAAGTTTAACAAGAAGATTCGAAAGAAAAGTCAAAAAAAAGGGGGGGAGGTTGAAAAAAAGTGTTAAATATACATAATATATATATGGAATATATATTGTTATATATATCTATATATATTTTGATTTAAAAAGGGAGCTAAATATATATAATATATATATATATATTTGAGATATATATAATCTTATATATATATATATTATCAAGTGTGGCATCCGCGTCCACCACGACGGCTCGAGCAGCGCCCGAGTCGACAGACGGTCCGTAAATTACGGAACGTGGGTACCTCAAAGTCTCCCTGCGCGGAGAAAGTCTGGGCTGATTTGTTCCCCTGCGCGGGAAATTTAAGCGATTTGTAATAATTACATCCTCCCTGCGTGGAGTAAATTCTTTGTAACCGGTCAAGCTTCATCGACGCCGTGTGGGCACGCACGTCCCCGCTGGCCTTCATCTCCGGTCGGAGTTAGACTTTTCAGTCTAGCTAGGTACGTGCTCCCCTCACTTACTCATTTAGTATCTTTTCAATTGCCACGCGAGGTGAGAGAGAGCCCGATCCACGCAGCCAGTCTCCTGAGTGCGTCGCTGTGGATGGAAAGCGAGAGCTTGTATGTACCCATCCTTAGGCCCTAGACTGTCACATTAGGGCACCCTAATTGTCAGGAGGAAGTTCCACAACTACTTCGCCTGCGGGCGAGCAACTCTCCCTGACCGGTCCCTTCAAATTAGCCCTTTGCCAATTAGCCAATAAAATTTGGGTCTATAGCTTGCTAATTATCGATCTCAGGACTGCATTATCTAGGTCCGAGGTCGTGCATGCCACGTTGGTCTAGGAATTCATCTGGCCGTCTAGAGCGCCCTTCAACTCTACAATCCCACATGGATCAGAAGAGCGTGAGTGCTATGTTGGCTCAGCTCGAGCATAATCTTCTAACCCATTTTGAAGAATCCATAGGCCAACTCCGAGCCGAGCTAGATGAGAGGATCCGAGCCTTAGAGGATCGACTGAAGGGAGAGGAAAGAAGAGTAAATGGCCACGGCAATCCCGTAGCCAATCCTAGGGAGGAGAGGGTGCAAGCCCGCCCGAATCAGGCTCCCCAAGGTAGAGAGCAAGAGGCCCGTACGCCTCGAGAGAGAGACCACGATGATGAGGATATTATCCTACGGAACGTCAAGATTGACGCTCCAAGTTTTGATGGGTCCCTCAACCCCGCTACATATCTTGAGTGGGAGACCGGGATGGATCAATACTTTGACTGACATCGCCGCATGACCCCTGCTACAAGGGTGAGGTTTGCCAAAATGAAACTCCTGAGTCAAGCCAAAACTTACTGGTGTAACGTTGAAAATCTCCTAGCCAGGAGACGGGAGGAGCCTATTAACACGTGGGAGGAAATGAAGGAGAAATTGAGGGAGAAGTATCTTCCACCTTCCTACCATCAGCGTCTTTTAGACCAATGGCAGAAACTCACCCAAGATGGAAAGTCCGTGGACGAGTACATCACCAAATTTGATGACTACTTCCTTCGGAGTCGAGTCATGGAGGATGCCTCTATCACCCTCTCTCGGTTTAGGGCTGGCCTACACGAGAGTATTCAGCGAGAATTATTCTTACGGGAGGTTAACACCCTCGAGCACGCCTACCAGGTTGCACGAGATGTTGAGAGGTTTCAAAGGGTGGCCCCACCGCGGGTTCCCATCTACCGCCAACCTGAAACCCGAAACCCCATAATCCGCTATACTGAGAGAGCTGGCCCCTCCACCTCCTACGTCCCTACTGCTACCCCACTTAGGGCCGTTGCCCCTACGGCTCCTTTCTCACGGAACCCTTTACCTGCACCCGCAGCTGTGCCTAGGCTGGAGTATACTCCACCAGTTGAGAGGAGAGATGACAAGGGAAAGGGAGTCACCCCTAGCACCTCCCAACCAGCCCCTATCTCGGGAGTCTGATGCTTCCGGTGTCATAACTTAGGGCATATTGCCACTAATTGCCCCACTCGAGCCTTGGTCATCACCGACCCCCAGCCTATGGAGCTTCCACCTCAGGAAGGAGAAGCCCTTGAGAGATATGAGGCCGATCCAGACCTCATCACCCAGTTTGAGGAGTTAGATGCATGATATGATGGCACGCATGTCGAGTACATGCAAGTGGGAGATATTGCCGAGAGCTCTAGCCATGAAAGATTGGGTGTAGTCCGCTGCATCCTGGCCCACCCTCAGGAGGATGACTGGCGTTGAACCTCCATCTTCCAAACCTATATCATGGTGAAAACCCAACCCTGCAAGGTGATCTTCGACAACGGGAGATGTATCAATGCAGTCTCTTCAGACTTTGTCTCCCGTCTAGGTCTACCTACTCATCCTCATCCTAGGCCGTACAACGTGGCTTGGGTTGACGACACTTCTATTCCAGTCACCACTACGTGTGTCATTCACATCCAATTCCAGTCCTACCAAGGACAGATCCTATGTGACGTAGTGCCCATGAAGGTCGGTAGCATCATCCTAGGACGACCGTGGATCTACGATGTAGACCTTACTACATTCGGTCGGTCCAATGAGTGTTCCTTCTCTCACAATGGGAAGAGGATTCAGTTACTCCCAACACCCCCAAAGGTGGTCACGGGAAAGAGTCCTACCTCCACACCCACTGCATCCCCCAAAATTCGGGAGAATGCTCCAACCCCCACCAAAGGGAAGCTTCCCATTCCCTCCTCTCCTACACCTATCATATCCCTCCCTAAGGCCCCTGAGGTTGACCACGACCCGATTAGGCGCCTTAACTTCATAGGTGTTCGTGAGATGAATAGAGAGGTTGCCGAGGGTGCCCCTGTTTGGGCTGTTGTCGTCACCATTACCTCTGAGGAGTCTCAGGTCTCCGTCCCACCTGAAGTCCAGGCAATCCTGCGGGACTTCCAAGACATCTTCCTGGACGACCTGCCTTCAACACTCCCTCCCATGCGTGATGTTCAACACGCCATTGATCTTGTCCCTGGGTCCACCCTACCCAACCTCCCCCACTACAGATTAAACCCCAGGGAGCATGCCGAGCTCCAACGAATTGTTGAGGACCTTATTTAAAAGGGCTTCCTCAGGGTGAGCAAGAGCCCATGTGTTGTTCCTGCCTTGCTCACACCAAAGAAAGATGGCACCTGGCGGATGTGTATTGATAGCCGCGCCATCAACAAAATCACTGTCAAGTACAGATTTCCCATTCCCCGTCTTGACGACATGCTTGACATGATGAGTGGAGCCACCATCTTTTCCAAGATTGACTTGAAAATTGGCTACCACCAGGTCCGGATTCGACCAGGGGATGAGTGGAAGACGGCCTTCAAAACAAAAGAAGGTCTGTATGAGTGGCTTGTCATGCCGTTTGGGCTATCTAACGCCCCTAGCACTTTCATGAGGCTTATGACTGAAACCCTTCCCCCCCTCATTGGTCGCTTTGTTGTCATCTACTTTGACGACATCCTCATTTATAGCCACAACCCTCAGGACCATATTCACCATTTGAGGGAGGTCTGCGAGACCCTGAGGAAAGAAACCCTATTTGCCAACCTGACTAAGTGTGAATTCATGACAGACCGGGTCACTTTTCTCGGATTTGTGGTTTCAAGTCATGGAGTGTCTGTGGACCAATCCAAGGTCCGAGCCATAGTAGACTGGCCAGAGCCCCAGAATGTCCATGACGTTCGAAGTTTCCACGGGCTAGCCACCTTCTACAGACGCTTCATCCAGGGATTTAGCACCATTATGGCGCCCATTACGGATTGCATCTGTAAGGGGAATTTTGAGTGGACCAAAGCCGCCTCCCAGGCTTTTTTGCCATAAAGGAGCTTATGACCAAAGCCCCTGTCCTCCGCCTACCAGACTTTTCCAAAGTCTTTGAGGTTTCATGTGATGCATCTGGCGTAGGAATAAGTGGAGTGCTTAGCCAGGAGAGCCACCCTGTGGCTTATTTCAGTGAGAAGCTTTCTGATGCAAAGCTTCGATACTCCACATATGATAAGGAGTTTTATGTCGTGGTCCAAGCCCTCAAACATTGGAGACACTATCTCTTACCACAAGAGTTTGTCTTATACTCGGACCACGATGTAGACACGCCATTCTTGACGCCTCCTGAGAAAGTCTCATATTACTATATAACGCCCCGCAACGGCTTACGCATTTTGAATCACTCGAGTGCTTCCTTTTCTCGGGTCTTCTTCTGCCTTTTTCGGCATCCGGAATCGTCTCGTCACGGCATTCGGACGGCATCAACACCAGTCAGACGTATCAAGAGGTTCCGGAACCAAGATGTTGACTGCCAGGCGGCCGCTGAGTAGGACCCGGGTGGGTCTTAATGGGGGCGTCCAGGCCCCTGGACGCCCCCATATTTTTGATTTTATTTATTTCTTTTCTCAGGGCCTTAAACTAACTAAAAAATATATATATTAATGGAGGCGTCCAGGCCTCTGGACGCCTCCATAAAAACAATAATAAAAAATGTTTGTAAAAAAGCCAGTTGGCATAAAAACACAAAAAAATAATAAATAAAAAATATATATTTGGAGGCGTCCAGGCCCCATAAAAACAATTATAAAAAATCAAAATGCCAGCCTTGGCACAAAAGACAAATAAAAAATAATAAAATAATATATTTATGGAGGCGTCCAGGCCTCTGGACGCCTCCATCAAAACCCTCACGGGCGCCGGCCACCGAACGACGGTTTGTCGTGTGTGAAAAAATCCAAAATATGGAGACGTCCAGCCAGCTGGACGCGCCCATTTCTAAATCACGAGGCGCCGCTCACAAAACCACGCGTTGTGCCAAACTGCGTGCGGCCGTCGTCGACTTTCGGTGGACCTGCTTGAGGCGTCCGGGACCCTGGACGCCTCCACAAAAGTATTCCAAAAAAATCAATAAAAATAGAATAAAATATTATTTCGGCCCTGATGGAGGTGTCCAGGGTCCTGGACGCCTCCACCCTCCGGAGCTCTATAAATAGAGCCCCACCCCCTCAGTTCTGGGAGAGCTTCGAAGTGATCCGATAGGTTGCCGGAGCCCAGAGGCTACGGAGTCATTTTCTAACCCGTGGGTTCTTTTATAGGTGGAGGTTCTGCCGGCTTCTCGGGTGCTCACGCTCGCGAGAGGAAGGTCGTCTTCATCCACCGCGCTTCCACGTCGTCCCCACGCTGCTGGAGCTCCGCCGGATTTCACCCTCGGCTCATCCAATAAGCCTTTTCTTCCCCTTTTTCTTCATAGTTCTTTTGCATTCATCATCTCGCATCCTCTATCCCCCTTCATAAGGGCGCCTCTTCTTTTATACTTCTTACATCCATCATCTCATTTTCCTCCTACTCGAGTCCGAGAGGGGTTTAAAAGATAACACGAACCAGGTGTGTGTCTTGCCATCATTTCGTTATTTTTATCGCAAGGATTTGAATACTACACCTCCATCTTTCTAATCCACTTGTCATTTGTTTGTCGTTGTTTTGCAAGGGTAGCCGAGGAAAGCCCTCTCCGTCGGCCGGCCGGAGGGAGAGGAAGAATCAACCCGCCATCTCCCGCTCTTGAGGTAGGCGCGATCACTTTCTTATTTTGGGGTCTTTCGGCCCCTGGCGATCACATCTTATTTTTGAGGCCGCGGCGAGTCACTTCCCCAATGGCCGTTTAAATTTTCGTTCTTATATTCTCTTTATACTCTGTTATATTCTGCTCATATTCTCGAGGCCGCGGCGAGTCACTTCCCCAATGGCCGTTTAAATTCCCGTTTTTATATGTTATATTCTTATCTATTCGTGTTCTCGAGGCCGCGGTGAGTCACTTCCCCAATGGCCATTTAAATTCACGTTCTTATACGTTATATTCTTATATGTTTGTGTTCTCGAGGCCGCGGCGAGTCACTTCCCCAATGGCCGTTTAAATTCCCGCTCTTTGTATTCTCTCTATATTCTGTCATCTTATTATCTGCTCATATTCTCGAGGCCGCGGCGAGTCACTTCCCCAATGGCCGTTTCAATTCTTGTTATTTAATTTTTGCACCATTCCCGTCCCCCCGAGGCCGCGGCGAGTCACTTCCCGCTATGGCCGTTTAAACCCCATATTTTGCTATATCACACTTGTCCCGCTCGCCCTGCCGGAGCAATCTCCCGTGGTGGCCCCTTCTCTCTCTTCTCTTATTTCTGTGTTGCAGCAAACAAACACCAACACCAAAAGAAAGAAAAGAGGAGCCCGCGCGCGCTCTGCGCCCTCTCCGCTCTTCCCCGAACCGCGTGACGTCGCTCACAGATTGGCGATCACGGTGGGACTTCTACTGCTTCCTTTCGGCTACCCTTGCAAGTTCGGCACCATCCGTGCCTCTCCACCTTCGCGCCCGCGCGCGCCCCCGTTGTGCTCACGGCAGCACCGTCAGTTTTGATTGGTTCTTTGTTTATTATATGTCTGTTATTTCTATTGTTTTCCCACTCCATATATCTGTCAGCATTCCATTGCATACATCCATTCCTCTTTTCTATCCTTTTTTTCATTTTTTGAGGATCACCCTTTCCCGGTGAAGGAAGGACTCTCCGTTTGGGAATTCCTCTCAACGGACTAGAATCTCCTACACTGGGACCTCCGTAAGTCCCCGACATCGAAGAATCTCCTCTTCGTTCACTGGGCTGGTTGTACCATTGAAGTTCCCCGGAGTTAGTCATTTCATTCGTGGTGAGACGAGAGACCCTAGCTGACACGGCGGTGAAACAAAAACAAACTAGGGTCCCCATTTTGTGTGAACTTCGGATCTCGCTAAAAATACAAAAAAAAATCATCAAAATCAAAACACAAAAAAGGGCGTAAAGGCATCCACTTGTTTGATAATCTCTGCTACCTACTTGCTAGTGTATGTTTTTGCGTTCTGGGAAAACTGTGAGCATGTCTCACGAGTCTTTTGAGGAGAACCACCCTAGCCGTGGTTTGTCAGCCGACCCGCGAGTCTATGCTATGGACTCGGGTCCTTCTCATGACCCCTCGCATGAGGTGCAGGTTATTGCCGGGGACACGTCCCCGCCACAGGATATCACTTCCTTACTGGGCGTCCTCGCCAACACGGAGCTTACCTCTGAACAGCTCCGGGCCTTCCAGGCCATTCTAAAAGGGAAATCTGTTTCCCCCACGCCCCAGGAGTCAACTCCGGCCATCGCACCTCTCCAAGAGTCCGTGCAGGCCATTCCATCTCCCTCATTGGCGCAAGCCATCCAGTCTCCCTCGCTTCAAGGACAAGCGAGCCAACAACCACCCTCATTCCAGTTCCCATCACAATCTCAAACTCCCGTTGTTCCCCAGACACCGCTTCAGCCGGGGCCAACTGTCGGCAGGTCCGACAGCTCCCTCTCATTCTGGGTTCCCCCCTCAAGTCTCCGGGAGACAGTTTCTCCCCCAGTGGCAAGTGCCACCTTCACCCCCAGAGGAGCTCGCCCAATCGCTCCTCAATAGGTTCAACCGCATGGACGAGCAGTTTCAAAATCTGAGAAGGATGGTGGACGTGAAAGCCACCCCGGAGGTTGCTTTGCCAATCCTTCCCGTCATTCATCTTCCTCCCTCCGAAATGCCCACGTACCGCAGATACAATGGTACCGGCAACCCCTTCATTCATCTCAAGGATTTCATGTATGAGTCCTCTTACTGGCAAAACGATCAGAGGTCCCTGGCATACCTCTTTCGGAGATCATTGGATGGTCCCGCGCTTGAGTGGTTCTATTCTCTGGAGCCCCGCGAGGCCGAGAATTTTGAAATAGTCCAGAGAAGGTTCTTGCAGAAATATAGGGATAGGGTCGGTCCCTCACTCTCCATTACCGACCTAGTGGCCGAAAAGATGAAACCCGACGAGGATTTTGTCCGATATGCTGATAGATGGAGGTCTCTGGCGGAAAGAATAAGGGATACCCTCTCCGAGCCCGAACAAGTGAAGATGATTGTGTCTAATGCAACCCCACAGTTCAGACATGTCCTGGCCATGAATAAACTTACTACAATGGAGGAACTCTATGAAAGGGCCCGATACATCCAAACCCAGCTAAAAGACTCCCCCATCATGAACATGTTTGAGTCGCCGAAGCCCAAAGTGGTCAGAAAGACAGGCGCTGGTGTCCCGGGCGGAGCCACAGAAGGGGTCGTGACAAATGAGCAAGTCAGTGCGGTCAACAATGCCAACTATGCAGTCAACCCAAGGCCTCCACAAATGCCCCGACTTCCCCTTCAACCAGGTCCTTTCCCTCTTCGTCCTCCACCCCAAAATAATCCACCCCAGATAATATGCCTCCATTACGCCAACCCCAGCAACAACAACCACAACCTCAGCAACAACAACCACCGCTTCAGTACAACCAAGTTCCACCCCCGGGGAACTATGGTCCCCAACAGCAACAAAGGAGGCCGCTCGGTCCCAAAAGAGCCTACTATCCACCATTGCCGGAAACCTTAGCAGACATTTTTAATGCCCTCATGGCATCAAACCAACTCGCCCTACCCAGAGAAAGGCCCGCGTGGCCCCCCAATGTTGATACCTCCAAATACTGTGTCTACCACAGGCAGCCGGGACACACAGTAGATTACTGCTTCCACTTCAAAGATTACATCCATGATATGAATGATGAACATCAAATAGATTGGGATGAGATGAGACGATACGTCGCGGCTCTCAAGGCTAGGAGACCTCCTCATAGGCCACAGCAGCAGTTACAACAGCAACAGCAACAGCAACCACAACAACAACAGCAGGCTCAGCAGGCCCCACAACAACAGCCCGACATGGGCATAATCCAGAATCCATTACCGGAGCACCAACAGCCCAATCATCAGGTTAACCCCATCTCCTCCTTCCCGGAAGTCGGGAGAGAGCAGGTGTGGCACCAGGAAAGTACCTCCATTCTTTCTACCTCCAAACCTATCGTCATGCAACCCCCTCACCTTGCCCGGGTAGCACCTCTCTCTCATCAACCCGCGTCAGTATCACCATCACCATTTCCACTACCATTACGCCCTCTCATCCGCACCCCGACCTCCTATCAACCGACACTCTCCACTACGCCTTCACACCCTCTCACCTTCTCTCACTCCCCCACTTTACCATCCACCTCTACCACATTTACCCCTACGCCTTCTAAACCCCTTATCATCCGTCAACCATACATAACCCCGTCTTTCTCCACCACATCACCACTAATGCCTTCAAAACCACTCATCACCCACCATCCACCTCAAAACCATTACCCGTTTCAAACCTTACCCACTTCCACTTTGCCTCCGCCTCCACCTTCCAGACCCCTTATCCTTCATAATCCGCGCGATATCCCCTCTACCTCCACCATGCCTCCACCTAACAAACCCCTCATCAGAATCCCTGCTCCCGTCATCACCCCTGCTTCATCAACCATTCCTCCACTACTACCCCTCAAACCCCTGTTAAAACCCACTGCTACCCCCACAGAGGTACAAAAGCCGCAGGCAATGGTGCTCCGGAGTGGAAGGATTTTCCACAGGGTTTTCCCCCACAACAGTCAGAATCCTGAGCTATCTCAGCCAGAGAAGGATGATGGAGAACAACCAGAAAGAGCTATCCCTGGAACACAGTATGATCTATTGAAACACCTGGATAAGACACCTGCTCGGATCTCCATCCTGGAGCTACTTCAAAGATCCACATCCCACCAGGCAGCCTTAATGGAGTACCTTCAAAGGGTCATGGTGAACGAGGACCTCCCTGTAGAAAAGATTTCGACCGTCCTGACCCCAACAGACACACAACCGGCCATCATGTTCCACAACTACGAGCTCGCTCCCAAGGAAGCTCGGAAATATGCATTGTGCATTTCAATAAAAATTAATGGGGTATCCATAAACCCGTGTCTTGTGGACACGGGTGCGTCCATAAATGTGATCTCCATGTGCACTCTTCAGTTGTGTGGGATCGACGAGGAACAAATAAGACCTTCCTCGATCACGGTCACGGCCTATGACAATAGCAAAAGGCCGCCGCAGGGGATGATTATCCTGAAGGCAGAACTAGGCCCCATGTCAATTCCCACGGAATTCCATGTCCTCGACATGGACCCCACATTTAAGGCTATACTGGGTCGCCCTTACATCGAAGCCATGGACGCTGTGCCTTCCACCAACCATCAGTGCCTGAAGTTTCCTTACAATGGGAGAATTATTAAAGTGGTCAGTACACCTGTCCTTCACGCAGTGGATGCTATCAACACCTCTCTGCCTTCTGTTTGGCCGTCTCATCGGCCCATATTATCACTGCTGGACGTGCGTGATCCATCTCACATTCCACTAGCACCAAAGGAGCCGGTCAGGGCAACCGCAACATCATGTCTCCCTTTTCACTCCAAAGGTTGGGAGATTATGAGGAACATCGGCTATCAACAGGGAAAAGGTCTGGGCGCACAGTTACAGGGTATGCTCAAGCCGCCAAAAGAAATTAGGCCGAACCGTAGGTTTGGCCTAGGCTTCAAAGGACCGTTCAAGGCGGATTGAGAGCCCCTCACATGGACTCTATCAAACCACTTCAGCAGAGGACCCGTTATTCAGATGGGAGATTACCCACGGGAAGCATATGGGGGATCACATGTTGTATATTTGGCTGAAAAATGTCCGAGGATCACCAAAAGAGGCAAGATCAAGGATCCGGAATGCGAGTGGGACAAATGGTTCGACATACGGGACATTTCCGTTGCACTGGAAAGGATGTTCTCGTCTCCGCAGCTTGAAGGACCACCATTGATCTCCGAAATACCAGAGAATATTACCACTCTTGCCAAGGTTCCAAACTATCCTCGTCCTCGCCAGAAGGACCCTGTCATCGACGGATCTTCATCCGTCCTCAGCATTGCCGTTGACGGCTCATTAGCCGCCATCTTCTCCATCCACTCGTCTCAGCCTTTGCTGATATCTTCTTCCTGGGCCAGACATTGTCTGATGATCTTTCCAGGTCCCCTTCTTTGCTTACATACCTACGCGGGCTTTTCAACCCGCGCCAGGTCTTCAACCATGATCTGCTCTATGAGCCTCACAATCCTCTAGCCATAACCACTTTCCTCTCTCCTCCAATCTCTTCCCACTGCTTTGTCATTAAAAATGAAAACGAAAAAAAACGTCAATTTTCAAACTCCCCAACAACACATCTTCGTTGAGGAAACCTCCTACATCTCCCACGGGTGCGTACCGCCTTGCGGACCACCCGTCCAAGGTCCGATGAGCGACCTTTTCTACCCCTCCTCTGAGGGGTCTTCTCCTGTACATTCTACACCCACCACAAGAAAGTTCGCAAATAGCGACCGACATATTCGGTCTCTATTCAGTCGTTCTTCGGTCGCAAAATCCAATAGCGACCGAACAGACACCACTTAGCGACCGAATATTTCGGTCGCTATATACTAGTCGCTAAATTGCGACCGACATAAGTCGGTCGCGGATACGGTCGCTGATGGCGACCGAATAACTTCGGTCGCCGAATCAGTCGTGCATAGAGACCGATATAACTCGGTCGCAAGAACGGTCCCAGAGTCAATCGGTCTCTATTCGGTCTCCATTCGGTCTCCATTCCGTCGCCAATTTTGTAGTATTTTTTTAAAAAAAAATTATATAAACGACTATATGGTCTCTATTCGGTCGCTATGCGGTCGCCAAAGTTAATATTTTCATAAAATAAGTAATAACTTCGGTCGCTATTCGGTCTCCATGCGGTCGCTAATTAAATTTTTTTTTTTCAAAAATTAATATAAAGCTACTATAAATCACCTGATAAATAACAATTTAATAAAATAAATAACCTGTTACATAACAATTTCATAAAAACATATAAATCAACTACACAACTCATAATCTCCACAAATTTCAAATTCATCACATACAAACACACAAATTAATCATACATCCATAATAAAATGGCAACATACAAATAACTAAAATGAAATCACAAATCCTCCGCATATGTGTCATCCTGGTCGTCGTCTCGTCCAACATCTCGCGACGGATGATCCTGTATATCATTTAAAAAAATTAAAATCAATTCTTTAATAAAGAAATCAATTATTCTTGAAAATTAAAAGCAAGATGTTTTTCATTGAAGTGAAATTGACGAATGATAATTTTAAACGTTTTGCTCAAATCGGTAGTCCGATTTAGAATCCGTCAGCTCTGACAAGTCACGTCTACCTCCCAGGTCGTGTTGGAATGATCGGAATGCCGATCGGATCAGTATTTCACATTCTGGACCCCCGGACCCCGACGGCTTTGATTATAAACCAAGTGCATTTGCAAATTGCACTTTTGAGCGTCGGGCTCAAACCGGATGTCCGATTTAGAATCCGTCAGCTCTGACAAGTCACGTCTACCTCCCAGGTTGTGTTGGAATGATCGGAATGCCGATCGGATCAGTATTTCACATTCTGGACCCCCGGACCCCGACGGCTTTGATTATAAACCAAGTGCATTTGCAAATTGCACTTTTGAGCGATTTGCTCAAACCGGTAGTCCGATTTAGAATCCGTCAGCTCTGACAAGTCACGTCTACCTCCCAGGTCGTGTTGGAATGATCGGAATGCCGATCGGATCAGTATTTCACATTCTGGACCCCCGGACCCCGACGGCTTTGATTATAAACCAAGTGCATTTGCAAATTGCACTTTTGAGCGTCGGGCTCAAACCGGATGTCCGATTTAGAATCCGTCAGCTCTGACAAGTCACGTCTACCTCCCAGGTCGTGTTGGAATGATCGGAATGCCGATCGGATCAGTATTTCACATTCTCGACCCCCGGACCCCGACGGCTTTGATTATAAACCAAGTGCATTTGCAAATTGCACTTTTGAGCGTCGGGCTCAAACCGGTAGTCCGATTTAGAATCCGTCAGCTCTGACAAGTCACGTCTACCTCCCAGGTTGTGTTGGAATGATCGGAATGCCGATCGGATCAGTATTTCACATTCTGGACCCCCGGACCCCGACGGCTTTGATTATAAACCAAGTGCATTTGCAAATTGCACTTTTGAGCGATTTGCTCAAACCTAAATCTAAAATCCTAAAACCTAAACCTATTCCCAAATCCCTAAACCTTAAACCCTAAACCCGTAAAAATTGTAAACCCTATAGAAAAAAAAACGTAAGCCCTAAAACCCCTAAAAACACTAAACTGCAGACCCCGAACCCCCTAAATCATAAAACCATAAAACCCTTAAAAATTATAAATCTTAAACCCTCCCCTAACCCCTAACCCCACTACGATCCCTTAAACTCCTAAACTGCTAAACCACCGATTGCTAAACCCCAAACCCTCAAACTAAAAATCCCAAACCCTAAACCTTAAAACCCTAAATCTTGAGTTACCCCTAAAACTAGAAACTCTAAAATCCTTAAAAACCACAAACATAAAAGACTAAATCTGAAAAACCCTAAATCCTAAACCTTAAACCCTAAAACTCCTAAACCTAAAAATCAAAAATCTTAATACTATAAACTCTAAACCATAAACCATAAATTTAAAATCATAAACCCTAAAATCACTAATAACATCAAACCCTAAATAAAAGAAACCCAAAAATGTAAACCTATATGTAAAACCCTAAAAGCCCCAAGAACCTTAAACCTTAAAAACATTAAACCCTAAACTCAAAACATTAAACCATAAATCTTGAAAACCTTAAACCCTAAACCCTAAACCTTAAAAATATGAAACCATAATATCTATAAACCATAAAAACTCGAAAAACCCTAAACCCTAAAAATCCTAAATTGTAATAACTATAAACCCTAAAAACATGAAAAACCCTAAACCCTAAAACCTAAAATCCTTAGAAACTAGACCCACTAAACCAAAAACCCCTAAAGCCTAAACTCTCAAAACCGTAATCCACCCCCCTAACCGCTAAACCAAAAACCCCAAATGCTAAATCCAAAACCCTAAACTCATATGCCAAATATAAAATGCAAACAAACCTAAACACCAAACAACTAACCCTAAACCCAAAAACCTAAACCCTAAATAACCCTAAACCTTAAACCCTAACCCTATATGTTAAACCCTAAACATAAAAAAATAAACTCATAACCCCCTAAACTGTAAAACCCTAAAATAATTAAAAACCATAAAATTTAAAACACTAAAATCCTAAACCCACATTGAACCCCTTACCCCACCCCTAATACATAAACTACTAAACCTCAAAACTGTCAAACCTTAAACTTTAAATCTTAAAACCGTAAGCCCTTAAACCTTAAACACTAAACAGCCCCTCAACCCTAAGCCTAGCAACCGTAAACCGAAAAACCCACACTTAAAATCGAAGTCCAAAAACCTGTAGCCCTGAAACCCTTCCTAAACCCTAACACCTAACCCTTAAATCCTAACCCTAAAGCCCCAAACCCTAAACCATAAAGCTTAAAATCCTAAACCCTAAACCCTAAAAGCCCTAAACACCTTAAACCCTAAAAATCCTAAACCTTAAAAGAGTAAAACCTAAATCTAGTACCTAAAACCTAAATCTAAAACCCTAAACCTTAAACACTAAACACTAAACCCTTAAAAACCTTACACTAATCATTAGGAAAGGAGAGGTGAGGCCAATCCAAATACAACACATGTTTGTGAATATATTATCATGCTAACACACAAAAATGACTATTTACATGCACTGGTATTTTACTACAAAAAATGGAAGGTCCATATGACTGTTAATAAAGGCAATATAAAGCACCCAAACACCTGAAAAGTGCACAAAATAATATTCTATCATATTAACAATAACATGGACTATGAAATGCCCTAAACAAAAAATTAGCATGGCCTAAACAAAATTTTCACATTAAATTCCCTGCAGGGGGTTGGGGTGGGGGGGCCGCGGCGGGTTGGAGAGAGAGAGAGAGAGAGAGAGAGAGAGAGAGAGAGAGAGAGGGGTACCTGTGGGGGGGCGGGTTGGAGAGAGAGAGAGAGAGAGAGAGAGAGAGAGAGAGAGGTACCTGTGGGGGGGGGGCCGCGGCGGGTTGGAGAGAGAGAGAGAGAGAGAGAGAGAGAGAGAGAGGGGTACCTGTGGGGGGGCGGGTTGGAGAGAGAGAGAGAGAGAGAGAGAGATACCTGTGGGGGGGGGGCCGCGGCGGGTTGGAGAGAGAGAGAGAGAGAGAGAGAGAGAGAGAGGTACCTTGGGGGGGGCAGCGGCGGGTTGGAGAGAGAGAGAGAGAGAGAGAGAGAGAGAGAGGGCAGCGGCGGGTTGGAGAGAGAGAGAGAGAGAGAGAGAGAGAGAGAGAGGGGTACCTGTGGGGGGGCCGCGGCGGGTTGGAGAGAGAGAGAGAGAGAGAGAGAGAGAGAGAGAGAGAGAGAGAGAGAGAGGTACCTGTGTGTGAGAGAGAGGAAGCCGGCGACGACGGCGACGGCGAGCGGCGACGGCGAGGCGAGCGGCGCGGCGACGACGGCGAGGCGAGCGGCGCGGAGGGGGGCTCCGGCGGAGGGGGCCTCGGGCGGGAGGCCGCACGGGGAGGGGGGCTCGGGCGGAGGAGGGGGGCTCGGGCGGGAGGCCGCAGGGGGAGGGGGGGCTCCGGCGGAGGGGGGCTCGGGCGGGAGGCCGCAGGGGAAGGGGGGACTCCGGCGGAGGAGGGGGGCTAGGGCGGAGAGGGGGCCGCAGGGGGAGGGGGCCGCAGGGGAAGGGGGCTCGGGCGGGGGCTCGGGCGGGAGGGTGGAGGGGGGGCTAGGGCGGAGAGGGGGCCGCAGGGGGAGGGGGCCGCAGGGGAAGGGGGCTCGGGCGGGAGGGTGGAGGGCGGGAGGGAGGGCTCGGGCGGGGAGGGGCTCGGGCGGGCGGGGGTCGCAGGGGGGAGTATAACGGGATCAGCGACCGATTGGCGACCGAATTTAGTTCGGTCGGGAGGGTGGAGGGCGGGAGGGAGGGCTCGGGCGGGGAGGGGCTCGGGCGGGCGGGGGTCGCAGGGGGAGTATAACGGGATCAGCGACCGATTGGCGACCGAATTTAGTTCGGTCGCCAATAGGTCTCAGATGTGCGACCGATTATTTCGGTCGCCGAATTGGTCTCTATTTGGGACCGACTAGCGACCGATTAAAGCGGTCGCTAATGCGGTCGCTATAGCCACTTTTTCTTGTAGTGACCGTCCTCTTCATCTTCATCTTCTTCTGTAAATATTGTCAGTCAATCTAGGAATGATAGGCCGAGGGTAGTACCTAGGAAGAAGTCCAAGCGGAGGCATATCCCTCGTCGATTCCTTCTGGATTTGTCCGCCAGGTGTCAGGCCCTTCTTGCCATCCCCCAGTTGTTAGAAAATCCCATCCAGCTACCCGAAATAGAATGCGAGGGCGACTGTGCACCTGATGAAGGGTATGGAGTCTACGAGATCACGGATGAAGAATGCCCCACTGAAGATGAGGGTGAAAAATATGAAGATGCGGCGGGCGCATACGCAAGTGGAATGAGGAGATTCGACGAGCCGTCAACCGCCGTAGAAGAATCCACCAAAGAAGTCAACTTGGGAACTGAGGAAGACCCTAGGATCATCCTCATAAGTGACAACCTACCACCCTATGAAGAAGAGGCATTAATTGAGGTCCTCAAGGAATATAAGGACACGTTTGCATGGAACTACGAGGATATGCCGGGTCTGGATTCAACCTTGGTCGAACACCGTTTAACCCTAAAACCAGGGTCCATCTCGGTAAAACAAAGGTTAAGGAGTTTCCACCCTCAGATGGCTTTGAAAATGAAAAAAGAGGTCGATAAGCTCCACAAAGCCAGGTTCATTAGAGTCGTCCTTTATCCTCAATGGGTGGCGATCATTGTCCCGGTCATGAAGAAAGATGGGAAAGTCAGGATTTGCATCGACTTCCGGGACCTTAACCGCGCGTGTCCAAAGGATGATTTTCCCCTACCTCACATTGATGTGCTGATTGATAACACGGTAGGCTACGAAACCCTCTCTTTCATGGATGGATTTTCAGGATACAATCAAATTCGTTTGGCAGAAGAGGATCAGGAAAAGACGTCATTCACTACCCCTTGGGGAACATATTGTTACGTGGTCATGCCGTTTGGGTTAAAGAATGCTGGAGCTACTTACCAAAGAGCGATGATGGTCATATTTCATGACATGATGCACATATATCTGGAAGTGTATGTGGATGACTTATTGGTGAAATCAAGGACCAGGATGGAACATCCAGAAGTTTTGGCTAAGGTCTTGCAAAGGTCAAGAGAGTTCCAACTGAAAATGAACCCGAAGAAGTGTGTGTTTGGAGTGTCGTCAGGTAAGTTGCTGGGGTTCATCGTGAGCAAAAGAGGGATCGAGATTGATCCCGACAAAGCCAAGGCCATCAGGGATATGCCGCCTCCCAAGAATTTGAGGGAAGTCCGAGGTTTAATCGGGAGGTTGCAGTTTATTCGTCGGTTTGTGTCTCAACATTCACAAAGGTGTAGACCTCTCTACGAGTTGACCAAGCTAGGAGTAGAATTCCACTGGAATTCTAAATGTCAGAAAGCTTTTGAAGGGTTGAAGGAATATCTGGCTAGTCCACCCGTTCTCATTCCACCCAAACCAGAAAAACCTCTGATCCTTTACGTCTCAGTCTTGGATGGCTCCGTGGGAGCCGTCCTCGCACAAGCTGATGAAGAAGGCAAGGAACGGGCAACCTATTACTTGTCCAAACTTCTCAATCCCTGTGAGCAGAAGTACACCGGCATGGAGAAAACCTGTGCTGCCCTCGTTTGGGTAGTGCAGAAATTGAAGCACTACTTCTTGGCTCACGAAGTCCACTTGATTGCTCGAATGAATCCTATCAAATTCCTTCTGGAGAAATCCGTCCTTACGGATAGGCTAGCACGCTGGCAAAGTTTTCTCTCTCAGTTCGACATCACCTACATCCAGCAAAAGGCGATTAAAGGCTATGCCATAGCCGAGCATCTCGCTCACCATCCTCTTCCCAAGTTCGATCCCGTCCAATCAGAGTTTCCAGATGAGGAACTAATGTCCATCAACCAATCAGATGAGCCAATGTGGACGCTATATTTTGATGGAGCTCTGAATTCTCAAGGGAGAGGAATCGGCATCGCCCTCCTGTCGCCTGAAGGCCTCACATTCCCATTGGCATACCAGCTCAAATTTCCAATCACCAACAATATAGCCGAATATGAAGCTCTTCTAGCTGGCCTAGAACTCGCTCATTCTTTTCGTATCACTGAGTTGCGAGTCGTAGGTGATAGTCAACTCATCCTTCGCCAGGTGCTCACTAAATATCGCACTCGCGATCCCAAACTCAAGCCATACCAAGAACTCACTGCTGCCTTTGCCAAACTGTTCGCCAAACTGATCTTTGTTCATGTCCCTCGTCATCAGAATATTCTCGCCGATGCCCTCGCTTCGTTGGCATCATCCATAAGGTTCCCTCTAGGAAGTTGGTTTAAGTCCATTTCCATCTACAAACTTCACGCCCCTGCGATCGATGATGCTTCCTACGTAAACATCAAAGACAGGATAGCAAGGAAGATCCTGCATGAAGATATCCTTGAGAAGAGGGAAATCATGTTGGCAGAGGTCGAAGAAGAACTGGCTGATGAAGAGAAACCATGGTTCTATGAAATCACCAAATACTGCCAAGATCAGTCTTATCCTGAAGGGGCCACCACAGAGGACAAGAAAGTCATAAGAAGGGTGGCTCAGAAATATACATTAATTGGAGGTCTACTCTATAGGATGAGCCTTACTGGTATTCTGTTAAGATGTCTTGGTGACGATGAGGTTTGGAAATGTGTAGAGGAGACGCACTCGGGTGTGTGCGGTGGCCACGTGAATAGTCAGATGCTCGCCAAGAAGATCATTCGGCAAGGCTTTTACTGGCCCACTATGGAAGAAGATTGTGCTGTCTATGTCCGTAGGTGTGTCAAGTGTCAACTTCACGCCGATAAAATCCATTCACCATCTTCCTCACTTCATCCAATATCCTCCCCATGGCCTTTCTCCATGTGGGCATTCGACGTCATTGGTCCCCTAGGTGATCCCAATTCCCTCACCAAGCAGAAATCTTTCATCCTTACTGCGACGGAATATTTCACCAAATGGGCCGAAGCCGAAGGTTACGTGGAAATCAAGGCGTCAACAGTCTGCAAGTTCATCATGAAGAACATTCTCGCCAGATTCGGCATCCCAAGCACGATCGTCACCGACAATGGGTCACAATTCATTTCTCAGGACCTACAGGACCTCTGCAAAAGGTACGCAATTGCATTGCATCATTCATCGCCATATTACCCACAAGGTAACGGCCAAGCGGAGGCCACCAATAAAACATTGCTCAAAATCATCAAAAAAACCTGCGAGTCTAGTAAGTTTTCAGACTGGCCAGAAAAGCTTATCGAAGCTCTATGGGCCTATCGCACTTCAATCCGTACCCCCACCGGGCAGACTCCATTTACCCTTACTTATGGTATAGAAGCGGTAGTCCCATACGAGACTCTGATCCCTTCTCTCAGGGTACAATTGGACGAGGACTTTCCCCTCGACGATCGTCGTAATTCACTCCTCGCCCAGTTGGAACTCTTGGATGAGAAGCGACTGGCCGCTGCCGAACACGCTTGTGTGTATCAAAATAGACTCGCTCGCTTTTACCAAAAGAAAGTCGTTGAGAGAAAATTCAAAGTCGGTGAGATGGTCGTAAAAAGAATTTTTGTCAAACCTGGAGGTCCGCATTCTAAACTCCAACCCAATTGGGAAGGACCATTTGTAATTCAAGCCGTGTACCCTGGTAACGCCTACAAGCTAGTCAACGCTGAAGGGACCGAGTTATCCCACCCTTGGAATGGACTTTATCTTAAGAAATACTACCCTTAGCACAAACAAACAAAAGTGATGAAAAGATAAAAAACATCAAAAATAAAGAAATATTGAAAACCACTAAAAATATGGAAAATTCAAAATGCCGATGCCTGGCAGTCACCATGTAGTTAAGTCCCTGCATCTAACCTTCATGTTAGGATAGGGCCCATTAAGGCTTGGTAGGCACCGGGTCTTGGTTTGCCAGAACCGTGGAGACCCCTGTCCGGCCACGTCGGCCTATGCTCGCTCGAAGGAAGCTAACATGTGTTCACTTATGTATTTTATTCAAAAAAGTTGGCAGCATCACCTACGGTAGAGCCACACCTAGAAGATCTCCGGAAGCTGTAATCTTTATTTTTTTCTCTTCGACCAAATGAGACAGTCGGCGCCCTTAAAACTCTGAGCATGAGAAACCGAAACTCAAACCCCAAGGGCAAGAGTAGGATCCATTTCCTCGAGCATCGATCAGTGCACGAGAAGAGGGCAGTGTCCCCGCAGGCATACAAAAAGGGAGCCCACAAACGTCAAGAAATACAAAATCAAAATCAAGAGAAAAGCCTGGTCGTGACCGTGCCTGGTGCGATAAACGGAACCCCTCAAAGCAAAAGTCTGAATCCACAAAGGGGGCCGTGGAATGTAAATGCTCGAGATTTGGTCTGAAGTTATCTGAAAGGAAAGAGTTGATGGGCCCTTATTCGCTCGCCGGGTTAACGGCTTTGCCGGTCCTCTCAGGAGGTTTATCGCCTACGCTCTTCCTTCTCCCTCTAAAGATGAAGGTTCGATGGAGTTTCTGAAGGGTGAAAACTGCCTAGGGTCTGCGACCTTATTTTAATATACACATTTGGTTGCCTACTTTGAAAAGCAAAAGCTATCGCTGCGAAGGAGTCTCCGTGTTTCTGGCTGGTCAAGACCCCTGTTTACCACCTTGATGTCTTTTTGTTTAAACTCGGGCTTAGGCCAATGCAAGCGCGTCACCTATGGGTGCGACGGCGTCTGATTCCGGGTCAGCGTTGTGCGGTTGGTCGTTAGGGTTCCAGGGTGTTCCATCATATACCATCTAGAGTTGTGAGGAAACAGACCCGGGTCGGGCAAATCATTTACCTCAAACACCTTTTGGGTGAATCCCTGTGGTCGGAAGCGACTGGGAGCCTAAGCATGGCATGACGGTATTATCATCAGGGTAAGTCTTAGCCGGCGGGATCATCATTCGAGGGGTCTAGAGGCCCAAATCAACCTAGATATGCACTTAGGATACCTGGGAGGTTAGTAAGAAACCCATGTTCTCACGAAGGTCAGGTACCATTTGGGTGCTTGCCGGGCGTTAGCAATAAAAAAAAATCGAAATGATAAAAGCATAAAAAAAATGGAAAAGAGAAATGTACATATTTACAAACAAAAAAAATCTTTTTATGATAAAACAAAAAAATATCAAATATAAAAAAGAAAACAAATCAATTTTGCATGATTACATTTGCGTGCAGCATCTCACTTTTAATACCGCTTGCATTCGTGTGCTTGCCTGTCGCATTTATCATCACCGCATCTTTCCCATTGCCTTCGTTAAATAAAGGCTTGGCCCCTTGACCAGTTATCAAGGACAGTCACAGTGACCATTTGCTTATTGAGCAAGGGGCCAAGTCAGAACAGAAATTCTGATTTGTTTGTTTCAGTGATGTGTGCAGGGATTCAGGCAACAGAAGCATAGGTGAAAAACAAACAAACCGAACCTTGTGTTTTATTCCCAAAACCAAAAAAAAAAATTTACATCAAGTTCCGCCCTCTCTCTCTGCATCACTCGTCCCACTACTCTCCGGGTAAAACGCTCTCAAAGGTGCTATCCAACTACGAAAAGCGGTACTCCTACCGCTCTGTACTCCCCTTCCTATTCCCACATCCCGGCGTTGATCCACGGAAGCAGCAGAGAAGCTACCAACACGAAAGCCACGCTCTCATGCTTTTCGGTAGCGCTCCTCACCATCTCTCAGCCACTGTTCAGCAAGACCAAGGCTGATTCGGAGTTCGAATAGTTGGGCCTCCATGGCCCTTCGTTCCTCCCTTTCAGCCAAACTGTTGGCTCTTTCTCTCTCTGCATCTCTTTCTCTCTCTGCCCGTTCTCTCTCACGGTCTTCCCTCTCCAACTGGAGAGTGATCCTCAGTTCCATAGCATCCCTGGAAGAGTCGTCATCAGGATGACGCCACAGTTCCCTCTCCAGTTCTGCTATCCTAGCCTCCTTCTGCGCAGCTTGGGCAAGCGCTTCTTCCGTCTCCTTTTCCTGCCGAGTGTACCATCTCAGATACGCGATAAGGCGTAAACAAAGAGAACTCAACGCTGAAACTTTTACCTGTATACGGAGCATCCCTTCTGCCTCCGCAGCACGCTGCGTGGCGTGAGCAAGTTGCTCATGAAGCAAGTTAAGTTCGGAGGTAGGAATCCACAAGCTGGAGGAGGTACCACCTACTCCCATCGCTGGGGAAGCCGCGCCAATCTGGGCATGCTACGATGATGTCCGCTCGACAGTCGTTGTTAAAATTGCCGTGCCACACAAATTTCAAATATTTATAACCGCACTCACTCACTTATGGATTTGAAAGCATGAGTATAATGGTAAGTACGGGTCGATCCCACGGGGAAGGAATTTGGTTATTTTTCTTAGTTGAAAAATATTCTTGTGTTTTGAAAAACCAATTTTTGGGTTTTGAGTGCGATTACAACTAACGGAAATGAAATTACAACTTGAAATGACAAGGGATAAGTAAAGAAAATTTAGCCAATTGAGTGAAGAACGTCGTCGTTTCCACGCCGAGCCTTTGATGATGATCGTTCCGCCTAGGAAGTCGACGCCGTGAGAGGATTTGAAGAAGAATCACCGCTTCGGGTATGTTTGAAACACTTAAGAAGAACGGGTTTGTAGATAACAAGGTTGAAACTTTAAGGTGAAAACAAAACAGAATTCAAGTGGAAATGGGGGTTGGAAGAAATGAAATAACTTGAAATCTGAATGGAACTAGAAAAGTTGAAAACATGAAAGTTGTAGAGAATTGAAAAAGGAAGAACTTTTATGAAGAACACAGAAACAGAAAATGAAAGGAAGATAAGGAAAAACTTGAAAAACTAGGACCTATTGGTTCGGATGAACAGTAATTGACAGAAAACCAGCACCTTGAAAACTTAATTCTAAAGCTCAAAAGAAGAGGAATTTGACAAAGTGCAAGAAGAATAAAACTTAGATATACAAGAGAGGAACAACTCTTATGAAGAACTCAGAGTTATTTGAGGACTAGAAAGACTTCAAAATGAATGAATGGAAGAAGGTATCACCACGGATGAACAGTGAATGCACAGGACAGCACTTAAGAAAATGGGTATTAACTCTATGAATTTGGACGAATTTGAAGAAATGCTAAACATAGAAGTTGAAGAAAACTTAAAACCGAACAACTTTTATGAAGACAAGAATTTGAAATGAGGATCACAATAATGAGAAATAAGGCTATGAAAAGACTGAATTCTAAAATGAAACTTGTATTGCAATAAATTCAACTTACAAATTTGACTTCAAAAGCTTGGAAAAATACAACTCCAACAATCAAAAACATCAGAAATGTAAAGAACTAACTTACATTACAAGTGCCCATAGCTAGCTCTCTCCCTAACTCCATCTAGTTCTAACTCTAACAACTAACCCCCAACATTACAAGTGATACCCCCTTTATATAGGGTTTACAATCTCTTCTTGCTCATATAAAACATTCAAGTGCACCTAATTTTTGACCCAACTTGGTAGGCTGGAATGTGCTGAACCTTTTGTCATTTTTCCTGATTTTGTTCGGATTTTTTTGGAATTTTTATAGCCCTTTTCCTCTCTCTTTTCTCTCTTATTCTCTCTTTCCTCTCTGTCGGCGCATCGTGCCGACCGGCGCCCGAGTTAGGCGGCCGGCCCGGTGGACCCGCCTGCGCCCGCCGCGTCCTGCCTCGCCACGCGTCGCCTCGTGGCGCACGCGCCGAACCGCCTTCCTTCCCTCCGCTCGCCACGACCCCTGCCTCCGCGTTCCACGTGCCGGCCACGAGCGCCCTCGCCCCTTCGCGCTGGAGCCGCCACGAACCCCCCGCCCGCCCCTTCGCCGACCTCGTCGCCCGTGCCGGGTGACGAAGGCGGGAAGGGGGCGGGGGCGGGTTTGAATTTTGCTTTTTTAAAAATTTTAATATATATATATATATATATATATATATATATATATTATATAAATATATATCTATATAACTATATATATATCTATATATACTTAGAAAATTCCAAAAAAATAGCAAATAATTTTATTTTTTGTTCTAAAATTTTTTCTTTTCTTTTTGAACCAATCCTCGAGCTTTTGGCCCATTCAAAATATAATTTTTATTTTCTTGTATTTTCTTTTTCTTGGAGTTTTTCTCGAACTGCGTGCCTACATAAATACGTAAAAATTATCATAAAAATTTATTTAATTTCAAAAAATTAAACGTTTGATACAAAATCAATAATAAGTGTGAGAAGTGTATATTTAATATCAATTAAACTCGTAAAGATGTGGATAATCATGCATTAAGCGATAAAAATACACACTTATCACACCCCCCAACTTACTCATTGCTAGTCCCTTAGCAATGCAATTAATGAAAAATTCAGGACCAACAAGAGTTAAAAGATATTCAGGCCTCATTTCCAGTTCATCTTTCATAGAGTTAACTAAAGATCAGGACTCTGGAGTAATTACCACAGACTAGCCTTATGTCGGAAATTCAGGTACATGATCAAGAATCTAATCAAAATTCAGTAGCACTTGTGCATGTGTAATGCTAAGTCCACAGTGAAGACAATTGCATCCTCCACTTACTATTTTGAACAAATGCCTTTCAATTCTGCACTTCTTACTTAGAGCGTTCAATGCACACTAGCTTTTTGTCTGCCTTATTGATATGTCCCTTTTGGGATCACTATATATATATTTTTTTCCTTTTCTTTTTCTTTTTCCTTTTTTTTCTTTTTTTTTTTTACACACATGATGCTGCACTACCCTTCACTGTTTTACACGAACCTCAACACGTCTCAGGTGAAGTAGGCCCGGTTCCACAGATCCAAGTTCCCTTTTCCTTTTGACGCGAACCTCAACATGTCTTAAGTGAAGTAGGCCCGGTTACTCAGAATCGGAGCATTTTTCATGGTACTTTATTTTTTTCTCATACTTTTCTATGGCAGAAAGCTTCTAACATATTTCTTCTTCAGAAAATGCAGAATATCAGACAGTCTGTCTCAAATAGCAGAAAGCTTGTCCTTCTTGTTTCATTAGCGTGCAACGTGCTTTTATTTTTCTTTGAAAGTGCATCTGAACTTTGAAAGAGATTCTTTAAATCAGTTTTCCATGGCTAGAATAAATAAATTATCCATCATCCGATTCTCTAGTCATTTCCATTCTAGAATCACTTTTCATGCGACATGAATCAAGAAATTCATCTCGGGGAAAACTGTTGTTTCATATGACAATTCAAGAAAATAAGAAAAAATTTTGTTGAAATTTTTTGAAATTTTTGAAACGTTTTGAAAAGTTTGAACTTTATCTCCCCCCCCAACTTAAATGACATTGTCCTCAATGGCATAATTAGTAGAAAGATCAGAGGACATGTAAAGAGATAATAAAGTTGGGATGGAAGGATACAACCTGATGGCGGGGTAAAATGACGAGGGCGTCGGTGCAGCTTGGCCTGACAACTGAAAAATAAACATACTAAAACAAGAAATCAGATCAGAAGCCAGGAATTAACACAAGGAGTGGGACCCAATGTTCATGTATTTCAAAAGGAATCGAACAATGATGGCAACGTGAGTTACGGAGCCGGATTTCCCGTAGAAATGTCCCCTCAATGTGTGTGTTATGCGAAAGGTGGCCACAATGGGATAATAAACATAACGAATCTTTGGACCAACAAGAGAGAAAAAGTTAATAAAACACGTCTCCGACTTGACCACTCCACATAGTAGAGTGGGTGCGAGATTAACGGGAGGATGACGTGTCGCAAAGGCTATGGCTGGATGGTGCGAGATGTAGATCACTTGCTCTCCAATCCTATAAATACCCCATTTTTCACTCGACCGGAGAACATCGAAGTGGTGAGAGTAGAGTTGAGTGAAAGGGAAGTAGTGAGTGTTGCTCAAAGTTCAGAATGGAGGGTGAATCAAGCTTCAGAGCTGAAGGGGAGTCGTCTCGCTCCTCGAAGAGGAGTAGATCGGGCAGTAGTGCCAGGAGATTCTCTGAAGTTGAAGGACTAGTGAGTGAAAGGACTCTACCACAGCTTGTAAGTGATTCCTTTCTTCTTCTCTGTTCTTTCTTTGGAAAGCTTCCCATTTCTCATTTCTGGCGTATGTGCAGAGTGTGATGAAGTCACACATCTCGTGGGAGCTGGTCGTGGCTGCATATCGAGGGCTCCCGGACTTCCAGAAAGCGAGGTTGGACGTGATGGGATTCGGTCCCTTTCTCAGAATTGAGCCAATCAAGATCGACCTTGCCCTGATCCAAGCTCTACGTGAAAGATGGGACCCGGTAAGTAGGGCATTCCTGATGCCGTGGGGGCATATGGTACCCAGCTTGGAAGATGTGGTCCGAATCACGGGCCTCAAAGTGGATGGGGAAGCAGTGACTGGTGTCACCTACGCGGATTATCGTGAAGGTGCCCATAACTTGTTGGGGATGGACTTAGATAATCGGAAGAACAGGTCAGTAGCCAGGGCATCGATCATGGAAGCTTTAGAGCTTACTGACATGCGTCCGCGTGATGATGAGTCCATAGAAGAATTTATGGAAAGGGCAGAAAGAAGTGCCCGTGCTATGTATTGTATGGATACCAGCAGTTGGGAGCGGACCAATATGGATCTGAGGAGGTTCCTCCTCTTTCTATTAGGCAAGTTGTTGCTGGGGTCCAAGGGAGACAGTATCCACTGTCATTTCTTAGAACTGCTTGTAGACCTGGAAAGAGTAGGACAATACGCATGGGGAGCTGCTGTGCTGGCACATCTGTTTACAAGTCTGTCGCAAAGGACAGACAAAGAGATGACACTAAATGGGTTTACGCCTTTAATCCAGGTAATGAAATTTTTTTTTTATTTTTAGTTTCTGATTTTTGTTTGTGTTTTCATCAATGACACATGATGGTGTAGCTGTGGAGCTACTATTACCTTCCAATGGGGAGGGCTCGACACTGTCGACCACTGACGGTCCCTCTAGCGAGACGGTGGCAACCCATCATGAGCACTGCACCTTTACCCTACCAACTGATGGTGTTCAGACGAGAGTTGCAAGAGTTCCCTGCAACGATGGTAGGATAATTGTTTTCTCACTTTTTTTATTTTTTTTTTCATTTATTTCATCATTTTTTTAACTAAGAAGATACGTGCAACCCATTAAAGGTGAACTGGAGGCCTTTCATGAACATGGTCGATGTTGACCAGCCTTGGGTAGTTGGAAGCCGCGCCCGGTTTGGACGGGACCTCTGGCTCCATTGCTTAAATGAAATCGAGCCCCTCAGGCTGCGATTAGCTATGCGCACCCTAGGGCTGGCTCAAGAATGGGTGGATATGACCATGTCACCTAGCGTCGGAAGGTAGACGCGTGGACCAGCCACCTGTGTTGATTGGAGAGTGCGCTTCCCCGAACAATATGAAGATTGGCAACGGGGAGGCACACTCGTGGAATCTCAAGCACAAGATAGCGATGATTACCTACGCCTCTACAGAGCAATGTATGCAGAAAGGCTCCAGCCTGGAGGGCTTGTAGAGGTAAGGAAACCATGTTTGTATCTTCTACATTTTGTTGTTTTAAAAAAAAAAAATTTTGTTTGTGAACTCAAAAGCCATAACTGTAGGATGTTCGTGATACTATAATAACGAACTTACGAGCTCGTCTGGCGGACACGGAGCAAGAGCTGAGTGATACCAGAGCGGCTCTAGGTTCATCAGTAAGTATTTCAGTACATATTCCGGGTAGGCTTTGAGATTCAGGGCGCTAACCACTTAATGTCACCACATGTGCAGCGTGCTCAGCTTGATGCAGTTTCTTCGGCGATGGGAGCAGATGGTGTTTCTTCCAGTCTATGGATTCCCACATCCGAGCTGGATCAACTCCACGAGCAACTTGCTCATGCCACACAACGGCTGCAGAGGCAGAAGGGATGCTTTCTGTACAGGTGAGGATTTCACCATTTAACATCCCTTATTCAAGTATTGCTATTTGCCTGAGATGAAATGTGTGGCAGGAGAAAGAAACACAAGAGGCACTTGCAAATGCCACTCAGAAGGAAGCTAGAATAACTGAGCTAGAAGAAGAACTACAGCGTCGTCCAGATGAGGATTCTTCAAGGGACGCTGTGGAGTTGAGAATCACCCTTCAATTAGAAAGAGAAGATAGAGAGAGAGAACGGGCTGAGAGAGAACAGGACAGAGACAGAGAGAAAGCCAAGAGATCGGCCGAGAAAGAGGAAAAGAGGGCCCTGGAGGCCCAACTTTTTGAATTGAGGACTAGTCTCGGCCTAGCCGAGCAATGGCTGAAGGATGGCGAGAGCGCTATCGAAGAGCACGAGAGCGTGGCTTTCGTGTCAGTAGCTTCTTTGCTGCCCCCTCAGATCGGCGTCCATAGTGCGGTAGTAATACCGCTGATCTCGGCTTGGGAATACCCTCTAGAGAATCTTGCCCCAGAGAGCGGCAAGACAAGTAATGTGAAGAAAGAAGGTGGATTCCGATGTAATCTCTTTGTTTGCTTTTGTGTGTAATAAAATACTTTTTGCTTGGCTCTCCGTTTGTCCTTATCTCTCGAATCCCTAAACACAGCTAATTTCCCACAACAATTTATTACCACACAAAAATCACTTAGGTTGCCTCCTAAGAAGCGCTAACTTTTATGTCGTCAGCCAGACACCATGTAGCTCATTAGCTCATTAACCAACGCGTGGCATTCAGAATGAGCCACCACGTGATCTTGTCTTCCTTCAAATTCCAGCCCTTAATCCATTGGAAGACAAGAGTAGACATGTATGGACCGGGGCTAGAAAGAGGCAGGACTCGCACATGATTGTTTGTAACATTAACCCTGTGTGCGATCCAGTTTTCAGCTTTAGATATCAAAAAATGATCTATGGCCAATAATTTATCAAGATCAAGGTATAACCCTTGCATGATATCAATCCATCGGTCCCCTTCACCTGTATCGTCCCTCCTGATGACCTCTTTATTGACTACTTCCTCCTTGGGAACTTGGTCATCGAACGGTGGCTTAGGGATAAGAGTGTCATTATTAGCCACAGTCTTCCCAGTAACAGCCTCATGTGTTAGAAGGGTACCAATCAACTTGTCTTCCTGATGGGGAGTTAAATCAAAAGTGAATATTGTTGGTCCATCCCCCTCAGGTCCCAGAATGTCATATGGAAGAGGCTCATCTGGTAGGGGTAGCACGAGCCCAGAATCAAATTGATCCAATGATTCAAACATGAGGGGATCGGGCTCAATGGGTAGATCAAATTTGAAAGTTTCTAATAAAACCCCTTTATCACACTCATCATTTAATAGAAAATTGTGAATCAAATTTCCCAATAATGAAGTGGGAAGATCAAATGTAAATTGTTCCAGCTCGGCCCCTTCATCAAAGGTAAGATCAAATGGGAATTTTTCAAAGACGGAGCTTTCATCATACTCATCACTCACCTGAAGATTCTTAATCAAATTTTCCAACAATGGGGTTGATAGAGGAAATATAAACTTTTCGAACAAGGCCCCATCATCAAGTTCTTCCAAGGGAGGAGAATTAAGTTCCACTAAATCAACATGATTATTAATCATAAAGCAATCCTCCTCGACATGTAGATCCTCAATTAAGTTGTTTGGGCCACTAATTTTCTCAGTGATATTCTCAATCTCAAAACATTCATAGAATGGGGTGATGATATCAATAGGATCATTTGTATTCTTTAATTCATCCCCTAATTCCGTCCCTTCCTTCATCATGGTATGGCTTGCGCACTCCCCCTCACTCCCAATAATGATATCTTGAGCCAAAATGCCAGGCATCGGATCATCATCATCATCATTCACGTATCGAGGGGGTTGGTTGAATTTTGACGAAGGGTCATGGTAAGTAGACTGAGAGTACACGCTTTGAGCTTCAAAGTAGTGGCCCGGTGAATCACCCTTAGTATGGACATTGAGTCCGAAATCGGGGTGAGATGAGTTGAGATGAAGTTGAGTATACATGGGCTGCTCGTGAATTGCTTGGGGTAGAGGTGTAGACAAATGGGTTTGGATTGTTGAATCCATCCAAGGCAAATTTGTGTGATTACTCCAGCCAAGATTATCATCATCTGCAACATGCTTGAGCTGAGAGAATCCTAGGGAATTTTGGACCTGTGCTTGGATGACGGGAGAGAGTCGGGCTATAGTAGGGCATTCACTCACATGGTGAGTGAGACTGGCACAGAATTCACACACTTCCATGAAAGTGTGGATTGGATTTTCGCCTGTTTGACATGTCCTACAAGTTGTTGATGAGATGAGATAGAGGCACGATTTATTGAATTTTCACTCAAAATCTCAAATAGATCATATGCCTCATCTTCACTTTTGCTTAAAAATGCCCCTCCACAATATATGTCCACCATCTGCCTATCAAAATTGGATAACCCCTCATAAAATGTAAAGATAATTTGCCATCTGGGCAACCCATGATGTGGACATTGACTCACTAGCTCCTTTAATCTCACCCAAGATTCATGAAGTTGCTCTCCCGGACGTTGAGTAAATCCTGTAATCGCCCTTCTCATCATGTTGGTTTGGCCTATGGGGTAAAATTTTTTTAAAAATTCTGACTGCATATCTTCCCAAGTCCTGATAATCTTTCGAAAACTCCTTAACCAACATTTTGCTTTATCTTTTAACGAGAATGGAAATAAAATTAATTTAAGGGCATCATCATTAAAATTCTGAATTTTGATCAGTGAGCAAACTTCTAGAAAATCATCTAGATGCCTATAAGGATTTTCATTGAGATTCCCATAAAAAGATGGGAGCATCTGATGAGACTAGGGCGAATCTCATATTGATCAACGTGAATATAGGGGAGTTGAATACAGGTGGAGGGCTTGTAAGAAGAAGGATAAAAATGCTCCTTCATAGGCGTGGGTTTCCCTCCAAGATGAATGGCCATAAAATGAATTTGTTTTTTACATTTTTTTTTAAGTATTTCAAATTATATATTTTTTTTTCAATTTTTCAAAACTTTTTTATGCAAACACAAACAAGTTAACACAAATTATCCTAATGACCTAGATGCGACTCAGACCTACAAATGTGGTTTCACAAAGTGATTAAAATGAACTTAAATTCACCCTCAGTATGTCCACCGGCCAGGTAAGGGGTGGGGAAGTGGGAGGTTCCCCCTACTTTCGTAGGGACCTTATTATACAAAACCACAATCCCGCTTAAGGCGTTTGCCATCCGACCGTCTTGCCTTAGACACCAGTTTTCATAAGAGGATAAACCTAAATATCACAGGAATCACAGTGTGATCCTAGGGCCAACGTCTACTGGCTTTTATTAAGGCCTAGGTAATGCATAGATGCAAGGAAATTGTGGTTTTCGGGCTAAGGGAGGGTGATGAAATCCCCACCTTATCTTGTTAGGGGTGTTACCCTTAAAGTATTTTGAAATGAAATGCACACCACAATTTCAAACAAGGGGTTCTTTATGCAAAAATGAATGCCAGACTGAGATCAGTAGAACGTACCTTGCCCCTTGCGATCTTCAAAATACAATGCAGAAATTAAACAAAGACAAATTCTAAGCTAAATGATGCATGACCTAGAACATGAAAGTGTAGTTTCTACTCTTGCAATGAGGTCTTTTATTTGGTACAAATGAAGATTTTTTTTATTTTGTTTTTGTTTTTAGTTAATGAACTTAACTAACCAGCATAAAAAATTTTCTTTTGTTTTGATTATTTTTTATTTTTATAGAGTTTTCAAGAAATTTTCAGATTTTTGTAAAAAATTTTCAGAAAGTGGAAAGATAGAACCTGTTTCTTGATTTCAGCCCTTGAGCAATGCTGCCGGGCTTTCAACAACGTTTCATATCCATAGGATTTCATGTCCTATCTTCCTCTTTCTTTGATTTTCAAATTTTTTTTTCATTTTCCTGCACAAGTAAAGAAAGCAAAAATCAATAAACAAATATACAAAGTAAACACAAGAGTATCCAACTATGAAAAGTATCTCCATCCCCGGCAACGGCGCCAAAAATTTGATGTCCGCTCGACAGTCGTTGTTAAAATTGCCGTGCCACATAAATTTCAAATATTTATAACCGCACTCACTCACTTATGGATTTGAAAGCATGAGTATAATGGTAAGTACGGGTCGATCCCACGGGGAAGGAATTTGGTTATTTTTCTTAGTTGAAAATATTCTTGTGTTTTGAAAAACCAATTTTTGGTTTTGAGTGCGATTACAACTAACGGAAATGAAATTACAACTTGAAATGACAAGGGATAAGTAAAGAAAATTTAGCCAATTGAGTGAAGAACGTCGTCGTTTCCACGCCGAGCCTTTGATGATGATCGTTCCGCCTAGGAAGTCGACGCCGTGAGAGGATTTGAAGAAGAATCACCGCTTCGGGTATGTTTGAAACACTTAAGAAGAACGGGTTTGTAGATAACAAGGTTGAAACTTTAAGGTGAAAACAAAACAGAATTCAAGTGGAAATGGGGGTTGGAAGAAATGAAATAACTTGAAATCTGAATGGAATTAGAAAAAGTTGAAAACATGAAAGTTGTAGAGAATTGAAAAAGGAAGAACTTTTATGAAGAACACAGAAACAGAAAATGAAAGGAAGATAAGGAAAAACTTGAAAAACTAGGACCTATTGGTTCGGATGAACAGTAATTGACAGAAAACCAGCACCTTGAAAACTTAATTCTAAAGCTCAAAAGAAGAGGAATTTGACAAAGTGCAAGAAGAATAAAACTTAGATATACAAGAGAGGAACAACTCTTATGAAGAACTCAGAGTTATTTGAGGACTAGAAAGACTTCAAAATGAATGAATGGAAGAAGGTATCACCACGGATGAACAGTAATGCACAGGACAGCACTTAAGAAAATGGGTATTAACTCTATGAATTTGGACGAATTTGAAGAAATGCTAAACATAGAAGTTGAAGAAAACTTAAAACCGAACAACTTTTATGAAGACAAGAATTTGAAATGAGGATCACAATAATGAGAAATAAGGCTATGAAAAGACTGAATTCCAAAATGAAACTTGTATTGCAATAAATTCAACTTACAAATTTGACTTCAAAAGCTTGGAAAAATACAACTCCAACAATCAAAAACATCAGAAATGTAAAGAACTAACTTACATTACAAGTGCCCATAGCTAGCTCTCTCCCTAACTCCATCTAGTTCTAACTCTAACAACTAACCCCCAACATTACAAGTGATACCCCCTTTATATAGGGTTTACAATCTCTTCTTGCTCATATAAAACATTCAAGTGCACCTAATTTTTGACCCAACTTGGTAGGCTGGAATGTGCTGAACCTTTTGTCATTTTTCCTGATTTTGTTCGGATTTTTTTGGAATTTTTATAGCCCTTTTCCTCTCTCTTTTCTCTCTTATTCTCTCTTTCCTCTCTGTCGGCGGATCGTGCCGACCGGCGCCCGAGTTAGGAGGCCGGCCCTGTGGACCCGCCTGCGCCCGCCGCGTCCTGCCTCGCCACGCGTCGCCTCGTGGCGCACGCGCGCCGAACCGCCTTCCTTCCCTCCGCTCGCCACGACCCCTGCCTCCGCGTTCCACGTGCCGGCCACGAGCGCCCTCGCCCCTTCGCGCTGGAGCCGCCACGAACCCCCCGCCCGCCCCTTCGCCGACCTCGTCGCCCGTGCCGGGCGACGAAGGCGGGAAGGGGGCGGGTTTGAATTTTGCTTTTTTTTTAAATTTTAATATATATATATATATATTATATAAATATATATCTATATAACTATATATATATCTATATATACTTAGAAAATTCCAAAAAAATAGCAAATAATTTTATTTTTTGTTCTAAAATTTTTTCTTTTCTTTTTGAACCAATCCTCGAGCTTTTGGCCCATTCAAAATATAATTTTTATTTTCTTGTATTTTCTTTTTCTTGGAGTTTTTCTCGAACTGCGTGCCTGCATAAATACGTAAAAATTATCATAAAAATTTATTTAATTTCAAAAATTAAACGTTTGATACAAAATCAATAATAAGTGTGAGAAGTGTATATTTAATATCAATTAAGCTCGTAAAGATGTGGATAATCATGCATTAAGCGATAAAAATACACACTTATCATACGACCGCGTGAATTAGCAGCCAACATCTGGAATCTGGGGTTTTAATTAGGAACGTACTGTACACCTACCAAGGCGCTCGTAGCTCCGCGGGCATCGCCCAACTGTTGTTCCATCTCTGCCAAGCGAGTTCGTAAATTCGCTATCATGGCATCCCGGACATCCTGCAGCCATACGAGTCAGCATTTTCACCAGAAAACCAAAAAAAGGAGAAAGAAGAAAAGAGAAAAAGGGGAAACCTACCTCTACAAGTCCCCGGGGTTGGAACCGCTCTGCGTACTTTATCCTATATAGACGCAAGTAGTCTTCGCTATCCCGCGCCTGCGATTCTACAATCATGCCACCCCGTTGCCAATCTTCGTACTGTTCGGGGAATCACACGCGCCAGTCAATGCAGGTCGCCGGTCCTCGCGTCTTTCTCCCGACACGAGGTGGCGCAGCTGAATCCACCCATTCTTGAGCCAGTCCTAAAGTCCTCATAACTAATCGTAGCCGAAGCGGCTCGATTTCATTCAGGCAGTGCATCCATAGTTCCCGTCCGAACCGGGCACGACTAGCTAGAACCCACGGCTGGTCGGCATCGACCATGTCTGAGTAGGGTCTCCAGTTTACCATCGCTGCAGGGAACTCCTGTAGCTCTCGCCTTAGCACCATCAGTTGGTAGGTTAGGGGTGCCGCACTCATGATGGGTTCCCACCGCCTGGCTAGCGGCACCATCGCAGGTCGCCAATGCCGAGCTCTCCCCATAGGGAGGTAATAATAGCTCCACAGTTGCTCGGCGCAGGCCATCAGAACTTTGCAAAAACACAAAAAAAATATACAAAACAAGCAAAACCAAAAAAATACCTGGATGAATGGTGTGAAACCACTCACAGTCATCTCACGATCCGTTTCTTGGAATAGGCCTGCAAACAAGTGTGCCAGCATCGCGGCTCCCCAGGCATAATACCCTACTCTTTCAAGGTCTGACAGCAGCTCCAGGAAGCAACATTGGATACCGTCCCCTTTCGAGCCCAGTACCAATCTCCCCAAAAGGAAGAGGAGAAATCTCCTCAAATCTATGTTGCATCTTTCCCAGTCGCCGAAATCTGTGCAGTACACGGCGCGGCATCCTGTTTCTATCCTTTCCATGAACTCTTCTGAGGATTCATCGTCCCGCCGACGAGTGTCGGTGAGCCCTAATGCATCCATCAGGGACGCCCTAGCTACCGACCTATTTTTTCGACCATCCAGGTCCAAACCCAGTAACTTCTGGGCACCTTCTCTATAGTCCGCGTAAGTGACTCCGGTCACTGCCTCGCCCTCTACCTTCAGGCTTGTGATCCGGACCACATCCTCCAAGCTGGGCACCATGTGCCCCCAGGGCATCAGGAATGCCCGGCTCACTGGGTCCCATCTCTCACACAAGGCTTGGATCAGGACTAGGTCAAGCTGGATCGGCTCGATCCGAAGGAAGGTACCAAATCCCATCACGTCTAGCCTCGCCTTCTGAAAATCTGGGAGGCCCCTGTACGCTGCTACTACCAACTCCCATAAGATTTGTGATTTCATCACAACCTACACATACAAGGAATGGGGGTGAGGTTTGGTCAGAAGAAAGGAAGAAAGAATGAGAAAAGGGCAAGAAAACTTGGCTTACGAGTTGTGATTGGGCCCTTTCGCTGAAGTGCCCTTCAAGGTCTGAAAGCCTCCTGGAACTACTACCACTGGACCTGCTTCTCTTCGAGGAATGGGAAGATTCGCCCTCCATCCAACTCTCAGAATTTTGAACTCCTCCTCTCCCGTAAGAAATTGTGCTCCTCGAGTTAGCTCTCGATATACCTGGGAGGATAAAAGGGACAAGAATTTATAGAAATGGAAAGAGTGCGGGCTAAGATTGCCTCCATCACCTGTCAATAATAGCCCTCGCAATGAGGCACCGCCCAAGCGGTCCCATGTGTCGCTTCACCGCTCGCACAGGGTGATTGACTGGACGAAGAATAGGATGAATAGCCCCTATGTTGTCTAGGGATACCCTATCATAATTTGGAGGACGTCCGCAAAATTTGACATAACATCCGGGAAAAGGAACTAGGGCCATCATTATTGACTTCGACGGCAGATTCCCGTGGAAAATGGTCACAACAAGATGCGATTCTCTGCTTGGGGCGGAGTCTCGACAGACCTATCACATGGGAACAGTGCAAAGGAGAAGAAGTGTAGGGAAGAAGGAACGCACAAAAGAACAAATAAACAGTAGAAAATCAAATCACTCCATTCATAATTCTACATAAGCTGTCACAAACACTACAATCATAGAGAGGTGGCGGGTCCACTAGCTCGCCAATCCTCACCATCACTCATCTCTCTGGGCACTCTCCTCCTCTACCCCGAGGTGAGGGTCCCTCAGAAGCCTCCGGGATCCCCGTGCAGTAGCACCTGCCTCGCCTCTGGGCGCCTGCTCCGTGGCAGTGACTCGCTGCTCCTCCCCTGGCGTGGCAAAGAAGCCACTGGCGGCAAAGCGACCGGACTGGCGGAGTCGCTCCCCGAACTCTCGCGCTCTCTCGTAGCGCGTCTCCATCCCTCCTAGCCTCTGCACGACGGCCTGAAGGCCCAGCTGGAGCTCCCTCACTTGGGCCTCCAAGGCCCTCCTCTCGGTCAGATCCCGCTGTCGCTCGGACCTTCTCTCGGCTTTCTCTCTCTCTGCCTCTCTCCTCATCATCTGCAGAAGAACCCTTAACTCCAGGATGTCTGGAGAAGGTCTCTCCTCACCGCGATGCCGCAGCTCCGCTACAGTCGCCACCCAGGCGTCACGCTCCTCTTCCGCCCGGGTCGCGCGGGCCACCGCACCGGCAAGTTGCTCCCGGAGGGAGGCAATCTCAAGAAAAGGGGCCGAGGAACTGGAAGATCCGCCAGCCACTCCCACCGTCGCTGTCTGCTGGGCACGCTGGAACAAAATAAACAACGGCCGTCAGTGAAACTCCAAAATCTGAAGTTAAAAGTGCGGCACATAACTTACCAGGAGCGACAACTCATGTTGAGCGACGGCCAGCTGCCGCCTAGTCTCTGACAGTTGGGCGCGCGAGCCGCCGATGCCACGCGTGTCCCCAGCTTGGGGAAGCCCCGCGTAGCTCTCTCTCTGCCGCCGCAGGAAGTCGGCACTGTCCTGCACCAGTATACCCCCTTGCTGTCCAGGGAGACGTACGGGCCACTCCTCGAGCCTCGCCTTGCCGCGACTCTCCCTCCTGACGCGGCTCGGCTCGTCCGCACTCGCCCACTCATCGGCCAGACCCAGGGTCCTTGCCATGTCCTGCACCAAGAAAGGGGTCCCACATCAGTCAAAAGGAACGCGTCCCCTGTCTAGGACACGTCCATCATTTGAGTGCAACACTCGCCGAACCCTTTCCCCCTCGCGTGGCTCGCTTCAAAACCCAAAATGAATTAAAAGAGGAAGAGATTGGAGGACCTACTGGACCGTGTTCACCTCCTCCCACGCCATCGGGCCCCTCGGGTCCCTCGGGGGCCCGGAGCGGCCCTTCCTCCTCCATGGATGCCGTTCCGTGCTCGGGCGCGTCCCTCCTTGGGCGAGGGGTCCCGCGTCCCTCTCCACCTTCACCGTGGTCAGGCCCACCGAACTCCATCGATCAAAAGAGGAGGAAGACGAGAAAGGGGGCAAGCGAGTTTCGGCAGAAGGCGGGCTCGTTTGCGGGTAAGGCACGGGAGAAGAAAGACCACCCGTCGCTTTAAATTTGAAATCAAGGATTAGGACGCGTCCTCGCGCCTGGACGCGCCCAAAAGGGGGAAAAGGAAACAAAATCCCCCCGTGCAAAGCGTAGTTCCCTGCTGTTCAGGGTAAGGTCTCGCGGAGCGTGCCTCAAAGGACAACTCAGTGCAAAGAAGAAAGTGTGGGAGAGAGAAAGGTACACACAACACAAAAAAGCCATTTCCATTTCATATAATAGCCGAAAGTACATCATACAGTGAGAAGGGTGACATACAAGCAACTCTCTAACTCTCACCGTCACCCTCCTGGTCATCTCCTTCCTCCCTCCTCTGACGGGGATCCCTAGGGGGCCTCCGCAACCTCTGTGAACCCTGAGAAGCCGTGCTCGCCTCTCCAGGTGGCACCATGCCAGCCTCCAAGGTACGGCGACGCTGCTCGGCCGAGGAAACTAGAAAACTGCCCACAGAAAAGGAACCGGACTGACGAAGTCGCGCACCGCGCTCCTTCGCCCTCTGATACCGCTCCTCACTCTCCCGGAGTCTCCCCTCCGCCGTGCCAAGACTCAGCCGGAGCTCCGACACCTGGGCCACCAGAGCTCTCCTCTCGTCCCAATCTCGATATCGCTCTGCCATCCTGTACTCCCTTTCTTTCTCCATGGTCTCCCTATCCCTCTCCCTCTCTCTCTCTCTAGGGTCTCCCTATCCCACTCCCTCTCTCTCTCCATGGTCTCCCTATCCCTCTCCCTCTCCTCTCTCTCTCTCACCGCCTCCCTCCTCGACAGCTCGAGGGCGATCCGCAGATCCAGCACGTCACGAGGGAGCTCCTCAGCCTCCTGTCGACGCTCCTCCTCCAGCTCCGCAATCCGGGCGTCACACTCTGCCACCCAGGCATCGCGCTCCTGCTCAGCACGAACAGCACGGGCCAGGGCCTCCCGAATCTCGGCCACCTGTCAAAGCACGCATGCACCGTAAGAGAACAGTGATAGAAGGAAAGCAGCTAGAAAAGGGTCGGGGCCAAGCAAACACTCACTCGAGCCTCGCGGTCACGCTCGGCCTCCTCAGCCCGAGCCACCGCGTGCGCCAGCTGCTCCTGGAGGGCAGAAACCTCCGGAGGAGGGCCCCGCGAACTGGAACCCGCTCCACCAGCCATCCCGGCTGCCGCTGTCTGGTGGGCCCGCTGAAACACGGGGCAAACGTCAGTCAAAGGCTAAGCATCAAAAATTCAGGTCACAAAAAATGCATTGCATAGACTCACCAGGATCTCCAACTCCTGTCGGATGGCCACCAACTGCCGCCTGGCGTCCGCCAGCTGGGCCCGCAGGTCGGCGATCATGTTGTCACGAGCATCCTGCATTGCACATAAGTCAGTACCACATGCATATACATATAGAAGGGTGAAGCATTTTCATTTCACACTTACCCCTGCCATACCGCCGAAGGAGAGGCGGTCCCCGTACGTAGCTCGATATCGTCTCATGTAATCTGTGCTGTCCTGTACATGGGACACCACTGGGACCCCGCCCTGCTGCCAGTCCTGGTACTGTGCTGGGAAACGCGTACGCCAGTCCACAATCTTCGCCTTCCCCTTGGTCTTCAGCCCAATGCGGGCCGGCGCATCTACATCAACCCACTCCTGGGCCAGCCCCAACGTCCTCATGACCAGTCTAAGCCGCAGCGGCTCAATCTCGTTCAGGCAATGGACCCACACGTCCCGCCTGAAGCGAGGAAGACCCGCTACAACCTAGGGCTGGCCAGCATCGCCCATGCCCAGGTAGGGCCTCCACACCACCTGCATCACCATACATACATTATGTTAGTTACCATTCAGTCACATGCATAAACACACAAAAAATCATACGTATCATACCATGGCCTCGGGATACTCGCTCAGCTCCCGACGAAGTGACGCCAGCTGGTAGCCGTGGGGTGCTGCAACCACGACCGGCCTCCACTGCCGCGCCAGAGGCACGGCCCTCCTGTTCCCATGCCTAGCCCTCCCCATCGGGAAATAGTAATAGCTCCACACCTGCATCCATCATACATCATTAGTACAATAATTGTATATTTAACTGTGGGAATGCATAAATAAAATGTTTACCTGGAGGAAAGGTGCGAAGCCACTGACTGTCGTCTCCTTCTCCGAAGTCTGGGAGAGATCAGCAATCAAATGGGCAAGCAGAGCCGCTCCCCACGCGTAGTGTCCCACTCTGTCCAGATCCGCCAAGATCCCGAGGAAACGGCAGTGGATGCCATCCCCCTTCGTCCCCAGCAGAAGGCGGCCCAGGAAGAAGAAAAGAAACCTCCGAAGATCTAGGTCCACCAGCTCCCTCTCGCTCGGATCCTGGGTGAAAGCTGCACGAGCATCCCCCTCCAGTCGAGCCAAGAACTCCGCTCCAGTCTCGCTAACCCGCTGGCGCGGGTCGACGAATCCGAGCGCCTCCATGATCTCCACTCGGCCGACTACTCTGCTGTCTCTATCAGTCACGCTCGTCTCTAACCACAGCAGGTCCAGGGCACTCTCTCGGTAGTCGGGGTAGGTGACCCCGCTGACTGCCTCTCCGTCAACCCGTAGCCCGGTAATCCGAGCCACGTCCTCTAGTGTCGGCACCATGTGCCCCCAGGGCATCAAAAATGCCCGGCTCGGTGCGTGCCACCGCTCCCTCAGTGCCTGGATAAGAGGAAGGTCGAGCCGGAAGGGCTCGATCCTAAGGAAAGCTCCAAAGCCCATGGCGTCCACACGCGCCCTCTGGAAGTCCGGCAGCCCGCGGTATGCTGCCACCACCAGGGACCAGCTGATCCGGCCCTTCATCACGCCCTGCACACCACAAAACCAACAGAGAACACATCAGCATCATGAACAATAATAAACAATAACACTGTATATATACTACTTATTCTTTTTATTTTATTTTTACTTTTTTAAAAAAATTATATTTTCTTGTGGAGGCGTCCAATGCCCTGGACCCCTCCTTCCAATTTACTTTTTTTTCTTTTTTAGAAAAAACCCAAAAACCCAAAACAAAATTTATTAATAATATGTATATTTTTATGGAGGCGTCCAGGGCTTAGGACGCCTCCTTATTTTTTAATTTTATTTTATTATTTACGTAAATAAATAAATAAACAAAAATAAAAAGAAAACGTGGAGGCGTCCAGGCCCCTGGACGCCTCCTTCTCTCACTACCCGGCCTTCTCTCACAGCCTCTCGCACGCCCGTTTTAGCCTATTGAACCACAGAGTGAGAATTCCGAAGTACTTACCGGGTCGTGATCGTCCTCTCCCGCGTCACCAGCATCCGCAGCGGCCTCCGCGGCCAGAAGCGGCACCTCCATCTCCTCCTCCGCAGCAATCTCCTCTGCTACGGCCTCCTCAGCATCATCTCTCAGTCTCCTCGGACGACGAGCCAGTCGTTTACGCTTGTCTCCACCTCGGTTCGGGCCTCCTAACTCCATTGGGGCGAAGAATGGGTCTGTCTGGTTTGACCGGATCGTTTGAATGAACAGTAAGTGAGTAAGGGGGGGAGCCCCCCCTATATATAGATTGATCTTTAATTGGGGCGTCCAGGCGCCTGGACGCCCCCACTTTTTTATTTTTTTAAAAAAAATTCAAAAAAACTTAGGGGCGTCCAGGCGTCTGGACGCCCCCAAAACAAAAAATCAAAAAAAATAAAAAATTAGGGGCGTCCAGGACCCTGGACGCCCCCCAAAAAAAAATTTAAAAAAAAATTATAAAAAAACAGGGGCGTCCAGGCCTCTGGACGCCCCCATAATAAAAAATAATAAAAAATATAATAAAAAGAAAAAAGGGGTTAGAGCATGTATATAATCCAAACAAAAGAAAAAAAGGAAAGAAAAAGAAAAACCATAAAAAAGATAATAATTAAGGGGACGGGGGTCCGAAATATCCAAATGCCAGATTTTATTCCATCAGAAAGCAGAATGAGCTACATCAGGGGTTTAGGCGCCTTAGGCCTTAACTTCCCCAGTTATGTTACATAAGGCCTCCACGGCTCGCATTCTTCCACCACGTGCGCTAATGCCTTTCCCGCAACACTTGTCTTCCAGGGAGCTTTAATGGCCTTCGCTTCCTTCGCGTCCGCTTCAGTACCCAACTCCCTCTTCTTCAAAGGAACGATGCCAGTCGGTGGCGGGAACGAATGGCGTGGGATGCCAATCTGGAGGCAGCACCGATGCGCATTATAAAGGACGAACTCGGTCGCGCCGATTAGTTGAAGATCAACTTCGGGAGAAGACCTCATGAGGAGATCTAGCGAAAGTAAACATGCCGGTGCGCAAGTAAAGAAGCCTTGTGTCACGGTGCGAAAGTGAGACCGCCAGTCTTCACGTTTCTTCAGCCACAGAACGCGGTTCACTACGGTACCACCGAAGCCTAACACGTCGGCTATGTGATGAAGAGGGCTTTGTTGGAAGAGCTTCGAAGCGGTTGGCATTCCCTCGCGGTGGTCGAATTTGAAATGCAAATCCAGCCAACAATTCAAGACAAGTGCACAACCAAATGGAGGCTTACCCATGCTCGAGGCAGTAAGACCGCTGTAAAGATAGGCAAGGACGGCGGGTCCCACCCTCTTTCCACGCCAGATCCTGCAGATGGCACCCAGTTGGTCTTCCTCCACCATGTTGTCGGTATAAGGGAACAAGAGAGCACCCGCCAGACAGATAGTGAACCCCTTCATGATTCCCTCCAAATAGTCATCATCTGGTGACCCTCTCAGGGCGTCCATGACCCACTCCGCGAGCTTTCGGAGATCGATCCCCTTTTGAGTACGGACCTTTCGGGCTGCGTCGGGCGGCATGAAGCTTCCAAGGACACTTTCAGAAGTCCCCCGTGTCAGCATCCGCATAGCCTTCACCTTCCCGTCACTCTTAAATTTCTTCAATCCAAGCAGAAGCTCCACCTCCTCAAGGAGGATGGTCACCTCGAAGGTCGGGAAGATAAAAGTGTGGGTCTGGGGATGCCAGATCTCCACTAGTGCGCCCATAGCCGCCCAGTCCATACGAATCTTCTCGTAATGTTTGGCATGAATAAGGAGCCCCTGCAAATGCCACTTCGAGAGTATGGCCCTCATGCCAATGGAGATATTGGAAGTTAGCTTTGAAAGCCACGGCAGTTTGGAAAACTTCCTCGGGCCTGGGAAGAGTGGATATGGCTGGAAGAGGAAAGAAATAAGAAATGAAGGAAGTAAGAAGAAGGTTCACATGGAAAACTTGAAATGAATCAGCTTACCATATGCGACAAGATCATCCCACTCAGATGACCCTCGAGGTCGGAGAGTCGCCTGATCTCGCTGCTAGGCCTGCTCCTCTTCATAACGCGGGAAGACTCTCCTTCCATCCTGAAATCTCTAGATTCTCCTCTCTTTCCTCTCCTGAGCTTCCAAAACCCACCTTGGTGCATTTGAATGAACTAGCCTAAGGGGAGTTCTTATAGGAAGGGAAGGGTGCTACAGGACAGAACATGTCACATCAGTGGTCATTGTCAAGATTTTGGTCTGGATCTCCTTTATACTGTGGTGCGATTCTGCTGTGATTCTGCTACTTTCCGATGTTGCTAACCTTTGCTAGTCTGTGCAGGTTTTACTAACGGACGTCTTTGTCCTATCTCCTGTCCCACCTTTCATTGGTTGGTCCCACCTTGTCATGCATCGTAGTATATGATACTTACGCTACTAGAACATGTCAAGGACCTTGCGGCTCGAACGAATCTGGGATCTGAGTTCCCCTTCAACAAAAATGGTGATGATCCCAGAGGAATTTGGGTTGTACGGATAGGCCGTCAACTTGTGATAGAATGGGGACGACGGTTCCATTCAGTGAGTTGGTACGCGGATAAATGGGCCCCAGCCCAGTATCAGCTCACCGGGTCGGTATCCTGACCCGTTCTTCACAAGTTGACAATATTATCCTTGGCTATTTTCTATTTTAGTTTGTTTTAAATTTTTCTATGAACCCAGCATGCATTCATATTGGACTTTGATTTATTGCGGAAGATCATTCAAGTGATTCGATTGTGAAAGCCGTTGTGCTCCAATTCCCACAAATATGAGATATTCCACTCCGAATGAAATACTGAGTTTTCTTGAGACAGCCCTACGCTGCTCTTCCAAAGGAGACCCTTGTTTGGACAGACCCTCAGATATTCCTTTACCTTTTTTTGACCCACCTTGGCCGCAGCACTTTCACATTGGCTGGTAACCGCTCCCCAAAGGTGAAACCTCCGGTTTATGACCCAGGTACTTCCACACCGAGAAGTTGGTCTCCTTTTGTTTCGTGCCTGAGCGCACATCTCACCCTCCCTTATTTGATCTCCGTCCAAGCAATCGTCAATATTTGAAAGACCTTCTTCAAGGTCGCCTCATTGAAACTTCAGGAAAGATTCCAAACAGTAACGTCAAAAGCGTGTCTCATCACACCTTGGCATCAACTTATCAGTCCGCTCCCACTTCATTTCACTCCACTTCGATACCATTCCACTACATGTCGCTCCCTTGCAAAGCAGACGCCAAGGCGGGGCAGCTGTAGACACGCCATTCTTGACGCCTCCTGAGAAAGTCTCATATTACTATATAACGCCCCGCAACGGCTTACGCATTTTGAATCACTCAAGTGCTTCCTTTTCTCGGGTCTTCTTCTGCCTTTTTCGGCATCCGGAATCGTCTCGTCACGGCATTCGGACGGCATCAACACCAGTCAGACGTATCAAGAGGTTCCGGAACCAAGATGTTGACTGCCGGGCGGCCGCTGAGTAGGACCCGGGTGGGTCTTAATGGGGGCGTCCAGGCCCCTGGACGCCCCCATATTTTTGATTTTATTTATTTCTTTTCTCATGGCCTTAAACTAACTAAAAAATATATATATTAATGGAGGCGTCCAGGCCTCTGGACGCCTCCATAAAAACAATAATAAAAAATGTTTGTAAAAAAGCCAGTTGGCATAAAAACACAAAAAAAAATAAATAAAAAATATATATTTGGAGGCGTCCAGGCCCCTGGACGCCTCCATAAAAACAATTATAAAAAATCAAAATGCCAGCCTTGGCACAAAAGACAAATAAAAAATAATAAAATAATATATTTATGGAGGCGTCCAGGCCTCTGGACGCCTCCATCAAAACCCTCACGGGCGCCGGCCACCGAACGACGGTTTGTCGTGTGTGAAAAAATCCAAAATATGGAGACGTCCAGCCAGCTGGACGCGCCCATTTCTGAATCACGAGGCGCCGCTCACAAAACCACGCGTTGTGCCAAACCGCGTGCGGCCGTCGTCGGCTTTCGGTGGACCTGCTTGAGGCGTCCGGGACCCTGGACGCCTCCACAAAAGTATTCCAAAAAAATCAATAAAAATATAATAAAATATTATTTCGGCCCTGATGGAGGTGTCCAGGGTCCTGGACGCCTCCACCCTCCGGAGCTCTATAAATAGAGCCCCACCCCCTCAGTTCTGGGAGAGCTTCGAAGTGATCCGATAGGCTGCCAGAGCCCAGAGGCTACGGAGTCATTTTCTAACCCGTGGGTTCTTTTGTAGGTGGAGGTTCTGCCGGCTTCTCGGGTGCTCACGCTCGCGAGAGGAAGGTCGTCTTCATCCACCGCGCTTCCACGTCGTCCCCACGCTGCCGGAGCTCCGCCGGATTTCACCCTCGGCTCATCCAATAAGCCTTTTCTTCCCTTTTTCTTCGTAGTTCTTTTGCATTCATCATCTCGCATCCTCTATCCCCCTTCATAAGGGCGCCTCTTCTTTTATACTTCTTGCATCCATCATCTCATTTTCCTCCTACTCGAGTCCGAGAGGGGTTTAAAAGATAACACCAACCAGGTGTGTGTCTTGCCATCATTTCGTTATTTTTATCGCAAGGATTTGAATACTACACCTCCATCTTTCTAATCCACTTGTCATTTGTTTGTCGTTGTTTTGCAAGGGTAGCCGAGGAAAGCCCTCTCCGTCGGCCGGCCGGAGGGAGAGGAAGAAGCAACCCGCCATCTCCCGCTCTTGAGGTAGGCGCGATCACTTTCTTATTTTGGGGTCTTTCGGCCCCTAGCGATCACATCTTATTTTCGAGGCCGCGGCGAGTCACTTCCCCAATGGCCGTTTAAATTTCCGTTCTTATATTCTCTTTATACTCTGTTATATTCTGCTCATATTCTCGAGGCCGCGGCGAGTCACTTCCCCAATGGCCGTTTAAATTCCCGTTTTTATATGTTATATTCTTATCTATTCGTGTTCTCGAGGCCGCGGCGAGTCACTTCCCCAATGGCCGTTTAAATTCACGTTCTTATACGTTATATTCTTATCTGTTTGTGTTCTCGAGGCCGCGGCGAGTCACTTCCCCAATGGCCGTTTAAATTCCCGCTCTTTGTATTCTCTCTATATTCTGTCATCTTATTATCTGCTCATATTCTCGAGGCCGCGGCGAGTCACTTCCCCAATGGCCGTTTCAATTCTTGTTATTTAATTTTTGCACCATTCTCGTCCCCCCGAGGCCGCGGCGAGTCACTTCCCGCTATGGCCGTTTAAACCCCATATTTTGCTATATCACACTTGTCCCGCTCGCCCCGCCGGAGCAATCTCCCGTGGTGGCCCCTTCTCTCTCTTCTCTTATTTCTGTGTTGCAGCAAACAAACACCAACACCAAAAGAAAGAAAAGAGGAGCCCGCGCGCGCTCCGCGCCCTCTCTGCTCTTCCCCGAACCGCGTGACGTCGCTCACACACGAGGCTTTGAAATTCCTTAGCTCTCAGAAGGGTTTAAACCCTAGGCATAGACGGTGGGTAGAATTCCTCCAGTCTTTCACATTTGTCCTAAATCATAAGGCTGGAAAGGACAATAAGGTGGCCGACGCCTTAAGTCGAAGGGTCTCCCTTCTTTCCACTGTTCGGGTAGAGGTCACAGGATTTGATCGCATGAAGGAACTCTATGGAGAGTGTCCTGATTTTGGCCCTACCTATTCTGCTCTGTCTGTTGGATCCTCGACAGCATTTGCTGACTATCTACTCCAGGATGGTTTTCTGTTTCGAGGGCAGCAACTCTGTGTCCCGAGGACTTCTGTTCGGGACTTTCTAATCTGGGAAATGCATGCTGGAGGTCTTGCTGGTCACTTTGGCCGTAACAAAACCATCCATTCTGTGGAGGAGCACTTCTATTGGCCTGGCCTGAAGAGAGATGTGGCCAAGATTGTAGCCCAGTGTAGGACATGCATGATGGCCAAACAGGTCAAACAGAACACTGGTCTCTACACTCCTCTCCCCGTTCCTGATCGACCATGGGTTGATGTGAGCATGGATTTTATCCTTGGGTTACCACGCACTGCTCATAAGCATGATTCCATCTTTGTTGTCGTTGATAGGTTCTCTAAGATGGCCTACTTCATTGCATGTTCCAAAACATCTGATGCATCTAGAGTAGCCCATTTGTTCTTTGATGAAGTCGTGCGTCTGCATGGTCTCCCTCAAACCATCGTGTCTGACCGGGATGTCCGGTTCATAGCTATTTTTGGAAGACACTTTGGCACCTAGTTGGCACCAAACTGAAATTTTCCACTGCCTATCATCCCCAAACTGATGGGCAAACCGAGGTCGTCAATAGGAGCTTAGGCAATCTGTTGAGATGTCTTGTAGGGGAACATTCTGGCACTTGGGATCTTCTTTTGCCCTGAGCCGAATTTACATACAACAGCTCCGTCAATAGGTCCATAGGTATGAGTCCATTTGAGGTCGTGCATGGCTACCAACCTAGGAAACCTGTGGATCTCATTCCCCTTCCCCTCGAGTCTAGAACGTCCAAGTCAGCTGAGGAATTTGCACAACATGTCAAAAGTCTGCATGAGTCAATTAGCAAGCAAATAAATCTCAGTAATGAGACTTATAAAAAATTGGCTGATTCGCATAGGCGTCACCATGAATTTCAAGAAGGTGACTTGGTTATGGTACGGGTCCGCCCCGAACGACTCCCCTCGGGAGCCGTTAAAAAGTTGCAAGCCCGTAGTGATGGACCCTTCCCAATTCTGCGGAAGATTGGCTCCAATGCTTATGTTGTGGACTTACCTCCCGAATATAGGATTAGCTCGACCTTTAATGTGGCAGACCTAGTGGCCTACAAGGAACCCACAGCGATTCCTAGTGACCCTTTCGAGCCTTCTCCTCCCATTAAGAGTGAGCCCACCCCTGTGCGTCCCATAGCCTCGAGAGTACCGCGCGAGCACATTGAGAGGATACTGGATGAGCAGGTGACCACTACACAGAGCAGGGTGTACCAGCGCTACCTTGTCCGCTGGCGGGACCGTCCACCTTCTGATGATTCCTGGATCAGCCGGGAAGATCTCCAGCGCCTCGATCCAGATCTGCTGGAGGACTACCACAGCAGTGTCCCCCCTTACTCGACGGAGTCGAGTTCCAGCCGCCCCGGGAGGGTTGGTGGGGACACCGGGTCCACTACTGAGCCCACTACTCGGAGCCGACGCCGCACTGCCCCGACACCGAGCTTATGGCTCAGAGATTCGACTGAAGACCCGGCGTATTGAGTAGGTATACTTGTGTGTATTATACTTATTTTGTCTTGTATTTTGAGTATTTGTACGTGTGTAAAATACATGTTTTACTACATGTATTTACTTTTGTTTTATTAGGCAAGGTTGGTCAAAAGTTATTTGTATTTTAATTTTGTTAAACCCATAAGTCAATAGTGGGTTGGTGGGGTTGTCTTGTTAGGCTAGGATATATATACAAATAAGTAGAGTCTTAAGGGTTTTTAATGTATTGGCTCTTCCTATATAAAGAGGCCAATGGTGTGTTACGTAGGTTATGAATCTTATGAATGAAAGTTTGATATCTAAGGTGTTTTGCCTTGTGCTTTCTCCCTTCTCTCTTTTCTCTTTTGTGAGGATTGAGCGTCGCCCGGTGTGAGACCGTCCGGCGTGAGGCCGAGCTGCGTGAGGTAGCAACCTATCCGTTCCGGTCCTGTTCGCGTCCCGAAGTGCCGTCGATCCGTCTTCCACGTCGTCGCCGCGTCAGTATGGCTTTATCGTCGTCTTCGATGCTTCAAATGTGGACTCTCGTCCGAACAATGAATGGTCCATTAGTGATCGACATATATACCGGGATCTAGTCCCGCGCTTGCATTAAACTTGCCGCACTCACGGCAGACATTTGTACGGTTCGTCATAGTCTCTTACGCTACAAACACGGACCTTTGTCCGAACATAAAGTGGTCCATGAGTGACCGACAAAATCTGAATGGAACGAGAAGGCTCTCGTCATCCCCGGACCCTTTGCATGGGAATATCAATAAGGCCTCCGTGGGCCATGCTTAGACCTCGGGTCCACCCCGATCATAGTCATTGTCTGACCCATATCCTCGGCCTATAGCCCGCTCCCTTTGAACGCATACTGGTTCTGGGATCTGATCCCGGGACATCCTCCCGTTGCCCCTTGGCACCGGAAATACTGACGATGCCCACGTGAGCCTGGCTTCGACCACGGGGGGCCCACCGCAGCATGGTCGCAGCTTGATCTTGCACCGAGCCGACAAACTTATCAGTTTCCGACCGCTCTAACCGGGGTTTAACTGAACGTTTCCCGTCCCTTTGAACAATAAATTCGTCGTATCCCGACGTACATATGTTCTGGTCTTCCCGCGACGATTACGCACGCTATTCTCAAGCCAGACATTCGTCCGAACATTAAATGGTCAACCCATGACCGACATGAGCTCAGATGCTTTCTTCACACCCTCGTGCAAGGACTTCAGCGTTTCTTAATAAGTTTTTTTGTGCTATTACTTTCTTAGCCATGAGGCCCCTTTTCCTGGCGATTAATCAAGGGTGTTCCCCTCTCCGAGGGGATGTAAATGACGTCGTAGTCTTTGTGGTACGGCGGATTTTGGTCCCGACACGAACTACACAATCGTCTAATTAGTCAGATCGCGCATAATAAATCGTCACTTTGTGACTCGCACGCCTATGCACTTAATAAACGAATAAACCATATATCTTAATTAATTAATAAAAAGTGCGTCCACAGTACCCCGCCCAAAGCCGTAACCTTTATGGCAAACTTCGTAGTGATCAAGGAGATATCGGCCTATAATGCCATTTTCGGCCGAGGCATTCTCGATCAAATCAAGGTAGTGCCCTCCAAATACCACCAAAAAATAAAGTTTCCCACCAAACACGGCATCGGGGAAGTCCAAGGCAATCAGGCAATGGCTAGAAGGTGCTACATGATCTCGGTGGAAACCGTAAGGCCAGAGGACAAGGGCAAAGAGCTCGAAACGATTGAAGATAAAACGACAAGCAAACCCAGGGGAGAACTACTGTCTATTTTCCTCAGAAATGATCCGACCCTCGAAGTAAAACTCGGGGCAGATCTACCACCCAAACTACAAGCTCAATACAAAGACTTTCATTCGGAGTATGTGCACATTTCTGCATGGTCTGACGAGGATCTCCCCGGCATTCCCAAGGAGATAGTAATGCACCACCTCAACCTCGACCCTGTGGTAAAATTGATACAACAACGAAAGAGGAAGCACGCCCTCGAGAAACAGGCGATTATTAAAGAGCATATCAACAAGGGGAGGAAAATTAGGTTATTTAACCTGATCCTTTACCCTACCTGGCTCGCCAACGTCGTCCTGGTACCCAAAGCCTCGGGAAAATGGCAAATGTGAGTCGACTTCACCGACCTCAATGGACCCACCCCAAAAGACTGCTACCCACTACCAAGCATCGACCAGCTCGTCGATTCAACAACGGGCAACGCACTTCTCAATTTTCTGGATGCATATTCTGGATATCACATGATCCAAATGAGCCCCGAAGACATAGAGAAGATTGCCTTCATCACCGACTTTGGCGTCTATTGCTATACCTCATGCCATTCGGACTAAAAAATGCCAGAGCTACTTACCAAAGGCTGGTCAATCAAATCTGCGAGGATCAGATCGGGCGGAACGTCGAAGCCTATATCGATGACATGCTTGTAAAGTCGCAGAAGGCCGAGCACCATTTTTCCGACCTGGCCGAGACCTTCAGCACCCTCCAGAGGTACCAAATGAAGCTCAATCCCGCCAAGTGTGCCTTTGGGGTTAAGTCTGGGAAATTCCTGGGCTTCCTAGTGACCCAACGAGGGATTAAAGCCAACCCCGACAAGGTCCAGGCCATCCTGGATATGCGGCCGCCTACCTGCGTCAAAGATGTGCAATGACTGACCGGCCGGATCGCCGCGCTAAACCGCTTCCTATCCCGAGCGGCAGAACGATGCCTGCCCTTCTTCAAATTGCTAAGAGGGTCAAAATTGGCAACCCCCATGTTCGCCTGGGATGAGGAATGCGAGAAGGCATTCACCGAGCTTAAGGAACTTCTGACGTCACCTTCTTTATTATCCAAGCCAGTACCAGGAGAGACTCTATACCTTTATCTCTCGGCAACACCATCCACGGTAAGCTCAGTCCTCATTCGAGACGACCAAGGAAGATAAAGGCCCGTTTATTACACCATCAAAGTGCTCCTGGATGCCGAAAGGAGGTACCCCGCAACCAAGAAACTAATGCTAGCATTGGTTACCTCAGCCAAGCGCCTCCGGCCATACTTCCAGGGACACTCCATTATGGTGTTGACTAGCGAGCCTTTGAAGAAAATTCTGGCCCATCCAGAAGCCTCGAGTCGACTCGTCAAGTGGGCAATATTGCTCGGGGCCTACGACACCTCCTACCGGCCCCGCACCGCCATTAAGGGACAAGCTCTCGCCGATTTTATCGTAGAGACCGTTGTCCCTCCGGGAGAGGAATCCGAACCTACGGCCTGTCCGGCCTGGGATCTCTTCGTGGATGGATCTTCCAATTCAACCGGCAGCGGAGCTGGCATCCTCATCACATCCCCAGAAGGTGTCGAGCTCCAGTACGTCCTAAAATTCAACTTTTAGGCCTCCAACAATGCCTCGGAGTATGAAGCCCTAATTTCTGGGGCTAGGATGGCAAAACGCCTAGGAGCCGAGCGAGTCAACATCTACACCGACTCTCAGTTGGTCTCCAGCCAAATCCATGGAGACTATGAAGCTCGGGAACCGCAGATGGGCAAATACCTTCACCTGGTGAAAGAGATAGCCCAATCATTCGAGAGCTTTCAAGTAATCCAAATAGCATGGGAAGAAAACTCCCGAGCAGATGCTCTCTCTCAATTGGCCTCTTCCAACACCATAGAAGGGAGCAGGTCCGTCCTACTCGAAGAGTTGGACCAACCGAGTCTGGAAACCGAAATCGTAGCAATCGTGCAAGCATCTCCCGACAACTGGAGAACCCCATACGTAGCCTGGCTAACAGACTCTCGAGAGCCCTCTGACCCTCGGGAGGCCAGGAGACTCAAATATCAAGCTCGGTGAATTGTCTTATTCAACGGAAATCTTTACCGATGATCCTTCACCGGCCCCCTCCTCAAGTGTCTTAGCACCCCCAAGGCTCAGCAAGCCGTTGAAGAAATTCACGAAGGGATATGTGAAGCACACCAAGGGGGGGTCGATAGCGAGGATCTTGCTGCGCTGAGGTTACTGGTGGCCCACCCTCTAGCGAGACTGCTCCGCATATGCTCGGAAGTGTGACCGTTGCCAAAGGTTCGACCACCTGATCCACTAGCCAGCCTCGGATCTCATGACTCTAACCGAGCCATACCCTTTTACTCGGTGGGGAATTGATATCCTTGGGCCCTTCCCAATGGCCCGGGCTCATAAAAAGTTCCTCATCGTCGCCATCGACTACTTCTCCAAATGGATCGAAGCCGAGGCTACCGCCAAGATAATAGAAGCGGTGATCTGGAGTTTCGTGTGGAGGTTGATCATTTGTCGTTTCGACATCCCCCGAGTGATTGTGAGCGATAATGGTTGATAGTTTGATAGTGCTTATTTTAAGAATAAGTGTGCCGACCTATATATTCGCAACCACTTCACTTCAGTAGCCCACCCCCAGGCTAACGGGCTGGTCAAAAATGCCAATAAAACCATTCTCAAAGGCATAAAGATCAGGCTCGGTAAAGCCAAGGGTAATTAGCTCGAGGAATTGCCTAGCGTACTGTGGTCATACCGAACCACTCCAAGAATCGCCACGGGCAAAACTCCATTCCAGCTAGTCTATGGCACCGAGATAGTCATCCCATTAGAGGTCAACAGCCCGTCCCTTCGGTTATCCACTTCCCGTCCGAGCCTAACGACCAGAAATTACTAGAGAACCTGGACCTAACTGACGAAGTACGCGAAGTCGCAAGAATCCGAGCAACGGAGTACCAGCGACGCATGATTCAGTACTACAACGCTCAGGTCCAGGACAGGCAATTCCATCCAGGAGACCTCGTTCTCAGAAAGGCCGAAGCCTCTCGACTACTGGAGGCGGTGGGAAAGCTAGCCCCTAATTGGGAAGGCCCCTACCGAGTGATCGAGACGCTCGGGAAAGGAGCATACCGACTATCTACCATGGAAGGGACACCAATCCCTCGAACTTGGAATGTGGTAGCCCTGCGAAAGTTCTATTTCTGAGCTCATCCATACATGTAAGAAACCAATAGCGACAGTAAACTCTCCTTTTCATTAATGTCAAAATTTTGGTACATCAGATGGGCCGTAGCCAGCACAGTGTGCATATATGAAAGAAAAAATCTGGTACAACACGGATTGATTACTCGGTGCGGATGAGGTTAGCGACTCCAAGCCGAGCCACTGACTCCACTCTGTGTGGAAATTGGCTCGGATATCGGGACGGCTGACTTTGTCTGCTTGGGAAGTTCAGAAGAGATAGTACCAATAGGAAGGAAAAGAAAAGGAAAATATGCCCGGGCACCAGAAAAATAAGAGAAGGCCTCCTCTACCAACTCTTTGGAAGAGGGAGCAGGATAAAGACAACAAAGGATGGCGCAGGTAAAAAGAAACAGAAAGCAAGCACCCTCTGAGTGGTGCGAGCAAGGAAAGAGGAGAAGCAGAAAGAGGGCATCCTCCAAAGAGTGAAAGAAAAGGAGGGGGAGAGGAGGAGCAGAAGAGGAGAGGAAGGAGCAGGGCAAGGCCAGAAGGGGACACGTTGCCATGCGCCGTCCCTTCTTGTACGTCATCCGTCCCCTCGTCGTCCATTCTTCTACGCCGAAGTCATCCAAACGCCACCACCAAAGCCTTCATCAATGTCGGACTCCATACCTCACCGGAAGACGACAACGGAAAAGAAGGCGGTGCCGGTTTCACCGTAGAGAGAAAGAAAAGCAGGAGACTTTGCAAAACCCCTGTTGCAGCGTGAAGAGGAAGAGGCACCCTTCGGGACCTTTTACAGGCCGGAGGGGGAAACCCCGGCCTTAATTGAACCTCTCCTCGAAAACACGCAAGGGACTACAAAGCGAAGGCGGATGCCTCCCCAAGGAGTAATTGTGCCTCCCTACCATTAAAATCTCTATACATGAATACACAAAAGGATGGCTTATTTAAAGCGTCGAAAGACGGAAAAATGCCAGATAAGCACCCCTTGATCAGCCGATCGACATTACGACCAGATTTTTCGGCAGAAGAATCGGACAAGATATTTGATTTACCAACAATATGGCATATCAGACCCAGTCAAGCACGGTAAGGAGCATTTAAGTATGCCCTGATATACTAATTGTAATGTCCTGGGTTTTTTGGACTTTTTCGGATCTGGATCCGTGAGTTTCGGATCACTTTCGGGGTCCCGGAGCTTGTTTTGTGGTTTACACGTATTTCTCCATGACGGACCTGTGGAACGCATTTGCGAGCGAACCGTTGCGTTCTTCTACTCCGGGACGGTACCAGCGCGTTGTGCGTGTCCCGAGGATCGCAGAGACGTAACTTTCTATTTTTCGGTATTTTTTGATTTTTCAGATTTTCTATAAATACCCCCCCCCCTATTTTCCCCTTTTTGCCCTTTTCTTCTTTTCTCTTCTTCTTCCTCCTTCCTCCGGTGAGCGCGCACGCACCCCCCCTCTCTCCTGTTCACGAACTCCGGCGCCCCTCCCTCCTCCGGCGACGGACGACGGGCATCGGCAGCGGCGTGGTGACAACGGTGGCGGCGAGAGGAACGCGGCGGTGCTCATTTCACGGGGTGGGAAGTAGGGATCTCGTGCGGCCAAGGTTGTGGATTAGTGGCTTCCTAGCGGATTTCAGGCTCCATTGAGGTAGGGGGACGGATCCTTACCCTCGTTACAGCTTTCCTCGTGATTTGTAGGCCGTGGGGAGGCCGAGAGGGGCATTTTTGAGCCGGGAGGGTAAAATCCATGTTTAGGGCTTGAGCGCCGGATCGTCGATTCGTCGGGTTTTTGACCGATTCGGGGCCTTAGATGCATGCTAGAAGGGTTAGGGGAGCTTCCCCCTTGATTTCCCCATCATCGGGCGATGATCGGGGCGTGGAACGGCGTTTTTGGGATTTTGCCGCCGTTTCGCGCTCGGGTGCGTCTAGCAGTCCTTCCAGAGACCGCCAGACACCCCCGGCGGCTTAATGTTTGACCGCTATGAATTACTGTATTGTCGGTAGGCCTGGCGGCCCAATAATGGGGCACTAGGCTCTGGTTAGCGGCCGCACGATAGACCGCTAACCATTGGCTAGCGGTCATCCTTCGACCGTTTGCGCCATTTTTTGACCGTTGCGCCCTCGGGGTGCGTGTTTTCGACCGTTGGGATCACGTGCCTCCTAGCGGTCATGATTATGACCGCTAGGCCGGGGCTGGCGGGCATACGATAGACCGTTAGGCCCCTTGTAACCTGTTCTCTGGAGGTCTAAGGAGGACCGCTAGGCCCGTGCTGGCGACCGTACGATAGGCCGCCATGCCCTTCGTGACCCGTTCCCTAGCGGTTTATTGGTGGGCCGCTAGGCCCTCTAGCGGCCCAAGATAGGACCGCTATGAGGAGGGGCAGTCCTGTGAGGACCGCCACTCGGTTTCCTTTCGAGTAGTGAGTTCCGTGAGTTGGGTCTTACCTCCGGTGACACATCCACTAGTCGTAGCCTTCTTACGGCACGCATGTATTGACCCACCCAGGAGTGGTGGAGCGGCTGACCCGAGAGAGACGGTTGTTAGGCTGGTTACCGTAGGGCCCCCACGCGCAGCCGAGTCCGAGCTTCGAGGGAATAACCAGCTAGAGGACAGGCCTAGGGCATATGGTCTGAGTGTGCACACGGGGCTGAGGGCTTCGGGCCCGCGCTGACGAGCGCGACCTCCGCTAGTCCTTGTTTGTGGTACTGGTTACCGAGTGTGTCTTTGACTCCGCCTGGGACGTCGTAGCTAGACACTTGTGACGCAGTGTAAGACGTCAAGGGACGCATCTGGCCGTTCTTCTAGTGGGTGGTGCTCCTGTCTACTGGCAGGTACGGACTCAAGTTTTGACGGACCGAGGTTCGGTTGTACGGTACGGTCAGCTAGAATGTTTTTTTCGTTTATTTATTACTGCTTGCTGTTTCTACCGTACTCCTGTTAGGTAGTGTTACCTTCCGCGGTTGTTCGCGCCTTGTTGTCGTTTTCCTTGTTGTGCAGTGGGGGTCCGAGGGATCCCTACTGGGCCAATGAAATGAAGCTCATCCCTACTTTTCAAGTGAGGCGGGGTCGTCGAGAGGTGCGGCAGAGTTTCAGCGTGGTTCTTTTAGCCAGGGTTAGTCGCCAATCTGCCAGAGCTGGGGTATGCCCCGTGTAGTTGTACCTTTTCTTTCTGTTGACTGTACTTTATTTGGACATGGGATACACTGGACCTTGTAGCAGATTAATTATTTATTTTATGTTGTGTTATCTCTACAGTCATTTCAGCTTCTCTTGTACTCCCACACCATCCCTTTTATCCTTCCTAGGCTTCGGGCTCGTGGGTTGGGGGGCCGAGGTTCGAGACGCGCCGGTTCCTTTCTGGTACTCGGATCTCGGGTCGTCACACTAATTGCCATGATATTTCAAGAAAAAAGAAAGTGTAGGGTGACGTTTCCAAAAGAGGGCCCCATACAAAAAGAAGGAAGGGGCAGCAAAGCAAAAATAGCCTAATTGATCGAGATGGGAGAAGAAGGGGAGGTCGGTGATCGTTCCAGGAGCCCGGAAGTCGGAAGGCCCGCGACGCTCGGCCTCGCCCCTACGGTCACGTGTGGCTCATCCCCAGCTCCCTCAGTAGCGGCCGGCCCAGACACTGACCCCACCTGTGTGGGAACTGTCTTGGTCGCGTGCCCTCCCGAGGCCGCCTGACTCGGGGAGCCCTTATTAGTATTGGTGTGCTACAGGTCAATTTCGAGTCGGGTAGGCCCAATAGTTGTACGATCTTGTTCATTATTAATAAAGTGGTATTTGAGCGTAAATATGTGATTATATATAACTTTACGATGTCCCTAGGATATGTGGTTATACAGTCAACTCGAGATGGGATCTCGATAGTGAGACTGACTTTACATGGACACATACCTTAAACTGTTCCTGGTTGGAGGGTAATCACTCGGGGACTTTGATTACCTATTAAACCAGTACATGATGTGTGACTAACCAGTCTCATGGTCATTGGTGCGGGACACCAACACATGTGTAGGTGTATGTCCTTGGAGGATGTACACTGTACTGATCCGTTATTAGATCTTCAGATGGTTGATTATACCTAATGTCAACTGAAGATCCAACGGTCTCAGTAGCATCGTTGGTCCTTTGACCTGAGACATTGACCGAATCTTACACGAGGATTGGAATGGTTTAATTACTTAGCTAAGTGACTTTAACCATAAGTCACGAATTGCCGAGTCATTAATCATTTCAGGATACGTGTGAAGATCATCAATGGTCAAGAGGGGATCGCTCACTGTCGGGTATATATCAGACAGTTAATAGGTCATGACATTGACGCTCCGTTAAATCCCTGGCCAGGGTCGTGTGAGTTCGTTTAGAACAGACGTCATAAACTTTAAAGGAGGTCATGGTCAAATGGCACGACCATGGGGTTTGACAGAAACCATACCCTCGATCGAACCAGACTCATAGAATGAGTGAGGGATTATAGCGATGCGGCAACTGTAGACTTACAGGTACCAGACATGCTGGTTTAAACCCGGCGTCCTCTAGGATCACGTGGATTTACTTGACCCAACGTGATCAAAGGTTCGGAATAAATTAAACTATTATTCGGCTCTGGTAGAAGCAAATAATAAGTTTAATTTACTTCTAATTAGGAATTAGAAATGGGCCTTAAACTAGAGTGACTATGGGCCTAGAGGATCACACACAATGGATTCTTGGGTGACGGATTATTATTGTACATATGTATATATTAATTCCCTTGAAATCCTTTTGGAAAGGCATATAAGAGGGGCTTAATATATATGTACAATAATGAAAAGGATATATATACAATTTTGGTCCTTATGGGTTCTTTTCAAAAGGGGCCTAATCCTATATACATGCCACTTACGAGAGCTCTCTTCTCCTCTTGGCTTAAGCAAGCACTAACAGCAAGGGAAGAATAGATTAACTCTCCCCCTTCCTCCCTCTTGCTCTCTCTCTCTCTCCCTGTAAGCTCTCTCTCTCCGGAAAGGGATAGAAAAGGAAAGATCGGGGCTGGGAGACGCCATCGCTGCGCAAGGATCCGTGTGGATCTGCTCTAGAAGCCGTACTTCTGTGCGGCTCGGTGTCCGTGAAATTCTACATCAGGCATATCGGACAACGTCGTTCCGCGCAAGGTGAAATCTGTAACCCGTAGTTAGGGGTTGGGTATTTTAATGCATCAATTAGAGCATGGATCTAGGATTCCATCTAGCCGGATTCGGGTAAATAATTTTGTTATCCGTTGCGTTGCCCGAACTGTGCTGTGTGGAATCTTATAGTGGTATCAGAGCCAGGTTGACGCTCTGATCGATGTATTATCGCCGTATAAAATCATAATTTTAGGGGCTATAATTTACATGATCTTCAATTACAAAGTGGGGAATTGGATGCTGGGCATCCTCTGTTCCCAGGCAAAAAAATATATATATGATGGTGCGCCGGGCGCACTGCGCCGCACAAGGCGCAGTGCGCCCGCCCGCCAACGTTGGAGCGCCGCGTAGCAGGCGCCCCCACGCGGTCGCGCTGCGTGGCGGGCGCGCGGGCCCGCCACGCGGCTGGCACCTGCGGCGCCGGCCTCGCGTGCGCGAAGGCGGGCGGGCGGCCGCGGCCGCGTGGGCGGCTGCGCCCAACGGGCATTGACCGCCGTTTTTTTAAATTTTTTTAATTATTTACCTCTTTTAATTTATTGGGCCTGTAATATATTTAAATATATATTAAGGCACATTAAATTAATCTAAAATTTTATATCATATATTAATTATTTATTCTCATTAAAGAAAATTCAAAACTTAAATTTTATTTAACTTTTGAAGTTAATGAGGTAAGATAATTATCAGTTTACTTTGAGATAAAAAGGTTAATAATTGAAGGTAATTCGGTGAAATTTAATTTTTAAATTTTTAATTATTAGATAATTAGTAAATTCAGAATTTAAATTTCATTGAAATTATTTGTATAAAATTTAAATATTTGCATTTTTAATTATTAGATAATTATTAAATTCAAATTTTAAATTTTTGAAAATGATAATTGAGGATATTTGCATTATTTAAATTTACTTTCAAATAAAATTATTGAATAATTAGTTTGAATTTAAATTTAAATGATTGTCATATTTAAATTTTAATTTTAAATTTGATTATTAGATAATTAAATTTAAATTTAAATTTAAATTTAAATAATTATCTCAATTATCCGACATATTTGAATTAGATTCAAATATGCATGTCCATGTTAGAAATGATGGTTCTTTACGTGAGTTACTTTATTTATCATGTATTGGCTTGCTTAAGTGTTTAATTTTAGTTAATCCAACTTCGATTTTTAAAATTAAACAAAGCTAGCCTATTTTTTGTTTGCACATCCCATTTTGAAATCTAAAAGTAAGGATTATTTTTAAAAATAACCATTGATTGATTTTACTTGAATGGGTTGGCAAGTGATCATGGACTTGATTAATGTAATTAATTGGGATATGCGAACCTCCTTTCTCTCTCTGTTAAAATTCCTATGTACTTCTATCTCTCTTTACAGTTGTACTCGCCCTAAGGGCTGCTAGAATTTTGTTGACTTGTAATTAATATTTTGTTGGCCTGCGTATAGTGTAAAAGTTGTAATTAATGCGGCGTCGGAGTTTGAAAGCGAGGAGCACACCCGACGAGGACGATCCAACTGCTTCGGAAGCGGGCTGGATGTCTTAGTTACATTAGGAATAAAGTCCATGATCACTTGCGATTTTATTTCTGCATTGGATGCATTTATTTTGTGCAAACTATTAGGTACGGTAAATATATTGGATATATTTATATTACCACTTAGGGTGAGATCAAGATAAAATCAAATTCCCTCACGATTAATTTTAGATCCGATAAGCGTGGCTCTAGGAGTCGTCGTGGCCCTCCATCATTATGGAGTGAATGAACGTCTTCATTTCATGGATTTGTTGTGTTTTTCACAAGGTCTATGAGTTTGGGGGCAGGATACAACTCCAAGGCTCGGCCTCAATGGGGTGAGGAATTGAACTCGACCTTGTTGTACTTTCCACAAGGGTCGGGTCATGAACTCATTGCTATGTAGTAATGATGGTTATATCTAACCAAGAATATCTTTTGTTGTGCTTTCCACAAGGGGATGATTTCTCGGGGGCTGAAATCGGATATTGCATTGGACGCAAATGCTTGTTGACTGCCCTTGAGATGGTGTATGGCTTGTTGTGCTTTCCACAATGTCATACATCAGTCTCGTTGGGATTCCGACCCACTAGGTTGATCTCGTTGATCTCACATTCTATGTACTGAGGGTTATATAGTTCGATCGAAAAATAGTGGGACTAACTAAGATAGAAAACCACATCTAAGTTAGAATTTCAACATATACTAAGTTGTCTTTTATTTCTTATCCAGATTACAATGTCGTCGTCCAACCCTCTCCGCGGCATCTTGGATGTCAATAGACTGACTGAACCGAACTACTCGGATTGGCTGCGTAATCTACGCATAGTCCTCACCGCCGAAAAAATAGCCTACGTGTTGGACACGGTTCATTCTGAGCCAGCTCCCGATGCTAACAAGGGCGAGTTAATAACTTATGCCAAATGGTCTAAAGACTCTTCCCTTGCCCAATGTTACATGTTGGCCCAATGTTACATGTTGGCCTCCATGACTCCCGAGCTGTAGAGGTAATTCGAAAAGATTGATTGTAGAAGCATACTTTTTAATCTACGCCAGCTCTTCGGGGAGCAGGATAGGATTGAGAGGTATGACATCTCCAAGAAGTTTTTCAGGACACGGATGTCAGAGGGTGCTTCAGTACAGGCTCATGTACTGAAAATGATGGAGTGGATTGAGAGACTCAATGCACTGGGGTTCAAGTTGGATCTTGAACTGTGCATTGATCTTATACTCCAGCCATTGCCCGATTCTTTTTCTTCCTTTATCATAAACTTTAACATGAATAGAATTGAAGCAACTCTCTCGGAGCTGCTCAACATGTTAAAGAGTGCTGAAGGAACTATGCAGAAAGATAAATCATCTTCTTCTGTAATGATTGTTGGCCGGGCCAACAAGAAAAGGAAGGCCACCCAGATATCCACCAAAGGTGACAAAGGGAAGGGAAAGAAGAAGGCCATGGGTAAGTAACTCGCCAAAGTTGACAAAGGGAAGGGCAAGAAGAATGAAAAGAAGACAAGTGTTTTCGATGCGGGGAAACATGGCATTAAAAAAGGAATTGCAAGGTAATTCTAAATGAAGGTATTTTTGTCATAGACCTTAATTTGTCATATATGGAATCCACATCATGGGTATTGGATACTGGATGTGCATCTCATATCTGCAACTCTGTGCAGGTGCTGGGAAATAGAAGGTGGTTGGGCCAAAAGGAGATTGAACTGAGGATGGACAATGGAGCTTTAGTTTCTGCCAAAGCTGTCGGGACTGCACGTCTCAGTTTACCTTCAGGAGTCATTCTAGAGCTGAATGACTGTTATTATGTTCCTAATATTATTAAGAACATTATTTCAATCTCTGGCTTGTATAACGTTGGATATACATTGGCTTTTAATAGCACTGGGTGCCCTATAATGAATAATGATTTGCTTATAGCCAATGGTTCATTAGTCAATGGTCTTTATGTATTAGATACATGTTCTAATGTTATGCAGGTTTCCAATGCTAATGAAGTGAATTCTGCATATCTATGACATTGCAGGCTTGGTCATGTAGGCGAGAAAAGAGTCTCTCACCTACACTCAAATGGATATTTGAATTCATTCGAATACAAGCCATTTGATACCTGTGAGTCGTGTCTCATGGGGAAGATGACCAAGGCTCCCTTTAGTGGACATGGTGAGAGGGCTGCTGACCTTCTCGAGCTCATACACTCGGATGTGTGTGGATCCATGTCCATGGAAGCAAAAGGGGGTCATCTCTATTTCATTTTTTTTATTGATGACTTCTCAAGATATGACTATGTGTATTTAATGAGACAAAAATCACAAGCCTTTGAGAAGTTTAAGGAATACAAGAATGAAGTAGAGAAACAGACTGGCAAGAGTATTAAGGCTCTTTGATCAGATCGAGAAGGTGAATACCTTAGCCATGAATTCACTTCTTATCTTAAAGACAATGGAATAGTTTCTCAGTGGACTCCACCGTATACACCATAACACAATGGTGTATCCGAAAGGAGAAACATGACCTTATTAGACATGGTCCGATCCATGATGTCTATGTTAGGACTACCCTTGTCTCTCTAGGGCTATGCCTTAGAGGCTGCAGCCTATTTACTGAACAGGATCTCAAGTAAATCTGTTCCTTCTATACCATATGAGATATGGAAGGGCAGGAAATCGAATTTTAATCACATTAAAATTTGGGAGTATCCTGCCCATGTAAAGAGGAACGATAGTGATAAACTTGAGTGTAGAACCGATAAGTGTAGGTTTGTGGGATATCCAAAGGAGACATTTAGATATTACTTCTATCACCCTTCTGAGCAAAGGGTCTTAGTGGCTAAGAGAGCTGTATTTCTAGATAGAGAATATCTTCTCCAGAAAAATAGTGGGAGCCAGATAGAATTGGACGAGGTCCAAGAGCCACAACCCGTAGACACAAACTAATTAGATGAGACTGTATCGGTTGATCATATTCAGAGTGAAACACAGACACTATGGAGATCTGGTAGACTACCAAGAGAACCTGAGAGATATGTTAGACATGTCTCAGAGAGGTCCTCTAAGGTATGTATCGATGAGGATGAAGATCCTCAATCGTACCAGGATGTAATCCGTAGTGCGGACTCCGAGAAATGGCAAGAGACAATGGATTCAGAGATCCAGTCCATGTACACCAACAAAGTTTAGAACTTCGTTGATGTACCCGAAGGGAAAGTCCCTATCGGCTGCAAGTGGATTTTCAAAAGGAAAATCGGTGCAGATGGACAGATTGACACATACAAGGCTAGACTAGTGGCGAAAGGATATCGTCAAAAACTAGGCATTGACTATGACGAGATATTTTCACCAGTAGCCATGGTTAAGTCAATCAGAATCTTTCTCGCCATTGCTGCATACCTGGATTATGAGATCTGGTAAATGGATGTGAAGACAGCTTTTCTTAATGGAAATCTGTCAGAAGAGGTGTACATGGTACAGCCTGAAGGATTCACCTCCAAGCTACATCCTAATAAGGTATGCAAGCTTCAAAGGTCCATTTATGGATTAAAGTAGGCATCTTGAAGCTGGAACTTAAGATTTGATGAGGCTGTCAAATCTTTCAACTTCATTCGGAATGAAGATGAACATTGTGTTTACAAGAAGGTCAGTGGGAGCTCTGTGACCTTCTTGGTCCTTTATGTTGATGACATCTTACTCATTGGGAATGATGTAGGGATGTTGACATCAACTAAGTCTTGGTTGTCCAAGACCTTCTCCATGAAGGATTTGGGAGAAGCATCCTATGTGCTGGGCATAAGGATCTATCGAGATAGATCTAAAAGGATGCTAGGATTATCCCAATCCATGTACATAAATACTATCCTCAAAAGGTTTACGATAAAAAATTTCAAAAGAGATATCATTCCTATGAGACATGGAATTTACCTATCTAAGGGGATGAGCCCTAAAACATCTGAGGAGGTGGCACACATGAATAAGGTACCCTATGCTTCGGCCATATGGTCAATCATGTATGCAATACTATGTACACGGCCTGATGTTGCGAATGCTTTGAACATTGTTAGTAGATATCAGGCAAATTCAGGCGAAGAGCACTGGAAGGCAGTAAAGGGCATCCTTAAGTACTTGCGAAGGGCTAAGGATCTTTTTCTGCTTTATGGAGGAGAGGACCTACAGCTTAGAGCTCACACAGATTCTAGTTTCCAGTCAGATCTAGATGACTGCAAATCCATATCAGGGTTTGTATTCATGTTGAATGGAGGGGCAGTCAGTTGGAGAAGCTCCAAGCAAGAGACAACTGCAGATTCGACGACGGAGGCAGAATATATTGCAGCAGCTGAAGCTGCTAAGGAAACCGTCTAGATGAAGAAATTCATCTTGGAACTTGGCGTAGTTCCCGAGATATCAGCTCCCATCCCATTATTTTATGATAATAATGGGGCCATCGCTCAGGCGAAGGAACCGAGATCTCACCAAAGGTCGAAGCATATTCTGAGGTTCTTCCACCTTATTCGGGAGATTGTTGATCGTGGAGATGTGGCGGTAGAGCGTGTACCATCAGACGACAACATAGCAGAGCCACTGATTAAGCCTTTGACACAGACTGTATTTGAGCGCCATCGGGATAAGATGGGCCTCAAAGTTGTGGGTAATTGGCTGTAGATCAAGTGGGAGATTATTAGTATTGGTGTGGTACAAACTAATTTCGGCTCGGGTAGGCCCAATAGTTGTACGATCTTGTTCATTATTAATAAAGTGGTATTTGAGCGTAAATATGTGATTATATATTACTTTACGATGTCCCTAGGATATGTGGTTGTAAAGTCAACTCGAAATGGGATCTCGACAATGAGACTGACTTTACATGGACACATACCTTAAACTGTTCCTGGTTGGAGGGTAATCACTCGGGGACTTTGATTACCTATTAAATCAGTACACATGATGTGTGACTGGCCAGTCTCATGGTCATTGGTGCGGGGCACCAACACATATGTGTAGGTGTATGTCCTTGGAGGATGTACACTGAACTGATCCGCTATTGGATCTTCAGATGGTTGATTATACCTAATGTCAACTGAAGATCCAACAGTCTCAGTAGCATCATTGGTCCTTTGACCTGAGACATTGATCGGATCTTACACGAGGACTGGAATGGTTTAATTACTTGACTAAGTGACTTTAACCATAAGTCACAAATTGTCGAGTCATTAACCATTTCAGGATACGTGTGAAGATCATCAATGGTCAAGAGGGGATCACTCACTGTCGGGTATATATCAGACAGTTAATGGGTCATGACATTGACGCTCAGTTAAATCCCTGGCCAAGGTCGTGTGAGTTCGTTTAGAACGGACGTCATACACTTTAAAAGAGGTCATGGTCAAATGGCACGACCATGGGGTTTGATATAAACCATACCCTCGATCGAACCAGACTCATAGAATGAGCGGGGGATTATAGCGATGTGGCAACTGTAGACTTACAGGTACCAGACATGCTGGTTTAAACCCGGCGTTCTCTAGGATCACGCAGATTTGCTTGACCCAACGTGATCAAAGGTTCGGAATAAATTAAACTATTATTCGACTCTGGTAGAAGTGAATAATAAGTTTAATTTACTTTTAATTGGGAATTAGAAGTTAACGGGCCTTAAACTAGAGTGACTATGGGCTTAGAAGATCACACACAGTGGATTCTTGGGTGACGGATTATTATTGTACAAATGTATATATTAATTCCCTTGAAATCCTTTAGGGAAGGCATATAAGAGGGACTTAATATATATGTACAATAATGAAAAGGAGATATATGTAATTTTGGTCTTTATGGGTTCTTTTCAAAAGGGGCCTAATCCTATATATATGCCACTTACGAGAGCTCTCTTCTCCTCTTGGCTTAAGCAAGCACTAACAGCAAGGGAAGAATAGATTAACTCTCCCCCTTCCTCCCTCTTGCTCTCTCTCTCTCTCCCTGTAAGCTCTCTCTCTCCGAAAAGGGATAGAAAAGGAAAGATCGGGGCTGGGAGATGCCATCGCTGCGTAAGGATCCGTGTGGATCTGCTCTAGAGGCCGTACTTCTGTGCGGCTCTACGGCTCAGTGTCCGTGAAATTATGCATCAGGCATATCGGACAGCGTCGTTCCGCGCAAGGTGAAATCTGTAACCCGTAGTTAGGGGTTGGGTATTTTAATGCATCGATTAGAGCATGGATCTAGGATTCCATCTAGCCGGGTTCGGGTAAATAATTTTGTTATCCGTTGCGTTGCCCGAACTGTGCTGTGTGGAATCTTACAGCCCTCAACCTCGGGAGCAGAACTATCCTTGCTGCCATCCTCACCACTCGACGTCGTAGAGGAGGGAGGAGTCGAGCCTCCTTCATCCGAGTCATACCACTGATTGGGAAGAAAGACAAGCTCATTTGAAACATGTTGTCGAGCCTCCCTAAAGGCCCGGTTAAAGCTCTGGGCGAAACCCTTCCGCAACCCCCGGCGATAGCCCGGCTCGTCGTAAGCCAAGGCACTCTTCTTCGAGGTCTCGAGGTACTCCCCCGAGCTCAGATATCGCTCGACGGCCCTTGCCTCAGCTTCTGCTTCCCTTGCCTCGGCCTCGGCCAGCTTCACCTTAATCTCGGCCAGCTTCATTTCGATTTCGGCCTGCTTCGCCTCAGCCTCGACCTGCATTACTATGGCCTCCTCCCTTGCTCGATCAACTTCCAAGAGACGGTTCCTGAGCTCATCCCGCTCGGCCTCCCACCGCCTCGAGCTCGATACATGAAACTAGCGCTCCTCTTCTAAGAGGCGAGTTTTTAGCTCGGCGGTGCGGCGGGCCTGGGACAATTGCTCGGACAGAGACCGCACGACCTCCTGATGCGCTCGATCCTGCGCCCGAAGTGAGACCACCTCCTTCCGGAGGACCCCAAGCTCGGAAGACAGCTGCTTGGCCTTCTGGTCGGACTCGGCGCGACCTTTGGCCTGAGCCATCTCGCTACTCTCCATCTTCATCCAGTGACCGGCGATCTCCGCCCCTAACTGGGCCATGAACAGGCCATCCTCCATCACCCTCTCGAGGAGCATCAAAGGGGGGCATCACTGAAACTCTTCCTGGACGGACGTGGATTCTAGCTCTAGGCAATGCTGGTACAGGGAAGCCTAAACGATAAATCGCCCCTGCTGCGAAGCGGAACTCCTCCGAGGCGTAATCTGCAAGGGGATATCTCCCCCAACAACTCCCGAGCTCGACGCAATAGCACTCGGTCCAGCCGAGACTCCGATGTCAACCTCTTCCGTGTGCACCCCTGCAGGCTCAGTCGGACCCTCAGAGCCGACCTCCTCTCCTCGCGCCCCCACATAATCGGTGGCGACCTCCTCGACCGACTTGTGTCTCTCCCGCGCGGCAGCTAACGAGCCTGGGCAACGGATACCCTGGGCCAAAGACTCCCCCATTAAGGGAGGGACTTTCATCTTCTTCCGCCTACTCTTCTTGGCGGTCAGGTCTTTCATCGCCCCCAACAGTAGCGGCGCCCCTGGAGCTTTCCGTTTGGACCCCCGTTGCCCTGGCTCATCCTCTCGAGCGACCCGTTTGCCCTTATCCCGGGTAGAAGAGGGGCCCTCAGGAGCCCTAGGCGCATCTGAGGCGGCGACCTGCATTCGCTTGGCGACCTCCGGCTCTGGCGATGGTTCCGCATCCTCGCCGCTCCTCGCGTCTGTCCCCCAGAAGCCATCTCGTCAACAAAGGCCCCACAACGTGCAAAAAAGGGTTCTGAGATCCTTACCATCAGGCAGCGCCCGACGAGAAAAGCCTTCGACGAAGGCCGGAGTCAATAGCTCGGCGGTCGACCAACGATTGTCCTGCAGAATTTGGATCTCCTCCTCCAACTCCGGGGAAATCGCTGGAGGCTTCTCGGGAAGAACCGGCTGAAGCTTCGACTCAATAGGGAAATCCCACATACGGCCACCCTTGGTGAATCCCACCCAGAAAAATTGAGTCTTCCACCCCTTGTGCGAGGAATCTCGAGGGGAGAGAGTCACACAACTCCTCACCCTCCTCGCCTGAACAAAAAAGAAGCCCTTCCCGGCATGGGCGTGCTCTATTAGCTCAAAGAAGTCGTGAAAAAGATCTAAAGAAGTGGCAACGCTGCACGAGCCACAGAGGGCGAGAAAAGAAAAAAAATGAAGGTATAGGAATTCGAAACCAGCTGGACAAGAGCCAGCTGATAGAACTTCAGAAGCCCGACAACAAAGGGGTGGAGAGGAAGGCGGAAGCCGCACTTCTAAGCTAGAAGGCATATACAGAACATGCTCGAGCGAGTGCCCAGGCAAGACTCATGGGGCTTGGCCGGAGAAAAGAAATACCGCCAAGGCAACATGTAGTGAATCTCAATCTCCTTCACCGCGGACTCTATCAGTTCACTGCGAGGATGGTCGCCAGACGCCGGCTCTACGCTTATTCCTTGCTTGAATTCTTGGATTTTGACTTCGACATCATGATCCGCCATGGAAAGGGAGGATGATGACGGGACTCCTGAATCAGATGAGCTGGGTGGAGGGGGAAGCTGTCGGACGGCCTCTGCAGTAATCTATGCTAACTCTGCAAAAGCTTCTGCGAGCGTCTGTTCCCCCTGGCCGCTTCTCCGATGCATAAACTCTCCTCTAAACTCACGGACGCAAAGAGGAAAACCCTAAGCAGAGAAAATGTAAGGCGCAAGCACACGTCTCTATTTATAAGACCCAGGCGATCCCAAGTGCCGCCGTTGCGACGCTTCGAACTCCGAGAAGGGCGATTTTCGAGCCCAAGAGCCGCATGCCATCATCAGGATCGGGCCCCATGCGATAGGACAGCCGTACCTTCGGCCCCTAAATGCAACCGGCCAATACACCGCCGAACCAACGCGATGCCGCCATGACCAGGGCCCCCCATCTTCTCAAACCATGACAGCCCTATGAACGGCTCCTGAGTTTCGAGACCGAGGCAGCTCGCAAACGGTCGATCCCCAACCGAGCCACAAATGCTACCCGATCATATTTCACTCTCCGAGGCCGATCATAAGGCCCGAGAGTAAGGGGGGTCAAGTGGAGAGGGGTAAATTAGCGGCCCAACAAATATGCGATTGAGAGAGGCCCAACCAGGTCCAAACAGGCTGGACTCTCCAAGCGACCGCCCCATTTATGGGCCCATTTAGCTTGAAGCCCAAAGTCGCTCGGACCAATACTTCTTAGGCGGCCTCTGGTCCGGAAGCCCGAGCAACCGTCGAGCGGGAAAAGCTCAAGTGGTGCCTGATCATAACGGAATGAGAGAAAACCATGAGTCAATGAAAGGGGAGACCAAGCGACTAGGCCTAGAACAGCCGAGTAACGCCCCCTATACTCTCCGCCTCCTCCGAACACCCTACGGAGTAGAACACTATATAAACCAAGGGAAACCTTTCGAAAAGGTAAGCCTGAGCACCTAACACCACACCCACTGGTGGAGAGCGATCTCGTGCAGCTCATCCCTTCTCCTACTCTCCTTCCACCTACGCTCTATAGTTTCGCTGACTTTGGCATCGGAGGGTTTTTCCCGGGGTCTCAACCCTGGGCTCCTCTGAAGCATAGGCTTGCCCAGCATCGTACGGCTCAGGACCTAATACGAGATCACGCCTCTTCATATGTTTTTTTCTTTTCTCATAATTTGACCCATCAATTCTGAGAGGAATTCTATAATTGTTAACAAGAAGATTCCTTATTTAGTTCACGATGATTTTTTTTCATTTAGGTATATCTTTATTTCCATTATCATTTTAGGTTAGTTGTTATCTAATAAACATATTTTATATTTATAATATTTTTTAATCATGTTATATATATTGAGTATTAAAAAATTATGAATATATAATAATCTTTTATACTTAATTGGATAGTCAAATATATTCAAATCTGAATAATATATGTCGAATTTGAATTCAGAGAGTTTCTAAATTAAATCTTAATATGATGTATCGGATTCAGATATCCGACCGATTATAATCAGAGCGAATTCGGATATCACACTATCAGCTCTGTATCTAAGGTTGTTATTGAATTGGGTCGATCTAACGGGCCTATGAGCCTGACTTGACATTGGTCTAGGCCGCCAACCTCTTTTAACCTGCAAACTCTTAGTCAGAGACTCAGAGCTAAAAACCCAGCCTGCCCGACCCGTTCTTCCTTTTCTTTTATCCCTTTGACGATTTTTATTTTACTTAATTAAAAATTAAATTATTTATTTTACTCAATTAAAAATTAAAAATTTATTTTTAAATAAATTAACATCTAAACTTGTAATTAATATAATAAGATTGTAAATTTTATATTTAAATATATATATTTTTATTTGATTTATCATACTGAATTGTGTCAAAGTTAAACCTTACATTTTAGTTGAAAAATTAAACTAAGTCTCACCCGGCATAACCCGGGCTCGGGATGAATTTAAAATTTAAAAATAATGAGTCAGGCACGACTCGGACGATTTTGTTGGAATATTTGGACATAATCCCCTCTTAGGTAATAGTCCCGTATTAGTTAAATGAGTTGTGGTTCATGTGCTTATGACCCTTGACCTTTGTATCTCAACACCGCGGTTTTGTGGATTCAACATGGTATCAGAGTATGGTCTTGGCCCAACTCCTTTTGTCACCTCCACCCGATTAATGTCCACGGCCCATCTTGACCGTGAAGGGGAGTGTTGAAATATTTAGGCATAATCCCCTCTTGAACAATAATCCCGTATTAATTAAATGAGTTATGATTCATGTGCTCATAATCCTAGACCTTTGTAACTCAACACTACGATTTTATGAATTCAGCAGATTTAAACACCACTTGAGCTCCGCAGCATTGACAGCCCTTAGCGCTACGTTTACATGTCTATTTCCATATGCAGCCATGGCCTCCATCCATGTGGCAGATGATACCGACGCGGACGCCTCTCAGTCCCCAATCGCGGTGACACGCGCCCACCCCACACCCCACTGTCGCTGCACTTCCCACATTTTTGCTTAAAAGAGAGGAACAGTCCCCAGGAGGCCAAAGCTTTGTGTTGTCCCCCTCCTCCTTTTTCCCTCTCTCCCCCGAGAAGACGCATCCCCCTTTTCCTCGTCACACAATCACTCCCTCCCCACTTCCCCGTCCCTTTCATCTCCTGCGGCGCACTGCCTGCTCGAATCCCAGCAGCACCCAGCTGGAATCTGCCAGCTGAATCTGCATAGTGAACAATACCTAGCAACCGGTCTCTAGCGAGCCCTCAATTCAATCCTCCAATCCGCTACATGGGCTCTCTTCCGCCGACCTCCTTCCCCATTCCCTTCCCATAAAGATTCTTCCTTTCGTCGTTCTCCGCATTTTTGCCGGGTTATCTTGCTACCCATCCCTCAATCGGCTGGAGCTCCGTCCTATTGGAGATATGGGTTGCCGTCCCCTCGCCGGCACCCCTCAAAGTTGCGTTCTTTACCCTTTGGGATGTGCACCCTCACTGTAGGGCAGCTGGACTCTCCTCGTCTCCCTTCATTGAGGGGGCGAGAGGCGGACGAGGAGTTGGCGGCGGCTGCCGGAGGCTCGAGGAGGAAGACCATGTATTTATCCGAGAAGCCGCGTCCCGTGGATTACTACAAGGAAGAAGGGAGGGATATTGTGATGGAAATCGTGGGTAATGGTGAATTATCAACCGCGGCAGCAGCACCGCCACCTCCGCTGTCCCAGCAACTGCCGCAGCAACAGCAGCAGCCACAGCAACAACTGCCACAGCCGCAACAGCAACAGCAGATGGTTCTTGGGGAGAGCAGTGGGGAGGACCACGAGGTGAAGGCCCCGAAGAAGAGGGCTGAGACGTGGGTCCAGGAGGAGACGCGCAGCCTTGTTAGCTTCCGGCGCGAGATGGACGGGCTGTTCAACACCTCCAAGTCCAACAAGCACCTGTGGGAACAGATCTCGGCCAAGATGAGAGACAAGGGCTTCGACAGGTCCCCCACAATGTGCACCGACAAGTGGAGGAACCTTCTCAAGGAGTTCAAGAAGGCCAAGCAGCAGGGCAGAGCCGGAGGTGGGCCACCAAGGATGTCGTGCTATAAGGAGATTGACGAGCTGCTCAAGGAGAGGAACAAGAACGGTAGTGGCACTGCCCTCTACAAGAGTCCCACAACACCATCCGCCAAAGTTGACTCTTACCTACAATTCTCTGACAAAGGTGCCAAATGCCTCCATTTTTGTTTGTTCCCCCACCATTCTTGCGCATTAAAACGTATTCATTTTCCTTATATATGGGCTATTCGTGTATATGTTTTCTCAAAAAAGGAAGAATTCTGTAGTGTGGTGAGGTAGGCCATTACATTTTGTAGCTAGGAAGGTAGAAGATGGCTTTCATAGTTGATAGGCCTTGACCAGAATCCAAGCAGATCTACAGGACGGACAGCTAATGACAGATATTGCTGCAGATTGTGCTATGTTCATGCGAAGTGAAAATGGGGAAACCACTGGGCTGTGGCCCAGATGGTATTGGGTAAGAGGGGTTGGGGGGGGGGGGTTTCTAGATTCGAACCTGGGGTGAGAGGGTTTATGTGGTTTATTTGAACAGTCTCTACCCACTGTGGCAGAGGCCCTCAAAAGAAAAAAGTGAAAATGGTGAATGCTTATGGTCAAGGAGTTATTTCTGCTTAGCAAAGAGCTTGAGCTGACACTGCTTTATGGATTTGGAGCTGTCTGGTGTATTGGAGATTGGAAAGAAGGCTGTCAATGCTAGGGTTAACATTCAAACTGGTTCAATTGATCCCTCATCTTTCTCCTTGTGTTTTTCGTAATGATGTCTCAAAGCAAGTGTTGTTGCCTCTTTCTTATTTCGTGCTTATTCTGATAATTTACAGGAGCACTCATAGTTAAGGGGTTGAAACAGTGAGGGGCTTGCTGGTGCCCTGGTGTCCCCAGTGCTCACTCTGCAAAAGCCTGATTATTTTCAACATCTGGAGAAGCTTCTTCATATTGTTGCCTCTTCAGCTCTATTTTACTTAATATAGTTCTCTAAAAAGGAAAGAAAACATATACCATCAGTATTTTTGTACTCTAATATGTATAGACCAAAGATTTATGTGCTTAGATGTTATAAAACTTTTAAACCACATGAATAAGCTCTGCAGAATAGAAGTATGACTCATTGGAGGTGTCAGGTGTTAGTGAGCCAATATTTATTAAGTTTAATATTTTATGCCTAGTGGTGGAATAGATCCGTCGGTTACAGGGCCCTACCTGAAAGACCTCTTTTCCCTCATTCATGAAATCATGGGTGTTGTTAGTGATGATATTATGGATATTGCTTTTTGAGGCTATATCCAACTGCCCTGCATGTTTCTGTCAATAATTTAATATTTTTTTCCATTCGTTCATTGGTTTATGTTGATGATTTTACATATAAAGTGAGGACAAAACAACAGGAAGTTAGTAATTTAATGTGCTGAACTTGTCCCTGGCATCAATACATACAGCCTTCGTTTGATCCCAAGAGAAAGATGAGGAACATAATGTTTGTGACCTTGCTCCTCTTCTGGTCTCTTTCCCACTATGAAGTAATTAATGCCAGCGGTATTGTTTTCAATACATGCAGGCTTATGAGGCCATAATGGTTTTACTGACGAACATATAATATAATAAGTCATGCACAGTAGTCATAAAGATAACCTTTTTGCATCATGATAATATATTTTTGTTCAGTATGATTTTTTCTTCGTACTATGATGATTACTCCATTTCCCTTCCCTGTTTGTGGCTTTTCACGCTCTCCTCTTTTTCTTGAACGATTTGAGTATGAAGCATGTCTGCTCTTCATTAATAAGCAATTAATATCTGTTTTATTTTTGATCAAACTTACCAAATAATTCTTTTGTTTTTTCAACTGTGTTTTGCTGATTCAGGTCTTGAAGATGCTGGTATTCCATTTGAATCTGTCGAAGGTATTGATTATCGGGTCTAATGATGCGTCTTAAATATGAATTTCTTCAGTTTGATTCATTGTCTTTGAATGCATCTTTCCTGATAGTATGTCATTGTTTCTAACAAGTCTGTGCTATCTTCAAATTCTCTAACTTTTCAAAGGTACTCATCTTTGAGTCCTTGTGTTTGCTTGTGCATGGTCCTTCTTTTTGTTACGTATTGATTTGGTTTTGTGTATACTTGTTGGATGATTTTCTTTCCATAAGGAAAGTTTTCCTTTCATGGGGTTTCGATGATTTGTTTTGTAGTTTTTGCAATCTGGATTGGCATTCTATGGTTTCTAACATCATTTTCCCTACAACCCAGGCCATTAACATCAATTTGATGATGAAAACCCAATGTAATTTTTCCTTTGTTGTGTGGGGTCTGGGGGTGTGAAGATGTTCTACCTTCTTGGTAGAACTTTTTTTTTTGGGTTTCCTGACCTCATAATTGGGGGTTGTAACCTTTACTTCTATGAAATGTGGTTCTTACCACCTCCCCCCCCCCAAAAAAAAAAAAGAAAAAGAAAGAGAAGAAAACACTTGACTAACTGCTATTTGATGATGCCCTAAAGAAAATGTGCCAGAATAGTGCATGTCTAAACATTGTAAAGCTTGAGAAGAGCAGTAGTGCTATTGGTTTCTGTTGTGATTTAGTCCCATATCGAAATCCATGGGAGTCCTTCCTCTATACATGTGGGAGATTTTCTCAACTCAACGTCTAGATTTTGGGTTAGAGTTAGGGCCTCTAACATGATATCAAAGCCTCATTTACCCATTGGATCTATATGTGGACACTTGGCTTTACTCGTGATGCACCCCAAAGTAGTTGGTTCGGTGTAGGGGTGGGGGGTGTTGTGATTTAGTCCCATATCGAAAATCCATGGGAGTCTTTCCTCTATACATGTGGGAGATTCCTTCGACTCAACGCCTAGCTTTTGAGTTAGAGTTTAAGCCTCTAACAATTTCCACAAGCTTCACCATAGTCCAAAAGAAAAAATTATGGGTTTGGAATGATTTTGGATAGTTCATGTTAAAGGATATTTTGGTAATTTTGAGGTGCTTAAGGATACTTCAATAATTTTTTATGATTTTATGATTTACATGTTTTTTTAATGTTTTAAAGAAATTTTTACCGCTTATTTGGGTTATCTTAGGAAATTTTAGGGGTAGTTTTCAGATGATTTTAGGATTCAAAGGACATTTTAGTCATGTTTGGTGATTTATAGGGTTTGTATGGTGTTTTGGTAATTCGACATAAGTTTTAGGGGTTTGAGGACCTTCTAGACATTTGGACCGAGTTTTAGGGTTCTGGGGACTTTTTTCCTCATTTTTGGTTATTTGGGTTGAGTTTTAAGAATTGGAGGGTGTTTTAGTGATTTAGAAAATAAGGATTGAGTCTGAAGGCCCTAATGTGCCTAATGTCTTAGTCATTTATGTTGACTTTTAAGGCTTGGGGGGTGTTTTAGTTGTTTTGGTTGAGCGTGGAAGGTATTTTATTCATGTTAGGTAGCTTTAAGGTTTGAAGGTATTTTTGCTATGTTCAATGGCTTTAACGGACCAAAGGGTATGCTTGTCACATTGGGTGGCTTTAAGGTGAGAAGGGTTATGTTTGCCACTTTAGTTAGGTTGTAAAGGCTAGGGGCATGTCGTGTATTTAAGTTGAAGAGGTTATGGATACCCTAGGTATTTAAGTACCATGCAGAAATTGAGGTTATTTAGGGTAAGTCATGGAGGTGGCATGGACTGCATTGTGAACTTCGTGAAATTGGACTAAAGTCCGTTAGTGGGCTTTACTCATATTTGTGAAGGACAACCTTTAGTGGACTAAAGAAAGTTCATAACTAAATTGGATCTAAGAAGGGTTCACCAAGATCCCTGGTCATGGTGGAGTCGGACCCATTAGAGATCCATAAATACGAAGTTATAATAGAGGTGAAGTCTTGATGGATCAAAAATATTCTATTAATTATTCTCAAATTATAATGAAGAAGTGGCCGGCCACCTTGGGCCGGTAGGAGATCTAGTGGGGCCAAACCCCCCTTCTCTCTCTCTCTCTCTCTCTCTCTCACACACACACACACACACACACACACACACACACACACTTAGGTGGGGGCAATACAGAGAGCAGGCCTCATGAGACCCCTTACCAGCTGCTTTCTTCCACCTTCAAGCCCCCTCCTTTCTCTTTCCCTCTTTCCTCCATTTATTCCTTCCTTCTCTTTTTTTTTTCTGGCATTCAATGAAGATATCTCCTGTCAACTTCCTCATTCATCTCTCTCACCCCTCTCACCGTCTTCCCCATTTACCTTCTTTTTCTGGTATTCTTCCTTTCCTTTGCTGGAAATGACTTCTTGGCTGCTTCTGCAGGTCCTCCTTTTTCTTCTTCCTGCCTTGTTGAAGAAATTCAGAGGAAGAGGTAGAGGAGAGCTTCAGTGGGAGAGAAGTCACAGGAAGGTATCTGTGGTCCCTAAAAACTTACTACCAGGCCCTATTCCCACTATTTTATTAGGTTTGTCCTATCAACATTTACAGGATGAAGATGCTCCTGGAGACGGAATAACTCTAAGATATAAACCCAATAATAGATCCAATAACATAATACAATAAGAACAAAACTAAAAGGAGAAAAGGACCACTGACACAATACACTATCTTCTACACTCCCCCCCAAGCTGAGCATAAGATCATGCATGCTCTGCTTGCTCAAACAAAAGGTAAACCAAGTAATAGTCTGCCCCTTGGTGGAGGCATCTGCTACTTGATTTTGTAACTTGATGTAGGGTAGACAAATCTCCATTAATCTCATTCTCTCTATGATGAAGTGGCGATCAATCTTTGTATGTTTAGTTCTGTTATATTGTACAGGGTTGTTGGCAATGTTGATGGCAGCCATTAACAGAAGGATTCGATTGGATCGGCCAGGATTGGCCGATCTGATCGGTTTTGGGTCTGGCCGATCTGATCTGAATTCTTGGGCTCGATCGGCTGGGATCGGGTGATCCTTGTCGATGCTGCTCAAATGAATTTAAAATTTCAAACTGGGATCGGCCCGGATTGGACTGACTCGGCTTACAGGATGCTTGTTTGACTTGGCCAGGATCGGACTGGGATCGGCCGATCCCGTCGACCTGGTTCGGTTTTGGACAAGCCGATCTGAGTCCGATCCCCGATCCTTCCTTCCTTTTGATGGTAGCACAAAGTTTCGCAAAGTCAAAGCTTTCCATATTTGGAAAGGTTGATCTGTTGGACTCAAACTTTCCCTAAACCCTCAAAAACCTTCAATCATTCCTTAACCCTCCAAGCTCACTGAGAGGCTTATGGGCTTGTAGCAAACCATGCTATAGTGGGCCAATGTGGTATTTAGGTGGTTTATTTTGGGCATCACCAAAAGATAGTTAATCAAGGGTCTTCGCTCGTTAGAGTGATGTAATTAGCACCGGCCGAGGCTAGTGGAGGCAAGGTTGGCAGTATCGGCCGAAACCGATACGTTTCGGCTGAAACGTATCGGTTTCGACCGGTACCGAAACGAAACCGGACCTGCTCACTGTAGCAGGGCCGAAACCAAAAAAAAAAATCTAAGATAGAGGTTTCGGACGAAACCGTATCGGTTTCGGCCGAAACTCATCGGCCCGAAACCGGACATGTTCACTATATATTTTTTTGACTTTTTTAATGTTTTGAACAGGTTTCGGCCGAAATCGAAACCGAAACCGAAACTGGTACGTTTCGGTTTCGGTCCTGGCCGAAATCGGTACCGAAACCGATACTGCCATCCTTAGGTGGAGGCGGTCCATACTCAAACCCTGATATGCCAATTCCATTCAGAAAATCTAAGATAGATTCAACAAAAGGGTTCATCCCAAAGCTCTTCGAACCTCCACACTTATCAAAAAAATACACAGAAAGATAATCATACGAGAATGTTTTTATGATGTTTAAATATTTCTCATTCCAACATATATTGAGATTTAAATAGGATACTGTGTGAAGATAAGGTGGATAAGATGACCCATATCCCCAACCATATGCAGCTTGCCTTTGTTGGCCCTCATATCCCACTTGTTGTCATTGCCTTTCTCTTTCTGCTTGGCCTTATTCATATTGATTGATAGGTATGGAGTAGTCCGTGTAGTCTGCAGTAATGCCCCTACGGCCATAACCTGCACCTGCTACTCTAGCTGTAGCCCCATCATCATCGTCATCATCACTAGGATCCTGAGTGGTGCCATCACTTTGACTGGCCTTTGTTGCTTTTGCTTTGGTTGTAGAACCAGTCTTCTTTCTGCAGCGCTCTCTCACAGTTGAGGGGCCTATGTTGTCTTATCACTCCTAACTGGCTGATGTTCTTCCTCACGCTGACTAAGTTTGGACCCTGTTCTTTCTTCTTCCTTTCTTCTTATGTGAGTATTCTTCAATTTGGATCTTGTTCTTTCTTTTTCATTTGTTCTTATGGGATCTGCTTGGGAAGTTGACTTCCTAAATGCTGTGTAGGAGCTGGCAATTCTAATAGTCTCTGATAATGTGGTTGAGTGTCGACGCCGCTCTGGAAGGAGTTGAGATGTAGTATGTGCAGCAGGTGCTGGCACTCGAAATTCAGGATCTCAGGCTACTACTCTATCTAATTCACCTTCTGCCCAACTCCAATCCTGGGATCAAACTCAGGTACATCAAGTTCTCTTATTTCCACCCAAGCATACAATGGATGCTTCTCATCCTACAGTTTATCCAGGTTTACTAGCCAACAAGTTCTCCCCTTTCAGTTGGTCATCCAGCGAATTGCATAAATCCTTGCTCATTTAGCTTCTATCTCTGCTTGATATTCCTGATTCTCAGCCGAATATTGTAGTGACAATAGACCAACTTTTCTAGCCTGAAGGCATCCAATCTGTTTTGGATCATAGCGTGAGTTTGAATGAGGCTGAACGTGTTTCTATTCCTTTCACATGGGAGTGGTGCACAGAGGTAAGAAGCTGATCACTGCAGACCTCTGTTTTAGACAATTAAAGAACATGAGAGGCCCATGGAGTGGAGAGTGGTGGCCAGGCAGAGAACTCGTGCAGATGACAAGGCTAGTAGAGTGGTGCACAGAGGCAAGAAGCTGATCACTGCGGACCTCTGTTTTAAATGCCTGCAGCACCAAAGCCTTTCAGAGGAAGGCACAGGACAGAACCTGGTTCGCCCTGAGAGGAACAGGCCGTAGAGATTCTCTGGTCTCCCCTGATTGCAGAGGATAGAAGGAGGTTGGAGAAATGTGTGGTGGTGCAGGTGCAAGGGGCTCAGCTAAGAAGGCAGTTGAGGATCTTCTCCAGTTCCTTTGGCCCTATGCATCTTGGTGGACTCGGGAGCTGCTGGATGGGTTGTTCCTGGTATGGCTTTCTTATGATCTGCAAAGGAAGCATCCTATATCCCTCAGCTCACTCCAACGAGCAGAGCACACTTTCACTTGGTGTCACGTCCCAACGCGGAATATCGGAGCGTGACAGGGGAGAAAACCCCTCACTCACTCAAGACTAGAAATTCTAAGACAACAACTTGATATACATAAATCAACTTCTCATTTTATTAAGATCTCAACTATAAAATTCCAATTGCAAAACTCTCCAATATACAATGATAACTTCCAACTCTTCAAAAAATTCAAGAATACTCTCATAAAAAATTAACTCTCAAATCTAAACTAAGAAATAGGGTCCACTAAGACATCTTGGTGCACTCCTACACTTTTGCCCATGCACGCTAGCTATCCTCGAAGCAACTTGAAAAACATCAACAAACACTGCATGAGCATAAAACTCAATAGGAATTACATCTCTACACAAATAAATTAAAGTAATTAATGTCTTTTAACATTCTAGTTGAGACAAGAGATAGAGTAAAGATCAAGTGCAAAGAACAAGCAGGGTTAAAGGAAATTAACACGAAGAGCAATTACAAAAAACTCCCATGAAAGGATTCTAGAGATTGCCAATATGAGCTCAAGAGCAATAATAAGAGAAATACAAGTACCAAGTGAAGATCCTGTATGAACAAACATAACTTTTAGATTGGCCATATCGCATGAATTCCAAAATATTACCCTTCCGGGCCAAGTATATCATGAACAAGTCAATCATGTAATCAAGTCAAGTAAATCAAGTCATGTCAAGTCAATCAAGTAGCATGTATTAAGTATCAAGCACGTGTGGATTGTGTAGATCAATCTAGCACGCATGTAGTTGGTGCAATGCCACACCAGGTCATTATAGCTCCCATGGGAACAAGTACTTTCGGACGCTCCTCCTAGGACTAGATCGGGCCCCATTAATGCCAGACATTGAGTGTCAAGTGGACCGAAGTCCCATGTAAATACTAGACACTCACTTTTTCTTTTAGTGGCCAAGTGGACATCAAGGAAGTCATGTTCAAGTAATGCTAGTTAGTAGAACAAGAATCATGTATAGAATATTTGTCTAGATGGAAGGCAAAGTAATTGAACAAGTGAAAGGAAGATCAATATTGGTGATTTGCTGTTGGTTACTGATTAACATTCATTTTATAGTTTTTTTCCTAATTTTTACAGATTTTATGGATTTATAGATTTTATAGGTTTTGTGAAACAGAGGTTAAACGTGTCATGAGCAGATGCCACACTTCAAATGAAACACGTCATGCACGAGAGACGCGATCCAGAAGAACGCGGTCAGGACAATAAACGTGTTCAAGAACGCAGTCTGGGTCAGGCCCGCGATTAGATCAAAACGCATCATGTCGGGATGACGCAATCTGAAACGCGTCCGGCGGGCAAGTCATGATTCAAAACAGTAGGCCAGGTTTAAGATACAACCAGCTCGGCGTCTACGTAGGAATCCATGACTCGCGGAGTTTTACGAAGACCTTAGTGAAGAAGTTTCAGTCCGACAGGAGGAATACTCGACGAAGGATTTTAACTTCACCAAGAAATTGAGTTCCCATAATAAAGACGAGAGAAGCGAGAAGATGGTGGAATATGAAGGAATATAATATTTAATATTGAAATATATATAAATAGAATATTTAAAAAGAAGGAATTGATTTTAAAATCAAGGGAAAATTCTAATAAAAATTTAGAGTGAGTCACGTGATTCTTTTAAAATAAGATTTTGTATATTAAAATATAGGGTCAGAAAATACACTTTAAAATTACAGGACATATCTTCGACCAACAAAAGAGAATGAATTTAATAATCTTTAAATCATAGAATATTAATGCAACGATACATATTTTATAATGGTCTCTAATCGGTACAAAAATATATTATGTTTTCATGCACATGAGATTAAGATCGAGTAATTTAGTTAATTAAGAATTAATAGGAATATAATCTGATAGGACAGGAATGAATTAAATAACATATAATCGAGAAACGCGTCTTAGGAGGAAGGCGCACATAAGAATTCGCGCCAAGGTGATTGGACACAAATTAGATAAATAGCGTCAGGAGAAAGTGACGCTTCTCAGAAGATTCAAGAATGCGTTAGGAGTATTGGACGCGAATCAGAGAATAACGTGACTCGTCGGAGCAACGCGTTTCTGGAACGCGTCCAGGAGGTACGACACGATCAGAGATACATGTCAAGGAGGCAAGACGTGACTTAGAAAATGATATTTTTTAATAAAATTGTCTTGGAACTAGCGTGAGAGCACCTATCTCAACCCTAGAGGATGTTCCTATGATCTAGGCTATCAAAACTTCATCTCTCTTCTTATTTCTATCTCACGAACAAACAACCTAATATATACACTGTTCATTAGCATAATAACAAATCCAAAATTTGCGATGCATATATCATGAAACCTTGAGATCTAAACCTAAACTTGTAGAACTCAATCTACTCTACCCATCGTATGTTTTAATTAGATTTTAATGGGGAGATGACCTACATTTGAATTAATCAAAGGGAGAGGAAGATACACGGGATGAACACGAACAAACACCTCCTACGCACGACTCCTTCCACGCACGAACTCCCACATGCACGCCCAGCAGCCTTAGGGTTAAGGCTGGGGTCTAAGGTCATATTTATAGAGCTAACCCCTTAAGAGTCCTAGTTAGAGTAATATTTCCTAGGATTATAATCTTAGTTAATTTTAAACTCTATCTTACTTAACTAATGTCACGCCTCGAGCGCGGAAGGAACCCGGTACACGTGACGAGTTATATCAATCATGTCAATCAGAGCATAAGTGTATTTGACACATAGACAGAGCGCGTAAAAGTAGAGATAACCAAATCATTTATTCATAATATCCATCAAGGTAATTTTATTATATAATTTCAATAAAGAATTAGGAGATATTGGTATTCAGTGGCTAACTAAATTTTTTTAATAAAATTCTAAAGGAACGGAGAATGCCAGAAGTTTGGAGAAAAAGTGTTGTAGTTCCTTTCTATAAAAACAAAGGAGATATTCAAAGTTGTAATAATTATCGTGGAATTAAGCTTATGAGTCATACTATGAAACTTTGGGAAAGAATAATTGAAAAACGCCTCCGATGTATGACTATTGTATTGGAAAATCAGTTTGGTTTTATGCCGAATAGATCTACTACAGAAGCTATTTTCTTACTACGGCAGCTAATGGAGAAGTATAGAGAGATGAGAAAAGATTTGTATATAGTTTTTCTTGATTTAGAGAAGGTGTATGATCGAGTATCGAGAGAATTGATTTGGTGGACATTAAGAAAGAAAGGAATATCTCAAGGATATGTTGATTTGATTAAGGATATGTACGACGATGCTATTACTAGTGTTCGAACTATTGCTGGGGAGACTGGTGAATTTTTCGTTTCTATAGGTTTGCATCAAGGCTCTGCACTAAGTCCATATCTCTTTGCCTTAGTTATGAATGAAGTAACTAAACAATTACATGAGGATATCCCTTGGTGCATGCTATTTGCAGATGATATTGTTTTAATTGATGAGAGTATTGATGCTCTAAATACTAAGTTAGAGCGTTGGAGACTTACCTTGGAGTCTAAAGGTTTTAAACTTAGTAGGAGTAAGTCAGAGTTTATGCATTATAATTCTAGTAATGGGAGAGTGGTTCAGGAAGACATGGTTCTAATTAATGGACATAACATTCCGAAGAGTAGTAGCTTTCGATACTTAGGGTCTATCATACAAGAGAATGGGGAGATTTATGATGACGTTACACATAGGATTAGGCAGGCTGGTTAAGATGGAGAAGTGCATCAGGAGTCCTTTGTGATCGTCGTATGCCTGTGAAACTCAAAGGGAGGTTTTATAGAACGGCTGTGAGACCTGCTTTGTTATATGGTACCGAGTGTTGGGTAGTATGAAAGGAACACATCCACAAAATGTGTGTAGCAGAGATGAGGATGTTAAGATGGATGTGTGGCAAGACTAAGAAAGACAAGATTAGGAATGACTGAATGAGCGCATTCGTAAGGACTTAGGGATAGCCCCAATTGATAGTAAAATGAGAGAAAATAGACACAGGTGGTTTGGACATGTGTTTCGTCGCCCTAACTCAGCGCCGGTTAAAAGATGCGATCGAATCTTAGTGGATGCTAGTAAAAGAGCTCGAGGAAGGCCTAAAATGAGATGGTGCGATGTTATTAGGAAGGACATTAGTTTCTTGGGTTTAAATATGAATATTGCACTTGATAGAAATCTTTGGCGGAACAGGATTCATGTAGCCGACCCCAAATAATTGGGATAAGGCTCTGATGATGATGATGATGATGATGATGAAAGTACTAAGGATAATCTTGACTCAATAAAAGAAAATTACAATGATTGACTCAAGAAAGTAGAAAAAAAGACACGACTGGATAGACACTTCAATTATCGGGTGGCTCTATGCTCGTCACTCATGTCCGTTCCCTTCCGAGTGATCTCCGTCATCGGAATTACCTTAAAATATGGGAAACACTAGGGTGAGCGAACGCTCAATAGGAATTATATCTCAAGTACAAGCTTGTTTTAAGTAATTACATGTTACATGAATGCATGTCTAGCTACACATGTACGCATGCTGATGACGAGAGAGTAGAGTATCAAGAGTTAATAGAAACGAGCTAGCAAGATTTCAAGATAATCATGTAAAATGTATCAAGATGGTCAAGCATGTAAACATATCAAGTCATATCACGTGAATTGGCTATCATAATATCAAGCAAGTAATACCCATTCCGGGCCACGCAAGTCATGTCATGTCATGTCAAGTCAAGTACGAGTCATGGAATGTCATAAATCAAGCTAGTCATGCACTTCGGTGCAATGTCACACCGTGATCAATCAACTCTCATGGGCACAAGTATTTTCGGGTGCTCCTCCCAGGAACAGATCGGGCTCTATATGCGCAGGCGTCGGGTCATGTATATTTTAGACATCCACTATAGTTATAGCCAATATAGAATTCCAAAGGAATAACCATTGTAGGATGATAAGATAGATTTTTCACGAATGAAGGAGTTCAATGACATAACTTTGACAAGTAGGACACATCATTAAATCCTCACGAAAACCAAGATATGTCGTGAAACTGGGTAAATGGCGCCCACTCAGTCGCCACCAATTACAGAAATAGCACCCACACTCGTGGTCGCCCATTCCTGTGAACAGTACAGGCTCGATGAAATAGCGCCCAGGCTCAGGTCGCTATATCAGGGAAATAACGACACTGGACAGGTCGCCAATTCCTTATGGCGCCCATGTCTGTGTCGCCAATTAATGACAGAGAACAGACTTCTCATAGAGGCTAGAAACAGCGCTCTAAGAGGGCTAAGGCATCACGTTTCTTTAGAGTGACGTGACAAAGAAAGGTTCCAGGGTTTTTAGGGTACAACCTGTTTGGCGGCTTTGAGGGAATCCAAGGCTTCGCATAGACTTACGGAGGTCTCTATGATGAAATCACTAGTCCAAAGGAAGGAATATCCCGCGGAGGGTTCAAACATCACTGAGAATTGAGTGTGTAATCGATAAAATCAAAACAGGGACTCCATCTACGGATGTGAGATGAGAGTGCCAAGTAACCCACGATATGGGTTGAGAAACGCGATAAAACTGTGAGACAGGAAAACTGCGCCCATACAGAAGTTGCCATTTAATGAAATAGCGACCTTCTAAAAGGTCATTCAATCATAGTTTATATCAGAATTTCCAAGATAATAATAATATTAACGACAGTGTATAAAGGCGTTAATTCTGGGATTTTTCAGAAATTAATTTCTATGATTTTCAAATAGCGACCGAGTACAGTGGCGTTCATTCATTGAATGGCGCCCTGATCTCGATCGTTAATTCATCAATTTTAATATATTTTGTTTTTATTGGGTATTTACTAATTAGCGCCACCGTATAGGGGCGTTCATTCTTTAAGTAGCGACATGGGTGCTGTCGCCTATTCTTTGTCTGATGCTACGCATCGGGCAGGTACACTCATAGACACATGGTATTTTCATTTTACCAAAACAGGAAACTAAAGACATGAATAGATAGAGGAAATTATATAGGTTCCATAAACATGGTCATGCATTAATTTTAACGTCAGGTTTTATAGATATAAATTTTTAAAGATGCTGTATTTATTAAATACCTAAAAGAACAACGACTGGCATAAGGTCACTTATTAATTGACGTTCTGGGCACTGTTGGTGTTCCAGAAGAATTAGCGACCGTGCATGTGGTCGTTCAATAAATCAGCCCCCATGACAGGGTCGCTATTTACTGAAATGCAGTAAAAACTACGGTACTGAAACTGAAAACATGGTATCATGCTATGTAACCTATATGCATGTAATTACAGTAATTAATAGATTGAGCTTCGTGACTTGAGAACACCTACCTTTGTTGGTTGATCAAGTTGATCTGGACGACGGTCAGAGGTATGAGATATTAAGAACAGCTACGGCAGCAGCCGCTTGCGATCGGAAGAGTTGCTTGCAACTGCAGCAACAACAACTCGATCAGGACTATACTTGAACGGAAGAAGATAAATATGCAGTAGCAGCAGTACTTCGTGGCTTCGGCACAGTTGCTACGACAGACGTAGAAGACGAAGATGCAGAACCCCTTTGTAACTTCGACGGCAGAGGCTCTAACGATAATAGGAGGAAGAGAGCTGCAGGCTCTCTCTCTCTCTCTCCACAAGATGAAGGAGATGCCACTCGACGGGGAAAGAGGAATCAAGGTTCCTTTCTCTACAGTTGTAACAGGACTTAGGAAGAGGGAGAAGAAGAAGACGGGCTTTCTCTCTCTCTCTCTCTGTTCACGGCAACAAGATGCAACACGAACTCCTTTCGAACACAGGAGCAACAGTAGTCTGTGCTCGTCGACGGGAAGGTTTATTTATAGGGATGGGGGTTTTAGAATCCTAATGGTATATAAATTTCCACGTAAACAATCCTAATAGATCTAAAGTCTCCCATGCAATCTCTATATTGCTATATCCACAGTCACCTTCCTAGTTGAATCAAAAACCCTAAAGCTGTACGCAGGTTCTAACGGGAAGAGGGTAATTAACCTTTTGGAATAATATATTTATATCTATCTTATTTTTCTTTTGGACGTAAGGAGGTTTATGGGCTTTTAAGGCCCTTTAGTGATTATATACATATATATAAGAAGCCCATTCATTCATGTACGTAAGAGGCCCATTTGGTTAAAGTCTTTTATTTTATTTGGATTTCACAATCTATTTTTATTTAGGCCCCTTTATAATTTAATTGAAGGTTTTTATTTACTTGAAAATTTTATTTCTTCTAATTTATCCGGGTTGCTACACCCTTCCCCACTTAAAAGAGTTTGGTCCCCAAATTCAATTGCACATAAACATAGAGGGTGCAGATTACTTACACTGTTGAAATAAGTCGGGAAATCTTTTCTTCATAGATTCTTCAGCCTCCCATGTGGCTTCTTGTTCTAAGCACTTGCTCCATTGAACCTTGACCATGGGAATTGTCTTGTTCCTTAATACACAAACCTCGCGATCAAGGATCTTCAAAGGCTTGTGTTCATATGTGAGATCCTTTTGTATCACGAGGTCGCCATGATCTATTATATGAGATGGATCATTCACATATTTCTTCAACATAGAAATGTGGAACACATTGTGAACCTCGGACAGTTGAGGAGGCAAGGCGATCCGATAGGCAACTTCGCCAACTCTTCCTAACACTTCAAAGGGACCGATATATCTTGGTGTAAGTTTACTCTTAACACCAAATCTTCGGATACCTCGTCCTAGAGAAACCTTAAGGAAGATGTGATCTCCCACTTGGAATTCGAGATCTCTCCTTCTTGTATCGGCGTAAGTCTTCTGTCTAGACTGAACCATTTGGAGTCTCTCTCTAATTAGCTGAACCTTTTCTGTGGTGTCCCTTACCATCTCTGGGCTTAGTAGTTATTTTTCGCCAACTTCATCCCAGCATAAGGGTGATCGGCAACTCCTTCCATATAGCGCCTCGAAAGGTGCCATTTGAATACTTGCCTGGTAGCTGTTGTTATATGCAAACTCGACCTAAGGCAAGTGATCATGTCAGCTTCCACCGAAATCAATGATACAAGCTCGTAGCATGTCTTCTACAACTTGATTTGTTCTCTCGGTCTGACCATCCGTCTGAGGATGAAAGGCAGTACTAAAGTTGAGTCTCGTCCCCAACGAATGTTATAGACCCTTCCAAAAATGAGAAGTGAATCGCGGGTCTCGGTCAGACACGATCGATACAGGAACTCCATGTAGTCTAACCACTTCTTTGATGTATAAGGCAGCAAGAATATCAACTGACCATCGGCTCTTGATTGGCAAGAAGTGAGCTGCCTTGGTCAATCGATCTATGATGACCCATATTCCATCATGTCCACCTTTGGATTTAGACAGTCCCATAATGAAGTCCATGCCGATATCCTCCCACTTCCACTTGGGAATATCTAGAGGATGTAGCTTACCGGCTGACTTTTGGTGTTCCGCCTTGACTTGTTGACAGGTGAGACAGCGAGATACGAAGTCCGCTCTCCCTTTTCATGTTGGGTCACCAAAAGGTCCGTTTCAAGTCTTGGTACATCTTGGTGGATCCGGGGTGAATTGTGTACCTTGATCGGTGAGCTTCTTCTAAAATTTTCTTCTTCAACTCTGGGCAATCCGGTACACAAGTCCTTTCCCTGAACAATAATCTTCCATTAGAGGCTACCTTGAAGTCTGGTCGTTCTTCTAGCTTATCCTTGATTTCTACTAACACCGGGTCACTGTCTTGAAGTCCTTGAATTTCGGCGAGCAGATCCGGTTGTATCCTCATGTGTGATAGAGTAATACACTTTTTCTCCTGGTCCGTACTTATATCAAGTTTAGAGAATTGTTCCAGCAACTTCCACTCTTGGATCATACAGTTGGCTAACAAGGCTCTCGACTTTCGACTGAGGGCATCAACTATAGGATTACCCTTTCCAGGATGGTATTGTATTGTGAAGTCGAAGTCTTTGAGGTACTTTAGCCAACGCCTTTGTCTCATGTTCAATTTCTTCTTAGAGAATAAATATTTGAGACTCTTGTGATCGGAGTACACGGTGAACTGTTCTCCATAGAGATAGTGTCTTCAGATCTTTAAAGCAAATACCACCGCGGCCAACTCTAAGTCGTGCATCGGGTAGTTCTCTTCATGCTTCTTTAACTGTTGGGATGAGTAGGCAATGACTATCCCTTGTTGCATTAACACACATCCGAGGCCAATGCCAGACGCATCGGTATATACCTCGAATTTCTCCCCTTCAGTTGGTAATGCCAATACCGGGGAGGTTGTTAGATGATCCTTCAAGGCTTGAAAGCTCTTCTCACAATCTTCATCCCACTTATAAGGAATTTCCTTACGGGTCAGCCTAGTAAGAGGAACGGCGATCTTGGAGAAGTCCTTGATGAATCGCCTATAATAGCCAGCTAGACCCAAGAAACTTTGGATCTCGGTAGTATTGGTCGGCCTTTCCCAACTCTTCACGGCCTCGACTTTTGACGGGTCAACAGAAATCGCATCCTTCGAGATCACATGTCCTAGGAAGGACACTTCCTCGAGCCAAAAGTCGCACTTGCTGAGTTTGGCATAGAGTTGATTACTCCTCAATATTTGTAATGCAATCCTCAAGTGTTCCTCATGATCTTCCTTGGTCTTCGAATAAATCAATATGTCATCAATGAAGACCACTACAAATTGATCCAGATGAGGTCTGAATATACTATTATTCATCAACTGCATAAAGGCTGCAGGGGCATTTGTTAGTCCAAAAGGCATAACAATAAATTCGTAGTGTCCATATCTGCTCCGGAATGCGGTCCTATGAATGTCTTCATCCTTGATCCTCAGTTGGTGATATCCTGACCGGAGATCAATCTTCGAGAAATATTTGGATCCAGATATCTGATCAAATAACTCATCGATCCTCTGCAGTGGATACTTGTTCTTAATAGTAAGATGGTTCAACTGCCGATAGTCGATGCAGAGTCTCATCGGTCCATCCTTCTTCTTTACAAATAACACAGGCGCTCCCCACGGGGAAGTGTTTGGTCTGATAAATCATTTCTTCAAGAGCTCCAATAATTGCTCCTTTAATTCCTTGAGCTCGGCAGGGGACATCCTATAAGGTGCCTTAGAAACTGGACCCGCACTAGGGACAAGGTCGATGGTGAAGGCCACTTCTCTTTGTGGGGGTAATCCGGGCAAATCTTTCGGGAATACATCGTGAAACTCCCGAACTACTTGGATGTCTTCTATCTTGGACTCCTTAGTCTCTCTTATGGTGACAAAAGCAAGGAAGGATATGCACTCTTTCCTTATTAGCTTACTAGCTCGGAGAGTTGAAATAAAGGGTGACTTGTTCCGACCATTAGGGCTAGTGTAGATAAGTTCCGGGAACTCCTTAAAAGTTACCTTGCCGTTACGGCAATCTACAACTACCTTGTGTGTGGATAATCAAACGGCTCCTAGTATGACATCATAATCCTTCATGTCTAGGCATATTAAGTTGGCAGGTAGATTTTTCCCTTTCACCATAACTTCACAATTGAGATAATGATGTGTAATATCGGATTCGTTTCCGAGAGGAGTTGAAATAACTAGATTTATCCACTACGGTTCCATAGGTAATGTATCGGCAAACTTCTTGGAAACAAATGAATGTGATGCGCCGGTATCAAACAAGATGCGAGCAGACTTGGAACAAATTTTTAATGTATCTTCCACCAGTCCGCCTTCATCTTGCTTCGCCTCCTGAAGAGCTTGGAGACGTGCTTGCTTCTTCACCGGGCGCTTCTCGTCTTCGGCTTGTTCATTAAGCAAAGGGCAATCGGGAATCTGATGATCACGGCTCCCGCAACGGAGACAAGCTCCCAGTCTCCTCCAGCATTCCTCGGCCTTATGGCCGGCCTTGTCGCAGTGCTTACACACCTCCTTAGAAGGTGTGGTAGTGATGGAGAAGGGCTTGCTATTCTTCTTGAATTTCTTCTCTTGGGAGGAATCTCCTCCATTACTAGCTCTCTTCTTGTTGAAGGTTGGCTTGAAGGTGCCGGAGCTTGTTACATGCTCCTTCTTATCCTTTCCACGGATTCGGTCGGACAACTCCGTGGCGTCTTCTAACAACTGGGCACGCCTTATTATCTCCGAATAGACTTGGATGTCCATCGGCGCTAGTTGGGTTATGTAGTGCGGCCTAAGCCCGTTTAGAAACCTTCGGGCCTTCATCTTCTCCGTATGCACTAGATGTGGTGCATATCTTGACAGACGGGAAAATTGGGCCTCATACTCGGCCACAGATAATGTCCTTTGCTTCAACGCGGCGAACTCCGCAGCCTTCTTCTCTTGGATACGGTCTGAGAAGTATTTATTGTTGAAATAATCAACAAATTCACCCCATGTGACTTGTTCTTGGGGCAAGGTAGCTTCTATTGACTCCCACCAGAATCGGGCATCCCGCTCTAGTTGGAAAGTTGCTAGCAGGATCTTTTCTTCATCCGTGTATTGCATGACACGGAAAATACGTTCAATCTCCCTGATCTAGTGCTTGGCATCTTCAGGGTCGGTCGAGCCAATGAACTTGGGTGGGTTCATGTTACGGAAACTTCGGTGGAGATCTCCCGCTCCACGGTTGGCTCCTCCCTGCGTCACTTATTGTAGCGCTTGAGTAAGACCCTGAACGGTGCGTTGCATATCACGCCACTGGGCACATTCGGCGGCCATAGTCCTACAAGATTTTAAATAACTATATTAATATATGATTAACCAAGAGTCTAAGTCCTTAAGTTAACTGAACCCATGGTTCTACCTAATCTTACCGGGTAAAGGTATAAACTTATCCTTGGACTTGGTTTCCTAGGAATTGAATATCCTAGGCTCTGATACCACAAAAACTGTCACGTCTCGAGCGTGGAAGGAACCCGGTACGCGTGACGAGTTATATCAATCATGTCAATCAGAGCATAAGTGTATTCGACACATAGACAGAGCAAAAGTAGAGATAACCAAATCCTTTATTCATAATATCCATCAAGGTAAGTTTATTACATAATTCTAATAAAGTACTAAGGATAATCTTGACTCAATAAAAGAAAATTACAATGATTGACTCAAGAAAGTAGAAAAAAAGACACGACTGGATAGACACTTCAATTATCGGGTGGCTCTATGCTCGTCACTCATGTCCGTTCCCTTCCGAGTGATCTCCGTCATCGGAATTACCTTAAATTATGGGAAACACTAGGGTGAGCGAACGCTCAATAGGAATTATATCTCAAGTACAAGCTTGTTTTAAGTAATTACATGTTACATGAATACATGTCTAGCTACACATGTACGCATGCTGATGACAAGAGAGAGTAGAGTATCAAGAGTTAATAGAAACGAGCTAGCAAGATTTCAAGATAATCATGTAAAATGTATCAAGATGGTCAAGCATGTAAACATATCAAGTCATATCACGTGATTTGGCTATCATAATATCAAGCAAGTAATATCCATTCCGGGCCATGCAAGTCATGTCAAATCAAATACGAGTCGTGGAATGCCATAAATTAAGCTAGTTATGCACTTCGGTGCAATGTCACACCGTGATCAATCAACTCTCATGGGCACAAGTACTTTCGGATGTTCCTCCCAGGACCAGATCGGGCCCTATATCCGCAGGCATTGGGTCATGTATATTTTAGACATCCACTATAGTTATAGCCAATATAGAATTCCAAAGGAATAACCATTGTAGGATGATAAGATAGATTTTTCACGAATGAAGGAGTTCAAGGACAGAACTTTGACAAGTAGGACACACATTAAATCCTCACGTAAACCAAGATATGTCGTGAAACTGGATAAATGGTGCCCACTCAGTCGCCACCAATTACAGAAATAGCGCTCACACTCGTGGTCGCCCATTCCTGTGAACAGTACAGGTTCGATGAAATAGCGTCCAGGCTCAGGTCGCTATATCAGGGAAATAACGGCACTGGACAGGTCGCCAATTCCTTATGGCGCCCATGTCTGTGTCGCCAATTAATGACAGAGAACAGACTTTTCATAGAGGCTAGAAACAACGCTCTAAGAGGGCTAAGGCATCACGTTTCTTCAGAGTGACGTGGCAAAGAAAGGTTCCAGAGTTTTTAGGGTACAACCTGCTCGGCGGCCTTGAGGGAATCCAAGGCTTCACGTAGACTTACGGAGGTCTCTATGATGAAATCACCAGTCCGAAGGAAGGAATATCCCGCAGAGGGTTCAAACATCATCGAGAATTAAGTGTGTAATCGATAAAATCAAAACAGGGACTCCATCTACGGATGTGAGATGAGAGTGCCAAGTAACCCGCGATATGGGTTGAGAAACGGGATAAAACTGTGAGACAGGAAAACTGCGCCCATACAGAAGTCGCCATTTAATGAAATAGCGACCTTCTGAAAGGTCGTTCAATCATAGTTTATATCAGAATTTTCAAGATAATAATAATATTAACGACAGTGTATAAAGGCGTTAATTCTAGAATTTTCCAGAAATTAATTTCTATGATTTTCAAATAGCGACTGAGTACAGTGGCCTTCATTCATTGAATGGCGCCCTGATCTTGGTCGTTAATTCATCAATTTCAATATATTTTGTTTTTACTTGGTATTTACTAATTAGCGCCACCGTATAGGGGCGTGCATTCTTTAAGTAGCGACATGGGTGCTGTCGCCCATTCTTTGTCTGATGCTACGCATCGGGCAGGTACAATCATAGACACATGGTATTTTCATTTTACCAAAACAGGAAACTAAAGACATGAATAGATAGAGGAAATTATATAGGTTCCATAAACATGGTCATGCATTAATTTTAACGTCAGGTTTTATAGATATAAATTTTTAAAGATGCTGTATTTATTAAATACCTAAAAGAACAGCGACTGGCATAAGGTCACTTATTAATTGACGCCCTGGGCACTGTTGGTGTTCCAGAAGAATTAACGACCGTTCATGTGGTCGTTCAATAAATCAACCCCCATGACAGGGTCGCTATTTTCTGAAATGCAGTAAAAACTACGGTACTGAAACTAAAAACATGGTATCATGCTATGTAACCTATATGCATGTAATTACAGTAATTAATAGATTGGGCTTCATGACTTGAGAACACCTACCTTTGTTGGTTGATCTGGACGACGGTCAGAGGTATGAGATATTAAGAACAGCTACGGCAGCAGCCGCTTGCGATCGGAAGAGTTGCTTGCAACTGCAGCAACAGCAGCTCGATCAGGACTATACTTGAACGGAGGAAGATAAATATCCAGTAGCAGTAGTACTTCGTGGCTTCGGCACAGTTGCTACGACAGACGTAGAAGACGAAGATGCAGAACCCCTTCGTAACTTCGACGGCAGAGGCTCGAACGATAATAGGAGGAAGAGAGCTGCATGCTCTCTCTCTCTCTCTCTCTCTCTCTGGCCACAGGATGAAGGAGATGCCGCTCGACGGGGAAAGAGGAATCAAGGTTCTTTTCTCTGTAGTCGTAACAGCAGGGCTTAGGAAGAGGGAGAAGAAGAAGACGGGCTTTCTCTCTCTCTCTGTTCACGACAGCAAGATGCAGCACGGACTACTTTCGAACACAGGAGCAACAGTAGTCTGTGCTCGTCGACGGGAAGGTTTATTTATAGGGATGGGGGTTTTAGAATCCTAATAGTATATAAATTTTCACGTAAACAATCCTAATAGATCTAAAGTTTCCCATGCAATCTCTATATTGCTATATCTACAGCCACCTTCCTAGTTGAATCAAAAACCCTAAAGCTGTATGCAGGTTCGAACGAGAAGAGGGTAATTAACCTTTTGGAATAATATATATATATCTATCTTATTTTTCTTTTGGACGTAAGGAGGTTTATGGGCTTGTAAGGCCCTTTAGTGATTATATACATATATATAAGAAGCCCATTCATTCATGTACGTAAGAGGCTCATTTGGTTAAGGCCTTTTGTTTTATTTGGATTTCACAATCTGTTTTGATTTAGGCCCCTTTATCATTTAATTGAAGGTTTTTATTTACTTGAAAATTTTATTTCTTCTAATTTATCCGGGTTGCTACAACTAATGCCGCCGCCGACAACACGAAATATTTTTCAGGGTTATTAGGGTCCTTAAATTAGGGTTTGTGGTATTGTCTACAGTATTATGAATTTTAAGTTTTATTTATTATATTAAACCCCACATTCACACAAAGCCCGTTAAGTTAACGCGAGGATTTTTATTAGGTTAATTATGGCCCATTTAGAATTAAATAATTTTATAAGAAATTATTTGCTAATTTGAACTTAAGCTACCTTTTAAATCATTTATTGAGATTAATCTCATTTATTCATTTTCTTAATTATCTTTGAAGGATTTTACCAATTAAATATCATCTCATTAATTTACGAGTTTTATCTTTATTTACTTTCTTTAGTATTTTAATAGATTACGTACTAAACGATAACTCGTCATCTTTAGATTTATCTTAAATAGAATCACCCGAGTTTTATCTTTAGTCATGATCTTAAATATTCTTGAATACTTTATTAAATTTAAGTCACCGATAATTAAAATATTTTAATAAAACACTCTTAATTTAGAATTTAGATGAGATAGTTATTACTTTTTATCTTAAGAGTCTCTCTCTTCAATTAGATATATGTCTAAGATTTATTTAAGATATTCTATAATTTAATTAAATCTCTAAACACTTTATTAATTATTTTATTGAGATTTAAATATAGAAGTGCCAGATCCTGGATCCTCCTCTTACGAGCTTGAGTGGCGTCTGTTCCGGCATCGAAAGTCTGCCCGATGAGCTGACGATGGCGGCTATAGCGATGACGGCAGGCCCTTGCCCCCGCAGCCTGTCGGCAACAGCGAGCTTGCGCCCCCTTTTGTGAGCAGGCCACTGGTTTCGGGGCATCTGAGCGCAGGCCCCAGAGATGGTGTTGGCACCGGCCCATGGTGCCCTGCTGAAGGGGGTGGCAAGCTTCCTCTGTGCAGGCCGACTCTTCCTTCTCCCGTGCTGCAGCAGGAGGTGGTAATGGCGGGGGGCTGCGAGAACCTTCCGATGGTGCTGGCAGGATTTTCAGTGCGGGAAAATAGGTTTAGGCCCATTCAGAGGGATTTGGATGAGCCTGTGCAGGGGCTTGTCTTGGTTCTGCCGGTGTTGAGCAGAGGAGTCAGAACTGCAGCGGCTCAGCTATTCTTGACCAATCGAAGGCTGTCGTCCTTTGGGAAGACAGGGATGAGGGGATGCTTAATCAGGGAGAGAGAGTCTGAAGCCCCACTGGCTTGCTTGGCCCTAGAGATTGAAGAGGAGTGGTCGGATCATTGTATCAAGGAAATTGGGATCCTTGTGGGGATTTCTTTTGAAGGGAAGGAGGAGTGTGTTAGAAAAGCTTTGAAGAAGATTAAGAGGGATAATAACTTGCAGTTGAGTGCTAAAAGAAAAGGCCTGGGTGGTGGTCTGAAGATTGGTAAGAGGGAGGTACCCTTCCTGCAAAAGAATGAATTGCTTAATGGTCTCAGACCAAAAAGTAGTCATGGAAAGGGGAAGATAGTTGTGTGCCAATGAGAATTCTCACATGGAATGTCGGGGGTTTGAATGGAGAGAGGAAGATTGGGGAAGTGAAGTCTTTGATCCAAAGACATAGGGTTGATGTGCTGTGTATCCAAGAAACTAAAATGGACAGCTTAGATGGTTCTTTGATCAAAGTTCTTGGCGGTTCCAGACTCCAAGGTTGGGCCTATAAACCTGCCGATGGGCTAAGAGGTGGTTTGCTGGTATTGTGGAACTCTTTGGTTTTGGTAAGCTTGGAGGAGCTTATTCAACAGTTCTCCATCATTATTAAATTCAAACTCAAGAATAATGGCTTCACCTGACTTTTTACTAGTGTTTATGGTCCTGTGCAATTTGATCTGAAAAGGAGGTTTTTCTCAGAATTAACTACTTTGTGCAGAGGGGAATCTGAAGCCTGGTGTGTGGCTGGAGATTTTAACGCTGTCAGGCAACCGGGGGAAAGGGCTAACCAACACAGGTGGACAGATGAGATGGAAATGTTTGAGAACTGTGTTCAGGATGCTATGATGTTGGAAATGCAGGTCAACTCTGTATTCTATACATGGATGGGGGAAGGGGAGAGAAGAACTCAGTCAAAACTTGACATCATTTTTATCAATTCGGAATGGTACCAGAAGTTCAGCCATGCTGAGGCTAGAGGCCTCCCCAGAGTGTTGTCTGACCATATCCCTCTGATGATTAGTACTACAACTGCTAAGAAACAAGCTAGACTATTCAGATATGAAAGGGCCTGGCAGAGACATGAAGTCTTTAAGGATTTGGTGGCGGCTTGGCGGTCTGAAGCCCCCACCTCTTCCTTTGCCTGTCTTACTTTGAAAAACAAATTGTGATGGCTTAAACAAAAGATGATAATCTGGAGCAAGGTAGCCTTTGGTGAAGCATCTTCAATTAGACAAAGGCTGCTGCAGAATATTGAACAATTTGACATCAAGAATGACCAGGGGCTGATGTCGGAAGAAAGAAGGGAGTAATGAGCAGTGCTGAGAAAGGAGTATGAAGAGTGGTTGTATAGTGAGGAAATTAAATGGATACAAGGAGTTAAAGAACAGTGACTCAAAGAAGGGGACAAAAACACAGCTTATTTTGCGCTATGGCAAGCGTCAAGAGAAGTTCTATAAGTATCCACAGGCTGAAAATTTGGGAATGAAATTTTGCATGACGTGACATATTCAGCAAGCTATTCTCCAACACTATGAGACACTCTTTAAAGAAGAAGAGGAGTGGAGGCCACTTATTGGCAGTGATGGTTTCAGCAAGATCTTTGAAGTTACAGCTGTTAATCTTATCAGACCTTTCACTGAGGAGGAGATTAGAAACTCTGTTTTCAACATGGACCCTAATAAATCCCCTGGACCAGATGGCTTTTCATTGGGCTTCTACCAGCAATTTTGGGAAGCGGTGAAGTGTGAGGTTATAGAGGCGGTTCTAGAATTTCGGTGAAACCCTGCAGCTGTGAGATGCTGCAACACCTATGTGGTGTTAATTCCTAAGAAAGATGGTGCTGAAGCCCTTAATGATTTTCAGCCTATCAATCCGCTAAATGGAATTTACAAAATCATCACCAAAGCTCTGGCTAACAGGTTGAAGAAGTGATCAGCAGTCTTGTGGACACTAATCAGTCGGCCTTTATATCGGGTAGATATATTTTGGATAATTTCATAGCTGCCTATGAATGCTTGCATGAACAGAAGGCTAAGAAAAAAGAATGTGTACTGTTTAAATTAGACTTTGAGAAAGCTTATGATAGGATCAGCTGGGACTGTTTGTTTCATGTCCTTCACTGCATGGGCTTCAAAGAACAGTGGATTGAATGGATCCAGCAATGTGTTCAGACTGCTAGGTTTTCTATTTTGCTGAACGGAATCCCTCATGGTTTCTTTGGCAGCACTAGAGGCCTGAGGCAAGGGGACCCTCTCTCCCCCTTGCTCTGTCATTGTAGGGCAAGTGTTAAGTACTATGTGGAAGAGGGCGAGGCCTTCAAATCTGATATGTGGGGCTTCTATAGGGAGTGGTCAGGAAGAGGTCACTCATCTGCAATTCACAGATGACACTGTCCTTTTCACTTCAGCTGATATGGATAAGCTACTCAACTTGAGAATTTTGTTACGGCTGCTTGAGGCAGTGACTGGTCTAATGGGGTGTTTGGTTATGTTTTTTTAGATATTTTCTCTCTCAAAATTTATTTTGAGAAAATAATGTGGACTAAATCATGTTTGGAGCATCTCTCCTAATTTTTAGGGAGGGAGTTAACTCTTCATTAAATTTCCCCAAATAAAAAATAACTCTTTCCTTTTTTTTTTTCAAAAGAGCTCTCTCTCCCATAACCACCTCTTTCTCTCTCACACAGATACGTCACCCCTCTTTCTCTCCCTCCCATAACCACCTCTCTCTCACACACACACACGATTACCACCTATCTCTCTCTCTTCAACTACCTCCTAATGAGGAAACTCCATACTCACTTAAATATTATTTAGATTTTACCAAACATGTCAAAAGTTAAATTTTATAAATTCAAAAATTGTGACAAAAATCACAGTGAAACATTTTTTAAAGGAGAAATAGTCTTAAGAAAAAAATTACTCCCAAACACCCTATAAGGATTAATTTTTTGAAAAGTGAACTGGTCGGAATCAACATCAAAGATGGCGATAAGGATCCCATAGCTCACATGCTTGGGGCCCAATGGGATAAGTTCCCTATCAAATATTTGGGTTTACCTCTTACTGCTGGCAGCTTGAAATCTTCAGACTGGAATTTTATTGTCAAAAAAATAGGAGACCCCATTGACGCTTGGAAAGGCAAATTACTTTCAGGTGGAGGAAGGTGGGTACTGTCCAAAACTGTTCTGCCCAACATTGCAATCTACTATCTGCCCATCTTCAAGGCCTCAAAGAATATCTGTCTCAGGATTGAGGCGCTGAGAGCATTCTTTTTCTAGAAAGGTAAAGGTCTAGGAGAGAGAGGAGTTCACCCAATTGCGTGGAAATTTGTTTGCAGGTCTAAGGAGGAAGGCGGAGCCGGGTTGACATCCATTGAAACCATTAATCAAGCTTTATTATTGAAATGGCTGTGGAGAGCAGACATGGATGAATCAGGTCTGAGGTCTGTGGAAATCTATAATTGTTAACAAATATTTGGGAGGATGGAATGGATGGTTTTCTGAAGGTCCGTAAACCAACCACTTGTCCAGCATCTGGAAGAATGTCTTGAAATTTAGAGATTTCTACAGCTGCTCATCTACAATTTCTGTAGGGGATGGGAGAAAACCTAAATTCTGGGAGGACTCATGGCTGCTGAATTCTGCTCTCAAAGAATTGTTTCCTGATCTTTTCGCATTTGCTTGTAGGACTGGGGTCAATGTTTTTGATATTTGGTTGTAGGCTGCAGACAGCCCGGGATGGACAATCAAGTTCAGGAGTAGTCTGAATGAAGTAGAGTGTCAAGAATATTTTTAGTTTTTTTATTTACCGGATAACAAGTGATTATCTTTAGGCTCTAAGGACTCAAAAACTTGGAAATGGGAGAAATCTGAGAATTTTTCAGTCAGATCTGCCACTAAAATTCTGATGCGGGTGGCTGGAAAGTCCATTGGTACAAGCATGTGTGGAGTGTCAAACTCTCCATCAAGATCAGAATTTTCTTATGGAAAATGGCTTGGAGGGGAACTTCAACTGCGGATAGAATCTAACAGGTTCAGACCTGACATAAAAGCCCAATGTGTTTTGTTGTGGCCGCTTTCCTGAGAATTCGGACCACCTGTTCTTTACTCGTGCTATATACACACACTGTGGATCCTTTTTTTCAAAGCTACCAGGGCTCAGTGGCATACTTTGAACTATTGGGAGGATTGGCGCACAGAATGGATGCTTCTAAACCCAATACAGGAAGAGAAGGATCTTGGGGGAATGTGTTTTCCTGCTATGCTTTGGTCTATCTGGAGGGAAAGGAACAATAGAGTGTTCAGGGAACAGTTTAGACCCCCATCCACCATCATCGAGAACTGTATTAAGTGCTTAATGGACTGGCACTTCACTGTTAAAGGGCTATTGTGCCATTAATCCTCTCCGCTATCCAGAATACTAGGGTGGAAACACTTCATCTTGTAATTTCTGTTCGGGGGATTTCTGTTCTCTCTTGGAGCTGATCTACCCTCTTGGTAGATTTTCCCTGTTTTGTTGATTGGAGGAAGTAATCTTCCTTCTACTTTTTTATTCTAATGAATGTTGCTGTATGCCACCTTCCAAAAGTTCCTTTCACATGGGTTGGAGGAAGTTGTTTGACTTAGCACTCTTATTGCAATATATGCCAATGGATTTGTGCCAGGTTGTTTGTAGGTTAGTTGAATCCATCATTCAGCTATTGTTAAGAAAAAAGAGACATCATTAATGCTAATGAAAGTTTAATTCTTCAATGTTAGAACACCGCTATAGATGCAAATCTAACTAACCTGGATTAATCCTTGCCATTGCATATTTTATCTCAAGATCTACATATATCCCAAGCTTCAGCTTATATCTCTCCAACTATTAGAGTTTGACATGATTTCATTATTACGTTTATCAATGAATCAACCCTACTAGTTTTGATCAATAATAAATTTTTAACATGATATTTGCCTCTGATTCTGCTGTCTTTTCATCCAATGTCCTTAATAGGTAGTGAATGTCATTCATCATGCCTCTAAGGACTTCTCGATCACTGTGCACATGCTCACTATAGTGATATCGAGGATTTAAAAAATACCTTGCATAAGGGTGACACTCTTTGATAAGTATATTAGTTTAAGTCCTAAATAAGTATCAATTAAGAATTATAAACTATGGTATTAAATATGAATATAGCACTTGATAAAATTCTTTGGCAGAATAAGATTCATGTAGTCGACCCCAAATAATGGGATAAGACTCTGATGATGATGATGAGGAAACTATGGTATTAAATACTAAAGTAGCAATATATAGATCATGATAAAGAGTCATTTCCTATCGTTTATAAATAATAGACCCAATATGGTAGACCACTGAGTCTGTCATGCCCAATTAGACCATCATAAGACCCAATTGGCTAGACCATGGAATCCTTTATGCCCAATTGGCCCATCATAGACCCGACTGGTTGCACCATTGAGTCTATCATGCTTACTTGGCCCATCATAACCAATTGGTTGGACCACCGAGTCTATTTAGCCTAATTAGGCCTAATTAGTCGATGCGATTAATTGTTCAATGTATTTGGTCGATTCTGCCTAACTCTGATGTAATTATTAGAAATGATGAATAAAGAGTTAACTTTTATTCGCACATACCTCTGTGCATCTCCGAACATTTATGCTAGTCCCATGGGCGAAATACCCAAAATACCCCTCTGCCCTGTCTAAACTCTTGCCCAGCCTCTTTTGTGACCCACAATCATTAAAATACCCCCCAAAACCACAAAATTTGTAAAAATCACCAAAAATCACCCAAAATGTAAAAATCACCCAGAATGCCTAAAATATCTCCGAAACCCTAGAAAGGTGTCCAAAATTACCAAAATACTCTCCAAATCATAAAAATTCGTCAAAAATCTTAAAAAATGTAAAAAATCTAGAGCACCTAAAATACATTTGGAACCCTAAAAAGATGGTCAAAATTATCAAAATACCCTTAATACCTCAAAAGTTCCTAAAAATCACATAAAATCCCCCAAAAAGTTAAATTCTAAAAGCATTTCTCAAAACCCTAAATACCCTGAAATGACCAAAATGCCCCTAAGGTGCAAAATATTGAAAATTGCCTAAGGACATACCCTAGAGTTTTAAAGCTTGCTAGAGCTATTAAAATGCACCTTAAACTAAAACAACCTTTAAACCCTTAAATATTTCTGAAATGGCCAAAATGCCCTTAAGATGTAAAATGCCCAAAATTGCTCGAAAAGCATACCATGGGGTTTCCCATAAATATCCCTGAAATGACCAAAATGCCCTTAAGATGTAAAATGCCCAAAATTGCCCGAATAGGGTTTTAAAACATGCCAGAGCCACTAAAATACGCCTTAAACCCTAAAATGACCCTTCAACCTTTAAAACATGGAAAATTACCGAAATGGACTTAGAACCTCCCCAAATCAATTCAAAACTGTCTGAAAGCCTTCTAAGCCAATTATGGACCAACAAATGTGCTTGCGAAGCTTGTGTGAATGATGTACTTGCTGCATTGTTACGCTTTGTTTGATTCTACATTCTATGAGTAGTTAATCAAGGGTATTCGGCCGTCCAACCGATGTAATTAGCACCGATCAAGGTCGGTGGGAAAAGATCCAACACATGAATCCATAAAACTTGATGAATGTATAATGTTCCCTAGATTCGTTCCAAGTCTCAGAGCATATGCTCAATGGCATGCATACTCCTCTATATTTCCCCCCTATAAAAAATGTTATTATTATCATTTTTATCCATGGACAAAAACTATTCCCAGTTTCCCACAAGTAATAATTCAAACTTATTCATACCAGACACGCATCCAACCATAACATAAGGGGCCATGCACAGATACTAAAGCACATAGATGATGTAGGGTCTTGATCGGCTGTGCAAGATCAAGGGTTTCTATCACGTCATAACCATCAAACATGAGTTTGGCTCTTGCATTTCATGTCCGTCTACCTACAGACATAGCGACCTTCCCCGTATTGGATGCTAATTGCGGGGTCAGTCCAGAAGATTTCCTTTAAGATGGCATTGTCCATTCACCTATGTAGTCTGAGGCGTGAGGCGACCGAGGCGATCGAGGGGTTGCCTCATGCCTCAAACGCCTAGGCGATGGCCTAGGCGTTTGAGGCAAAATTTCATTAAATATATATATTTAATTCAAAAAGTAAACTATATGTCTAAATATCAGTTTAATGGCTATATAAAGTCAATAAATTTTCTAAATTCATTCGATCCTATGATTCAAATTATTATGATTCACTAAATAAATGACACAACATTAAACTGGTGAAGATTTCACAATATAATAAGCATTCTGAAAGAGAAGAAATTAAATAATGAAGAAATTAATTAATTCAAAAAACTGTGGTCAGAGTGAGGCGAGACAGGGCGAGGCGAGGCGCCCAGCGCCTAGGCAAGTGCTTAGCCGCGCTTTTACCTACATAGCCATTCACATATATCAAAATACAATTGTACTTTTTTTGAGAATTTATATCTAATTTCTATAATAATGCTTAATTTAAGCACATAAAGCACAAAAATAGCCGGGAACAAAATTTGAAGTTACTAATCACGAAAATAAGTTTTAAACACTTAAATACATTAGTCTCATGCTTTAGATACAAATGTTAGGGCAAAAAATAATAAATTTATTAAGATTTCAAATTTCTACATGCTTAAATCAGGAATTTTAGTCTGAAATTAAAAATAAAATAATACATGACAATCTAAAAACAAGATAATTATTTTTACATGGTTTGTAATCAAATTTCAATGTTCCATCAAGTTTCAATTCAAATTGCATTGAAAAACTATATTGGAATAGACAAAAAGCTCGAAAAACTACTTTAATAACCTAGGGATGTCAGGTGGTGTTGACACCAATGAGGGTGGTGTTGACATCAATGCATCCAGTAAGCTTCTGGTGCTATCGGGGTGTCGCAACAGGGGATCGACACCATTGGTTCCAGTAAGCTTTGATGTTCAAAATCTGATCAGGGTGTTGACACCTTTGTCAACACCTTTGGTTCTAGAGATGCAGAGATGTTGACATTTTAATGAAAACTTCAATCTTTTCTCAAACTTAGTGATTCCAAACATCTCAAGTTCATGAAATGAAGTTTCAAAGCATCATAATAAATCCAAAATGCAAAGTATTCATGGTTTGGTTCATCACATGCCTACCTCTAAACACGGAATCCTCAAAACATTTCCTTCAACCCCTCCAAGCTCCTAAATGTGTTTCACTTCACCTCCCCGCTTGTCCTTGGATTCTCCAGCCTGAAAAGATCCTTCTCCAGCTTCTAGAAAGAAGAAACTTCATCAATCTTCCTTCCCCACACTTAATTTCTCCCTAAACTATAAGATTTCCATGGAGGGAATGAAGATTTTACTTCCTTCTTCTTTCCTTAGCTAAGCCAACCTTCTAACTCGACCCCAAGGCTTAAAAGGCCCAGTTCCCATGTAAAATACATGTTTCTCTATGCTTAAACAGCTGCCTCACCTCTTCATTTTCTCTCTCTTATGCCCTTTGTGTGAGTGTGAGCAGGATTCACAGGGATATTGTTATAATCATCAGAAACTTCAAAATTATCGACCAGTCTTCCTTATTTAACAGTTCTTACCCACCAAATGGCCGAGTTAGGAAATGTGCTTGACATTATAGTTGTAGCTGACTTAATCATCTCGCCTAAATTGGATATTTCTACAAAAAGGTACACTAATTAGATGTTGACTATGCATTTAAAATCTATATGGTTGGTTAAGTGGGCCTACTTTTCTAAATGTGCCGAAGTGATGATTTTGTAGGTACCACTCAACAGACTAATTGGTCAATACTCATTGACTGATTCAGCAGTCTCCTTTTTTGGAATAAGCACCAGGAATGTGAAATTGAAACACCTCACAGCCTCAGGGTTCTGAAATTCCAGCACTGCTGCCATAACATCATCCTCCACAACCTGCCAAAAATGTTGGTGGAAACCCATAGAGAAGCCATCAGGGCATGGAGACTTGTTTGGATCCATACTGAAGGTAGAATATTTCATTTCCTTTTCTGTGAAAGGTCTGAGAAGACTAAGATCCCCTTCCTTGGACAATTTTTGAGAAAGCCAAAGGCAGAATAAGTTTTGGGCTGATTATTTCATGTTCTTTACAGCATGGGTCTTAAAAAGGAACGAATCCAGTGGGTTCAAGGTTGTATCCAGACTGCTAGGTTCTCAATTCTGGTTAATGGTGCACCTTGTGGCTTCTTTGGGAGCACAAGGGACAGAGACAAGGGGACCCTCTCTCCCCTTTCCTGTTTGTTATTATGGGTCAGGTGTGGAAGAAAGCAAGGGTTTCGAAGCCCATCTCAGGGGTCACAGTAGGTAGAAGAGGTGAACAGGTTACACACTTACAATATGCTGATTATACAGTTCTGTTTGCTTCATGAGGAAGAAAAACTAATCAACCTGAGGATTATTCTTGGACTTGCAGAAGCAGTGACAGGTTTCAATATCAACCTTTTGAAGAGTGAACTAGTGGGGGTGAACATCAAAAAGGATGAGAAGGATCATATTTCTCAGATTCTAGGCGCTAAATGGAGATCTTTCCCTATTAATTATTTGGGGTTACCTCTTAGTGTTGGAGGTTTGTGAACATCTGATTGGAGAGGTATTGTTCAAAAAATTGGGGACCTTATTGCTACTTGGAAAGGTAAGTTACTTTCAGCTGGGGGGAGATGGATTCTTTCTTAGGCAGTCTTATCTATCATTGCAATTTATTACCTATCCATTTTCAAGATCACTAGGATTGTTTGCAAAATGCTTGAATCCATGGGAGCATCCTTTTTATTGGAAGGGGTCCGGTGAAAAAGGAGTCTACCCCATTTCTCAGAAGTTTGTTTATGGACCTAAGGAGGAAGGCGGAGCTGGTTTGACACAAATTGAAACCATTAACTGATATCTACTAGCAAAATGGCTTTGAAGGGCAGATATGGAGGGCATGGCACTGTGGACTTCTTAGTAGCACAGAAGTATTTGGGAGACAATGAAGGCTAGTTTTCACAAGGAGCCCATGGCAATCTTATGTCTACTATTTGTAGAAACATCATGGGATTAAGGGACATACTACTATTGCTCATCATTAATTTAATTAGGTGTTGGTAGGAAAACAAATTCTAGGGGGATCCTTGGCTAATTAACAGGCCACTCAAAGATGCCTTTCTAAATTGCCTGCTGGACTGGAGTTCGTGTAAGTTCTACGTGGTCTCAATCAGAAGAGAACCTAGGCTGGAGGATTGAGTTCCGGAGAAACTTGAATTAGGTGGGAACGTCGGGAGTTCCTTCACTTCTCTCACATGTTGGACAGTATAGGTGTAATTCATGGAATCAAAGACAACAGAACATGGAAATGGGATAAATCAGGGAAATTCACTGTTAAGTCGGCCTCTCAGATCTTGGCTCTAGGGGGATGGAAAGTTTCTTCACACAAGTAGGTGTGGAATGCAAAACTCCCCATCAGAATTAGAATTTTTTTTCTTTCGACAGCTGATAGAGTGCACAAGTTCAAATCAGATATCTATGAGGAGACTCTAGATCATCCATTCCGTGGCCTTGAAAAGCCGAATGCCGACCTTCAAAATCATATCGATCAATTTCGTGGCTTTGGAAAGCCGAATATGGGGTTTTAATTAACCCAAAATCATGTGCACCCCCAAGGGTGAAAAAGAAGTTGCATTGTGGGTTGCAGCAAAGCATCACATATGTACATATTCGGGGTGTTCCGACAAGTCCGAAAAGCTAACAGTAGACATGGAAAACAATATATTTTTCCAAAAACACCCAAAAATGATGCTTCTGAAATTTTCTCAAGGACAAAATTGGCGCCCTGCATGCAAGATCATGATGGCATGGGCCATTCGTCATCATCTTCGTCTTTTACAGAGCCTGTGGAGGCATTTATTGCACCCAAATTTATTTTGCAAGTTTTCATGCAGCAGTTCGTTTATGAAATAAAGTGCAAAGGGAAAAAAATGCTACTGATTAATAGGATGCCAAAGCTGAAGAAGTCAAATCCACATGATGGGGATGACAGGATATTAAAATCGCCTAGTCAGCAAACAAAAAAGATAGCCAAGTCAGGAGTCTTGTAGCGATGCTGCACATCAGCAACTAAAAATATATATTTTTTCTTGTGAATTGTGCAAGTTCAGAAAGTTGGAGGATGCTCTAAGCTCCAGACAGTCAAACGCCAAGCAGAAATTTCTCTTCAATTAAGATTGAAAGAAAAGGGGAGAAAGAATGCTATTTATAGAAAAATTGCAAAGGAATCCTGGCAAGACTCCCAATCTGTATGAGGTACTCAATTGGGCACACCATATACGTATATACATGTGTATATATCTATGTGTATATATATGCATATTCAGATATATGTGTATATATATATATACATATTCCACGGACAGAAACAAATTATGCATAAGCAGGAAAAGGGAGATCTGCTGGGGAGTCTATCGATGCGCTGGTGGGCAGAGTGGGTCCCACACGCATCCCACGTGTGCTACCTCTTCCCCCCCTGTTTTCCCACTTGATGAAAACAACAAAGAAAAAAGGAGGGGAGAGGCACAATAGAATTAAAAAAATGATAGGAAGAAAAGAGAGAAATAGATGAGGCTGCTGGCTTGCGTGGCTCCTCGAGTGTTTAGTTGGAGTCATCGCCCCCACAGCCACCATCACTACTTGCCTTGATTCACAAGAATGCTGATTTCAGCCCCCTGTGCAAAGTCCTATGCATTTCGGCTGACATGGAGTTTTCTTGGTAGGGTGGGAAGAAATGTGTGAAGAAAAGGCGGGCGGTGGAACCTGCTCCATGTTGGAAGGGCAAAGCAGTGCTTCGGCTGGTGGAACTAGTTCCACAAGGATAAAGCAGCTTAACAAAGGGGCAGTGGAACTTTTATTGTGGACCCCGCGAACTCTCCATTCTTCTATAATCTCCCAGAAGAAGGGGCATTGGGAATGTACTGAAGAAGGGCACACAGCTTGAAGAAGGAATGTGAAGGAGATGGATGTGTTTGAGGACACAGTTGCAAGCTGAATGCGATCAAGGTAGAATGAACACAAAGAAGGCACTTTCTTTGGAGCAAAGTGTAAGAAATTTCTCAAGAAAAAGGCACACTGTGTGGCTTTTTGGAATCAATTCAGCACGAATCATGGCAGGACTTGATTCTAAAATAATTTGAACTTAACCCATTCTTGGGGATTAAGTTTTATACCTCATCTCTTTATATTTCATGATCATTTGATGATGTACAAATGATCGGTGTTTGATCGATTTTTATTGCATCATGCAAATGAAATGTAGCATGTTATTCATGATCTTATGCGTGCTTAGTCATTTTTATTAAGATTATCCACATGTCCAACTCGGATTCACTGATTGATTTTTAACTTGGATGAAAATTTGATTTGCTTAAATTTTTAGCATTACTTAAAGTTTAATTTTACGGCTTATTAATATTTATGTGCTGGTCTCTATGTTGACTTGGCATTATTAATAGGCCAGACTATAGTTGTCAAGGCAGTCATGCGTAGGCAGTGCCTAGGCGACCAGGCGCTGATCAAGGCCTAACGTGTTGGGGTGCCATTTTTGGGCCCCAAAAGGCGCCTAAGTCACCTTCTAAGGTGGGCCAGGCTGTCCACGGTGCCCGCCTGGGCGCCTTGGGCCATATGTCTCGGCCTTAAACCCAAGGTAGGGTGGGTGCCTTGGGCCGTATGTCTCGGCCCGGCTCTAAACCCAAGGTAGGGTGGGTGCCTTGGGCCGTATGGCTTGGCCCTAAACCCAAGCTTGTCTTGTCTGGGTGCCTTGGACTGCTTGGCCTTGGCATAGCCTATAATACTCCCCAAAAAATTTTCAAGTCAGGGGGCTCTGCTCCCCTAGCAACCCCTTGGTAAGGGTGGGCGTTGCCCCCCTTGTTGTTTGACTGGGTAGGTTGATCCGCAATGCGAGGCCAGGTCATAGGTAGATCAAGTTTCATACACTCCTCCAACTCTCTGCTCTCTCTGCCCCTCTCTCCTCCCTCCCTCTCTCTCAATTTTAAATATTAAAATCTATAATTTTTTCATACATCTTATTGTAGTTTTATTTGCTTTCTTCATCCCCTTCTAGCTCTGCTCTTTTTCCCCTTCTCCTCTCCTTTTCACCTATCTCATCTTTTTTCTTTACTTTAGTGTCAGTCAAAGCCCCACTAATATTCACATGCTAGAAATAATAGGCACATATTCTCTACCCCCCACTCTCTCTCTCTCTTGAACTTGCTGCCTAGGAGCCGCCTAAGTGCTTAGGCGCTCGGTGGACCCAAGTTCATCTTGGGTTGCCTTGTTGCCATAACAACTATGGGCCCGACAAACATTTGATTGATAATAATTGACCATCTTGGGACTGGCCATGGTCCAATCGATGCAATCATAAGATGCATAATTAAAACTTGCCTAGCTTCATGGTTATTTTGATGATCAATTATGAGCCTTAACCCCCTGAACACACCTATGAATTGTAAGCTAACGTCAAAATAAACCCCACCATAGACGTACCCTTTATATTTTAAAAAAATTAGAATTTGAGTCTACTAATTGCAAGTAATTGTCTCATCATCTCAAATGGTTTATGAGCTAGCTGTTTTCATTAGATGCAGGGTCCCATGTTGTCAATTACAAAATAATAAGTCAACCCCCACCCCTTTCTATTTGCATAAGTACCCAACCCAACTCTTCATAATGATTCATTTAAGATTATAATCTGAAAATATGACATGGATTTACACTCTTGAGTTTTTATTGATAGATATGATAATAACTTCCACACAGAAGTCCTTGATACCAGAACAATGTGCTAAAAATCATTTAAAAATCAATTAAAACTTTGAAATTTGTCAATGGGCTGGGAATTCACCTAAAAATCTGTTTGAAACTCGAAAGACTCCTAAACTTTAAACCATTTACCTGTGATCAGCCCTGAGGAATGTTTTATAAATTGATGCATTATTTTGCATGGGACAGTTTATTAGTGAGTCATTATCCAAGGGTATCATCATAGCAGTTAATCAAGGGTGTTCGGTCGATAAGCCAATATGATTAGCATCAACTGAGGTTGGTGGGGAGAGATCCAACACTCAAATTCTCATAAGCCTAATCATTGAAAGCAGTTCACTTTGAATTCCTGCACGCACATCATCCATCAAGATAATCAATGCTTGGTGTTTTTATGATTAAAATCTTCATCACATTCCCACACCAGTATTGTCGACCGAGCCTACAGCAGTGTAGGCTCAGTCGATGATGATAGGCCGGTGAAAGGCCGAGCCCATCTGATCCACCCATCCATGCACTGCATGTGTTTTGATATTTCAGAATGCTCCCAGCTCATGAATGGCCAGGCAGGTGAGTCGCCTTGACCAGTATATTATGAACGGTAGAAGATTTGCCCTCACCTAGGAGCATGTCTCGACCTTTTTTTTTTCTCTGATAAATATCAGAAAAGGTTACAATCAGCTGCTGGGAATCTGGGATTTGGTCTACTGGCAGCCAGCTGTTACAGGAGCTGCACTATTAAGTGTGGAGGGGGGAGGGGAGGAACTGATGGACATCCTGGCAAACCTGGCCCGCAGATAGCAATCAAATGGTACTCGTCCCTCACGAATTCAAGGGCGCTAAAGGCGCACAGCACAAAAGGTACATCCACTGCCTGTGGGGCAGCATACTCTAAAGAAACCCTATATATGTTGTAATTTATGTTTATAATCCAAAAGAAAATTAGACCATGAGAGAGTAGCCTATGCTGTCACATCTGATAAAAATGGTCATATCGACATTCCCAGAAGATCCACCTTCTGATACGAACCTAAGGACACAGCTCTTAATGCAGCATACAGAGCACTTCATTCTTCTGGAACCTTCCACTACAAAGAACCTTCCACTCATTTGGAACCTTCTTTATGGAGGAGCCCTGGTGGTAGATGGGCACTTGTCCTGGTCATGTCTGAGCTCTAGCCATCTGGCACTTGTCACCGTGCACTTCTCAATACTGTCTGAATCAACAAGAGCCCACCTAAAAATGCCCATTCATGTAATGCCCTTTTCCCTATGTCCATAACTTGGCCCATTCATACTGTAATTTGTTTCAATTGTCATTCAAACATATGTACATATAACCTTTATTTTCAAGTTTTCCTTTGAATCCTGAAAGGTGTCATTTGGTGAATGTAACGTATTCATATTTAGTGACGTGTTTTAAAATGTAGGGTTGCTTTATGAGGAAGTTAGATATTTGATGTTGTGTAAAAGTGTAATACATAATATACTGACTTTTTTTCATCTTTATATAGCTAGGTCTACTCTCAATCTGGACAGGGGTATGGATCATGATGGACTTCCTCTTGCGATTACAGCTGCTGATGCAGTTGGACCCAATGGTGTCCCACCCTGGAGTTGGAGAGATGCCAATGGAAATGGTAAGGGAATACTGCACTTGCAGCAGAAGGCTCTGTTGTAGTCTTGGTTAATTGCTCTAAGACATCACATATCGCACATTCAGTTTTAGGTTTTTCTTTAACACTTTTTTTTTGCATGTTACATTTTGTTGACATTTTTAGATTATGAAAATGAATAAACAAACATGTCAGTGTAGCTTCATATGTATGTCGTATTCCTCGCATTTGATTTCATTTTGTTTATTGATTATAGGTGGCGACAATAATGCTTCTTATAGTGGAAGAGTAATTCTTGTCAAGTGGGGGGACTACACTAGGAAAATAGGCATTGATGGCACTGCAGATGCAATAAAGGAGGCTATTAAGTCAGCATTTGGACTGAGAACAAGAAGGGCATTTTGGCTGGAGGATGAAGATGAGGTTATTCGCAGTCTTGACAGGGACATGCCGCTGGGTATATACACTCTTCGCCTTGATGAAGGTAAATGATTGTTTTGTTATAAACATGGTAACTTGCACAGAATGTGCTTGCCTTTGTTAATAACTTTCTAGTACTCTATTTTATCCTAGTTGGCCTTCATTTATGCTATCAGAATTCTGAATATTAAGGAATGATCTGTTGGCACTGGTGGCAATGGATCCCTCCTTCTGATTATTATGTATATCCTCGCTCTAAATCTTTTTTTACTTTTTTTTATTATCGAGAAGTCTGTTATTCTTTCTGCTATGTTGTTTGTCAATGATCTATGCTTCAAAAATTTTGATGTCAATATTTGCAATGTTTCATATTACTGGAAAGCATGCATGCCTATGACATCTGAAATTGGATGTCGGTGAGGGTAGGGAATATCACATTTGCATGATGGCTGAGCATGTGTTTTGTTCGAGAATTGATGGTAAAAACTGTCAACCTTTATGATAGGCTCTCTCATCTTTATTTATTTTTTCTGTGTTTTTTTTTCTTTTTTTGGTGGTGGGTTGCACGTTGCATGCGGTATTGGCACAGTCTGGAGTTAAAAGGCCTGGACCATCATTGCAGGGAACATTCCCCAAGGTGGGAAATGCATTTCTCAGGAAATGTGTTTGCCAAATGGAAACATGTTTTGGAAACACTTTAGAAACTGGGGCAAAATGAGGGGTGGAAACACAGCAGAAGAATGAGGAAGGGGGTGGCCTGTGCAGGCGAGGATGGCAGTGGTGGCATGCTGCGGGCAGAGCTGACGACGATGGTGGTGATGTGCTGTGCAGGCGGGGATGACGGCAGCATCCTGCCGTGCAGCCAAGGATGACAGATGTGGCATGCTCACAGCAAAGGTCGATGGTGCTGCCGTGCTGTGAAGCCGAGAATGATGGTGGCATCTTGGTGAGGATCCGCTGTGTGGCGTGCGAGTGCGGCGGCAACCTTTTGGAAGCTCTAGCGGCATGGGGTCAGGGCTGGGTGGCATGTCTTTTTTTTTTTTTTAAGGTGACCTAACGGCCACATTTCATTGAGCAAACAAAATAAACAGGTACAACAGGAAAATAAAAAGATCAAGAGGGTCAAAGTCTACCAAGATGGTAGAGACCCTCCACCCCACCCAAAACCCATGAACACCTGATTACACAATCAATTTCTTCTAGGATTACAGTTTTCTTAAAACAGTGGAATCCATATCCCAAGTTCCAAAGCAAGAAAAATGCCAATGACGTAGAAAGAGGGTACAGCTCTTAATCAAACTTCAACCAGACGGTTGTACTCCTTCCGAAAGATCCTGTTATTCCTCTCCTTCCAGATTGCCCTCAACTATGCTGGCAAACTTATCCTCCAAGTATCTTTATCTTGGTTCACTGGATTAAGACATCCCATTCCATAATCAAAGATGATATATCTGCTCTACCATTGCAGGTGCTGTCCATGGCTTTGAGAAACACGTTCCAAACTGTGTCAATGATTCCACAAGTGAGAAAAAGGTGATCCACATTTTCTTCATGGCATCCACAGAAGGAACATTTGCTGCTAGTTAGAAATTTGAATCCTCAGTCTGTCTAGGGTTGCCAATCTTCTCCAACCCAGTTTCCATAAGAAAATCCTGATCTTTATTGGTAACCTCTTATTCCATTCCCGGTTACACCAACCTACTTTTAGACCTCCTTGAGACATAACATTAGATGCTGATCTAACTGAAAATATGCTATCTGCTTCCCACTTCCATTTTCTAGTGTCCCTAACCCCAGGATTGATACTGGCTCTTTTGCAGAAGAGAACTCAGCTGTACATAGTCTGACACCTCATTATCATGGAGATTTCTACAGAATGTTAAATCCCAATGGTTGTGAAGTGCTACTTGTCTCCACAGGCTGTTGATTTTTTGCTGAGTAGAACAGGATATGGCATACAGATTGAAGAACCACTCCCTGAGGGGCCTATGCTTAATCCAAGCATCTTCCAAAAACAAAGTCAGATGTCCATCACCGACCTGAATCTCTGATGAACACCTAAAGAAGTTCAAATTATATCTGATCTGTCTCGAGATTGGAGAGAGGAGAGAGGGAGGTTTTAAGTTGTCCACTCAAAAAGGTATTCTGAAAAAAATCACTTGTGTTTTCACGATTCTAGCCCATAATGGTTGCTCCTCTCTTTCCACTCCCCAAAGCCATTTAGTCAAAAAAGCTTTGTTTATTATGTCCAGAGTGACCAACCCCACTCCCCCTTCCTCTTTACTTTTGCACACTGATTTCCAGCCAACCAAATGGAGCTCACCATGTTTGTGGCCTTCAGTCTTCCAGAAAAATGCCGCTCCAGTAGATTCCAATCTTTTGCATACAGCCACTGAAATCTTAAGTAGAGCGATAATATATAGGCAAACTGGGTAGAACAGCCTTGGACAGAACCCATTTTGGATATTTAAAAAACGACCCCCATAAGCAGACGATTGTAAAATAACCAAACTATCCTCATAACTAAAGTATAATTACAAATATATCTAGTTTGAGTAGATTATACGTACAAATGTCCTAAAAGTTGTAAAAATGAGTAAGAAATTAGGCGAAATTGAAAAATTCTAGAAAATGGAAACATTTATGTATGTTTATTTTACAACAAAGACATTTCCTTAAAATCTGATACATATTGAAATATTTCAAACTCAGATAATACTTTTGATACCTCTTAAATATCACAAATACATGTATAAAGATGTAAACATGAAGCACCAATAATATATATATATATATATATATAGTCGTTTCTTGTTTCTCCCTTTTTCTGGAAGGCAGTTTCTCACTTTCGTTTCCCAAGATGGCAATATGGCCTGGACAGTGGACACCCTCTATTTGGCAATGGGAAAGTTGATCATGAGTTCTAGGACATCCTTCTGAGCTGGAATGATCATAAAATGTTTTGGCTTATTTGACATTTTCAGGGCTGACAATAAAAGTTTACATCTATGATGGAACTGATCGTCTGCAATTTCATACGGAAGAAAAAACACTATACACCGAAGAAGACTTGCGTGAATTTCTTAGTCGCCGTGGTTGGACCAGTCTCAGAGAGTTCGGTGGTTTCAGAACAGCTGATAGCCTGGATGAGCTTCGTCCCGGTGCCGTGTATGAAGGTGTGAGATTACTGGGCGAATAATGTGGCTCTGTAGAAGACTCGAGGGTTCAGATGTAGCATCGCTCTCTATGCTCGTGGATGTTTGTACCCCACTCGAATAATTGACACAACAAAGTGTTACGTTATGCCTAGCTCTGTACAGTAATCATATAGCACCAGATGAGATATGCCAACAGAATCTAGGTTAATACAGGCATTGAGCCTTCATTTCAGCTTGGTATGGTTTTGTGACCATCTCATGCTCTTGTAAATATCTCAAAATTTTCAGTTCATGGGCATAGGATTTCTGCTGTTGATTTTGTAGCCATATAATACATGTACAAGCTCTTCGTGTTCTGTGGTTAAGAATGCGGGTGTTATCAAAACTGCAGACTCGGCATCTGTTCCACAACTTTCTTTTGTGGCGTATGTGTACCGTTGTCTGCCCCATCTCGTGGAACACGCAGTCGATGTGCCTTCCGAGTCAAGATTCTTTCTGTAGGTGGGTTTCCACTGTCAGTGGCAAAGAGATTGTGCAGGTAAGAGAGAGCTTTGAACCGGGTTTGGGTATGCTCTGACACACTTGGGAGGGAAAAAATGATCAATAATAAATGTTTGCGTGCATGTCTTTGCTTGTGATGTTCGAATAATGATTCGGCCGACACAATGAAAAAAGGGGGGAGTAACTGCTTTCAAGTCTGTGCTATTGTTCTTGTATCGTTGAAGCGTGTCCCTTTGTTTAGACTAGTTAACGCCACTTTATTTTTTAGGTTTTTTTGCATATTAGTCCTTACAAATATGATCAATTATTTTTTAGTTCTTAAAATTTCACTATTGTTTAAAAAGTCTTTAAAATCACGTAACTCTAGCATAAAGGTCCACGTAGTTCATCGACGTTAAAACAGTTGGATATTCGATGGAATATTCCGTTCTTCCGTTAAAAAAAAATTAAAAATTCTAAATTATCCTTATCATAACCCTCTCTCTGTGAAATCATTCACCCCACCGTCTGTCACCGCACATCCCACCGTCCCCATACGCAGCCGCAGACGTCCCACTGCCATTGCAATTTACGGATTGCCCCCACTTGTTGCCGCAGACGTCCCACCGCAAGGCCTCTAGAGGACTGCCCCAGTCGCAGACGTCCCACCGGTCGACGCAGACGCCTCACCGTCGACGCCCCACCGGCCATCGCAGAGTCCCGCCGCAGACGCACTGTCCCATGTGTGCTTTTCTGTGTCTATTTTTGAGTTTGAAAGTGGAAATCTTTTTCCCTTCTCACACACATTAGTTTCTGCAAGTTCTGTAATTTACATTGCAGGCCATGTAACCCTTCCAAATCGGCCCTTGCCATCGCGCCCCATTTCAGACATGTAATCGTCGCAGACGGACTGCCCCAACTTACAGACGACCCACCACCGGCCCTTGCCATCACGCCCAACACGACAAATCGGCACTTGTTATTCTCTCCATGTCTGAAATTGGTGAACTAGGCACCCGGATATCAGCCTTCTACTCCCAGGTTGCTAGTCTATGTGATGAGATAAGCAACCCAAAGAAAAAGTCCAAACCCAATGAGAAGGAATTGCCACATAGTGGCGACCACAGTGTGAGATGACAAAATGATGAATCAATCAAAGGAGGAAAAGATACATGAGGAACCGATGCTCATACAAAAAGAAATCAGAAATCTGAACCCTGTTAGAATCTGTCATTCCCCCTTCTATGGACTTCTGTCTTCAGTAACTGCCCAATTTTGGGGTTGTAGGGGTCGACCCCTTCTTCCCTGGGGATCGGTTCTTCATTAAAAAGAAGGGAGGTAAAGAAAATCATATGAGGTGGACAAAAAACAAACAAACCACAGAACAATCAACACCCAGAAAAAAATGGAACTAAATTTTTGGAGTGCTGACTGGGGAGTGTCGACTCAAGGAGTCGACACCCTCCCAGTTGCCTGCAGCCTGGCCCACAGTTTACGACAGGCTAACCATTCTTACAAAAAAAAGAGAGGAAACCAAAACAAAAAAAACGATGACAAAGGAAGTGACAGCTTGTCCATGAAGTATTCATGCTCAAGAATTGGGATTCGGTCTGAACTAATACATGCAAAAAAAGTTGATGATCAGACTTGGTTTCTGAACTTACTGAAAATCAAAATGGACAAAGCAAGAGCTTGCTATCCTGCAGCAAGAACTCCATTCTAGACGTGTGAAGGATTTGGTGGATAAAACACCTCCTATAATTTTAAGAACATAAAATGAGAGACTTAGGGAAAGATTGTTGCAGGTTTCCAACAAAAACACTAAACTGTTATATCTAGTCACTGCAAGAAATGCACAAGTTAATGTAATATCTGATGACTAGGATGATAGGTCCAGAGGGGGGTGAATGGACCTTTACCAGTAAAAATAATGAGGATTAAAAAAAATAAGTTCTCAATTAGGAGTTTCCGAAAAAGATCTTAACGGTCAAACACTAACCGCGCAGAACGATCAGCTAGGAAGATAGAGATGGATCGGCCTAGACAAGCATCTACCGAATAGATCCAAAGCCAGAATAGAAACCAAACACACTGCGCCAGGGATTTTTAAGGTGGTTCGGTCAGACCTCCAGTCTGCCTACGTCCACCCCTCACTTCAAACCGAAGTGAGGCTTCCACTAGCACCGGCTAGCCAAGCAGACTCAGTCTGCGACAACGGCTGATTCACAGCTTCACCAGGGGAACACCCTCCCCTCTTCCTCCACACCTGGAGGGAACCCTAAGGACGCCAAGTCCCTAGAAACTAGGAAATAAGTTCCTCTTCCTCCAACCGGAGGGAACACTAGTGATCTACAGTCACTAGAACCAGAGACCAAGGTCTCTCTTCCTCTGAAGCCCAGAGGGAACCCACAAGCAGCACACGGCCACTTGCAACTGGAGACATCGTCTCCCTTCTCCTGAACCAACAGAACAGGAGGACCACCGATCTCAACCTGAGACTCGGAGACAAAACTAGAACAGTAAAGAAAGATCAAAAATAAGAAACTAAAAAGATACAGCAGACTGAATGCTGGAAACGATGAAACACGGAATATAGCTCACAATAGAGCAAACTGGTTCGGATTTGATCCTGAAACCAGAATCCTTCTTCTTCTTCTTCTTTCTGAACTCTCAGCTTTGAGCTCTCTCACTCTCTCACTCTCTCTGCTATTCTCTCTTCTTCCTCTTCTTCAGTTTCTGCCCTCGATTTTCTTCTCTTCTTTTGCTGGATGAAAACTCTCTGCACTTGTGCTTTTTCTTTTTCCCTTTCGATCAACCTTCATCTGTGGACGAATGCTTCAATATATAGCAGCAGCAGGTGGATAAGGTACAGAATGCGTGTGCCTCCCACACCCGATCCAGAACCTTCTTTCCACGTGCCCTTATAGCATAGGTTCCTTTAGTATTGGATCACGTGCAGCCCAGACACTGGGGAATATTCTTCCTCGGACCACCTTCTTCTTTTTGTTTTTCTTCTTCTCCTGCAAAGAAATTAAAACCATTAAAACTCAGGGCCACAAAAACTAAAACTGCATGAGGTATGTGATAGCAATACGAGATGCACTATACTGAGAACGACACGAGATACACAAGATGACTACAGCACGAAATAAAGAGAGAATGACACGAGGTCAGATGACTACAGCACCACGGCTAACACTACAAAGAGAATGACACGAAGTCAGATGAGAACAGCACGAGGCGAGAAGGAAATAACACGAAGTAAAACGGTAGTAAAACACGCGATCAGAGGAAACCTGGACGAAGATAGAAAGAAGCAACACGAAGACATAAAAACAACACTAAGACACAAACACAGAAATAACATGAAGACTCAAACACAAAATTAACACGAAGACATAAAAATAACACGAAGATACAAATACAGAAACAACATGAAGACTCAAACGCAAAAATAACACGAAAACATAAGTACAAAAGATAACACGAAGACACAAACACAAAAGATAACACGAAGACACAAACACAGAAATAACACGAAGAATGACCAATCAAAACGACTAAGTTGACTCGAGGTCATCGGTGAATCAATACGAGAATCAACACGAAATATCAAACAGCAAAGGGAACGGCACAAAGTGAAACGACACTTTACACTAACATAACTTGAAGACACAGGAAAACGACTCGAAAACGAGGACGACACGGGCTGAAAACAACTCGAAGACGAAAACAGAAACCAACACGAAGTGTGGTCACAAAGCAAAAAAGAACACGGGGTCTAGGAAAAACAACACGAGGACAGAAGACAGGAACGGCTACAACGACACGTGATAAAACAGTGAAAGCAGGAAAACGACTCGAGTAACTACAGTAAATGACACGAAAACACAAGAGCAAAAATAAAAGGATGACTCGAGATGAGCAACTAAAGACTGAAGAAACGACACGAGGTTCACAGAAAGCAGCACGAGGTGCTGCAGTGTTCAGCACGCGATGGAACAAATAACGACACGAAGACAACCCCTGAAAATAACTGAAGTGACTCGAAAGATTATTTTTCACAGAGAAATATTTTTTGTTCTCCACTAAGGCTCATAGTGTTGTCATCCTCAAAACATGTAAAGACTCAACAATCTCCCCCTTTTTGATGGATGGCAACACTAAGAGTCTTGAGTCTTTGCAGGAATAATTTTCAACCTGTTCGAAGCTAAACATCATCAGCACCATCATTAAAGAATATTAAAGAATCATTAACAACAAAAAATCATTCTCAATCGTAGTAGTAGCAAAGACTTGAGTTCTCCCCCTTTGTAAACATCAAAAAGAAAGAAACAAAAGGAGGCAGAAATGCAAATGATATGAGATGTAATTAACAAGTCCAAGAGTGTGAGAGAGCTTCAAAATGGGCAAAAAAAAATACAGAGCACTATTTTTTAAGGAGAAAAGAATTTGGCATGTCTGCTGGAAGGGCCACGTGGCCTGTCTTGTGGTGGTCTACCCCTAGGAGCAGCAGAGGAGAAATCTTGAGTTGGACCTCTGCTGGAGGATGCCTGACCAGGGGCTGAACCCAAGGCAGAGTGAAGATCCTTCAAGTCATTGGACAATTCAGCTAGCCAATACAAAACGGAGCTTCTGACATGTGCCACTTCTGAAATGATGTCTTCCTGGCGAATATTAACAGATTCATATCTGTCAGTCAGAGTTCTTACTTCTGCTAAGAAAGCGATCAATCTGTCATAGATCTTCTGGACATCTGGACCTAGGGCACTAGATGACCCCTTCAAAACTTCTAAGGATGTCCTGATCTCAAAACAATGATCTATAATGCTGGCAGATGACTTAAAGGAGGAAATATGAGCATCTTGTAATTCACGAAGTGCTGTTGCCATCCTTGAACATACCACCTGTAAGCTTTCCATCGAGGACATGGTGGCATCATCTGAAGTTTTCTTGTTTAGCAGGAACTTTTTCCATTCAATCAGGAGAGAAATTTCAAGCTTCAGTAGCCTGGAATGAACTTGATTAATATTTAAAGTGACATACTTGAGCAGATCATCTATTTTCTTATCCTGTCTCTGCATCTGCTGAGTCAAATTTATGAGGAGTTCTTCAATGTTGGGCGCCCGAGCAGATAGAAGTCGAGGTTGACCTAGGGGTGTACCATAAGATTCACAGCCAGGTGCTGTTCTCTCATCTGCTTCTTCTTGTACTGGCGTTTGGCTGTCTCCTGCTGGAACCCGATCTTCATCTTCAGCTTGGATTTCTTTTTCAGGAAATACATTTTCAGGTGCTTCTTCTTCACTTGATGATTCTGCTTCTTGTTCTATGTTAGTAACTTTCTCCTGACACTCATCCACTCTTTCTTCCATGAGATCATCATCTGCAGAGTTTTCAACAGGTGCATGTTCTATAATTTTAGCTGTAACCACGTTGTCAACCTCTTCCAAGCTTTTCTCCACAGTCTCTCTAAGAATGAAATTAACAAACTCAGCAAGGTCTTGCTCATTACTTTCTTGCTCTTGAGCAGGCTGTTCCACGGGCAGCCTCACTTCTTCTGATGTCTTCCCAAAGGAATCAAACAAACCATCAATATTTGTATCTAGTTCAGTTTGAATGCTGTTTCCAGACATCCTAACTTCTTCAGATGCAATCTCAACAAGCCTCTGAAAAGATAGAGATGCTTCAGTAGGTGCAGCAGAAGTAGCAGACAGTGGTTGTTCAGATAGTGTCTCCTGTAAAGCAACCTCAGAAGCTAATTCTAAAACTGTTTGGGCAGATTCTTGAGGGTGTTCCAGAAGCTCTCTCTGAGCTTGCGATTCTTTGACTTTCTGGGCCTTAACCGGCCCCATGAGAGAAGAACCCTCCAAGCCCAAAAATACTGAAACAAAATTCATGTTAAATATGTTTCGACCCCTAACTTCAGACATGGCCTCTCCATCCAAGGAAATCTTTGAATACTTGAAGATGTCTGTCAGATGGGCGGCGTAGGGCAGGTGTCTTTTGGACCCAATACACCCCTTCATGACAGAAAAAATAATTTCAGGCAGACAGATCTTTACATGCTGAATCAGACAGAACAAAAGAAATCTCTGAGTGTCTGTGATTCTTCCTCTAGCTCCAGTCTGTGGGGTGACTATAGAGGCAATGATGTTCTGAAGAAGCTTGTGAAGAGGGGGAAATGATAAGGTTTGGTAAGCTTTCAGCTTCAATTGCCCCTTGTCATGAATGTTACTGGGTTTACCAGTAATGACCGAAAAGGCTTCATGCAGACTATATCTAAACCCTCTTTCCACCTCCCCTTTTTCTGGAATACTGAGAGCTTTGTGGAGAGAGTCACACGTTACTGCTATCTCAATCCCCTTAACAGACGAGATCAGAGCAGACCTATCTCGGCTCAAAGACAAATTATTATAAAATTCCATTACCAGGCTAGGGTAGTAGACACGGTGATTTTCTAGGAATTTCCTCCAATCCTGAAACTCAAAAATCTCCAAAAGTTCTGGAAACTTCAAAACCATGGATTCATCGCCGAAATCTATTATCCTTGGAGGAATAATTTTCCCACTCTCTAAAAACACGATAGACTGAGAAGGCCTGGTACCTTGTGCAGAAGAAATTTCCACAGCTATTTCTGGTTCTAGACATCTTTGCTGCTTGGACGAAGGCTCCTCAACTGTTTCTTTTCCCTTCCTCTTCCTTTCAACAGGAGCGACGGATTCTAGCTGATCCATTTGCCGTAACTCCCAGAGTATCAACTCTTTCTTGCTGGTTGCTGCTGGAGATGAAGCTAGAACCAAGAACGGAAGAGAACTCTGTGGGGGAGATGAGATTTTCGTGAAGAAAAATGAGCGGGAGAGAAGGGTTTGAAGGAGCAGCGAGACGTATCGGCACGAGTAGGAACAGGAAGCGGCAAGGGCACACGAGGGTTTTTGGATGTAACCTTGAGGAACAAGAAGGGTTTTGGGGGGTCACTTTTCACTCTTATCGAACTTTTCAGGAAATACCCAGACTACCCTTATTCAATATGTAACACAGCCATTGCCCGTTAAAGTTCGCACTTCAATATATGGAATTATTATATTCTTCCGAATACCTTGGTCAGTTACCTCAAGACATTAAATCAACAAGATCACAAAACTAGCTGTTAAAGGTACTTAGCCTACAGAAGGTCACGATTAAAATACTCCTTATGTTTGTCAGGCAAAGAAATAACAAATAGATAGTCAAGCAGGGTTCGTTACTTTATTTAAAGGACAAGAGAGGGCATACAGAGTCAACCAATTTGTTGAGCACTTAGGTAGAATTGTCCCTTTTTACACAAGGAGACATGTTTATAAGACACCAGAATCCCTGGTTACTCAGGACAGGCTACCTTTATGCCAATGAAAACCAATGAATTTTTGTTGACTTTTCTTTCCCCCCTTTTTTTTTATTTTAACTTTTCTATAAGAAACAGAGATAGCTAATTGTATCATGACAGAAACTCTAGACTTCTTTGATCTAGAATATCTATTTCTCCACAATTGTCATTGCTCTGCCACAAAGTATGGCGTATTCCCTGGTAACACCTCTCATGATCTTGGACAAAAGACAGAGCCCTTACTTAACACAAATTTTTTTTTCATAGCCCTCTTCACATAAGTTTCAGTTAAAACGAAATCCTCCGCAAGGTTTTTTCATTTAACAGAAAGTTTTACAATATGTTGACCAACAATAGAGAGGATAACTTAGAAGGATTAAAGGACAAGATATAACCCCCATACATTAAAGTTCTTTATTAACAGGTGTAACTTGTTACAATAGATTTTGGGTGGTTTAAGGTATTCTGATCAAATCTGATAAGAGTAACAAAGCTATAAGAAGGAATTTTTCTTCAAGAATATTCCTGAACCAAAGGGGATAAGAAAAGGATAAGAAGGTGACAAACAGAATGGAGAGAGATGAGATGAGATGAGAATCACTCCTTACAGCAAAGCAGCAAGTGAGAGATTACTCTAGAAAGTAAAGACCAAGGAGCTCACAAATGAAATCTTCCTGAGGAAATTCAATCTCGTAACCAGAGAATGCTTCTTGGGCAATAAGCTGCAACCTCATGAGATGTCTGAACTCAACACCAACTAACCACATCGGCAGACAAAGGTTCTTCAGATACCAGATGACCTGACAAGCTCCTTTTCAGCCCACGCTAGGACATCTCACACACAACTCTTGGAAACATTAATTATTTATTGAATAACATACATGCTATCAGCTGAAATGCAATACGTTGAAGCAAACTTATGGTTTTTCAAATAAATGGAATGTGATGCAATGAGCACGAATCAGTAAGTTGACACAATAATTGTATGCCTCCCCCTGACTATGAGCATGAATTACAGCGTGATACCAAGTATCCATCCAAGAGAGATTTTAGCAAAGCAGTCAGAGGAGGACACTCGTGATCATGGAATACTTAGTTGCACACAGACTACATCACAGAACCAAATTTAAATCACAATAAAACAGAATTAAAGCAGGTATTGGGAACTGACCTGAATATTAAGATCCTGGGTTTTTTTTTCTTTTCGAGTGCCTTGGCTTATTACTCCTCTTTATTCTTCAGCTTCCAAGGCACACCTGCAGGTTAGCAAACTATTTTGCACGAATAGGCACCCAAGAAGTCTTGGGTCCTGAGTTAGCAGTGACATTCTTAGCAGGTTTTCTAACCAATCTCCTAGCAGCATGGTCATCAAATTTCATCAGATAGCAATTATTCATTGAATGACCAATTGTACCACAATAATAGCAAGATGCAGCAGGTTTCAGATTGGATTTATGCACATTCTTATTAACATGATTTTTATGCACATGTGTATGAAACTTTTTGTTAACAGAGTTGAAATTCTGTTTACCAAAACCAGCATTGCTTTGGTATCCTGCCAGCCAATAGGTTGCAGCCCTGTGACCTGGCTTTCCACAGTTAAAACATGCAGAGTATTTTCTATTTGCAGTAATTTTATTCCTATCAACATCATTATGGTTTGCAGGAAATTTAGCATGATGTGAAGAATATATTTTCTTACCATTTGTAAACCAGCATTGTGCGATGCTGTGTCCTAGTTTGCCACAGTGCAGACATTCAATTTTCTTTTTCTGGAATGAAGAATTTTTATCATGAAGTTTCTTAGCATTCATTATCCCGGCCCTCATATCATCTTTCTCCATCAATTTACACTCATGCATTAAATGTCCAAGTCTATGACAGTAGTGGCATGACATTTTCCTTTTAGATGAGTGTGTGTGCGGACTGTGATCAACATGCACAGATGAGCCCTTTTTATTCATTTTCTGTTTTTTATCCTGTTCTTGTGTTTTCTTAGCCTTATAGTGAGGTGGAGAAGAAGTAGAAGGTTTTTCATGTTCAGATGATTTAACAAAAACAGTTTCCAAATTTGATCCATAGACCTTACTCATGACTGGACTATAGCCCAGTCCCTTTTTCTTAAAAGTAGAGCTAGAAACAGAATATGTCTGAATTTTATTTTCAAAGGTCTTTTTATTTACAGGGTTATAACCTAACCCCTCCTTCTGAAAATTGACTTTTACTCCCAGCAGTTTGTTCAGATTTTCTTGCCCATCAACAAATTTAGACAAAGATTTCCTTAAGTCTTAGATTTCTTCTTCTAAAGAGGCAATGTGTAACTCATAACTTGCAGTCTCTTGTTCACTGCAATTGACAGCCTCATTCAAGACTTTGTTGGCAATTATGTATTTCTCAACTTCCTTTCTCAACTCATCAATTTCTTCTGAATTATTGGACACCACATGTTTACCCTTTTCAAATGTCAGCAATCTCTCTGACAAGATGGTGTTCAACTGTTTTAGTTTCTCAATTTCTTCCTTTAGTCTGTCATTCTGAATTAATTCGTTTATCAAAATCTGATCATCAGAGTCAGTTTCAGATTTTCTTCCATCCTTAAAAGTTTTCAAGTCTTTTTGCAGTTTCTCAATGTTTTTCTGTAATTCAAAGTTGACAGACTTAATGGCTTCAGATTTTTCAGCAAGTACTTTATTTTCAATCCTGAGCTTCTCTAAACTTTCCTTGCTTTCAGCTGAGGATTTTCTCAGGGAATCAATCTCACTCACATGATTCTTATTTCCATTGATTAGCACATCATTTTGTTTTTTCAACATTTGTAGATTAGACACACAGGCATCATGAGAACTCTTCAATTCAGCACATTTTTTACAGTCAGACCTTGAATTATCTAATCCCTTATTCCTTTTCAATTTTTTATATCGTTTTTGCAATTTTTCATATGACTCAGATAAATCGCTGTAAGCATTTTCCCAATCTTCTATAGAAAAGTTCTCGAAGAGGTTTACCTCTTCTTCATTCTCCTCCACCTCTTGGCTGGTACTGTGGTCACTTCTGCTAACCATCATGCATGTGCTTTCATTTCTCCTGTGGGCTAGCTTCAGCTGGTCCATAATATCCTTGGCGGATCTGCAATCATGGAAACAAGAATGCAAGGCTTTATCAGTCGCTGTTAACATTAGGTTTAAGGCCTTTTGATTCTCTCGGAACATCTGATTCTCACTGTCCGTCCACTTGGACCTTTTCTTGGGCAGTTCATACGGACCTTGTGAAATCAACTTCCACAAGTCCTTATCAGCTTGTTTAACAAACATGCGAAAAACACTGAACCATATGTCAAAATCAGGTCCCTTAAAAATCGGTGGATTAGCCATTGCCATCAGTTCAAACGAACAGATATCAAACACTAACTCACAAGCAAAACAATGCACACAGGAAACACGTAGAGGATCCTCTGAGAATCGTTGGATTCTGAACCAGAGACCGCTCTGATACCAATTGATAGGTCCAGAGGGGGGTGAATGGACCTTTACCAGTAAAAACAATGAGGATTAAAAAAATAAGTTCTCAATTAGGAGTTTCCGAAAAAGATCTTAACGGTCAAACACTAACCGCGCAGAACGATCAGCTAGGAAGATAGAGATGGATCGGCCTAGACAAGCATCTACCGAATAGATCCAAAGCCAGAATAGAAACCAAACACACTGCGCCAGGGATTTTTAAGGTGGTTCGGTCAGACCTCCAGTCTGCCTACGTCCACCCCTCACTTCAAACCGAAGTGAGGCTTCCACTAGCACCGGCTAGCCAAGCAGACTCAGTCTGCGACAACGGCTGATTCACAACTTCACCAGGGGAACACCCTCCCCTCTTCCTCCACACCTGGAGGGAACCCTAAGGACGCCAAGTCCCTAGAAACTAGGAAACAAGTTCCTCTTCCTCCAACCGGAGGGAACACTAGTGATCTACAGTCACTAGAACCAGAGACCAAGGTCTCTCTTCCTCTGAAGCCCAGAGGGAACCCACAAGCAGCACACGGCCACTTGCAACTGGAGACAGCGTCTCCCTTCTCCTGAACAAACAGAACAGGAGGACCACCGATCTCAACCTGAGACTCGGAGACAAAACTAGAACAGTAAAGAAAGATCAAAAATAAGAAACTAAAAAGATACAGCAGACTGAATGCTGGAAACGATGAAATACGGAATATAGCTCACAATAGAGCAAACTGGTTCGGATTTGATCCTGAAACCAGAATCCTTCTTCTTCTTCTTCTTTCTGAACTCTCAGCTTTGAGCTCTCTCTCTCTCTCTCTCACTCTCTCTGCTATTCTCTCTTCTTCCTCTTCTTCAGTTTCTGCCCTCGATTTTCTTCTCTTCTTTTGCTGGATCGAAACTCTCTACACTTGTGCTTTTTCTTTTTCCCTTTCGATCAACCTCCATCTGTGGACGAAGGCTTCAATATATAGCAGCAGCAGGTGGATAAGGTACAGAATGCGTGTGCCTCCCACACCCGATCCAGAACCTTCTTTCCACGTGCCCTTATAGCATAGGTTCCTTTAGTATTGGATCACGTGCAGCCCAGACACTGGGGAATATTCTTCCTCGGACCACCTTCTTCTTTTTGTTTTTCTTCTTCTCCTACAAAGAAATTAAAACCATTAAAACTCAGGGCCACAAAAACTAAAACTGCATGAGGTATGTGATAGCAATACGAGATGCACTATACTGAGAACGACACGAGATACACAAGATGACTACAGCACAAAATAAAGAGAGAATGACACGAGGTCAGATGACTACAGCACCACGGCTAACACTACAAAGAGAACGACACGAAGTCAGATGAGAACAGCACGAGGTGAGAAGGAAATAACACGAAGTAAAACGGTAGTAAAACACGCGATCAGAGGAAACCTGGACAAAGATAGAAAGAAGCAACACGAAGACATAAAAACAACACTAAGACACAAACACAGAAATAACATGAAGACTCAAACACAAAATTAACACGAAGACATAAAAACAACACGAAGATACAAATACAGAAACAACATGAAGACTCAAACGCAAAAATAACACGAAGACACAAGCACAAAAGATAACACGAAGACACAAACACAAAAGATAACACGAAGACACAAACACAGAAATAACACGAAGAATGACCAATCAAAACGACTAAGTTGACTCGAGGTCATCGGTGAATCAATACGAGAATCAACACGAAATATCAAACAGCAAAGGGAACGGCACAAAGTGAAACGACACTTTACACTAACATAACTTGAAGACACAGAAAAACGACTCGAAAATGAGGACGACACGGGCTGAAAACAACTCGAAGACGAAAACAGAAACCGACACGAAGTGTGGTCACAAAGTAAAAAAGGACACGTGGTCTAGGAAAAACAACACGAGGACAGAAGACAGGAACGGCTACAACGACACGTGATAAAACAGTGAAAGCAGGAAAACGACTCGAGTAACTACAGTAAATGACACGAAAACACAAGAGCAAAAATAAAATGATGACTCGAGATGAGCAACTAAAGACTGAAGAAATGACACGAGGTTCACAGAAAGCAGCACGAGGTGCTGCAGTGTTCAGCACGCGATGGAACAAATAACGACACGAAGACAACCCCTGAAAATAACTGAAGTGACTCGAAAGATTATTTTTCACAGAGAAATATTTTTTGTTCTCCACTAAGGCTCATAGTGTTGTCATCCTCAAAACATGTAAAGACTCAACATAGGAGAGGACAGTCATTGATCTGACAAGCTTCCCTTTTGATGGTTACCAACCTCTTGAAGACACACCTGATCATGTCTATAGCATAATTGATTCACTTCCTCAAAGTAATTCTTGGATCGGTGATCATGTTGGGAGAGCCATGAAAATTTTCATAAAGAAGGAAAAGGTGGTAGTGAACCGGCAGAAGGGTCTTATATGGTGCACAAAGGATGCATCCAGAAATGACATCTAAATTGAATTCCCTGGAGGTGACATCCAGAAATGACATCCAAAAATGACTTGAGATGGAATCCAATTGATAGAAGCTCCCCTTGAATGGGAGGAGGAGATCATCGGGGACGGGTGTGCCAGAGGCCATGTACTTGAAGATGAGGGCTTGGTGTTCCAGCTCCTGCCATTGAGATGCTGTGAATGGATACTTGCTGCTCCTCCCACTCATCATCATCTTCAGCCCACACAGGCGACCAGACGCGCGCCCTCCAATAGTGGGAACCGGCTGCTCGGAGGGGGGGACGCAAGAGGCGTCCCCCTACCTCTGCTATCCCTCTCTCTGGAATCTCACTTTCAAACAAAATGTCTTCTGTAGTAATTTTGGTTCATTTCTGTTGAAACAATTGGATGCTTATGCTTGAATACTATTTTGTTGAAGGACCCTTGTGAGGTGTCGACACCTCCTAATGGAGAGGTCGACCTTTCATGGTCAGACAGAAGGTGTTGCTTGCTGGATTATCTGTGGTGTCGACGCTCCTTGATGGAGAGGTCGACCTCTCCCCACACCCTTGCACCTGCACCTCCCCACACCCCTGCACCTCCTCGCTGCGATTGCCCTCCTCCCCTCCCCTTCGCGAACGGCCACTCCACCGCGCCCACGGCCTCCCTGTGCCACACCCGCAACCGCCCCTCCACCTGCACCCCCCTTTCGCCGCCGACCTCCCTCACCGTCGCCCCTCTTCCCACGTCGCCGGCCAACTCCCCACCCTCAGCCTCTCTCGTTCTTCCTCTCTCTCACCCCACACCACGTCGCCGATCGCCCGCCTCTCCTCTTCCTGCTACCACCTCGCATGTCACGCCCCGAGCCTTATTTACAGCGGAAGACTCGCTCGGGGAGCGCGAACAGCCGACATGGTAAGCCTCTTACAAGCAAGAACAATCAGAGTGCAAGACAATCACACACATAAATGCAATTGCACAGAATTCGAATCAAACTTCAACTTTATTTCATAAAAGATCAATATTCAAGATACAATCACTAATTTGATTTTCATTTTACTAGACTCAAGAAATAGGAAAATTACATTGACTCAATCTAGACAATTTAGACTTCCTATGTCTTCACTCTTGTCATAATAACATTCAATCGCTCTCGGACCCGCTACTTGAATCACCCGAATCCGAATTCGAACTATTACCATCTCCTGAAAAATATTGGAAATAGATAATGAGCACACTTGTCCAGTAGGTATCTTCGCATCAACATGAAGGCACTATCAAAGTAATTAACATTTTAGCTCTAAAGAATGAGGTAAAATCATGCGGATGCGAATCAATCATGCGATCAAACCAAAGTAACAAGATAAGATAGAATGATCAAGAATGAACTAACAAGAATATAACATGAACATGATATTTGACTTTTCACGAGCAAGAATATATCGAGAATGTACTAGCAAGCCACATATTCATCACTTTAGCATCTTATGCTTATGAGCAAGTCATTCGTGAATTTCTGTGGAATATCAAGCAAGAATGTCATGTTGTGTCGTATCGTATCGTGGATCTTCACTTATTTATAGAAATAGTACTCCCAGCGTAATGCGACGCCAGTAGCATCATACCCCATGGTTTATAAAATAGTATGTTTCCGGCAATCAGCCGAGGGGACTAGCATAGAGCCCTTGAACACAATCAGTGCTCGATCGTATCTTCAGTTATAAATTAAGCTACTTCCACGCAGTATAACAGTAAAGTATGGCCAATAATATAGCACTTCCAATAATTCCATGATAACTAAAATCAATGAATGAATGCTTCAACATAGGAATGTAGGAGTCAAGAAAACGACTTAAACAAGGTTATGCTCATAGAAATAAATCGACGGCATAACGGTACATTCTTTTATCGTTTATTCATTATATTAAGTTTCTTAAGCAATATGATAGGTTCTAGATCATCAAGGTTTGTCTAGAATCATTGAAATATCAACCCTTGGTCAAATCTTGGGTTAACATATATAAGCTATGTAACGGTCGTTTACTGGGCCGTTACACCATGTAACGTGCCATTAATGGGCCGTTACAATAATCAGAGTCCAGAAAGATAAAAATAGACTCAGAGGAATGTGACGGTCTGGCACTGGACCGTTAAGTGAGCCTGACGGTCCAGTTAAAGGCCGTTACATTAAGAGAATCAGAAACCATGATAGTGTATTCTAGTTATTGGGCTTTAATGGTACAACCAACTCGGCGTCCTAGTGGGAATCCCAGGCTCGCGGAGAATTACGGAGGCCTTGAAACAATGATTTCCTAGTCCATTGGAAGGAATATCTAATAGAGAGGTCCTCATGTCCAAGATGGTGTTCCTAAAGTGCAAGGTGTAAACTAATGGCAACATACCGGAATATGTGCCATGTACTTATAGAAATGACTCTATTGACAGAGAGAGATATGTATAATCAAATTTGAAAATCATAATGAAAACTCCGTCAATACAAAGTTAAAAAGTCATGCTTTATAATACAAAACTATATACTTTGGCTTCATTAACATAACACAAGTAAAAGTGAGATAACAAACCATGCAATACCTATCATGAATAATCAAATAACCTTAAAATCACATGATCAGGATAAAACTTAGGTAACTAGGCTTATTAATAATCAAAATTGGCAAGTTATATTCTGTCTAGGGTTGACAGAGCATAGACTATAACGGTCTGGATATGGGACGTCATAGTGAATGTGACGGTCAAGATCCAACCGTTACATGAGTGTAACGCGTCTGTCCAAGCGCGTTAGAATCAACAGTGTAGTTCAAATACCACAGAGTTTGTAACGGTCTGTCGTAGGGCCGTTACATGAAAGTGACGGTCCTTCTATGATGCGTTACAGAATCTGCTAACAGAAACTAGATAAAACATAAAGAGATCGATTCATATCATGTCTATAATTAAAATACCATGACTCCCTAGACATGATAACGTAGTGTAGGCCAACTACATGCATAGGTATTGATGGGTTAGATGAATAGTCGAGTCTTAATCTTTAGTTAGGGCTAAGAGATACATGATATGCATAGAACCAATAAAATATGAAATTGATGATCTAGCATGCATGAAATCTAATCAAAACAGAGGCTCTTAGCCCTATCAAGTTATTTTTGCCGTTCATGAGATAACCTACCTCTTACTTAGACTGTAGTTCCCGAATTTGGTTGAGAACCTTGCCCTAGTTCTTCTCTTCCTCTTGTGACTTTTCCAGCAACTTCCTTAGGTTCTAACTCCACGACCTCTTGACCTAAAGATGTGAAATTTGGAGGGGAGTTAGTTTAGAGTATTGTAAACAAATACTTCTAAAGAATTTACCAGAGATAATGACTCCTTACCTTGCTTCTTTACGTCCCAAAAGTAAGGGTCGCACAGTTCAGAATTATACCCTATTTATAGAGTTTAGGCTAGGGTTTGAGGATTAGATCGAGTTTAGAGTTCTTATTTCATCAAATCCTAGTCTCTAAGAGTCCTCAATATTATTACAACTCTTCCCAAGTCGATCCTTAGTGGATAAGAGTCTAAAGTTTTAATCTTTGTACTTGTTCTTTCTTTTACGGAACTAACAGGATGTAACGGTCTATGGCCAGTGCGTTATAGTCATGTGACGGTCTTGCGATAGACCGTTACATTACTCGTTCCCAGAGTTCAAGGGAAATCAAACTCTTCTATTCATTATCCGCCTAATTATCTGTATTAAGTTGTATTTATCCTTATAATTCCAAGGATAAGCTTAATAACCTTCTAGAATATGGGCCAAACTAAATGGGCCTGATCTTAAAACCCTTTAGACTTTAATTAAGTGAGTTGGGTTAATTGATTAACACCATTTGGCCATATATTGATTAATAACTCCAAATTAGTCCATTTAATTGCTAATAATACCATAAAATTATCAAATAAATTCTGGGGCACAACATCGCAGCCTCCCCTCCGGCCTCCACTCCGCCACCGGTCGTGGCCACGTAGCCACCAACCCACCCCCGGCAGCCTTCTCCTCCTCTAACACCACGTCGCACACGCCACCGCGGCAGCCCCCATGCCACCCTCACCACCTCCACACACCTCCACACACCTCCACCACGGCGAGCCCGGCCGTTGCCTCCCTCTCCCACCACCTCTGCACCACCGTCGGACACCACCCCCCGTCGCCGGCCTTCCCCTCCGACCACCGCCTGCCCCTAACCGAGCGGCCTGCCTGCCCGACCGCTTTTGGGCCTCCTCTCCGTACGGCGGCGGTACTACAGCGGGGAGGAGTCTAGGGAGGGGGATCAACAATGGCGGCGAGGAGTCTAGGGAGGGGGAAGAGGATGACGGGGAGGCGGCCGCGGTTGGAGGGGAGAGAGGCCGGGAGGGGGAGGCCGGGAGGAGGAGGCCGGAGGGGGAGGGGAGAGGTCGCAGGAGAGGGGGGAGGGAGGCCGGAGGTGGAGAGGGAGGGGGGAGGGAGGTCGCAGGAGAGGGGGGAGGGAGGCCAGAGGGGGAGGGGGGAGGTCGCGTCGGCAGGAGGGGGAGGGCGGCGGGAGGGGGAGGTGGAGGGGGGAGGGCGGCCAGAGGGAGCCGGAGGGCTGGGGAGGGGGGAGGGGGGAGGCACCCCTCTCTCTATCTCTCTCTCACACTCTCACACTTAACCCAGGGGTAAGTTAGTATTTTCATTACCTTTAGTATAAGGTAACTATAGTTTAGTTAACTGAATGAACGGTAGGGACTTAAATATGTAACGACTAAGATTATAGGGACTATTAAAATAATACTCAAAATGGAGGGATTAATCGGCAATTCATTAAGTTTATAAGCACTAATAGGTAAAAAACCCTTATTTTTTAAAAAATATTTATTTTAAATAACAAAATTTTAGAAATTAAAAAATGATTCATTATTTGTAATAATTTATCGGCCACTATTAAACAAGTTATGCATCAATCAAGATATATTTAAGTATAAATTATTATTTCGTTCAATCGGATATTAAAATTTTACATAATTTACGTGCAGCTGACATGCGAAACTAATCCACCGGAAAAAAAATGTAACTCGTGATTCTAAAATTTTTGATTTCAAATTTCTCTAGATTTTTGTTATGTACGAGTTGCAGAAGTCCTCAACGTGCATAATGATCATTGTTCATCGATGATGTCATTGAAATATGTCGTTATGTAATCTGTCTGATTCTCAAGTCAAATTTATATTCCTTAAATAAAATGGCTCAACTTTACATTTATATATCTCGTCAATGACAAAATCATTTTATACTTAGAAAAAATAAAATCCATTCAATTTTTTCGACGAAATCCTTTTCTAAACACATCTTTCAAGACCTTTCTTTGAATCGACGGAAATAAATCAGTCTAATTCTCTCAACTGAATCGGCGGAAAAAAATCACCGTTTTCTCTCGTACGTATAGTATAGATAATAATAGATATATATTTTTTATGATCGTACATGAGAATCCTCCATGTGTACAGCACTCCTTCCTCCCTGTGACCGTGATCGGTGACATGGCGTACTGGCGTTCTTCCGGTATGGTCCGGCACGGCGACTCACATCGATACAGTGCAAATCGACAAACTATATGCTGCTGCAGCCCTAATAAAAAATAGTAAATTTTTTTTTGGGGAAACCAGACGCACCTCTGTTTGTTCTGATTATATTAGCTTAAAAATTTTCGAATGGATCTCCAGCTTCCTAATCTCATCAAAAGATTCAGCCTCATATCCTAGGTGGAGAACGAGAAAGGAAAACACCGTCGGATCATATGGGAAGGAAAACAAGGAAAGAACGGTATCAAAAGAACGACTCACAGGGAAACAACACGCTTCAGAGTCTAGTGGAGAGCAAGGAAGGCGGAATCGGGGATCGGGATCGGATCGCCCGGTCCCAAACCGATCCAGGTCGGTGGGATCGGCCGATCCCGGACCGATCCCGGCCGAGTCAGGACAGTTGACTCGGCTAGGGATATAAGTGTCTAAAAAAATTAAAATAAATCTGGAAAAATCTAAAAAAATAGAAAAAGCATTCTAACATAGATCTATATCAAATTTAATGTGAAATAGGTGACATTTGTTCATCATTTTTTGAAATAGGTGCATACATTGATTAAGTGCACGTATCTATGTGCATCAGTCTTATGGACTAATTAGAAGTCTGCAGATTGTCTGACCCATTTATTGGTTGGGATTCAATGATTTAGCAGTGAAAAGATATGTAATGCATGCTCTTTGTTTGAACATCAAAATTAGAGGGGACTATCAACAAGACAATCTCAGATTTAATTTGACTTTAGTTGAATATCTGGTATTCTAACTAATACCAGAATGGTTAACCTGTTTATCAGCAGCTTTACATATTTGCAAGCTTGAAACAAGGAATAACCTAGGTTTCCTTCAAAATCTGTGCAGACACATCATTGAAAATGATTTTTTATTTGCTTTTGGTAAGCTGAACATGTACAAAGGTTAATCAGAAAAAATGAATATGAACAGAAAAAAAAATTGACACTAAAAACATCATCAATTCTGTCCATGATTGACAATATGATAAAACTTTTGCATTCAGTTAACCCCATCTGTCAATGTTGATTGAAAACCACATCTCAGATGATCTAAAATCATAAGAGTATGATGCATTTCAGAACAAGAGGCATTCCATAACTTTTGATAGCCAATTTACAAAAGCAGTGCATAGCAATGTGTTTTGGACTCAGAAATCAACTTATAAAGGCACATCAGAACTTTGACAATCAAAGCACAACTCAAAAAGTTCATGGTTTTAGTGAAATACGAAGAAGCGATGCATTTGATAATGGAATGCAGAATCGGCCTGGGATCGGCCGATCCGGGCCGATCCGGCCGATCCAGCCGATCCCCGCCCGATCCCGGACATGGATCGGTTCAGTTGGGATCGGGATCGGATCGTTTCGCCCGAAATCCGATCGGATCGGACGATCCCAACCGATTCTACCTTCCATGGTGCAGAGTAGCAACTAGCACGGGAGACGGAACCAGAGCATGGTTTGCAGTATAGTTTGGTACTGGCCTTGACAGGTGCGGTTCAAAAGAGTAGACCATTATCCTGGGCGAAACACTCTCAACATTTGAACCGGCGGAAACAAACCGTCAAATTCTCTTATAATATATAATAATAATAGATAGATGTTCGGAATCAGGGCAATTCTCTTCTATATATTTGCATCTAGGTGATTTATATTTTTCTTAGGGACATAATTAATTAATTAATTAGGGCCCTCTGGTAGTTTCTAAATTTTAATTTTTTTTTGCTCATCGGTCAGAATTCATCTTACCAAGGGTCCCTTACTTTGTGTTGTCCTTTCCAAAAGCCCCATGCTGTATTGATTGCCTTATAACGCGTGGGCTTAGCCCATGAAATAGGACGGTGATTCTACTCTCTCTCTCTCTCTCTAAGAAATACCATTTATTTTTAAAACAGCTTGGGCACGTCGGGCTGGGCCTTATAAAGCGTGGGCATAGCCCATGAATTTCCGGATTGAGCCGGGTCAGGTCAAATTTAAAGAACGTGCGCAAAATGGGCCGGGCCCACCGAGCTTCCGGGTGGCCCGATTAACACCCCTAATTCCTAAGGTCGGTCACCCATCTCTCCAACACGTGACAATATTTCGCAAACAAAAGTACCCAGAAGTTTCAGAAGACGTCCTACTACAACAGATGTTTTCAAGAAATTTTTTTTTTTCAAGTTGAGTGAGCTACCGTGTATACCGCATCCCCAGTAATTCATGTGAATTGACTGTCCAATAACACACTGGGTGTGTACACAGTTTTATTTATTTATTTTTTATGACCGAAAATCTAACATAGTATTAATCTCGGGTCTACGCGGAGAGTGTGAGAGAGACTGGGAAGGTCTCATGTGGTGCCACACAGTTGGTTGCTCTGTCACGGCATTGTGTCGACATGGGTTACCAGTCGTTGGGTCACCATGTCAATACCTTATCTTCAGTCACAAGCATCTACATCGTATTCCTCCCAAGAGGATGATGCATGTGATGTGATGACAATTCTTACAACTTGGTTTGGTTGGTATCTCTGATTTTTTTTATATATATATATATATATATATATATATATGCATTCGTGAGAGGGAGTATGTCTGCTCATAGTCTCCCCTGCTGCACGCAGCCTCTTTGTCTGATGAATCTTCCCACTTGCCACCGTGCATATTCACGGGGGGGGGGGGGGGGGTGGGGCGCTCCCAAAGTTGGAAGTCTTATTAGGAGCACGAGTGTTCCTCTGCCTTTTATTTTAATTCTGTATGTATCTTTTAGAATCCCAACATTCTACAGAGACAAAGGTTTGAAGTGTTTGAAGTTGGATCTCAACTTCTCATTGGTGCCAAGATGAAGTTTGATGAAAATAAAAAAAAGTTAGGATTTGAGTTCACAATTTGTCGCGGTGGCGTCGCCACCTCTACAATTTGAGAGAGAGGTCTCGAGTTCAAACCCAGACGCAATTTTTCAGATACACACACACGAGGAGCTAGGCTTCAAATTGGAACCATTTCCACGTGTAATTTTAACCTCATTTTTAGAAATTCTTTTTCTTGTGAAGTCATGTCCCTAGTTTTTAATTTTGTGAAGATGAAATTAGATAAAAGGGTTTTTTTTTAACAAATGTATCCTTCTTAAATCACTAGTTGCATGAAAACTCATCCCACATTTGCATTTTCTGATATACACTTGTTAGATAAATATATTGTATAAGTAAATATAAATGTAGCATTTATGGAAGATAAGATAGAGCCATAGAGGTAATATGGTCATGTCATTTCAATAGTAACGTCTTGTAAACGTTTAGTTGCGGGAACATCCGATTCTTTGACAGATGATTACGACGAGGTTCTGCACAAGGTTCCACTTGACAATTATACACTCGTCTAACAAGTAACGAAGATACACGAGTAAATACAAATGTATTTGAGGGGGACATGTATGTAAAAAATCCTGGAGAGGATGACGTTTTCTTCATTTTTTTAGTAAGTTTATTCCGTTTCCGTTTCCAAACTCCATTAGAAGAAAAGACGGGAAGAACATGACCACTTTCTTTTCTAGGCGTGCTCTCGTCCATCCATTTGGCTTAAACTCGTCATTTTAACCTTATCCTCGGATATCTCCAAACAATCATCTCATTCGTTAATCTATGATCCCTATCCTAACGAAGCACTCCTATGCATTTCCAATAAAATATTAAAGAATGCGGCAGGGAATAGGGGATAACCAACCTTTGCCGATCGATGGAGCGACTTCAACATGACAAATAGAGTATGCCTGGCCACCGTATAGTTCTTTTATATTTATATATATCTAATTTCTCATATAGCCTTAAGTTAATGTCTAGTTATACTCCTCTTATGTGAGAGTACACGATAAACAATATGGTCAACACAAGATCACAGGGAAGGACATCATGCATGCTAATTAGGGGTGTCATGAACTTAAAGCTGTTGGGCGCTGTGAACGAATTAAGTAGGCCAAATATGAAATGTTGTAGTGTTTGCAGCAAGTTAAAGGAGATAATTAAACCACGCATGCACTTTTTGCAAGGTCAAGTCATCGGATGTTTACATGCACAAACAGCTGGTAATCGTCTCTGCCTTTGGCTGCTGAGATGGTGAGGCCAGGGCTGGCCATGGATGCCGACAGTGGGAGAATTAAAGTGGGATTAATTAGATCGGACTAGACCAAGGTGAAGTAGTCGGTCAATTTGGCCTTTAACTTATATAATTTATGGGATGGTCAATCACGGCACCACACCACAATATTTCCGAAGTTTCCACACAATATTCGTATGGCAACGTAATCTATTAACTCGCTGATCTGACCTAACTCAAATTTTTTAAAAAAAAATAAAATAAAAAACGGGTTGTATATATACGTACGGTGTGGATCACAATTTTTTAAGGACCGGCTCAATTTCAGGTTTAAGGCACTCATTTCCTCGGCTAAAGTTAGGGTCATAAAATCGAACCTAAACCTCTCTTAACCCGATCTGTTCGCGTGTTTTTCGACTCCAATATATCCAGACCTAAGTTGACTTATTTTGAGATTGATCAGATGTGAGTGACCGTACTCTAACCTAAATCATATCTCTTACAAATCATGGGCCCGTGTATCTCAACAATATCTCGCTCCCATACGCGCCACAAACGAGTCCACCCCCCCCCCCTCGCGCGCGCACACAAACGAGTCCACCCACCAACACGCCACCCACCGACGCGCGCGCGCGCGCGCGCACACACACGCAAACAAATCCGCCCACCAACGCGCGCGCAGCCAATTTGTTGGCAGTCTTTTCCCTACTCTCCCCCCCGCCCCCACACACACACAAAGATGTGCACTGCACACCGTGACAGACAGAGGCAAAGCACGTATGCACCAGCGGCTGTAATGGATGAGCATCCACTCTTCCGCTGCTAATTTGTGTATATCCATTAAAGACACGGGTGACGACATCCATGCAGCTCTGGCACTCTCGAATCCCCAGTGGTCCTTCGAGAGGGGGGGGGGGGAGGACAAGGACGTGGCAGCAGCATCTCAGATTCTCTCGGGACGGTTGGGGGTGTATAAAATATAAATAGGGGATTTTACATATACATCTTTGTAACATATCGCATTTATATTCATCTCCTTATTTTTTCATATTATCAAAAATATCCTTAATATATATCATATTATTATAGTTACTCTTTATTCTACAATCGAGTCGCAGGAGGTCCAAGCGGTGTTGCTAACCTACGGAGGATGATGGCATCAGTCGAAGTGGAAGATGAAGGGGGTGAAGATGTCGACGGCGGTACTATTAGTTCGTTGGTGTGTAGAGATGACGTCGGCCCGGAGGAGGAGAAGATGGAGGATATGGGGATGATGTCGGCAACACTACTGGCGAATGCTACCGGGCCCCTCCCCCTCTGGCCCTCTCCCTAAACACTAAGATCCCCCTCCATGAGCACCTCCCAACCAGCGAGCATATCTCGGAAAGGCGAGGAGCAGATGCCGTACTAGTTGAAGCAACAATTATCACCAGTCCAGGAGGAGAAGACTCTGATGTACGGCTCGTCCAGGGTCACTTTGAAGGCCAACAGGGCCTCTCGATCGGACAGCGCTAGGGACGGAGAAGATGATGAAGGCGAGGCACTAGAGGAAGAAGCAAAGGCAGCCCCCTACGCCATCGCTCCCTGTGAGCAGCCAGCCCCCCCTCCTCACCCACCCAGTGAGCACCACTGTAACAACCGAAGATCCGGATACCGGGACGTACCCGATATCATTCGAATCCTAATCTGTCACCCACGAGTCGGAGGGCTCGGAAGGGTTATTAGGAGTGTTGTGGTTATACATTGAAATTCTGAACAATAGCAAGAAAGTAAATCTACAAATTAATCTACAGTTCTGATAGAAATAAAATTATATTTTATAACAATTATAACAACTACAGAGTCTAGTCCACAAGTACAGTCAGGAAAAAGAAACGTACACTGCCTCGGGGTATACCCCGGTAACCTGGCGAGCTGGCAACTAACGAACCTTCGACTGGAACGCTCCACTCTGAGGAGAACACAACACCTGAAAAACAGGGGGTGAGCCTCATCTCATTGGCTAAGTAGGGGTCCCGCGGGTCCCCACTACAACAAAAGCAGAAATAGGAACGGCGTAGGAGCAACAAGTAAAGAATAACAGTGGTAGCAACATGATAATAACACCGGTACAACACAACGACGGTGACCGGAACCAGAAGATGGTAAACAGAGGGAACACGCACAAGCCCTTTACTCTACCCCGACTCCCACGGTCAGACAGTCTGTCCTCGCAGACGGAAACACTAAGAAGGCCACACGACCACACGCTGAACCAACACCCTCGGGAGAACCTCCGAACAACAGAACATCTCGATCCTGAGCTCGAACTAGCAAAGGAACCACGCCCAACACGCAGGGCGACACCAGCCCGTCTGCCGGAAGGGCCATGACAACACTGTCGGTACCTCCACCTTCACGGCAGAGGGTCCACCACTCGAGTATACACAACATGGCCAGATGCGTCCACTGACGTCTTATACTGCGCCAAGGCCTCATATGCGTGCACACTAGTCACACCCGGTCTCGAGAGGAGCAGAGGAGACACACACACACCACACCCACGGACTAGCTAGGAGCCGCACCTTTGCACCCAACAGTACGGCCGTGTCCAGCTACCTGACACGGGGTACGCGCCACTGCGACCGTCAACAACGTACTCTTGTCCTAACTAAGGTACATACACGCTCAGGCGGTCACGCCTCGACAGGAGCGTCGTACACATAAGGCGGTCTCGCCCGGTCCAGTGGGCCACCTGCTGTTGTCTCTGCTAGGCTTCCTACTGCCGTAGCTGAGGCGGTCTGTTCCAGGGCGGATGCTACATCCGAGCAGCTACCTTCCTCAGGTCTCCCTGTCTCAGCGCTCTCCTACACACCAGACGATTCTTGCTTGGGTTCTTCCTCCATTTCGCCACCACCGGCTCTTGCTATGTCGACAATGTCTGAGCCCCCCCCCCCCCGTCCGTGGACCGTCCTGCCGTTGCTTTGGTTCGTGCCGCGCATGCTGTCGTGCCGTTGCCTGCGGCCTGCCCCTCCAGTGTCGACGCCTGTGCCGCTGCTCTCGTTCGGCGCCCTACCCCCCGACAGTGCCAGGTTGACGAGCCTGGCTACTCCTCTGCTGGTGAGCTTGGGGAGCCGTTTGAGGCGCTTCCTGGTGAGCCGCTTGGTCAACGCCCCGCCACCTCTCTTGCCGTCAATCGTCAGCCTACTGCTTCCGTCGTCGTCTGCGAGGAAGCCAAGCATTTGGCCTGTCTGGCAAACCTGCGCGCTATTAGGGATGGCATCATTGCTCTCCCCACACTCCCCCGGCCTGCAGATCTAGCTGCTGCTCGACCGTGCGTCACTGCTGCCCCATTGCCACCGTCTCTGCCGGCTTTGACACCCCACGGTGTCCCGCCCCTGGAGCCCCTCCACGTCATCTTGGCATTGCCAGCAGACCCCCGTGCAGAGGCTCCTCCTCCACCTCCTGCTGCTAACCCTTCTAGGCCACTCCCTGCTGATGCATCCTTCGAGCCAGTCTTTGAAGGTCCGGTTGAGGTGCAGGGCTCCGTGCCCTCTGTGCCGAGCTTTGCCTCCCTTGATCTGCATGTGGGTCTGCTGCCCACCCCAGATGTTGCTCTCAGCCTAGCTGACCTCGAGGTGTTTGATGGCTCGGTTGATGAGGCGGATGTGGAGTTCGGTGACCTTGCCTTCAAGCCCGCCCGCCGGAGCAATCGCAGGAATCGTCGCAGGCCCAACCGCTACCGCTAGTTCTGAAGTCCCTGGTTCTAGCTGGTTGTATAACTCTGTTGCCCTCCTTCGGTTTTTTTCGCTTTATTGGCCCCTCGGCCCAACTGTTGTTCTCGACACATTTCTTTTGTCTGGGTGCCATCCCTCTCCCCCTTTCCTTGTACTTCTCTCTCCCTTTACTGCTTTCCTTAATGAAAATGCTTGTCTGGTGACCGGGGTGGAACGTCCATCTCCTTCTACAATGAAGGAATGACTGGTCTTACTCGTCTCCGGCTTGCAAGTATTAACTTTGAGTTAAAAACAAGCCCTCTAGACAGAGAAACAACAGGGCTCAAACCACTGCGCTCTTGCAGGAAACCCGAGGACACGCGTACACATGTGCCTGAACCATAGGGGACCTCTGAACCACACATCCGGTCCACGGGAAAACCACCTAAGGCGGAGGACTGAAACACCAGAACCTCGGCCCTCAACTCCTACAAAGATATCTAGCCGTGATCACAACCCTCACGCGGAAACACCCTCCGTGATCACGGAACTCTCGCGGGGACAATCGACACGAGAAGCCCGACACAAGAACACTGTCCACACTACATGGCCACACATGGATGGCCCACACAGCTCATCCAGACTTGACGGAATCTCCTGAATCACGTGGACACACAACGCGCGAAGCCCCAACTCCCTCGGACACCCCGGGTACCAGACCTCGGAACACGACAACACCCGGGCTGGGAGGAGGCGGGCGGCCAGACCACTGGCCGCCCAACAGGGCTGGGCAGCCAACCCACTGGCCGCCCACCCAAGGGCCAATAGGGGATGGGCGGCCATCTCTGTAATGCCCCGGATCTTTGCTGGATTCTTAGTGGATCTTTGTCAGATATTTATCAGGTCTTTCGGATCCTTTTTGGAGAGTTTCGGATCGCTTTTGTAGCTCCCGAGTTGAGTTTTACGATCCGTGTGGATTTTTCCCTCGTACTAGTTACGGAACCCTACGGTGAGTTTATTTCTCAATTCATCGACTCGTGGACGCCGCAGTTACGATGTACTCTTCGAGCCGATCGTTTCGACTATTTTTACGTATTTTTCTAAATTAGTGCATTTTCAACGCATTTTCAGAAATTAGAAAAATTTCGAATTTCTCCTTTTCTAACCCACCTCTCTCTCTCTCATCTCACTCACGCCGTCACTCCCTCTCTCTCCTGTTCTCTCTAGTTCTCTCACCCTCTCGGCTCCGGCTGCGGACAGAGGCGGCTGTGGGCGAGGTGACGACGCTGGGGAGCTACTGAGGCACGTGATGGAGCGAGGATCGGTGCGGTTTGGGCGCGATCCCGAACGGTGGATTCAAAGCCGACGATTCAGTTCGCGATGTGGTTTTTGGCATGGTTTAGTCGCTTCGGCGCTCGATTTCTTCGGTGGAGGTAGGGAGATGGACCGCCACTTCATCCCACACATTTTCCTTGCTTTTGTGCGTAGTTTGGTGCTCGATCGGGGGAGATCGGGCCGGTTTAGTGAAAACCATCATTTTCGGAGTTTTCAGGGTTCGTAGAAAAACGACAACCATTTGCGGCGTGGTTAGTGTTAAAATGACCGCTGGGATATCTGGATCCCATTCACGTCAGTTTCGTGTCGATCGGTTGTCATTCGGGGCCGGTAGGAGTCCGGGAACCCCGGTGACCCGTTTTGGGTCGATTCGTCAGACTCTCCCCGTTCTTGCGTTTTAGCGCGTGCATGTGGGCTTTTTAGCCTCCAGACGTTATTTTTTGTCGTTTAGCTTTATATCCCCTGCGCTTCGGCATGTATGGGGCGTGGAAGGAGCCGATTCGACGTTTCCACTATTTTCCCGCCGTGACCGGTGTAGCGGTCGTTTCAGAGACCGTCACAGTCTCTGACGGCCCTACGATAGACCGCCACAGGATCTGGGCATTTCAGTTTTTGTGAGGCTGTGGGAGTGTGACGGTCCATCATTGGTGCGTCACAGCCCTCTGACGCATCCAGGTAGGTGCGTCACAGCCATTTCGTTTTCTTGAGGTTCTGGTCAGCCGGTTGCCCTGACGGCCCAGTCCTCATGCGTCACAGCCCTGTAACGCGCCTTCCTTGGGCCGTTGCATGCTGTTTGACCGGATTTGACCGTGTCAGTCAGTTCGTGTAGCGGTCGTTCCCCTATGCGTCACAGCCTTGTAACGCGCCTGTCCTAGGCCGTTACACGCTGTTTGGCCGAGTTGGGTGGCTGTGTCGGTTGGCTCTAACAGCCTTGCCCCCATGCGCTAGGGTGCTGTAACGCGTCCGTGCTGGACCGTTACCTGCTGTTCGACCAATTTTTAGGCTTGGGCCTGTTGGCTTCGACGCACTTGTCCTGGTGCGTCAGGCTCGTGTAACGCGCCTGTGGTGGTGCGTTACAGCCCTGTTGTGATCGTGATGGCCGTTGGGTGGTTCGGTGTTCGCCCGTGTGTTGGGCAGTCGTAGGTTTGTGTTCTAGGGCTTTGTTTGTGTGGTAGTGGTCTTCTGGATCGGTCGGGTTAGGTGACTGGGTGCGGTCTTTTCCCTGACTGTGACAGTTCCCTAACGACGCAATCTAGAACTGCCAATGCCCTTGTCTCTGGTTGCGTGGCGGCTATTCCGTGACTGCTAGGTCTGCCTAGCCGTTGAATGACGGTCCGTTTTGCCCAGAGTGTCATTCTTGCTGCTTCAGTTTCTGCTTGTCTTGGCTTGATCTCGTGGTCTGCCCGTGACCCGTGGGTGTCTGTTGACGTCCTATGAGAGCAGTGACCATGATGGACAGCTAGGGATGCTTGTGCTTGCTGCGTGTGGGTCTGTGCGTCGGTTGTTTGTGTCGGTGTTGTCTGGCTCCGGTCAACCGGGGGTTACCCAGGGGTTGACAGGTGGCTTTGTGTGTCTCGACGGTTCTGTCCAGCTCGAGACATTGGTTCTGGATACCTCGAGGTGTCATCCTACCTCGGTCCGTGTGTCGAGACATGCTGAGGGTTCTCGGTGTTCCCTCAGGTCTCCGTGCGTCGCTTTCTTGCGGAGTGTGTTGTTTTCCCTGGCTTAGAAGTTAGACCGATTGGCGGCTTGTTTCGCTGTTCGTGACGATCTTGCCTTTGAGTCGTCCGACTTAAGGATCGTTGCGCTGGTAGGTCTAGTTGCCTTGTCCTGAGTCGGTCGGCAGTTGTCTGTACTGCCATTGGTGCTTGGAAGTACGGGTGACAATGTCTGTTTAACCTGTCTGTACTTCGGCACTTGTGTTTTGGGTCTCTGTGTTCGTGAGCCTCCTCTTTCTGTTACCCTCGACTTTCAGTTGTCGACCCACCTCAGGAGTGGTGGGAGGGGTGTTCCCGTTAAACGGTTCCTAAGCTAGTTCCGTGGGCTCCCGGCTCGATTACCGTAGCATCCTACGGGAAGAGAATACTAGCTAGAGGCCTGGCTTAGGCGAGAGCCAGTGTGTGCACACGTGGTTAGGGGCTTGTGGACGAGGCGCCGACGGGCGTTCCCTGACTAGTTACTCGAATTCGATTGCTATTCTGGTTTGGGTCCGGTCAGCGTGTACTGGAGTCTCCACCTGTTTGGTTAGGCATTGTTAGACTCGGTACGTGGGGCGCAGCATAAGACGTCAGTGGACGCAGCTGGCTATGGAGAGGCACTCCCGTCACGTGACACGTGACTCTCGGCATTTCTGTGCGTCGCGACCTTCCCGGGTTAGCCTTTCTGTGGCTGTACTCGAGGTCGGTGTTCTGTCGCCTCCGCGATGTTCTGGTCGTGCGTGGGGCAATGTGCACGACGTTCTGGTCGTGTTGTCGGTCTAGGTTTTCCTAGGCTTTCTTGTTGTCCTTGCGGGTCTTCACTTTAGGCCTGGCGTTTTATCGGCAGATCGGTAACTCCTGACCGTGTCAGCTCTGAGTCGCCTTCCTGCTGTTGCTTGGAGTAGTTTGGGGTGCCGAGGTTAGTTCGGTAGCCATTGTTTGGCACGGGCTCTTCCCCCTCTTCCTTAGCTTGCTCCCTACTCCTGCTACCCGTCTGTTCCTTTACTGCGTTCTAGTGTAGACTTGCAACTTTCTAGTGTAGCTTTCCTGTTTGGCTACTGCTGTTGTTTACCCTGCAGTTTTAGTGTGTTACTGCGTATTTTTCAGTGGGGATCCGTGTGACCCCTACTGAGCCAGTGACACGAGGCTCACCCCTACTTTTCAGGTGGGGTGATGTTCGTTCTGCTTTCGTGGCTCCTGGATCTGCGTGCTGTTGTGGCCAACTGGTACCCTCGTCAGGTTTCTCCTGACTTTCTGGTACGTCTTTCTTTTCTGTCGACTGTACTTGGTAGACTTGCTATCTTTCCTTTGGACTTGACTCTGGGTATATAATTGTTAATTGTAATCTGTTAATTAAAAAGTATTTTTATTTCCACTATTTTAGCAACCTGATCTAATGAAATTTAATTGCTTACTTCTATATCTGTCAGTTCAATGTACTACATGACAATCCTTTTTTCCTTCGGAGCTTTACCGCTCTTGGGAGGCCTCGCGGGTTCCAAGTGATATCAGGTGTATTCGATTATCCTATCGGGTACATCTGGTATTCGGGATCCGAGTCGTCACAATCTCCCTGGCCGCCCAGAGCCCAGAACACAGGGGAGCTGGGCGGCCAATCTGTTGGCCGCCCAGAGGGCTAGGCGGCCAACTCACTGGCAGCCCACCCTGGGAAGAACAGGGATTGGGGCGGCCACCCCTTTGGCCGCCCAGACCACGGGCTTCGAAAACAAATAGAACAAGCAGAACGGCCAGAGTACTGGCCGTCTGCACCCCTGGGCGGCCCAACCCTTGGCCGCCCAGCAGACCTGGGCGGCCAGACCCATGGCCGCCCAGTTCTGGACGCAACAGCCACCTTTGTGGCCGTTTTCTGCCGGTTTCACGGAAAAACACCCGACTCCACACACGGAGCTTGATCAGAAGCCCCATTTGTCGAGGGACGAAGGGGAAAACTTGGGGAATCCATCCCCGGACCTTCCTACAACCGGAAACCATAACCAAGTCACAAAATAAGGCCTCGATCGGCCAAAATTGTTGCTCAACCCTCCTGGCATGCATAAACCCCCAAACACGAAAATGCTCCCACTCTCGGCCTCACCGGGCATGGAATCAGAGGGAAAGCATGCGAGAATAGTAGGGATCCGTCCCCCTACCTGAAACGACACTTTAAACCTCACCGAAACCTCGATCCGGCGATCACCCCACACGGCTAGCTTCTCACGAACGCCGCCGCCTCCGCCATCGGTTCCGAACGTCCTCGGCCTCGCCTTCACCTCACACTGCCGTCGCCGCTCCGTCCCGATCTTCCCCACCGCTGTCGGCCGCCGGAAGTGGGAACGGGGAAGGGGAAAGGGACACGGGAGAGGGTAAGGGAGAGTGAGTCGAGAGAGACGAGAGAACGGAGGGGGAGAGGGGATAAAAAAGGTTTTTAATTTTAATTTTATTATATTTATTTTTCTTTCCATTTCTTTTAGAAAATCACGGAAACTTTAGAAAAAACCCGAAAAATAGATTCAGACACAGAAAAATTCCAGGAAAAAGTGAGACCGCTCCACGCGCCACCACAGACCCAGAATAACCCAAAACCACACCAACAATGGTCCGAAAAACTACTATAAAAGTCTAAAACCCGCTCGGACATGATCCGCAACCTGCGAAAACACGATCCAAAAATCCAGGGCATTACAACCCCCCTTACCCTCCTAGCCCACGACCCCCTTCCCCTCTGGCCCTCTCCTGGCAACCTCCAAATGTGGCAAGTCACCTGCCCCCAATCTGGCAATCCCCAAATTGTGGCAAGTCACCTGCCCCCAATCTGGAAATCCCCAAATTGCCCGTCGATGAGTTGCCACCCGTCTCTTTCTTCTCTCTTTTTTCTCTTTCTACTCCGGCGTGAATAAGGGTCAACAGTGAGGAGGAGGGGTTGAGGACGATGAGGAGTGAGCCGGCGGCGATGGCAGGGATGATCGGCAGGGATGATGACATGGTCTTCTCATGGTGATGATGGGGAGAAAGAGGGGGAGAGAGAGTACTAACCCAACGGTAGACTAGTCATTTCCTCTCTGATCTCACATGACAACCGGGTTAAAATAACGCGGTTAATTACGACGAGAACATAGATGTAACAATACTGCGTATATTAAGGATATTCTTATCCGTACATAAAAAATAAAAAATCATTTATAAATATATTAATTTATAGGGATAGATATGTAAAAATTCCTATAAATTAATAAGTCCGCGTCCACGGTACTGGGAGGACACCCAGTAGACCCACCGGTATACTGATATCTTCCCACCTCGCCGGCCCACCACTCAGCCGCGTGCTCCTCTTGTTTAGACTCGCACAAACCCGTTCTCCATCTCCTAGCTGTAAAGCTTCCCAAGCAAGCACTGTAGTGCTACACAGGCTTCTTTGGTGAGTCTCTTCTTCAATTATCTCATTGTTTTGTAGTTTTTATTTGCATCTCTCTCGTACTTGGCAGTTGTTATTTCATACTTGCAACAGTCCTTTATGTTCATCTTCTCATGCCCGACGTCGAATCTTTCCTATCATGCCTAACTTGGCATTTTCTTGGGGTGTCCTTATTTTTGGCTTCTTGTGAGGGATTGCTCTCAAGATAAGCTTCTCATATGAGGGTGATTAATTCCTCGATCGGTTTCCCATGGAAGAGAAGCTGTAGTTTTTTTTGTCACTCGATATTCTATTGTTTGGTGACATGCCACTTTTGGACAAAAGAGCATATCTCAGATAGAACAAGACGTGTGAAATAGGATTTACAATCAGTTGATCCCCCCCTCCCCCCCCCCCCCGAATTTTTTTATTATTATGAATTTCCTGTTCCTCGTCTTGGAGATTTGAGGGGATATGTCATCATGGAAAAGCTCATGGCAGTCTTTCGTTTGTGATTTACCATCAACAACAAATCGAGGAACACCAGGGAACTGCCGATCATTCCCATTTTTCTTACTCATTTTAGGTGGAAGAAAATTCTGATAGAAGAGCAAATTCACGGTGGGTAACTAAAGTTCAATAATAAATGATTCTATAAGGTCTGATTTAATATCCGAACCATCGGATGAATTTCTTAAATGATGAGAGAGAATCTAAGTGGGGCTCACACCCTTCTCTCACACACGTCGACTCTATTCGACCCCGACAAGACGTGTTCGACCCCGGAGGGTCGAACAGTTTATCTTAATTGAGAAACAAACAAAGCCTAATTAAAGACCCCTTTGTTATTGGGTTAAGATATGTTATCTCATGAGAGAGAAACGCGGGTCTCACTGACACTTCTCACACACACGAAGGACCTGGGTCGGATAGCATATTTGATCCCGTGGGTTCGAATAAGCTGCCCTACCCCATTTGTCAAACAGAGCCTCAAAGTGACTCACATCTTGTAGACTAAACAGAGTGAGGAAATTGAGGAAATTAACTTTCCTGCAACGTTTAAGGCCGTGTGATATTTGTTTTTTTTTCCTTCTCCCCAAACAGATGCCCCCCCCCCCCGCCCTGGGCCCACATGATGTAAGCTATTGAACTCGTTGGCCAACGTAATGTGGTATGCATCAGCATGTTAAAAACTTGGTCGTCCCATGCATGAGACTACAAGAAGGTAGACCAAATCATACTTGTTAATCGGCCAACTTCCCGAGAACGGAAGTCCGAGTCAATGCAACGTTGGCATTTATACCTAGCAAATCTTCTATATTATATATATATATATATAGATGAAGAGAAAAAGATGGGGGAGGAATATTTTTGGGACTCCGATGGCAAGCTCTTTTTTCGTGTGTTCCTTCTCCTCAAATGAACATCCTATTTATAGAGGCTCACCGCTAGCCATCTCCGCCCCCGGGGAACCGCCTCCTAGGGAGATATACTCTGCGTTAGTTAGGGATAGGCTTTGACCAGTTCAAAACCATTTGAACTCCTTTCCCTCCGGGATATTTGGGCTTATTCGGCCATATCCCAACATCTCCCACTTGGCCAACAAAGACCAAATGAACAATTTCAACTATCCGTGAGATTACCCTCATGTACTCCCACTATTCGTGAGATACATAACATTCTCTTTAATTATTCCGATACACTCCCACTATCCGTGAGATGTATCATCACTTTCATTATTCATGAAAGTTTTCCTTTGACTTATATGTTTCTAAGTCCCATCAAACCAACATGTTTGATGAAGTTCTCTGTCAGAATACTTTTTGTCAAAGGGTCGGCAATCATATCGCTTGTGGGAATATAAGTTACTCTTATTTCCCCTTTTTGTACGATATCACGGATGTAATGATATTGTATTTCTATATGTTTTCCTCTAGAGCTATTCGCTCCACTGTTGATCAGACTTATTGCTGCCTGATTATCACAGTACATCTCAATTGGTTCATCTACCAAATTGAGATCTATATCTCTTAGGAACCGTCTTATCCAGACTGCATGAGTAGTAGCCATACTGACAGCAATATACTCAGATTCTTGTGTGTATCTTGCAACACATCCTTGTTTCTTGCTACCCCAAGAAACAGCAGCACCACCAAAGATGAATAAGTGTCCCGAAGTGGACTTTCCATCATCTTTATCACCTCCGAAATCAGCATCGGAGTAACCAAGTATCTCAAGCGTATCAGCTTGCACAGTTCCTTTTAAATATTTCATAATCCTTTTAACAGCTTTCCAATGTGCTAGACCAGGATTACTTTGATATCTACTGACTAAACTTACTGCATATGCTATGTCAGGCCTGGTACATAGCATAGCATACATCAAGCTTCCTACTGCTTGTGCATATGGTGCATCAAGCGCGCTTTGTCCTTCTCCATGACATTGTTCTTTGCACAACCGTTTGCCATGGACTAACGGTGTAGGTGCTGGATTGCAATTTTGCATCCCAAATCTTATGAGTATTGAGTGTAAATACTTTTCTTGATTTATACTCAATATTCTAGATTTTCTATCCCTCAGGATTTGTACACCAAGGACATATGATGCCTCACCCATGTCCTTCATCTCAAATTTCCACTGAGCTCAGCTTTGATTTTATTCAACATTTCCATGTCATTTCCGGCGAGCAAAATATCATCCACATACAAGGACAATATTATGTACTTGCTCCCACTCTTCATGACATATACACAGTTGTCCAACTGATTTGGAACAAACCCGAGTTGAATAATCACATCATGAAATTTTAGATACAATTGTCTAGAAAACTGTTTTAAACCATACAATGATTTTCTTAGTTTACAAACTTTATTCTCCTGTCCATCTACCTGAAATCCCTCAGGTTGTAACATAAATATATCTTCCTCCAACTCTCCGTTGAGGAATGCAGTCTTAACATCCATTTGATAAAGTTCTAAATCAAAATATGCAACAATCGCTAAGATCATCCTTATAGATGCAAACTTAGCTACAGGAGAATAAGTTTCTTGAAAGTCTATACCTGCCTTCTGACTATATCCTTTGGCAACTAACCGGGCCTTATATTTATCAATAGACCCATCAATACGAAGTTTTTTCTTAAACACCCACTTGCATCCTATAGCCTTCCTATTTTTTGGTAATTCACATAGTTCCCACACATTGTTCCTTTTAATGGAATCAATTTCATCTTTCATGGCTTCTAGCCATAAATCAGATTCTTGAGATCTCATTGCATCAGTATAACTCATGGGATCTATGTGATTTTCCTCATTTATGTCTACTGTTAGACATGAAGGCTCACATGAGTACAAGTGATAATCATCCATCCATGCTGGTGGAGTTCTAAGTCTCTTGTTGCCAATTGCAGGTTGTACATTTGGTACTTCATTCATAGGTGCTAATTCATTTTCCATATTCTGAGGTTCTTCCTCAATTTCTGGATCATTTCTAGGGATATCATCGTAATAGTCATCATCTATTACATGCAGAGGTTCCTTCTCATGTTCATGAGATTCCTCTTCCTCTAGATTTTCTAGAAATGTTGCATCCCTATACTCAATGATCCCTTTTTCTTTATGGAAAAATTTATATCCAGATGATTTTTCACAATAACCTATGAATATGCATTTTAATGTCTTAAAATCTAATTTATCTCTAAGTTGGCTTGGAATGAGAACGTGGGCAGTTGATCCCCACTTCTTGAGATGACTCAAATCAGGTTTCCTCCCATTCCATAATTCATAAGGTGTACATTCTATAGACTTGGTGGGCATTCTATTCAGAGTATAATTTGCCGTGAGCAATGCCTCTCCCCAAAATTTCTAGGGAGACATGAATGTGATAGCATACATCTAACAGCATTCATCAATGTTCTATTCTTTCTTTCTGCCACACCATTCTGTTGTGGCGTATAAGGCATAGTAACATGCCTCTTAATTCCATGCTCTTGGCAATATAACTCAAATTCCTTTGAATTGTATTCTCCACCTCTATCAGTTCTTAACACCTTAATGTTTCTACCCAGTTGCCTTTCTACTTCTGCTCTATATTTCTTAAAGCAACTAAGTGCTTCTGATTTAGCAGAAATAAGATATACAAAGGCATATCTGAAAAATCATCTATGAATGTTATAAAATATTCCTTGTTATCATATGTTTTCACACTTAGAGGGCCACAAATATCTGAGTGGACCAACTCTAATAATTCTTTTGATCTATGTCCTACTGCAAAAGGTTTCTTAGTCATTTTTCCGACTAAGCAATGTTCACAAGGTGACATTTCTATCTTTGAAATGGGCAGTAGGTTCAGTTTTATCATTTGTTCCATTTTAGATTTACTGGGATGACCTAATCTAAAATGCCATAGATCACATTCAGATATGTAAGACAAGGAATAATCCGAAACAATCTCACTGTTATTCATTTCATTATCCATGACAGGAATACAGAAAAGATCATGTTCAGGTACAAATTTTCCCATTGCAAGGACTTTCTTATCCTTTCCAATGGACACACGCTTATTATAAAAGCGAACTTCAAGACCATTCTTCATCAATGCAGGAACAGATATCAAATTGCGCCTAATGCCTGGCGCATAAAACACATCTTTGAGGACCATAATGTTGTCCCCAACATCCAGCCGATAAGTGCCAACACCTTCCACGTCCAGGTAGGTGTTATTGCCCATGTAGATCCTTTTTTCTCCAGGTTTCAGCTTGTTCAGCGACACGAGCCCTTTCTTTGTTTTTGCAATATGACGAGTTGCTCCAGAATCAACCCACCATTCATTGGTGTCTGCCAACACAGCATTGCACTCGGTCACGCCGATGAATTCCTTTTTGCTTGTTCCTCCTTGTTGTGGTTTTTACCCTTATTTCCATGCTTCCCTTGTGTGCAATTAGCCTTGAAATGACCAAAATTGCCACAAGTGTGACAAGAACCCGGAGGAAACTTTTTGCCTTTGTGTTGTGCCTTGTTCTTGAACTGTGCCCTATTCGGTCCAACAGTTCGATTCTGGAATTTGTGGGCTTCATATTTGGGCTTCTGGTGGATGGCATTTGCTTCCTGCAAATTCAGCTCTAATTCTTTCCTTCTAGCTAGAATATCTTGCTCTATCGCTAACCTAGCTGGCAAATCAGTGACACGGAGAACGGTACTACTTAATCGAAGAGTTGTGACAGCCATATCTAGAGAAGGTGGCAAACTATTTAAAATAGTAGCAACTTGCATCCTTTCGGAATTTCAGATCCGCTACTAGCTAGGTCTTTGGCCATGACTATCATTTTGTTCACATGTTCAATCACGCTATCTCCCTCTTGCATGCGACAAGAGTTATATCGGTGTAATAGGAGTTGAGTATTCACCTCTGTAGTGGTGTCATACTTCTCCTTGATAGCATTCCATAATTTTTGGGCAGTCTCATAAGTCTCAAAAAACTTGATGAGATTGTCCTCCATGAACATTAACATTAAGCTCTTAGCTTTTCTATCATCAGATAGCCATTGCTCCCTCTTTTTTCTATCCCCTTCTGAGGGATTCTCACTAAGTTCTGGGACAATGCTATCAATGACATATTCTATATTGTCATGGATCAGGCCAAACCTAATCTTCCTATGCCACATATCATAATTAGTACCGTTCAACTTGTCCAACTTAGCCAGTTCGGAAGCGATGAGTTTGCTAGCCATTAGGATTTTAGAGCTAGATATTGAAATAGAACTATGTTTCAGTGAAATAGAAATTAAATTTCTTTGGAAGTAAATTTAATGTCAATTGTTATAAAAAAAAAATTTGTAATGAGCATGCAACAAATAAGGTTATATCTTGTTAAATTTAAACAAAGTTAAATAATATTTAATGAATCAACTATTCATATGAATTCACGTACAACAATGAACATGAAATTATTTAATCAAACTAACATGATAAGATGACCTTATTTATTTATACAGGATATAACAAAAAAGAATATGTTAACTTAAACACGGATACAGAAGTTCATATTGATTAAAGAAGATACATGAACTAACATGACTTATGAATGAAGTTAATAATATATGAACCCAAAAAACGTTCAGGCAGGAATATATGTTATTAGTACAAAAGGTTAATATATTTTATACAGTTGAATAAAATATAGATTCAGATTAACAGTCACTAAAATGAGTCAAGAAAGAATAGAACAAGGCAAGTAAACGATTTTCAGAGAGTTCTGATATTGTAACAATATACAGATTCTACGGTTCTATATCACAATAACCTTTGACATTTTAAACAGAGGTATAATTTAAACTTTTGAATATGATAAGAAAATATTAAAACCTTTCTATTGAGAGTCAATATTAAAGTAGGAGACAATTTATTAAGTTGTCATAGGGTTGGCCGAAGCAAAGAAACAGTTTTTAGGTTTGCTTCCAGTGCAAGCAAAAGAGAGTTGTCTCTCGTACACAGAAAATAAGAAAGCTCTGTAAGATTTTTATTTTTAAGTTTCTTTATCTGAGTCTGGTTTACTTTATGCAAAAGCTATAGTGCCTTGACCAGTCAAACACGCAATGACTGTACGTTAAATAGACCCTCCCATCCTCTCACAAGTTTCTCGGCGACGGTGCACTGGGGATAGCCTATAATTTTATATGCACATTATATCTCACCCTCCACTTTCCCAAATGCCCAAAGAGTCGACCACCTACCTGCAGATGGCGGAGCCGCAGCACTGGTGACGGTGAACCTGTGCTCAACAACGGCGAGCAGTGGCGTCGTAGCAAAATGGACGCTGGAGAGCGAGACTAGTAGCAGATGGTGGTCCGCCGATGCAGTGAAGGCCGGCTCTGCGAGTAGGATGGGACACGGCAGAGTAGCAGCGGCGAACGGCAGCAACGGCGACGCTTCGCGATGATCGACGGCGGCGGGAAAAGGTGCAGCGGCGACGAGGGATCAAAAATACTGCTCTGATACCAGTGAAGAGAAAAAGATGGGGGAGGAATATTTTTGGGACTCCGATGGCAAGCTCTTTTTTCGTGTGTTCCTTCTCCTCAAATGAACATCCTATTTATAGAGGCTCACCGCTAGCCATCTCCGCCCCCGGGGAACCGCCTCCTAGGGAGATATACTCTGCGTTAGTTAGGGATAGGCTTTGACCAGTTCAAACCATTTGAACTCCTTTCCCTCCGGGATATTTGGGCTTATTCGGCCATATCCCAACAATAGAAGTATATATAGCAAGTAGATCCTGTGTGTCTTGGAATGATCTGATCTGCGTCCGTACTAGCCTAGGTTGTGGGCCCTTTCTCACTCACGTTAAGGATCAGGTTAAAGAGTGTAGGTTGGCACCGATCGACCTGTCGTGCTAACTAATGCCACGTAGATTGGATCATTCCAAAGCCATAGACGGTTTAACTAATTATTGAATTCTGAAAGCATGTGACACTTCATACATGAATGATGATCGATCCTGGATATTAATTATGATTTAATGATCAACAATAATTTGTCATTTTATTACTTTATATATTATATATCTTGCCTTTGAAGATACTGTGTATCTCTTTCTACGTTCATATTCATTCTGGATTTCTTCGCAATGAGATGGAAGTTATATGTATTTATTAATCTTATTTATTTTATGTTCTTCTAGATTTAATTAAGTTTGATTTAATCTCATGGAACTAATTCATATTTCAAACTTCAGATTTCTATGTACTCTCTTAACCGTCAGCTATCCAACAATCGATCATTAACAATTTTTATCTGAATAGTAAAAGATGAATTTAATTAATTATATACAGTGTCTCTTAATTGGATTCTTAACGAAGAACAAACAAATATGATGGTGGGGGGGGGGGGGGGGGTCGTCCACTCAAACTTAAACTTACTCTCTCCCGTCACATGAGACGGTCTCGTCGAGGCCGCCCTCCACTGTGCCCCCCCCCCACCCTGTCAGATGATGAGACCGTACGTCTAATTAATTAACTGCTGGGAAGGGGAGTACGCAATCAGTGCCCCCTTTCCCCTCTCTCTCGCTCCGACTCTTTAGCTAGTTTTTCAACTATCCTGAGTTATCTTATCTCTTAATTAAAATATTTAATATATTTCACGATCAAACAGGGTCTCAGGGAATAAGAGCTAGAGAGGGGGGTGTCCGGCTGCGACACAGCCTCACGGATGCCTCCACATTTGTTAATTAGCTGCTTATCAAGACCCAGGGCATCTGAACATAAGAATGCACAGATGACTGGTCATCATCAGCTCGATCGATCGTTCATCCAGATTATTCTAACCCTTGTCCGTACGTCCCATATTTCCAAATATCTGTCCTCCTCACTTTCGTCGTACTTAACGGGACATTTGGACCGCCTTGCTTAGCCGAGGGTACCTATTTAAGTCAAGAATCAATGCCCAACTCTTGTGGGCGCCAGCGTGGCCGGAGCTGGTGTGCACGCGTGCATGCAACTTTTAGCGTCAGTTGTACTTTGAAGTTTTAACGCTCTCATGCATTGCATTTGCATGGTTCCGCGGAAGTGCCGCCAATGGAGGGGCGGGGACACATGGTCGATCGGTGCCCCACAGCCGACACGTCCGAGCCCACTGAGGCCAGCCGCCCACCCCCTCGATCGGGCGGGCCTCAGCGATCCCGACATGGCCATGCTTGATTAGAAGACGGGTCAAACAGAGCATGCAAGAGGCGACCCAAGTGTACCACACCAACGACAAGGAATTTGCCACATGTTTTTTTTCTTCAATTCTCTGCGGGTTCTAAGAAATTAAAGGTCCCCTGCTCTGCTGGTCACCGCCAACTCTAATTGACCCCGTGAGGTAACGGGTCAAAACATATATTACATGTAGACTCGATCGAAAGAGTATGACACCAACCAGCTGGGCAACCACACGGGTCTCTCTCCCCCATCAAATTTTCTTCTTCCGTTTTTTTTCCCCTTCCTCACCAACATGCATGCACGTTGGGCACCAGCGCAAACCTCCTCCACTCTGTCCATCGGATCGGACGGCCCCACGCACGGTGTGTGTCCACGGGCACAACACGCTCGAGTGTCCCCTCGCCCACACGCTCGACTGGGGCACCGCATGGGCTCACCCAGCGCAACCCCATGCTCTGCACGAGCCCACGTGTGTCCATGCACGTGGCAGACGACGATGCATGGGCCGGCGTTCAGATCTTGTCTCTGTCTCCGCGGGGGCCAGAGTCCCCACCGCTGCTGCGTACATAATCCCTCCACCAAGAGAGGAAAAGAGACAATGTGGGAGGAGGGCGCGGGGGGGGAACGGACGCTCTTATTTTTCTTCCTCCCCATGCATATATCCAACTTGCTCCTGTGGCGGAAGAAGAGAATCATGGTCACGTTTCCCGGCCCGCTGCACGACAGGAGGAGGATATATATGTCCAAGAGGCCGTCACAGGCTCACCCGCCCCCCCCCCCCCCTTCTTACTTCTCTTATCCACCCACATGCACCCACATTCTCCCTCGGCCACCTTAATTATCCCCTCACATGCGCTGCATAGATCCATAACTTCTGGGATTTTGAATTAGCTAGTGATGCGGGACAAGGGGAAAAAATATGCTCAGTTGCAGTTGGTGTGTAACATCTAGGATTTAGAACTATTACATATATATATATATATATGCATAATGATTGAAGATGCATGTCTACACTGTAATTACAGTACAAATGTCTCTCTTTTATCAAATTTAGATATATATTTTTATTTATTTTATTTTTTAACTTTTTTATATGACACTTAAGGTCTCCTAACTTAGTGTGAGACCAAGTCACCTACTTTACTTGAGATATATAGGAAGAAAAAAAGAAAAACGAGTGTGAATAATGATTACTATTTTTGCTACTATTCACATGAATAGTAATCACTATTTACACATCTAAATTGAATCTTACACATCTAAATTGAAAGAGACATACAATGAGAGTTAGATGATATTTCTAGAGTTAGATAATAATTCGTCCAAGTGGAGGAAATAGATGATAGACCATCCAAGTGAAGAAAAATAGATGATGTCCATAACGATTAGACGAAAGACTTGCATGATGCTAAAGACTTGGACGATAGCCTTGTAGAAAGTAGATGATATAAAAATAGACAAGAGACACAAACCCACAAAAGTAGATGATAGATTAGATGATAAACTCAGAGTGTGGATGATACAGTTAAATAACAAAAAATTAAATGGAGGACATTAAAATCTGGAGCTAAGTGTTATCTGAGGGAGATCAAAAGGTTCTGATAGGGATCAGAAATGGGTGGTGGTGGTTAGGGATGAATGACGGGGGTTAGTGATATGTATGATAGGCGTGGAGAACATGTGTCAACAGTTGTAATAGGTGGACGGTAATATGTGACAAGTGGAAGGTGTCCTGCTAATAGGTGGAAGGATCTTGAGAAATCAATAGACAATTATTAGAATTGGAGGAAATTTTAAATTAAATAAATCCTTCACTAACTAACCTTGAGGACAATATATTTAAGCACTTGTATATGTGTTATCGCTCCTATTATCCCTTTATCTGCTGCGAACACCTAGCGAGGAGCAAGAAAGATTGTAGGGATAGTAGAGGAGGAAAAGGTAAGAATGAAAAAGTCTTGAGTGATTATATTATTTTCGGATGAAAAGATCTAATGGGAGATGCATTGTACTTACCATTGAGTTGGTTGTCCCTGGTGCTAGGAGGACAATAATGAAAAATTCTAGCAGATGAAAGGAGCTTGCAAGGAGGCTTGGCGAGCTTAGGAACACCACTAAGAGGTAGACATGTGATAAGTCAAGAGCACGATATGTGTTTAGTTATCCCTTTTTATTGTATTTTAATATTGTACACTGATGAAAGGTTAATGGAGAAGATTGCATGGACAAGGCTTAGTGCACATAGTTCCCTAAGATAACAATGCGCGAGTAGAACCCATTCTGCATCCTACTAATAATATACATGATCTAACTAGTATTATTTATTTTTCTTATTAGCTATGAGCCGTAGCTACCATACTGACCTCTGTGCATATAGTAAATAAATGTTATACAAATAGAATTGACAAAAAATATAAATATGAGACTAACATATGGACAATGTCAACGTAAGGGAAGTATATTATTTGTCACCATAGTAAGCATCCACTATAGATTTTCCCAATGTCTATGGATGAATGGATAATTATTGAAAATCCTAAAGCTAAACCAGACGATGATCTGATGGAGGGTGAGGTATCGACCCTCGAATTTGTGCAGTTAATCAAAGGCCATTAGGTCTCCCACATTAGGCCATTTGTCAGCCTGCCTACATCTAGGCACTGCGGTATAGACCTATAAACGGATCGGATACAGAACATATAGTGTGATATCTGAATTCGTATCCGATTAATAATCGAATTATCTGATATCCGATTAAATTATCTGTCGAATATTTTATTCGGATAATTATCCTATTAATATGAATTTGAATTTGGTTCAAATTAATTTTAAACAGATAATTGTCAGGCCTATTCGGAGGTGAGTCGTGTGAGCTGTGCGAAAGCGTCGTGGGTTGTTTTCTTAAAAAAGGGGTGGAAGTTATTTTTATTTTAGGAAAGGTTATCAAAAGATTAGACTTCATCTTAAGAAATAGGAGAGAGTTTACCAAATAGGTGTAAGTTGAGTTCTTATTTCTAAATTATATTTTGAGATAAAAAAGAGGGAAAAAAGAGTAACCAAATAATATATTAAGATTTGAGTTAATTATATATAGAATATGTGTATCCTTAGATATTCATCTAAGGGTTCATATTTAGTTAGATAATATCCAACATGGATACCCCAATATCCGAATTCGTATCCGATTAATAATCTGACTTATCCGATATCCAATTAAATTATCTGTCAAATATTTTATTCAGATAATTATCCGATCAACTGAATACGAATTCAAATTTGGTTCGAATTTTAAACGGATAATTGCCAGGTCTACTGTGATACGTAATATGGCTCTGCTACACTTAATGTCATGGTTTTGATGCATGGGCGGTTGCTAAACTAATTTGTGTTTGATAAAGGACTCTGATTGCCTCTGTTAATAGCATTGATTATACGAAAGCATAGATGAGATAAACTGTGATGGTTAAGCCTATAAATTAATCTAACATATTCTGTTAAATGATTTAATTGTCATAGTGTGCATGCCACCGTAAACAAGATATATGGAAACACATGTAAAATGCTACACTGCTCTGTATATTTTTCCTTGAGATCTGCTATACGTAAAATCATGACAACAACCTGATTACTATGTAGCTATCATGCATATGCTTTTCAAATAAGTACTATATGGTAGACGTGTTACCGTCCTTTTTATGCCTACTGAGTCATATGACTCATGTTTGTGTTATAACTTTTTAAAGGGATCAGTAGGGTGGGTTGTGTAGGCGAGGGATCCTGGGAGCCCTTTGGAAGATGGGGGAGCGAAGTGAATAAGGTCTATTTCTTTTATTTTTTTGTGATGTAATATTTTTGGGGTCTAAGAATAAGATATAAACAATACTTAATTTGAGTGAGAGAGATGTAGTGTTAAATCTATTGAAATGAATGATGTAAACTCTCTTTATATTTCATGGTAACCGTATGTGTGTTGTGTTCAGATCGTGTGATGGTTTGGCTAGTAGTGCCGTGGATCTTCCAGACTCGTTGCAAAGTGATGTAAGCAAGGTGAGCGTTCTCGAACTCGGTCCGTAGGATCCAGAGAAAGGGGCGCCACAAGGTGCATATGTGGAATTCTAGGGTTTCAAAGTTTGATGGTTAGAGAAGAGGAAATGAAGAATATGGGACAAGGTTACTTTGGGTACAAATGAGAAGAATATTGTGTGTTTACAATAGGGCTATAAGTGGACCAGGCCAGCCCGACGGACTTGCTCGCCTAACATTGGGCCAAGTTGCCACTCCTTTTTCAGCCCATGGGCCTTTGGTTGGGCTTAAAAGCTCAGGCCCGTTAAAAAGTCAGGCCGAGCTTAGTCTTTAGCTAGGTTGGCTCGAATGGACCTGAATCGCCTGTCAAAGATTTAGATTTTGAATAAAAATTTATACCACATTGACAAAAAAAGAGAGTGAGAGTTTCATATCGTTAGTCATCCATGAAGAAGTATCTTATATCTCTTTATTATATTGAAATGGTAATCAATCTTTTCACAGATAATGTTCGATTGCAAGTTTATACTCTTGTCTGTATTATTTTTCATATAATTTGTTGAGCCGGGCCAAATCGAGGTCGGACGTTACAATTTAGTGAAATAGTTGGTCTGGGTTCGGCTCGACAAATTATCACTTGGGCTTGGGCCGAGCTTAGCCTTAGAAATTAATGAGTTAGGCTTGAGTTGAGTTGTATTGAGCCTGACTCTGGCCCGGCCCATTGACAACCCTAATTCACAATTTCACATGCACAAGAGAAACGTAATAGGAAAACACATGGGAAGGAGTATTTTGTTCGTGTTCAACTTGTTAAGGAGCTGATTTCATCTCAAAATACTATCCAATTAGCAGGTCTACGTACACTCCTTTAATATTCCCACTCCCCAACGTATTCCGATATGGGACTAAGTTGCTGACGATCTCTCACACAGTTAACAAATCCCCTCCGCTTATGAGACATATCCCTTAGATGCCTACTCTAAGACATTTAGGCACCTTTTAGGCCTCCAAGTCACCCCTTCCAGATGTTTATGCATGTTTTCTCATAAACATGGGGAAAATTGGCTCAAACACCAATTGTTAGGAAGCTGGTTCTATCTTAAAATGATTGGTCCATTAGGAGGTTCGCACTCCTCTAATCTTAGGACCCTAGCCTGCAACTTATTACCAACATGAGATTAAGTTGGGACAATCGCTCACACAGACCGTAACACTAAAGGAACACTAGGAATGGGTGAACTTGGTGGTAACAAATTGAGGCTCATAGCATCCTTATATAGAAGAATAGGTACAAGGATTGCTATAGAGATTGATTAGATCTCCTAAAAATAGAAAAATAAGTGAATTAACTACAACTATACAACCAGTTATGAGCGAGATTGGCTCGTGTGAATGGAGGGAATCATAGTTGATTGGCAAAGATCGTGGGTGATTCCATATCAATCTTAGGTGATCCAACCCTAGTGGATTCCTTATCAAACACAACTTTTGTACATTCCCATTTTATTCTTGAATGATTCTTAAGAAATAAAAAGGAAATCGATTTTCTTTTCCATGTGTAGGCATTTAAGAGAATCGAAAAGCAAACTTACTCTTTAATATGATGAAACATAGGAATGTAGACTATCAATCCACTTTTTGGATGTATATTTTAAAAATAGATGTTTGAATACGAGGAATTAGATAACTAAAAATTTTGAGAGTTTATGTTTATTTATTGAATGAAGGTGCACATTTATCAACTATTTAAATAGTGTGCACACTATTAATTCTATGAATTCGATTTATCAGACAATTAGGGTTTGCGTGATGTACTTTTTTTCACTGACTGGAGTCAGTGTTAATTTAAATCGGCCTAAAATCTAATCACATTTGATTAATTACCAAAGAAATATGTGAACCTCTACAATATCCATTATGATATTAAGGGCAATCGGATCTCTGGATCACCAATATGACCATAGTTGGACTATTAAATTGACTTGATACCCATAAGGGGCATATTTGCAATTTTTAATCATCATTTGAAAAGATGGAGACTTCTTTGTAATTTTCACAAGTTTAGGGTATTTTTAAAATGATAGGAGTATTATTGTAAGTTTGCACTAGCAAGGGTATGTTTGCAATGGCAAGGATATGTTTGTAACTTCTTGCATGGCAGAAGTATATTTGCAATAGCCAGACTATTGTTGTAATTACTAATTTTTACTAGCAAGGGTATGGTTGTAATTTTCACTATCAAGGATTTGGTTGTAATTTGGCTAGGCCATGGATTCAAATTTTAGTGGGTAGGGTATGGATGCAATTTTGAGTGACTAAGGTATTTATGCAAACTATAAGGACATTCACATAGTTCTAAAACCTTGGGGTTTTTTATAAACTTTGGATATTTTTGCAATCCTCATAAAGTACCGGGTACATTTACAATGACAACACATTTCTTGGTCTTTTCTACCAAGTATAGGAGATTTCTACAATTTTCTTTACATTACAAGACATAATTGGAACTTTTGGAGAGTTTTTTTATGTAAAATATAGGGTTTATTTGTAATTTTTGATTGTTTCAGATAATTATAATAGTTTCCCATAAAGTACATTAAATTACAAGAGATTACATGGACAAATGCATAAGGGTATGTACACAAGGCAAGGGTATATATGCAAAACATAGGACCATATTTATAACATTCCTCTACTCGAGTTTTCAAAACAAGCAAACAAATGAGGAACTCTAGAGCTCTTGGGGCTTCTTGCATAGGCTCTCCCTGTGCTTCTCCTCTTTTTATTTCCTTCTCCACTTAGGGGGAATTTATAGGCCTGGGGGGAGGGTTCTACCCGGTCTCGGGAAGCATGGGCTACTTGGCTCGGGCTAGAGCTTGTGAGAGAAGAGGGCATACACCCATGCTGTACCCGGACCATTTCCCCGGCAAAATACCCAGAAATAAGGGTTCAGAAATTTCCTCGAACACCTTCAAGGCATGGGCTATCCGGCCCCTCCGACAACCCAGTGGGCCCGACCAACGGCCCCAACCCGCTAGCTGAAGTGTACGGCGGCACTAGCAATCGATCGAGACCGCTCCTGACTCATAAGTTTTGGACTTTCTCCGCACTCTACACAACCACCCGGGCCACCCCGGGGACACTCTGACTACAAGCCGCACCACATGGCACTCAGTGAAAAGGCCGGGGGGCTACCCCAGGACACCTTCCTTCAACCCTCCAAGGTCAAAGGGAGACCCAAATAGGTCAACCACAGGCTCAGGAGGCCCGTAGTACGCATGTACGGCTCACACACGCGTGTTCGGCATTCTGCCGAACACCTTGTGGGTGCACGTGTTTCAACCCTTCTACACCAACCCATGGGCCACCCCGTGATTCCAATACACCAATTGGGTCCTACGACGACCCCCAGCAAGTCAGGGCCACCCCTGACCTTCAGACACGTGGTAACAAGCCACTAAACTTAGCTCTTGGGCCAACCCGAGGCTACTCTGCCAACCCGCCGTACAATGCGGCACACAGCACGAGGCAAGGCCCATCGGCCCAATGTGCCTCCTCCCATCCCCTACAGACTTCTACCCTTGGCCCTAGGCCAAATCCAAGGCCCGTCGGCCACCCACGCGGCTCGTTCGGCAACCCGGGGTGTGTCGGGCATTCGTCCGAACACCTTGCGAGCGACCACTATAGCCCGGAGAACAATGGCCCCTGTGGGCCGTTTCAATATCCCGGGACCCTATATCCTTCAAAGAACATCCCCAGACGACGAAAGAAGACCCCCGGGGGCCATCCCTCGGGGTTGCGACGTGCCCGGGGCCAATTCGCCCCGGGGCGCGGCCGCGTGCCCCCAGGGAGGGCGACCTCTCCCGGGGGCCGCGCCCTCTCTCTTCAGCCCGGTGACCCCACGGTCCAGCTCAGTTCCAGTTCGTCCGATTCTCAGCCTCCGTTCGTCCGACTCCCTAATCCGTGGGGAAGGGTTCACACTGCTCATATGCACCAGTTCGTGGGAGCAACGCGTGGAAGCACGAAGCAACATCATGGGGCAGCGGTCCTCGGCAGTCAACGCACTCACAAGTCTCCACGTATCCTCCCAACACTTGTCCTTTTCTTCTTAGTTTAATTTAGGAAGAAAAATACATAAAAAACTGAGTTTTATAGAGGCGGGACCACTCCCCCTCTCTCTCTTCTACCTGGTCCGCCCAAACCCCCCCTGGGGAGGGGTTTAGGCGGACCAGCTTGGGCCTCCAAGATGGTCCGCCTGAACCCCCTAGGGGGGGGGGGGGGTTTAGGCGGATCAGCCTGGCCCCCCAGACTGGTCCGCCTAAACCCCTAGATAATAAAAAAAGATTTTTTAATTAAAAAAGGGACCACTTTGGTCCGTCCAAACCCCCCCTGGGGAGGGGTTTAGGCGGACCAGCTTGGGGGTTTAGGCGGACCAGACCAGCCCCTTGGGCTGGTCCGCCTAAACCCCATCCCTTCCACTCCGACACACACACACAAAACACAAAACAAAATAAAAATAAAATAATAATAAAAATACTATTTGGGGGGTTTACCCGGACCAAGTTGGACCCTCAACTTGGTCTGCCTAAACCCCACCCCCACCCCTTCAACTTCTATAAATTGCCCCCCTTGCAAGAACAAGACACAGGACAAGAAATGCAGGAAGCAACGCACGAACACACAGTCGGACGAGCGATCCTCCCCAGCCTAATTGTCGCACCCTCGGACTCCCGAGACTTTCGACAAGGGTCGGGAACGCGAGAAGACAAGTGCGCGTGCAGTTGGCTTGCTAGTCAGCTCACACACGCCGAGGGTATGTCTCACATACTCCCCTCACGCGGTGTCTAGCCGTCTCACACCAAGTCCGTCCCTGCCACATGTAAGATGACCATACTAACGGCAAATACGCCCGCATCCCGGGTCCGCTCGTGTACGTCAACTCACGACACTTACGACGGTGATGAAGGGCACTTCATAATGCCGCGTCGGCCCCCGACACAAAACCGCGTGCCCACCGTTCACCTCCCAGTCGGCCGTCGGCCCCTCAGATTGACAAATCAAGTCTAGTCGGACCTCTGACCTGGGACTCATAGTCCCAGGGCCGACCTCGACTCTCCAGCATGACAACACTCGCCACCCGATACCCGGACCCGACCGCTCACCTCGAGCTGCGTCCGACCTCCGCCAAGTGCCAGTCCGTGTCCGTTCTGACCATCAAGGCGGTCGGACCCATACCAACTCCTCTGTAAAGAATTCCAGTAGAATACGTGGATATCCGCTTTGTTACGCCATGACCCGGGGATCGACCCACGTGTCGGAATTGTCCCGCGGCTTGCGCCCGTTGTACTTCGGCCACTTAGGCCCGCTTGTAAAGCCCATGTGGATCATCATAAAACCAGTGAAATACATATGCCCGCATTCGGGCCCCCCAACTTCCTACCCACTCCACTCGGCATCCGTGCCCAACACCCTGACCCCAGTTAACACCCGTCGGTCTTACGCTTACCCCTAGCTGCTGAATGCCCCTAGCCCTCTACCCATGGCTTTAGACACATATACAGACTTCTCTTCAGCATGGAACGAAGGTATTCAGATTCAATCCGATGTAAATAAACACCGATTGCTTGCGGCCGGTGGGGAAAGACTTCATGTACACGATTCCCGCAATCGCCTACGCACTCGCACCCATGGAACCTCTTCTCTCCACGTGTCGCCCGATCGCCCGAGCCCACGTGCCGCGCCCTGGTGGCGCTTCCCCGGTCAAACCTTGGTTCCATGAGTGATTGTCGAGAGATCGACTGGCACGCCTGCACCTTGTCAGGTTAACCTTTATCCTTTCACTCCCGTGCCATTCGACCCTTTTCGACTTTCCGTGAAAGGAGAGTGCTCGATACCGCCGTGAGAGGCATGCACCCGTAAGGAGGATACCCGAGATATATCAAACTCCCGTATTTTTCTTCCCCGCAGTATCCCTTCCTTCACCCCGATAATCGGCATGAAAACCCGCGCAACAGAGAGGATGGCACGCTCGGTGGGACGTCTCCCGCCTTCCTTCTTTTTGCTGAAGAAAAGTCTGTTCCAGCCCTGAAACCTGGTGCCCTTTCTCTGTCCTTGCAGAAGAGGCAGAGGAGGATACTCATGCGCACTTCCGCTAGCAGCTTCCGGTTCGCGTTCTGATCGTCGGACCGCTCTTGGCGACTGTCAGCTACCGTCGCCTCCGCAGCACTCAGCACTCCAGCAACCATGGCAGCCGTCACCTTCGGCCCCAACATCATTGCCACCCATGCCCGGGTGGGCTACTTGGCGGCGCCGATCGCTTTCGACAGCTTCTCCCCTGTCATCGAATCGCCCTACTTCTTGGGTATGATCCCTATGGCTGCTCCTCAGCTGACTCCAGTTTCTCTATTGGCTCTCATGGTCAATGTGCCACACGCACTTCTAGCGCCGGTGTCCCGCCTAAGCGTCGGGCACAGACTGTCACCACTGGCCCCTACAGGGCCCCCAGATGAACGTCGGCCTGGGTGAGCGTTAGCTCCCGGGGCCAGCCTCGTCCGAGCTCCAACACGGGCCCCACGCCCCAGACTTCGGTCACCATCCCAGCCTCTTCCTCGGGTCCTCAATCCCGAGCCGCAGCCAAGCCGGCACCCAACACGGGCTCCCTGCCCCGGGTCCACGGCTTCCCAGCCTCTTCCTCGGATCCTCAACCCCGAGCTCCAGCCAAGCCAGCACCCGACACGGGCTTTCAGTCCCGGGTCTACGGCTCCTCAGCATATGCATCGGGTTTCCGACCCCGAATCCCGACAAGGCCGACACTCAACATGGGCTCACAGCCTCGAGTTCGCGGCTTCCCGGTAGTGCACTCGGGACCCCGGTCCCGTGCTCCAGTTGGACCTGCTCTCCCCATGGGTCTTCTACCCAGGGGGCAACGTTCCTCAGCACCTCCCTCGGGCAACCCGACCCGAGCCCGGATTACGCCAGCACCTACCTCGGGTCCTCGACCTAGGGGCATCGGCACTTCAACACTTCCAACGGCATCACTTTCCGGCGCAAGAGTGTCATCTCGAGCATCGGCAACACTCCTATCGGCGCGGGCAAAGTCTTACACCGGAGTCACCCAACCATCGACTCCTGGCGCGGGTTACTTACCCCGGGGGCCGATCCCAGCACTTCTGACCGACGGCCTCATGCTGCCGGTCGCCCCATGCCATGTCTTCTCGGTCTACCATCTTGGGGCAGAGTCTTCCACAGCTCCTCTGAAGAAGCGTCGCCATTGTCGCAGGAGCAGATGACTCGCTACTGCAACCAACAATTCCGGCAAGACGGTCCTTGTCGGTGACTTGCGGATCCGTCTCGACAGGGGTGAACCAATCATACCCCAGGAAAGGACCGTCCCCACCATCCTCACTTTCAATCGTTTTGACCTCTTGCGTCAAACACGAGAGGACGGGACAAAGCTCAAAGGAGCGGGTTCCTTGGCGGCAGCCCGGGGGCACCCACCGCAGCTAGGCACACAACCTCCCAAGACAACTCGCCGAAAAAATGGCGACAAGGGAGATCAGCAATTTGACCTGAGAAGAATCTGGGTCACCCTAGAAGAAGCTCAAGTCGTTCGGAGGGCGCGTATCACAAACCCCCTGCGAGCACTCAGACGCAGCATCAGGCGGGATGTGACTGGCCTCACAGTAGCATCGTCGAACGACGCCCAGTCATCCAATGTCCCCCACACAAGTAGGCGGAGGCAAAGGCGAGCCCATCCCCGGGCCCTCCAGCAACCTGTCCAGGGTTCCCCTCTGGCTGACATCGGGAGTGAGCCCCCTCCGCAACGCATCTCGGTCTTCGACAGACTAGAGACGCCTGTCTACCCAGAGCGACACCCGCGGAGGAAGTGGACGGCCCGGTTCATCAATGATGCAGTTCGAGTGTTCGCGTGCTACACCACCGGGCACCAGCCGGACACCCAGTCTGACGACTTGAACCAACCTCTGTCCCACTTCAAGAGGCCATGCCACCAGGCTCCGCCGCCTCCTCCAACAGGTCACATCGGCACTTCTGTCGGACCGCAGGCGTCGGAATGCACAGAAGAGGTCCTGGTGGAAGACCGCGACCCTCCTATCAACGCAGAACTGGTCAACAACGACCCTCCTGCGAACGAGGCTCAGGAAGTGACCCTCGACACCCTTATGAAGGAGAACCAGCATCTGAAGGCCCTCCTACAGGAACGAGACCTTCATCCTCAGCAACCTGCTAGGCCTCAGGCCGAGGCACCGGTACCCCCAGTGGCTCGCGACGCTGCCAACACCTCAGCGGCGATTGCCCGAACCCCGCTGGCAATTGGGTTCGGCACGCCCCCTGTTGAGGCTCAACCACGGGCCTCCAACACACCAGTGCCAGAGAATCTTTTGGCGCAACGCCAGATGATCGAGCGCATTGTCGAGACAAAGCTCGCCCAGTATAGTGAAGGGACTGTCACGGTAGATCTCTATAGTGTACCCTACCCGCTCCACCACCAGCTAAAAAAGCTTCCCCCAGAATACTCCAAGCCCCCGAAGCTGCAAAAGTTCGACGGGCAGGGGTCGCCACATGAACACTTGGCTTACTATGTCACGGCCATGGGTGAGCTAGCGTTGGACGAATCACATCTCCTCCGCTACTTCACCACTTCGCTCACGGGAACGGCCTTCCAATGGTATTCCCGCCTGAAGCCCAACTTAGTCATCGACTAGGTGGATCTCCAGAAGAAATTCCTCGACCGATTTCAAACGGCCGAGCGGAAGGTCTCTCTAGCCGAACTCTCTTCCCTCCAGCAGAAAAAGGGCGAGGGCGCCCTTGACTTCATCAAAAAATGGCGAGACCTTAGCATGAGGTGTGTCAATCCACCCGCTCAAGAGGACGCCATCACTATATGTCGTCGAGGTCTGGCAGTCGAGATCAGCGAAAAGCTTCTCGGCACCAATATCAAAGGCTTCGACCAACTTAATTCGGCAGTTACCGAAATAGAGATGTTCTTCGTCGATAACCCGAACTATGCTGCAGTAAAGGGTAAACAAGTGCGAGAACGCCAGTCTGGTAAGGAGGTGAATATCATTTAGTTCACCCCTGCCGCCAAAGCCAGTAAAGGGGCCGAGTCCAGTGGCTCTGACAAAAAGTCAGCGGATAAGCCGACTGCTCCTTCCTTCTCGGAGCGTATTAAGACACCCTTCTCCTTCAAGAAGGAACACATGAAGATGCTCTTCGACCTCTGCTGGCCCATAAGATCGTCGAACTGCCAGAAATCCGCAAGCCAGACGAGGCCCTGAAGACCGACGATCCCAGTTATTGCCTGTATCATCGCATGCTGGGTCATTCAATTGAAGATTGCTACATCTTCAAGACGCATGCGCAGAAGTGGATCCGAGACGGTCTTGTCAAAATGAAGAGCGGCCACGTCGATCCTCCGCAACCACATACGTGGGCCAGGACAGCTAAGGCCGCACGCGAGGCTCACCTCTCGGCCAATGTCATCCACATGCTGGTCGCATTCTCTCTCTCTGACGACGAGTCAGAGGAGCCCAGGGCTAATCGAAGGGAACGTTTGATCTAGTACCCAGGGTGGTGGCCCTGGCATGATCAGAGACCTCTCTCCTTCCCCAGGGAGAGAACCCGATGTCTCTTCGATATCCTCTTCGAGAGGGGGCAAATCATGCCCCGCGACTCACCTGCCAACTACACCCATTGGGATCGTAGTCACCCTCAGTACTGCCCCTTCCATGCCAGAATCTGCCACCCGATCGAGTCCTGTGAGGAAGTTCAACACCTCATTCAGGAACAGATCCGATGGGAGCAGATCGATGCAGAAGGAAACTCCATGTCGCTCGTCAGACTTTGTCAAGTTATCGAAGAGACCCTGAGCATCGCCAGGGATGCGCCAGAGCGGCCAGACTCTCCTCAAGAAAATGGGCACGGGCTGCCTTACCAACATCCTCCAGAATGGCTCGAGTTTCGGACCGACAATCAAGAAGCGCTCGAGCGATTACAAAGACGTAGAGAGCAGGGTGCCAGTCAAGAGACGGAGCCGACTAACTTCTCGGTCAACGTCATCCATTCTCCTGCTCCTCCAGGCCTTGAGGGCTCTCAGGCATCTAAAGCTAGCCAGCCAACCCCAGCCACCTCGGCTGTGCAGTGGCGGTCCTGGCGGGAGCTAATGTCTCTCCCTTTCCCTGAAGAAGACACCGCTAGGCTCCTCCGGTTCCTTCTCGGCCGAGAGGACATTCTGGTGGGCAAGCCGACGATAAGCTCTTCAGCTCTCTCTCATCCTATCTCCATCACCAACAGCCGCGGATAGAAAGGGAAAACAAAAGCAAGGTGAGGCCCCGCCTCAACCTCGTTACACCTCCTCAGCGGAGGGGCCGTCGGGTCCTCCCCACCTACATGTTGACACAATCCGGAGTACGAAGAAGACATCTTCGGAGTCTTCAGCGGCTTTGATTCGAGTGACGGGCCCACCGCCACAAGGCCCCACCATTCCGCAGAGTCGGGATAACTGTGCAGAGCGACAATATCTTGCGACGCTGTCAGTTGTCGTTAGGCCGAGCTCTCAGCATGGTTGCAAAGGCAAGGCTAAGGAGCAGGACGACCATTACACTTCTCTGTCCGCTTCTCAATAGAAGCCATCACCATCGCAGGTAAGGCATCAAACCGCGCATATGTCCTCCAACACCGGTCTCAACATACCAGCTTAGCAGAAGACATCTTTATCGCCACCGCGGTTAAGGCATCAAACCGCGCACATGTCTTCAGATGCCGGCACCAGCCTACCAGTTCCTCAAAAGCCGTCGCCACCGCGGTTAAGGCATCAAACCGCGCACACGTCTTCGGATGCCAGCTCCAGCCTACCAACTCCCTGTAGGCTCTCGTCGCCACCGCGGGTAAGGCACCAAACCGCTCACACGTCTTCGGACGCCAGCCCCAGCATTTCGGCGTACTAGGAATTATCGCTCGAGGTGATCGAGCAGGCGATCAACGCCACCTTCCAGATACAACAAGCGGAAGGCGCCTGTATTGAAATCGGGCGAGGAAGAGTCATTGACCTCACCCCGCAAAGGCATCAGCTCGGAGATATCCTCATGAGGATTTATAAACTTTGGCTCCAGCACCTCTCCCTCCTACTCCCTTGGAGACGGCTATCACCAAGAGACAAGAGAGAATTAGGAGGAAGAACTTCAGAAGGCGACTCAAGAAATAAGCAGAGCAAGCCGTCGCCTTGCAATCTCCGGCTGAGCCAACGCCTCTCCAAAGGCTCCAGCGGCTCATTGATGACCTGGAGGAATACGTTCCTCCTCCTCCTACCGGGGCTCTCCCATTCGATAGCTACATCCCGTGGGGAGAAATGCAGAAACGAGCCCGCCTTAGGAATTGGGTCTAAGAGATGATCCAAAAGCTCAAGAACGGTGAAAGACTCGTGATCCCTGACGAGCTCTCATTGTGCTATAAAGATAAGGAGATAACCACAGAGCAGCTGGAAGAAATGCTTCGGCGCTGCACCTGCAACATGGTGGCTATCCCACCTCTCGACAATATCAACGCTTCTCGGCGGAGCGAACCAGTAGCCTCCCGGACAAGACAAAGGGCTACCGCCCCTCTCGGGCTACAGCCAGCTCTAGAGCACACCGGTCGCGGACGAGGTCATGGCCGGGGACGCGGCAGAGGCCGTGGGAGAACTCCTGAGCTACCTCCCCACCCGTCCACCTTCGACCTGGAGTGAATTATCCTCTTTCGAGGAGAGGAATCGACTCCCATTCCGGAAGTAGAAATTTGGGGCGGACCTAGCATCTTCGATCCTTCCGGCATTGACGAGACTACTGCCAGTCTCCCAGCCCCAGCACCAGTATCAACCTCTGCAGCAGAGCAAGTGGGGCCGTCCGGTAAGGATGAGCCAGCCCCCCAGAAGAGCCCGTTGGTGATCAAGGTCAATCTGATCCCGGTGGTAAGGGCAAGGCAGTGCAACTCCCCTACGGGGAATAGCACGACAGCTCGCAGAAGGTTCAGCCTGACATACTACCCTCTCTGGAGGATGCTCGAGCCCGAGCTGACCGGAAAGTCCTCCACCAGATGAAACTCTTCCCTGCCAGTATTTCAATTTGGGAAGCCAGCGCTTGGAGTAAAGACCTAAGGGAAACCCTTATCAAAATACTCCAAGAGCCAGAAGTGTATGAAGTGCATGCCGCGGAAATGAAGGCGGCTGCCTATGGAGCCTTCGCAGCCACTATCACCTTCACGGAGAAAGACATGCTACTGTCCCCTCTGTGCCACAATCGTCCTCTCTACATGAAGGGGAAGATCAATGGGAGCGATGTGAACCGGATCCTAGTGGATGCCGGTGCCACAATCAACATCATGCCGCTCAAAACATTCAAGTCTCTATATCTGACCACGTACCTCCAGAAGGTTCAAGCGGTCAAGATATCCGGCTTCAACCAGAACACCGAGGACGTCCTTGGCCGAGTGGACGTCGATCTGGTGCTCGATGATTTCACCTCAAAGGTGACATTCTATATCATCGAATCCAACACGTCTTACAAGATGCTACTGGGCAGACCCTGGCTCCATGAAAATTGGGTCATCTCGTCGACTCTCCACCAATGCATCAAGTATGCCAAAGACGGGGAGCAACATAAGGTCTTTGCAGACCTGTCACCATTCACACCGGCAGAATGCAACCTAGCCGACGTTGCGCTCTACTTCAAGGGGATTAGTCCATACCCCGTGATCAAGAGTAAAAGTAACGGCTGGCTCTCAGAGGAAGACGATGATGATCTCTTCTCTGTTGACGAGGAAAAGGCTAAGCTTTATCGGCTGCACCTTGGCTCCAAGTCAACCCCAGATCGCCCTAAAAGGCGCCAGATCGACTTCAAGGCTAATCTCATTAGCCGAGCTATTGGCAAGAGTATATGCTTGTCACCAGACTGCATCCAGCTCCCATGTGCATCCAAGGGGCACAGCGTTGAGTCGCTGACGACCTTCATTGTCACCTTCAAGCGACAACGTCGAAACAAGAAGAAGGCTAATAGGGACAAACCCATTGTCTTCTACAAAGGAGACATGGTCCCTCAGGCCACGCCAGATGATGACTTCGGCTGGTCTAGGCAAGCCAACGATACCCCTGAAGCAGTTCAGGTGTGGGGTGACCTCTCGCCGCATATTTAAGAAATGTGTTTGAAGCAACACATTCCCCTGTGGCAAACTCCTGCCCAACAAAGATACTTCCGTCGACTGTGAGACCCTTCCCAAGGCCGGGGGCAACTCCCGCCCTTCCATAAGTATACCAGGGGGCTTGGTTACGACTAGGATTTGGACTTTCGCGTCCACTACGCAGTTAACATCATAGGCTTGGCGCTACCAGTCGACGACCAAACAAGAGTCGAAACCAAATTCGACAGCTCCGGGGATGAGGGAGAGGAAATTCTGATCCCGATCTCCATCAAAGCCAGAATCCCGACTCAAGCCATCGGGGAACCTTCTTCGCCTCCCTACCAAGACAAAGGGGTGGGAGAAGCTTCTCTAGTCTCTCAGCCAATCGAGGGACCCAGTACAATAAACCCTCCTGAAGGGGGGAATCTTGCTGGTCTTAGCTGTGAAAGATTGCCAGCTTAGCCAGGCAACCTCGGAGAAACCTCAGCAACCCCAGTTGACGACTGTTGGCCAAAAGCCAGCGGCCTAGATAGATCCCTAGCGGGTCCCAGCAACAACTGCTCTCCGGACCCTTCAGCATCAATCGGTGACTTCGAGAACCAAGAGATACACGAAGCCGACACCGATGATGGGGATTTCATCGACCTCCAATCCGCTCCTCCCGAGATGAAGGACGGCGGCCAGGCGACTGTCGATGATCTTGTGGAGATCAACTTGGGGGAAGATGATGCCCCTCAGCCTACATTCATCAGTGCTCTCCTTACCTAGGCAGAGAAGCAGGATTACAAGCAACTCCTGCTTGAATACAAAGACTGCTTCTCCTGGACATACAAGGAGATGCCAGGGCTAGACCCCTCCGTAGCGGAGCATGACCTAGCCATTTCTCCCTCAGTCGCTCCGGTCAAGCAACCACAACGGCGCATGCGCCACGAGTTGGAGCTCCAGGTTTCAGTTGAAGTCCACAAAATGATGGAGGTTGACTTCATCGAGCCGTGCATCTACCCGATTTGGCTCACCAATATAGTTCCAGTCAAGAAGAAGAATGGTCAAGTCCGCATCTGCGTCGACTTCCGGGACCTCAACAAAGCCTGTCCGAAGGATGACTTCCTAGTCCCGATCACAGAAATGATGGTCGATATGACCACCAGCCATGAAGCCTTGTCTTTCATGGATGGGTCGTCCGGTTATAATCAAATCCGGATGTCCTTTAAAGATAAGAACCACACAGCCTTCAGATCGCCCAAGGGGATTTTCAACTACAAGCGCATGCCCTTTGGTTTAAAGAATGCCGGTGCTACTTACCAAAGGGCCATGACCAAAATATTCGACGAGATACTGCACAACATCGTCGAATGCTATGTCGACGACCTCGTCGTCAAGACTAAAAGGCGCGAAGACCATTTGCGCGACCTCCGCCAAGTCTTCAAGCATCTCCGGCAATATGGGCTCAAGATGAACCCCATGAAATGCGCCTTTGGCATATCTAGTGGTAAATTTCTTGACTTCATCGTCAGCAAGCTGATAAAGAAAGACGCTCCATTCACATGGGACTCGGAATGCCAGGCGGCTTTCGAGCAAATCAAGGAGTACCTCCTTACTCCCCCAGTCCTGGGGGCACCAATCAAGGGTAAACCCCTTATCCTTTACATTGCGGCCATGGACGCTTCGCTAGGAGCTCTGTTGGCGCAAATCAATGAAGGGGGTAAAGAGCAGCCCCTCTATTACCTCAGCCGGAAGTTAATCGGTGCCGAGTACCGCTACTCCCCTATGGAGAAGGTTTGCTTGGCATTAGTGTTCACAGTTAAGAAGCTGCGGCATTACCTCCTGTCCCATCAAGTCGAGCTTATATCTAAGCACGACCCCCTGAAGTACCTGCTTCGACGACCTGTCCTCTTAGGCAGACTGGGAAGGTGGGCTCTCTTACTGATGGAATACGACATTACGTATGTCTCCAGAAAAGCAATCAAGGGACAGGGTATGGCTGAATTCTTGGTAGCCCATCCAGTACCAGACGATTCACCCTTCAACTAGGAGCTCCCGGATGAGGAGTCCCTTGCTACTCAATCGCAACAACCGGTTGAATAGAGCGGAGATGTCTTGCATTATTGGCAGCAAAACGCTCTCACAACCAGTGTGCCTTGCTGGGAGCTCTACTTCGACGGTGCTTCCCGAGGGATCACCCGGAGCAACCAGGATCCAGCCACCACGGCATGTGCTGGCATTGTTTTCCTGACTCAACAAGGCGGAGTTTTGTACAACTCTTGCGCCCTCATGAAGTCCCTGACCAACAATGAAGCCGAGTATGAATCTCTACTTATTGGGCTCCAGATGGCTCTTCACATGGGCATTAAGTGCCTCAAAGCCTACGGGGACTCCCAGCTGATAGCCCGACAGGTCCTCGGCATCTATGACGTGCGAAAGCCAGAGTTGGTTCCATACCATACTGCCGTCACCAGACTAACCCAGAAGTTCTATTTCTTAGAAATAGATCACATTCCCAGGAGCAGCAATGCTCAGGAAGATGCCTTAGGAAAATTGGCCGCGGCCATCAAGCTCCCGCCCGAGGGTGAGGTCGACATCATCATCAAGCACAGAAGGTTGATGCCGAGCTCACTCGAAGGCAACACCAGTCTCACCATCTACGAGGTCCACGACCTTGACCAGAGCACACCTCTAGAAGAAAAGGATGATTGGTGTGCGCCCATCATCAAATTCAAGAAAGGGTGGCTTCCCCCTGACCGAGCTCAAAGGGTTCAGCTACTCCGTCGAGCAACCTCCTATGAGTTGATTGGCGACTCCCTGTATCGGCTTGTCCACGAGAAGGACAAGTCAATTCTCCTGAGATGTGTCTCCCTCGCCGAGGCTCGAGACATTATGCAGGAGGTCCACTCCGGATTGTGCGGTGCACACTAGGCCGGAGATCGGATGAAGCACAACATCAAGCTCAAAGGCTTCTACTGGCCGACCATGTACGTGGACTGCATCCATTATGCCCGTGCATGTCATCAATGCCAAGCCTTTGGCCAAGTACCCAGAAGACCTCCCAACCCACTGCGTCCTACGGCCCCCACCTAGCCATTCGCTGAGTGGGGCATGGACATTGCGGGGCCTTTCCCGCCATCTTCCAAGGGCCATAAATACATCTTGGCCGCCACCGACTACTTCTCTCGTTGGGCGGAGGCTCTACCCTTGCGAGAGGTCACCAGTGAAATCATTGCTAGATTCGTCCGACACAACATTATATACCGATTCGGTACTCCCAGTCGCATAGTGTCCGATAATGGGACACCCTTCAAGAATAAGGCCGTATACCAGTTAGCGGCCAAATTCCACATCGACTGGAGAACCTCTTCGGTCTACAACCCCCAGGCTAACGGTTTGGCGGAAACCTTCAACAAAACCCTCTGTAAGCTTCTGGCTAAGATGGTTAGCCACCGGAAACGCGACTGGGGTGAAAAGGTCTTCGAAGCATTATGGGCCTATCGGATGATCTACAAAACCCCCACGGGATGTTTGCCATTCTCCCTCACTTACCGGACAGAAGCAGTTGTCCCCATCGAAGTCCAGTTAGCCTCTTATCGTGTGGCAATCCACACCGGCCTCGCCGGTCCTGATGAAGATGAGTACCAGAGGAGACTAGAAGAGCTCACCGATCTAGAAGGCAAGCGACTCGAAGCCTACAAACACCTGCAAGTATACCAGGCTCGCATGGCTCGGGCCTATGATAAGCTCGTCAAACAACGAGCTTTCAAGCAAGGTGACCTTGTCATGATCAAGGAAAAAGAGGTCATGGGAGGGCGCTCCAGTGGGAAACTACAGCCAAATTGGCGAGGTCCATACATCATCCAGAATGTCTATGAGGGTGGGGCATACACGGTTGTTGATCACAAAGGTCACAGACCGTTCTCGCCTCTCAACGGCAAACACATGAAGCTGTATTATGCACCAGTGCATGAGTTCACGCGCCATCCAGACTAAGGCGCATGTTGCAGCCATCACCAATAAGGCCGGTCCTTTCCCGTGAAGGATTCAACCGGCCAGTCCTCAGCTCCTCGGTTCTGCCGCCAGGCATCCGCGGGGACTGATCTCCTGCCCTCATTCTCGTCACCATGGGAACACATGCACCTCTACACCGGCACCAGTCTAGCCGCCAGGCTCTTAGGTAAGTCAAAAAAAAATAAAAAAAATGGGGTTAAAAATAGAGATGCCCCGGCAGACCCTGCCATCCTCACCACAGGGGGGTGACTAGGGGCAAAAAGGCCAATAACCCGGCTGAGGTGAAAACCCGAAAGGGCACCTTAGGCAAAATTTGGAAGCCCCTCGATGTGAAAACCAGCAAGGGCGCGTCGGAAAAAGCTAAAGGGGGTCGGATCTAGCGAAAATCCGAAAGGGCAGTAGACCCGATAATGAGAAAATCTTCTTCTCCCTACCAGTCAGCACGGCCTCCCACCTATTCGTTGGTGGGCCGTTAGCCTCATCCAGAGCCAGTCTCCCATCCATTCGCACTGCTACGGCGCAAACCCTCCAATACCCAGTTAGCCTTGTATTATTCCTGCTCAGATTGGCCAAACTTTGGCCCTTGCTTCGGCAACGCAGATTAACTCGTCCCTGTGACAGTCAAGTTTCCAGTTACTGTGTCGGTAAACTTATACCCCGATGCATTCCCAGACATTCATCATTCTCTGCCCCTACATCCTACATACCCTGTAAATCCAGAACCTTCCAGTTTATTATAATCCCGGTTCCTCCATACCATCCCTGATCCACTAGCCATAACCCCAGTCATATCTTGCCATGGCAAAATGACCCTTCGCCACCACGACGCGAGGACACCTAAAAACCCTTATGAATGGCCGAATAATATCCGGCTATCCACACCTTCCAGTCTCAGGTTACGTCCCCTGACAGCAACACGCTATGGACGGCAGTCTCAAAAAAAAAATAAAAAAATGGGGTTAAAAGTAGAGATACCCCGGCGGCCTCAGTCAACTCCCTCTACGAGACGACTGGGGGCAAAAATTGCCACCAACCCAGCTAAGGTGAAAACCCGAGAGGGCACCTTAGGTAAAATCAGGTAACCCCGCGGTGTGAAAACCGGCAAGGGCGCACCGAAAAAAGCTAAAGGGGGCCAACTTTGGCCAAAACCCGCAAGGGCGGTAGAGCTGGTAAAGAGAAAAAAAACAATCCCCTCTACTCTTCACTTACAAAGCCGTCGACTATCATACGCTCCGACGGCAAGCTCAACATCCCTCCACAATAACGATGGCCATTGCACCCCCAAGGGACGGTCATCGGCAACTCCAATTCCAGCTCCGGCTACAGCGCCTTCATAGGCCAGCTGTCCGCCTCCAACCCCAGTCACGGCTACAACGCCTTCACAGGCCGACCGCCAGCTTCCAGTTTCAACTATAACGCCTTCGCAGGCCAGCCGCCAGCTTCCTGTCTTCGGCTACAGCGCCTTTATAGGCCAGCCGCACAGCCTCTAGTTCCAGCCTTGGTTACAATGCCTTCACAGACCAATCGCCAGTCTTCAACTCCAGACTTCGGCTACAACACCTTTGCAGGCCAGCCGCCCAGCCGCCACCTTCCAGTTTCGGCTATAACGCCTTCGCAGGCCAGCCGCCAGCTTCCAATCTTCGGCTACAACGCCTTTGTAGGCCAGCCACCCAGCCTCCAGTCCCAGCCTTGGCTACAACGCCTTCACAGGCCTAGCCGCAAGTTTTCAACTCCAGCCTCGGCTATGACGCCTTCGCGGGCTAGCCGCCAGCTCCCGGTTCCAGTTTCGGCTATAACGTCTTCCCAGGCTAGCCATCTGACCCAGTTCCAGTTCCCAACCATTGCACCTTTCCAGGTCACCCAGCTGGCTTCAACTCCGGTCCCCATTCCCAGTCACAGTCCCAGCTTCAATTTTCGGTCCCTTTCCCAGTCCCGGTCTTGGTTGCCATGTCCTCCTAGATCGTCTAGCCAGCTCAATCCCAGTTTCCCAGACACATGAATCCCATTCTTTGGCTAACATCATAATGTTAGCTGATATTCCACCATCCAATTCAGGGTCAATATACACCCTCCAGAATCACCTCTACAACCCTAAACCACGTAAGTTGCCCCATTCTTACGGGCCTACGTTGGTTCTCCGGTATGCAGGCTTTCATCCCCCGGGTGGATCGATCCCCACATATAGCCTTTCTTTCCTCTACTACCCAGCACTCAACCTCCAGCTTCTAACACCGAGTTCCTTAAAAATGGTCCCTGTTATCACTCATGACGATGCGTCGTAGGACAAGCAAGCACGACTAACAATAAGTGGTCGTCAGTTCACACGCATCATTCCATTCCATCAAAGAAGGGAGGGAACAACCCAGTAAACAAAGGATATAGAGTTTGTCATTAATACTCTATAAAAGGAGCCCAAGACATGCCCTTGGGGTAACAAAATCCATACACTCCAGACATCAAAAAAATGGGGGGTGGAAAGATACAATCAGGGCTCCGGCTTAATCCCCTCCAGCGCCGTAAGGTGAAAGTCCGCTGCTGCAAGCTCCGCCTCCAAGGTGGACAAGAGCTGGGCACTGGCTCCAGCTGTAGTCTCAGCCACCTACCACTCGGCTCGGACGCACTCGGCGACTGCCTGCCGCTCCTCCCAGGCCTTCCTCAAGGCCTCAGCCTGACTCTCTACCTCCCTCAACTGTGCGGCTCGCCCCTGATATGCCAACGCGGTCGCTTCGGCGTGACTCCTCTGCTCAGATATGACTGACACAAGCCAAGCCCGCTGCTCCTATGCCTCTCAGATCACTGCCATCCTCTGAGCCCGCTGCTCCTGAACCGTGCAGAGTCGCAGGTACTATACTCGGCCCAGATCCCAACCAACCAGGACATCTAGAGCTCGCGTCAAAATTCGAGTGCATGGTAGCCCTGGGTGCACTCCCACAGTCGCTGCCTTAGGTCCTCCGAAGAGGGGAGGGGCTTGCTCTGTGAGTAGCCTCGCGCCTGCTGGAGCAGGGCGGTACCTGCACTCGCCTCCAACAATGGCTCTGGCGGGGAGGCGAATGGAGGCCACTCGACCCCTAAATCTAGGGAGAGGTCTCCGGACGCAGCCAACACTCCAGTGGAACCTGCATAGTTCCAACAAACACCAAATGGAGTCAGTAACACATAAAAGGCTTCCTTCGACAAACAAGGTGAAAAACCTGACAAAAAGAAGGAGACGAATCTTGGCTCCTTACCTGGAGCAAGTCCAGCTGTCCCTACGGCATCATCTGTTAGAGTCGGGGAAGGCAACTGCACCTCCACCTCCACAGCATCACCTGCCAGGGTCGGAGAGGGCAATGATTCCTCCACTGCCCGGTCATCTCCAGCAAGCACATGTGGGACAGGGGGCTCCTCCTGCCCGCCCTCATTAGGAGCCGACACGTGCTCCTCCCTAGGAGCTGATGCTGCAAGTAGTTCAAGAACGTCAGCACTCAGCCTTATAGAGCCAACAAGCACCAAATAAGGACGGAAAGGACCACCGCATACCTCTAGAAGTGGTCCTCGTCAGAACCTCCCTACTAGTAGAGGCCCCGGATGATGAAGAGCTTGAGCTCGAACACTCCTCTGTCTCCCTCTCTGAGCCGTCGTCGTCTGAAGAGCTCGACGAGGTCCCCGACGGACTCCCAGAGGTGGCCGAACCTGAAGCTCCTGCAAGCCAACGCAGCAAACAAGGTCATCACCAGACCCAGCTCCATAAAAGGATGCCTCCCCAGATAAGAGTTGCAAACGGAAAACTCACCGACCGGAGCACTCCCCTCCGAAACCTTCTCGATATCGATGATCTCCTCGTCACCCTCAGCAGGGGCCACTTCAGTGGACCCCTCCTCCACCATCTCAGCCCCGTTGTGGGGTAGCTCACCTTCTTCTAGAGGTGAAGGTACACCTGTAAACAACATCGACAGGACCTCAGTACTAGAAGACAATCAACAACAAGAGGTTTAACAGAAATGATTAAGTATCTAGCTACGTACCTAAGGGTCCCATGCTCGAAGACCAAACCAGCCCCACAGTGCAGGCCGACACCACAGCTGGCAGGGAAGCTCGCTCCACCCCTGCCAACAGCTGCGGTAATAGGCTAGACACTTCTTTAATCGCAGGCGGCATTGAAGCACTTCTCCCCTCAGGCTCCCCCTGTGGACGCACTTTTCGACACGCTCATTGGTTGTTCTTTAAGTCGGTTTAATCGGTGGGTTTATTCGTTTCTTAAGTGCGTGGGCGTGCCAGTCACATGTGTGACGATTTATTATGCGCTCGATCTGACTAATCAAACGATTATGTAATTCGTGTCGGGATCAAAATCCGCCGCGCCATAAAGGTCACGACGTCATTTACATCCCCTTGGAGAGGGGAACACCCTTGATTAATCGCCGGGAATCAGGGCCTCATGGCCAAGAAAATGTATCGAGAGAAATAGGTCGATAGCGGTCTCGGATCAGTCGGAAAGTCCGATGTCTAGGGAAGCAAGCATTTGAACATGTCAGTCGCTCAAGGGACCATTTAATATTCGGACGAGTGTCCGGCTTGAGGGCAGCATGCTCGTCACAGGGAAAACCGGAGCATGTGTATGCCGGGATACGACAGATTTACTGTTTAGAGGAATGAGAAATATTCAGTTAAATCCCGGTTAAAGCGATCAGAAACTAACAAGTTTGTCAGCTCGGTGCAAGATCAAGCCGCGACCATACTGCGGTAGGCCCTCCACGGTCAAAACAAGACTTGCATGAGCATCATTAATATTTCTAGTGCCAAGGGACAACGGGGGAGTGTCCCGATATCAGATCCCAGAACCAATATGCGTTCAAAGGGAGTGGGCTATAGGCCGAGGATGTGGGTCGGGCAATGACCATGATCGAGGCGAACCCGATGTCTAAGCATGGCCCACGGAGGCCTTATTGATATTCCCATGCAAAGGGTCTGGGGATGACAAGAGCCTTCTCGTTCCATTCAGATTTTGTCGGTCACTCACGGACCACTTTATATTCGGACAAAGGACCATATAGAAGGTGCGACGTAGACGGAAACAACCCCGTACAAATGTATGCCGAGAGATGGCAATTTCAGCGAAAGAACGGAAACGAATCCCAATGGGAACGAGTCCAGTTTGACGAACTATCGGCCCAGAGCAATGTCGGGTTACGGCCGTATCGGGATGGTTCCCAAGGTCCAAACTCGACTTGGATGGGCGACATTAATGTTCCCTTTATACCGGGTCTTGAGGAGAGACAAGGCTGCGGGGCAGATCTCGTCGTTTTATCATTATTTAGATTTTAATTATTATTTTTTTGTGTTGTTATTGTTATTGTTCTTATATATATATATGTGTGTATATATATTTTTGGGTGGATTTGTCTATTGTTATTTGTGTGTTCCATTATTATTTGTTCATCTGTTATCTTTTGTTGAGTTTGTTATTATTATTTATTTATTTTATTACCATTTGTCTATTTGTTATTTTTGTTGAGTTTGTTGTTATTATTACTTGTTTCTTTATTATTATCGTTCATGTATTTATCTCTCTCTTTTTTGAATTTGTTACTATTATTATCTACTATTTTATTATTATCATTATTATTTATTCCCTTTTTGTGAGTTTGTCGTTGTTATTATTATTATTATTATTATTTTATTATATTTTTAATCATTATTTGTTTATTTCTTATATTTTCTTTTAGCTTATTATTATTATTACATGTTCCATTATTATTACTATTTATTTATTTATTTTTTGAATTTATTATTATTATTATTATTATTATTATTATTATTTGTCATGTTGGGAGCGTGCGTAGGAGGATGGGCCAAAAGGGCTGGAAAAGGGTCTGTGCAGGCTGAGCGTAAGTCTGAGCGTCTTGGAGGTAAGGTCGGTGTAGGTCTAGAATAAAGGCTCAACAAGGTCAGTGCACTTTGAAAACAAGGTCGGTGCACAAGAGGACCAAGGCCGAAGCACATAGGGAACCAAGGGGGATTGGGTCGGTGCAAGACCTGAGTAGGGTCTATGCAGGTTTGGGTTGGAGGTCAAAGCAGCTGGCCTAGAAGTCGGTGCAACTGGGCTGAGGGTTAGAAGGGGGCTCTGCCGCAGGGAGGGACACGGAGTATGCCGGTGAAGGGCTGGGCGTGTCGGTGAAGCTTGGGCTGGTGTGCCGGGGAGGCGCCAAAGGGGTGTACAGGGCTGGGGTGCATGTGAGGTGGCTGGGCGTGCCGGTGAAGCCCCGAGGCAAGGCGTACCAGTGAAGGTTGGGATGGGTCGGGAACGGTTGGAGCGTGCCGGCGAAGGGCCTGGCCGGGCGTGCCGGGGAAGGTACGGTTGGAGTGTGTCGGCTAAGGCTGAACTAGGGTGTGCCGGCCAAGGCCAATGAGGGGTTTTCTCTTATTCATGGTTTTCTTTTATTCGTAAAATGCATGACTTATGTTTAATTTGCTTAGGCTGAATGTAGAGGTTGCACACACGAGTTCAGGCATGCAAGCGGCTTAGTTGGGTTTATGGGATAATTCACGGTACGAGGCGGAGACCAATCCTCACGCGTAGAGACGGTTTCCAACCGGATGCGATCCGATCTTTCATACGTCGCCATTTTATATACCACGGGGTCACGGCATGCAAGCATGAATGAGATACATGAGGGGGTTTTCTTTTATTCATAAAATGCGTACTCATGGTCATGTTTGGCAGTCCGTCATAATGATACATGTGTTCAGTTATTCGGACTCTTTATAGTTCTCTTGTCTTGGTTGGAGGGTCTTATTATTGCTTATTTCATTGGTTTGTTGCTTCCTTTTGCCTTTTAACATATTATTGTTTCTAGCAAAAATTCGGCAGTATCTCCCCTTGACCTAGATGGTAAGGGAGATAAAGGGAACGCGCCCACATGGAGTGGCGGAACCTGACAATTTGTGGTGGGTGCCGAAGGCAGCAACACCTTCGATAAAACTTCAAAAAAACCTGAAAGAAACGATGAGTGGAAGGCGCCTCTGAGACTACCCAGGGGTGTACCGAGTAAGAAGAGTGATTGGTGGTTCACGTACCGGCCAGAGAGTCTCAAGGGGGCTGAAGAGGTGTGCTGGATTGGATGGCACCAGGGCGTGCCGGGTAGGCAAGGTGAGGGGTGTACCGGCTAAGGGAGGCAGGGAGCGCACCGGCCATGGAGGCTGGGCAGCGTGCCGGGGAAGGGTTAGCCAAGGGGCGTACCGGGCTAGGGTGGCTGGGCAGCGTGCCGGGGAAGGGTTAGCCAAGGGGAGTGCCGGCTAAGGGAGGTAGGGAGCACACCGGCCAAGGAGGCTATGCCGGGCTGAGGGTTAGAAGGAGGCTGTGCCGCTGGGAGGGGCACGGAGCGTGCCGGTGAAGAGCCCGGCGGGAGTGTCGTTGAGGGACGCTGCAGGGCGTTCCCCTGAGGGGTGGCAGGGGCGTGCCGCTGAGGGGTGGCAGGGGCGTGCCGCTGAGGGCCTTGGGCGACAGCGTGCCACTGGCGGACGCTAGTGGAGTGGGCCGTTGAGAGGCCAGGGGGGAAGTAACTCCCCACAGGCGAACGGGCGGGCGTGAGGGTCAGAGGCCCTACGAAGGAGCTACGCCAAGGGGGAAAGATCACTGCCGGAGGCCAAACCGTTGGGGAAGAAGAGGAAGAGGAAAACACCAAGGGATGCAAAGACGCAAGAAATGTCTTAGAAAGACATCAAAAATATTCACAAGCCTTCTATTTCTATTCTCACAAGAGGAGTGCCCCGAGGGGACTAATACATTGTAACAAAAGGAAAACGGGGAAAAGAGAAAGCAAAAAAGAACAAGATATGGTGGGGGGGATGGAACACCGGCTCCTCCCCTCCCAGACCTCACTCACTCCTCTTCTCTTCTTCTCTTCTATCTTCTTTCTCTTTGCTCAGGCGATGGTGGTCGAAGCGGCAGGCTCCTCTTCTTCTTCTCTTTCTCTTTGCGCGGACGACGGTGGACGGAGCAGTAGGGGGGAGCCAGAGCCTCCCCTCATCTTCTTCTTATTTTTCCCTTCTTCTCTTCTCCGTCTCTCCCTCTACCTCTTCTCTTCCTTTCCCTCTCCCTTACTCTATCTCTTTCGGTGGTCGCCGGAGGAGGGCCTCACGGCGGCGCTCTCCTCTTTCTCTTCTCTCTTCTCGGGCTCCTGGAGGTGGTAGCTCTGTGTTGCCTCTCCCTCTTTCTGTTGCCCGTGCATGCGTCTCTCTACGTCTTCTGTGTGTGTTGTCTGTTGTTCGCCGGAGGAGAAGGGTTTTTATACCCCCCAATGGCGGGGGCGTTCGAGCACGAGCGGCGATGGCGGGAAGTGACCTGCCTTAATGGGGATCTGACTTCCCCGTCCTCGGTGGCAGGAAGTAGCATGCGTGCCTTCATCTCCAGTTGACAAGTTAGCCATCTTGCTGCGCGCCAAAGATCCGTAGGGGATGGGCGTTAGATTCGGTTTACCGGAGGTGTCGGGGAAGAACACGCCCAGGTGTGCCGCTCGGAGAGCCAGCAACCCGTGCCACTGGAAGACTGGAGAAGTGTGCCGCTGACGGGCTGGTGACATGTGCCGCTGGAGGAGCTTGCAGGCGTCCGTTGAAGGCATCTACATGGCATGCCGTTGAAAGGCCAATAAGACGTGCCATTGAAGGGGCTGCCAGGCGTGTCGTTGAAGGGACTGGCCGGCGTGCCGTTGAAGGGCCTCTACATGGCGTGCCGTTGAAGGGGCTGGCAGGCGTGCCGTTGAAGGGCCAATAAGGCATGCCGTTGAAGGGGCTAGCAGGCGTGCCGCTGAGAGATGTGCAGGGAGGCTTTGAGGGCTTGCCGTTGGCGGGGCCTGCAGGGTGTGCCGCTGAGGGCTAGCAGGGGCGTGCCGTTGAAAGGCCACCCCGAGTGTGCCGCTGAAAGGCCGTTTGGAAGCGTGCCGCTAGAGGGGCACTTGAAGGGCGTGCCGGTGAGGGCATCTGGAGGGTGTCCCCTCTTCTTCCTTTCTTCTTTTCATCTTCTCTTCTTTATTCCCCTGCACGTAAACATGGGGTGAGAATTTTTTTAGTGTCCACAAATGCCCCCCAGTCGCAGACGGCGCGAGCGAGGGATGAGAGAGCGGGGCCTGCGGGTGCAGACCGACTGAGAGATTTATTAGTATGACGAGTGTTGTGCCCCTAGATTTGATGATGACAACCATGAGATGTGTGTGTGTTGAGTTCAACAGAACTGATGAATTAACCTTTGATTCATTAACACATGTATCTACTTTACTCTTGAATGCAAGGAAGAAACAAGGTCTACGCAGGATGCTCAAGGCGTCCACGCAGCGGTTTGCATAAAAGGACAACGTCTACGCAGGATGCTAATTGCGTCTACGCATCAGTTCAAGAGGCAGAAGTATCAATCACTGGCATAGCTCAGTGCGTCAATGCCACAACATGTAAGCGTCGACGCATCTGCTCTTGGTGGAGATAATAGAGTGTTCGGGGTCAGTCCAGTGAGTTGATACAGGCACCCTATGCGTCAATGCATCTGGCTTATGTACAAAGATGGTCTGTGGGCAGTTCAAGGCTGCGTCAACCTCTTAGTCACAATGAGTTGATGCCATTTGAATTTCATCAAGAGATGATTGGGTGGACCCCAGCCGTAAGTGGCGTTAGATGCCACATCATCTAAAAGAGCATGCGCTCTCCTTTTTACCTGGCGATTCTAGAAGCCTCTGTAGAGAACAATCATAAGGCTAATCAGAAAATCTGGTTGGGGCCCACAAGAGGAATATTCACGTAAATCAAAAGAGCACAGAAGATCGAAGTCGGTGAAGTGTAGAAAAACGGCAGCAGAGAGGTAGCTCTTAAGAAGAATGACGAAGATCATCATCTTCCTCCTGGCGTGCTGTTGCATCCACTGAAGATCAGAGGAAGCCCAATGGCAGTTGATCATCGCAAGATTATCAACCATCCAGAAGGAGAAAGCCAGCTGATCGACGAAGCCTTTTCCCTCCGATCTCTATGTTCGAGATTCGAGAATCAGCACCATCATACATCTGAAGCTCTTTCTTTCAATTTGTTTTGGTGACTTCGCTTCTTATTGTTCATTTCAGTTTGTATTCTATTACTGCTATTCTGCCTGGTACTGGTGATTGTAGAGGGAGGTTTCTTGATCAAGCGGAGTGTGCTTGGATCAAGGGGTTTGGGTTTGTATGCCCTCAAGCTGTTTGTCAGCGGGTAACTGATTGAGAGGATGTGTTCCTCTTGTTAACCAAGCTGTAGTGGTCAGCGTTGTCTAGGGGTTTGTTCCTCGGTTTAGCAAAGCTGTAAGGCTCAGCAGGGATCCTCACTGATCTAGTGAGGGGTGGACGTAGGTCTCCACAGGGAGACCGAACCACCATAAAAATCTGTGTTCTCTTGTGGTTTTCTTTCTCTTGCTATATCTGTGTGTCGCTAGATGATTGATTAGGTTTGATCTCCACACCTTCTGTTTACTGAATTTTGAACTAGTATTCTGCTACTTAAAAGTTGATTGTGATTTTTCGCAAAAGATTTCAAAGGGTCAACCTATTCACCCCCTCCCCCTCTAGTTTGACCATCCACTTAATCCAACACGTGGTATCAGAGCTTGGCTCTCTTGTCAAGGGTCTCACAATCCAGAGAGATTTAGTGGAATGGAAAACAAGGGGCTCATGCCTGAAGGGTATGCAGTGAATAGGCCACCCTTCTTTGATGGCACTAACTATGCTTACTGGAAAAATCGGATGCATGTATTTCTGAGATCTCAGGACCATGAGATTTGGAGAGTCGTGAGCAAAGGACCCTATCAGTTTTAAGGAGATGAAGAACTGTGGGTAAAAGAGCAGATTCGGAAGTCCAACATCAATTGGCAAGCTATGAATATCATGCAATGCTCATTGCATCCTAAAGAGTTTTCACGAGTGTCCTCATGCGCCAGTGCCAAGGAAATGTGGGACAGACTTGAAGTCATCTATGAAGGTACGTCAGAGGTAAAAGAGACAAAAGCTAATATGTTAATTTTTGAGTATGAAGCTTTTAGAATGAAGCCAGAGGAATATATATCTGAAATGTATGCTAGGCTAACTCTATTAGTGAATGGTCTTAAAGGTCTGGGAAAGGTTTACAGTGATTATGAACTGGTCAAGAAAATTCTTAGATCCCTAACTCTAATTTGGCACACCAAGGCCACGGTTGTTGAGGAATCTAGGAACCTTCCTACCACTACCCCTGATGAGCTTATTGGATCACTGATGGCTTACGAGTTGAATTTCAAAAGAACTGATGAGGATGTGAAAAAGAAGCCACTTGCATTGAAGGCTGGTCCTAGCAGCAAGGAGAGTTCAGATGATAGTCAGTCATCTACCTCAGATGATGACTCAGGTGAGATAGCAATGCTCACCAGGAAATTCAGGAAGTTTCTAAGGAAGGAAGGCAAATTTATAAGGAACAGTAGACCACAGGTAAGAAAGAGTTCAAAATTCAAATCAGAGAATTCTAAGAAATCTGACAAGGTTGTTTGTTACAAATGCAGGAAACAAGGTCATATCAAATCTGAATGTCCAGAGAATGTGAAGAAAGTCCAACCAAAATGGAAGAATAAGAAGCCAAAGGCTATGATGAGTACTTGGAGTGACGAGGAGAAAGATGAAGATGAAGAAGAGAGTACCTCTGAAGAAGAAAGTGATGTTAAGCTATGCTTTATGGCTAAGGGAGATGATCAGGATGAGGTAACCTCCTCTTTTGAAAACTTTTCTTGCAGTGATTGGGAAGAAGCATTTAATGAATTGCTAGATAAGTATGATTATGTAAAAAAAGAAAATAAATCACTGAAGAAGAAGAAAAATTTGACTAGTCAAGATAATTCCTTGAATGAGAAAATCATGTGCTTAGAAGCTGAAATTACTCATCTAAGAAAGTCTCTTGCTGAAAGTGATCTGTGTAAAAATCAATTGATAGAGATGAAAAGAGAAAATGAATTTTCATTGAAAGTGCATGATGACCTGAAACTCAGAATGCAAAAATTGGAGAGTGATGTAAAAATTGCTGAATAAAAATATGAAGCCATTCAAGGAGTAAATCTAGAACTCCAAGAAAACTTGAAGAGACTGGAAGGTGAAAACTCAAATAAACAAGCCTCCCTTGAGAAATTTACTCAAGGTAAAAATAACCTAGAAGCTGTTATGGGAATGAAAAGTAATTTTGGAAAAGAAGGACTTGGATATAATTCAACTAAAAAGAAGAATCTAGGGATAAGACTGATAACCTTTGTTCCAGAACAGGGCACATCTGAGCAAAACCCAATGGCTGCAGTGAAGCCACATGGGAAAAATCAAGAAGAAGTAAAACAGACAGATGAAACCAGAAAACAAAAGGGCAAAGAGAAAATGAATGCTACCTTGAATACCAATCACCACACAGATATGCATAACTCTGGAAGTAAAACCTCAAATCAACCCATGGACCCTAGTACATCAACCCAGCATCAAGCTTATGGAAATTCAAGGAGTCATTGGATTGGCACAAGACAGCCGCGTCAACGCACTGGCCATCCTGCGTCTACTCAACCTATGTCTAAGGGCTTCTATAGAGATAAGGCTAAAACAAACCACTGGCCGCATCAACGTAATGTCTATATTGCGTCAACGCACCATGCGTACCAGAACCCATATGACATGGGGTTTAGGTGGATGGGTCAACGCAGCCGTGCAAGAGGGTCTACGCAGCAAAGCTTCATTCCATCCGGAATTAAATATTCAACTAGAGCTTCTCGTCCTAGGTTCCCCAGTGCTTCTTGGATACAGAATAATCATTGGAATGGAAACAAGAATAAAAATTCACACTTCTTTAACAACAGAACTGGTTCAAAGAATTCATTCCGAAGGGTACCTCAACCTAATCAGAAAGTTCTCAAACCTATGAACTCCACATCTCAAAAACCTCCAAAACAACAGATATGGATTCCCAAAAGTATGTTGTTTTACTTGACAGGATCATATGATCTGATGGGACCCAAGTGTATTTAGGTTCCAAAATCCCTCGTTTGATGTGAATTGCAGGAGTGCCTTGCAGCTGTACACAACAGATGGTATCTTGACAGCGGCTGCTCAAGGCATATGACGGGCGATGAGACAAAAATTTGTTTCTTGGTTGAGAAAGAAGGAGGGCATGTCGCGTTTGGGGGCAACAATAAAGGCAAAATTATTGGAAAAGATAAAGTGGGCAAAACTCCCTTGAACTTCATTGATGATGTGCTGCTTGTTGAAGGACTAGAATATAATCTTCTTAGTATAAGCCAACTGTGTGACAGGGGACACAAGGTTGTTGAAGAGGCGGAATCTCGCGCTGTGTCCTGAGCGGGCTGTAGATCACCAGAAGATGTTTCTGCAAGAGAAGGGAAACATATCAGAGGGCCCAGGGGATCTCCCTGGGGGAAAACCCTCCGATGGCTAAGTCAGTAGAGCGATGGTGGAAGCGATAATGGGGGGAGGAGAGAGCTGATGCGCGAGAATCCTCTCCACCAAGGGTGAAGCGAATCGTGCTCAGGAGCTTAGGGTATGTGAATGGCTAGTTCATCTTACCATCTTCCGGAGGGTCTCCCTGGCTTAAGTAGTGCGTCGCCTTTTAAGAGTCCGGTGAGCTGAGGGCTTCCCGGTGGGAGTTACGTCTTCAGCGGGGGCTTTCATGGCCGGATCGTGGGGGCGTTATCCCCTTGGAGTTCGACAGCTCCCATGACTCTCCCGCTGGCGGAGGACTCTGAACGGCCGCACCTGCAGATAATCAAGCGGTCTCACCGAGCTACGGGGATGCTAGCTCGTGTCCGAGCGATAGGCATGGCCCGGTGAAGGTGGGGTCGGATAGGTCGGCTGGAGCCTCTTTCTCTCGGTCGGAGAGTGGGCTTTAGACCGGACCTTCTATGCGACCTGACCGTTGTCTCGGGCCCTCCGAGCCTAGAAGGCCGCCGGGGAGAGTTGGTTCCTCGAGTCTTTATTTATTGGGCTTTTCTCCCGAAGTGGGCCCTGTGGGCTATCACTTGGGTGGGCTCGCCCGGTTGGACCTTGTAGGTCTTGTTGGGCTGCCTTGGTGGTGGGCTGCGGAAATCCCCCTCTCCACTTGTCCCCCTCCTACTCCCGAGCCAAGGAGGCTCGGATGAGTAGTTTTTCGAGGCTTTGGACCGGCGTGGCTCAGGTGGGTGGAATTCCGTTGGCGTTATGTAGCCGCTTATAGCGGTCGCCGAGGCCCGTAATGATGATCCTGACGGATTTGAAACGAAGGGGCCCCCCTTTTTCTCGGAGCACAGAACGGCGCGCCGTCACCCTCAGGGGTTTATAGGGGGCGCTGTTCATCGTTCTAGGCTTCCAGGGTTTTAGGCTTTCCTTGCTTCTTGATGCGCCGTGAGAGCACAGCGGAGACGCGGAGCCTTGCGGCGGCGTTTGAAGAGTTGGCGAGGATAACCGCGGAGGCGGTCCGGCAGCTTCCTTCTCCCCCGGAGTCTTCAAGCTCGTACGAGGGATCTTCTCCCGATCCGATGGCGGATCAGAGTCCGGAGCTTGTGCCCGTGAGGCGCGATCCCGTCCCCAACTGTAGCGAGTTGGGAGAAGCGGAGGTGCGGAGGCTGGAGCACCGCTTTCGTCTGCCTTTCCGCTATAGCTTTGCTGCCGCCACTCCATATGAGACGAGTCTGGACGACCGCGATGGGCACATTTGCACCTTCCTCTTGGCCTGGAAGAGTGGATTTCGGCTTCCTTTCGATCCTTACGTACTGCAGCTTCTTACTTTTTTCCGGTTGGCGCCTATCCAGTTGGTGACCAACTCCTATCTTCTTCTTTCTGCCTTTGGGATCTTGTGCCATCAACGCGGCATCTTCCCGTCTCTGGACCTTTTCCACTTCTTCTTCGAGTTGAAGGCACATCCATCAGCCGGGAAAGGTTTTTACTTCATCCAGGCGCGAAGGAACAGGAGCTGCATCTCGCTCGCGGCGAAGGATTCTTCGCACAAGGGGTGGAAGACTCAATTTTTCTGGGTGAAGGCGGTGGCGACGGACGAGATCTGGAGATGTCGGACCTCGCCCAATTTTCACCCGAATCTGCCCCCTCGCCAGGAGGAGTTCCCTCCCCACGTGGAACAGCAGGCTGCCCGTCTGCTGGAGAATCGCCAATCGACCGAGGAGCTGGTGACGCCGGAGAACATCGAACGGTGTCTTCTCTCGCGGTTGACGTCGTCAGGTACGGCTCTTGAGGCTCTTCTTCTGGGGTGGTAACTCTTTTTCCTCCTCCTGACCGGGGCTTCTTCTTGTTGCAGATGTGAGGCGGGAGCCTCTGGAGGAGGCGGTCGAGGTCATCGATCTGGGAGAAGACTCGGCAGCCGACGAACCTGAGGTCTCGGCGGGTCGCGCTCATGCCCGAGATAAGGGCAAGGGGGCGGCTCCCGAGGGGACTTCTCGATCGACCGGCCTGAAGCGCAAGGATCCCCTGGTGGGGAAATTGCGGGAGGCCGCGAAGGCCAGGAAGAGGGCCAGGAAAGCCGGTCTTCCTATCGCCGTCGGGGGCGACTCTGGCTCGGCGGCGCTCCCCTCTCGGGGGCAGGATGGGGCCGACCCTTCTGGGCTGGCTCTCCCATCTGCCGAGCGAGAGGGGGCCGAGGAGACCAGGGGCCCCGCAGAGGGAGGTGATGGGTCGGCTCTCCCCTCTGTTGGGACAGAAGGGGCCGATGTCGGCGTGGCCGGCGCTGGGACCGAGAGTTCGGTCGATGCAGATGGGGGTGTGCCCGCGGGGGCGCCGCAACCCCAAGTGCCGGCAGTTTCTGGTGCCGTTGATCCTGCGGCGCCGGTCGAGGGTGGGGGTTCGCCCGGGGAGGCGTTGCAACCCCAACCGACCGTGGTGCGCGGGGTGGTTAGTTTTGCTGCCACAACAGGGCCTTCTGGCGGGGTGCCCAGGGTGGAGCGGTCCCCTTTGCCGGAAGCTCTGGTCAGTCTTGGTGTCTTGGGTGATCTGTACCGGATCTGCAGGTCGATCGCCGATAGGACGAGGGGAGGAGAAAAGCGCAGCACTCCTGCCGGGGTCCTTGACATCCTGATGGAGGGAGGCCTGGTTATAGCTCGGACAGCGGCCGTGATGGCAGAGGCACACGCCCGGACGGAGGCGGAGCGGTCGAAGTTCGTCTGGACCCTTGGTGGATGCGAGGGGAAACTGGCCCGGCTCGAGGGGGAGCACGAGGGGCTCCGGCGGGAGTTCCTTGCATTCAGGGAGTTGGCGCGGTCGAGCCGACGGGAAGTCGAGGTACTGGCCGAGCAGCTGACAAGGGCCCAAGAATCGCTCGAGAGGAAGGGCAAACGTCTAGAAGACGAGCGTCAACGTCACATCGAGCTGGATGGCATCTGGGAGCTTGAGCGCGGCGAGCTGCAGGATCGGGCGGAGGACGCGGAGCGCCTTCGCGCCGAGGCCGAGGCGGACCGAGCCCGGGCGGAGGGTCGGATGGCCGAGGCCGAGCGGAGGATGACCGAGCTGGAGGAGCGTCTGGCGAGGGCGGAAGAGCGTGCGGCCGAGGCGGAGCGGGCTCGGGACGGGCAGGTCGAGGCGGAGGCGATCGAGCGCTATAAAGGCTCGGAAGCTTACTCGGCCGACCTGATTGCAGCCGCCCTACCCTACTACGAGGTAGCGCTCCGCCGGGGTGCTCGAAAGGGGTTCAAGCAGGGCTATCACCGAGCGATGAACTATACTAATGAGCACCTGGCCGGAGATGATTTTCCTTATGGCCAGCGTTATGACTCGGACGAGTCAGATTCCAGCTCCTCATCTTCGGCCGGGGAAGCACCGGAGGAGTCGCCCCCTGCGGGGTCACCAGCTCCGGAGGCCTCGGGAGGGCTCGCGACCGGGACAGTTCTCGCACAGGCGAGGTCAGTGTCCGGGCCGGCCGTCGCCGAGGGTACCGGGGGTGACGCGTCCCCTACTGCTGTTCCTGAGCTTCAAAGTGGGCCCGAGGCCTGATGTAACTTTATTTTGCCCCTTCCCCTTCTCGTCCGTCTTCCTTGTTGTAAGAGGCTTTTATGGGAGGCAATAAATAACTTACTTTATTTGATCGCTATCTTTGCTGTGATTTGGTTGGCGTATCGGGACAGTTGGAAAGTGCCGATATTTTTTGCGCCGTTTTCGCACGTCGATTCGGGAGACTTCTGGCGGGCGTCCTTCCGCATTACCATGCTTTGAAAGTCGCGGTGCTTCACGAATCCAGCTAGGGCGGGGGGCGAGGATTTTGAGGTGACCTTCCCTGGGAGGTCCTGTAGCGTGTTTTCGAGGGGGGAGTCATTTAAGGCGCGTGGCCTCCCTTGGCCTATAAAAAGGACCGAAGGGTGCTCCTTCTCTCTTAACACTTAGGACTTTCGCCGGCGGTCTGCTCTTATTCCCTCGTCTTCGCTTTGCGTTGCACCGCCGCGATCGGAGCATGGAGGACCCTTCAGAAGGTGATGCTACAGACGACGGGGAGCGGCCGGTTCCAGCTATCCTGAAATATCGGTCGGGTCCCACGGTCGCCGCGCGTGCATGAGACGGGTCCGACGGTCACCGCGCGGATCGGGAGAGGGCTTCGACGTGCGGGGGCACGCCGTTTGCCTCCTCTTGGCTCCGGCGAGGCTTCCGGGCGGACGCCGAGATGGAGGGTGGACGGGGGAGTTAGGGATGCCGGCCGCCATTCCCCTCCGTGGGAGGGGAGGAGGCGGCTCCAGTCCCTTCCTTATCCCTGTCCGCAGCCTTTTTCTCTCTCTTTTGTTCTTCATTTCTTTCACTCTTCGGGGGCTGCTTGCTTTCTGTTCGCCTCCAAAGAGTTGGCAGTTTGGAAGAAAGGGGACCTTCGCGGCGTGCCCTTTTTCCAGGTTGTTGCCAACTTGGGAGGTAGCCTTCCTTGCGTGAAAGGTGGCCTTCTCCTTGCCGTCCCTCTGTCACCTTTGTCACGGACCACCCGAGCCAACTGGGTCGACCATCTCTTGTCCGAGCCAGTTTCTACGCGAGGCAGAGTCAGTGGCTAGATGCGAGAAGGTCAAGACCGGGTCGACCGGGCGATGGCCGTTTGCTGCAGCGCCAGATGGATTTTCACTTTTTGTTATGTAATGTATTGGCAGTTGCCTTTCTGATGTACCAACAGTTATCTTGAATGAATGCGAAAGATAAGGGGGTTTATTTTACCCAATTTGTTGATACAGTATTCAGAAATAAAATCTGCGTAGTGTGGTTGCGTTCCATGTCCGGGGAATGGGTTCCCCTTCCATTGTGGCTAACCTGTACGCACCTTTCCCGAGCATCTCGATCACTCGGTAGGGGCCTTCCCAATTGGGGGATAGCTTGCCCGCCGCCTCTAGTGGTCGAGAGGCTTCTGCCTTCCTGAGGACGAAGTCCCCTGGTCAGAATTGTCTGTCTCGGACCCTGGCGTTGTAGTACCGAGTGAGGCGGCGCTGGTACTCCGTAGCTCAGACGTTCGCGATCTCTCGGAGTTCGTCTGCCAGGTCGAGGTTCTCGAGCAGCTTCTGCTCGTTTGCCTCGGGCAAAAAGCTGATCACTCGGAGAGACGGATTGGCGATTTCCAATGGAACGACGGCTTCGGTGCCATATACCAGTTGAAAAGGGGTCTCACCGGTTGCCGTTCTGGGGGTCGTTCGGTGCGACCATAGTACGCTAGGCAGTTCCTCGAGCCAGCTACCCTTAGCCTTACCGAGTCTGGTTTTTATGCCCTTCAAGATGGTCTTGTTGGCATTTTCAACCAGCCCGTTGGCCTGAGGGTGGGCGACCGAAGTGAAGTGGTTGCGGATATTTAGGTCGGCACATCTATCTCGGAAGTATCGAGAGTCGAATTGCCGCCCGTTATCGCTCACTATCACTCGGGGGATGCCGAAGCGACAAATGATCGACTTTCATACGAAGCCCCAGACGACTGTCTCGGTGATCCTCGCTGTTGCTTCAGCCTCGATCCACTTGGTGAAGTAGTCGATGGCGACGATGATGAACATCTTCTGGGATTGAGCCGTTGGGAATGGCCCAAGGATGTCGATCCCCCACCGAGCGAAAGGGTAGGGCTCGGTAAGGGTGACAAGTTCCGTGGCCGGCTGGTGGACCAAATGGTCGAACCGCTGGCAACGGTCGCAATGTTGTACGTAAGCCGTGCAGTCGCGCTGGAGGGTCGGCCACCAGTATCCTTGCCTTAGCAGGATTCTGGCCAGCGACCGACCTCCGAAATGTGCTCCGCACAGGCCTCGATAAATCTCCTCAATAGCTTGGCTCGCTTCGTCGGGGCCGAGGCACTTCAGAAGGGGCTAGGAGAACGATCTTCGGTAGAGGGCGTTGTCGAGGATGACGAAGCGCCGAGCTTGGTACTTCATCCGGCGGGCTTCTCGAGAGTCGGAGGGTTCCTGGGAGTCTCGTAGCCAGGATAGGTAGGGGGAGCGCCAGTCGTCGGGAGTGGCCGAGTCAATGGCGAGGAGCTCCGAGTCTATGCTCGGGCGCTCTAGCTCTTCTAGGAGGACCGATCGTGTACCTTCCGGGTCTAGGGAGGAGGCCAGTCTGGAGAGGGCGTCCGCCCGGGAGTTTTGCTCCCGAGCTATTCGGACTACCTCGAACTCCTCGAACTACTGGGCCAGGCTCCGGACCAACTGGAGGTATTTGATCATAGGTGCCTCCCGAGCTTCGTACTCGCCACTGACCTGGCTTGCGACCAGCTGGGAGTCGGTGTGGATCCTGACTCGCTCAGTCCCCAACCGTCAGGCCATGCGGGCCCCCGAGATAAGGGCCTCATACTCGGAAGCATTGTTGGATGCCGGAAAGTTGAACTTTAGGGCGTACTGCAACTCTATTCCTTCGGGGGACCTTAGGAGGATCCCTGCGTCGCTGCCGACCGAGTTGGACGATCCATCAACGAACAGCTCCCAGGTTGGCCCGGTTGCTGTCGGAGGCCTGTCCTCGACCGGAACGGTGCTCTCGGCGATGAAGTCGGCGAGCGCTTGCCCCTTGATAGCTGATCGTGGCCGATACGAGATGTCGTATGCCCCGAGCATGATGGCCCATTTGACAAGTCACCCCGAGGCCTCGGGGTGGGCCAGAATCTTCTTCAGTGGCTCGCCAGTTAGCACGGTGATGGGATGCCCCTGGAAGTAGGGTCGGAGGCGCTTTACGGAGGTAACCAACGCTAGCACGAGTTTCTCGGTTGCGGGGTACCTCCGCTCGGCCTCGCCGAGCACCTTACTGGTGTAGTAGACCGGCCTCTCGACTCTCGAGTCATTTCTGACTAGGACCGAGCTGACCGTTGATGGCGTCGTCGAGAGATAGAGCAGCAAAACCTCGCCCGCAACGGGCTTGGAAAGCATCGGGGGTGAAGCTAGGAGCTCTTTGAGCTCGGCGAATGCGGTCTGGCATTCCCCGTCCCATGCGAACGTAGCAGACGCTATTTTAGGCCCCCTCATTAGCTTGAAGAAGGGCAAGCATCGTTCGGCCGCACGGGACAGGAAACGACTGAGAGCGGCGACACGCCCCGTCAGACGCTGGACGTCTTTAATGCACGTGGGCGGGCGCATGTCCAGGATGGCCTGGACCTTGTCAGGGTTTGCTTCGATCCCCCGCTGAGTGACCAGGAAACCCAGGAACTTCCCGGATCTTACTCCAAAGGCACACTTGGCGGGGTTGAGCTTCATGCTGTACTTCATGAGGGTGCCGAAAGTCTCGGTCAGGTCGGTGAGGTGATCGTGAGCCCTCGGGGTCTTGACGAGCATGTCGTCGATGTAGGCCTCGACGTTGCGACCCAACTGTCCCTCGAACATATGGTTAACCAGTCGCTGGTATGTGGCTCCAGCATTCTTCAATCCGAAGGGCATCCGGGTGTAGCAGTACACGCCGTAGTCGGTGATGAAGGCGGTCTTCTCGACATCTTCAGGGTTCATTCGGATCTGATGATAACCCGAATAGGCATCCAGGAAACTGAGTATCTCGTTGCCCGAGGTTGAGTCAACCAGTTGGTCGATGCTCGGTAGCAGATAGCAGTCCTTGGGGGTGGCCTTGTTCAGATCGGTGAAGTCTACGCACATTCGCCACTTGCCGGTGGTCTTCGGTACCAGGACGATGTTGGCTAGCCACGTTGGGTACAGGACCGGTCTGAAAAGACCAGTCTCTTGTCCCTTGGTGACCTGCTCCTTGATGATCGCCTGTTTCTCGGGCGCATGCTTCCTCCTCCGCTGCTGTACGGGTCTCACGGTGGCATCGAGGTTAAGCTTGTGCATCACAGTTTCCTCTGGTATACCAGGGAGTTGATCGTCAGACCAAGCGAAGACCCGGACGTACCCAGAAAGAAACTCCTTGTATTGCTGTTGTTCCTTCGGTGGTAGATCGGAACCGATCCTCACTCCAAGGGCCGGGTCGTCGTTCAGGAATACCGTTAATAATTCGCCATCGGGCTCGGCGGTCACGGTTTTTCCTTCGACTCCCCTGGGGCCCTTATCCTTCCCGTCCGGCCTTGAGGCTTCCACCGAGATATTGTAGCACCTTCTAGCCGTGGCCTGGTTACCTCGGACTTCCCCCAACCCATTTTTGGTGGGAAACTTCATTTTTTGGTGATAGGTAGATGGTACGGCCTTTATTCGGCTGAGAATTTTTCGGCCGAAAATGGCGTTGTACGCTATCATACCTTTAATCACTATGCAGTCCACTATGACCGTAACGGTTTTGGGTGGGGTGCCGATAGTGACCGGCAGGCTTAGGGATCCCTCGGGGTAGGTGGCCAGGCCATTAAACCCGCACAGGGGTGTTCGGATCGGGCGGAGCTTGGATGGGTCTTCCCCCATCTTGAGAAAACAGTCATAAGATAATACATCGGGGGCGCTCCCATTATCAACCAAAATCCTGTCTACATTGCAGTGATTTATCGTGGCCGAGATAACGAGGGCATCGTCATGCGGGGTGCTCAGCCCTTCCAGGTCTTGGTCGGAGAAGACTATGACCTGGGGCTTCATTGGCGGGCCTTTGGGGGGCTCTAAGGCTCGGCTGGCCCGCTCGGCATGACGTTTCCTTCCTCGGCTGGTGTCGCCTCCCGATGCCGCTCCTCCGGAGATGACGTTGATGTGGACCCCTCGGGGGGCGTTGTCGATCTCCTCTGCGGCGTCTCGGTCTTCTTTGTGCCCGGTTGTGAACCGGGCTAGATGCCCCTGACGGATGCGGCGCTCGATCTCGTCTTGGAGCTGATGGCAATCTCCGGTGTGGTGCCCGTGGTCGCCGTGGAATAGGCAATGCCTGTCCCGCTTGCGGTTCTTCGACCTCATCGGCTCGGGCTGGCGGAGAAGTCCCGAGTCTTTGATGTCTTCATAGATCTCGTAGACTGGTGCGGTCAAGGGGGTATACCGCTCGTACTTTCTCTTGCGCTCTCCTTCTCGATCGCGCTTCTTACTCGAGCCAGGGTTTGGCTCGGAGGTCCGCTTTTTGTCCCCCTCCCGACCCGAGCCGGTTGTGTCTCGGCAGGCGCTGAGTACTTCTTCGCACTCGGCGTGGCGCAGTGCCAGAGTCACTAGCTCGGCAAGGGTCGAGGGAGGGTGGAGGACAAGCTCACGGCGGAGATTCTCGTCCCGGGTGCCACCGGTCAGTGCGGTTGTGGCTGAGGCCACATCCAGGCGGGGGATCCTAAGGGCTTCCGATTTAAATCGGTGGACGTAAGTCCGGAGCCTCTCCCCTTGCGCCTGTTTGAGAGCCAGGAGCCCCGCTACTGACCTTGGGGGGGCCCTACCGGCGAAGCTCTCCTTGAAAATTCGCCCGAATTGCCTGAAGTCTCGGATGGACCCCGGGGCGAGGGCTCGGAACCATGCCTGAGCGCCCTGGACCAGGGTGGCCGCGAAGGCTCAGCATTTGATGGGATCCGGCGTTCCATGCAGGGTCACCAGGGCGTCGAAGCTGTCGTAGTGGTCGGCTGGGTCGCCCTGGCCGTCGTAGAGCTTGAAGGTTGGGATGGAGGCTCTAGGAGAGACCTCTGCCTTCAAGATGTACTCGGAGAAAGGGGATTTCTCCTCGTCCTCCGGGAAAGAGGTCTTCTGCAGGGCGCGGAGAGCGCGCTCTTGCTCTGCGAACCGTCTTTCAAAATCTCATAGCCGGAGGGACAGTTCCGGCTGTGGCCGCGCCGTGGGGCTGGGGGGGGGGGCGTCGTGGCGATCTCCCGGAGCACTGGTGCCCGGGCGCGGCGGCCTCGCCCCCTGCTTCCCTCTCCTCGGAGTGGAGGAAGCCTCTTGCTCCGCAGGCGGAGCTTGCGAGGGTCCTCCGACGTCGTTGCGGAGGAGCTGTCGGCCGCGGAGGGTGAAACGGCCTCCGGCGGTGTGCTGCGTTGCACTCCTTCGAGGGGGACTTCCTGACGGGGCGCGGGACCTCGCGTCCCGGGCCGCCTGGGCCCTCATGAGCTCCACGAGGACGTCCATCTTCTCGTTGAGGGCTTGGAAGGCGTTGGCGCCACCGTCGAGGGGTGCCCCTGTCTCCGCCGGGGGGGGGTGGTGGTCCGTTAGTGGGGACGCTGGCGTTGGAGGGGGGGCTCTGCGAGACCCTAGGGGGGACGCCTCCCGCCGCTGCCACAGCCTTACCTGCCCCGCCGGCGGATCTCCTCCCTGAGCTTTTTCTCACCATCTTGACTCTTCGTGCGTTTCCCACAGACGGCGCCAGATGAAGAGGCGGAATCTCGCGCTGTGTCCTGAGCGGGCTGTAGATCACCAGAAGATGTTTCTGCAAGAGAAGGGAAACGTATCAGAGGGCCCAGGGGATCTCCCTGGGGGAAAACCCTCCGATGGCTAAGTCAGTAGAGCGATGGTGGAAGCGATAATGGGGGGAGGAGAGAGCTGATGCGCGAGAATCCTCTCCACCAAGGGTGAAGCGAATCGTGCTCAGGAGCTTAGGGTATGTGAATGGCTAGTTCATCTTACCATCTTCCGGAGGGTCTCCCTGGCTTAAGTAGTGCGTCGCCTTTTAAGAGTCCGGTGAGCTGAGGGCTTCCCGGCGGGAGTTACGTCTTCAGCGGGGGCTTTCATGGCCGGATCGTGGGGGCGTTATCCCCTTGGAGTTCGGCAGCTCCCATGACTCTCCCGCTGGCGGAGGACTCTGAACGGCCGCACCTGCAGATAATCAAGCGGTCTCACCGAGCTACGGGGATGCTAGCTCGTGTCCGAGCGATAGGCATGGCCTGGCGAAGGTGGGGTCGGATAGGTCGACTGGAGCCTCTTTCTCTCGGTCGGAGAGTGGGCTTTAGACCGACCTTCTATGCGACCTGACCGTTGTCTCGGGCCCTCCGAGCCTAGAAGGCCGCCGGGGAGAGTTGGTTCCTCGAGTCTTTATTTATTGGGCTTTTCTCCCGAAGTGGGCCCTGTGGGCTATCACTTGGGTGGGCTCGCCCGGTTGGACCTTGTAGGTCTTGTTGGGCTGCCTTGGTGGTGGGCTGCGGAAATCCCCCTCTCCAGTTGTGTTTGATTCTCTTGTATGCACCATTCTTGAAATGAATTCTAAAAATGGTAAGTTTATTGGAAAAAGAATAAACAACATGTACATGGTAGACTTAGATGATCCTGCTCATAATAATCTCTATCTTGCTGTGAACAAAACTGAGCTAGCTTGGCTATGGCATCGTAGACTAGGACATGCTAGCTATAGTGTCATGCTTAAGTTAGTAAAATTCAACATGGTAAACGGTCTGCCTGATGTCTCATTTAAACAAAATGACAAAGTTTGTGATGTATGCACTCAAGGTAAGCACACTAGGACGTCATTTAAATCTAGAATAGAAAACTAATCTTCTAGACCTCTTGAACTTATTTACATGGATCTGTTTGGACCCACCAGAACAGCAAGTTTAAGTGGAAATAGATATGGCTTTGTTTTGGTAGATGACTTTTCTAGGTTCACTTGGGTGTTCTTTTTATCTCATAAAAATGATGCGTTTGAAAAATTTCAGGCATTTTTCAAGAACGTTCAGCAGGATGGTAAGTACACTATTTCATCTATTATGTCAGATCATGGAGGAGAGTTTGAAAACTCAGAATTTGATGGGTTTTGCAGAGCAAAAAGAATATCACACAAATTCTCGTCACCAAGAACTCCTGAACAGAATGGAGTGGTGGAAAGAAGAAACAGAACTCTTGTGGAGATGGCTAGAACAATGCTGATCGAAGGACAACTTCCAAGGAAATTCTGGCCTGAGGCGGTAAACACTACGTGCTACATTGTAAATCGTGCAATGGTAAGACCTCTACCCAAAAAGACTCCATATGAGTTAATGAAAGGTAAGAAGCCATCTGTTGCTCATTTCAAAGTTTTTGGGTCAAAATGCTTTGTTCAAAATAATGACAAACGGGACTTGGATAAGTTTGAACCTAAGAGTGAACCAGCCATTTTTCTGGGATATTCTAATCACTCTAGGGCCTATAGAGTCCTAAATGTCAAAACTCAAAATGTAGAAGAATCTCCACATATTGTCTTTGATGAAATGAATGTTAGATCTGAAAATGAACAATCTTGTAGGGACAAGGATGATGGGGAGTTCCTTGAAGTAAAGGAAGAACAAGATCTCCAGGAGAAAGAGTCAAGGCCAAGTGAGAGTCTAGCAGAATCAAGCACTCAAGGTAATGTAGATGCTAATGAAGGTAATTCTCTAACCAATGTTAGAATGTTAAGAGATCATCCTTTATCAAGCGTTATTGGCAATCTGCATGACCCTACTAGAACTAGATCTCACTTTAGGATAATTGAGGAAATGGATAATTTGGCTCTTGTGTCTCAAATTGAACCTAAAAATGTAATTGAAGCCCTAAAAGATGAATGTTGGATAAATGCAATGCATGAAGAACTAAATCAATTCAAGAGAAACAAAGTGTGGCACCTTGTACCAAGACCCAATGAACATTCAGTAATTGGAACTAAGTGGGTTTTCAGAAATAAACAAAATGAAAATGGAATTGTGATAAGAAATAAAGCAAGACTGGTAGCACAAGGATATAACCAAGAATTCGGCATTGATTTTGAAGAATCCTTTGCTCCAGTAGCTTGATTAGAGGCCATTAGATTATTACTTGCATATGCTTGCTGCCATGGAATAAAACTACAACTAATGGATGTAAAAAGTGCGTTTCTTAATGGTCTAATAAAAGAAGAGGTGTATGTTGAACAACCCCCTGGTTTTGAGTGCATAGACTGTCCTAACCATGTTTACATATTAGACAAAGCTCTCTATGGGCTTAAACAGGCACCTCGAGCATGGTACGATAGACTCAGCTCATACCTCACTGAAAAAGGATATTCAAGAGGTAAAGTGGACCAAACTTTATTCACCAAGGTAAGAAACAATGACATTGTTCTGGTTCAAATTTACGTTGATGATATAGTCTTTGGATCCACTAAACCAAGCATGTGTGAGGAATTTGCACAATTGATGACTACGGAATTTGAAATGAGTCTAATGAGTGAGCTGCAATTTTTTCTAGGTCTTCAAATCACCCAGAGCAAGGAAGGATGCTTTATCAACCAGGTAAAATATATTTCTGAACTATTGAAGAGATATCAAATGGAGAATCTCAAAACAATCAACACTCCCATGAGCACCAACACAATTCTGGATGCAGATCTGAAAGGTAAATCAGTGGATGCAAAGACTTATCGAGGTATGATCGGATCACTCCTCTATCTTACGGCATCTAGGCCAGATATCCAATTATGTGTATGTATGTGTGCTCATTTTCAATCTGATCCTAGAGAATCCCACTTGAGCTCTGTTAAGCGTATCTTTCGATACCTTGCCGGAACTCGAGATTTAGGGATTTGGTATCCTGCATCTTGCCTTCTTGATTTAGTATCTTATTCTGAAGCAGACTATGCTGGTTGCAAACTTGACAGGAAAAGCACAAGTGGCTATTGCCAATTTTTGGGAGGGTGTTTGGTTTCTTGGGCATCCAAGAAACAACACTCAGTGGCACTATCCACTGCAGAGGCAGAATATGTCGCTGTAGGGAGTTGTGGCACTCAAGTGTTGTGGATCAAACACCAACTCCAAGATTATCAAATTGATATTAGCTGTGTCCCAATATTGTGTGATAACACAGGTGCCATTAACCTAGCAAAAAATCCAATTCAGCACTCTAGGATCAAACATATAGAAATTAGGCATCACTTCTTGCGAGATGAAGTTAATAAAGGAAGCTTTAAATTGATTTTTGTAGACTCTGAACATCAAATTACTAATATTTTTACCAAGCCTCTGAGTAATGAAAGATTTACTTGTCTTAGGAGAGAGCTTGGACTTTGTAATCCTCATCTTGATGCCTAACTTGATAGCTCAGTTTATTCTTTGGAATTTGATTGGTTAACTTTACCTAGCAATAAATTGATTACATGCCTTGCTTAAGTTGAAAGTTCTTGGTTTCTAAATAAGTCACAAATTTAGGGAGAGTTCAATTTTTGGTCATATTATCCTTCTTGACAAACACATGATAAATAAAAGGCCATCATGTCAATCACTGCATTTTCATCAAAACTTTCTGTCATGCATGATCTGAGGGGGTGTTTGCACTAGATTTTTCTTGCTGAGGAGAACAAGTTACCACCTTGAGATTAATATTGTGTGAATCTGAAGTGTGGCTCAAGCAGTTGATTGAACTGGCTTATTAGTGAAGAAGTCCGAGTTAACGTAGTAATGAGGCTGGGTCAACGCACTGATTGAAATATTCTGGAAACAGTGCTGGCAATTCAGCTGATTGGTTGAGTGAGTTAACGCTGTGACATGGTTGAGTTGACGCACTGTCAGAAACCTCTTGTAAACCGTTCTGGAGTCAACTTGCTCACTTAAGAAGGGTTCACTCAGTACTGGAGATGAGTCAACGCAATCTGTAAATGTCTGCTGTGCGTTATAGTCTACTACTGTGTGAAGTTGTTCTGAAATGGCACTTCCAGCACCTTAGATTGTCTGAAGCCTGGAGTTTTCTCAACTTCTCATCAATTCGGTTCTTTCTCACATATTTCATCTTTCATCTCTTTGGCTAGGAGTTGTAGAACCTATCAATCTTCAGTATGAGGGAAGGTTCATGAGCTCTGGAAATTGAGTTGATGTCATGTTCAGGGGGAGTTAAAATGATAATTTCTTTATGAGAGATTTTGGGCTTCACTGATTGACTCTATGTAATTTTAATGGCTGGAGAATTATAAATCTTATGATCCTTGAATGTTAAAAATTCTTGGACGTAAAAGTGCTTTGCATATGGAACAGCTATAGAACTATTTAATAAAACTGTGAACTCATCTTCTCTAGAACCATGATGATCAAAAGTAAAGAGACTACTTTGTGCAAAATGAATTTAATATCTGTATTGACCTTAAACTCAGAATAGGCTTAATAAGAGCTGAAGGAATAAACCCTACACACACACACACACACACACACACACACACACACACACACACACACACACACACACACACACACACACATATATATATATATGTAATGAATTGCAGAGCAATGGCTAGTCTTCACTGAAAAACTGTCTCTATGCACCAAGGAAGTGCTAAGAAGCATGTCATGATGTGAGCTTGTATCTCTGTTCCCAAAGAAAAATAACTCGTTGCAGAGTAATGGTAAATTTTCACTGAGAAACTACCTTCATGCACCAATGAAGTGCTGAGAGGCATGTCATGATGTGAATTGCCAACTCTGTTTCATTGGAGCAGAATAGTTAGCTATGCTGAGTAACCGGGGACTCTGGTGTCTGATAAACATATGTACCCCTGTCAAGATGCTAGCTACACTTGACTGCTAATGAAAATTAAAATTATATATATTCAATAAAAAATGACAATATATATATATATATATATATATATATATATATATATATATATATATATGTGTGGTTGACCTTAAGCTCACATACAATCCTACAGAGTTCATATTCAATACTCGTTAAATTCACTTATATAAGGGTCTCTTGAAATTGAACAATCTAGGGGATAGTTTTGAGAAAGTTCCTTGTGTGCAAACAGTTCTATCTTTATTCCATACACATACTCTTCTTGTTCAAGGGCTTAACTCAAACTCTTAAAATTATTTTTCTCCACATCATTAAATGAATTAGGGTCTCTTATCATATCTCTCATAAGGGAACTTGAATGTTATCTATTAAAAATCCCTGAATGCAATCTCATCTTTCATATTTCAGTGTCTTTAGAATGCCTCAATACTGTGGTTCTTAACTCAATGTTTTCTTCATATTCCTTTTGGTGGCGTCGCCTCAGTCCTTCAATGCGTCAACGCAGTCGCGTGGTCGCTCCATCAACCTAGTCCGGTTCATCCCGAACCGGCTCTGTCTTTTTGAAACCAAGGGGTCATCTCTTTAAAACCCCTCAGCGTAAACGCATCTGTCTCCTCGCCTCTTTCAAAAACCATGTTGGCTCCTACCTCTCCGCTTCCCTCATCTTCTTTCCCACAGCACTTCTCTTCCTTGTTGCCGTGTGAGTCTCCTCACTACCATGGCTCCTCCGAACAAAGGGACAAAGGACAAGAAGGGTCTAAAGAGAAGAGATCCCATCTTTGCTGAGGGCAAGATTGAGCCTCGAACCAAATTTCAACTTGCTCAAGAGGAGACGCCGTCTCAGTCAACTCCAAGGAAACGGAAAGGAAAAGAGAAGAGCTCACTGGCAAAGACAAGAAATCTCTCAGAATCAAGGGCAGCGAAGCAGAAGGATACTCACGATGCTCCCGTGGCAGATCCTCCAGAGGAGATACCGTCTTCTTCAGCTCCAAGGAAACGGAAGGGAAAAGAGATAGAGCTATCTCTTCGAAAACGCCGTCTCCATCTGAGCCCGCCGACCAAAAAGAGAAAGCTCTCTAAATCTAGGGCAGAAGAGCAGTCTACATCTTTAGCTGCTGCCAAGGGGAACCAAGGTGTGGATAGTTCACATGCAAGGTCTTCTGATCCCTCTCTCACCATCAATATAGAAGAACCTCTGAAAGTCCTTATTCCACGATATATTGTTGATACTGATGTTGAGATGCTTGAGGTTTTTCCGCAGTTATTTCCCACTTTGGATTTTCAGGGTTGGTGGTCTTTTGTCACAAATCATAGAATATATTACCCCACCCTCGTTCGGGAATTTTACCAAAATTTGAAATATGATCCTCAAATTCCTAAAATTTCTTCAACAGTCAGAAATGTCCGTTTTGAGTTAACAAATAAATGGTTTGCCAGATCATGGAAAATCCCAATGGATGGGGTTCAACTACACAGTTTTCATCTTGATGAACATGACGCTTATGCCCTTTTGACTGAACAGCCTAGTGATCCTACTGTTGTCAAGCAGACATATCTATCGAGTCTGAAAGCCAATCGATTCCCTCCCTTCAACAGACTGCTACATCATATCTGCACATCCATCATTACACCCCAGAGCAGTGGTAGGGAACGAGTTACTGAGATGCAACGATTCTTGCTATACTGTATGCTGAAATAGATCAAGATTTCATTGATTGATGTTATCATTCAGACCATGGGTACATGTCTGAAACAGTCTAGGACACTTCCATATGCTGCCCCATTGACTGCAATTTTTAGAAAGGTTGGAGTGAACTTTGGAAATGAAAAGAAACTAAACATTTCGAGAGGGAATAGATACTCCTTATCATACATTCAGAAGTTCATGGGATTTAAAGTTGTGAATGGACAGCCAGTCAGAGTACTGCCAAGTCAGAAGCTTGCCTCTGCCTCTGGGGCACATGTTGTAGAAATGAGAGAAACAGCACAAGAAAACCCAGCGGCCAGTCCAGCCAGAGTAGACAGACTAGAGGCCAGTCCAGCCAGAGTAGACCAACAAGAGGCCTGTCCTGTCCAAGCTGATATTGTCACAGATATTGCTCCATCTCTCCCAGCTGTCACTAGAGATATTATGATCATACATGGTCCTTTTCAGGAACCCTCTCCTCGAAGGGAACATGAACCTACCTACTTTCTTGAGGAAGAAATGCCTGATAATGTTCATTATGATGCTGGCATGCATGATCAGACTTCTAGTATCAATCCCACTTTGATTCAATTTCTGGAAATGAAGTTCAAGAACATTGATTCTTCCATAACGCACTTGAGCTCAACCATGGAAATGAGGATTTCTCATCTTGAGCAGAAATCAGACAGCAGATGGGAACAGTTCAAGAATGACAAATTCAAGTCAGACAAAAAGCTTCATAACTTCATGGAATCCCTCCTTCAGGTTTGTCAGAAAGTTGGGTCAGTAATGCACAATTTGAAAAGCTTGCATCAACAATTTCTGAACAGGCTAAAGGCTATGCAGACATATAACTATGATGTCAAGGAAAACCAGTCCAAGCTGAATTTGAAATATTCCACCCTGATTGACAAGAACAATGTATTCAGTGAAAAGGTTCAGACCTTGTTTGAAAAGATTACATCTTTTGGTAAGGACCTTGCTAAACTGTTTGAACGATCCACTCTAGTGGGTGATGAGGTTATGGATGTTTTGCATATTCTAAAAGAAAACTTCTCACCCACAATTGAAGATCAGCGTGATGTGTACTGCCCTCCACCAACAGAAGCCTCCTCTTCTGCACCTGAATGGGGATCTCAACAGAAAGCTCAAGTGGACTATCTGTTTGACATTTTACACAGCTGGTTTGATAGTATCACTTCCAAAGTACAGGATTATCATAAGTCTATCCTATAAAGAGATCAGCAATTTTCGAACAGACTAGACAGTTTAGCATCTTCTATGACTCAGCTTCAGCAACAACTGGATACTGTGTCTGCAAACATTCTTCAGTCTCACTCTTCCTCACCTGCTCCCCTTCCTGATGATGTCAAAGGGGGAGAGACATGAACTCAAGTTGGAGCCTGGAATTGCATTGCATCTGCATCAAATGTGATTGAGTGAAGTTTTCCTTCATTTACATATTTTGTGATATGCTCGAAAGAAATTGTCTGTGAGATTGTCCAACTTTTTGTTAGAAGAGTTCTTTTGTTCTTCTTATTGATGTTATACCTTGGACCTAAATGAAATGAATGACATGAACTGGTGTTCTGGTCTCTGAAATGAATTCCTTGTTTGATCTGAACAATACATTTTTATGTAGATGCAATGGCATACACCTCATAGTTGCCATCATCAAAAAGGGGGAGATTGTTGTGCCCCTGGTTTTGATGATGACAACCATGAGATGTGTGTGTTGAGTTCAACAGAACTGATGAATTAACCCTTGATTCATTAACGCATGTATCTACTTTACTCTTGAATGCAAGGAAGAAACAAGGTCTACGCAGGATGCTCAAGGCATCCACGCAGCGGTTTGCATAAAAGGACAGCGTCTACGCAAGCTGCTAATTGCGTCTACGCATCAGTTCAAGAGGCAGAAGCATCAATCACTAGCATAGCTCAGTGCGTCAACGCCACAACATGTAAGCGTTGACGCATCTGCTCTTGGTGGAGATAGTAGAGTGTTCGGGGTCAGTCCAGTGAGTTGACGCAGGCACCCTATGCGTCAACGCATCTGGCTTATGTACAAAGATGGTCTATGGGCAGTTCAAGGCTGCGTCAACCTCTTAGTCACAATGAGTTGACGCCATCTGAATTTCATCAAGAGATGATTGGGTGGACCCCAACCGTAAGTGGCGTTAGATGCCACATCATCTAAAAGAGCATGCGTTCTCCTTTTTACCTGGCGATTCTAGAAGCCTCTGTAGAGAACAATCATAAGGCTAATCAGAAAATCTGGTTGGGGCCCACAAGAGGAATATTCACGTAAATCAAAAGAGCACGGGAGATCAAAGTCGGTGAAGTGTAGAAAATGGCAGCAGAGAGGTAGCTCTTAAGAAGAATGATGAAGATCATCATCTTCCTCCTGGCATGCTGTTGCATCCACTGAAGATCAGAGGAAGCCCAGTGACAGTTGATCATCGCAAGATTATCTACCATCTAGAAGGAGAAAGCCAGCTGATCGACGAAGCCTTTTCTCTTCGATCTCTATGTTCGAGATTCGAGAATCAGCACCATCATACATCTGAAGCTCTTTCTTTCAATTTGTTTTGGTGACTTCGCTTCTTGTTGTTCATTCCAGTTTGTATTCTATTACTGCTATTCTCCCTCGTACTGGTGATTGTAGAGGGAGGTTTCTTGATCAAGCGGAGTGTGCTTGGATCAAGGGGTTTGAGTTTGTATGCCCTCAAGTTGTTTGTCAGCGGGTAACTGATTGAGAGGATGTGTTCCTCTTGTTAACTAAGCTGTAGTGGTCAGCGTTGTCTAGGGGTTTGTTCCTCGGTTTAGCAAAGCTGTAAGGCTCAACAGGGATCCTCACTGATCTAGTGAGGGGTGGACGTAGGTCTCTACAGGGAGACCGAACCACCATAAAAATCTATGTTCTCTTGTGGTTTGCTTTCTCTTGCTATATCTGTGTGTCGCTAGATGATTGATTAGGTTCGATCTCCACACCTTCTGTTTACTGAATTTTGAACTAGTATTCTGCTACTTAAAAGTTGATTGTTATTTTTCGCAAAAGATTTCAAAGGGTCAACCTATTCACCCCCTCCCCCTCTAGTTTGACCATCCACTTAATCCAACAACGAGGAGAACCGGTCCGAGAACCGGGGTTAAGGTCGAGGAATCAGGCCACGTGGACCAACACCCGGGAAGCAGGCTATGAAAGCTGAAGTTATCGGAAAGCGGGCTACAAGAGCCGAAGCTGTTGGAAGACGAGCCATGAGGGTAGAGAAAAGGGTTTATTCCTCTAATGATCCGGGCGGAAGGTCCAAATCAAAAGGGGGATATTCACCGCCCCAAAGGGACGGAGAGAAGAGTTTGTTTATTCGATGACTTAGACGGGAGGTCCAAATCAAAGTGAAAGGAACCGTCACCCGGAGGGACGGAGAGAAAAGATTGTTTGTTTCTTCAATGATCTGGATGGGAGGTCCAAATCGAAGTGAAAGGAACTGTCACCCGGAGGGACGGAGAGAAAAGATTGTTTGTTTCTTCAATGATCTGGACGGGAGGTCCAAATCAAAGTGATATTCGTCACCTGAAGGGATGGAGAGAAAAGATTGTTTGTCTATTCAGTGATCTGGACGGGAGGTCCAAATCAAAGTGGTAGGAACCGTCACCCAAAGGGATGGAGATAAAAGATTGTTTGTTTATTCAATGATCTGGATGGGAGGTCCAAATCAAAGTGAAAGGAATTACATGTTTATTCATCAATGCCGACGGGCTGTCGGGAGCTGACGTGGTTCATTCATGGACACGGGGTGAGTGTCCAAGCAAGGGTCTTTTTTGTTCTCTGGCTAGATGAAAGGTCCAAACCAGAGTGAATGGAGTTACAAATTTATTCATCAACGCCGACGGACTATCGGGAGCTGACGTGGTTCATTCATGGACACGGGGAGAGTGTCCAAGCAAGGGTCTTTTTTGTTCTTTGGCTAGACGAAAGGTCTAAACCAGAGTAAATGGAGTTACAAATTTATTCGTCAATGTCTACAGACTGTCGGGAGCTGACGTGGTTCATTCATGGACATGGGGTCAGTGTCCAAGCAAGGGTCTTTTTATTCTCTGGCTAGACGAAAGGTCCAAACCAGAGTGAAAGGAGTTACAAATTTATTCATCAACGCCGACGGACTGTCGGGAGCTGACATGGTTCATTCATGGACACGGGGTGAGTGTCCAAGCAAGGGTATTTTTTATTCTTTGGCTAGACAGAAGGTCCAAACCAGAGTGAAAGGAGCCTTTTATTCTCTAGTCGGACAGAAGGTCTGATCTAGAGTGGAGAGAAATTTCTGTTCTCTTGCCGGACGGAATATGCGATCTAGAGTGGAGAGAATCTTTTGGCTCTCTCGCCGGACGGAAGGTTCGAACCAAAGTGAAAGGATTGATGTTCTTTAATATGACGGGAGCATCGGCTATGAAATCTGAACCCAGGAAAGTGGACCGCAAGGGCTAGAATCGGTGTTACGGAAGTAGGCCATGAAGGCTGAAATCGAGGAAGCGGACTACGAGAGCCACAATTGGGAAGCTGGCTACAAAAGCCAAAATTGGGGAGCAGGCTACGAGAGCCCAAATTGAGGAAGCGGGCTACGGAATCCGAAGTTGGGAGATTAGTGAGCCGCAAGGGTAGAAAGTAGGCCGTGAGGGCTAAGATTGGGCTGTACAAGCCAGGACCGGGAAAGCAGGCTGTGATAGCCAAAATTGAGTTTGTTTTTATTATTATGATTTTTTATTATTTTTTTACTCGAGCATGCATGCATCCGTAAGCAGGCATAACATAAATATAAAATAAGGCAGCTCCCTCTATAGGAGATGGGATAGGGACATCGCCCACAATTCGCAGACACGGTGCGGGCCAGGAGGCACAGCTAAGGGGTGGTGCACCCGTCAAGAGGATATCACATGTCTTGCATGCATAGCTTAAATTCACGCATTTCACCCGAGGCAATTCTCTGTGGAGTGGAGGAGCAGACGTGTGAGCAAAAGGCCCTAAACATAGGGATATGCAGGTTTTCTAGGCAACACTCGAGGGTTACTCTAGCGCCTACACATGGGTTTCAGGCTCTCGATTTCGGTAGCTTCGCACAGCCCCCATCTGTTTATTTTGGTAGCGGATTTCACAGTTCAGCGTGAGTCTCCACATTTATTTCAGTGGGGATTCCCGGCTACTAGGATTCGTCCTTGTTGTAATTCCATTGCGGATTCCACCGTTTGACGCGAGTTTCCTCATGTGTCTCAATGGGGATTCCCGACTACTAGGCTTCATCCTTATTGAAATTCACTTCACCATTTCACGCGAGTCTCCTCATGTGTCTCAATGGAGATTCCCGACTACTCGGATTCACGTTTCTCTCTTCTCTCTCTCTCTCTCTCTCTCTCTCTCTTTTTACAGTGGGACAGGCAGCTTTTTCCTTACGATTATCTTTCACGCGAGTGTAGGAATTTAAGCGTCCATAGAGTGCTAAGAAGAAAGTCGGGCAATCCCTATGATTAAGGGCCATTGAACACATTAAGCGTGAAGTGGGGAGAGTGTTGCCTCAGGTTCATTTTGTGAGCTGGGCTTAGCAATTTAGCCATGACTCTTCCCCTTGACGTGTGCACCTGCCATAATTGGGTTCTCCTCGAGCGTATGCCGTGCCACTCGTGCATCTAGAATCGGGGTAGCATTATTTAGCAAGGAAACATGGTCCTAGAAAATTCCAAGGAGGTGTATTATTCTATATTAAGAAAACATGCAAGCAGGGTAGCCAAGTAATTCTTATTTTTTTCTCTTTTTTTGCGTAAGAACATACTGTCGTTACGTATAAGTGTAGTGGTAGTAAAAATATTAGGGAAGCAGACCACGACGGGCTGAAAGGATATTAGGGAAGCGGGCTATAGAAGCCAAGGGACATTAGAGGAGCGGGCCATAAGGGCCAAAAGATGCCGGGAAGTAGGCCACAAAAGTCGAGGGACATCAGGGAAGCATGCTATAGAAGCCAAAGTTGGGAAGCAGGCCACAAAAGTCGAGGGACATCAGGGAAGCAGGCTATAGAAGCCAAAGTTGGGAAGCAGGCCACGAAGGCCAAAGGAAAGTAGGCTACGAGAGCCAAAGTTGGGAAGCAGGCTGTGAAGGCCGAATTTTGGGAAGCAGGCTACAAGAGCCAAAGGTATTGGGAAGCGGGTTGCAAGAGCTAAAGTTATGGGAAGCGGGCCGTGAAGGCCAAATTTTGGGAAGCAGGCTACAAGAGCCAAAGGTATTGTGAAGCGAGATGCAAGAGCCGAAATTGGGAAGCGGGCTATGAGAGTCGGAATTCTTGAAAGCGGGCCGTGAAGGCCGAATTCTGGGAAGCAGACTACAAAAGCCAAAGGTATTAGGAAGCGGGCTGTGAATCGAAATTGGGAAGCGGGCTACGAGAGCCGAAATTCTGGGAAGCATGCTACAAAGAGCCAAGAGATATTGAGAGCAGGCTAACAAGCCGGGAGATGCTAGAAGTAGGCTATAAAGCCAAAAGGTATCAAAGAGCGCGGTGGGATGGATGGATTAATATTGATAGTGGGCCTTGGCCAAAATGGCTGAGCTGAAGGGCGTCGGGTAGCGGGATGTGGGAGTCGAAGGGAAGGGTCCCATTTTGCTCTTTGGCCGGGGAGGGATCCGGACCAAAGTGAAAGGTCTATTCTTTTGTTCTCTGGTCGGGGAAGGATCCGAACCAAAGTGAAAGGGTCTATTCTTTAATCCTCTGGCCGGGAAAGAATCTGAGCCAAAGTAAAAGGACTCTTTGTTAATTCTCTGGCCGGGAAAGGATCCGAACCAAAGTGAGAGGTCTCTTGATTTTGTTTGGTGGCCGAAGGCCGAAGGTGGAGTTGCTCGTTGACTTGATCTGTCAGCTCGAATGCCGATGATTGAGAAGTTGTTGGCTCAGAAGCCGATGGATTAGATGCTTTTGGCTCGGGGGCCGATGATTGAATAGCTGTCGGCTCAGGAGCTGATGATTGGGAAGCTGTCGGCTCAGGGGCCAATGATTGAATAGCTGTCGGCTCAGGGGCCGATGATTGGGAAGTTGTCGGCTCAGGGGCCGATAATTGGATAGCTGTTGGCTCAAGGGCTGATGATTGAATAGCTGTCGGCTCAGGGGCCGATGATTGAATAGCTATCGACTGAGGGGCCGATGATTGAACAACTGTCGGCTCAGGGGCCGATGATTGGAAGGCTGCCGGCTCGGAGGTCGATGATTGGAAAGCTATCGGCTCAGGAGCCGATGATTGAGTATTTTGTCGGCTTAACGCCCCGTTGGCAGAAGGTTCTGTTGGTTTAACGCCCAGTTGGCAGAATGATGATCGGTTTAACACCCCATTGGCAGAATGCTGATCAATTTAACGCCCCGTTGGCGGAATGCTGATCGGTTTAACGTCCCGTTGGCGGAATGTTGATCGATTTAACGCCCCGTCGATGGAATGTTGATCAGTTTAATGCCCCGTCAGTGGAATGTTGATCGGTTTAACGCCCCATCGGTGGAATGTTGATCGGTTTAACGCCCCGTCGGTGGAATGTTGATCTGTTTAACGCCCCGTCGGTGAAATATTTTGTCGGTTTAACGCCCCGTCGGTGGGAGGTTTAGTCGGTTTAATGCCCCATCGGTGGAAGGTTTAGTCGGTGTAACGCCCCGTCGGCAGAATGTTTAGTTGGTTTAACGCCCCATCGATGGAAGGTTTAGTCGGTTTAACGTCCCATCGGTGGAAGGTTTAGTCGGTTTAATGCCCCGTCGACAGAAGGTTTAGTCGGTTTAACGCCCCGTCGGCGGAGGGTTTAGTCAGTTTAACGCCCTGTCGGCGGAAGGTTTAGTCGGTTTAACGCCCCTTCGACAGAGGGTTTAGTCGGTTTAACGTCCCGTCAGTGGAAGGTTTTCGGTTCGGATGAAAGGTCGTGACGCCGACCCTTTGAGAGGTTTATTCGTTGGATGGCTGGAGGTAGAGGGTGACAGATCACGTCTGTCTCAAGGCTCACTTTCTTTTCCTCTCTTCTTCTTTTATGTGAAGGGGCGAGTGGGAAGACCACGTCTGCCTGATGTGTCTTTTCTTTATTTTCTTCTCTTCCTCTTTTGTGTGAAGCGGCGGGTTCGAAGACCACGTCTGCCTCATGACTGTTCTCTTTTTTTTCTTCTTTTGTGCGAAGAGGCGGGTTCGAAGACCACGTCTGCCTCATGACTGTTCTTCTTTTTTTTTCTTTTCTTCTTCTCTTATGTAAAGAGGCGGGTTCGAAGACCACGTCTGCCTCACGTCTCTTTTCTTCTCTTCTTTTCCCATTGATGCCCCCGAACTGGGGCGTGATTCTCTTAATCGTTCCCCCAGGTTGGGTTGTGGTCTCTCTGGCTTCAATGCCCCCAGGCGGGGTGTATGTTCCTTCAAATCGCCCTAAGCCGGGGTGTATTCCTTACGGCTTCAATGCCCCCAGGCGGGGTGGATTCTGCTTCTTTGCTTCTGTGCCCCGCGCGAGGCGTATTCTGCTTCTAGTGCCCCCAGGAGCGGGGTGTATTCTGCTTCTAGTGCCCTCAGGCGGGTGTGTCTTTTTTTCACGTGCCCCTAAGCGGGGTATAGTTCTTCTTCAAACGCCCCTAAATCGGGGTTTGTTCTTTGTGGCTTCTATGCCCCCGGGCGGGGTGTGCTCCTTCTTTAAATGCCCCTAAGCCGGGATTTGTTCTTTTGCTTCTTATGCCCCCGGAGACGAGGTGTGTTGGTTCATGTGCCCCCCCATGGCGGGGTACATTTCTTCTTTGAATGCCCCTAAGTCGGGGCGAGTTTCTCTCTTTGTATGTCCCCAGCCGGAATATAGTCTTTGCTTCTCATGCCCCCATAGCGGGGTATAGTTCTTCCTCAAATGCCCCTAAAACCGGGGTAGATCTTTGAATACCCCTAAGCTGGGGTGAATTTTTTTTGCGGCTTCCATGCCCCCGTGGCGGGGTATGTTGCTTCTTCAAATGCCCCTTGGGTGGGGTATACTTTTCTTCATATGCTCCCAGATCGAGATGTATGTCTCTTTGCTTCTGTGCCCCCAGACCGGGGTGCATTCTTGCTCTCTTTTCTTTTATACGCCCCTATGGCGGGATATATTTCTCTTCAGGTGCTCCTAGATCAGGGTGTGACTCTGCTGCTTGTTGTGCCCCCAGGTCGGGGTAGATTCTTCTCACGTGCCCCCATGGTGGGGGTGTATTTCTCTTCATGTGCCCCCATATCGGGGTATATTCTTTTTCAAATACCCCCAAGATAGGGTGCATTCTTGCTGCTTCTTATGCCCCAGGGCGGGGTATACCTCTCTTCATGTGCCCCTGAGTCGGGGTGTATTCTTTTGGTCTTATCTGCCTCCATACGAGGTGCGTTTCTTCATTTGTGTGCCCCCAAGCCGGGGTATATTCTTTCTGGCTTCTTTGCCCATGGGCGGGGTATGTTTCTCCAGCTTCTTATGCCCCCGTGGCGGAGTATGTTTCTTCATGTGCCCCTAAGCTGGGGCGTAGCATTGCCGTTTGTTGCGCCCCCGAGTCGTGGTGGATTCTCTTCATGTGCCCCCGGGAGCGGGGTGTATTTTTTTTCTGCCTCTTATGCCCCCATGGCGGGGTATATCTCTTCTTCTTATCCCCCATGGCGGGGTATGCGCATGCTCTCTTCGGGAGTGGTGGCCGTGCTTGGCCTCATTGCTATAAAGCATTCCCCACAGCGGGCAGTAATTCATCAAGCTACAATTGTGGTTTGTTGGATTTTCTAACAGCCATTCGAGGGGCCATCTTATGCCGGATAGGGGCAGCAGGAAGGTGGAACGGACTAGGGCATTGCACCATGGAGTTGGACCCTCCCAGAGTCGGGCGGGATGCCGACCTTCCTATTGTTCACTTGGTCGGCAATGCTTGCCAACCCTTTTTTGTCCTTTCTTTTCTTCTGTTCTTCCTCTTTTGTGCATTAGACCAAGGTGGGTGTGCAGGAGAGATGTAACATCCCGGACCTTTTGGATCATTCTTCGTGGGTCTCGGATCTAGTTTCTCGGAGTGTCTGGCTCGTTGTGTCTGAAATTTCATTTCGAACATCTTTTGTGTTTGGGTCGGCGCGATCCGGAGTTGTTTCGGAGGCCCGGAGTGTGTCCGCGGCTTTTCCGCGCGTGTTTTTCAATTTTCGGTGTGTGTTTCAGCAATTCCTTCGGAACCTCGTTGCGGGTGAACCGGGTTGTTCACCTAGGCGAGAGTGGTATCGTTACGATCGGTGCGCTCCGAGGATCGTGAAAATGTAATTTTTAATTTTTCGGTATTTTCTGGAATTTTTGGATTTTCTATAAATATCACTCTTTTTCTCTCTCTCCCCCACCCTTCTTCTTCTTCCTCTTTCTTCCCCCCCAACCGTGAGTGCCCCACTTCCCCTCTCTCTCCCATTTCGGCGTGGAGGGCCTCTCTACGACTGCAGACGGCGGCGGGGCGACGGCGAGGCGATCTCATGGGCGTGTGGTGCTCGTGGGAAGCGTGAAGGAGCAGGGTATCTAAAAGCTTTCATCGTGATTCGTGGGGCGATCCGGCGCGTCTCGGGGTGAAATTGAGGTAGGGTGACGTTCCCTAACTCTCCGCGTTTCATTTCCGTGGTTTCTAGCCCAGTGTGAGGCCGAGAGTGGTCGATTCCATGCCGGGAGGGTAAAACCATGATTTTGGGAGAGTTCACCCGATCTATGATTTTAGGCCATGATTTCACGTTTTGATGGCTTAGAAGCATGCTAGGGGTCCCCAGGGATCTTCCCCTTTGATTTCCCCCTCTCCTATGGAGGCATGGGGGCGTGGTTGGAATTTTTGGGGGTTTCACGCCGTTTCACCGCCGGGTCAGTGTGACGGTCCTTCAAGTGACCGTCACACAGTGTGGCGCACCTGGGTGAGTGCGTCGCAGACCTATTTTAGCCAACTGGAGGTCTGTGTGCTGTGACGGTCCCATGATAGACCACCACGGCATTGTGACGCGCCTGGGTTGGACCGTCAGAGACGATCTAACCGTTGGCATGACCGTTGGTTTTTGACCGTTGGGGGTCAAGGCGTGTGACGCACCAGACCTGGCGCGTCACAACCAAACCTGGCGCGTCACACCCTTGTGAGGCCCCTGTGTGGGTGCGTCAGAGCTGACGTTCTCCCACACTGTAACGCACCAGGGTTGGTCCGTTACAGGCTGTGACGCTCCGAGTGGCACGCGTCACAGTCAGTTTCTTCTTGTCTTGTGACGCACCAGGGCGGGCGCGTCACAGGCTGTACCACACCAGGGTAGGCGCGTCACACGCCGTTTTGCACTGAGGGTCTGACGCCCCTGTGTTGGGCCGTCAGATGGCTGTGATGGTCCAGCCTTAGACAGTCAGAGCCTGTGGCGCGTCTAGAGTAGACCGCCAGGCTCAGGGCTACACCGGGAGGTTTGCAGTCCCGTTTCTTTTTCGACCGTGGTCGCCGTGCGACGATGCTGGTACGTGGGACGGTCTTCGTACGTCGTCGGATGCGGACGTGGTTTTCCGTTGACTTGAGAGTCTACTCCTTTAGTGACCCTCCACTAGTCGTAGCCCACCAGTACACGAGTGCTGGTCTCACATGGGAGTAGGTGTACGGGCTTACCCTGAGGATGGTTTTTAGACTGGTTTCTATCGGGCCCCACGTCTGTAGCTAGAGTCCGGCTAAGGGGAAAACCAGTCGGAGGCCAGACTTAGGACGCGTAGTCTGTGTGTGCACACGTGGTTGGGGGCAGTGGACACACGCTGACGAGCGTGACCCCAGCTGGTCACTTACTTTGCGGTTACTTGTACGGTGTCCGTACCTTTGGTAGGCGCTACCATGCCAGACAGTTCACCCGCGGTGTGGTATAAGACGTCAGGGCATGCTACCGACTGTGCTTCTAGTGCGATGTACTCCTGTCGAGTTCGGAGTGATAGACTGTCAGTCGTTGCGACTTCGACCTTCGGGTTTTTGTCGTGTTGGCTGTGGTGTTCCGGTCGTTTCACCGTGGCACGTGTGTCGATTTTCGTGTCGTGAGACCGGTGTTTTGTAGATGGCAGGGCTTCCATTTCCTAGGTACTCGCTTACTACTAGCGTAGCGATTTCTCCGTTTGCGAGGTAGGGTTTGAGTGATCCCTACTGAGTCTTGTTCTGAGACTCATTCCCTGCGTGTTTTCACCGTGTTTCAGGCGAGGCGCGGCTTTAGGGGAGCGCGTCTGAGGCTCAGCGTGGTTCAGGTGCCCAGCATTAGTGCCAGAGGTCAGAGCTGAGGTTTTCCCCGCGTAGCTGTACTGTTCTTTTTGTCTCTATACTAGTTGTGGACTACTACTGTTGTTATTTTCTTTTTATCTTGTGGACCATGTATCATGTAAAACGTTAATTTATTTCCCTGCTTAATTATATAGCTGTTTAATTTCTGTAATTATTTTTGATACTTGTGTAGTCTCCACACCATCCTTCTAACCCTTCCGAGTCTTCAGGCTCGTGGGTGGCGGTGCGAGTCTCGAGTTATCGGGCCTTCCCGGTAATCAGATTCTCGGGTCGTTACAGCTGGTATCAGAGCACGGTTGTGGGATTATACGAGAATCATAAGTAATTATGGTGGTCCACTAGTCCACATCGATGATGTACAGTTGACACTGGTATCAGGCATCGTGTGTTTTTCTTAACCTTGCTGTTCCGTGTTTCTTGTCTTTTACTTCAGGAGCGAGCATGGTGCCGAGGCGGAGCAGTAGCTCTGAGCAGGGGCAGTCGGCTGGAGGTCAGGAGATCCAGTAGGAGCAGGAGGAGCAGAGTAGAGTGCCACCAGCGGCCACTGAGGTAGTGGATACTGCGAGGTTTCTGGGGGCCGATGATTTCTTCCGTGGATTGTACCAGCTTATGTCATAGTAGTTCGGCGGAGAGGCTGGTGAGGGATCGTCGACCAGGGGTGGGCCAGGCCGAGCAGTGAGGGATTTCATGCAGTTCCATCCACCTTACTACGGCGGTCAGCCAGACCCTGATATGGCTTGGAGTTGGCTCGACGAGATGGAGCGGGTGTTTAGTTCCATGCGGTGTACTGTGGAGGACAAGGTGATGTTGGCCTACAACCAGTTGCAGGGCACGGCTCGGGAGTGGTGGTCTTCCGAGTGGAAGACGTCCTTTCAGTCACGTCCCCTTGAGCAGGTTGCGTGGAGTGACTTTGTCAGTGCTTTCGAGCGTGCTTAATGTCCAGAGTATATTGCTACGCACGGGATGTGTCAATTTTTGGAGCTGGTCTAGGGCGACATGTCCGTGTTACAGTACAGGGCCCGATTTGTTGAGCTGGGTCGTTATGCACCTCATATCATGGAGCATGAGAGGGTGAAGACCGCACAGTTCGTACATGGCTTGAGGGAGGAATTGAGGCACCATTTGATCGCGAATGCGGCCACTGATTTGGAGACAACGTCTCGCGGGGCGGCTTCTTTGTTGATGGATATGCAGAGGACTCGAGGACCAATTAGCCAGGGACAGTCTTTATCGGGTCGCAGCCAACAGTCGACTACCCAGCAGCAGGGTTCTTTTCAGCATGCGTCGGGTGGTTCAGGAGTGCCAGCACCGGTAGCGTCAGTGATAGGATCTGTGTCTTTTGGCTCGAAGGTCAAGAAGTTCCTTAAGAAGGGTTTCTCTAAGAAGCACAAGGATTAGAGGTAGGCATCATCGGACAGTGTACATCAGCCGATTCCTTTTCAGCGTCAGGGATCAGTCGGTGGGTCTCGTTCGGTGTGTCCCCGATGTGGCGAGTCCCCATCTAGGCAGGCAGTGCACAGCGCCGATCATTTGTTTCCGGTGTGACCAGCCAGGGCATATGTCACGTGACTGTCCTCAGAGGCAGCAGCAGCAGCAGTTTCCTCAGCCGCAGTAGTTTCCCCAGTAGCAGAGTCCACATCAGCCGCAGTAGGGACAGTATCCGCCGCTGCCCAGGTCAGCTAGTATGGGAGACAGGCAGGGAGCTCGAGGCCAGATTACACAGATGACTAGGGCAGAGGCAGTGGCATCGCAGCTCGTGGAAGGTACCGTTCAGATTTTAGGTTGTGCGGCTCGAGTTTTGTTTGATTCTGGCGCGTCTCATTCGTTTATTTCAAAAAATTTCACGCTGAGTATCGAGGAGCCGATGACCCAGTTGTCCTATGATTTGGCAATGGAGTTGCCTTCGGGTGATTTTATGATCACTCCGTATTGTTTCGATGAGGTTCCTGTGTGGGTGGAAAGGCGGAGTTTGCCGGCTAGGCTCTATGCGTTGCCGCTTCAGGACTTTGATGTGATTTTGGGCATGGACTGGCTTGAGGTACATCATGCTTTGGTGGATTGTGGCTCAAAGAGGGTTTACTTTCGGTGACTTCGTGGACCCACCTTCTATTTCCAAGGTATCAGGTCTTCCTCTTCTCGCTTTCTTATTTCTGCGATTCGAGCTCGCCGTTTGCTTGATGCGGGTTGTCAGGGTTTTCTCACTTCTGTGATCTTGGTAGACCAGCCGTGTCCAGATCTCGAGGACATTTCGGTAGTGTGCGAGTTTCCCGATAGTTTTCCAGAGGACTTACCTGGATTGCCTCCCCAGCGGGAGATCGATTTCGTTATCGAGGTTGTGCCTGGTACGGGACCTTTGGCGAAGGTTCCCTACCGTATGGCCCCCGCTGAGTTGAGGGAGTTGAGGGCGCAGTTGCAGGAGTTGCTGGGCAAGGGGTACGTTCGTCCTAGCTTTTCCCCTTGGGGTGCGCCAGTGTTGTTCGTGAAGAAGAAGGGCGGTAGCTTGCGGTTGTGCATTGACTACCGGCAGCTGAATGAGGTGACCATTAAGAACAAGTATCCGTTGCCATGGATTGATGATTTGTTCGACCAGCTTCAGTCTGCTTGAGTGTTCTCGCGGATTGATTTACGGTCCGGTTACTATCAGTTGAGGATTCGCGGGTCCGATGTGGAGAAGACTGCATTCAGTACGAGTCATGGGCATTATGAGTTCTTGGTGATGCCGTTCGGGCTCACCAATGCCCCCGCAGCCTTCATGGATTTGATGTAGAGGGTGTTTCGTCTGTACTTGGACTAGTTCATGGTCGTATTTGTGGACTGTTGAGTTATGGTTTTGATGATTGTTGTAATTGTTAAGTTATGGTTTTGATGATAACTAAACTTAATGTGTGTTCACATGATGATAACTAAACTTGGTTGATTACACATGTTCTTGATGTTTGTGTTCATTCATCTTGTTGTTTATGCTGGTTGCATATGATGGTTTTACAAGAGGCAAGAGGTTTCATAACCTCTTTAATGTTAACAAGCATGCAATTAACCCTGACTATCTTGTATGCAGGATCAAACTCATGGTAGTCACCTGGTAAACCAAACGTGTGGATAAGCACCATGCTACTCTGCAATACAAAACAGGTGATATATGTCATTTACTGTTAAGAGTCATTGGTAAGATACTTACCCTGTTAAAGCATCAATCTCACCATAGATATTTCATATATGTTTCATTAATACACCTCATTCATGCACCTTAAACATGAAACCCTTCTGGCCATCGTGCGCCCTCGCCCGCGGATCGACCTGCGCGGTCAGGTCGCGGCCATCAAAGCATATTCTAAGTTGAATTCAATCCCAAAATGCATGGACTTGATATGGACTTGAAGCTCTTGACTTTTGGACATGTTTCATTGGTCTAACATTTCATTTTTGCAGGTTTAAAGATTGGCGGTTGACCTGTGGACCCTTGGCGGTCGACCTGAAATGACAGAATTGAAGATTGGCAACCTGTAAACCTGGCAGTCGACCGCCAGGACCCTAGCGGTCGATCGGTTTTCCCAGCAGCCACACAGCTACAGGATGGCCCCTAGCGGTCGACCGCCAGCCTCGAAGCCTCCAACTTTGACTTTTTATTTCCAATCCGTGGAGAGATTCCCTTCCCCATTTCTTTAATCCCAATGCTCCTAATCACCCCATAAATTGTGGATCTGGGTCTGGGCCTTGTCTCCTAACCTTCCAAGGGTTATAAAACCTCTCTTTGAGGTCATGAACCCCAAGAGGCTCCAAGAGAACAAGAGGGATCAAACTGGCTCAAGAAAGAGGAGGAATATCACTGTAGCCGTGAACAGTGATTCGAAGATCAAAGCCTCATCATAGTTGAAGATCCAAGATCCATTTTGAAGCCTTCATCTTCCCATGAACTGAAGCAACAACAAATCAACCTAGAGAGATCAAGATAGTAGCTATCAAGGGAAGGTTGCTGCAACGATCGTGAACAACATTCCTTCCACCAAGTTCTTCATCCGATCGAAGCCATTCAAGCATCAACTGAAGCCATTCAGTCATCTTCTAAAGCCAGGGAGTTCCAATCAAGCAAGGATCTTAAGAAGAGCTTAATGGAAGGCTGTCCAAGTGAAGAGAAGAAGAAGTACTGTAGTAGTGAACAGTACTCCGTGCAAGGAAACCTACATCCAATACAAGGCCATTCAAGCTGAGTCTCAAGCCATTCAGGTGAAGAAGGAATCAACGCGAACATCCGGAGCATACACTCAGGGGGAGCCTAAATCAGGAGCATTCTAAACTGTGGTCTATTTACTTTGTTGTCTTGTGCTTTAAGTCTCATATTTGTGTTTCATCATAAACCGCAATAACTTGTGTGTGTGTGGATCGTGTTGGATCCGTGATTTTTGTGTGTGTGTTGTAATTGATTCATGTGTGTACGTGGATCTTCCTAGATCTGCGTTTGTGTGTGTGAGGGTCTTTTTAGATCCGTTCGATCTTGTGTGTGTGGTTGTGATCCGGTTGTCGGATCGTGTTGGAGTTCATCTCCGTGTGTGTGTGTGTGTGTGTGTGTGTGTGTTGGAGCTTGTCTCCGTGTGTGGGTTGGGGCGCGTCCCCGTGTGTGTGTGCAGGCGTCGTCCTGCGTGTGTGGCTGGAGTGTTGTCTCCGTTTGGGGATTTATCCCCGAGTGAAGCCTCACCGGGTTTGGTGAGGGGTGGACGTAGGATTGCCATCGTTGCATCCGAACCACCTTAAAAACCGCTGTGCATTGTGTGTTATTTGTGTGGTTTGATTGTTTTCGTTGTATGGTCGTGTGGGAACGGTGAGTTTGAGAGAATTGGTTAATTAGTTTTCAATTGCTAATTATTGTTTACCACATATTTTGTAAAAAGCTAAAAGTTTTCCTTAATATTGGTGAACACCCAATTCACCCCCCTCTTGGGTGTCATTGATCGCGGGACTTCATGGACGACATCCTTGTCTATTCGCGGTCTGCCGAGGAGCACGCGTACCATTTGGGTGTGGTGCTGCAGACGTTGCGAGATCACCAGTTGTATGCGAAGCTCAGTAAGTGCGAGTTCTGGCTTCGTGAGGTGCACTTTTTAGGGCACGTGATCTCTAGTGATGGTATTTCGTGGACCCTGCCAAGGTCGAGGCAGTAATGTACTGGCCGAGGTCGAGGTCTGTGACGGAGATCTGGCGTTTCTTGGGGCTTGCAGGCTATTATCGAAGGTTTATCCATGATTTTTCTCGCATTGCGGCCCCGATGACCAAACTTACGCGAAAGGATGTGCCTTTCGTCTGGACCGATGAGTGTGAGCAGAGTTTCAGGGAACTGAAGAGATTGCTCACCTCGGCTCCGGTGTTGGTTTTGCCTTTTGGATCGGGAGGTTTTGTGGTGTGTACAGATGCTGCCAGGGTCGGATTGGGTGCTGTGTTGATGCAGCATGGTAGAGTGGTGGCGTATGCATCTTGGTAGTTGAAGCCCCACGAGGAGAACTACCCTACCCATGACCTGGAGTTGGCGGCTGTGATCTTTGCGCTGAAGATCTGGAGGTATTATTTGTACGGTGAGAAGTTCGAGGTGTTCACTGACCATCAGAGTTTGAGGTATGTGTTCACGTAGAGGGACCTTAACCTCAGGCAGAGGCGTTGGATAGAGTATATGAAGAATTATGACTTCACCCTATCTTATCAGCCGGGCAGGATGAATGTCATCGCCGATGCTTTGAGCCGGAAGGTCGCGGTCAGTGCCTTGATGTTGAGGAAGTGGAGGCTCTGGGAACAAGTGCCTGAAGTGTCATTCAGGCTCAAGATTCCCCGAGAGCCAGGGTTAGCAGTGCTTGCTAGTCTGATTGTCACGCCTGCTATCCGCCGTCAGGTGATAGAGGCTCAGCATGCAGACCCTGAGTTGCCCCGGATTCTGGCTATGGCTGATGTGGAACTCAGTGAGGACGGAGCCGTGAGATTCCACGGTAGGCTGTACGTCCCAGTTGAGGGGCAGGTTCATCATGCGATGTTGCGTGAGGCTCATGGGAGCAGGTACACCGTACACCCGGGTGCGATGAAGATGTCTCGAAACTTGCGGAGGTAGTTCTGGTGGCTTCGCATGAAGAGAGATGTTGCCGAATTTGTCGCCAGGTGCCTGACCTGTCAGCAGGTGAAGGCGGAGCATCAGTGACCATAAGGTACTCTCCAGCCCTTGGATGTTCCTGCGTGGAAATGGGACCACGTGACCACGGATTTCGTGGTGGGATTACCGAGGACTCTGAGTGGGCAGGATAGTATTTGGTTGTTGGTAGATAGGCTGACGAAAGTGACGCGGTTATTACCGGTCAAAGTCAGCTGAAGCGTGGCTAAGTTGGCTCGTCTTTATGTGGAGTGGATCGTTCCGTTGCATGGGATTCCCATCTCCATTGTGTCGCATCGGGATCCGCTCTTCACGTCTAGATTCTGGAGGAGTTTCCAACGAGCTCTTGGCACGGATTTAGCATTTAGCTCAGCGTACCATCCTTAGTCAGATGGTCAGTCAGAGAGGACCATCCAAACCTTGGAGGATATGTTGAGATCATGTTGCCTGGAATGACAAGGGAGTTGGATTCACCATCTACCATTGGTGGAGTTTTCTTACAACAACAGCTATCATTCGAGCATCGGCATGGCTCCTTATGAGGCGTTGTATAGGCGTCCGTGTCGGACTCCACTTGATTGGTTTGAGGTTGGTGAGCGTGTTTTGACAGGACCGGAGTTGGTGCAACAGTGTGTGGATGTTGTGCACTTGGTTCCTCAGAACATGTTGGTGGCCCAGAGTCGGCAGAAGAGCTATGCTGATCGGAGGAGGCAGCCCCTCACGTTCACCGTTGGCGATCGTGTGTTCTTGAGAGTTTCTCCGATGAAGGGGGTGATGCGCTTTAGACGGCGTGGGAAGCTGAGTCCCCGCTATGTTGGTCTGTTTTCCATTGTAGAGCGCATCGGTGAGGTAGCTTATCGGTTGCAGTTGCCCCCTGAGTTGGCATCGGTGCATGACGTGTTTCACATCTCGATGTTGTGGAAGTATATGCCTGATGACTCTCATGTGCTTGAAGATTCTGTTTGGCCCGAGGTGACTCCATATCTCCCAGAGTTTCCCGTCCGCGTTGAGGATAGGCGAGAGCAGCGCCTGCGGAACAAGGTCATCCCCTTGGTTAAGGTGGTGTGGCAACGGCACTCTGGTGGTGAGGCTTCTTGGGAGCGTGAGGACGAGATGCGTTAGCAGTTCCCTTACTTGTTTGAATGAGTTTTCCTCTTCTTTCCCCTTGGATTATTCTCAATTTCGAGAACGTAATTCCTTTAAGGGGGGAGGGTTGTAATATCCCGGACCTTTCGGATCCTTCTTCGTGGGTCCCGGATCTGGTTTCTCAGAGTGTCCGGCTCCGTTGTGTTGAAATTTCATTTCGGACATCTTTTGTGTTCGGGTCGGCGCGATCCGGAGTTGTTTCGGAGGCCCGGAGTGTGTCCGTGGCTTTTTTGCACGTGTTTTTCGATTTTCGGTGTGTGTTTCGGCAATTCCTTCGGAACCTCGTTGCGGGTGAACCGGGTCGTTCACCTAGGCGAGAGTGGTACCGTTGCGATCGGTACGTTCCGAGGATCACGGAATGTAATTTTTAATTTTTTGGTATTTTTTGGAGTTTTTGGATTTTCTATAAATATCACTCTTTTTCTCTCTCTCCCCCACCCTTCTTCTTCTTCTTCCTCTTTCTTCCTCCCCCAACCGTGAGTGCCCCTCTTTCCCTCTCTCTCCCATTTCGGCGTGGCGGGCCTCTCTCCGGCTGCAGACGACGGCGGGGTGACGGCGCGGCGACGTGGGTGGCGACGAGGCGATCTCATGGGCGTGCGGTGCTCGTGGGAAGTGTGAAGGAGCGGGGTTTCTAAAAGCTTTCATCGTGATTCGTGGGTGATCAGGCACATCTCGGGGCGAAATTGAGGTAGGGTGACGTTCCCTAACTCTCCGCGTTTCATTTCCGTGGTTTCTAGCCCGGTGTGAGGCCGAGAGGGGTCGATTCCATGCCGGGAGGGCAAAACCATGATTTTGGGAGAGTTTGCATGATCTATGATTTTAGGCCATGATTTCACGTTTTGATGGCTTAGAAGCATGCTAGGGGTCCCCAGGGGTCTTCCCCTTTGATTTCCCCCTCTCCTATGGAGGCATGGGGGCATGGTTGAAATTTTTGGGCGTTTTATGCCGTTTCGTCGTCGGGTCGGTGTGACGATCCTTCCAGTGACCGTCACACAGTGTGGCGCACTTGGGTGAGTGCGTCACAGACCTATTTTAGCCAACTGGAAGTCTGTGGGCTGTGACGGTTGATAACGCGGAAATGTATGTCGTTATTACACGCACGCTAACAATCTTAAAACTGAACTCGCACAAAATGATCAAAAGAGAACGCAGTACTATGGCAAGCACGGGTCGAATCCATAGGGAAGAAGAGATTTTTAGAGTTAAAAACATTGAAGTCCTTTGAAAGAGTGAAAGATTACCCCCAAAAAAAGAACTTCCTTTCTCCTCCTTGTCATGGGCTATTTATAGGAAAAGTTGGGTAGATGGAGGGTGGAGATTGTATCAAAAGGAGATGGATGAGTGAGATTTAAGTGGAATATGATGCATGGGGAACAGAAAAAGTAGGTGGGCACCCTCTTTCTTGGACTTTAGGCACCCCATTTCCCAAGGCTCATCATGTCTCTCCTTTATTTCAAACTTTGAATGTCCTTTTCCTCCTTTTCAAACTTAAACTTTGGATTCCTCCTTTTCAAACTTTGAATTCAAAATTTTGAACTTTCTTTTCCCTCCAACCAAAATTTTGAATTCTTTATTTGACTTGGTCAAAGTGGTGATGACAGTTTTGCCCTCGGCTTCTTTTACAATTACCTTCGATGTCCTGCACACACATAATTACAATCTAGTCCATAAAAATTACCATAATGTGTACATAAATCTCAAATGCTCATAGTTATGTAATGGAGAATTAATGCTCATGGCCCTCAACTTTAAATTATTAGATAAAATTATCAAATTAATCAATTTACGTGAAAGCTCCAATTTAAATGCGGAGTTGAGGTTAACTATGAAATATGCATAATTGCCTAATTATATGTACATAAAATGGTGTTCATGCGATGAATTATCATAAGAAATGGACACTTATCACACCCCCAACTTGAATATTGCTAGTCCCTTAGCAATGTAAATAATTATAAAATTAGGACTAGCAAACACTCATGTGTCACAGTTCGTGGAAAGAACATTTTGCATAATGATTTAGACTTTGGAGTATTACAAGTTCAAGTACAATGTATTCGGTACAAATTTCATCAGTCCATGTGTTTAGACCTTTCCTCAGGATACACTCAAAATTAAATATCTCTTTGTGTATGAGTGATATAACTTGACTAGTGACTACCAAACAGTCTAGATGAATGAGTCTTCTACCTTTCACTTAAAGATGATTTTCAATTCTACCCACCTCTTGAATTAAGCTTATCGAATTACAGGTAGTTTCACTCTGCCAGTTTATATATATTTTTCTTTTTTTTTTGACACACGGTGCTGCACATCCCTTCGCCGTTTGACGCGAATCTCAACTCTTGCCTTATAAGAAGCAGGCCCGGTTACTAAGTTCAGGGGCATTTTCCATATGTGTTTTTTTTGGGCAGGTAATTTTTTCCTCACGATTACGTTCAACGAATGTGCATAATATTCATCATCACCTAAGTGTCAAGTAAAATTCCCATCATCCTAATATTTGTCATCCACCGATCTTGTTATTATGCAATTGTGTGCAAGTTCAATAGAATTTTCAGGTGTATTCTGAGGAAAAGGCTAAAGACATAACTAATTAATTCATCTCTTTAACTTGCAACTTTCACGAGTAAGAGTCTAAGTCCTATCATTCTAAGAAAAGTTTCTCATAATGAAATATGAAAATGAAACACTTGTTAGAGGTGTGATGAAAGGTTACAATTATTTTGAGAAAATTAGAGCTCAAGCTACCCCCCAACTTAGGTGACATTGTCCCTAATGGCATGAATAAGATATAGAAATGAAATAAAGCCATAAAAAGTAGAGGGAAGGATAGATACGACCTGAGAGAGAGATGTCGTCATCAAAGAAATATTGCTCCATGCTCCTTAGATAAAAGAAGAAAATCAATCACATTTTTTTTTTTGGAAAAGAGATAGGATAATTGGGTTGCCTCCCAAGAAGCGCTAAGTTTAACGTCTTAAGCCAGACGCAATATAGCTCACAATGGGTCACCCAGCTTGAGAGAGTCCTCCTGCAGCATTGGAAGATTTTCAATGTAAGGTTTCAAACGTTGACCATTGATAGTGAAAGTTTGACCAGTTTTAGGATCAAGAATTGTTACTGCACCATGGTCAAATATTTTAATTACCACAAATGGTCCATCCCATCGAGATTTCAATTTGCCGAGGAATAATCACAGCCTAGAGTTAAAAAGCCAGACCTTTTAGTTGATTTGAAAAGTTTTTCGTGAAATGTATTTATCATGGAATGCTTTAGTCTGGGCTTTATAAATCTTGGCATTTTCATAGGCTTCAATCCTCAACTCCTCCAACTCATTTAGTTGTAGGGCCCTATGAGATCTGGCTTGGGCGAAGTCAAAATTGAACTGCTTAATATCCCAATAGGCCTTATGCTCAAGCTCAACGGGTAGGTGACAAGCTTTCTCAAAGATTAACCTATATGGAGACATGCCAATGGGAGTTTTGTATGCTGTCCGATAGGCCCAAAGAGCGTCATCCAATCTTTCAGACCAATCCTTCCTATCGGGCCTAACAGATTTCTGCAGGATATTTTTGATCTCCCTATTGGATGTCTCCACTTGGCCACTTGTTTGGGGATGGTAGGGGGTGGCAATCTTATGAGTGATCCCATATTTCTCGAGAAGAGCTCGAAATTAGGCATGAGTGAAATGAGAACCTCCATCACTAATGATCGCCCCCGGACACCCGAACCTTGAAAATATATTCTTTCGGACAAACTTCATGACAACTTTGTGATCATTGGTCCGGGTGGCAATGACTTCAATCCACTTAGACACATAGTCGACCGCTACAAGAATGTACTCATGTCCGAATGATGGCGGAAAGGGCCCCATAAAATCAATTCCCCAAACATCAAAGATTTCAACCACTAGAATTGGATTAAGTGGCATCATATCTCGTTTGCTTATGTTCCCCACAGTTTGACACCTAAGACAAATCTTGCTAAATTCATAGGCATCTTTGAAGAGAGTGGGCCAGAAAAATCCACTTTGCAACACTTTGGTAGCTGTTTTCTTTCCCGAGAAATGTCCCCCACAAGCCAGAGTGTGACAAAAGTTCAGAACACTTTGGTGTTTCTCCTCGGGGACACACCTCCTAATTATTTGATCCGGACCAACATGGAATAATTCGGGGTCCTCCCAAAAGTAGTGCTTAACCTTTGAAAAGAATCGATCCTTCTCCTGCTTAGACCACCCTCTTGGAATCTATCTTACCGCCAGGTAATTGACTATGTGAGCGTACCAGGGGGTTGAGTTGTGAGAGATGGAAAAAATTTGCTCATCAGGGAAGGAATCAGACATAGGAGCACTTTCAGGAATCACAATCCTAGACAAGTGATCAGCTACAACATTCTCTAACCTCTTCTTGTCCTTGATCTCAAGATCAAATTCTTTTAGCAAGAGAATCCATCTAATCAAACGGGGCTTAGCATCCTTCTTTGTGAGCATGTATTTCAATGCAGCGTGATCCGAATAAACAATGACTTTGGCTCCCAAAAGATATGAGCGGAATTTTTCTAGGGCAAATACAACAGCCAGAAGTTCTTTCTCTGTGGTGGTATAATTCAATTGAGTATTGGCGAGGGTGCGACTCGCATAATAAATTACCACAAGTTTCTTATCAATTCTCTGGCCTAAGACAGCTCCTATGGCATAGTCAGATGCATCGCACATGATTTCAAATGGGAGCGACCAATCAGGAGACTGTAGGATTGGGGCTTGAGTGAGGGCCACTTTAAGAGAGTGAAAAGCCTCAAGACAAGACTCATCTAGCTGGAATGGAGTGTCCTTGACTAGGAGCTTAGTGAGCGGACGGGTAATGGTAGAGAAGTTCTGAATGAATCTTCTATAAAACCCTGCATGGCCAAGAAAAGAGCGGATTTGCTTGACAGACGAAGGGGGAGGAAGATTAGAAATCAGATCAACCTTAGCCTTATGTACCTCTATCCCCCTTTCAGAAATAACATGGCCCAACACAATGCCTTCTCTTACCATAAAGTGACTTTTCTCCCAGCTTAACACAAGGTTGGATTTAATGCATCGTGCCAGCACCTTCTGCAAATTCTCCAAACAGCAATCAAATGAGTCACCGAAAACTGAGAAGTTATCCATGAAAATTTTCAAAAAATCCCCCACTATTTCAGAAAAATTGCCATCATACACCGCTGAAAGGTGGCAGGGACATTACAAAGCCCAAACGGCATTCTTCTAAATGCAAACGTGCCATACAGACACGTGAATGTAGTCTTTTACTGATCTTCCGGGTGGATAGCAACCTGACTATACCCGGAGTATCCATCCAAAAAGTAAAAATATCTTTGCCCAGCCAATTTTTCCAAAATCTGATCTACAAACGGGAGAGGAAAATGATCTTTCTTTGTCATTGAGTTCAATTTTCTGTAATCAATACAGACTCTCCACCCCGTTTGTAGTCTTATCGGCACCTCTTCACCCTTCTCATTTTGAATCACGGTCAGCCCGGATTTCTTTGGAACAACTTGTGTAGAACTGACACACTTGCTATCAGAGATGGGATATATAATTCCGGCATCTAACCACTTCACCACCTCTTGCTTAACCACCTCTTTCATGTTTGGATTCAACCGGCGTTGCATCTCCCTGCTCGGTTTGGCATTATCCTCTAAATAGATATGGTGCATACAAACATCCGGACTGATCCCCTTGAGATCCGCCATCGATCAACGTATTGCTCCCCTATGCTCCTTAAGAATAGTTAAGAGTTGGGATTCCTGAGCAGAAGTGAGATTGGAGGCAATGATGATAGGTAGAGTGTGATTAGGTCCCAAATATGCATATTTAAGGGAGTCTGGCAGAGGTTTTAATTCAAGAGTAGGCGGATGATCCAGAGATGGAAGAGTAGGTTCGGATTGTAATGGAGGAAGTGACTCCACCCTAGACCAGGGTGTAGAAGAGAGAGGAGAATCCTGAAGCATGCTACCCTCTTCTAGGGTGTCCTCAATGTTATCCGGAATCACATCCTCAAAGATATCAATGACATTGCATTCATCTCCTTGATCCGGATACTGTGAAGCCTTAAAAATATTCAGAGAAACCTTTTCGCCTCCAAATGATATATCCATCATTCCCGTGGCACAGTTGATGTTGGCCTTAGCAGTTGCTAGAAAAGGACGTCCCAAAATAATAGGTGTGTGCTTTAAATCCTGGGACGAGGCCATATCAAGAATGAGAAAATCCACTGGGAAATAACATTCATGCACTTTAACAATGACATCCTCCAACAGACCCCTTGGTGTTTTAACCGACCTATCCGCCAATTGGAGGATGATTGAAGTGGGTTTTAACTCTCCTAGATCAAACTGCTCATAAATAAAGGTGGGTAAAAGATTCACGCTAGCACCTAAGTCTAGCAATGCTCGATCAAAAGTGACTTCACCTATATCACATGAGATTAAAGGGGCTCCGGGGTCCTTCAATTTTTTTGGTAAATGATTCATCAAAACAGCACTCACATCCTCAGACAAGCGGATCTTTTGAGTCACCTGCCCTTGGCTCCCTCTTTGGAGTACAAAGCTCTTTCAAAAACTTTGCATATGCCGGCACATGCTTGATTGCATCCAAGAGTGGAATATTGATATTCACTTGTTTAAACAATTCTACTAATTCTTCCTGTTGTACCGGTGGTTTCTTATGAGCTTTCGACTTTAGAGCATCGGGAAAAGGGACCTTAGGCACATATTTTTGGGGTCCTTCATCAACTTTCGCCTTCCCTTTATCCAACTTCTTCTCTCCACCCTCTGCCTTTTTCTTCTCTTGCACAATCATAGGCTCCTCATACTCACTATTACTCTCCTTGTGGGTGTCTTGGCCCGAACTACTACCCACATCCTTAGCCTGATAAGGATCATTAGGAATTTTCCCGCTCCTAAGGGTAGAGATGGCTTTGGCATTCTCAAATTGAGGACCTACAGGAGGGGGCGGCTGAGGTTGATTGGGCTGATTAGGTTGAGGAAGAATGGGAGCTCTTAGAGGGAAGCCTGGAGGTTGTTGATTGCGGGGGTTAGCAATAGGCTGACTTGGTAATTGGCCAATTTCCCTTCTCATGGTGGCTTCAGCAAATTGGCCCAATTGGGTTTCCAACTTAGAAATAGTTTGTTGTTGGGTATGGAAGGTCTGTTGGAAAGATTGATTTTGGGCTTGCATGGTTTGTTGGAAGGATTGGTTTTGAGCCAGAATTAGTTGTTGTAATTGATGGAATCTATCATTAGTTTGGGAGTCCTGGTGGTGTTGCGGAGGAGGTTGATAGATTTAGTGGGAATTGGAAGATTGCCCGTAATTGGGCTGAGGAGGTTGGTATGGGACCTGACCCTGGTTAAATCGGGGAAGTGGTTGTTGGGCTTGCGGTCCCCGACCATAAGTATTTTCTTGAAATGGTGGCTGTGATTGAAATTGGTGTTGGATAGGTGGTTTGTGAGTTTGAGACGCAGAGGGGATGGTGGGCTGATTGGGAGATTGTTGATTTCTCCAATTGAAATTGGGGTGATTCCTCCAGCCCAGATTATAGGTGTTAGAAAATGGGTCATAGTTGGGCTTAGAGAACCCCTGGGCTGCTTGGACTTGCTCCTGTATAAAAGGTGGTAACTGGGCTGCTGTTGGGCAATCAGCCACATGATGGTTTGGGCTAGCACATAAAGCACACAGCTCATGGTGTGTTGGGTCCGGGTATGGGTTGGATGTAGTTGAGATGGTGGTTTCTTGTTTATTTTGGGCCAGGAGCTGGTCTAACTTGTGGGCTAGCATATCAACCTATTCTAGCTTTTGGGTCATGATGTCCACCTTGTCCAATTTTTGATGGATGAAATTCACATCCACCCTAGCTTCAGGTTCCACCCGATACATCTCGGCCCGTTTAGAGGGCCCAATGGTTCTCTCATATGAGGATAATGAAGCATGGTTAATTGAATTCTCGCTCAACATTTCAAATAAGGCATATGCCTCATCCTCACTCTTACTCATAAAGGCCCCACCACATGATGCATCCACAATCTGCCTAACTTGATCATCTAGGCCCTCATAGAAAGCTTGCACTATTTACCATTTAGAGAGCCCATGATGTGGGCATTTTCTAAGGAGTTCCTTTAATCTCTCCCATGATTCATGTATTTGTTCATTTGGGAGTTACGCGAATCCTGTGATTGCACGTCTCATGGTGTTGGTTCTACCGATGGGGTAAAACTTATTAAGGAACTCATGCTGCATATCTGCCCATGTGCCAATAGATTTCCCTAAGGTCCCTAGCCAGTATTTGGCTTTGTCCTTAAGTGATAAAGAGAATAAGGTCAGGCGGAGAGCATCATCTATGAAATTTTAAATTTTCACAGTGGAACAAATTTCTATAAATTCATCCAGATGTTTATAGGGATCTTCATTGGTCTTCCCATAAAAGGATGGGAGCATCTGAATGGTGCTAGATTTGATCTCATAGTGCAAAGCAGGGACATTAGACAGTTAGATACAAGTGGATGGCTGATAATTCGAAGGAATGAAATATTCCTTCATCTGTTTGGGCACCCCTAATTGGTGTTGTTCAGCCATAGGTTGGGTTTGATTTTGAGCCGGATTAAAAATGAATCGCTCAATCTCACTAATGGGCTTAACTAAGTCACGGTGTTGAGATCTTCTCCCTTGCATAAACCAAGGTTAAAGATGTGAGATGGGAGAATTTTTTATGATGATTTTTATTTTATTTTATTTTATTTATTTATTTATTTTACTCAAACTAGGACGAAGAGAGAGAAGATGATATTTTTTTATTTTTATTTTTATTTTTTTTATGCAAACACAAACAAGTTGTCACACAAATTACTTAATGTCCTAGATGTGACTTAGACCTACAAATTGGGTTTCACAAAATGGCTAAAGTGAAACTTAAGTTCACCCTCAATATTTCCACTGGCCAGGTAAGGGGTGGGATAGTGGGAGGTTCCCCCTACTTTCGTAGGGACCTAATTATGTCAAACCACTAGCCCGCTTAAGGCGTTTGCCGTCCGACCGTCTTACCTTAGGCACCGATTTTCATAAGAGGGTAAGCTCAAATAACACAAGAACTACAGTGTGAACTTAGGGCCAATGTCTACTGAATTTTATTTGAGGTCTAGGTGATGCAAAGATGCAAGAGAATTATGATTTGTGGGCTAAGGAAGGGTGATGAAATCCCCACCTTACCTTGCTTATGGGTGTTGCCCTTAAGATATTTTGAAATGATATGCAACAAAGCAAGTTCAAACAAGGGGTTCTATGCAAGCATGAAAATGCATGAGCATGCTTTTGGAAAAATTAGAGTACTCACCTTGCCTCCGGCAATCTTCAACAATGTAATTAACAACAATTAGACAACAAAGAAAAAGAGCTTCTATCCTAAATGATGCATGACTTAGAACATGAAAGTGTGATTTCTACTCTTAGAATGAGAATTTTTATTAGGTTCAAGTGAAGAGTTTTTTTTTAAATTTAGTGAACCTATCTAACCATAATATGCAAGAACATTAAGGAAATGACACAAAATGAGAGGAATAAGTTTGGAGACTTACTTGATGCGCAATCCCTCGTTCTTCTCTCTCTCTTTTTTTTTGAAATGAAATGACAAAATCAAAAGATGAAAGAAAGAAATACAAACTTACCTATTTTTTTTGAATTTTTTTAACCTGTAAAAAAAAAGAAAAGAGAGCTTTATTAGTACACTATATACATAAGGAAAATAAAGTTCTTAAATCAAAAATCATCATTCTTCTCCGGCAACGGCGCCAAAAATTGATAACGCGGAAATGTATGTCGTTATTACACGCGCGCTAACAATCTTAAAACCGAACTCGCACAAAATGATCAAAAGAGAACGCAGTACTATGGCAAGCACGGGTCGAATCCATAGGGAAGAAGAGATTTTTAGAGTTAAAAACATTGGAGTCCTTTGGAAAATACTTGTGATTTAGCTTTGCTTAATAAAAAATAGTGCATGGAAATAAATCTATCTAAAGAATATGAGAGGGATTGAGAAGAGAAAGTTGAAAAGGGGAGAGAGAAAAGGGAACACAATTTACCAAAATAAATTTTATTACTAAAGACATGAAAATTACAATATATGAAAATTGAGATTACAACCAATATAAACTACAAGATAAGAAAAAAAACTAGAGCCATGAGAGGATGATGAACGCCGTCGTCTCCTCCTCGCCGAGCCTTGGAGAGGATCGCTCCGCCTTGAAGGAGATTACCGTGGAAAGAGGTGGATGAAGAAGCCGTCGTCGTCCACGTCATGAGCCTTAGAACGTCGTCCGCCTTGATGTGCACGCCGCCATGAAAGGAGAGTTGTGGAGGACAAACTTTGGAGAGAAACATAGAGAGGAATGTGGAAGGGTTTGTATGGAGATGAAGAAGGAAGAAGATGAGAGAGTAAAGCAGAAATGCTAAAAATAGAGTAAGAATGAAATTAAAATAATTTTAAAACCAAGAAGAATTAGAGGATGACAAAGAAGAAGAAGTTGAAGAGAATGAAGAGAAGAAAAACTTTGATGAAGGAGGTTGAGAGAGAAAACATGAGGAAGAGGGTGAAATCGGAGGAAGAAGGAGATAGTGGGAAAAATGCAGATGAACAATAAAAAGTGCAGAACAAAAACTTATAAAATTGAGAATAACGTGAAAACAGAGGAGAATTGGAGAAAGAAGAAGAAGAGAGATTTGAATAACTTTGAAAGATCTACAACTTTTGTGAAGAAAGCAGAGAGAGAGAAAAAAATCACAAAGGGGAAAAAATTGGAGAAGAACAAGGGGACATAGGTTTGGGTGAACAGTAAATGTGAAAGATAGAACCTTTGAAATTAGAAGATAGCGTGAAAACTAAGGAGAATTAGAAACGGATGAAGAAGACAAATTTGGAGAGCACTTAAAAATGTAGAACTTTTGTGAAGGCAGAAAAAGGAGAAGAGGAAGAGAAGGAGGTGAAATAAGGGGAAGAACAGAGAGAAACATTGGTTCATAGATGAACAGGACAGTACAGTAAAAAATACGAAATAACTTGAAAACTAGAAGGAACTAGAAGATGATACAGAAGAAGACGTTGTAGAGAACAAAAAATTGAAGAACTTTTATGAAGAGTGCAAGAGCAGAAAATGAACTTACATGAGAGAAACCGGAGACCTAAGGTTGGGAGAGAAAGAGTGAAAGATTACCCCCAAAAAAAGAACTCTCTTTCTCCTCCTTGTCATGGGCTATTTATAGGAAAAATTGGGTAGATGGAGGGTGGAGATTGTATCAAAAGGAGATGGATGAGTGAGATTTAAGTGGAATATGATACATGGTGAAGAGAAAAAGTAGGTGGGCACCCCCTTTCTTAGACTTTAGGCACCCAATTTTTCAAGGCTCATCATGTCTCTCCTTTATTTCAAACTTTGAATGTCATTTTCCTCCTTTTCAAACTTAAACTTTGGATTCCTCCTTTTCAAACTTTGAATTCAAAATTTTGAACTTTCTTTTCTCTCCAACCAAAATATTTTGAATTCTTTATTTGACTTGGTCAAAGTGGTGATGACAGTTTTACCCCTGGCTTCTTTTGCAATTACCTTCGGTGTCCTGCACACACATAATTACAATCTAGTCCATAAAAATCACCATAATGTGCACATAAGTCCGAAATGCTCATAGTTATGTAATGGAGAATTAATGCTCATGGCCCTCAACTTCAAATTATTAGATAAAATTACCAAATTAATCAATTTGCGTGAAAGCTCCAATTTAAATGCGGAGTTGAGGTTAACTATGAAATATGCATAATTACCTAATTATATACACATAAAATGGTGTTTATGCGATGAATTATCATAAGAAATGGACACTTATCAACGGTCCCACGATAGACCGCCACGGCACTGTGACGCGCCTGGGTTGGACCGTCAGAGACGATCTAACCGTTGGCATGACCGTTGGTTTTTGACCGTTGGGGGTCAAGGCGTGCGACGCAGCAGACCTGGCGCGTCACACCCTTGTGACGCCCCTGTGTGGGTACGTCAGAGCTGACGTTCTCCCACACTGTAACGCACCAGGGTTGGTCCGTTACAGGTTGTGACACTCTGAGTGGCACGCATCACAGTCGGTTTCTTCTTATCTTGTGACGCACCAGGGCGGGCGCGTCACATACTGTGACACACCAGGGTAGGCACGTCACACGCCATTTTGCACTGAGGGTCTGACGCCCCTGTGTTGGGCCGTCAGATGGCTGTGACGGTCCAGCCTTAGACCGTCAGAGCCTGTGGCGCGTCTAGAGTAGATCGCCAGGCTCAGGGCTGCACCGGGAGGTTGGCAGTCCAGTTTCTTTTTCGACCGTGGTCGCCGTGCGATGGTGCTGGTACGTGGGACGGTCCCAGTACGTCGTCGGATGCGGACGTGGTTTTTTGTTGACTTGAGAGTCTACTCCTTTAATGACCCTCCACTAGTCGTAGCCCACCAGTACGCGTGTACTGGTTTCACCTGGGAGTAGGTGTACGGGCTTACCCTGAGGATGGTTTTTAGACTGGTTTCCGTCGGGCCCCACGTCTGTAGCCAGAGTCCGGCTAAGGGGAAAACCAGTTAGAGGCCAGACCTAGGACACGTGGTATGTGTGTGCACACGTGGTTGGGGGCAGTTGACACGCGCTGACGAGTGTGACCCCAGCTAGTCACTTGCTTTGCGGTTACTTGTACGGTGTCCGTGCCTTTGGTAGGCACTACCACGTCAGGCAGTTCACCCGCGGTGCGGTATAAGACATCAGGGGACGCTACCGACTGTGCTTCTAGTGCGAGGTACTCCTGTCGAGTTCGGAGTGACAGACTGTCAGTCGTTGCGACTTCGACCTTCGGGTTTTTGTTGTGTTGGCCGTGGTGTTCCGATCGTTTCACCGTGGCACGTGTGTCAGTTTTCGTGCCGTGAGACTGGTGTTTTGTAGATGGCAGGGCTTTCCTTTCCGAGGTACTCCCTTACTGCTAGTGTAGCGGTTTTTTTCGTTTGCGAGGTAGGATTTGAGTGATCCCTACTGAGTCTTGTTCTGAGACTCATTCCCTGCGTGTTTTCACTGTGTTTCAGGCGAGGCACGGTTTCAGGGGAGCGCGTTTGAGGCTCAGCGTGGTTTAGGTGCCCAGCGTTAGGCCAGAGGTCAGAGCTGAGGTATGCCCCGTGTAGCTGTACTATTTTTTTTTGTCTCTGTACTAGTTATGGACTACTACTGTTGTTATTTTATTGTTATCTTGTCAACTATGTATCATGTAAAGCGTTAATTTATTTCCCTGCTTAATTATATAACTGTTTAATTTCTGTAATTATTTGTGATACTTGTGTAGTCTCCACACCATCCTTCTAACTCTTCCGAGTCTTCGGGCTCGTGGGTGGCGGTGCGAGTCTCGGGTTATCGGGCCTTCCCGGTAATCGGATTCTCGGGTTGTTACAAGAGCGCTCACCCCCTCAAGGAGGGAATGAGTGGTTCGCTCCACCGCATCAATCCCACAGTGGACATCTTCGTTCAGCACGGGTGTCGATGGATATGGCCGTACGACCCTCTCTCGCCAATTATCTCTCTTCTCTTTTTTACTCCTTTCTTTTCTTCTTTTCTTCTTTTCTTTCTTCTCTTTTTTTTGTTACTTTCATGATTCCTGGAAGCTACAGGTGCTTCGGAGTAGCATCTTCAAGGTCACAAAGACAATTTTACCTAGTCCGACTTTTCTCCCCATAGGGCTGGCGAAGATAGCACCTGCAATTCATCAAAGCAAGTAAACATCGTTTATTAGGAGGCCATGAGGCCCTTAATCCCGGCGAAGAGATGAAGGGTGATTTTGGTCCCACCGGGCGTGCCAGACTTATGGATGCACTATTTGACACGCTCATTGGTTGTTCTTTAAGTCAGTTTAATCGGTGGGTTTATTCGTTTATTAAGTGCGTGGGCATGCCAGTCACATGTGTGACGATTTATTATGCGCTCGATCTGACTAATCAGACGATTGTGTAATTCGTGTCGGGATCAAAACCCGCCGCGCCATAAAGGTCACGGTGTCATTTACATCCCCTCGGAGAGGAGAACACCCTTGATTAATCGCCGGGAATCAGGGCCTCATGGCCAAGAAATTGTATCGAGAGAAATAGGCCGATAGCGGTCTCGGATCAGTCGGAAAGCCCGATGTCTAGGGAAGCAAGCATTTGAAACATGTCGGTCGCTCAAGGGACCATTTAATATTCGGACGAGTGTCCGGCTTGAGGGCAGCATGCTCATCACGGGGAAAACCGGAGCATGTGTATGCCAGGGTACGGCAGATTTACTGTTCAGAGGAACGAGAAATATTCAGTTAAATCCCGGTTAAAGCGGTCAGAAACCAACAAGTTTGTCGACTCGGTGGAAGATCAAGCCGCGACCATACTGCGGTGGGCCCCCCACGGTCGAAACAAGAATTGCATGAGCATCATTAATATTTCCAATGCCAAGGGGCAACGGAGGAGTGTCCCGAGATCAAATCCCAGAACCAATATGCGTTCAAAGGGAGCGGGCTATAGGCCGAGGATGTGGGTCGGGCAATGACCATGATCGGGGCGAACCCGAGGTCTAAGCATGGCCCACGGAGGCCTTATTGATATTCCCATGCAAAGGGTCTGGGGATGACGAGAGTCTTCTCGTTCCATTCAGATTTTGTCGGTCACTCACGGACCACTTTATATTCAGACAAAGGTTCATATATAAGGTGCGACGTAGACGGAAACAACCCCGTACAAATGTATGCCAAGAGATGGTAATTTCAGCGAAAGAACGGAAACGAATCCCAATGGGAACGAGTCCAGTTTGACGAACTATTGGCCCAGAGCAATGTCAGGTTACGGCCGTATCGAGATGGTTCCCAAGGTCCGAACTTGACTTGGATGGGCGGCCTTTACACCGGGTCTTGAGGAGAGACAAGGCTGCGGGGCAGATCTCGTCGTTTTATCATTATTTAAATTTTAATTATTATTATTTTGTGTTGTTATTGTTATTGTTCTTTATATATATATATATGTATGTATATATTTTGGGGTGGATTTGTCTATTATTATTTGTGTGTTCCATTATTATTTGTTCATCTGTTATCTTTTGTTGAGTTTGTTATTATTATTTGTTTATTTTATTACCATTTGTCTATTTGTTATTTTTGTTGAGTTTGTTGTTATTATTACTTGTTTCTTTATTATTATCGTTCATTTATTTATCTCTCTCTTTTTTGAATTTGTTATTATTATTATCTACTGTTTTATTATTATCATTATTATTTATTCCCTTTTTGTGAGTTTGTTATTATTATTATTATTAGTTTATTATATTTTTAATCATTATTTGTTTATTTTTTATATTTTCTTTTAGCTTATTATTATTATTACTTGTTCCATTATTATTACTATTTATTTATTCATTTTTTGAATTTGTTATTATTATTATTATTATTATTATTTGTCATGTTGGGAGCGTGCGTAGGAGGATGGGCCAAAAGGGCTGGAAAAGGGTCTGTGCAGGCTGAGCGTAAGTCTGAGCGTCTTGGAGGTAAGGTCGGTGTAGGTCTAGAATAAAGGCTCAACAAGGTCAGTTCACTTTGAGAACAAGGTCGGCGCACAAGAGGACCAAGGCCGGTGCACATAGGGAACCAAGGGGGATTGGGTCGGTGCAAGACCTGAGTAGGGTCTATGCAGGTTTGGGTTGGAGGTCAATGCAGCTGGCCTGCAAGTCGGTGCAACTGGGCTGAGGGTTAAAAGGGGGCTGTGCCACTGGGAGGGGCACGGAGTATGCCGATGAAGGCATGGGCGTGTCGGTGAAGCTTGGGCTGGTGTGCCGGGGAGGCGCCAAAGGGGCGTACCGGGCTGAGGTGAATGTGAGGTGGTTGGGCGAGCCGGTGAAGCCCCGGGGCAAGGAGTACCGGTGAAGGCTGTGATGGGTGGGGAACGGTTGGAGCGTGCCGGCGAAGGGCCTGGCCGGGCGTGCCGGTGAAGCCCCGGGGCAAGGAGTACCGGGGAAGGCTGGGATGGGTGGGGAACGGTTGGAGCGTGCCGACGAAGGGCCTAGCCGGGCGTGCCGGGGAAGGAACGGTTGGAGCGTGCCAGCTAAGGCTGAACTAGGGTGTGTCGGCCAAGGCCAATGGGGGGCTTTCTCTTATTCATTGTTTTCTTTTATTCGTAAAATGCATGACTTATGTTTAATTTGCTTAGGCTGAATGTAGAGGTTGCACACACGAGTTCAGGCATGCAAGCGGCTTAGTTGGGTATATGGGATAATTCACAGTACGAGGCGGAGACCAATCCTCACGCGTAGAGATGGTTTCCAACCGGATGCGATCCGATCTTTCACACGTCGCCATTTTATATACCACGGGGTCACGGCATGCAAGCATGAATGAGATACATGAGGGGGTTTTCTTTTATTCATAAAATGCATACTCATGGTCATGTTCGTCAGTCCGTCGTAATGATACATGTGTTCAGTTATTCAGACTCTTTATAGTTCTCTTGTCTTGGTTGGAGGGTCTTATTATTGCTTATTTCATTGGTTTGTTGCTTCCTTTTGTCTTTTAACATATTATTATTTCTAGCAAAAATTCGGCAGCATCTCCCCTTGACCTGGATGGTAAGGGAGATAAAGGGAATGCACCCACATGGAGTGGCGGAACCCGATAATTTGAGGTGGGTGCCAGAGGCAGCAGCACCTTTGATAAAACTTCGGAAAAACTCAGAAGAAACGATGAGTGGAAGGCGCCTCTGAGACTACCCAGGGGTGCACCGGGTAAGAAGAGTGACTGGTGGCTGACGTACCGGTCAGAGAGTCTGAAGGGGGCTGAAGAGGTGTGCTGGATTGGCTGGCACCAGGGCGTGCTGGGTAGGCAAGGTGAGGGGTGTACCGGCTAAGGGAGGCAAGGAGCGCACCGGCCAGGGAGGCTGGGCAGCGTGCCGGGGAAGGGTTAGCCAAGGGGCGTACCGGTGAAGGGCGTACCGGGCTAGGGTGGCTGGGCAGCGTGTCGGGGAAGGGTTAACCAAGGGGCATGCCGGCCAAGGGAGGCAGGGAGCGCACCGGCCAGGAAGGCTGTGCAGGGCTGAGGGTTAGAAGGGGGCTGTGCCGCTGGGAGGGGCACGGAGCATGCCGGTGAAGTGCCCGGCGGGAGTGTCGTTGAGGGACGCTGCAGGGCGTGCCGCTGAGGGGTGGCAGGGGCGTGCCGCTGAGGGCCCTGGGTGAGAGCGTGTCGCTGACAAACGCTAGAGGAATGGGCCGTTGAGAGGCCAGGGGGGAAGTAACTCCCCACAGGCGAACGGGCAGGGGTGAGGGTCAGAGGCCCTACAAAGGAGCTATGCCAAGGGGGGAAGATCACTGCCGGAGGCCAAACCAATGGGGAAGAAGAGGAAGAGGAAAACACCAGGGGATGCAAACACGCAAGAAATATCTTAGAAAGACATCAAAAATATTCGCAAGCCTTCTATTTCTATTCTCACAAGAGGAGTGTCCCGAGGGGACTAATACATTGTAACAAAAGGAAAACGGGGAAAAGGGAAAGCAAGAAAGAACAAGATATGGTGGGGGGGATGGAACACCGGCTCCTCCCCTCCCAGACCTCACTCACTCTCCTCATTCACTCCTCTTCTCTTATTCTCTTCTATCTTCTTTCTCTTCGCTCAGGCGATGGTGGTCGGAGCGGCAGGCTCCTCCTCTTCTCTTCTTCTTCTTCTCTTTCTCTTTGCACGGACGACGGTGGACGGAGCAGTAGGGGGGAGCCAGAGCCTCCCCTCCTCCTCTTCTTCTTTTTCCCTTCTTCTCTTCTCCGTCTCTCCCTCTCCCTCTTCTCTTCCTCTTCCTCTCCCTTACTCTCTCTTTTTTGGTGGTCGTCGGAGCAAGGCCTCACAGCGGCGCTCTCCTCTTTCTCTTCTCTCTTCTCCTTCTTCTCTTCTCAGGCGCCTGGAGGTGGTAGCTCTGTGTTGCCTCTCCCTCTTTCTATTACCCGCGCATGCGTCTCTCTGCGTCTTCTGTGTGTGTTGTCTGTTGTTCGCCGGAGGAGAAGGGTTTTTGTACCCCCCAACGGCGGGAGCGTTCGAGCATGAGCGGCGATGGCTGGAAGTGACCGGCCTTAATGGGGACTTGACTTCCCCGTCCTCGGTGGCAGGAAGTAGCCTGCATGACTTCTTCTCCGGTTGACAAGTCAGCCTGCTTGCTACGCGTCAAAGATCTGTAGGAAATGGGCGTTCAATTCGGTTTGCCGGAGGTGTCAGGGAAGAACACGCCCAGGTGTGCCGCTGGGAGAGCCAGCAGCACGTGCCGCTGGAAGACTGGTGAAGTGTGCCGCTGACGGGCTAGCGACATGTGCCGCTGGAGGAGCTTGCAGGAGTCCGTTGAAGGCTTCTACATGGCATGCCGTTGAAGGGACAATAAGGCGTGCCATTGAAGGGGCTGGCAGGCGTGCCGTTGAAGGGCCTCTACATGTCGTGCCGTTGAAGGGGCTGGCAGGCGTGCCATTGAAGGGCCTCTACATGGCGTGCCATTGAAGGGGCTGGCAGGCGTGCCGTTGAAGGGCCTCTACATGGCGTGCCGTTGAAAGGGCTGGCAGGCGTGCCGTTGAAGGGCCAATAAGGCGTGCCATTGAAAGGGCTGGCAGGCATGCCGCTGAGAGATGTGTAGGGAGGCTTTGAGGGCTTGCCACTGGAGGGGCCTGCAGGGTGTGCCGCTGAGGGCTAGCAGGGGCGTGCCTTTGAAAGGCCACCCCGAGTGTGCCGCTGAAAGGCCGTTTGGAAGCGTGCCGTAAGTGGGGCACTTGAAGGGCGTGCCGGTGAGGGCATCTGGAGGGTCTCCCCTCTTCTTCCTTTCTTCTTTTCATCTTCTCTTCTTTATTCCCCGACACGTAAACATGGGGTGAGAATTTTTTTAGTGTCCACACCCCCTCAAAGGAGGGAAGGGACGCTGAAGGGCCGGTACGAACCAGCTCCTGAATCATCTCCAGAGTAGCGGCTGGATCCTCACCTGGCAAATGACATCATAAAGCCAGTCAGTATCGGCATCCCTGCGACTATACAATGGAAGGGCAATGCCCTCCGCAACAGTTCAATACTTACCCAAGCCATCTTGGGTCGCAGTGGGCTCCTGCCCGTCAATAGATGGGGGCACCTCGCCTTGCATCTCTAAAGAAGCTGGGGTCTCTGATGCCCCGACTACCTCTGCATGACACCAGCAACTATGTCAACTCCCAGAATCAAATACAACCATAAATACAACACGCTCAGTTTCAGAACTATTTACCTGGCTGGGCATCCTTGGAAGCCTTCCATGGCTCAAAGTCGGGGAAGGTATCGACATTGGGGGCGGTCTCGTCCATCATACGAAGAAGCCCATCCATATCTATCCCATAATCGGCCCCGTCGTCAGGAAGCGGGTCGGCCTCCTGAGATGGCGAGAAGGCCACGTCAGCCCCGGTCTCCAGTGGCACTGTGAAAAGCAAATCCAATTGCACAAGGTTAGTCGATTGTTAGGGCTGAATCAATATAAAGCAAGTGGGCGGATATGGCACTTACTTAGAGTCGGCTCCGCCTCGATATGCTCCCTAGCAGCGAGTCCCCGAGAGGACTCACCAACCTCCCTGACTCCGGCCTCCACCCGGGGGCGCTTCCTCCGGGGCTGAAGGGCCCCATCACCATCCCCAGAAGACGTCCCTGTGAAGGGGTGATCCCTATCCGCCGTAGAACCTGCCAAACATAACCACACAAGATCTCCCAGCCATATGCCCTAGAAAATAACAAACCAGGGCTAGCAGGCTAATCAAGAGGTCTTTCCAGAAGTCACGAAGGGGGTCAGTGGCAGAGGAACCAACTGCTCTGGCTTCAAGCACACAACCCGTGCAGCCTTCGCGACCGCCTCCTTCATGTCCCTCAGGGTGTAGGCCCACTCGATGAAGGACACGAGCTCTACGGGGCCAGCTGACCCGATTGCGTGGGCAATATGACTCCTCCAGTCGTCAGCTGCCGTATCGGTAAAGCTCCCCTCAGGGAGCACTCGGTCCAGCGAACCCCTCTGCTCGAACCCACAATAAGCTAGAAACTGGGTCCACCAAGTCCTCGACGTCCCGGGTCGAGTTGTCCTGACTCCAGTACCTTCAGGCGCCGCCCTCGCCTACCTGAGGGGCTTTAGTGCCTCGTTGCCGCTCCGCCTCGTCGACAAAGAGCCTCGGCTCCCCCGGGGCACCTGCTGCGCCAGCCTCTCTACCTCTTGGCGGATCTGGGAGAAGCGAGTCCGCAGGTACCCGTCATCTAGTGCAATGAGGGGCAGGTCCTCCCTCAGGAGATGGGTCTCCTCGGCTTTCCGGATCGTCGAGGCCTTCTGTCGGTATTGATGACTATGCTCGAACCACCACCTGGCATAGTGGACGTCGAACCGTCCCCTGCGTCTCGGCCCAGGCGTCGATAGTCGCTCCGGCTCTCAGCGACAGTAGAAGTCCCACCACGCCGTGGCTAGCAAATGTGTGTCCCGGCCTCTGTACTGGCGACCCGCCAAAGGGAACTCCTGGTTTGGTGGGATCCCCTGGTCGTACCCAAAGTTCCGAGCGAACCTGTGCGGGTAGTACGGCTCTAAGAAGCTCGTCACGGACCGGTGTAAAGGTAGCACCACTGGCCGGGTGCTCATCACCCACTCTGTGTACAATGACGCATCCGGCTCTTGCTGGTAAGGTAGGGCGCAGGCCGCCCCACCATTCGAAGGCACCAGGATCAGGTAGGAGTCCCTGGTGGCACCATCAAAGGGAATACCCTCCTCGCCCCTGCCAGGCAAGTAACACAAAACTCTCCTGGCTTCCTCCAGCTGTACAACTGCGTCCCCATCTGGCTGTCCGGTGAAGCTAAACAACAAAGGTGCCGCCTGGTTCGCTACGGACCCGCGAGACACCAACCCTGGGAACAGCATCCCAGCCCATGCACTGAGATAGTGAGTCGGTAGAAGTAGGCTCCGCTCACGTGGCACCGGGTGCGCCGCCAGTACCCCCAATCCCTGATAAATATTAGCCAAAGCCGTTGGGGCTAAGGCCAGCCTCCGTCCCTCTGCCAGTTGGCACGTAGGTCACAACAGCTCTACTCTCAGCTGGCCGTCCTCCCCGTGGGGGACCACAAACGTCGCTAACCAGTATGCCAAGTACGCGGCCAAGTGGGTCACGTCTGGCAGCCTCTGGGGGTTTCACCCCTTCTATGGTGCGTAGATATACCTCGTGTATGTCCGGAAGCGCATCTCCACCACTGTGTACTCCTCCCAGGGGGTCTGGTCCCTCGCGAACTCCTGGTGAAAGCAAAAGGGTCCATCATAAAAGTGGCGAATCCACGCGTTCAGCGGCACCCTGGGAGTCTGCGCCGCTCTTTCTTTCCCAGCCAGGGCTAAGTCCCTCCATGTCTTCAGCAAATACCGGTAACTATAAGAGACCCGGTATCGTCCATGTCTGTCAGTGTGGCTACGATGGAGGTCATCCAACACTACCTCCTCGTACCCCTCGCCGCTGATCGGCAACCCAGAGATCCTGCACAAGAACCATAGGTCTAACGAGGTCTCTCCCTCAGTCGTTGCCACGGTGTTCCAGCTGCGGTTGAAGCGCTCTGCCAGTGCCTGTAGAAGTCCTGTGTAGCAAGGATACCCATACAGAGCCCAGTCACAGCATATCTGATATCGGCACGGTCTAGCAGCACTCGGTAGTGGTGTACTATGCCCATCAACCACTCGGTAGGTCCCTAGTGATATCTGTGTGACGAAATCATCGCCCAACGGCCATACCAACTGACGGCGGTCTGTCGCAGAATCCTGGACAGAAGGCTGTGGTCGTCATAGCCCTCCCCGGCATACTCCAGCCCTGATGGCTCCAGTGCTAATCTCGGACTGCCCTCTGTCTCTGCTCGGTGGTGTCCATGCAAATCCCAAAAAGTGGGACCCATCACTCTGGCGCAGACTCCAAACTGGTCTGCTCTGCTAAAGAAGCCCAGGCATTCAGCACTGGAAAATTGACTCTGTCTCCAGTAATCCACAGAGAAACTCGGGAAGCCGTAAAAGACAATTCCGTGTAAGCTGTCTCGGCCCACCAAGATCGCCTGCTCCAGTCGACGACGGGCTCCCACAATCCGAGAGTCACTCTCCTCCAGGCCTGGCGGGACAAAGTGCCTGATAAACTTAAACAAGTGTCGGTCCAGAGGGAACTCCACTAGATAGCCACTGCTGCAGTCATAAGTGTAGAGCCCGCCCGCCTCCGACGCACGGGCCAGCTTCACAACCCCGACCCCGTTGCCGCGCTCGCCAACGGGGCCCTCTGCCACAGCTGCCTGTCCACCATCGAGCTGATCCACGTTGGCCACAGTGATGACTGGCAGGCCCAAAGGGGGCATGGGCCGCTCGGTCCTCCTCACCCAGTGGTCCTCCTCCCGGACCACATGCCTCGAGACCCTCTCGTCCCTGTCAAATCGGGCCATAGCTGCAAGACATAGCACAAAAATGGTCAGTATGCCAGAAATTCAACACATACAATACAACAGATCACAAATATATGAAGCGTCAAAATGCAACTACAACAACCCAGAAGGAGAGGTTCACGGGCCGTACGCCCTCGTCTCCGCCACCGACGCACGACCCGTGGGGGGCATTTGTTGTACCCGGACCATTTCCCCGGCAAAATACCCAGAAGTAAGGGTTCGGGAATTTCCTCGAACACCTTCAAGGCATGGGCTATCTGGCCCCTCCGACAACCCAGTGGGCCCGACCAATGGCCCCAACCCGCTAGCCGAAGTGTACGGCGGCACTAGCAATCGATCGGGACCGCTCTCGACTCATAAGTTGCGGACTTTCTCCGCACTCTACACAACCACCCGGGCCAACCCGGGGACACTCTGACTACAAGCCGCAGCACATGGCACTCAGGGAAAAGGCCGAAAGGCTACCCCGGGACGCCTTCCTTAAACCCTCAAAGGTCAAAGGGAGACCCAAATAGGTCAACCACAGGCTCAGGAAACCCGTAGTACGCGTGTACAGCTCACACACGCGTGTTCGGCATTCTGCCGAACACCTTGTGGGCGCATGTGTTTCAACCCTTCTACACTAACCCACGGGCCACCCCGTGGTTCCAGTACACCAATTGGGTCCTACGACGACGACCCCCAGCAAATCGGGGCCACCCCCGACCTTCAGACACGTGGCAACAAGCCACTGAACTTAGCTCTCGGGCCAACTCGAGGCTACTCTGCCAACCCGCCATACAATGCGGCACGCAGCATGAGGCAAGGCCCATCGGCCCAAGGTGCCTCCTAGCCCCTACGGACTTCTACCTTTGACCTTAGGCCAAATCCAAGGCCCGTCGGCCACCCACGCGGCTCGTTTGGCAACCCGGGGTGTGTCGGGCATTCGCCCGAACACCTTGCGAGCGGCCACTATAGCCCAGAGAACAAAGGCCCCCGTGGGCCGTTTCAATATCCCGAGACCCTATATTCTTCAAAGGACATCCCCACACGATGAAAGAAGACCCCCGGGGGCCATCCCTCGGGGTTGCGACATGCCCGGGGCCAATTCACCCCGGGTCGCGACCGCTCGCCCCCAGGGAGGCCGACCTCCCCCGGGGGCCGCACCCTCTCTCTCCAACCCGGTGGCCCCACGGCCCCGCTCAGTTCCAGTTAGTCCGATTCTCAGCCTCCGTTCGTCCGACTCCCTAATTCGGGGGGAAGGGTTCACACCGCTCATACGCACCAGTTCGTGGGTGCAACGCGTGGAAGCACGAAGCAACAGCACGGGGGAGCAGTCCTCGGTAGTCAACACACTCACAAGTCTCCACGTATCCTCCCAGCACTTGTCCTTTTCTTCTTAGTTTAATTTAGGAAGAAAAATACACAAAAAACTGGGTTTTATAGAGGCGGGGCCACTCCCCCTCTCTCTCTTCTACATGGTCCGCCCAAACCTCCCCTGGGGAGGGGTTTAGGCGGACCTAAACCCCTGGATAATAAAAAAAAGATTTTTTAATTAAAAAAAGGGACCACTTTGGTCCGCCCAAACCCCCCGTGGGGAGGGGTTTCGGCGGACCAGCCTGGACCCCCATGCTAGTCCGCCTAAACCCCCTGGGGGAGGGGGTTTAGGCGGACCAGCTTGGACCCCCAAGCTGATTCGCCTAAACCCCTCCAAAAAAAAAGGAATTCCACCCTCCGAAGAGGGGTTTAGGCGGACCAGACCAGCCCCGGGCTGGTCCGCCTAAACCCCATCCCTTCCACTCCGACATACACACACAAAACACATAAAAAATAAAAATAAAATAATAATAGAAATACTATTTGGGGGGTTTACCCGGACCAAGTTGGACCCTCAACTTGGTCCGCCTACACCCCACCCCCACCCCTTCAACTTCTATAAATTGCCCCCCTTGCAAGAACAAGACACAGGATAAGAAACACAGGAAGCAACGCACGAACACACAGTCGGACGAGCGATCCTCCCCGGCCTAATTGTCCCACCCTCGGACTCCCGAGTCTTTCGGCAAGGGTCGGGAACATGAGAAGACAAGTGCGTGCGCGGTTGGCTTGCTAGTCGGCTCACACACGCCGAGGGTATGTCTCACATACTCTCCTCACGCGGTGTCTAGCCGTCTCACACCAAGTCCGTCCCCGCCACATGTAAGATGACCGTACCAACGGCAAATACGCCCGCATCCCGGGTCCGCCCGTGTACGTCAACTCACGACACTTACGACGGTGACGAAGGGCACTTCATAATGCCGCGTCGGCCCCCGACACGGAAATGCATGCCCACCGTTCACCTCCCAGTCGGCCGTCGGCCCCTCAGATTGACAAATCAAGTCTAGTCGGACCTCTGGCCTGGGATTCATAGTCCCGGGGTCGACCTTGACTCTCTAGGATGACAACACTCGCCGCCCGAGACTCGGACTCGACCGCTCACCTCGAGCCGCGTCCGACCTCCGCCAGGCGCCAGTCCATGTCCGTTCTGACCATCAAGGCGGTCGGACCCATACCAACTCCTCTGTAAAGAATTCCAGTAGAATACGCGGATATCCGCTTTGTTACGCCATGACCCGGGGACCGACCCACGTGTCAGAATTGTCCCGCGGCTTGTGCCCGTTGTACTTCGGCCACTTAGGCCCGCTTGTAAAGCCCATGTGGCTCATCATAAAACCAGTGAAATACATATGCCCACGTTCGGGCCCCCAGCTTCCTACTCACTCCACTCGGCATCCGTGCCCAACACCCTGACCCCAGTTAACACCCGTCGGTCTTACGCTTACCCCTAGCTGCTGAATGCCCCCAGCCCTTTACCCATGGCTTCAGACACATATACAGACTTCTCTTCAGCATGGAACGAAGGTATTCGGATTCAATCCGATGTAAATAAACACCGGTTGCTTGCGGCCGGTGGGGAAAGATGTCCTGTACACGATTCCCGCAATCGCCTACGCACTCGCACCCATGGAACCTCTTCTCTCCATGTGTCGCCCGATCGCCCGAGCCCACGTGCCGCGCCCTGGTGGCGCTTCCCCGGTCAAACCTTGGTTCCATGAGTGATTGTCGAGAGATCGACTGGCACGCCCGCACCTTGTCCGGTTAACCTTTATCCCGACACTCCCGTGCCATTCGACCCTTTTCGACTTTCCGTGAAAGGAGAGTGCCCGATACCGCCATGAGAGGCATGCACCCGTAAGGAGGATACCCGAGATATATCAAACTCCCGTATTTTCCTTCCCCGCTGTATCCCTTCCTTCACCCCGGTAATCGGCATAAAAACTCGCGCAACAACCCCCTACCCAATCTGGCTAAGGACTAGGAATTCTTTTTTTTATGTAGAGAGAGAGAGAGAGAGAGAGAGATGGCCGCATCCCCCATACCTTGTCTGGGTAAGGTGGTGGGCCCCTTGGGACCCCCTACTCGGTTCGAGCAAGGGAGTCCCCCCGTCATTTCATCATCATTTTTTTGAAAAATGGAAAATTGGTGGTGGGCCCCCTTACCTAGTCTAGGCAAGGGGGGGCAGACCCCCCACCCAGTCGAGATAAGAGAGAGGAGGAGAAAGAGAGAGATCCCCTATAAGTACTCCAATTTTCCTCCCTTTTTCCCATTATTTTTTGATTTGATTGGGTCCTAGCCGAGGAGGAAAGCGACTTGTTTGCTTGGTGTCTTGTGCTTGTTCCTTTTGGGTCGTACACCGTAGGAGGTAGGTTTCGCTCTTCGTGGACTGCACCACTACATACTGTGGACCTTCCATAAGGATGAAGACTAGTTTATCTCTGGTTGTTTTTGTGGTGGAGTTGCATCATTTTGTGCTGCCCGCCACGTGTTTGATGTAATTTTAGAATATAAAATACATGTGATTCACGCGTGTATTTCCACCCGGCAGTATTTTGAGGGCTTGTAAATGACTTGTAATTGTAATGGCACTAGTTTTGTAGCACTTTTATACCGCTAGTGACTCGATTTGATTTTTATTTTTTCTAATTAATTTGAAAAAAATGGGTCAAAAATGGCCTACCCAAATAAATACTGGATCCAATTCTAGCAGGAATATGGGAGGATCTATGCTACGCCAACAGTAACACAATACTTCTTTCTTGAGTGTTGGTGAGGGGTGAATAAACGGGGAGAGTGATCTTTTGAAGGATGGTGAAACCATTGAAAGAAAAGAATCAAGAATCATTTACAAAATACATAGGTTAAAATATTAAATGCCCAACCATTTGCTTGTTCAGGAATGAAACAATGGAAATCCTTTTCTCGATAATGGTTTAAAAGGTCCCTATCCTCGCTCTCTCGCTCGCTCGTTGTAAGTTTGAAACCATCCCTATGTTGGGACTCACTATTTTAATGAAATGTACATGTTTGGAGAATCATATCATTAGCCTATACATTTTTAAACACATGGTAATATCACCCCATCGCACAAGCTCTTTCAGCAAATGGAGGAGGACTTCTTGCTCCTGTACCATTCAACATGCCTAATCACCCTTGCAAAAAAATAGACATGTGAGAACTCCCAAGGCCCACACTGCAACACCCCCATCCCATTTTTCCATTACAAGCGCATTTGGAAATCTCACGAGAATATGATTTCTTTCCATAACCCTGTAGAGAGAGAAAAATCTAGGTTTGGGGAGATTATGGAGATTTTTAAATCTCACTCTTTTCTCTCTATCTCTCTCTACCCACTATAATCCTGTTTTTTGAAAATCTAATGGGGGCATTAACCCATTTGGAAAGACTTATGGGGGATGGAGATTCTAAGAAACTACTATATCCATAAATTTAAATGTAGGGTTTATTTGTAATTATGCACTTTAATAGGAGTATATTTGTAAAAAAACTAAAAATATTCTCAATTGGAGTAGGTGCTTATGTGGAATTCTAGGGTTTCAAAGTTTGATGGTTAGAGAAGAGGAAATGAAGAATTCAAGACAACGTTATTTAGGGTACCAGTGATGTTTGGTTCACTGTGCTCCCTCGTTGTCTTTGGTGAAGGTTTTGATAAGAACAAAATATTGTGTGTAAGTTCTGTGGAAAATATCATTTGGTTCCTGCGTATCATGAATGTGACTCTTGCATATTTATCATGGGACATTTGAGGTATTTTGGGTCTTGATTTGCTTCACATGGGCAGTGACCTATTTGACTTGAATGATATTCATGTATTGCACTTGGTTGCATGATGTTCATAACTCGATGAAATGAATGTGCTTCATGTATATAGTTCATGGGTTGTTGATTCCGAGGCCTTCCGTGTAACTCATCCGTGTTTTTCTTAGAAGCTCATGGTTGCATATTGCTCATGCTAGTTTTTGAAGTTAGAAAATGTTTGCTTTTGGTGAATGGATTTTCAAGTGTTCATTTCGCTATTGGAAAATTCTGAAGCATTACTTTTGTATGGTGGGTTGTGAAATTCTGAGCTTGCTTTGTAAAGCATTCATATTTTTCTAAAAGGTTCAAGAAGCATCATGCTTAGTTTGATTCCTAGATTCCCTTTCAAGACCATGTTTGAATGGTATTTTTAAAACTCTCAAATGCATGTCATTTCTATGGAAAATCATGTTTTCAAAGAGGTTATAGGGCCTTTGAATTGGTTGGATGCTTTTTGGAGTGAACAAATTGAGTACAAAATTGATTTCAACTGAATTTGGTGTTTGGACTGAACTTGGATATCATAAGTGGTTTGGTTGAATTCAAATTGGAAAATGATTGCTTGAATCATATTTGATATGTGAGGTTCGTGAAAATTCAGTTTGTTTCGGACTGTATTTGCAATTTATGTGAGGTATGATTGAATTGAACTAAATTTGCAATTTACGTGAGATATCATTGAATTGAATTGAAAATGGCTTATCCATGCATGAATCATATCTGAAAAGAGGGCATGTGTTTTAAATGGGTTGGAGGTGTTTGAATCATCTCTATATATGTTTGCAATACCAACATATTAACATGCAGGTTGGATACAAGGAAGTTGGTTCTTTCATATGCTTTGATTAATTACTAGTATGAATGAAATTTTGTGTAAAGAGCAGGATCCACATGTAAGCAACTCTCAATCATTGAATCCTTGGTAAGATTTTATGTTTGAATGTATTTCATGTTAGCTAGATTGGGCTCGATCTATTTTACATGTTTTTGGGGTTAATGGGATTGCCTTAGGCAGTTTTACATTTCCCCTCCACAAGTGTCGACCTCTGGAGTCGACACTGGCTCCCTGAGGGGAGTCTGTTTCACATGGACAGAACCCAATAAACTAGGTGTCGACACCAGGTGTCGACACCAAGTGTCGACACCCTTTCAAGCGCACCCAGAACGGGTTGCGGGTTTGGGTTTCGAACTCCCCATTTGGGGATCCATTGGCCATGGCTTTTTACCCACTTACCCTTAGGGTTTCACCCTTCGATTGGGTGAGGTCGTGAAGGGTTTTTAGCATGGGCTAACATGTCTTTTTGTTGCTGCTCTTGTTTGGTATATGTAGCCGCATTTTGGTTCGATGGAAAACAACCCAAGGGCTAAAGTGTTCTATCTTTTGCATGGAGAAGGAAGGAGTGCGGCCACAAGGTAAAGAGGAGAGGTTCTTGAGTATTTATCTTTTGCTCTCCTCTTGTAAGGGCGATCTAGGCTGAGAATGTTCAAAGCTTCATCCATCGTCAAGCGTACAAGCTGCTTCGTGGCCGAATCTCCAAGGAGGAGCTTCTTCGACGTCGTATAGTTCGAGATGGACCTCCCACCATCAAGAACTTCAAGGAAGATTTGTCTACAGGCCGCGCAGCATACAAGGAGATATTTCTACATCCTCTCTATGTTTATTTCGATGATTGCTTCATAGTTTATCTTCACCATGGACATGTAATGAACACATTCTCTATTTCTCTGAACTCAAATACCTTGTGTGTGGGTATACGGAGCTGTGTCTCCGTGTGAGGTTTTAGTGTGGGGTGAGTTCCCCGGGCGTGTGGGTGTGTGCTGCCATGGCAGTGTTTTGGGGCCAGGCCCCGTGTGTGTGAATTGCTGCAGACGCAGCGTGTGACGACCCGGATCCCAGATACCGGATATACCCGATAGAACTACCGAGTAGACCCAATACCACTTGGAACCCGCGAGGCCTCCCAAGAGCGGTAAAGCTCTGAAGGGATAAAAGGCATGTGTAGAGTACATTGAAGTCACAGAGATATAATAGTAAGCAATTAAATTTCATTAGATCGGTTTGCTAAAGTAGCAGAAATAAAATTACTTTTTAATTAATAATTTCAATTTAACAATTATACCAGAGTCCAGTCCAAAGGAAAGACAAGTAGTACAGTCAACAGAAAGGAAGGACATACACTGAGGTCGGGGGAAGCTCGACGCAGGTACCGCTGGCAGCTACAGACACGCCACACCAGGCATCGTGGAAGCAGAATGACGCCACCCACCTGAAAAGTAGGGGTGAGCCTCGTGTCACTGGCCCAGTAGAGGTCACGCGGATCCCCACTGAAAAATAACGTAGTAACACGGAACAACAGCTAAAATAGCAGTAGTAGTAAAGTAGGAAAACTACCACTAGAAAGCTGTAAAAGAAAACTGGAACGGAAGGAGTAGAAACAGCTCAAAGAAAAGGGAAAAGCCGTACAGAACAAGCGCGGCTGCCGGACTAACCTCGGCTCCCCAAACTACTCCAGGCAGCAACAGGAAGGCGAACTCTGATCTGACAAGGTCAGGAGTTATCGATCTGCCAGGCCTACAAAGACGGGCAAAAAGCCTAGGAAGAACCTGGACAGACACCGACGCTCTAAAGCATACATGACTCAATTGCCATGCACACTCTTCTAGACACGACCACATACACACGACTAGAACGTCGTGCACACGACACAACACTGACCTCGGGCAAGACCACGAGAGGGCTAACCCGGAAAGGTCACGACGTGCGAGAAACACGAGAGTCACGTGTCACGTGACGGAAGCACCTCCTCACTTGAAGAGCAGCCAGCTGCGTCCACTGACGTCTTATGCTGCGCCTACAAGTGTCTCGTCTGCACTGTCGCCCGAAACATGATAGTGACTAAGACACTCTCAGAACCAGAATAGGAACTACAGTAGCGAGTGACTAGACAAGGTAACGCCTGTCGGCGTCAGTCCAACGCCCCTGACCACGTGTGCACACACCGACTCTTGCTGGAGAGCCAGGCCTCTAGCTAGTTTTCCCCACCCAGTAGGATGCCACTGTACAGCGGGGGCCCACGGAAACTAGCTTACAAACCGTATATCGGGAACTGCCTTCGCCACCAACTCCCAGGTGGGTCAACACGTCGTAACGTGTCGTAAGGCTACGACTAGTGGAGGCTCACTAGACACAGACTCCAAAACATGAGTGCTAGAGTACAGACAGTCAAGGAAGCACTGTCGTACGTACTTCGAAGCACCGATGCAGCAGACAACTGCCAACAAACTCAGGACAAGGCAACTGGACCTACAGACACAACGATCCTTGAGTCTCACGACTCGGAGTCAAGATCGTTGCGCAACGGCAGAACAAGCCGCCAATCGGTCTCTTCCTAAGCCAGAGGAAACGACACATCCGCGGAAAATGACACACGGAGGCATGAGGGAATACCAAAACCCTCATCACATCTGGACATGCAAACCGAGGTAAGATGACACCTCAAGGTATCCAGAACCATGTCTTGAACTGGACAGAACCGCCGAGACACACGAGGTCACCTGTCAACCACTGAGTCACCCCGGGTTGACCGGAACCGAACAATGACGATTCAACAGTAGGAAAGAGAATCCTACACCAAGCAAGAAAACTCATGGCTACCTCATAACGTAGTCTTAGCCCTCATAGGACGTTAGGAGACATCCACAGGACAACAGGCAGACCACAAGGTTAAGCCAAGACATACGAAAATCGAAACGACGAAGAACAACCCTCTGGGCATAAACGACTCCTTATCCAGCCGCCAGGCGAACCAAGCAGCCAAGGAAGTAGCCGCAACGCACACAGAGACAAGGACACCGGCAGTCGTGGGTAGAACCACGAGACGACTGTAGCAATCAAGGATATGACCACTAGGATCAGTCAACTCTAGCTGACCTGCCCGACAAACCACCCAGCGCTCTATAGAAGACACACGACACGGACTAGCTAACCGTCCTATGACACACACGCAGACAGACGGACACAGATCAGGCCATCACGGCCAGAAGATACAACCACGGACTCAACTCACTGGGCGGTCACAAAGGGGCCGCTCAATGAGCTGAACGGTGTGGATAGGGCTGCTCAATCGAACAGAACGGTTTAAATGGAACCGCTCAACGGGACAGACCTCAAGGTACTGAAAGAATGGACGGCTAGGGCTGGACCGCCCCAAGGCATGGAGCAGTTAAGGGAAAGCTGATCAAGCCAACCGACCTACTACAGTACTCGGTCAAACGACGGTCAGAACGGTCTTGGGACAGACCGCTCAACGCACAGGACGGCTAAGAGAGAATCGCCCCATGAACCGCCTTAAAACGTTGACCCAAAGTCAACTGTGCTAAGCGGTCAAGACCTGGCCGCTCAACACCATGGGAAAAATAGAACGGCTGGGAACCAGCCGCTCAAGTGGACTGGGCGGCTCACACCTGGCAGCGCCATCCACTGGGCGGTCTGTCGCGCGACCGCGCAGATGCCCACCGACTCACTCTAAACGGTCCAAAACCAGCCGCCCTAAGCCCAACGCGGTTACTGTTAAACCGCGTAGGCGTCACGACGAGCAAACCACGGGATCAGCCCGATCGTGGCCTTTCCACGCCCCGTTCATTCCGAAACGAAGGGGATACATTTATAACGATGATATACAACACTTAGACTCCAACGGGAGTCGAATCGGCCAAGAAACAGCGAGAAACTGGCGATTTCTTCAAATCGACCCAAATGGAATCACCGAACTTCCCGGGCTCCTAACGGTCCCGAATGACCGCCAATCGACATGAAATCAGTGACTATAGAATGCGGACGTTCCAGGGAGTCCATTGACACTAACTGATCTAAAAATCGTCGCCATTTTTCGGCGAACCCTGTGAACTCCCAAAACCACGGTTTTACCTAAACGAGCCCAAACTCACCCGTTCTAGCACCGAACAACGTGAAACTATAGGGAAAACGTGCAGGAGAAGTAGGTGATCCGTCTCCCTACCTCCACCGAAGAAACTGTGCGCCGAATTGACTAATCCGCACCGAAAATGCCAAAACACGAACCGCGCCGATCTCGGAATCCACCGAGGGATCTCGCCATGCCACGCTCGAAACGTCGCTCCATCCCGCGTCCCGATCACTCCATCGCGTCCCCGCCTCGGCCAGCTCTCCACGGTCGCGCACCCCACGTCGAACGGTCCTGAGATGAGAGAGAGAAAGAGATGAGAGAAATGAGGGAGGAGAGAGGGTGAAGAAGAAATAAATAAAGACCTAATAAGAATCCAATAAGGATCCAGGGCATTACATCCTCCCCTCCTTCAAGAAATTTCATCCTCGAAATTTAAGGACTAACAAAGGAGAAGCAGGGAAGAACAACCCCACGACACAACTTGAAACGACACGAATCTAGGGAGAACACAGTTCAGAGGATCATAGTCAGACCATAATCACCAGCACACGCTCTGGATCGAGCATAGCACCCAAGTGAACATAAGTCCAACACCTCCAAAACAGGGCAACATCGCTTACGTCTCGCAGGGAAGGAGACACGACACATGCCACGAAAATAGATATCGGGAAAACAAAACGACAGACATGGCGAGTATCAGCTTAAATAAGGAGACAGTCCTCTCGGCTGACAGTTCGACAATAACATCGACTCCAGTGCCAAAGGCAACAGGGAACACCTGGCACACAGGACGCCAACGACAGCACTGGACCATAAGCACAATCAAGTCAGCCCTCATTCAGACATTATATCTGATCGAGTCACATGCTAACTCTACCAGGAGAAGAGAGTATAGCAAAGCTAACCAACAAGACCTGGTCCACATAGTGCCAAAATAGACAGACAAAATCATAGAGAAACAGCGCTAAAACGACAACAACGGCAGCAACAACACTTGCAGGATCTCGGCTCCGTACAGAACCACGGAACACAACCGCAAGCTGGGTCACATCAAGGTACAACGACAGCTGAACACATGACTACAAGGAACTAGTCATACATCGAGCAGCTCACCAAGAACAGACCCACAACAACAAGAAAAATAATCTCGGGGAACGCATATCAAGGACCACGAGCACGCCTCGAGAAGACAATACCCAAGAAAAGAGAATACGGAGCAGAGGGTACTCAATCAGCAGGAATGTCGACAGATTCCCCAATGCTCACAAATGCCAATGCCAACACCATAATGATTCCAGCAACAGCACGGCAACAGGCAACATCAAGGCACAGGAAGCCAAGATGAAATTATATCGAGAAGAACGAAATTCTCGACTGTCCAGAATCTCACAACAATGATTCTCGACCTATGGGTGACCAGCCCACACGCTTCCGCTACGCACTCAAACAACGCACACAGGCAACAGGGAATATCTCGGTATCCGCATCTCAGCACACAAACGACGCCATCGCAACTCATAAAAATCGTACCATAACACGCCACGAGTACTGATCCTGCGAGCAACCGATCACAAATAGCCTAAGTGCAAACAAAGGAGAGTACAAGCTTCAGCACAAAGAAAATGCTAGTCTCAGCTTACCTATACGTCCTGAAACAATAAACGAGCCTTCACAACACATCGGCCGCTAGACACGGCACGACAAACACGGCGCACAACGGCTCTCAACACAAGGATTAGGTCCGAAGCCAAGCAACCGTAAGATACGGAGCAGATCCGGCTCAGATTAAACAAAGTCCACCCTTAAGTAGACGCATGACAAAGGCATCCCCAAGACAACAATTTCAAGGCTTACCTCGAAAAGACTCCACCAGACGGGATGAGAAGCATCAAGCTCGACTAACAGCAGCTCACCAAGAAGGGAAATCCTAGGTTCGCCTGAGCATCTTCTCAAACAAGGAATCTAATCGGCCACTTCGACCGAAGCGAAATGCATCAGGAGCTGAACAGACTTAAGCTGGGACGACCAAAACAACGTAAGAATGTGTACGGCCATCACACCAACTCGAAAAGTCACAAGCCACCTGAACAAATCACGGAAAAGATCTCGAACAATGTACCACAGATTCAAGCCTATCGGCGAACTCTACCAAGTACAGCATGATCGAGACGAACACCACGATGAAAAATGAGCATCCCGTCACATTCTGACGAGAGCAAAACCATCTCGTCCAATGCTAATACAGCACGCACAAGACGACACACAGAAAACGAAGCAACAAAGAATCGCAAACCTAAGCCAGCGAAAGACTATACTAGACTTTCAGGACTCTGGATACTGTATATCTTGGATTCCCATGTACTTCACACAACAACGCTCTGATAGCTCAGAAAAGAACTCCGAACATCTCAGAACACTGCTCTGATACCACCTGTGACGACCCGGATCCCGGATACCGGATATACCCGATAGAACTACCGAGTAGACCCAATACCATTTGGAACCCGCGAGGCCTCCCAAGAGCGGTAAAGCTCCGAAGGGATAAAAGGCATGTGTAGAGTACATTGAAGTCACAGAGATATAACAGTAAGTAATTAAATTTCATTAGATCGGTTTGCTAAAGTAGCAGAAATAAAATTAATTTTTAATTAACAATTTCAATTTAACAATTATACTAGAGTCCAGTCCAAAGGAAAGACAAGCAGTACAGTCAACAGAAAGGAAGGACGTACACTGAGGTCGGGGGAAGCCCGATGCAGGTACCGCTGGCAGCTACAGACACGCCACACCAGGCATCGCAGAAGCAGAACGACGCCACCCACCTGAAAAGTAGGGGTGAGTCTCGTGTCACTGGCCCAGTAGGGGTCACGCGGATCCCCACTGAAAAACAACGCAGTAACACAGAACAACAGCTAAAACAGCAGTAGTAGTAAAGTAGGAAAACTACCACTAGAAAGTTGTAAAAGAAAACCAGAACGGAAGGAGTAGAAACAACTGAAAGAAAAGGGAAAAGCCGTACCGAACAAGCGCGGCTACCGGACTAACCTCGGCTCCCCACACTACTCCAGGCAGCAACAGGAAGGCGAACTCTGATCTGACAAGGTCAGGAGTTACCGATCTGTCGGGCCTACAAAGACGGGCAAAAAGCCTAGGAAGAACCAAGACAGACACCGACGCTCTAAAGCATACATGACTCGATTGCCATGCACACTCTTCTAGACACGACCACACACACACGACTAGAACGTCGTGCACACGACACAACACTGACCTCGGGCAAGACCATGAGAGGGCTAACCCAGAAAGGTCACGACATGTGAGAAACACGAGAGTCACGTGTCACGTGACGGAAGCACCTCCTCACTAGAAGAACAGCCAGCTGCGTCCACTGACGTCTTATGCTACGCCTACAAGTGTCTCGTCTGCACTGTCGCCCGAAACATGATAGTGACTAAGACACGCTCAGAACCAGAATAGGAACTATAGTAGCGAGTGACTAGACAAGGTAACGCCCGTCGGCGTCAGTCCAACGCCCCTGACCACGTGTGCACACACCGACTCTTGCTGGAGAGCCAGGCCTCTAGCTAGTTTTCCCCACCCAGCAGGATGCCACTATACAGCGGGGGCCCACGAAAACTAGCTTACAAACCGTATATCGGGAACTGCCTTCGCCACCAACTCCCAGGTGGGTCAACACGTCGTAACGTGTCGTAAGGCTATGACTAGTGGAGGCTTACTAGACACAGACTCCAAAACATGAGTGCTAGAGTACAGACAGGCAAGGAAGCACTGTCGTACGTACTTCGAAGCACCGATGCAGCAGACAACTGCCAACAAACTCAGGACAAGGCAACTGGACCTACAGACACAACGATCCTTGAGTCTCACGACTCGGAGTCAAGATCGTTGCACAACGGCGGAACAAGCCGCCAATCGGTCTCTTCCTAAGCCAGAGGAAATGACACATCCGCGGAAAATGACACACGGAGGCATGAGGGAATACCAAAACCCTCTGCACATCTGGACATGCAAACCGAGGTAAGATGACAGCTCGAGGTATCCAGAACCATGTCTTGAACTAGACAGAACCGTCGAGACACACAAGGTGACCTGTCAACCACTGAGTCACCCCGGGTTGACTGGAACCGAACAATGACGATTCAACAGTAGGAAAGAGAATCCTACTCCAAGCAAGAAAACTCCTGGCTACCTCATAACGTAGTCTTAGCCCTCATAGGACGTCAGGAGACATCCACAGGACAATAGACAGACCACAAGGTTAAGCCAAGACATACGAAAATCGAAACGACGAAGAACAACCCTCTGGGCATAAACGACTCCTTATCCAGCCGCCAGGCGAACCAAGCAGCCAAGGAAGTAGCCGCAACGCACACAGAGACAAGGACACCGGCAGTCATGGGTAGAGCCACGAGACGACTGTAGCGATCAAGGATATGACCACTAGGATTAGATAACTCTGGCTGACCTGCCCGACAAACCACCCTGCGGTTTATAGAAGACACGCGACACGGACTAGCTAACCGTCCTATGACACACACGTAGACAGACGGACACGGATCAGGCCATCACGGCCAGAAGATACAACCACGGACTCAACTCACTGGGCGGTCACAAAGGGGCCGCTCAATGAGCTGAACGGTCCGGACAGGGCCGCTCAATCGAACAGAACAGTTTAAACGGAACCGCTCAACGGGACAGACCTCAAGGTACTGAAAGACTGGACGGCTAGGGCTGGACCGCCCCAAGGCATGGAGCGGTTAAGGGAATGTCGCTCAAGCCAACCGACCTACTACAGTACTCGGTCAAACGACGGTCAGAACGGTCTAGGGACAGACCGCTCAACGCATAGGATAGCTAAGAGAGAACCGCCCCATGAACCGCCTTAAAACGTTGACCCAAAGTCAACCGTGCTAAGCGGTCAAGACCTGGCCGCTCAACACCATGGGAAAAACAGAACGGCTGGGAACCAGCCGCTCAAGTGGACTGGGCGGCTCACACCTGGCAGCGCCATCCACTGGGCGGTCTGTCGCGCGACCGCGCAGACGTCCACCGACTCACTGTAAACGGTCCAAAACCAGCCGCCCTAAGCCCAACGCGGTTACTGTTAAACCGCGTAGGCGTCACGGCGAGCAAACCACGAGATCGGCCCGATCGTGGCCTTTCCACGCCCCGTTCGTTCTGAAACGAAGGGGATACATCCATAACGATGATATACAACACTTAGACTTCAACGGGAGTCGAATCGGCCAAGAAACAGCGAGAAACAGGGTGATTTCTTCAAATCGACCCAAATGGAATCACCGGACTTCCCGGGCTCCTAACGGTTCCGAATGACTGCCAATCGACACGAAATCAGTGACTATAGAACGCGGACGTTCCAGGGAGTCCATTGACACTAACTGATCTAAAAATCGTCGCCATTTTTCGGCGAACCCTGCGAACTCCCAAAACCACGGTTTTACCTAAACGAGCCCAAACTCGCCCGTTCTAGCACCGAACAACGTGAAACTGCAAGGAAAACGTGTTGGAGAAGTAGGTGATCTGTCTCCCTACCTCCACCGAAGAAATCGTGCGCCGAAGTGACTAATCAGCGCCGAAAATGTCAAAACACAAACTGCGCCGATCTCGAAATCCACCGAGGGATCGCGCCTAGCCACGCTGAAACCGTCGCTCCATCCCGAGTCCCGATCACTCCATCATGTCCCCGCCTCGGCCAGCTCTCCACGGTCGCGCGCCCCACGTCGAACGGTCCTGTGACGAGAGAGAGAAAGAGATGAGAGAAATGAGGGAGGAGGGATGGTGAAGAAGAAATAAATAAAGACCTAATAAGAATCCAATAAGGATCCAGGGCATTACACAGCGTGTATGGTGTTGGGGCTCGTCCCCGTGGTTGCTACATCTGTAGCGTGTTAGTGAAGCCTCACCGAGTTTCGGTGAGGGGTGACGTAGGGATCCCGTTGTGGTTCCGAACCACCTAAAAATCTCCGTGTTCTTTGTGGCATGCCTGTGTGATTGTCCATTTCTTCTATCTTCGTTCACATGTTAACTTATAGATTTTTATTCTCTACACCACTACACAACTGCTTTATCTGCTATCCGTGTTTGACGTAGGTTCAATCGTTCAGTGGTTAGATTATTCGAGTGAGATCGGAAAGATTGAGTGAACTGAATTATCTTAGTTTAATCCATTTTCTCAATCTTGTTCTAACTGCGAAATAGTTTTTAAAAATCCGTCATCTCGACTGGGGGATAATTCAACCCCCTTTCTTGTCTGCCATCTACTCTGGGCCAACAAATGAGAAGTCAATTTCGCATGCACAAGAGAAACATAGTAGTAAAGGACATGGTAAGGAGTATTCTGTACATGTTCAATTTGTTAGGTGTTGACACCTTGAAAATGAACAGAGGTGGAAGCAGAATTGAAAGGGAAGTCAGACCTACAGTGAAAGATCACTGATGAAGCTCATCAACCATCTACCCGGCCGAAGTCTTTTCAGACTGAAGCTGATGTCCGGTCTTGTCACCGTTCGGCTGACAATGCTGATGAAACATACCCGGTTTTGTCATCATTCAGATGGCAATACTGATTAAACCCCAGTTTGTTCACTGATGGAACCTCAAGAAGATCTCAACAAAGTCATGTCGCTACTAAAGAGGCCTTATTCGGTCTTGATGGAAATCAATTCAAATAAGAAAGAGAATCCTAAGGCACGTGTGAGGCCTAAAGGCACCAGATGGGCCGGCCGTTTGGGCTTCTGAGATTGGCGCCGAGAACCTCAACGAGGGGCCACTTGTCGCGCCGGGAGCTGTGTCGAACTGAACGAGCCACGCCGACTGCCCTCCACCGAGAGGACGGGAGGATGGGGTCTATAAAAACAAACCCTCTTTGAAATGAAAAGGGGATGGAGGTTGGGCGATCGATCAAAAAAGAAAGAAAAGAGAAGAAACCTACAGAGAGAGAGAGCCTCCTCCGCTGAAAAAAGAAAGAGAGAAGAGATCAATCCCAAGGGAAGAAGCTCCAGGTGGGCATCCGGGGAGGGAGAGGAGTCAATGCTCCGCCCTCCCCCATATTTTCTTTTCTTCTGCTTCATGTAATCGTTCAAGTGTTGTCTTGATTCCTTGGATGTAGCCGAGATATCTCGGCATCTGTTTACCCCCTTTCCCTCACTCTCTCCCTGTAATCGGTTTGAGCATTGGAACGATGTATCGCCTGGGTTTTCTCACCATGTGTCTTCCCTGATGGATATCGTCAAACGAATATATATATATATGGGCTACAGTTCAAGCCTGATTTCGATTCCTCTCGAGCTCTATTGCCTTTCTTCGTGTTATCTGTAGACCAGTAGCATGATGATCCTCTTCCCCAGTGGATTAACGATCCGCCGATTTGCCTTTTTTTTCTTGTCCTTGCAGCACCATCAGTGCTTATCTCAGAGCCCGGGACAGACTATCCCTTGGCTTCTGGGATGATGCTGTGCTATGCAATGATCGAAGCTCGTGAGACCCCGGAGTTCTAAGTGTATGTGCTTTGTCCGTTGGCGTCGTCGAAGTCACCTCTGGGTCCAGAGACAGTCATCTCTTGGCTCCCAGGGCGATGAATGACCATATCAAGGTTGTCCCCAGGGTCCTGCGTGATAATGGCGATAGACAGGGGCATCCAGACCTCGGCCTCCCCAGATCCCTCCTGAACCCTGATACCTCTATGAAGCCCAAACCTAATCCAGCTCAGGGTCGACCCCTTGATCATTTTCGATCCTATAAAGCCTATTTGCTTCGGCCTCGATCATCATTAAACCCAAAACAGAGTGCCGTAAAACCCTAAACCCATCTCGGAGCCTTCATCCATCTCGGCCCCGTAAACAGTAAAGCAGGCGAATAGCCCTCGGTGCGAGCCTTCTCCCGCCGATAATCCTACCTTGCCTGCGCCGAGATCTCCCTTTGCCAGTTCCCGGCGCGCCGAACAGTAGCGCATGAAGGACCCTTCCCGGCGCGAAGCTTCGTGCGCCGAGAGCCCTTGTGTTTGCTCCCCGGCGCGCCCAACAGTAGCTTTTGAAGGACCCTTCCCGGCGCGATGGTTTTGGCGCCGGGAACCACCCTTTTTCAAGCCAAGGGCCTCCTTAAGCCGTGAGCCCTCCATCTCTTGAACCCTGAAAGAAAACCCCTGTTATCATTGAAGAAACCCCATGGATACCCTTGTGAACTGCTCAGTATACCCTACATTCTATCAAGAATGCCTTGAGTCATCACATGCACTTCAGGGGCGACAATTAGTGGGAACAACTCCCCTTTTTCCACGTGGTTTCCCGAACTCGATCGGTTTTCATAACCTTAAGGACCAAGGAAGTTCTGCCACTGCATAAGCTTCTACGATCTCAAAAGGAATATCAAGATAGTGCTGCAAGCACATACAGGCGTCAGGGGTCCTATACCCCTCTATTTTTGGCTTTCACCCCGGCACTCCGTGGGTGATCGTCTATCATTCTCTGGCAAATATCAAGTCCAGGGGAGGTGCTGTCAAAATTCTCCCAGGATGACAGAGATGACATGAAACCTATCCCCGGGACCTTATCTATCAATGGTGACAGAGGCTCCCTATACTTCATTGTTCCCCTCCCAAACTTTTCTATGTTCCTGGCCTTCCTTGGGAACCTACACCGAAATAGGTTGAAGTCTAGTGAATTGAGCCATTTTGACTCCTCAGGGTCCATTTGCTTCAACCCGATCATCATGAAACCCAAAACAGAGTACCGTAAGCTCTGTTCTTATCCCGGCGCCCTCACACCTCTCGGCCCCGCTTACAGGGAACTGGATGAACAGCTCTCGGTGCCACTTTTCAGGCGCCGAGAACCATCTTGACCTCCTCCCCTGCGCGCCGGAAGCCCCTGCACCTTGGCCGCGCCGAGAACCGTCTTGGCCTTCTCCCCTGCGCGTCGGGATCCCCCCCTTGGCATCTTCATGCGCCGAGAGCCTAACCCACTGGTATCTTTCTGGCGCCAGGAACCCTAACTCCTTGGCATCTTATGGCGCCGAGGACCTAATCCCTCCTTGGCATCGCATGGCGCCGAGAACACTACCCTCCTTCATGCAGAATGACATTAACACCAACTTCCCGGCACCTCAAACAGTACCTCATGAAGAACCCTTCCCGGCACGGTGGTTTTCACGCCGGGAACCTACATGTACACCCAACCTGCCCCAGGAGCCTACTCCTCCATACAATTGAACCCCCCGTCACTTTAATCAAGCCAATCCAGGGATGCCCATGAGTCATCATATCTGGCCCGGGGATAAATTTAAAAGGAAGTTAGACTCCCTTATGCTCCGCTATCCTATATCGGATTTATGAACAACCCCTTTTGCTTGCGAGGATTCTGTCACTGCATGAGTCCCGCCGGCTTTCCACAAAGGGAAAATCATACATTGCCCTATAGCCCATATATACGGGTTGGGAGGTTGGACCTCTCTCTTTCTCTCGGCTTTCATCCCGACACTCCGTGGGTGATAGCCTATTTCCCTCTCGGCATAATCCAGATTAAGAGGAAATGCTGTCGAAATATTGATCGATGCTTTTAACCTACATCATGGTCGTGGCTCACCTCGACCGTGATTGATATTTTCCATCTCCTGGTTCCCCCCCTAAGCATAATTGTTTTGAACCGCCGATTCAACGATATAGTCTGTTTCTGTGGTTGATGTTATTATCTTACCCGCCTCCCTGGCCCTGGTATGAAGTTTAAAATTAAGCATGTGAACATCTGTTCGCCTTATGAGGCCTCCTATTCCGGCGTTTAATCAAGAGTTGTGCTTCCTTGGAAGGGCGTAATTAACGTCATAGCCTTTATGGTATGGCGGACTTTTGGTCCCGACTCGGACTTCACAATCGACTGACCAAGTCAAGTCGAGCGCACAATGAAATCATCACGCATGTGACTGGCACGCCTAATAAATAGAAATAAGAGAAATTCCCAAATAAATAATAATATAATCAAATATCAAAAATAAAATAAAAATAAAATAAAAAGAAAAGAGACCAAAATCCGCGTCCACATTAGGAAGTCGATTTCATCCCCAAAAGTCTATCCCACCCAACTTATTCTTGATATGGGACTAAGTTGGTGATGATCTCTCACAAAAATCATAACAAATTCCCTCCAGTTACGAGACACAACCCCTGATGCCTACTCTGAAATGTTTAGGCACCCTTGGGCCCCCAGGTTACTTCTTCTAGGTGTTTATGCATGCTTCCTCATATTCATTGAGAAATTGGGCTCGAACGCCAATTGTTAGAGAGCTATCTCTATCCCAAAATAACTAGCCATTTACGAGGTACACACTCTTCTGATATTAGGTCCCCATCCTGCAACTTTTCTATATTCTCATTTTGTTCTTGAATGATTCCTGAGAAAGAAAAAGGAAACCAATTTTCTTTCCATGTCTAGGCATTTAAGAGAATTGAAAAGCAAACTTACTCTTTAATATAATGAAACACATGAATGCAGTCTATCCATGCAATTTTAGGATGTATATTTCAAAAATGAGCTACCCAAACAAATATCGGAGTCAATTGCGGTAGGACTATGAGAGGATTTCATTATGCTATGCCAACAATGGCATATTACTTCTTTCTTGAGTTTATCAAAACCAAATGTGCTAGTTTTCCACTTATTTTGGCTACTTTCCCCCAAATTTCAACTTTCTTGTTAGGTAGTTGGTGGGGTATGGGGTGGGGGAGAGGGGGTTGTGAAACAGGGAGCATGATCTTTAGAGCGATGATTAAACCATTGAAAGAAAAGAATCGAAGGCATTTACAAAATATGGAGATTAAAATATTAAATGGCCAACAAAAATGTAACCATTTAGATATTCAATAACAAAACAATGGAAATCCTTTTCTTCATAATGACATAATAACTTAAAAGGTCCCTCTCCCCTCTCGCTCGCTCGTTGTGAGTACGAGCCCATATCTATATGGAGACTCACTATTTGATGAAATGTACATGTTTAGAGAATCATCTCATTAGCCTCAACATTTTAAATAGTGGGTAACATCCCCCCATCGTGCAAGCTCTTTCGACAAATGGAGGACTTCCTGCTTCTGCTTCATTCCACAAACTTGTGCACTGATGCATAAAAATAGACAGGTGAAGCCCCCAAAGCCTAGACTGTAACACCCCATCCCATTCCCATTATAGGCACCCTTGGAAATCTGACGGAAACATGGATTCTTTCCATAATGTAGTAGAGAGAGAAAAAGCTAGGTCTGGGAATATTATGGAGATCTTCAAATCTCACCGGTTTCTCTCTATTTTTCTCTTCCCACTGTAATCTTGTCTTTTAAAAAATTGATAGGACATTAGCCCATTTGGAAAGACTTATAAGGGTCGGGATTCCAAGGAAATATTATGACAATAAGTTTAAGTGAGTGGTCTAGTTACAATTATGCACTTTTATGGGATGTATTTGTAAAACAATAAAAATATTTTCAGTTGGAGTAGGTGCTAATGTGGAATTCTAGGGTTTCAAAGTTTGATGGTTAGAGAAGAGAAGATGAAGAATACCAGATGTGGTTACTTTGGGTATCAATGAGAAGAATATGGTTTATTCACAATTTTACAAGTGTAAGAGAAACATAGTAGGAAAGCACATGATAATGAGTATTCTGTCCATGTTCAATTTGTTAGGAAGTAGATTTCATCCTTAAATGATTATCTAGTTAATAAGTCGTAAGAGAAACATAGTAGGAAAGCACATGATAATGAGTATTCTGTCCATGTTCAATTTGTTAGGAAGTAGATTTCATCCTTAAATGATTATCTAGTTAAGAAGTCAACACTCTATTGATATGTCAATCCCCCAACTTATTCTTAATGTAAGACTAAGTTGGTGATGATCTCTCCCACAAATCATAAGAAATCTCCTTCACTTATGAGACATAGACCCTGATACCTACTCTGAGATGTTTAGGTGCCATTTGGGTCCCCAAGTTCCTCCTTCCATGTTTAAGTGTGCTTCCTCATAAACATTGAGAAAATGGGCTCGGAAACACCAATTGTTAGGGAGCTAGTTCTATCTCAAAATGACTAGCCATTTAAGAGATTCATATTCTTCTAATATTAGTCTCCATCCAACAACTTTCCTACCTTCCCATTTTGTTCTCGAATGATCCATAGGAAAGAAAAATGAAGTCAATTTTATTTCCATATCTAGGCATTCAAGAGAATTGAAAAGCAAACTTATTCTTTAATATGATGAAACACAAGAATGCACTCAATCCAATTTTAGGATGTATATTTCAAAAATGAGCTACCCAAACAAATACCGGAGCCAATTGTGATAGAAATACGAGAGGATTTCATTGTGCTATGCCATTAATGCTATGTTACTTCTTTCTTGAGTTTATCAAAATCAAATGTACTAGCTTCCCACTTACTTTAGCTATTTCCCCCCAAATTTCAACCTTCTTGTTGGGTGGTTGGGGGAGGGGGTTGAGAAATAGGGAGCAAGATCATTGGGAGGATGGCTAAACCATTGAAAGAAAAGAATTGAGGACATTTACAAAATATGGAGACTAAAATATTAAATATCCAATACAAATTTAACCATTTGCATGTTCGGGAATGAAACTGTGAATCCACAAAATCGCGGTGTTGAGATACAAAGGCCCGGGGTCATAAACACATGAGCCACAACTCAAATAACCAATACGGGACTATTGCCCGCCCAAATTCTAACACTCCCCCCCACGGCCAACATGGGCCGTGGACAATAATTGGGTGGAGTAACAAGATAACAAATATATATAGTTGGGACATGACCATGCTCTGATACCATGTGAAATTAGGGTAAAAAAAGAGATGTCGTATGTATCATTCAAGGAGAGATTACAAGTATATGTGACTGGGACTCCACAATTAAGGGCCAGACACACAGTAAAAACAAAATAACAAAAATACCCCAAACTAAAATATTTTAACACTCCCCCTCAAGCTGGAGCATATATATCAAACATGCCCAGCTTGTCACATAGAGCACTGTTGGCACTCAAAATATGATCCTTTGGCAACCAAGCCGCAAAGATGAATGATACAGCCCGCTGAAGCACAGAAGCCGATAAAGATCAACTTATCAAGAGGACCCCTCAAGCTGACGAAGCCCTGAGCCACCTTGAAAGGAACGTCGGGGACTTTACCTCAGGAGAGTCGAAGTGAACCCGCAACCAACCGGCAGCGCGATCAAGCCTGCCCAATGATCCGGCATCGACCTCGTCATGCCGCTACCCCACATCGGTCGCCCGACCAAGGACGACAGTCTACCCAATGACTCTCCTGAGGAGGAAGAATGTCCTCGGCCATCTGCAACAAGGGGCCGAAGGTTCTGTCGGCAGAAGACCCCGATTACCCGGCACGGGTTCGGCTTCTTGCCATAGTGGGCCCATTAGTGACCGATTGATCATTGATTCAAGGTGGAATTGTCCAGGATATAACATCATCCTGCAAGGAAGCTTCGAGCACGAGTTCGTCTCAGCCAGAAGCACAAATCACAGTGCCGAAGACTGTGTCAGCAGGACACCCGTGTACTCGGACCGGACACACACGAAGTCTTGTTTAAGACCATTCGTCCTATCAAGAGCTTCGTGAACACCCCATCAAGGCCCTTCGATGGCCAGGGTGAGAGGAACAGTCGACGGGAGCTTCCGGAATCATCTCCGGGCCCACCGGACTACACGCCAAGTGAACAGGTTAAAATGGCGCCGTCAAACCGGTGCGCCAAGAACAATGGGGGGTGTTCCCCGGCGCCGTCAATCCGGCGCGCAAAAGCCAAATGGGGACTTTCCCCGGCGCCGTCAATCCGGCGCGCAAGGGCATAATGGGGACTTTCCCCGGCGCCGTCAATCCGGCGCGCAAAGGCATAATGGGGCCTCTCCTCGGCGCCGTCAATCCGGCGCGCCTCTTCCTGGGGCGCCGAATTAACCACAAGGCTATATATAGCCTGCCTTCGATCAAAGAGATGGGGGAAGAAGAAGCGGAATCCAAAAGAAGAAAAAAAAGAGAATTAACAAGAGGGGAGAGAGGTCCAGAGAGGGTTTTGGGGGAGGGTTCTTTTCTGAAGGAGTCCCCGGCTGAAGTCCCTCGGCGGCCGCCACCCTCTTCCACTCGAGCTCCCCGGTGTCGGAGAGGACGATCGACTGCCTCCCTATCTCCTAGGTGGGTCGTCGTCGTGTTTCTGGTCGAATCCCCCCACTTCTGTTTTGCTGTATTCGCCCTCAGGGCTGCAATGTGAGTGAAGAAGAGGGGGGGGGGGGGGGGGGGCGATGACACGAGCCTTTCCTCCCCCTTTTCCTTACCTATCCTTCTGCCCCTTTTTACTCCATCTGTAATCATTTCTTCGTTAATGGAAACGGCGGCCGATCGACAACGACGACGCCGGAATCTATGTGCTCTGTATATACATAATTGTGTCTTTCATGGGATGAATGAAGAGCTGCTGTGATTGATGTCGTATCTCTTCCTCTCGCTTTCCGACCCTCCTTCGAGCGTGCATTTAATGATTGCCCCAATATATATATATACTCTCGTGTAACCGATTTCTCCGACATCGGATATGCCTCCGGGCGATATGAATCGTTCATCCCCCTCCCCGGGGTTCTCTTTCTTTCGAGTTTGATGCAACGGCTGGGTTCGGCATTGAGTATTTCATGGGCTTTGCGAGCGGAGATGTACTTGTGTGCATATCTCTGCCTAGCCTCCGCCTAGGGAATAAGATTCCTCACCGTCCCCTTTACGCTCTGTTTCATAGACCAGGGGGACGAGAAGAATCCTCGGACGGCTTCTAGTTGTTCGACGGTGAACCCCATGTGGGTTTGTTCCCGAATATCATATGCATGTATATGTATATCTGTGCCCCGGGTTATGCGCCGACCATGTGTTTTGCTGGTGATTGATCTGCTCGACCCATGGGGCTCCATCGTTTTAATATGTTTCAAGGCAATTAGTTTGTCTGTCTGGCGCCGTCAAACGAAGCCTCATACCGCTTCCTGTTATGTCATTTACACTTTGATGGGAGTATGCTATGTAGCATCACTCCAGCATCCGGGGAGGGGGGACATTCCCCAAATCTTGTTTTCACCAATCATTCGGTTGACAGAGGGATCGTCTCTCGATGATGAATCTCCCTGTGGACCACTGGATGTACAATAATGGGGGCCAAGCCCTACAGTTCAGAATCTACAGTCCTTAACGGACTCAACAGTGACCGTGGGTTGTGTTCCCCTCGTAGGCTAGCCCTCGGGGATTCCTTCCCTATATGGTCGTCTCGACTTGAGTAGTGTGGTGATTCGGGTCGCGTGCCCCTCGTAGGCTAGCCCTCGGGGTTTTCGCTCCCACATCGAGTCACCTCACTCACTCACTACCCACGGACTCGGTGCCCCTAGCAGGCTAGCCCTCGGGGTCTTCCTATCCGTTTGGGTCTGCCGGCCGCCGTTGCGCCACCCGGCTTTTAGGGGTTTACTCCGCCACGTGAGTACTCCCTGCGTCTCCCCGACAATCCTTTGGGATTGGGAGATGCTGCCGAAATTTTGGCTCGAACGAGTTTAAGCTCGGAACAATCGCCGCGCTCGAGTCCGGACCTCGCGCGAGCCCGTGATTTGACCTCTGGATGACTTGGGACCGATCCGATGAATGATGAACTCAATAAATTCTCAAAACCATCCAAAAACCTTTTAATAAATCCATGAATAGACCGACGAGGCTCCTGTCTCCATGAAATCGGGTTAATTCGGCGCGTTCATGCGCGATCACGCCTTAAAATGGCACGCTCTTTCCGGCGCGCCCTTTCCGCCGCGCCCTTCCCGGCGCGCCCCAGCTCCCCACGCCGTTTTAACAGAACTACCCCCTTTACCTACGGTTCTGGCGCCGTTTTAAACCTTTTACCTATGTTTCAGGGCGCCGTTTCAAGCGTTTAGTCCCTGTCTTCGCACGCACTGCACCGGTTTCGTTCCAAATCGTGTCATTACATCGTTCCTCACCCTTCTCCCACTTATGGGATGACTTCCTATGCTAATTACAGAAGGATGCAAGTTCCTCAACCAAATAAACTAAATAAAATTGGCATGCTCAAGCTTGAATCGAGGCACCTCGAATCCTTGCCGTTATGCCTTAGTCTACGCATTCATATCGCATTAACGCATGCCCGAATGTGTGCATCCTTGGTATATCAAATAACATTGCCAGAAGGTCAGGTTACGCCTGATTGGAGGCTTTGTTACGCGTGAAGGTGGCCTTCTAGCCTAAGTCCTCCGCCGCGTACCAGGGTTCACCCTAATAAATCGTGTGTGGTCAATCGTATCATCCTGCATGATCACTTGCCTGCTCTGCACCCTTTGTCCCGGCTTCGACAGCCCGATATCTCGGCAATTAATCAAAGGTGTTCCCTCCTCGTGGGGGATGTAATTAATGCCATAGCCTTCATGGTATGGCGGACTGCTGGTCCTGACCGAATCTCACATTCGCCCGATATGGGTCAGAATGAGCGCACAATAAAATCGTCACTCATGTGACTGGCACGCCCGCGTCATCAATCAGTCAGTTGATTACCAGTTAGTCAAATGGTTGATCGATACGCGAACGAAAAGAAACGAACGAAAAGGACGAAAGAAAGAAAAGGTCGCAAACAAGTCTGGCACGCCAGGTGGGACCAGTGTCACCTTTCATCTCTTTGCCGAGATATCGGGCTGTCGAAGCCCTCTCAGAGACTACTGATTATCGCCTTGTTTGATATTTTAGTGCAAACAATGACGACTCACGGGATAACCGGCGTCGGCTTCAGTCCTGCGATCGTCGCCAAACAAGCACAAGGGTACCTGGCGGTGCCCATGGAATTTGGTAGCTTTCCTCCTGCTGTGGGCTTCCCCAACCTCTTGGGGTTGGCCTTCGTCGACATGCTGTAAGTCGAAGCCACGGAACCTGTCGAGGAAACCGTGAAGGAAGTGGAGCCTCTGAAGGCTCCCTGCTGCGATGGTTCGCTCAAGAATCCGGCCCCGACCGCTAGCTGCCTGGTGCACCACATTGTACGTGGGACGCACCCCACTGTCATCAACAAACCCCCTGGAGGACGTCAGCGTCGCCAGGCTCGCAAGAACACTGCTGTGATCACCGGAACTGTCTCTCAGTCCGAAAAATCAATGCTGGTGGGAGGCATGCGTGTCTTCCTCAACGGGCGCCCGGCACGGGTGACCCCAGACCACGTCATCCCAAACGTTCCTGTCTATAACACCTATCAAGCTCTCGCTGGAAGGAGGGCAGAAAGAGGAGAAGCCTGCCCCTATGGCCAAGGAAGCTCGGCACTCAAGCCAAAAAAGTTCAAACAGGTGTGGGTTCCCAAGCGGACCCGACCTGCCTATCATCTGACACCCATCCGCCGCCGTCCTATGAACGACGAGGCGGGAGCGAGAAGAGAAAGGGGCCTGTCCCCGATGAATGAAGAAGAGGTGGTTGCGGATCCTCCGCGCCACAGAAGTTTCCGGGCTGCGGCCCGTCAAGCCAGCGTCCCTGCCACGGGGCGAAGATTCCAACAGCCAGCCGACAGAGCTCGACTGGCCTACATTCCTCCTTCTGGAGGCCGACCACTATCCCCCGTGCTACATCAAGAATGGGGTCGAGAAGAAATGGCCTGCCTGGTCAGAAGCTATTTCCGAGGAGTGGGCAACACCTCACTTGGACAGCAGCGGCTGATGCAGACAATCGCCACTGAAGAAAATTTCTGTCCATCAATGGCAGATGAAGAAGAAATAAGAGACAGAATGAGGGTGTCGTCGGTCGACGACAATGGATACAATGACGGCTTTGAGATCAAAGCCGATGAAGCCTTCCCCGAGCGGGAAGAAAGAAGAAGAATTTATGCGTTCGAGAGGCTGACCTTTCCGCAACAAACATGGCGGAGGGTCCATCGACAAAGAAGAAGGATGCAGGTTTTCACTTGCAACATGGCTGGCGTGTCCAGCCGATATGGGGAGCTTCCTGAAGACCCCCAAGAATTGGCTCAGTTGGCCATACGGCCGGGACCAGCTACCCGCAGGACGGAAGCAGCAAGAGGGCTTCTGACAATGATGAAAGAGAAACAGCCCCAGGTCTATCTCCACTGGGATGACAAAGCCCCCGTCTTGACCGCCAATGTGGTGACGACGGAAGAAGAAGACGACGTACTCCTCGACATCCTGCCTGAGGGTACGTCTGGGGAGACAACAGAAGGTATCCCCGCCACTATAGATCCATCAGTCTTGATGCTGCTGCAAAGATATCAACGGGAAATAGATTCCCTGAAGAAACAGTTGATGGAGAAAACTGAACACTCATCGGCCTCCAAACCACCCGAAGTCCAGGGTGAATCATCCCGGGGAGCGACTCGTCGAGACGACCCTCCACCGCTCTATACACTACCCCAGCCGTCGGAGCCAACTGTGACGACAGCACAACAGCGGCCGCCACAGCCTCAGCCGCTGCTACCCCCGGTGCTGCCTCAGGTGCACCCAACACCCCCGCTGCTGCATCCTCCACAGGCGACCACCCTGGTCACCCCATACCTGCAGCCAGCACACTTCTATCCGGAGCCAGTCGACCCCACGGTCGTGAACCGGATGATGGTGGAAAGGATGATCGAGCTGAAGCTCGCAGAGAAGAGTGAAGGCGACTACGTCGCATTCGATGCCTATCGGGTGCCCTACCCGCAACACCATGCGGCTAAGCGACTTCCCCCGGGAGTCAACAAGCCGCCCAAATTTGATAAATTCAACGGGAAAGGTTCCCCAAAAGAGCATATTGCATATTATATGACCGTTATGGGTGATCTGTCCACCGACGAGTCATATTTGCTGAAATTCTTCGGGTCCTCGCTGACGAGGCTCACATTTGAATGGTACTCCAGCCTCTCGGCCGGGTCAATCAGTGACTGGTCAGATATGCAGAGGAAGTTCAGGGAAAGATTCCATGTCACAGAGAGGGAGGTCATCGTGGCCGAGCTCTATTCAACAAAACAAAGGGCAGATGAGACAGCCCTTGACTACATCAAGAGGTGGAGGAACCTCGGGATGAGATGCAAGCGGCCCCCGCATCAGGAGGACGCTGTGCAAATATGTAAGCAAAATCTCAGGAGGGAGGTCCTGGAAAAGATGATTGGTATGGAAATACGGTCGTTCGATCGGCTGAATAATGTGGTAGCTGAGGTGGAAGCTTTTCTAGCCAAGCCTGTCCCGACGTCAACTGCCAGCATAGCCCAGAAAGGCAAGGCGGCGGAACGGCGCCCCACACCTAAAGAAGCGAATGCGCTTGATATCAAGGCATTCGAACAGCAAAAGGAGAAAGGCAAGAAAGCGGCTCCCCCGCAACCTGCAAAAGCTCCAGATGACAAAGAAGGTCCTTCGTTGAGGGACAAAATGAAGAAGGCTTATTCCTTTCCTAAGGATAAGACCCGGATCCTGTTTGACTGGGTAACAGAATACAGTATGGTCACTCTGCCTGAGCCGAGAAGACCAGAAGACCTCAAAAGAATAGACAGTCCAAGATTCTGCCCCTACCACCACATGTTGGGACATTCAATCGAAGACTGTTATGTTTTCAAAGACATCATTGAAGGAATGGTGAAGAAGAACGAGATAGAGCTGGGAGAGTACAAAGTAGACCCTCCCCAGCCACATGAAGCTCCTCCCAGAAGAGCAGCAGTCAACATGGTCTCCCTCTACCATGCATTACCTGAGGAGATCTCTGAAGCAAGCACACGGAGCACCTACGAAATCCATTTCCTGGAGCCCGTGAAGGAGCAGCAGGGGTGGCAATAAATCCCTGTGAAGCACAAGAAGAAGGGGGCACCCCGCCCAAAAGAGGGGGCACATATCCGTGGCATTACACCCCGGCCTGCTCCGCCAGTGGTAGCACCCGTATGGGTCACTCCACCTACAGCTGTCAGAATACATACACCCAACAGGAGGAGACAAACTCCGCTGCCAGTAATCAAGGAAACCAATCCTGGGGTCCTTCGACTGCAACACTTAATTGAAGGGCTAGATGAATATGTACAGCCCGAACTGAAACCTCTGCTGGTACGAGACCACGTCCCATGGCAGGAGCTGGAGCAACTCTCACTTAGGCAAGGGGAGGAAGCTGAAGCAGCACCACCTCAGGAGAGCAACCTGTTCTGGGGTCAAGCACCTGCAGAAACCAAAAAGAAGAAAAAGCAAAGGAAAAGAAAAGAAAGGCCGCTGGGGCCCATAAAATACAGGTCACCTCCTGCAATACCCTGTCAGCACTCTTCAACCTACCCGGAGAAGAGGAAGAAGAAGAAATTTGCTTCACACCCCATGCTGGGGGAGGCAAGGCCGAGGCCACAACTACTGCACATGCCACTCGGTCAGGCCGGAAATGGGGGCGCCAGCCACCACCCAATCACAACATTATGTTCAGAGGGGAGCAACCCTACAAGACACCTCCGCCGAAAGTTAAGGGAGTACAAATCCCTCCTCCGTCAGGTCTATACAGCAAGGCTGGGGGCAAGACAGTCCCGTCATTCCTTGAATTCATGAAGATGTCAAAGGGGAAGCAGCCTTGTCAGGAGGCTAACCCTACACCCGGGGTCATTCACCCGCAGTCAGCGCAACCCCCTGAGGATGCAAATGCAGATGGGGCTTGCCCTACAACAGCTATCAAAGAAGACCCGACAGCCGGTGCCAGTCAAGAGGGTGCCGAGTCCGAGGAAGATGAAGCAGGTCCGTCTGGACCCACAAATCAAAACCCTCCTAAGCCCAGATGGGTTGAAGAGATGAAGCTCTCCAATGTCCGGGCTGGAAGCCGAATAATGAAGTTGCTCAAGAAGCTCCCTGCTCGATTTACGATCTGGGAAATTCTCTCTTTGAGTGAAGAGACTCGACAGGCAATCATCACTGCTCTGCAGACGCCTGCTCATTTTGAAACCTGCATAGCTGAGGCTATACCAGAAGCCAGTATGACCTTCTCTCCAGAAGACATGCTACTGCCTACTGCCAGTCACAACAGGCCGCTATATATGAAAGGGCACCTGAATGGAAGAGAACTGAACCGGATTCTGGTCGATCCTGGCGCAGCGGTCAACATCCTGCCATATAGAATATACGAGAGGTACCACTTCAATGTGCATCTCGAAAAAGTCGGGGATATGCGTATCGCTGGCTTAAACCAAAAATGTGAAGTATCTATGGGGGTGGCAGAGTTCACACTGACCCTGGCAGATTTCACTACAACGGTGCAGTTTCATATCATTGACTCTCGCACCTCTTACAAAGCACTGCTCGGCCGCCCATGGCTGCATGAAAATATGGTGGTGCCCTCCACGCTCCACCAATGTATCAAATACAGCCTCCAGGGGAAGGAGGAGAGGATATTTGCTGACATCCACCCATTCGAGGTGTTTGAATGTCACTTGGCGGACGCCAACTTATATACGGGGTCTCCCCGGAAGGTTTCTGAAGATGGAGCCCCCGTAGGGGCATCGAAGAGCAAATCGGGTGACGGTTGGTATCCACCACCGCCGCGCGGATATGTCAAGCCGAAGGTGGTTTCCCACATCACGGCTTCTGGAAATGTCGGCAGGGTGACACCCCCAGCATTATACCCCAAAGCTAAGGAAGTGCATGTTGATCGACAGCACGACCGCATCGGAGTCCCAGCCGGCCTCACCAAGCCAGTCTCCGGCCTCAATGATCCCACTGTCGAACCCTTCAAAGCCTGGGAGGTGACACAAGAAGATGGGCCCAGCAGCTTGTTCTATACAGCTGAGGAGCATCCCACTCAGGAGGACACAGACTGCAGCCTCCCTGAGGATCTACCCAACCCGCGGGTTCCTGTTCAGGGCCTGGCATTTACAACTGATCAAACGGCCAGGATGTTTCAAAAGCAACACATCCCTCCCGATCAACCTCAAAAACGCTAGGAAGCTTTCCAGAAGATGTGGTATCCTGCAAATCTGGACAAAGAAATGAGACGTGTCTCTCAACATCTGGGTCTGGGCTTCACCCTGGAAGACTACTATTACAGTGGGCGGTATGAGGTGGATACCATCTCCACCTTCTATCCAACTGAAGATAGCCCTCTGGGGGCAACCTTTGATGAATATCCGGCGGAAGCTGAACATGCCGAATTGGCTCTATCCCGGAATCAACAAATAGAGACCTTGATCTCCTGCCGGTGCTGGGAGCAAGTTCATCCTGAAGAAGCAGCCTTTCAAGCCGAATTTGATACGGCTAGCAACAGCGAAGCCGAAGACATTCAAGAAGTAGGAGTCTCTCCCTCTACAGAGATCCTACTACTGACAACTTCAACACCCTTTCTGCCAATCAGGGAGGCCTTGGTCAACTCCAATCAAGGAGAGCCAGCTACCAGGGAAGAAAAAGCCACTTCTGCGGAAGATACAACTGTCCCAGAAGACGAAACTTCCTCAACTTCTGCTACAAATCCAATATGCTGTCCGAGTCTGGCGGCAAACAACTACTGGCCTGTCATGGCTGCAACCTCATCTGCAAGCACTGAAGCTGTTCTCTCACCCTCGGGAGCTGCAACGGCAATGGAAGTGTCAATAGATCCATCCACACAGCCGCTAGCACAAGAGATCAAGAGACCTCAGGAAGCTCTGACAGTGTCTGACGAGGAAGTCGAAGTACTCGACCCTCAAGATGGTATTCCAGACTTCGTCGACCTCCAGCCGGCACCTCCGGAAATAGAAGACGGAGGCCAAGCCACAGTCGATGAATTGATAGAAGTCAACCTGGGAAATGAGAAGGACCCTAGGCCTACCTTCCTCAGTGCCCAACTATCCCCAGAAGAACGGGAGCTGTACATCCAGCTGCTGCTAGAATACCGGGATTGCTTCGCCTGGACTTATAAAGAGATGCCAGGTCTAAACCCTGCTGTCTCACAACATGAGCTGGCAATCAACCCTGAAGCCGAGCCGGTGAAGCAACCACCGCGGCGTATGAGGCCGGAGCTCATCACCCAAATCTGTGCCGAAGTTGACAAGCTCATTGATGTGGGATTTGTTGAAGAAAATCAGTACACCACATGGCTGGCGAATATCGTCCCCGTGAAAAAGAAGAATGGACAGATCCGGATTTGTGTTGACTTCTGAGATCTAAATAAAGCCTGCCCTAAAGATGACTTTCCGGTGCCAATAACCGAGGTCATGATCGATGCTACAACCGGCCATGCAGCTCTGTCATTCATGGATGGGTCTTCCGGCTACAATCAGATTTGGATTGCGGAACATGACCGGGTCCATACTGCTTTCCGAACTCCTAAAGGCATTTATCATTACAAGAGAATGCCATTCGGACTGAAGAATGCTGGCGCAACTTATCAGCGCGCAATGACCAAAATTTTTGATGAATTGCTCTACCACAAGGTCGAGTGCTACATAGATGACCTGGTGGTCAAAACCAGAAGAAAGGAAGATCACCTGCAAGACCTCCGGATTGTTTTTCAGAGGCTGAGGCAGCATGAGCTAAAAATGAACCCTATGAAATGTGCGTTCGGAGTGTCGAGCGGAAAATTCTTGGGCTTCGTCGTCCGATATCGGGGGATCGAGATAGACCCCGTAAAGATCAAGGCAATACAGGAGTTACCTCCACCAAGGAACATCTCCGAGCTGAGGTCACTACAGGGCCGCCTGGCTTATATCCGGCGGTTCATTTCCAATTTGTCAGGGCGATGTCAGCCTTTTCACAAGTTGATGATGAAAGATGTTCCCTTTTATTGGGATGAAGATTGTCAGACAGCCTTTGACAAGCTAAAAGACTATCTGAAGACTCCTCCAGTATTGGGCGCACCAGTGAAAGGACGGCCGTTGATACTGTATATAGCAGCTACACATAATTCTCTAGGGGCAATGCTGGCCCAGAATAATGAAGAAGGGAAAGAACAAGCCCTCTATTACCTCAGTCGGAGACTGGTCAGAACTGAAGAAAAATATACTTATATTGAGAAGATCTGCCTGGCACTAGTCTTCGCAGTCAAAAAGCTCCGGCATTATATGTTGTCGCATGAAATCAGCTTGGTGTCCAAGGAGGATCCCCTGAAATATATTATGTCCGAGCCGGCACTCAAAGGTCGCCTAGGCAAATGGGCGGTAATCCTTATGGAGTTTGATGTCTCCTACGTACCGCGCAAAGCCATCAAAGGTCAAGCTATTGCGGACTTCTTTGCTGAACATCCGATACCCGGGGAAAGCCCGTGGGAATCGGAACTTCCCGAGGATGAAACCCTAGAAGCCGCCCAAGTACAGCCTTCCTTATGGCAGCTATACTTTGATGGTGCTTCCAGAATTGACACTTCTGCTACCGGGTTATCCAGGGTCAGAGCGGGGGCAGGAATAGTCTTGAAGTCCCAGAAGGAGAAGTGGTGCATACTTCCTGCTCCATAAACAAACAATGCACAAACAATGAAGCAGAATATGAAGCCCTGATAATCGGGTTGCAGATTGCTCTGTCCATGGGAATTCAGATGCTGGAAGCCTTCGGAGACTCCATGCTAGTTATAAAACAGCTGGAGGGAGAGTTCGAGGTGCGAAAGCAAGAGCTCCTCCCCTATCACCGGTTGGCAACTCGCCTGATGTCAAGATTCTACTTCATCAGCATCAAGCACATCAATCGAGGCCGGAATGCTCAGGCAGACGCCCTCGCTAAGCTGGCCAGTTCATTGGCGGTCCCGCCAGACACAAGCCTGAATATAACAGTGATCAACCGCCGACAGGTCCCCAGCGTAACAGAGGTTCTGGCCGACGAAGAAGAGATGGAAGTAGCAGTCATCGAAGGGGTTCAGCAGCCCGACTGGCGAGAGCATCTCCTACGCTGGTTTCAACACCAGCAACTTCCAAAAGAAAAGGAACAAAGAATGAAGCTCCTGAGGATCAAGGATTCTTACGAGATGAGAAGCGGGACCTTGTTCCGAATTATGGCAGATGCCCGAAGGAAAGTCCTACTCCGTTGCTTGTCTTCAGCAGAAGCGGGACAGGTGATGCAAGAAGTTCATGCAGGATCAGCCGGGGCACACCAGGCCGGTCCGAAAATGAAGATAGAGATAAAGAAATTGGGTTACTATTGGCCCACTATATTTAATGATTGCTGCAAGTTTGCCAAAGCTTGTCAGAAATGTCAAGAGCACGCTAATGTGGCGAGAAGACCTCCAGTGCCACTGCATCCCACCCTACCAAGTTGGCCGTTTGCTCAGTGGGGCACGGACGTGGTAGGGCCACTGCCAGCATCTTCATCAGGGTGCAGATACATCTTAGCAGCTACAGACTACTTCTCCAGATGGGCGGAGGCAGTAGCACTAAGAGATGTGACCGGAGAACTAGTTGCAAGATTCTTCCGGCAGAATGTAATATTCCGGTTCGGGATCCCCAGCCGAATCATCTCTGATAACGGCAGCCATTTAGAAATCAGAAGGTTTATCGGCTGGCCGACAAATACAAAATTGACTGGAGGACACCCTCAAGCCAATGGACTAGCAGAGGCCTTTAACAAGACCTGGTGCACACTATTGGCAAAGACTGTCAAGTCTAACAAAAAGGATTGGGAAGAAAGGATGTACGAAGCACTTTGGGCTTATCATACTATCTACAAGACCCCAACCGGCTGTTCACCCTTCTCCCTTGTCTATGGGTCGGAAGCTGTAGTGCCGATTGAACTTGAAGTTCCTTCATTGCTAGTTGCCATCCAGCACGGATTAGTCAGTGGTGAGCAGACCAATGCAGAAAGAAGATTGGAAGAGCTCGCTGAGCTCGAAGGAAAACACCTCCAGGCGCAACAAAACATCCAACTCTACCAAGCTCGCATGACCCATGCTTTTGACAAGTTAGTCAAGGGTCGAGAATTCAAGAAAGGAGACCTGGTGATGGTCAAAAGAAAAGAAGTGATGGCCTCTAACCCTAAAGGGAAGCTGGTCGAAAACTGGGTCAGACCGTATATCGTCCGCCGAGTATATGAAGGGGGTGCCTACGTCCTTGTAGACCACAAAGGAGTCATCCAGTTCTCTCCCCTCAACGGAAAACACATTAAGCTGTATCATGCGGCGCAGCCGACACACCCCGAGTGATCGGTCGGAACATACCTTTCCTTGGTTAGTGGCATTCCGCCCTAACCAAGCTACCTTTCCTTGGTTAGTGGCATTGCCCTAATCAAGCTACTTCTTGGTTAGCGGCATTCCGCCCTAATCGAGCTACTTTCCTTGGTTAGGCACTCCGCCCTAATCGAGCTACTTTCCTTGGTTAGTGGCATTCCGCCCTAATCGAGCTACTTTCCTTGGTTAGTGGCATTCGCCCTAATCGAGCTACCTTTCCTTGGTTAGTGGCATTCCGCCCTAATCGAGCTACTTTCCTTGGTTAGTGGCACATTCCGCCCTAATCAAGCTACCTTTCCTTGGTTAGCGGCATTCCGCCCTAATCGAGCTACCTTTCCTTGTTAGCGGCATTCGCCCTAATCAAGCTACCTTCTTCTCGGTTAGCGGCATTCCGCCCTAATCAAGCTACCCTTTTCCTTGGTTAGTGGCATTCTGCTCTAATCAAGCTACCTTTCCCTTGGTTAGTGGTATTCTGCTCTGATCAACCTACCTTTTCCTTGGTTAGCGGCATTCCGCCCTAATCAAGCTACCTTTCCCTTGGTTAGTGGCATTCCGCCCTAATCAAGCTACCTTTCCCTTGGTTAGTGGCATTCCGCCCTGATCTAGCTACCTTTCCTTGGTTAGCGGCATTCCACCCTAATCGAGCTACCTTTCCTTGGTTAGCGGCATTCTTCCCTAATCAAGCTACCTTCTTCTCGGTTAGCGGCATTCCGCCCTAAATCGGGCTGCCCTTTATCTTGGTTAGCGGCATTCCGCCCTGATCAAGTTACCCTTCTTCGGCTCTCATTCCGAATGCAACAAAAAAAAGAGAAGAAAATAAAAATGGGGTTAAAAAAATAGAGATACCCCGCCAGACTTGCTCCCCTATCGGGACAAGTGCAAAAATGGCTGTAACCCAGATGTGGCGAAAACCCGAAAGGGCGTCGCAGGCAAAATCGGGTACCCCGCCGCGTGAAAACCCGAAAGGGCGCGCGGGCAAAAGCAAGAGGGGGCTGGCTTCGGCGAAAACCCGAAAGGGCGCTTAAGTCAGTAAAGTGGTAACTGTCAAATTCCTCTTCTATCTCTCTACCTAATGAAACTCCGAAAGGGATAATCGTCAAAGTCCCACCGGAACCTTTTGAACAAACCCTTGTCGACCCCCGTCATCATCGGCGAGATCGATCGATCTCTACCCCCAACTCGGGCCTTACGTCCCTGTTGACAATCCCATCCTTGTTTCGGCAGTAACCCATGCCGGTAAATGAACCCACATTCGACCCCCGCCATCATCGGCGAGACCGTTCGATCTCTACCCTTAACTCGGATCTTACATCCTTGTTAATAAACCATACCCTTTGCTTCGACATCTAACCAATGTAGACGAAATAAACCTAAGACCAACCCTTGACTTCATCGATAAGGACGGTCAGCGTTCCCGCGGTCCAGTTCTTCTGAACCTCGAATTCAAAAAAAAAACAAAAAAAAGAAAGGAAAAGAAAAAAAAAGAGAAAAGGAAATGGGGTTAAAAATAGAGATACCCCGCCATACTTGCTCCTATATCAGGTCAAGTGCAAAAATGGCTGTAACCCAGATGTGGCGAAAATCCGAAAGGGCATCGCAGGCAAAATCGGGTATCCCGTCGCGTGAAAACCCGAAAGGGCGCGTGGGCAAAAGCAAGAGGGGGCTGGCTTCGGCGAAAACCCGAAAGGGCGCTTAAGTCAGTAATGTGAATAAAAATGAATGCTGAATAGTGATGATTCATTCTCTGTCCGGAAGACCCCTTTCGAGGTCGTGGCGGAGTCTTCATCCGATATCCCGGTAATATACATCTATTGTCATACCTTTCGACCCTTGTCACCATCGACAAGATCGATCGCTACCCATCCGGTTTTTGTCATCATCGGCAATACCGTCTACCTTTTCGACCCTTGTCACCATCGGCAAGATCGGTCGCTACCTATCCGGTTCTTGTCACCATCGGCAAGACCGTCTACCCCTTTCGACCCTTGTCACCATCGGCAAGATCGGTCGCTACCTATCCGGTTTTTATCATCATCGGCAATACCGTCTACCCTTTCGACCCTTGTCACCATCGGCAATATCGGTCGCTACCTATCCGGTTTTTGTCATCATCGGCAATATCGTCTACCTTTTCGACCCTTGTCACCATCGACAAGATCGGTCGCTACCTATCCGGTTCTTATCACCATCGGCAAGACCGTCTACCTCTTTCGACCCTTGTCACCATCGGTAAGATCGGTCGCTACCTATCCGGTTTTTGTCATCATCGGCAATATCGTCTACCTTTTCGACCCTTGTCATCATCGACAAGATCGGTCGCTACCCATCCGGTTTTTATCATCATCGGCAATACCGTCTACCATTTCGACCCTTGTCACCATCGGCAAGATCGGTCGCTGCCTATCCGGTTCTTGTCACCATCGGCAAGACCGTCTACCCCTTTTCGACCCTTGTCACCATCGACAAGATCGGTCGCTACCTATCCGATTCTTGTCACCATCGGCAAGACCGTCTACCCCTTTTCGACCCTTGTCACCATCGACAAGATCGGTTGACTACTCTCTAACCTGGGCCCTCCGCCCTCGCTGACCAACAAAACATCATGGCATCAACATTTGACCCGTGTCAAGGGTCATAACACACCTCTCATCACCAGCGGCACGGTTCGCTAGGTGCATCTGCCTACGCTACCTATGCCCCACATTGGCAAAGGCCCCGTTCCGGGAACGGCTACATCGCGGTGGAGCGAACACCTCATCCCTTCCTTGAAGGCGTGAGCGCTCTCCTGCGCCATCAGCAAGTATCCCTAGGTTCGGGTGACCATCCAGAATAAAGAAAAGAAAGAAGGAAAAGAAGTCGCGATTGATGGCGACGAAAAGAAATATTTCCATTTAATGAGAATGGGTGGAACACATTTTTTTGCCCGGGGCATCCCCCGGGGGTACATGAGCTCCGAAGACAAAAAGGAGCATTACAAAAAAAAAGAGAGAGAAAGAAAAAAAAAGGTCACGGCAGAGGGCGCCGGAAGATATCTGCCAAGTCTAAAAGGCCCAGCGAAGGATATTGTGTCAACTCTTGCAAACGGGTCTCGGTGGCTGTCAGCTGAAATAACCTCTCGTCTAGTGAGGCAAGTTGTCCTTCAGCCAGGTCAGCCTCTTCCGTTGTCTGGACCTCTAGGCGCTCGCCTTCCTGCAGCTCGGCTTCTACCTTAGCAAGTTCCGAGCGCAACTCGTCCATCCGTGCCGTGAGGAGTATCCGACGTTCCGAGATATTGCTGGCAACATTTCTCAGCTGTCCCACGGTCATCCTCAATGAACTAACGGCGGTGCGGCAATCTGCCTTCTCCAGCTTCGCGGTAGTCAGCTGATCAGAAACCTCTCGACTGAGGAACTCCCGCCTGTTGGCATGTTTTAACAACATCACGACCCGCGGGGTCCAATCATCCATTGGGCAGCCGAATGCCAAAAGCGATCGGGAGAGATGATCTATCAAGCTTCTCAGCTGCAGATAAGTCAGGTCCGGAGAAGCTAACATGGCCCGCTGGAGGTTATCCAGAGACTGCCACACCATGTCTCCAGAAAATTGTAGGCCCAGTGGCGAAGTCTCGGGGAGCTGAAAGTCTACCCTGCTATCTACCTCGGCCCAGATATCGTCGGCTACCCCGAGGGACGTCGACGGCATAGTCTGTACGACGCCCACATCCGGCCCGACTATTGCGGCTACATCAACTAAAGGAACCTCCATAATGGCAACTTCCTTGCCCGCCCGTTGCGGTGAGGCTACAACAACCGTGTCGGCGACGGAGGGCGCTTGCTCTTTCTGAGCAGTCTCACCGGCCGCTGAGGCAGGAAAGCCCTCTATGATCGACAGAGTTTTAATGATATCGGCCTCGCCTGCAATAATCTCCCCTGCCTCTATTTCCGGGGGGTCGCTCGGCTTCAGCAATGACTCGTCACCGGCAACCAGGGCTTGAGCCCCTGCAACCTCGGGCAGGCCGCAAACCTCGACAGTCACACCGGGTTCCTCTGGGGCCACTGTAGCAGCATAGGTCCGTGGAAGCCGCAGGGCAATGGGACGCACAACTGGTGGGAAGGCCGACTGACCCATGTCCACGTCTGAAAGGGGTATGCGGATCATTATAGCCGGCGGTACCACCTCAGCCTGCATTCCATATATGTACATCAGCCAGCTGGCTTGAAAATTAAAAGAAGTGCTGCAAGTGGGAATCGGAATACTTCCTACCTCAACCGGCACTATATTTAGGCCTCCCAAAGTGGCCTCTGAAGATTCTGGCCCTTCTCCTGTAGCCGGGTATGATGGCCCGTGCTCGGCTCCCAATAGCCTCGGAGGGCTAAACGTTGGCAGGTCGCTCTCATAAGCTGATGAAGCCCCGGCGTCCTCAGCCTCGGTGTCCGCCATCGGGAACCCCTCATCATCGCCGGAGCCGCCGCCATAATCAACCTGTTCGGAAGAGGATGACTCTTCTGCTTGTCCTCTGATCTCCAGGACCTGAGCATGAACCGTGCCGCTGAGAGGAGGCCCTCTATCCAGAACCTCCTCGGCAATCGCCATCTCGGGAACATCTATCGGCGAAGTATCCAGGGGCTGGTCCCTTGGAAGCCCTTGCTCTCCGATGACAACCCCTGCCGAGGCACCAACCTCAGGGAGCAGTGTGGGCCGAATGTCGACTGGAGTCAAAGGACAATAAACAATCAGGACTTGACTGAAATTACAACATGCCACTGAGCTCTACGGGCGAGCTGCAAATTACCTTCTGTTTCTCGATGGGGTGTCGGTGAAGGCAAGTCGCCCTCAACAGAGGTCAAGGGGACTTCCCCCTCTCTCTCTCCAACAGCAGCTCCGGTTGCCGCCTCCAACCCAACAACGGCAGGGATAGTGCCGGCAGCTACTGAACAGAAAGATGGTCAGCCCAGGCGGCCGAAACAAGCAAATAAGCCATGCAAGAATAAGAAGTCACCTTCGCCTTCAGGCCCTTGTGTCCGGGCGGCCTCAAATTCAGAAAATGACGGAACTCGAGGAAGGGGAACCGTGGACTCCTCTTCAGCAGCCTTCCTCCGACGTGCCCGAGTAGCACGGGATTCTGCCCTCTTGGCTTTCTTAGCCCTGCTGATGGCCTCCCTGACCTGAGACCTGGTCCGCTTCCGCGAGTCCCCAGGGGGTAATGGCGTCGTGGTCGGAGCCGGCTCTGGAGTATTGAAATATGAAGGCTTCTCCGCCTTAGATATCAGCTCCCTACAGTGTCGAGTCGCTCCCGCGGAAAGGCGGGCTGTGAAAACACATGAGTAAGAAGATGCACACGGAATATAGAGGAAGCAACTCCAGGGCCGAAGAAGAAAATAAGCATTACCTGGCATCCCCATATATCGAGGACTGAGTGGCCAGTAAAGCAATACTGGCGCCTTGTCCCGGGAAGCCGCCTCGCGGATCATCCAGCATACATCACCAATTGTTTCACTTTTCCCCGTCAGTTGGGCCAAATCTTCATGGCCGCAGGAGGACAAGTGATGATATAAGCTCAAGTGGTCGAATCCCCAGCCGTCGACATACTTGAAGGATATTTGAAGCTGATGGTTCCGAATGGCTTCTAACGGACTGTCAACTGAAAGCCCATGAGAATGAAGTAGGGCGAATATCCAGGGGGTGTTGGTGTACAAGTCAGCCCGCCTGTTTTCCCTCCCGATGAAGGTCCGATAAGGATGAAAATGGTCGACTTCCGGGCGCCAGCTCGCCATACTAGGAAGGGGTTCTTCCACCGGAAGGGGGATTGTCTGGAGAGCAACCTCTCACTACTAACCCGGCACAGCCCCCAGAGAGTCTTAATATAATCATCCCTCTAGATCTCTGGCATTTTCGGGTCGGCTCGGGATGACTTGCCCTTCGCAGCTTTCCTGGCTTCTACATATGCCGCCACCTCAGTATTGGACCAAGATTTCAGCCTCTTCAAGTAGGCTGGATCAACATCCAGAATGGGCTCCCGCTGGGAGTCTAAAAAACGGCGTTCGGCAGCATGCCAGCAATCCTTCCGGAAATTCCGATAAAAGCCCGTTCGTGCATTCCACCACTTGATGAAGTCTAGAGTCACTCGGGGCAGGCGAGCCGGGGTTGGCACCCTGAATGATACATCCTCTCGGCGATGGAAGTAGTCCCACCATCCACGGGCTTCATCAGTAGCCGTCTGACCAGCCCGGTGTCTATTCGGCAGATTGAATCGGGCTGAAGAAGAAGGAATTTGCTGGTCATACCCAAAATTCCGACTGAAACGGAAAGGATAATACGGCTCCAGCCACAGCAAGCCGCTTTTCCTGAAGACTAGAACAATGGGGAGAATAGACAACGCCCATTCCACCAGTTCCGGCTCCAAGATTGGCCTTGTGCTCTTCGACCCGGTCAGCTGATGAATAAATTCCTCTGTCTCAAATAATCGGCATTGCCGCATCCTGTTGACAAGAGGGCTGGAGCTGGCAGCCAAAATCCAGAAATGCAGAACACCAGGGGAATCTGTTGGAACTGTCATCAACTTCCCCCGAATGGCGAAAAGCTGGTCCGCCAGTGAAGACGGTTCAGCACTGGCAAATTCGATCATCCGCGGCAAAGGATGATCTGACTGCATTGACCGGGGAGCTGCTTCCAGAAATAGGGTGCAGACCCAGGCATTAAAAAAGTGGAGGGGACCAACTGTCCGCGAATTCCTGGGGATGCGCGACTTGTGCAAATCCCCCAACATTTTGTATATAAGGCATAAAGCCACAGGGCACAGGGACAGCTTCGTCCCCCAAGCCATCAAACAGGCAGGGTAAATCGCCTCCGGCCTGATCACCGTCTCGTCTCCTTGGGGAAGGGCGAATGAACAAAGCCAATATGTCAAGTACGCAGCACAGTGTGTAACTGCGTCAACTCCTGTGGGATTCGGGCCGGCCTGCCGCCCTCTCCCTGAGACAGCAGGATATGTTGCTTGGCGCCGAGCCCTCTTCTTCCGCGCCACCGCTGTCGGAACCACTGTGGGGAAGTCCTCATAGTGCTGCTCCCCACCAAAGAAATATTGAAGCCACGTGCCCATCCGCACGCGCCTCTTCTCACCAGGCTTTCGCGCTTCCCGCGGGTCAAGTGTCAGGCACAGCAGGGTGCGATACGCCTTCATCAGATAACGATAGGCGAAGCCCGTGAAGTAGTTGCCTTCACCATCCGTCTGGTCCTTCAGCCAGTCTGCGAAGCAAACCTCTTCATACGGCTCTCCATCTATCGGCAGGCCGCTTAGCTGAGAAAGGCTCCATAAATCCAATGAAGTTTCACCTTCTGCAGTGTAGAAAGTATTGTACTCTGGGCAGAAGACTTCAATCATCCCGCAACATAGACCTCGGGAGATCGGGTATCTATACCGGGAAGCATACACGCTCTGATAAACTCCGGCGTGCACCAAGATGGGGGAGTATTGCCACAGCACGAAGTCTGTAAATTCAATCGCTCCCGGTCTGAAGGCGTGAGCATCGGTGGCTTTGAGCTCCCCAAACCACCCCACTGAAATTTGATGTTTGAACCGGACCGCCAAGCAGTCCAAAAGAAAAGGCTCGTCCCGGTATCCCCAATAGAGCGGTGCGAGGAATAGACCATATATGGGCTTCTCCCTGTCAACGCGGCCGGTGGTTTCATTCCAGCGAGCTAGTGTGTATTGCGGCGCTCTCGTCAGCATCCCGGCCTCGGGGGATAATTCCTGCACTCCGAGCACGGCCCCCCATTTCCTGGGTTCCCCGGGGATGTACATGGGCATACCATAGGTGACTGACTCAGTCAGGCTGTCCCGCTCCGCCAGTAGCGCTCCTTCAGCTCTGCGGACCAGAATTAAATCACGCTTCCCACCAAGGTTGAAGCGCTCGAGGAACGCCATCAGGTGCTTATCTTTGGGGTGGTCCCGTCTGATGTCGTCCCCTCGGTCATATCTAAATTGGTTGCCGTCAAGAATCAACAAACGGCCGGTGTCGACGGTGTCGGTTTCTGAGTCCGAAGACTCAGCCACCACGGCTACATGTCGAAGCCCCCGAACAAGGGAATGGACATTCCCCCATGTCACGGCGACCCGGGATACGGAGGAAGAAGAGCCGAAGGCCATGTTGTCTGCAAAACAGCACCCGGAAAAGAACAAACAAAAGTCAGAAATTAGTGGATCGAAACAATATTTCTGACAAAATTTCGACAGCATCTCCCCAGCTCGGGGGTTTGCCAAAAGAAAAGTGGAAGCCGTCCACCAAGGGAGCGGCCCCTAAAAGCAGCCATAGGCGCTAAGCCAAGGCCAAATGGGACACCCGAGGGATCCAGCTCCGAGGACAAGTCCTACAAAGAGCCTCCCGGGGCCCGAAGAACGGGTTTCGAAACCCAAAGAACAGCACTGCTCAACTCACCCGTTCACTCACACGGCGAGATCGCCCGAACCCACTAGCCACTCGGCGCCGCGGGAAGAGGAGAAAGGGAGATGAAGAGAGAGAAAAAAATCTCACAAATGAGCTACTGTGAAGAAAAACGAAGAAGAAGGCTAATATATAAGGGGGGCGCCGCCCCTGTTAAAACGGCGCGCCCCGGGGCGCGCCGTTTTAAGCAATTGGCGCGCCGGGGAGGGCGCGCCGTTTTAACCTCCAAAAGGCCCGGGGCGCGCCGTGAAGGCGGCGCCGTTTTAACCTCCAAAAGGCCCAGGGCGCGCCGTGAAAGCAGCGCCGTTTTAACCTCCAAAAGGCCCAGGCCGCGCTGTAAAGGCCGCGCCGTTTTAACCCTCGAAGCAAAGGCCGCGCCGTTTTAAGCAACGCCGTCAGGCTTCCTGCCTCGCCGGATCAACATCCGACGCCAGAATTAAGTGCCGGTCGAGCCTCCGTCAGCAAAACGAAGCTCATCCGTAGGCCTCGCCGCATTCCTGCCTCACTTGCACCGCCTACGTCTGGGGGGCATTTGTTGGCACTCAAAATATGATCCTTTGGCAACCAAGCCACAAAGATGAATGATACGGCCCGCTGAAGCACAGAAGCCGATAAAGATCAACTTATCAAGAGGACCCCTCAAGCTGACGAAGCCCTGAGCCACCTTGAAAGGAACGTCGGGGACTTTACCTCAGGAGAGTCGAAGTGAACCCGCAACCAACCGGCAGCGCGATCAAGCCTGCCTAATGATCCGGCATCGACCTCGTCATGCCGCTACCCCACATCCGTCGCCCGACCAAGGACGACAGTCTACCCAATGACTCTCCTGAGGAGGAAGAATGTCCTCGGCCATCTGCAACAAGGGGCCGAAGGTTCTGTCGGCAGAAGACCCCGATTACCCGGCACGGGTTCGGCTTCTTGCCATAGTGGGCCCATTAGTGACCGATTGATCACTGATTCAAGGTGGAATTGTCCAGGATATAACATCATCCTGCAAGGAAGCTTTGAGCACGAGTCCGTCTCAGCCAGAAGCACAAATCACAGTGCCGAAGACTGTGTCAGCAGGACACCCGTGTGCTCGGATCGGACACACACGAAGTCTTGTTTAAGGCCATTCGTCCTATCAAGAGCTTCGTGAACACCCCATCAAGGCCCTTCGATGGCCAGGGTGAGAGGAACAGTCGACGGGAGCTTCCGAAATCATCTCCGGGCCCACCGGACTACACGCCAAGTGAACAGGTTAAAACGGCGCCGTCAAACCGGTGCGCCAAGAACAATGGGGGATGTTCCCCAGCGCCGTCAATCCGGCGCGCAAAAGCCAAATGGGGACTTTCCCCGGCGCCGTCAATCCGGCGCGCAAAGGCATAATGGGGACTTTCCCCGGCGCTGTCAATCCGGCGCGCAAAGGCATAATGGGGCCTCTCCCCGGCGTCGTCAATCCGGCGCGCCTCTTCCTGGGGCGCCGAATTAACCACAAGGCTATATATAGCCTGCCTTCGATCAAAGAGATGGGGGAAGAAGAAGTGGAATCCAAAAGAAGAAAAAAAAGAGAATTAATAAGAGGGGAGAGAGGTCCAGAGAGGGTTTTGGGGGAGGGTTCTTTTCTGAAGGAGTCCCCGGCTGAAGTCCCTCGGCGGCCGCCACCCTCTTCCACTCGAGCTCCCCGGTGTCGGAGAGGACGATCGACTGCCTCCCTATCTCCTAGGTGGGTCGTCGTCGTGTTTCTGGTCGAATCCCCCCACTTCTGTTTTGCTGTATTCGCCCTCAGGGTTGCAATGTGAGTGAAGAACAGGGGGAGGGGCGATGACACGAGCCTTTCCTCCCCCTTTTCCTCACCTTTCCTTCTGCCCCTTTTTACTTCATCTGTAATCGTTTCTTCGTTAATGGAAACGGCGGCCGATCGACAACGACGGCGCCGGAATCTATGTGCTCTGTATATACATAATTGTGTCTTTCATGGGATGAATGAAGAGCTGCTGTGATTGATGTCGTATCTCTTCTTCTCGCTTTCCGACCCTCCTTCGAGCGTGCATTTAATGATTGCCCCAATATATATATATACTCTCGTGTAATCGATTTCTCCGACATCGGATATGCCTCCGGGCGATATGAATCGTTCATCCCCCTCCCCGGGGTTCTCTTTCTTTCGAGTTTGATGCAACGGCCGGGTTCGGCATTGAGTATTTCATGGGCTTTGCGAGCGGAGATGTACTTGTGTGCATATCTCTGCCTAGCCTCCGCCTAGGGAATAAGATTCCTCACCGTCCCCTTTACGCTCTGTTTCATAGACCAGGGGGACGAGAAGAATCCTCGACGGCTTCCAGTTGTTCGACGGTGAACCCCATGTGGGTTTGTTCCCGAATATCATATGCATGTATATGTATATCTGTGCCTCGGATTATGCGCCGACCATGTGTTTTGCTGGTGATTGATCTGCTCGACCCATGGGGCTCCATCATTTTAATATGTTTCAAGGCAATTAGTTTGTCTGTCTGGCGCCGTCAAACGAAGCCTCATACCGCTTCCTGTTATGTCATTTACACTTTGATGGGAGTATGCTATGTAGCATCACTCCAGCATCCGGGGAGGGGGGACATTCCCCAAATCTTGTTTTCACCAATCATTCGGTTGACAGAGGGATCGTCTCTCGATGATGAATCTCCCTGTGGACCACTGGATGTACAATAATGGGGGCCAAGCCCTACAGTTCAGAATCTACGGTCCTTAATGGACTCAACAGTGACCGTGGGTTGTGTTCCCCTCGTAGGTTAGCCCTCGGGGATTCCTTCCCTATATGGTCATCCCAACTCGAGTAGTGTGGTGATTCGGGTCGCGTGCCCCTCGTAGGCTAGCCCTCGGGGTTTTTGCTCCCACATCGAGTCACCTCACTCACTCACTACCCACGGACTCGGTGCCCCTAGCAGGCTAGCCCTCGGGGTCTTCCTATCCGTTTGGGTCTGCCGGCCGCCGTTGCGCCACCCGGCTTTTAGGGGTTTACTCCGCCACGTGAGTACTCCCTGCGTCTCCCCGACAATCCTTTGGGATGGGGAGATGCTGCCGAAATTTCGGCTCGAATGAGTTTAAGCTCGGAACAATCGCCGCGCTCGAGTCCGGACCTCGCGCGAGCCCGTGATTTGACCTCTGGATGACTTGGGACCGATCCGATGAATAATCAACTCAATAAATTCTCAAAACGATCCAAAAACCTTTTAATAAATCCATGAATAGACCGACGAGGCTCCTGTCTCCATGAAATCGGGTTAATTCGGCGCGTTCATGCGCGATCACGCCTTAAAACGGCGCGCTCTTTCCGACGCGCCCTTTCCGGCGTGCCCTTCCCGGCGCGACCTTTCCGGCGCGCCCTTCCCGGCGCGCCCCAGCTCCCCACGCCGTTTTAACAGAACTACCCCCTTTACCTACGGTTCTGGCGCCGTTTTAAACCTTTTACCTACGTTTCAGGGCGCCGTTTCAAGCGTTTAGTCCCTGTCTTCGCACGCACTGCACCGGTTTCGTTCCAAATTGTGTCATTACATCGTTCCTCACCCTTCTCCCACTTATGGGATGACTTCCTATGCTAATTACAGAAGGATGCAAGTTCCTCAACCAAATAAACTAAAAAAAATTGGCATGCTCAAGCTTGAATCGAGGCGCCTCGAATCCTTGCCGTTATGCCTTAGTCTACGCATTCATATCGCATTAACGCATGCCCGAATGTGTGCATCCTTGGTATATCAAATAACATTGCCAGAAGGTTAGGTTACGCCTGATTGGAGGCTTTGTTACGCGTGAAGGTGGCCTTCTAGCCTAAGTCCTCCGCCGCGTACCAGGGTTTCACCCTAATAAATCATGTGTGGTCAATCGTATCATCCTGCATGATCACTTGCCTGCTCTGCACCCTTTGTCCCGGCTTCGACAGCCCGATATCTCGGCAATTAATCAAAGGTGTTCCCTCCTCGTGGGGGATGTAATTAACGCCATAGCCTTCATGGTATGGCGGACTGCTGGTCCTGACCGAACCTCACATTCGCCCGATATGGGTCAGAATGAGCGCACAATAAAATCGTCACTCATGTGACTGGCACGCCCACGTCATCAATCAGTCAGTTGATTACCAGTTAGTCAAATGGTTGATCGATACGCGAACGAAAAGAAACGAACGAAAAGGACGAAAGAAAGAAAAGGTTGCAAACAAGCACTGAATCGGCCAACTCCAAGCAAGTTTGTGAAGAGATCAGCAAGTTGGTCTTCAGTAGGAGTGAAAGGAGTACTAATCTTCTGAGACATGATGGCATCCCGAACAAAATGGCAATCAACCTCAATATGCTTTGTGCGCTCATGAAATATTGGACTCTTTGCAATATGAATAGCAGCCTGGTTGTCACATCTCATCACCATAGGTTCGGAATGAGTGACCCCAAAATCTGCCATCAAAGATTTCAGCCACATCATTTTACAAGTTGTCTGAGCCATTGCTCTATACTCTGCTTCAGCACTTGATCTAGCAACCACACTTTGTTTCTTACTTCTCCAAGTGACAAGATTACCACTAACATAGGTACAAAAACCAGAGGTGGATCGTCGGTCCAACCGAGATCCTGCATAATCTGCATCAGAAAAAGCCTCAATAGATAAATAGTCATTTTTCTTATATAGAAGACCACATCCAGGAGCTCCTTTGACATAATGCAGGATCTTTAGAGCCGCTTCCCAATGACATAACTTTGGATCCTGCATAAACTGACTAACAACTGAAACAGCAAAGGCAATATCTGGGCGAGTCACTGTCAGATATATCAGCTTTCCACAAAACCACCTATATTGAGTAACATCATTGAACATTGGACTATCCTCCACTTCAAGATCAGACTGAAGAACAGTGGGTGTATCAGCAGGTTTACACCCCAACATTCCCATCTCCTGTAACAAGTCTAGAGCATATTTTCTTTGAGATAAGGAAACACCATCATTACCATATGCAATTTCAATCCCAAGAAAATAGCGCGGTCTCCCTAGGTTCTTAGTAACAAAATGACACTGAAGGTATTTCTGAACTTCCTTAACACCATTTTTATCACTTCCCGTGAGCAGCATATCATCAACATAGACAATAAGAATCACCACACCATCAGTAGTATGTCGAACAAACACAAAATGATCGGCTTGACTCCTGTTTATTCCAACTCCAGAAGCAATCTGACTGAATTTCTCAAACTATGCTCGAGGACTTTGTTTTAAGCCATAAATTTCCTTTTGCAGTTTACACACCATCTCCCCCTGAGTGACATACCCAGGAGGTTGCTCCATATATACTTCTTCTTTAAGATCACCATACAAGAAGGCATTCTTGACATCCATCTGCAACATATTCCATCCTTGATTGATGGCAAGAGAAAATAGCACCCGAACAGAGTTAAGTCGAGCAACAGGAGAAAAAGTCTCGAAATAATCAACTCCATAAGTCTGGGTAACACCCTTGGCCACAAGTCTAGCCTTATATTTAGCGATGGAACCTTCTGGAGTGTACTTTATAGTGAACACCCACCGATAAGCAATAGGGGTAACACCGGATGGCCGAGGTACAAGGACCCAAGTACCACGAGACAGTAAGGCAGACATTTCCTCATCCATAGCAGCCTTCCATTCAGGTTTGGATAGTGCTTCAGAGATAGACTTTGGAGGGTGAGCATCAGAAATAGACAAGGCATACCGACAAAAAGATGGAGACAAAGCATGATACGAAATGAAGTCATCAAGAGGGTGCTTCGTACTGGATCGTTTTCCCTTGCGCAGGGCAATAAGAAGATCCAGATCAGAAGCGGGAAGTGAAGTCTCACCAGTGGGAGGGGGAGCCTCCATTGAAGAAGTTGACTGTGGCAAGACGGCAGGTGGCGCACTATTGGTCCGTCGTTGATAGACCTGTCCAAATCTATTATCCGCATCTTGAGGCTCAACACAACAATCAATATCTGCAGCTGGCACATCCAGAGAAATAAGATCAAGAGGAATAGATGAAGGAGAAGTCTGTGCAGGAGAAGTCTGTGGAGAAGAGGGAGAATCATAAAAGGGCACAGACTCAAAAAAGGTCACATCAGCCACCACAAATGACCTCTTGGACCGAGGGTCAAAACATCGATACCCTTTTGGGTCCGAGAATACCCCAAGAAGATGCAAAGAACATATATGGGAGTCAACTTATCATGTCTTGGTCCAAGAGTGTGAACAAAACACTTACACCCAAAGACCCGAAGAACTAGAGGAAAAGGATCTTCATTTGGATATAAGCATGAAAAAGACTTTTGTTATCTAACACCTTGCTCGGTACCTGATTAATAAGATAACATGAGGTAAGAATAGCATCACCCCAATTGTAACGACCCGAGAATCCGATTACCGGGAAGGCCCGATAACCCGAGACTCGTACCGCCACCCACGAGTTCGAAGACTCGGAAGGGTTAAAAGGATGGTGTGGAAACTACACAAGTATCACAAATAATTGCAGAAATTAAACAGTTATGATATTAAGCAGGAAATGAATTTAACATTTTACATGGTCCACAATAAAATAACAACAACAGCAACAGTAGTCCACGACTAGTACAGTGACAAGAAAGAAAAGTACAGCTACACGGGGCATCCCCCGGCTCTGACCTCTGGCACTACCTCTGGACACCCGCACCACGCTTCCGCTGCGCTCCTGACACGCTCCCCGAAGGTGGCGCCTCACCTGAAACACGGTGAAAACACGCAGGGAATGAGTCTCGGAACAAGACTCAGTAGGGATCACTCGAACCCTTCCTCGTAAAACGAGAAACCACTACCCTAGCGGTAGGAAGGTACCTCGGAAAGGAAAGCCCTGTACTCTACAGAACTAGACCCTAACGGCACGCAAACCGACACACGTGCCACGGTACGAGAAGACCGAAACTCAACGGTCGAACCGTCAAAACCCGAAGGTCGGAAACACACGACTGACAGTCTGACACTCCGTACTCGACAGGAGTACCACCCACTAGAAGCACAGCCGGTAGCGTCCCCTGACGTCTTACACCGCACCGCAGGTGAACCGCCTGACGTGGTAGGTCCTACCCGAGGCGCGAACACCGTACAAGTAACCACAAACAAGTGACTAGCTGGGGTCACGCCCGTCGACGTGGGTCCAACCGCCCCCAACCACGTGTGCACACACAGACCGCGCGTCCCTGGTCTGGCCCTCTGACCGGTTTTCCCCTCAGCCGGACTCTGGCTGCAAGACGTGGGGCCCAACGGTAACCGGTCCACAAACCGTCTCTAAAGGTCAGCCCGTACACCACTCCCTGGTGCGACTAGCACACGCGTACTAGTAGGCTACGACTAGTGGAGGGTCACTGAAGGAGTAGACTCTCAAGTTACGGAAAACAACGCCCAAGCCCGACAACGTGTGGGAATCACCCCACGCACTAGTCCCGTCGCACGGAGACCACGGTCGGAGAAAAGCGAGGTTGCCACCCTCATGGGGCAACACAGGAAGTGGCGGTCCGACCCTCAGACCGTCACTGCCAAATGGCGGTCCACTCTAGGGCCGTCACTTGGAAATAGCGGTCTAAGGCGGACCGTCACACGGCCAGGGGGTAGGGGGAAGCGACGCGCCTACCCTAGTGCGTCGCTTGGAAGCGGCGCACCTAGGCCAGGGCGTCACATGGCACCCCACACCCACGAAAACCACAGGGAAAGTAACGCGCTTACCCTGGCGCGTCGCTTGCAAGCAACGCGTCGGGCTCAGTGCGTTACTCGCATGTGACGCGCCTAGACCAGCGCGTCGCGTGGCCCTCACGCTCGGGATGGAAAGGGAAGTGACGCGCCTGCCCCAGCGCGTCGCTTGGCCCATCCACATGGGGGACAACAGGAAGTAACGCTCCTGCCCCAGTGCGTTACACGCATGTAACGCGCCTATCTCGGTGCGTTACATGGCCTGACCCCCAACGGTCAAAACCCAACGGTCGAAAGCATGTGACGGCCCAGCCCAGGGGCGTCACTAGCAAACGGCGGCCAGTCGCAGGACCGCTACAGCCCTCGACCCTAAAGGCCAACACCCAGGGAAGTAACGCACCCCTCTAGGGGCGTTACAAGCATGTGACGGTCACTGGAGTGACCGTCGCTTGCCCCAGAGCACGCTACGGCGGGAAAACCCCAAAAACACCAACCACGCCCCCGTACCTCCACCGGAGAGGGGGAAAACAAGGGGGAAGACCCCTGGGGACCCCTAGCATGCATCTAAGCCACCAAAACATAGAATCATGGGCTAAAACCATAGATCGGGCGGCTCACCCCAAAACATGGAAAAACCCCAAAAACGCCCAAACATGCCTCTCTCGGCCTCCCCGCGGCCTACAAACCACGGAAAAGAACGGCGAAGAGCTAGGGAACGTCACCCTACCTCAATGGAGCGAATGCTCCGCCGGATCGTCCACGAATCGCGAAGAACGCTTGAAAACCCTCGTTCTTCCTTAAGCTTCCCACGCTTGCCGCACGCCCCCACGACCGCCTCGCCGCCGCCCACGTCGCCGCGCCGTCGCCCCGCCGCCGTCTGCAGCCGGAGGGGAGCTCGCCGTGGCCAACCGGGAGGAAGAGAGGGAGAGGGAGGGAGACACGGTGGAGGAGGAAGGAGGAAGAAGAAGATGGTGGGGGAGAGAGAAAAGAAAAAGGGTTTTATAGAAAAACCCGGAAAATCCGTAAAATTCCAAAAAATAGGAAATCACACCCCCGCGATCCTCGGAACGCACCGATCGCAACGGTACCACTCGTGTCCGTGTGAACAGCCCGGTTCACCCGCAACGAGCGTCCGAAGAGAAAAGCCGAAACACACACCGGGAATCGGAAAACACACGCGGAAAAAGCCGCGGAACGCCTCCGGGCCTCCGAAACGACTCCGGATCGCGCCGATCCGAACACGAAAGATGTCCGAAACGAAATTTCGGACACAACGGAGCCGGACACTCCGAAAACTAGATCCGGGACCCATGAAGAAGGATCCGAAAGGTCCGGGATATTACAGCCCTCCCCCCTTAAGGAATTTCGTCCTCGAAATTGAGAACAACCCAAGGGGAAAGAAGAGGAAGACTCACTCAAACAGGTACGGGAACTGCTGACGCATCTCGTCCTCACGTTCCCACGAAGCCTCACCACCAGAGTGTCGTTGCCACACGACTTTTACCAAGGGAATGACCTTGTTCCGCAGGCGCTGCTCTCGCCTATCCTCCACGCGGATCGGAAACTCTGGGAGAGAAAGATCTGGAGTCACCTCAGGCCAAACGGAAAACTCGAGCACATGAGAGTCATCGGGCATATACTTCCGCAACATAGAGACGTGGAACACGTCATGCACCGACGCCAACTCAGAGGGTAACTGCAACCGGTAAGCAACCTCACCGATGCGCTCCACAATCGCGAAAGGACCAATATAGCGGGGACTCAGCTTCCCACGCCGTCCAAACCGCATCACCCCCTTCATCGGAGAAACTCTCAAGAACACATGATCGCCCACGGCGAACTCGAGGGGCTGCCGCCTACGGTCAGCATAGCTCTTCTGCCGACTCTGGGCCGCCAACATGTTCTGACGAACCAGGTGCACAACATCCACACATTGCTGCACCAATTCCGGTCCCGTCAAAACACGCTCACCCACCTCAAACCAATCAAGTGGAGTCCGACAAGGACGCCCATACAATGCCTCATAAGGAGCCATGCCGATGCTCGAATGAAAGCTGTTGTTATAGGCAAACTCCACTAACGGTAGGTGACGAATCCAACTCCCCTGCCACTCCAGGCAGCAGGATCTCAGCATGTCCTCCAAAGTCTGAATGGTCCTCTCAGACTGACCATCCGACTGTGGATGATACGCCGAGCTAAATGCCAACTCCGTGCCAAGAGCTCGCTGGAAACTCCTCCAGAATCCAGAAGTGAAGCGCGGATCCCGATCCGACACGATCGAAATGGGAACCCCATGCAACGGAACGATCCGCTCCACATAAAGACGAGCCAACTTAGGCACGCTCCAGCTGACCTTGACCGGTAGCAACCGCGTCACCTTCGTCAGCCGATCCACCAGCAACCAAATACTGTCCTGCCCAGTCGGGGTTCTGGGCAACCCCACCACAAAATCCGTGGTCACATGGTCCCACTTCCAAGCAGGAACATCCAAGGGCTGGAGAGTACCGCCTGGTCGCTGATGCTCCGCCTTCACTTGCTGACAGATCAGGCACCTGGCCACAAACTCGGCCACATCTCTCTTCATGCCAGGCCACCAGAACTGCCTCCGCAAGTTCCGATACATCTTCGTCGCACCCGGGTGCACAGTGTACCTGCTCCCATGAGCCTCGCGTAACACCGCACGACGAACCTGCTCCTCCCCTGGGACGTACAGCCTGCCACGAAACCTCGCAGCACCGTCCTCGCCAAGCTCCACATCAGCTATCGCCAAAATCCGGGGCAACTCAGGGTCCGCATGCTGAGCCTCTGTCACCTGACGACGGATAGCAGGAGTGACAGTCAGACTCGCAAGCACTGCCAACCCTGGCTTCTGGGGAATCTTGAGCCTGAAAGATACTTCGGGCACCTGTTCCCAGAGCCTCCACTTCCTCAGCATCAAGGTACTGACCGCAACCTTCCTACTCAAGGCATCGGCGACGACATTCATCCTGCCCGGCTGATAAGACAGGGTGAAGTCATAGTCCTTCATGAACTCCATCCAACGCCTTTGTCTGAGGTTCAGATCTCTCTGCGAGAACACATACCTCAGACTCTGATGGTCAGTGAACACCTCGAACTTCTCACCGTACAGATAATGCCTCCAGATCTTCAGCGCGAAGATCACTGCCGCCAACTCAAGGTCATGGGTAGGGTAGTTCTCCTCATGGGGCTTTAGCTGCCGAGATGCATAAGCCACCACTCTACCATGCTGCATCAGAACAGCACCCAATCCAACGCCGGAAGCATCTGTACACACCACAAAACCTCCCGATCCAGAAGGCAAAACCAACACCGGAGCCGAGGTGAGCAACCTCTTCAGTTCCCTAAAGCTCTGCTCACACTCCTCGGACCAGACGAAAGGCACATCCTTCCGCGTGAGCCTCGTCATCGGGGTCGCAATGCGGGAAAAATCCTGGATAAACCGGCGATAATAACCCGCAAGCCCCAAGAAACTCCGGATCTCCGTCACCGACCTCGGCCTCGGCCACTGCATCACGGCCTCGACCTTGGCGGGATCCACGGAAATGCCATCACCAGAAATCACGTGCCCCAGAAAGTGCACCTCGCTGAGCCAAAACTCGCACTTGCTGAGCTTCGCATACAACTGGTGATCTCGCAACGTCTGCAGCACCACACCCAAATGGTACGCATGCTCCTCGGCAGACTGCGAATAAACAAGGATGTCATCCACGAAGATGACCACGAACTGGTCCAAATACGGGTGGAACACCCTCTGCATCAAGTCCATGAAGGCTGCTGGGGCATTGGTGAGCCCAAACAGCATCACCAGAAACTCATAATGCCCGTACCTCGTACTGAACGCAGTCTTCTCCACATCGGACTCGCGAATTCTCAGCTGATAGTAACCGGACCGCAAATCAACCCGCGAGAACACTCGCGCAGACTGCAGCTGGTCGAACAAATCATCAATCCGCGGCAACGGATACTTGTTCTTAACGGTCACTTCATTCAGCTGCCGATAGTCAATGCACAGCCGCAGACTACCGTCCTTCTTCTTCACAAACAGCACGGGCGCACCCCAAGGGGAAAAGCTCGGACGAATATACCCCTTGGCCAACAGCTCCTGCAACTGCGCCCTCAACTCCCTCAACTCAGCGGGGGCCATACGGTAGGGAGCCTTCGCCAAAGGTCCCGTACCAGGCACAACCTCGATCACGAAATCGATCTCCCGCTGGGGAGGTAATCCAGGCAACTCCTCAGGAAAAACATCGGGAAACTCGCACACCACCGCAATGTCCTCGACATTCGGCTCCATCCGGTCAGACACAACCACTGACGCGAGAAAACCCTGGCAACCTGAATCAAGCAATCGACGGGCTCGAATAGCAGAGATAAGAAATCGAGAAGAGGTGGAACGGATACCTTGGAAATAGAAGGTCCTCTTGCTCGGATGCTGGAAGTAGACCCTCTTCATTCCACAATCCACCACCGCTCTATGAGTCTCGAGCCAATCCATGCCTAGAATCACATCATAATCCCGAAGCTGCAACGCATACAACCTGCCTGGCATACTCCGTCCATCGATCCACACCGGAACCTGGTCGAAGCAATACGGAGTGACCATAAAGTCACCCGAAGGCAACTCCACAGCCAAATCACAGGACAACTGGGTCACCGGCTCCTCGACGCTCGACGCGAAATCCTCCGAAATAAACGAATGAGACGCGCCAGAATCAAATAAAACCCGAGCCGCACAACCCAAAATCTGAACGGTACCTTCCACGAGCTGCGACGCTACTGCCTCTGCCCTGGTCAAGTGCGTGATCTGGCCACGAGCTCTCTGCCTGCCTCCCACACTAGCTGACCTGGGTAGCGGCGGATACTGTCCCTGCTGCTGCAGCGGCCTCTGAGGACAGTCGCGCGCCATATGCCCTGGCTGGTCACACCGAAAACAGATGATCGGCGCCGTGCACTGCCTGCCTGGGTGGGTCTCACTACACCGTGGACAAGGTCCTCGCGATCCACCCACCGATCCCTGTCGCTGCAAAGGAAACGGCTGCTGCACACTGCCCGATGAAGCCTGCCCCTGATCTCTGGACTTCTTCTTGCCGAACCCCTTCTTGAAGAACTTCTTGACCTTCGAGCCGAAGGACGCAGATCCTGTCACCGAAGCTGCCGATGCCGGTACTCCTGAACCACCCGACGCAGACTGAAAGAAACCCTGCTGCTGAGTAGCCGACTGCTGGCTGCGACCTGACACAGACTGCCCCTGGCTGATCGGTCCTCGAGTCCTCTGCATATCCATCTCCAAGGAAATCGCAACACGAGACGCCGTCTCGAGATCAGTGGCCCCATTCGCGATCAGATGGTGCCTCAGCTCCAGCCTCAAGCCCTGCACAAACTGCGTCGTCCTCACCCTCTCATGCTCCATGATATGAGGTGCGTACCGACCCAGCTCGACAAATCGGGCCCTGTACTGCAACACGGACATGTCACCCTGCACCAGCTCCAGAAACTCCCGCATCCGCTGCGTAGCAACAACATCTGGACAGTACGTACGCTCGAAAGCACTGACAAAGTCATCCCACTCGACCTGCTCAAGTGGACGAAGCTGAAAGGACGTCTTCCACTCGGAAGACCACCACCTCCGAGCCGTACCCTGCAACTGGTTGTAGGCCAACACCACTCTGTCCTCGACAGCACTCTTCGCAGAACTGAACACCCGCTCCATCTCATCAAGCCAATCACGAGCCGCATCAGGGTCTGCCTGGCCGCTAAAGTAAGGTGGATGGAACTGCATGAAATCCCTCACTGCTCGGCCTGGCCCACCCCTGACTGACGAGCCCTCACCGGCCTCTCCGCCGAACTGCTGAGCCATGAGATGGTACATGCCACGGAGAAAACCCTCGGCCCCCGGAGCCCTCGCAGCATCCGCGGCCTCGGTAGCTCCCGGAACTCTGCTATGCTCCTCCTGGTCCCTCTGGACCCCCTGCTGGATCTCCTGACCTCCAGCCGACTGCCCCTGCTGAGAGCGAGAACTTCTCCTCGGCGCCATACTCGCTCCTGAAGCACAAGACAGAAAAACACGAAACGGCAATGTCAAAATAAACACACGGTGCCCAATGCCAGCGTCATCTGTACATCATCGTTGTGGACTAGTGGACCACTACAATTACCTATGATTCTCATGTAATTCCACAACCGCGCTCTGATACCAGCTGTAACGACCCGAGAATCCGATTACCGGGAAGGCCCGATAACCCGAGACTCGTACCGCCACCCACGAGTCCGAAGACTCGGAAGGGTTAAAAGGATGGTGTGGAAACTACACAAGTATCACAAATAATTGCAGAAATTAAACAGTTATGATATTAAGCAGGAAATGAATTTAACATTTTACATGGTCCACAATAAAATAACAACAACAGCAACAGTAGTCCACGACTAGTACAGTGACAAGAAAGAAAAGTACAGCTACACGGGGCATCCCCCGGCTCTGACCTCTGGCACTACCTCTGGACACCCGCACCACGCTTCCGCTGCGCTCCTGACACGCTCCCCGAAGGTGGCGCCTCACCTGAAACACGGTGAAAACACGCAGGGAATGAGTCTCGGAACAAGACTCAGTAGGGATCACTCGAACCCTTCCTCGTAAAACGAGAAACCACTACCCTAGCGGTAGGAAGGTACCTCGGAAAGGAAAGCCCTGTACTCTACAGAACTAGACCCTAACGGCACGCAAACCGACACACGTGCCACAGTACGAGAAGACCGAAACTCAACGGTCGAACCGTCAAAACCCGAAGGTCGGAAACACACGACTGACAGTCTGACACTCCGTACTCGACAGGAGTACCACCCACTAGAAGCACAGCCGGTAGCGTCCCCTGACGTCTTACACCGCACCGCAGGTGAACCGCCTGACGTGGTAGGTCCTACCCGAGGCGCGAACACCGTACAAGTAACCACAAACAAGTGACTAGCTGGGGTCACGCCCGTCGACGTGGGTCCAACCGCCCCCAACCACGTGTGCACACACAGACCGCGCGTCCCTGGTCTGGCCCTCTGACCGGTTTTCCCCTCAGCCGGACTCTGGCTGCAAGACGTGGGGCCCAACGGTAACCGGTCCACAAACCGTCTCTAAAGGTCAGCCCGTACACCACTCCCTGGTGCGACTAGCACACGCGTACTAGTAGGCTACGACTAGTGGAGGGTCACTGAAGGAGTAGACTCTCAAGTTACGGAAAACAACGCCCAAGCCCGACAACGTGTGGGAATCACCCCACGCACTAGTCCCGTCGCACGGAGACCACGGTCGGAGAAAAGCGAGGTTGCCACCCTCATGGGGCAACACAGGAAGTGGCGGTCCGACCCTCAGACCGTCACTGCCAAATGGCGGTCCACTCTAGGGCCGTCACTTGGAAATAGCGGTCTAAGGCGGACCGTCACACGGCCAGGGGGTAGGGGGAAGCGACGCGCCTACCCTAGTGCGTCGCTTGGAAGCGGCGCACCTAGGCCAGGGCGTCACATGGCACCCCACACCCACGAAAACCACAGGGAAAGTAACGCGCTTACCCTGGCGCGTCGCTTGCAAGCAACGCGTCGGGCTCAGTGCGTTACTCGCATGTGACGCGCCTAGACCAGCGCGTCGCGTGGCCCTCACGCTCGGGATGGAAAGGGAAGTGACGCGCCTGCCCCAGCGCGTCGCTTGGCCCATCCACATGGGGGACAACAGGAAGTAACGCTCCTGCCCCAGTGCGTTACACGCATGTAACGCGCCTATCTCGGTACGTTACATGGCCTGACCCCCAACGGTCAAAACCCAACGGTCGAAAGCATGTGACGGCCCAGCCCAGGGGCATCACTAGCAAACGGCGGCCAGTCGCAGGACCGCTACAGCCCTCGACCCTAAAGGCCAACACCCAGGGAAGTAACGCACCCCTCTAGGGGCGTTACAAGCATGTGACGGTCACTGGAGTGACCGTCGCTTGCCCCAGAGCACGCTACGGCGGGAAAACCCCAAAAACACCAACCACGCCCCCGTACCTCCACCGGAGAGGGGGAAAACAAGGGGGAAGACCCCTGGGGACCCCTAGCATGCATCTAAGCCACCAAAACATAGAATCATGGGCTAAAACCATAGATCGGGCGGCTCACCCCAAAACATGGAAAAACCCCAAAAACGCCCAAACATGCCTCTCTCGGCCTCCCCGCGGCCTACAAACCACGGAAAAGAACGGCGAAGAGCTAGGGAACGTCACCCTACCTCAATGGAGCGAATGCTCCGCCGGATCGTCCACGAATCGCGAAGAACGCTTGAAAACCCTCGTTCTTCCTTAAGCTTCCCACGCTTGCCGCACGCCCCCACGACCGCCTCGCCGCCGCCCACGTCGCCGCGCCGTCGCCCCGCCGCCGTCTGCAGCCGGAGGGGAGCTCGCCGTGGCCAACCGGGAGGAAGAGAGGGAGAGGGAGGGAGACACGGTGGAGGAGGAAGGAGGAAGAAGAAGATGGTGGGGGAGAGAGAAAAGAAAAAGGGTTTTATAGAAAAACCCGGAAAATCCGTAAAATTCCCAAAAATAGGAAATCACACCCCCGCGATCCTCAGAACGCACCGATCGCAACGGTACCACTCGTGTCCGTGTGAACAGCCCGGTTCACCCGCAACGAGCGTCCGAAGAGAAAAGCCGAAACACACACCGGGAATCGGAAAACACACGCGGAAAAAGCCGTGGAACGCCTCCGGGCCTCCGAAACGACTCCGGATCGCGCCGATCCGAACACGAAAGATGTCCGAAACGAAATTTCGGACACAACGGAGCCGGACACTCCGAAAACTAGATCCGGGACCCATGAAGAAGGATCCGAAAGGTCCGGGATATTACACCAATAGTACTTTGGAACATGCATGTGAAACATAAGAGTACGAGCAACTCAAGTAAATGTCGATTCTTCTTCTCAGCAACCCCATTTTGTTGAGAGGTGTAGGGGCAAGATGGTTGATGAAGAATTCCATGCATTGAACAGAAGGAAGCAAAGGATGACTGGACATATTCCTTGGCATTGTCTGTACGTAAAATTTTGATGGACGTGGAGAACTGATTTTGTATTTTTGAATAAAAAGATTTGAATACATCAAATACCTCTGAACGAGATCTCAAAAGAAATAACCAGGTCATCCGAGAAAAGTCATCAACAAAAATGATAAAGTATCGAAATCCGAGTCTGGAGGTGATAGGAGACGGTCCCCAGATGTCGGAATGTACAAGGTGAAATGGAGCAATGCTCCTTTCACTATTACTAGAAGGAAAGGAGACCCTATGATGTTTCCCAAGCTCACAGGCTTCACACAAAAGTATATTTGTTGAAGAAGAAATGGGAACAATCTCACGTTGGCTGGAAAGGGATGGATGTCCAAGCCGACAGTGCCACTGAAAAGAAGTATCAGATGCTGAGGAAGCCTTATGTCTTTGGAGAGGTCCATCAACGAGGTAGTACAATCCTCCAGATTCATGACCACCACCAATCAGCTTCTTCGTCTGGAGATCCTGAAATATACAATAAGAAGGATAGAATGTTACTGAACAGTTTAAGGAACGGGTCAAAGAACTAATAGATAACAAGCCAATGGGAAAGTTTGGAACATAAAGGACATCTTTTAGGGTTAGAGATGAGGTATGAACAGTCCCTTTCCCAGCAACAGAACTATACGACCCATCCGCTACAGTAACAAAAGGGTGAGTATTAGATAAATGAAGAGAGGAGAAAAGGGAACGACTACCTGTCATATGACAAGAAGCACCAGAATCCACAATCCAGGAGGAATTGTGGTGAATTGCAGAGGCACTACCTGATGTGGTGGCATGAAAGGATGAAGAATGTGTTGAAGAGCCTTTTAAGAGCCGTTGAAATGCCTCGTACTCCTCGGGAGACAGTGTAACCCCTTTCACAGATGGTGGTCCTATAGGTGGCTGCTACACAGGCTATGGCATAGACTCCGGAGTGAGAGATGAGGAATCACTAGAGGCACCCAGATTAGCAACAGGTCGCAGACGTGATCCCCCTTTGCCATATTTCTTGCAGCAAAAATCAGGCTGATGTCCAGTTTTGTTGCAATGAATACATGGAGAGCCACGACCACGGCCACGCCCCCCTGCGGCAAGAGCTGAAGCACTACCAGGGTCTCCAATCTCACTAGATGTTGTCTCAGTCAGATTCAATTTGGTACTTTCTCTAAGAACACGAGAGTAAGCACCAACCAATGTAGGAACCTGAGTGTCGGCAAGCAAATTGTCTCTAACATGTCCGAGATTATCATCCATTCCAGACAAAAATTTAGCAACAATAAACTCTTCCTTTTGTTTCTCCAGCTGAGCGGCATCTACAGCACTAGGCTGATACAGTTTTAATTCACTCCAGAGACCCTGAATTTTAGCAAAATACTGAGAAATAGGTCCTCCTTCTTGCTTTAGAGTGAACAATCTTGAATATATGAGAAATATTTTTCTCTGCAGAATAGATCTTTTTCAGAGTATCCCACATTTCTTTAGCGGTGTCTAGAAAGACAATACTATTGAAAATACTATGTTCACAACTATTATTCAGAACTGAAATTACCATCCCATCATCAACTTCCCGAGCTTCGTATGCCTTCTTATCAGTTTTCTCTAGAGGGTCTTGCTCAATATGTCGAAGTTTTCTCAAAGAAAGTAGTAGGAGGCGAAAAGACCATGCCCATTGAGAATAATTAGTGCCATTCAACTTTGTAGCAGTAGACATCATATGATAAAATTTTCCATCAGAAGTCGGGATAGAGGTGGACCCCGATGATTCTGCCATGACAACAAACCAAACAACCAAGGTCTCTGCTGTGCAAAAAGGGATTCAAACAATCTTCTTACAGCAACATAAGGGTCAGCACATAGGGAGAAGATTAGAAGCCCTTATGCGCTGACCATCCTAAAGGAACGAGCCGGTGCGGAGAAAACTCTGTTAGAAGATAGGGGTAAGTTTCCTTACCACCAAAGGTTTTCTAGAAACTTCAAATCCCTTTCACCGCAACCATGAGGAAGATCGGGACCGCGTCACTCGCCGGTGAAGGTCGCAAGGGGACAGGTCGCAGTGCGCCTTGGACGATGTATGGCTCTTTGCGGAGGCGGGCTGGTGGTCCACAGCCGAACCAGCTGGGCACGGCGTGAAGTCTTTACACGGGAGCAGTCTTCCTCGCGGGCTCAAGGGGGGGGGCTTCGGCAGGGCCTCACACGAGGTCAGCGGGCGTCGTCGGCAGGGTTCACAACAGGAGCAGGAGGTCGGCTTCGCGGGGACAAAGCACCTCTCACCGTGGACAAAGTGGTAGGGCGTGGGGTCTTCGACGCACGAGGGAGGCCAGCCTTCTTGCTGGCAGTGGACTCTTCACATGGCCAGGAGACGGACGAAGGGAGGGGGCGAAGGGAAGAGGTCGCGGCGGTGGTGGTGGGGGCGAAGGGAAGGGGCCGTGGTGGTGGTTCCCTACATCGCGGGCTCTGATACCACGTGAATTCACAAAATCGCGGTGTTGAGATACAAATGCCCATGGTCATAAACATATGAACCACAACTCAAATAACCAATACGGGACTATTGCCCGCCCAAATTCCAACAGAAACAATAGAAATCATTTTCTCCATAATAGTTTAAAAGGTCCCTATCGATCTTCTCTCGCTTGCTTGCTCACTGTGAGTCCAAATCCATGTGGTGATTCACTATTTTGATGAAATGTACATGTTTGGAGAATCATCTCATTAGCCTCCACATTTTTAAATAGAGGGTAACATCCCCTCCTCGTGTAGACTCTTTGGGCAAATGGAAGAGGACTTCATACTCATACCATTCCACAGGCCTATCCACCCATGGATAGAAATAGACAGGTGAGGTCCCCCAAAGCCCACACTGCAACACTCCCATCCTATTTTTCCATTACGGGCATGCTTGAAAGTTTGACGAAATTATGGATTCTTTACATAATCTACTAGAAAGAGAAAAGGTTGGATTTGGGGAGATTATGAAGATTTTCAAATCTCACCATTTTTCACACACACACACACTCTCTCTCTACCTACTGTAATCTTATCTTTTGAAAATCTAATGGGACATTAAACCATTTGGAAAGATTTTTGGGGGATGGGGATTCCAAGAAAAAAGTCCTATGACAATAAGTTTAAATGAGAGGTTTATTTTCAATTGTGCACTTTTACAAGACGTATATTTTAAAAATTCAAAAATATTCCTTGTTGGAGTAGGTGCTTACGTGGAATTCTGAGGTTTCAAAGTTTGATGGTTAGAGAAGAGGAAATAAAGAATACAAGGCAAGGTTGGTTTGGTTACCAATGAGAAGAATATTGTGTATTCATAATTTCACACGCACAAGAGAAATGTAGTATGAAAGCACATGATAAGGAGTATTCTATCCATGTTCAATTTATTAGGAAGTTGGTGACATCCCAAAATGAATATCCAATTAGGAGGTCCACACTCCTTTAATATGCCTACCTCCCAAGTTATTCTTGATGTAGGACTAAGTTGGCGATGATCTCTCACATAAATAGTAACAAATCCCCTCCACTTATGAGACACAACCCTTGATGCCTACTCTGGGACATTGAGATGCCCGTTGGGCCCCTAGGGTGCTTCTTCCAAAATGTTTATGCGCGCTTCCTCATGAACATTGAGAAAATGGGCTCGTACACCGATTGTTTGCGAGCTAGTTCTAGTTATCCCCAAATAACTAGTCACTTAAGAGGTTCACACTCTTCTAATATTAGGCCCCCATCCTGCAACTTTTTTACATTTCCATTTTATTCTTGAATGATTCGTCGGAAAGAAAAAGGAATTTTCTTTCCACGTCTATACATTTAAGAGAATTGAAAAGCAAGCTTGCTCTTTAATATGACGAAACACAGGAATGTAGCCTATCAATCCAATTTTAGGATGTATATTACAAAAATGAGATTCCAAATAAATATCGGAGCTGATTGCGGCAGCAGTACAGGAGGATTTCGTTGTGCTATGTAATGGCACGTTATTTCTTTCTTGAGTTTATCAAAATCAAATGTACTGGGTTCCTACTTATTTTGTCTACTTTCCCTAAAATTTCATCTTTCTTAATTGTTAGGTGGTTTGGGAGGGGAGGGGGGTTGAGAAACGGTGACCCTTGGGAGGATGGTCAAATCATTGAAAGAAAAGAGTCGAGGAGATTTACAAAATATAGAGATTAAAATATTAAATGCCCAACAGAAATTTAACCATTGCATGTTCAGGAATGAAACAAGGGAAATCATTTTCTCCTTATGGGTTCAAAAGGTCCCTATTCTCTCTCGCTTGCTTCCCGTGAGTACGAACCTATCCCTGTTTGGGGAATCATTGTTTCGATGAAATATACATATTTGGAAAATCATCTCATTAGCCTCCACATTTTTAAGGATAAGGTAGGCTCTTTTGTACAAATGGAGTAGGATTTCTTGCTCCTGCTCCATTTTACAAATCTATCCATCCAAGCATAGAAATAGACATGTGAGGCCCCTTAAATCCCATACTACAACACCCCCATCTCATTTTCCCATTAGGAATGCATTTGAAAATCCAACGGTATTATAAAGTCTTTCTATAATCTACTAGAGAGAGAAAAATTAGGTTTGAGAAGATTATAGAGATTTTCAATTTTTCATCATTTTCTTCTCTCTCTCTCTCTCTATATATCTATCCTCATTTTATTTCGATGGATATATATTTTTTTAAACGAGGAGGGGATGACTGAATTCAAACTCAGACACCTCTCCCAATGTGATAGGATGGCCAAACAACCACATTAAGCTGCTAGTTCAACCCACAGTAATCTGGTCTTATGAAAATCTTATCTTAGGGTTATGTTTGAGAACTCAATGGATCATAGATTATGACTTAGTAATCTTCACCCATCCAAAACTCTATCAAATATTTAAATGTCACGTCAAATTATTCAAAAATCATAATCTAATTTTTTAGAGAGAATAAAAAATCTCTACTTTTTATAATCTCTCAAAATCTCTTTTTCATTGAATTATTCACACTATAAAAGATTATAAAAAAAGTCATAATCCCATTGAATTTTCAAACAAGACCTTAGAGAGGGTCATGGGGGCCGGGTGGGGACTCCAAGTGAAGAATCGCCATCTCCCACCCCCACCTCGCTAACCTTTCCAAACGCAGCGCAGCCAGATGAGACTTATGATCGGGAATGCTTTATTTCTTTCCCCCTTTCTCCTCGTAAGCTTCAACTTTGTTTCCCTCTTTGGGCCGTGTCTTCTTGGGTTTCTGTGCCCTGCCCGTGAAGACATTGGTGGAGGGCATCGTCATGGCTGCAGTCCCTGCAGCTGCAGTTTCTGATGGGCTTTGGAGCAAGCAGAGGCTCACATAGTTGTGGTCTGGCCGCTTGTCTACATATGGGGGCAGAGCGAGCGATAGTTGTCAACTCGGGAGCAGCAGGGGCACATGCCTGTAAGGTAAATGCTGAAAGGGGTCCAAACAGAGGCGTCCTATGCGTAAGAGTGGAGGGGAGGAAGCATCCCCTTCCCGGCCCACGTGTAGACCTGTAAACAGAGATAAACCCCAGGTGAAACGGGGGGGGGAGGAACTGTGTGACCACTAAAAAAACTAACCTTTCGTTATACTGGTGAACGGTGATTCTTCTCTTCCTGTTCCCTTTCTCCGTTTCTGGTAACTTGCGAAGGATGGAGAAAGAACTGTGTTAAACCCCTCCTCAAGAACTTACCTTCTCACCCTGTTTTCTTCCTGTGCTCTTTTGGTACTCAAGTTTCTCTTCTACTCAAATCACTGTTCCTCCTTTCTCGTCGTCTTTGTTTTCTAGCCGTAGCTTGCCACGGTGGAGAGACCTAACAAGGATAGGTTTCCTTGGAGCTGCATCCTTCTTGGGATTCTGCGAACTCTTATAGGAATCTACTTCATTTTTCTAAACACTGTAGTGTTGTTTGGACTGGACTCTCCTCATGTTAAACATGTATATGGGGGAGCACTTGTACAAGTTTATAGCAACACTGCTTCGTGTCTTCTCATTGTAGGTGAGCACCTGTCTCTCACAGCCTCTCCCCCTCTTCTGAAAGCTCTTTCTCTGTGTGTGTGTGTGTGTGTGTGTGTGTGTGTGTGTGTGTGTGTGTGTGTGTGTGTGTGTGTGTGTGTGTGTGTGTGTGTGTGTGTGTGTGTGTGTATCTGTCTCTGTCTTAGTCTGCATGTATGTGTTCCCAATGGTCGATTCCTTCTGTTTCCACATAACTGTACATGTGTAAATAAGGTTCTAGATTCAATGGGAGTCTTAGTAATTACAGATTCATTTCAAACTGAAATCGCTTCTCCTGTTTCCCTAGCTTTTATGAACATCTATGTTGCAAGTGTTTGATTCTGTTTATTTTTCCATGTCCCAGCATAAGTTTCAATGGACTTATTCACAGAGCTCCCCTACATAGCATCTTTCTCTCTATTGGTGTCCTGGGTTTTGATAGAATTTATTAGAATGTGGGGGAGAAGTTCAGAAGAAATGGAGTCAGAACAAGCAACAGAGAGGAGAAGCTCAGTTGTGTATGCGGGGCTAATAGTGTTCTGCAATCTCTTGGTCTTATCCTCCTACCTGGGCTTATGCATCTTGCAGGTCTGGAAGCATAGCCTTGTCTCCCTGGAACTGCTCTTGTTAGCAGCATCCTGGACTGTGGTGAGTGTTTTTGTGATCTACTGTAGGCAGAAAACAGGTGGAGGAAACAGCAGGTGGCCTCTGGTGCTCAAGCTGTGGTGGGCACTGTATGGCCTCTTCAACATAGTCTCCGTGTCCATCTACCTCATCACCCATTTGACAGAGACGGCGTTACCAGCTTTCTTCCCATCGGCAAGCCTGGCCGACCTTGCTTCCGTCCCCTTCTCCACACTCCTGTGCATTAACGTTCCCTTCATGGGCTCTTCTTCCCCCAAGAAGTTGCCAGAGGTCGAACACCCTCTGATACCGAAAGACAAGGTCAGAAGCTCGGAAGGTGATTTTGAGAGGGCCGGGATTTGGAGCAAGCTTACATTCCGGTGGTTGAATGCAGTGTTCGAGAAAGGCAGGGCTCAGAAATTGGAACTCGACCACATTCCTCAGGTTCCAGAAGCAGAAACCGCAGACAGGTCTTATTCCTTGTTGCAAGAATGCCGCAAGCAGAAAGACAGGACTTCCACTCTTTCCCAAGCCATAATTCATACTGTTTGGAGACCCTCGGCTGTCAACGCAGTTTTTGCAGGTACACTTTCTGTGTATTGGGTTGTGCTTATTTTGCTTAATGTTGTGCTGCAGTAGTCTCTGAGAAGCTCACACTTTGATGATAACAATTACTTTCCTGCAGCTGTCAACACACTTTCTTCCTACTTGGGTCCTTTCCTGATCAATAGCTTCGTGGAATTCCTATCCGGGGAGCACTCCAGTTCGAGCAATGACTTCGGCTACATGCTCGCGTTCCTCCTCTTCTTCTCCAAGACAGTGGAATCGCTATCCCAGCGGCAGTGGTACTTCGGCGCTCGTCGGATCGGCATACGAGTCCGTGCGGCGCTGATGGTCTCCATTTATAACAAGTCTCTCTCCATCAAGTACTCGAACGCAGGCAGTGGAAAGACCCTAAATTTGCTGGATGTGGATGTTGAGAGGATTGGAGACTTCTGCTGGTACTTCCACAGTGTGTGGTTGCTCCCAATTCAGGTCTTCCTAGCTCTGCTCATCCTGTACTGCAACCTCGGTGCCGCCGCCTCACTTGCCGCACTCCTTGCAACAATACTGGTGATGATGAGTAACATACCACTGGCCAATATGCAAGAGAGGATGCAATCCAGAATCATGGAGGCAAAGGACTCAAGAATGAAAGCCACCTCGGAGACTCTGAAGTGTATGAGGATCTTGAAGCTGCAAGCTTGGGAGAACGCCTACTTAAAGAAGATTCTCCAACTAAGGGATGCAGAGAGGAGATGGCTGAAGAGATACCTCTACACGTGCTCGGCTATAGCCTTCCTTTTCTGGGCATCTCCCACACTGGTGTCAGCCATAACATTTGGGGTCTGCATTGTAACAGGGACACCACTGACGCCAGGAAATGTCCTGTCAGCTCTAGCAACATTTCGGATCCTGCAGGAACCCATTTACAATCTTCCAGAGCTGGTCGCCATGATTGCTCAAACCAAGGTCTCCATAGATCGAATCCATGACTTCATCAGAGAAGAAGATGAAAAGCCGATACCCAGCTATAGAATGGAAGGATCGGACGTCGCAGTGAAGGTAGAAATAGGTGAATATGCCTGGGGCGCTGACACAAGTCCAAGAAAGCCCACAGTTAAGGTTGACAAAACAATAAAGATTATGCGAGGTGATAAGGTCGCCGTCTGTGGATCGGTGGGCTCTGGAAAGTCGAGCTTTCTCTATAGTATAATTGGAGAAATTCCGAGGGTCAATGGGGCAGCGATCAGGGTGTCTGGGAAGAGAGCTTATGTTCCTCAGAGTGCATGGATTCAGACGGGTACCGTCAGAGATAACATATTGTTTGGGAAGGACATGGAAAGAGAGACCTATGAAGAAGTGATTCGAGGATGTGCATTGGATAGAGATTTCAAAATGTGGGCTCATGGTGATCAGACGCTGGTCGGAGAAAGAGGCATCAATTTGAGTGGAGGGCAGAAGCAAAGGATTCAGCTGGCAAGAGCTGTGTACAGTGACTCAGATGTTTATTTACTGGATGACCCATTCAGTGCCGTCGATGCACAAACAGGAGCACATCTTTTCAAGGTAAGTGCACATCCTACCGACCTCACAAGATTCTAAGCGTACGATGGGATGATCATCATCATCATCATCCACACACTCTTCTGCTTTCTGTCATTCCTCGTTGATTACCGGACTCATAAACAGACGGGGGAGGGGGACACAGGGAACAGAGCAAGTCATATAAATCCTATCATGTCGAAACGCTGGCATAATAGCAACACCAAATGTTTCTTACCGGAAGAAGTCATTTATGTTTTTTTCATGCCGGTCAGAACAATCACCTTGCAGTGATTATGTCGATGTGCTCAATGAATTCAGGAATTTCATAGGCAAGAAACATCATCTGACTTAGAGTTTATCTCTGTTTGCATTTCTATGAATGCCAGCATGCAAACGAAACACACTGCTTATCAATGTAGTTCATTCACGTAACATTCTATGTCCGTGTTGAAGGACTCTGACGTTTTTTGTTCACCTAAATGCAGGAATGTCTGATGACACTCTTGTCCCGTAAGACTGTCATTTATGTTACCCATCAGCTGGAATTCTTGGATGCCTCAGATCTCGTTCTGGTAATTCTTACTGTATTAGATGAAATTTTGAGAGCACTACAAAATGAGAAAATGGCCCAGTGATTTTCTAAAACTTGCTTACTGCTTTTAATTTCCTCTTCTAGGGGGTGAATTACCAAGGACTAATTTGGTGCATGCTCTGTTTCTCTTTGGCCCCTTTTCTTCTTTGGCTATGGCCAAGAACTAAGAGTGACAAGCAGTTTAATCTTTACCTCATATTGGTATTCCTATGTGGGACCGGAAAATTATAATTGGACCATTACATAGTCACAAATTACTGATGTACATATATACTACTGTCTCTTTTCCTATTATCTTACTGCTAAAATTAGTCTGTAAGTCGCTTACAACTTTACAACTCTAGTAATGTTAGATGCGGTGTAACTGAAATTATTCCATTCAACTGTCTTCCCCACAGGTTATAAGAGATGGAAGGATTGTTCAATCTGGAAAGTATGAAGATCTAATTACAGACTCTGATGGTGAGCTTGTTAGGCAGATGGCCGCACATAAAAAGTCCCTAAGCCAAGTACCCACAACAGAAGAGCATTTAATGAAGAACAATGCAATTAACCCCACAAAGGAAAATGAGCTGAAGGAAGAAAAACCAAGTAACATAAATGACAATAGGATTAATCAAGAGGAAACAGAAGCGGGACGAGTGAAATGGAATGTGTACTCCACTTTTGTAACTTCAGCATACAAGGGGCTCCTCATTCCTGCAATCCTGCTCTGCCAAGTTCTATTTCAGGCGTTACAGATTGGTAGCAATTATTGGATTGCTTGGGCAACTGAAAGAAAAGATGAAGTCAGTAGGGACAAGTTGATTGGGGTATTTGTTTTGATGTCCATTGGAAGCTCAGTTTTTGTCCTGGGAAGGGCAGTATTACTTGCCACAGTTTCCATTGAGACAGCACAGAGGCTCTTCTTCGGCATGATTACATGCATTTTCCGGGCACCTATCTCCTTCTTTGATTCTACACCATCTAGCCGGATCTTAAACAGGGTCAGTTTCCCACCTCTTCCCAGTATACTTTTCTTTATGATTACAAAAGTTAGCATGTATTATCTGAGGAAATCTTTGATCACAAAGCCTAACATGTATCCTTTGAGGAAATTTTTTTTTCAAGATGTATAGACAAGATGCTGCCTTATATCGATCATGTCTTTCTCAAGAGCTGTAATTAGTCATTGTTCTCAACTGGTGATTCCAAAAATACACTTGTCTCATTTTTGTATGTTGCCTTTCAGTCATCTACGGACCAAGGTGTTGTGGATACAGACATTCCCTACAGGCTAGCAGGACTGGTCTTTGCTCTCGTTCAGCTCTTGGGCATCATCATTCTCATGTCACAGATTACTTGGATCATCTTCATTCTATTCCTCATTGTCCTCGTCATCTCTTATTGGTATCAGGTAAGGAAATTGACTTCTACCATGGTTCTAGGTTTCACACATCTAACAGAACCACTTTTAGTATGCGAATCATTTCACAATTGATGCCCACCCAGAGTTACATGATGCATTTGACACCCAATCCCTAGTCCCAGCCTGTTCCCTAGATACCAATTAAATGCATAGAAGGGTCAAGTGGAACATCCTTTGACAACCAGAACAGCTTGAACTCAATTATAAATGCTAGGAGATTTGATATTTGTGTGAATCACCCAATCATTAAGGTTTTTGTGTGTACGGCCTATGCTCATTTATTAGGATTTAATGCCTGAACTATCTCAATTTTCCTGCAGAGTTATTACATCAGCACAGCCAGAGAACTAGGTAGGATGGTTGGGATAAGAAAAGCTCCAATACTCCACCATTTTGCAGAGTCCACCTCTGGAGCTGCTGCTATCCGCTGCTTCAACCAGGAGGATCGCTTCCTAGTGAGAAACCTCTCTCTGGTTGATGACTACTCTCGCATTACATTTCACAACTCAGCAACAATGGAATGGCTCAGCGTTCGCATCAACTTCTTCTTCAATTTCATTTTCTTTCTCATGCTAATCATTCTGGTTACCCTCCCAAGGGAGGCCATTGATCCAAGTACTCTCTTTCTCTATCTCTAGTGATCACATGAATATACGTCAAATCAATTTTTTTTGGTCTTCTGGAACATATACAACAATGCTGCTATGCATCCCTTAGAAAGTGACAACTGAGATTTCATCTGTAGGTCTTGCTGGACTCGCGGCAACCTATGGTCTGAATCTAAATGTACTCCAAGCTTGGGTTATATGGAATCTTTGCAATGTTGAGAACAAAATGATTTCTGTTGAGAGAATTCTGCAATATTCAAAGATACCAACCGAAGCCCCAGTGGTCATTGAGAAATGTAGGCCAGAACCACAGTGGCCAACCAACGGCACAATTGAATTCAATAATATTCATGTTCGCTACAGCCCTGAACTTCCTCTTGTTCTCAGGGGCATCAGTTGCTTGTTCCCAGGGGAAAGGAAAATTGGTATTGTGGGCAGAACTGGCAGTGGGAAATCTACTCTTATCCAAGCTCTTTTCAGGGTGGTGGAACCATCAGAAGGGATGATAACAATTGATGGACTGGACATTTCTCAGATAGGTTTGCATGATCTGAGATCTCGGTTGAGCATAATACCACAAGATCCATCGCTGTTCCAAGGGACAGTCAGGACTAATTTGGATCCTCTGCAACAGCATTCAGACACAGACATATGGGAGGTAACTTTTTTCTTCAATAAACTTCTTTGTTGATGTTCGGGCTTCATTGAAAAGATGATAATTATGTATCCACCAAAACATGGGAACTTTCAGGCCCTTCATAAATGCCATCTGGGGGAAATAGTAAGGCGCGATCCAAGGCTGCTTGATGCACCAGGTAGGTCTTTATGGAATGTTTCATATTTACATGCTTGAAGCTTGGGTGTTATGTCAACTGGAAGAGTCTGATTTAAGGACATTGTGCATTGCAAACTTGGTTTCACTTATTCTAGTTTTGGGTATGTAGAAACATAATGAATCTAGCATACGCAATCTAGGACTCAAGCCACTATTTTGCTGAGTATGAAAACTTGCTGTATAAATGTAACTTTTGTACATGTTAAATTCAACTTTACCTAAACAAGACTGTTCTGCCTGATAAATGGCCTATTTTCATTCCCTCTTTACTACGTTAACAAGAATTACACCTGAAAATTTGGGTATGATACAGTGGCAGAGGATGGGGAAAATTGGAGTGTGGGGCAAAGGCAGCTGGTTTGCCTAGCTAGAGCGCTACTAAAGAAGAGAAGGATTCTGGTATTGGATGAGGCCACGGCTTCAGTGGACACAGCGACTGACAATGTGATCCAGAAGAGTATAAGAGAAGAAACCTGCAACTGTACTGTCATCACTGTTGCCCACCGTATACCTACTGTCATCGATAATGATCTGGTTATTGTGCTTGACGAAGGTAGAGAAAACTTAAACAAGAAGCAGAGTGGGAACCCTTTGACTCAATCTGCTCAAATTCGATTGGCATTCTCTTTTATCTTTCAATAACATTACCACAGATTCTTTGTTAACATCATCCTTTTCTTTGGTCATACAGGTAGGATAATGGAGTATAGTACCCCCAGCGAGTTACTTAGAGATAAAGCATCTGCATTCTCAAAGCTGGTGACAGAATTCTTGCGGAGATCCAAGACTAACTACCACGGACTCGACAAGAAATTGAGTGCTAATTCGATACAGATAATGTAAATAGCAGGCGATAGGATTGATTAATGGAATGGACTCAAACAATTCATTCAGACAAAAGGATGTATAGTCTTAGAAGGGAATAGCAGAAGCATCAGAAGGAATGGAAAATAGAGATAGCAGTAAAAGAGTGATCAGTCAGTAAACGATAGGAAAGGCAAATAATGCAACAAGAGTGATGTAAAGGATCAAGGTAGGGAAGAAAACGTTCCTTGTTCAATAATCGTTACCACACAGACTGACACATTCGGTTTCTCTAAGCATGCTTTGTCTGAACACTTGAACGGTTTCAATAAAATCGGGCATCTGGAAAGAGAATTTGCAATTGCATGCTTGAGATTGACTGTTGTTCTGAACTTTTATTTATGTGACTCCCACTTCGAGAGGGAGGGGGGGGGGAGGGGAAAGTGGAACATCACCTGTATTTAAAGAGTAATTAGTGTTAAAAAAGATGCCTGATAAAGCTGGGCCAGGCCAACTATGGTCCTGTCTGATTGATTGGTAGAAGACCATCAATCAGAATAACGAGATCCTAAAGTTTTAGCCACGAAAATTGGGTCAATTCAAAACTTAAGGAAAGTAATCTCTCTCTCAACTTCTAAGCCTTCCAATTTTTAAATTAAGCTTAGCCTAACTAGCTCCAAATTGCAAGTATTGAAGTTTCAAGTGTTAGAAACCGGAGTACCTGTAGGGATGGACAAACAATAGAGGAGGAAGAAAGAAGGGGGAAGAAGAGATCAAACCACAAGAACACCAAGATTTATGTGGTTCGGAGGCGATGTGACTTCCTACATCCACGGCCGTAGCAGAGTTTCCACTATGATAAAACACACCCAGATAAAATACAAAGAGAGTTCACAGCCCTTTTATACAAAGAGATTAGGGCGCCCAACACAGCAGGGAGCAAAGGACAATAATGCCCTTGCTATAAACTGAAATTTTGTTCCGGGGCCTCCGCCCCCGGAAACCCCCGCAAGGGGCGCTGCCCCCTTGACTCCCGGGACCTGACCGGGCAGGTCGAACCCCGCGACCTGACCGCACAGGTCGATCCGCGTGCGAGGGCGCACGATGACGAGTTCGAGCTCCACAATATAACATCAAGAACAGAGTTGTTCTGTCTATTTTGAAACTATGCTTGCCTGTGCTTTAAATTAGGTATTTGCCAGGGAGACATGACATGAGTTGGATAGAGGGAATACTTAATGTTGACGTTATTTACTGATCCCATTCAACATAAAGCCCTTCCTCGATGTTAAAATATCTTTGTTTGGGGTATTTTTGTTATTTTATTTTTACTATGTGTCTGGCCCCTAATTGTGGGTTCCCTGTCACATATACTTGTAATCTCTCTTTGAATGAAGAATAGAAATCCCTTTTTGCCCTAAAATTTCACATGGTATCAGAGCCCGCGATGTAGGGACCCTCCACCGCGGCCCCTTCCCTTCGCCCCACCACCACCGTCGCGACCTCTTGCCTTCGCTCCCCCCCCCGCCCCCCCACCGTCGCGACCTCTTCCCTTCAACCTCGTTGGCGAGATACGCCGGAGCGCCAGTGCCGACGCGCTGCGAGATCCCCCTTCCGCGACAGCAGTCGCCTGGTGTTGAGGTAGAGGCTCCGCATGCTCCGCGGGTGAGCGACGCGAAGGCACGCCGGTGAGCCGCGCGACGGCAGCAGCCTACCTCGAGACAGCAGCCATCTCTTCTTCCCGTCTCGCGGTGCGACCATCCGGCGTCGTGTGCACAGCGCGTCGGACGTGAGAGTTGCGACCTGTTGCCTTGCGACCTTCACCGGCGGGTGACACGGTCCTGTTCTTGCCCAGGTGTCTCCCGTGAAAGGGGTTTGAAGTTTCTAGCAAACCTTTGGTGGTAATAAAGCTTACCCCTCTCTTCTAACAGAGTTCTCTCCGGACCGGCTCGTTCCTTTAGGATGGTCAGCGCATGAGGGCTTCTAATCTTCTCCCTATGTGCTGACCCTTATGTTGCTGTAAGAAGATTGTTTGAATCCCTTTTTTACGCAGCAGAGTCCTTGGTTGTGTGGTTTGTTGTCATGGCAGAATCGTCGGGGTCCACCTCTATCCCGACTTCTGATGGAAAACTTTATCATATGATGTCTACTGCTACAAAGTTGAATGGCACTAATTATCCTCAATGGGCACGGTCTTTTCGCCTCCTGCTGCTTTCTTTGAGAAAACTTCGACATATTGAGCAAGACCCTCCAGAGAAAACTGATAAGAAGGCATATGAAGCTTGGGAAGTTGATGATGGGATGGTAATTTCAGTTCTGAATAATAGTTGTGAACATAGTATTTTCAATAGTATTGTCTTTCTAGACACCGCAAAAGAAATGTGGGATACTCTGAAAAAGATATATTCTGCAGAGCAAAATATTTCTCATATTTATAATATTTATTCAAGATTGTTCACTCTAAAGCAAGAAGGAGGACCTATTTCTCAGTATTTTACTGAAATTCAGGGTCTCTGGAGTGAATTAAAACTGTTTCAGCCTAGTGCTGTAGATGCCGCTCAGCTGGAGAAACAAAAGGAAGAGTTTATTGTTGCTAAGTTTTTATCTGGAATGGATGATAATCTCGGGCATGTTAGAGACAATTTGCTTGCCGACACTCAGGTTCCTACATTGGCTGGTGCTTACTCTCGTGTTCTTAGAGCAAGTACCAAATTGAATCTGACTGAGACAACATCTAGTGAGATTGGAGACTCGGATAGTGCTTCAGCTCTTGCCGCAGGGGGGCGTGGCCGTGGACGTGGCCGTGGTCGTGGCTCTCCATGTATTCATTGCAATAAAACTGGACATTAGCCTGATTTTTGTTGGAAGAAATATGGCAAAGGGGGATCACGTCTGCGACCTGTTGCTAATCTGGGTGCCTCTAGTGATTCCTCATCTCTCACTCCGGAGTCTATGCCACAGCTTGTGCAGCAGCCACCTATAGGACCACCATCTGAGAAAGGGGTTACACTGTCTCCCGAGGAGTACGAGGCATTTCAACGGCTCTTAAAAGGCTCTTCAACACATTCTTCGTCCTTTCATGCCACCACATCAGGTAGTGCCTCTGCAGTTCACCACAATTCCTCCTGGATTGTGGATTCTGGTGCTTCTTGTCATATGACAGGTAGTCGTTCCCTTTTCTCCTCTCTTCATTTATCTAATACTCACCCTTCTGTTACTATAGCGGATGGGTCGTATAGTTCTGTTGCTGGGAAAGGGACTGTTCATACCTCATCTCTAACCCTAAAAGATGTCCTTTATGTTCCAAACTTTCCCATTGTCTTGTTATCTATTAATTCTTTGACCCGTTCCTTAAACTGTTCAGTAACATTCTATCCTTCTTATTGTATATTTCAGGATCTCCAGACGAAGAAGCTGATTGGTGGCGGTCATGAATCTGGAGGATTGTACTACCTCGTTGATGGACCTCTCCAAAGACATAAGGCTTCCTCAGCATCTGATACTTCTTTTCAGTGGCACTGTCGGCTTGGACATCCATCCCTTTCCAGGCTACGCGAGATTGTTCCCGTTTCTTCTTCAACAAATAGACTTTTGTGTGAAGCCTGTGAGCTTGGGAAACATCATAGGGTCTCCTTTCCTTCTAGTAATAGTGAAAGGAGCATTGCTCCATTTCACCTTGTACATTCCGACATCTGGAGACCGTCTCCTATCACCTCCAGACTCGGATTTCGATACTTTGTCATTTTTGTTGATGACTTTTCTCGGATAACCTGGTTATTTCTTTTGAGAGCTCGTTCAGAGGTATTTGATGTATTCAAATCTTTTTATTCAGAAATACAAAATCAGTTCTCCACCTCCATCAAAATTTTGCGTACAGACAATGCCAAGGAATATATCCAGTCATCCTTTGCTTCCTTCTGTTCAATGCATGGAATTCTTCATCAAACATCTTGCCCCTACACCTCTCAACAAAATGGGGTTGCTGAGAGGAAGAATCGACATTTACTTGATGTTGCTCGTACTCTTATGTTTCACATGCATGTTCCAAAGTACTATTGGGGTGATGCTATTCTTACCTCATGTTATCTTATTAATCGGGTACCGAGCAAGGTGTTAGATAACAAAAGTCCTTTTTCATGCTTATATCCAAATGAAGATCCTTTTCCTCTAGTTCCTCGGGTCTTTGGGTGTAAGTGTTTTGTTCACACTCTTGGACCAGGACATGAACTTGACTCCCAGATCTGTTCTTTGTATCTTCTTGGGATATTCTCGGACCCAAAAAGGGTATCGATGTTTTGACCCTCGGTCCAAGAGGTCATTTGTGGTGGCTGATGTGACCTTTTTTGAGTCTGTGCCCTTTTATGATTCTCCCTCTTCTCCACAGCCTTCTCCTGCACATACTTCTCCTTCATCTATTCCTCTTGATCTTGTTTCTCTGGATGTGCCAGCTGCAGGTATTGATTGTTGTGTTGAGCCTCGAGATGCGGATAATAGATTTGGACAGGTCTATCAACGACGGACCAATAGTGCACCGCCTGCCGTCTTTCCACAGTCAACTTCTTCACTGGAGGCTCCCCCTCCCACTGGTGAGACTTCACTTCCCGCTTCTGATCTGGATCTTCCTATTGCCCTTCGCAAGGGAAAACGATCCAGTACGAAGCATCCTCTTGATGACTTCATTTCGTATCATGCTTTGTCTCCATCTTTTCGCCAGTATGCCTTGTCTATTTCTGATGCTCACCCTCCAAAGTCTATCTCTGAAGCACTATCCATACCTGAATGGAAGGCTGCTATGGATGAGGAAATGTCTGCCTTACTGTCTCGTGGTACTTGGGTCCTTGTACCTCGGCCAGCCGGTGTTACCCCTATTGCTTGTCGGTAGGTGTTCACTATAAAGTACACTCCAGAAGGTTCCATTGACAAATATAAGGCTAGACTTGTGGCCAAGGGTTTTACCCAGACTTATGGAATTGATTATTTCGAAACTTTTTCTCCTGTTGCTCGACTTAACTCTGTTCGGATGCTATTTTCTCTTGTCATCAATCAAGGATGGAATATGTTGCAGATGGATGTCAAGAATGCCTTCTTGTATGGTGATCTTAAAGAAGAAGTATAAATAGAGCAACCTCATGGGTATGTCACTCAGGGGGAGATGGTGTGTAAGCTACGAAAGGTAATTTATGACTTAAAACAAAGCCCTCGAGCATGGTTTGAGAAATTCAGTCAGATTGCTTCTGGAGTTGGATTAAAGAGGAGTCAAGCCGATCATTCTGTGTTTGTTCGACATACTACTGATGGTGTGGTGATTCTTATTGTCTATGTTGATGATATGCTGCTCACGGGAAGTGATAAAAATGGTGTTAAGGAAGTTCAGAAACACCTTCAGTGTCATTTTGTTACTAAGAACTTAGGGAGACCGCACTATTTTCTTGGGATTGAAATTGCTTATGGTAATGATGGTGTCTCCTTATCTCAAAGAAAATATGCTCTAGACTTATTACAGGAGATGGGAATGTTGGGGTGTAAACCTGCTGATACACCCACTGTTCCTCAGTCTGATCTTGAAGTGGAGGATAGTCCAATGTTCAATGATGTTACTCAATATAGGCGGTTTTGTGGAAAGCTGATATATCTGACAATGACTCGCCCAGATATTGCCTTTGCTGTATCAGTTGTTAGTCAGTTTATGCAGAGTCCAAAGTTATGTCATTGGGAAGCGGCTCTAAAGATCTTGCGTTATGTCAAAGGAGCTCTTAGATGTGGTCTTCTATATAAGAAAAATGACTATTTATCTATTGAGGCTTTTTCTGATGCAGATTATGCAGGATCTCGGCGAGACCGACGATCCACCTCTGGTTTTTGTACCTATGTTGGTGGTAATCTTGTCACTTAGAGAAGTAAAAAATAAAGTGTAGTTGCTAGATCAAGTGCTGAAGCATAATATAGAGCTATGGCTCAGACAACTTGTGAAATGATGTGGCTGAAATCTTTGATGACAGATTTTAGGGTCACTTATTCCGAACCTATGGTGATGAGATGTGACAACCAGGCTGCTATTCATATTGCAAAGAATCCAATATTTCATGAGCGTACAAAGCATATTGAGGTTGATTGCCATTTTGTTCGGGATGCCGTCATGTCTCAGAAGATTAGTACCCCTTTCACTCCTACTGAAGATCAACTTGCTGATCTCTTCACAAAGTCGCTTGGAGTTGGCCGATTCAGTGCTCTATGTGACAAGCTGGGCATGTTTGATATATATGCTCCAGCTTGAGGGGGAGTGTTAAAATATCTTTGTTTGGGGTATTTTTGTTATTTTGTTTTTACTGTGTGTCTGGCCCCTAATTGTGGGTTCCCAGTCACATATACTTGTAATCTCTCTTTGAATGAAGAATAGAAATCCCTTTTTGCCCTAAAATTTCACACTCGGAATTCCAAGAACAGATTCTCTGTCTATAATCTGAAGCTATTTATCATGCCTTCAAGACCGAAAGGTTGTTGTAATCAGAAACAAAAAAAACAAAAAAAAAAACTTAATGTGGCTTGTGAAAGATCTTCCATGAATAAAATAACAGAACAGCACTGCATGGTTACACCAACGCAGCTCATTGACAGTAATAGGAGTTCCCCGGACCTGAACGGAAAAAAAAGTCTTTGAAATTTATGTTGGCAGCTCATTGGCATGGCAGATTGGCAGTCTCCTCCCAGCTGATAATTCTTTCAAACAATCCACCCACAGAAATCGATTCCCAAAGCCATAGATTGTTAGAGTCCCGAATACCCAATCTCTTAAAAAGGAAACCTTCTACTGATTCCACCAGCTCTCTGAGTCTCATCAAACCAATACTACTGGGACCAGAATCTGTTTCGGACAGGCAGCGAGATCAAGGACAAGGGTGAACTCTTCCACATCCGTGACCTATTCGAGGAAATGCTTGTGAGAAGCTGAGCCACCGAGGAAAGGACCCCAGGGGGGATGGGATCTCCTGTGCATTTTGATATTCGCTACAAAATCTACACCAGCATATGGATGTGCCTCATCCCCCCTTTTAACGTACAAGGGCAGTCACATATTTTTTTTTTAAGATATTTGCATAATTACATAAAGATCATCATTACATACATATTAATTAATATAATCTCACTATATCAAGATATTTGCAAAAATGCCCCAGCTCTCGAGCATCGTGTCTTGCGGTTAGGTAAATGTAAGCAACTCATGTTAGAATATAATTAGAGTTTAAAGATGTTGTTAACGTCTTAACCTGTTAGTACAAAAATAGTCCCACTACATGAAACATTAGCACAAAAATAAACCCGCTATATAACATACTGCATAAAAGGCCCCTCCTTTTATCTTTCGTTAAACGTCAATTAACCACGGTGGTAGTTTTATACTTTTGCTTATGTATTAAGGTCATTTTAATTAATACCCATGTAAAAGTAGTATTTCTGAAGCTATACATGCACAAAGGTTATTTTTGCAAATTTTCCCTAAATCTAAAGGAAACTTTTGAAGGTGGCCTGATATGAGCAAAACAGTGTTTCTGTGTTATTTTGCTCATTACAAGGAGGGATTAGTTATGAGTGATTTTAAAACACTAGAATAATTTCAGAAGCACATGGGATTCGGATAAAACCAGGGTTTGCCGACCCGCCCGACCCGGCCGACCCGGTCTCGGTGCGGGACGGGTCGGGTCGGGCGGGTCGCAAAGCGACCCGGTCCGCCCTTTGGCTCTCCACGCGATTTTTTTGGAATTTTTTTTAAAATTTTTAAGAAATTTATTTTGAAAGATTAAATGGTATATATATATTTAAAAATATTAGAATGTATAATTTATTTATGATAATAGATCCATACTACATTATACATATTAAATTATATAAAAATTACATATTACACTGCTTAATTAAACATCCTATTATATATAATACATAAAAATTTATTTTAATTACTAAATATGTAAAAGTAAACAGTGACATAATAATGACATTCATTCATGAAGTATAAAATACAAAAACTCACTAATCCGTGTCCATCTGTGAAGTCCGAATCCCAAAACTCACTCATCCTCCTCATGTGTGTAATCCGAAACCCAAAACTCACTAATCCTCATCATCAGTGAAGCCCGAATCCCAAAACTCATCATCAGATACATGAGACTGATCACCCGTATAATCTAACTCTATCCTAGTGGGTGGAGGTACATATGGGTGAGACTGAAAATATGTAACCATCTGCACAAATGATGGGTCGTGTGCTGCGGTGGAGGGTACATGAAAATCTGTAAAAAAAGTCCTCACTACATCTATAGCTTCAATTCTATCATGTGCGACTGGTGCTGGTGCTGGTGCTGCTCGAACTCTGGACGTGGAGGAAGATCCTGCTCCGCCATGTGCTCGTGGTGGAGGTACCCGGGACGTAGAAGAAGATGTCCTCGGTGTGCTACGAGAACCGTATCTATCATGTAACTGTGTCCGAAAGGAATGTCGAACATCTCCCGGAACTCGGTCGCATGCACGAACATCGCGTCCCACTCCCGCAAGGTGCTCCGCAAACCTGTGTATGCCGGTGACGCGATGTTCGCAGTATCTACAGTGCACATGTCCATCACCCTCAACAGAATATCCATGCTCCCACGCAGGGTGACGCCGTCCGTCCATGATGACCTGCAAATGATGTAAAAGTTTACATTAGTGATTTCGATGACAAGTACAAAACTCTATATATGAAGAAATGTACAATTAATTATTAGTTAGTTCTAAATGTAACCAAATGATACATACTAATAAAGCCTATGGACCCAAACTGGGCCAGTGCCCATCTCCAAACAATCTGACATTAAATGTGGTCCGCAGATAGGACAGATAGTCTTCATAGCGCATTGAACCTGAATAGTTCTCCCAGTACATGCGTACGTAGTATTCATACTCATGCGAACCTTGTGCGTACACGACCTCTACTGACGTAGCTGCGGCATAAGGATATGGATACGATGGGAAAAATGAACTACTGTTATCTGAGTCGCCATGATACATCGGCTGCTGCGGCCATGACCGTCCATACGAGCTTCCAGATCCCTGGGAGTCATGTGTGCTCATCCTCTCAAAATCAGACAACATGCCTTGATAGCTGGTACTGTCTGCAACCGAACTTCCATAGTAGGGATCCCAATGATCAGCTGCCCGTCTCGTCCCTGGCAGTGGAACACCGTGGTCCTCATCTTGCGTGGCATGTGTGAAGTGCTGCTCCTCTGTCCATGCGCCATGTTGACGGCCCCCACGACCTCTACTATGACCACTGCTGTACTCTCTGCCACCAGCACTCGTATTCTCACGAGGACTCCGTTGGTCACCTTGAGAACCACCACCTCCATGGGATGAAGACCCTGTCGGTGTACTCTCAGCATCGGAGTCATGACTCCCACTAATGCGGGGCTCAACAGAAGGCTCGGTAGTGTCGTCATCTGCATTGGGATCTAATGTCTCCATGTCTGCAAAATCTATCGGATTTAATGGTGGTCCCTTGTCCTTCTTGCTGGTGAATAATGTGGTCCATGATGATTTTTTCTTCTGTGGAGCAGGGGGCGGCTTACATGCTGCATGTTGTGTCCCTATAGATGCCTGAGAAGCAGAAGCCTGTTTAGATAATTTTTCAATTTACTTTCTATTGTGTAAGTCTGTACGTATACCTGAGAAGACTGATTGGGTGCCTTAGTCTTAGATGTTGAGCGTCGGGGCGCAGCAGACTGAGATGGTTGTTTCGATGCTCCCGAAGACTACACAATTGAAAGAAGAATATATTCAATTACCAATGAATTATATATTAACAAATGTAGAAATGACAATATAATTTCACCTCTCTAAATGAGGAACTCCCCCTAGCCTCTCTTGAAGTGGATAACCTTCTTGGTTCCGCAGATATTGAATGCCGCGGTACAGCAACTCGAGACCACTGTTCTCCCGCAATGTTATCATTTGTCGGACTGACCTGCAATATATTGCTATCATACATAAATATATGACTATGCTATCTAATGAAATTTGCGATTCGATTTTCATGTATTAATTCACCTGAGGTGGCTCTTGACGCTCAATTAATGGGGGTTGGATCAATCGCTCCCATGCTGTATCATCATACGCATACGATGTGTCTCCACCCCCAATGACGAGGTCTTCATCTAAATTAATTTCATCATCACGTCCCGTTGCAGAGTCGTCACCACCCAAATGCACATGGGTGTCATCTCCCTCCCCGACTGCCTCTTGTACAGCTGATACGAGAAAAGTATTAGGCCGTGGTGTCTCGCCAGGTTCTTCAGCCTCCTCGTCTAATTCTGCCTCACCACGCTCGGTTGTGGCTCTTGCAACCCATGCTACCATAGGGTCGTCATCGTCTCGCAAGTACACAGCATCCGTTGGGTCGTAATCTCCCTCTCCTCTCCTTGTATCCATTTGTACATGCCGGACCTTTAGCCTCATGTTGTAATGAACATACACCATTTTGTCTAGCCTGCGGTGTGTTAGCCTATTCCTCAGCTTAGTATGCAAGAAGGAGAACGTCGACCAATTCCGCTCACACCCACTCGACGAGGATGTTTGCGATAGAACTCTCATTGCGATCTTCCTTAATACGGGTGCACTTGTGCCGTAATTTAGCCACCACTCAGCTGTGTTTAAGACAGATCATGTACAATATAATAATTAGATGTAAAAATTCTTTCTCGAGATATAGAAGGTACATTGTGAAGACACATTACCTGGGTCGAGTCTATCACGACTGGCCACGGCATTAGGTGTCGCAAATGAACCAATTCCCTCTCTAAATATTTTCATCTGCATTATCAAAAAATATGAAGTGTATATTTCATTTAATATTGTCAATGTTAAAATATCCAAGTATACCTCATTCAACGCATCAGCGGCATCTGTTGGGGTGAAAGACAATCGGTCTACCACAATGTTGACCGATTCTATCAACGTATCGTCATAAGCAAGGGCCCGAGCATATTGGAAGGCCGGATGTAGATAGTACGCTGCAATCGTAAGACAATGAATTACATATTAGTATCAACTGAAAATCACAGCTCATTGATTGGACGAGAATGTAAGTGTTTACCTGCCATGTGAAGATCACGGCTCATTTGTCTGTCCCATCTGTCCCCCACAATCTCCAGAATAGTGGGTCCATATTTTTTGGACGTTGTAAGGATCTTCCGCTTGGCTGCTTCTATTTTGCTGTACACCAACCCCATGGTTGGTACTCTATCCCCATCCACGCATCGTAGAACCTCATACAGTGGCTCTATCAATGACACTAATATCTTCACTCTATCCCAAAAATTCGAGGTGTTGACAATCCCCTCGACCTCCGCCCCTTCACGTGAAGCAGCAAAAGAGGAACTCAGCCAGGTCTCACCTCTAAACATTTGCTTCAATCCATCCTTGTGCTTCAATAGGCTCTGCAATGCGATGTAGTTGGTGGCAAATCGTGTGATGCCAGGCCTCAACAGTTCGCCGCCACAGTGCTCCCTCATCCATGCCAATACAAGTGTGTGGTTGTAGATATATTTCGTGATTTTTTGTGCCACCTCGACCACAGATTTTACCATACGAAGCTGCCCAATCTCCTTCAGCATCAGATCTACACAATGTGCTGCACAAGGGGTCCAGAAAATGTGCCGTTTTTTCTTCATTAGCTCCTCCCCAGCCTTCTTATAGTTCGACCCATTATCAGTCACCACTTGTACAATGTACTCCTCCCCAATCTCAGTCACCACTTGCTCCATCAATGATAAAATATATTGGTGACTGTGAATTTGACCAGACGCATCCACTGATTTGTGAAAGAATACCTGTCTGTCACAATAAACAAGGAAGTTAATCAGGCTAGATTTTGTGGTACCTGACCATCCATCACACATCAGTGTGACTCCGTACTTTGTCCATTTCTGCTTGAATGAGTCAATGTAACTCTTGATCTCAGCAACTTGTTCATCAAGGTATACGCCAGCCAATTCTCTCGCTGTAGGTGGCTGCACGTGTAGCCCAAGGATCTGTGCTTCCTGAAACATTGGCTTGTAGTAAGGGCTATTGGCTGCATTGAAAGGCAGACCCGCGTGGTGCCACCATTTTGCAACAGCTTGACCAAGTTTCCATTTAGGTCCCTTCTGGCCATACGCATCGTCCATCCTCGTTTGCTTACCATGCTCTCGGGATAGTGCACCGGGCTCCACATCTTCGATGTTGATCGATTGTGTCCTTTTCCTTTGTGTCCCCGAGTCACCAGTCAATAAACTCCTTATGCCTCGTGATTGTCGAGTCGTAGATGAACCACCACTCCCTGATGCTCCGGTCCTCGCGGCCTCGCGACTACGGACTATAGTCTCCTCGGGATGTCTTGACTCTTCCCTGCTCTGACGTACTGCCTCACGAAGCTCTGCTTCGTATGGATCGTTCACAGTGACATACACATTAGCCTGCTCAGTACATGCTTGTTCGTCTTCGTCACTGGGTGTCCATGCACATTCCTCCTCGTTGCTGCCACTTGGGCGCCCGCTCACTGCCGCTTGATCCATTTTCTTCTTTTTTTCCTTTTCTTTCATCTCAGCTCTCTTCTCACGCAGGTGTCTAGCCATTGCAAGTTTCACATCTCTAGGCACATGGGTACACCCAGCAACCTCAGAGTATCCTGCCCCGGCTCCTCCGGCCAAATGCTTCTTCAACCGAGACACCCCTCCTCCCCGGTGTTCTATTTTACAATAGTTACAACGCCAGCACCTACGGTTGCCATCCAACAAAACTCCGTGTGACCACCCAATATCATTTGTTCGTTCCTTAGGAGCCATATTAAGTACTTAACTGTATCTCCTAAATGTAAAAATTACAAATCATATTAAGTACATTATTTTAAACAGAGACTAACAATGAAAATAATATCATTATTTCTACAATATGCAAGACTAAATTCAATATTTACTACATGTCAATATAATTTAGTTCAAAATAATATCATTATTTCTAAAACATGCATATAATGCTAATTTTTTATTTAATAGACCTACATTTAGTTTAAATTAATTTGTAACATATTTATCACTAATTATATATTTATAATTATAAACATGTCTAATTAAATTAAATTATATTAAATTATTTATCAGTAATTATTTATATTATATTAAATTATTTTACGTCTACAACTAATAATGAAAATAATATCATTAATTCTATAAAATTAAATTTAAATTTTAATACATCTCAATTAAATCTAATATTTAAACATTAATTAAATAATATATCAAACATAAATATATTTCTACAACATGAATTAAACGATCTTTATATTATTTCTACAACCAGAATTAAATAATATATCAATATATTAAATTCTACAAGATGAATTAAATAAAAATTATATTTTTCTTACAACATAAATTCAACCTGACATCAAAAATAATATTAAACAATGACAATCTAACAAATTTTATTCATATATTTTTAAATTAAAAAAAGATATTACATTTTTAAAAATTAAAATTTTTTCCTCCCCCCCCCCCACCCCCACGGTCGCACACCCCCCCCCCCTCATCCCCCCACCGCCTGCCGGTGGCAGACGCCCAGCACGGCAGCACCCCCACCCCCCCCGTCCCCCCACGGCGGCCCCCGTCCCCCCCCTGTCCCCCCCCCCGTCCCCCCACGGACGCACAGCAACACCCCCCGTCCCCCCACGGCGGCCCCCGTCCCCCCACGGACGCACAGCAACCCCCCCCGTCCCCCCACGGCGGCCCCCGTCCCCCCACGGCGGCAGACGCCGGCCCCCGTCCCCCCACGGACGCACAGCAACCCCCCCCGTCCCCCCACGGCGGCCCCCGTCCCCCCACGGACGCACAACAACCCCCCCGTCCCCCCACGGCGGCCCCCGTCCCCCCCGTCCCCCCACGGCGGCCATGACGCCCAGCACCCCCCCCCCCCGGCGGCAGACGCCCCACCCCCGACCATTTTAAAAAAATTTAACTTACCTACCTCCGATCGCCGCCCAACGCCGCCGTCGGCCGCTCAGATCGCCGTCCGAAGATCCTGCTCGCCGTCCGCCGCCGCTGCACCGCCGTTCGTCGGTGGGAGGGGTGGAGCTCTTCCTCCCCCTTCGGCCCGTTAAATGGGCGAACCGCCCCCGACCCGCCGTACCGAGCCGGGTCCCGCCTCGCACCGGAGCGGGACGTGGCGGGACGCACGGGACCTTGCGGTCCAGTGCGACCCGTCCACGACCCCCAGCCCGCGCGACCCGGTGCCCGCCTGGGTCGGGTCGGGTCGTGCGGGTCGGTGCGGGTCGGGGCGGGACGGCAAACCGTGGATAAAACTCTATAATTTAAAATATACGTGGTTGTGAGTACAAGGTGGATGTGGTTTCGAACCAAAGTGATTTTAAAATACAATTGAGTTATTAAGGTTTCAAGAGAAGAGAAGATCCACGAGTGAATCGAAAATACCTAATTGCTGAGTTGTATTTTGAAATGTAAACTTTCTCGTGTAACAATCTTTGTGAGATTTTAGTTGATAGAATCTAGATCATAGTTTATTTTGACTAACAAGTGACCTTGAAATTAAATTTTAAAATCCTCCACAACTAATCGTGATTTTTAAAATAAACTTCTACATGAAAATTATTGTTAGAGATAAATTCATAAAAAAATTATTTCTAAAAATATATTAGTAGAGGTATGACTGGATTAATTCAAACAGTACATATATTTCATTTAAGTGTGATTTTCTTTTTTTACAAATTTTTGATAAAAAAGTGATAAGTTTGTAAATAAATGTGATATTTTTTACGATTCAAATTTATACAATGATATGTCTGCTAATATATATATAAGAATATTTTTTTATAAATTCTCGTTTAACAATCATTTTCATGCAGAAAGACCCTTCTTAAAATCTATCAAGATCACAACCGTGCACTCTGAAATCGCTACTAACCCTTGAAAAGTCAATCATGCTGCTCGGTTTGACATAAGATGTTAATGTAAAGGATCTGGTATTAGTATGATGCAGTAAATAGACTAAAAATTTTGATTTTAAAAAAAGATAATAAGCGTCAAATAATGGTCTAGTGTCAAATTTTCAAAGGTGTTTACGATACAAGAGTAAGAAGATGCAAGAATACTATGATGGAAGGATCTATCTAAATTTGATCTGTAATTATGATTCAAATCGAATCAAATCGAATCGATTTGGTTTGATTTCAAAGGCGTTCGATTTAATTTGATTTGAGAAAAAAATCTCTTCAAATTGAACCAAACCAAATTGCGTTCATCCCTATCCACTATCCACGACTAATCCTGATTTTTAAAATAGATTTTTATATGAAAACTATTGTTAGAGATGAATTTATAAAAAAATTATTTTTAAAAATGTATTAACAAACATATCACTACTGGATTAATTCAAATAGTGCATATATCCTATTTAAGTGTGATTTTTTTACAAGTTTCAGATAAGAAGAAGTGATATCTCTACAAATAAATGTGATATTTTTTATAATTCAAATTTACACAATGATATGTCTGCTAATATATTTATAATAATATTTTTTTTATAAATTCCTGTTTAACAATAATTTTCACGCAGAAAGACCCTTTTTAAAATCTATCAAAATCATAACCGTGCACTCTGAAATCACTACTAACCCCTTAAAAGTCTATTAATGAGGGTCCTCCCCTTCTCTCTAGAAACAAAAACTCTATTCTTTGTCGAGTCTCACTTGCTGCATTATGTGTAGTGTTGTCATCTTTTATCCAAAAACAAAATCAATCCAATCTTTGATCAGACAGTTGGAAAAAAAATAATGAAAAGAAGAGATCAGAAAATTCATTTTTGTCAAAAATCATGAGCCAATTACTTTGGGTCCAAGAGGGGTGCTCGATCTTCTGAAGGGTACTACTCCACACTTGTGGAACTCCTTTTTCTGGTGTAGCCACCCCTCAAGAATGATCCCAACCTCATGACCTACTTTTGTTCAAATGGAGCAAGGTTTGACACCTTCTACGTTGATTTAGTGCCTGGCCAGCCCTGGTTAGGTCAAGATGTAAGCAGCTGACGACGGTGATATTTATGAAATATTTTTGTCATAACAAATCATAAGATGAGAAATATAAGGTTATACTCAACTAGTGTGATTGATTTAATAGTTTAAATTACCAATGGCCCTTTTGAAACAATCCCCTTTCTTTTGGCCATTAATTGGACGGTTCTCTTGAATCCTTAGTCTGCCGGAGACGACTATTAGACTACCAAAGTGATCATACCAAAATTCTTATCCTCGTCTAGTGTATTATTACTATGTGAAGAAGGTAGCAAATAATTTTCTATTATTCAACAAATCTAGTTAGACTTACATGCACAAATGACCTTTCACCTCATTAGATGTTTCATCTCCCAAGTTGTTTTCTCCACAATTCTAGATCTTGAAGGTAGCAACCCTTATCTCCCAAAAGTAATGATTTCTACACAGCCACCGGTGTAGTTAGGTCAGCTCATTTTGCAACAGCCCCTCCGATTCGTCTACACAGGTATGATGCAGCAACCCATCCTAGAGAAATCAAGGCTACTCGAGGCCATCATTCCCTCTCACGGAACGTGTAATTCCCAATCGTAAACCCCTACGCAAAGTGGCCATTTTGCCCCCCTTCCTCCCCCATTGTCGTCCTCGGCAGGAAAACTCCAAATCGAACCATTCCGTCTCCAGCCCTCTCAAGCCCTGTTTCCAACTACTCCGCCTGTTTCCCAGGTGAAGGAGGAGCACCAGCCTCTCCGGTTTAAATCGTGGAAGAGGATAAAGGAGGAGCACCACGAGTTCGTCATCATCATAGAGGAAGGAGGCCGCAGGACTAGGGTTTCGTTGTGAAGAGAGTAGCACAGCTAGGATTTTGTCACGATGAGAGGAGCACAACCACGATTTCGTAGGACCTCAGTATCCAACGATCTTATGGCACCCAAGATAGGCAAGGGGAAGAGGTCAATGCAAGGAGGCTGTGTGAGAGGGGACAAGGAAGTGGAGAAGCAAGGAGAGAGGCAGTCAGTCCAACAGACGAAAGAGGAAGCCTCACCATTGGCCATCGCATAAGAAGAGGGACAAAGAGGAACAGCTGAAGAGAGAGAGACCCAATAATGTCGTCGAACCCATTACAATCAGGGGCAGAAGCCATTGGTAAAGAGGAAGAAAAGGTAGAATTGTCTTCCACAGAGTGAAGTCAAGAGTAGACCTCCGCCAGATCTACACAGCAGCATGAGGGAGTGTTGTACACAACTATTTTCCCAGGATAATCCAAATGTAAAGGAACGTGACCGCTCCCGAACACCTTGCGGGTGCTATTTGTTTAGCATCTTTATAGCAGCCCGGACCCAATTCCATACCCGAATCAACCTACTGTGTCCCACATCAACTTCAATAAAAAGTAGGGATCGCCCTCGACCACCCAGTATGTGGTGTTGGCGAGCCAACACCTTAGTTGCCCAAGCTGACCCGGGGACTCAGCAACACATCGCGTCGTGTGGCATTCAACAACTAGGTCGGGAACCACTCCCAAGATGACTCCTTCCAGCAACCTAACACTAATGGACTTTGCTGCCCAATCAAACTTGGGCCTCGAGGATTGTTAGCCAGTTTATATGGCTCTGAAACAAAGGTGCGGAATTATCCCAAACACCTTAAAGGCACCTGATGAGGACATCACGTGCTGCTCCTTATTTTTCGAGTCGTATAATATATTTTTCACTTTATTTGAATCTTATCTCTATATTTTCCTTTAATTGAGTCAGTTGAGTAGGTTAGTGGGTCAATAGGATAGCATATTAAGCCTATTGGGCTCAACTAAGTGGGCTGGCCCAGGGCCCCCCTCCTTGGACATGCTTGGTCATTAGTTGTATTGTCAGGGGTATTTCGGTCATGTAAAGAGTTGGATGCCTATAAATAGGACTCAACCACCATCCATTTGTAGGATTTGATGCATGAGAAATTGAAATCACCCTTGAGTGAATCCCTCCCCCCTAGGAGTGTGACTCTCCTCTCTCTCTCTCTCTCCCTCTCCCTCTCTCTCCCCCCTTTCTCCATCAATCCCTCTCTCTCTACCCCTAGCAAGCTTGCGCCCCCTCTCTCTCTCTACCCAAGAGTGGAGGCCGCCCCCTCTCTCTCCCCTCCCCCTCCCATCACCATCACCATAGCCCCGAAGGTAGACTTTCCCCTCTCCCTCCTATCACCATAGCTGTAACGACCCGAGATCCGAGTACTGGAAAGGAACCGATACGACTCGAACCTCGGCTCGCCACCCACGAGCCCAAAGACTCGGAAGGGTTAAATGATGGTGTGAGGGTACAAGAGAATCTAAAATAACTGCAGCGCTAGCACAATGAAGTAAATAAAAATGCATGAAGTTAAATAAATACTCACTAAATAGCTACAAGGTCTAGAGTATCTCATGTCCAAAAATAAGTACAGTCAACAGAAAGAAAAGTACAAGTACGTGGGGCATACCCCAGCTCTAGGAATTGGCAACTGGCCCTGGCTACTGAAACCGTGATGAGCCTTGAATGCGCCTCTCGATGACCCCGCCTCACCTGAAAACACAGGGTTGAGTCTCATCTCATTGGCTCAGTAGTGATCCCGCGGACTCCCACCTCACAACGAGGATAACAAGACAACAAGGAAAGCAAGCTAAATAACAGAAGTACATTAGTAACAACAATAAATAAATGAAAAATCTCTCTATAACTAGCCGTACCCTACGGAACAAATCGACCGCGGTCCGACGGGAAAATGGGTCCGTACCTGCCAGAAGACAGGAGCACCACGCACTAGAAGCAAAGCCGGATGAGTCCCCTGACATCTTACACCGCGCCTCAGTGTCTCCCTACACGCCCTAGGCAGAGACTGAGACACACAACAAGTACCACGAACAAGGACTAGCTGGGGTCGCGCTTGTCAGCGCGGGTCCGATGCCCCCAACCACGTGTGCACACACAGACCATGCGCCCTAAGTCAGATCCTGTAGCTGGTTCTTCCGCAAAGCCCAGACTCAGGCTACGCGAAGGGGCCCTACGGCAACAAGCCTAACAACCGTCTCTCTCGAGTAAGCCGCTCCATCACTCCAGGGTGGGTCAACACACGCGTGCTGTAAGAAGGTTACGTCTAGTGGACAGGTCACTGGAGGTAAGACTCAACTCACGAAAACCACCGATCGAAAGGAAATGGAGTGGCGGTCCTCCCAGGACCGCAAAGCAAGCCTAGCGGTCTTGGTGAGGACACCCGAGCAAGAATACGGCTCGACTCAGAGAGCCGCTGGTACCGGACACGCAGCACGACTCGATCGACACCGACCTCTTTGTGACTAGGGGACAGTCTCAAGTCTCCCCCGGAGCTTTGACACTTTAGTGCATATTTTTGTACGTATTTGTATTTTGTATGTATTTGGTTGTATTTTGTATTTTATACGTATTAGGTTGTAGTTGGTGCGTATTTGGCATGTATTTTGGGTTGTATTTTGGTTTGTATTATGTTGGGATCTCCAATGGGTTTGAATTCAAATTCCAAGGAGGGAAAATAGAGCCCATAGATTTGAAAGTTCAAATGGGTTCGAATTCAAATTCCAAGGAGGGAAGATGGAGCCCATAGATTCCAAATGGGTTCAAACTCCAAGGAGGGAAGATGGAGCCCATAGATTTCAAATTTCAAATGGGTTCAAATTCAAACTCCAAGGAGGGAAGTTGGAGCCCAACTTTATATATTATAATATATGTACTCCCCCCCTTGAGAGATTTTTTTTAATGAGGAAGGAATGAATTGAAGAAGAAAGTTGTGAGAGCTTTGCTCCCCTCTCCCTCCCTCTTCTTCTTTCTCTAGGGTGTGATGCCCTAGACCCTCCCCTCTCTTTCTCTGATGCTCAAGCTGCTGGGAGGCGACCTCCCCATCTTCATCTCAAGCCCGGAGTTCGTCGGTCAAGGTTTTACTACCGGCGTGGAAGAGAAGGCCATTGCTGCCCAGCGCACCATCCGTGGTTGTCTGCCTGCAGAATTGGGCCGCAAAGACAAGGTTGGCACCCCATATACCCGTCCTCAAACCCCCTTCACTTCTTCACGACTTTTCTTCCTCCTCATGTCTTCCATCTACCTTGAAAATCCCATTCTCTAACTCACTCTGTGCGAAAAGTTGCCTTTGTAAGCCTTTTTTCTGCGCAGGCTTCCTCTGTGCAGACCTGCAGAAAATCTGAACCCTGAAGATCAGGTTGGGATGCCCCCTTCCAGACCGCTGATCACTTTTATCTCTTCACAACATTTCTTCCTCTACCTGTCCTCTACCTCTCCTCAAAATCCCGCATCAAAATTTGCTCTGAGAAAAAACCTCTCTTTGGAGCCCTTTTGGTCGCGCAGACTGCCCCTGTGCAGCCCTGTTGGGACAGTGTTCAAGACCTTCCAAAGAGACGACCCCGAAATCATCTCAGAACGACCGAGGACTTTTAGCACTGCTTACACACATCCTAAAACCCTCTCAAGAATTTTCTTGTGCATGTTAAAACCCTGTTTCCTTGCTTGCCACATCTACCTTCGGCCCCCTCAGTTCTGACTGCACTGGATTGCAGAACTGAGTCTTGTATGTCTCTACTCCCCACGCCCAAAAACCTCTACTGCACGTGTAAGACCCCGAATTATTTAACTGAGCCCAATATATTTATTAAGCTTTTATTAATTAAGAATTAAATTTTTATTGAATTAATAATTAAATTTCAGATTTATTAATATTTAATTTGTTAGAAATAGAATAAGTGAAAATCCGACTACCTTATAAAAATCTATAAAAATAGTAAACATGCTAAGGTCGATGTAGATAGCAATTTTGTCTTCTTGGACCAACCCATTAAAAATCCATGGTTAGATCTAATTAGGGTTTAAGCCCTTAAGTGCACACTTTTTGACCCTTACCTAACCTTGGATTAAAACACGAAATTGAGGGTTAATACTCAACCAAATTAGCTCAAACCGGAGGCAAATGAACGGTCTTGATCTGAGGATCAAAAGCCCTCTACCTATTTCTCGAAACCCTAACCCTAGAAGGCGCAGCAGGCCGAGTTTGATTGAGTCAAACTTTTCAGCGCCGTTTCTAACACGTCACTTGCCCCGTCGAATTCTCCCAGCTCAGAACTCTCCAGAAGATGTGTGAGCTATAGATAGAAAGCTCTTCGAGTCTAGTTTCTTTTGGTGGCTGTGGTGTCGGCAGAAGAGTCAGATCTGGGGAGATATCCGGTGATTACTGAAGGTGTGTCGGCAGGCCGTCGTCTACCTTCTTCCTTCCTTGTTTCTTCAATTGAGGTAGGAATTCTCAACCAAAATTCGATCATGAATACATCATTTTATTCCTCTCGATGAGATCTATCCAGTGGGAGTGAAAGCCCCAATTTTTATCAGGTATCTAGAGAGATATCGAGACTTTTGTGAAGGGTTAGCAAGTTCGTTCTTCATTTCTAGCATCTTATTTCAACCTTCGATTCAGGTAGGTTTAACAGGCCAAACTCTAATTAACTTATATGATGTAATCATCATCTTTTTAGCTTTCATTAGGAGTAGAAAGCCCTAAAATTCATGAAGCATGTTTAGAGAATTTCTGCTCGTAGTAACAGCATGTTTAGAACTAGTTTTTGATGTGTTCATCTAAGTTGATTTCTGATTTCGAAGTATTAATCCTGATCCACATGAACCATATCATATATGGTTGGATTCAGCATTAAGTTAGCTTTCTTTTGATATAAGAAGCCCCAAATTCCATTGCATATAGTGAGAGAAATCTATGATTTAGTAGAGGCATGTCAAGAACTAGAGTTTCTTGTGTTCATCATAGAATAAGTTGTGTTTTAATTGATTTTTGTTGAAATCCGTATTTTAAATCTGTTGTATTATGACCTTAGTATGTATATTAAGAACCCTAGACCATGTGGTTAGGATCCCAACCCATTTAGACCCAAAATGGGTGAGTTCATGCGTTTTCTGGAAGCCCCGGCCGGTTCTGGGCTTGCAGGGGTCGACCCATCACCTGGCAGCCCAGGCCAGCCCGAGGGTCGACCCATTCGGCCCAGCGCGAGGGTCGACCCAAAGGGTCGGCCCATGCTACTGGATTCTGTGGGGGTCGACCCCAGGGGTCGACCCATCCAGTACCCAGCAAAGGGTCGACCCATGGGGTCGACCCATATGGCAAAATTGTAGGGGTCGACCCCTGGGGTCGACCCATTCTGCAGGAATTGTGAGGGGGGACCCCAGGGGTCGACCCATCTCACTGGCAGACCCCATTTTTATAGGGGTCGACCCATACACCAGTAACCCAGTTTTTGTCATTTTTCGACCAGAGGATCGATCCGGATCATTGGGGGATCGACCCTTTCACTTAGACCTATTGAAAGTATATTCTTGAAGAACCAGTAACCTATTCATGAAACCTTATGATTTAATTTATCTTGGTACCGACATGCAAACGTAGTGTAAAAACATGCCATTTATCATCTTCATTGCAATGTTTACAACGGTTAAATAGAAACCCACATAATTAGTGGTTAATTATGTAACTAAATTTCTGTTAATTGCTTGTTATTCGTTCATACGCGTCTTACGCGATCTTGTTCACTAGCTCATCACTTTGAATCATTCTTCTTGGCATCTTAACTTAATGTATAACTTAATCCTTGTTAATTTGGCTTGGAATTAGGATTAATATGATCATTAGCTTGCTGTTTAGTTGCTGTACTACAGTAGAACAACGTGTTTAACTTTCTAACTTTTAACAAGTCGTTAGCCGGTTAGCGTGCTAGTATTGGTTTTACCCAGATTGCACCGTTCATACCTTAGAGCGGCCCACTGTCAGCCGTACTGAGCTTCAGTCCAATTCCTGTATGTACGGCGATGTGTTAACCGTATATACCCTTGAGCGGCTCTCTTATGACCGCACATCTCTTGGAGATGAGTTTGACCGTGTTTTGTACTCTTGAATCCAAGGACAAGATTAGTCCTTTAAATCTGAACTTATGACAGTAATTCCTCTGATTATATTGGCCATTAAAAATTGACTGAATGTCTGGACGGGTGGGACTTTGGACCCATTAAAATCAATGCCATCGCGTCATAGGGGCCCGGTCTGGTCCTGGAGAGAGCGTCCGAAAAATTATTGAGCCCATGGGATGTTAATGACATGGTGGGGCATTGCACCGAATACTTGACTTGCTTGTTGCGTCTATGACAAAAATCTCTTGTTATTTGTTACTTGATCGTGTTTGAATGAATGTTAAATTACTTGCTTGATTGGCCAATTCTTTACTACTGTCTCTTGTTATATCTCCTGTTGTATATTCTTGTACTTGTTATCTTGTTAATTCTTGATATCACATATTTCTTGACCTTGTAAGATCTTGTTATTACTATTGTTTCTTTATATCGTTATCATCTTTATTTCTTTTTAGCATGACATATCAAAATGTAATTAACTTGTTAATCATGTAAACTTGCCTGTTATTTCCTACTGAGCGTCAGCTCATAGTTGTGTTTCCCCCCTTTCCAGGCTTTTCAGGTGACGCGCTTACCGATGGGGAAGGGCAGGAGTGATGTCTTGAGTGTATCAGTTCTAGTGTGTTAGCAGTGTTATCTTACTCTTAGTGGTGCTTTGGAGAGTATTTAAGTTTCGGTTATGTTTTTGAGGTTTAGTGGTTGTTATCCCAGTTGTAATAAGTTGATTTGATATTATTGTATGAGTTGTGGTTTGTTTAATGATCAGTTAGTTATTCCCTTTTCATAGCACTTGTGTATATTTAGATTAATTCTCTCTCTTGCCAGCTTGTTTCTGACTGTACGTCCCGATATTCCGCGTCGGGGCGTGACAGTTTAGTTGGTATCAGAGCCCTAGGTTTCACATTCCTAGGTTCCCTAAGTTTAGGTTTTCTTGCATTGCATCCCAATAACCGGTATATCAAAAGGTGTTGTCCGAACGTTAGGCTACGCCTATCGGGAAGGTCGCACACTTGCGCGAGTGGTCTTCGGATCGATTATCTCCGTCAGGTACCGAGTTTTGGTCGTGTCTAGGTGCATTAGATCCCTAACCTTGTAAAAGTACAGAACCCGACCTGGTGAGATTGGGTAGAAACTTGGGTTAAGTTCTTTCCTTAATCATGTTATTATCTATCTTATTGAACCTAAGTAATCTATTTCTCATGTAGATGGCAGCTGATCGTGCTGAATGGAGGAACCTACAGCGCACGGTTCAAGGCCTTACTCAGGCCCTTCAACAGGTAGCTCAGGCAGGAGCAGCACAGCATGGCACCGGTGATCTATACCGGAACTTCCGAGGGATGAATTCGCCAAGGTTTGCGGGTTCGACCGACCCCGACCAAGCCGAGCACTGGCTAGATGAGATGGGGAGGATCTTTGAAGTTATGCAATGCACCAACCAGGAGCGTGTCCTGTTGTCCACATTTCAACTGGAACATGATGCATGTACTTGGTGGGATTCTATCAAGGCGACTCTCGGTGACCGGCAGGTTATGTGGGAAGAGTTCGAAGAATTCTTTAACAGTAAATATTTTTCTGACCGAGTGCAAGAGAAGAAAGCGGCAGAGTTCGCGGCCTTGAAACAACGAGGTTTGTCCGTGGCAGAGTATGAGACTCAATTTGCACGGCTTTCTCGTTATGCTACTCATCTCATTTCTACCGAGAAAATGAAGGCGAAGCGCTTTCTTAATGGATTGAAGCTTCATTATATTAATCAATTGGCACCGATGGAGATTTCCACTTATTCTGAGATGCTGAGAAAAGCTCAAGTTCTAGACGATACTTTAGAAATGACGGAGAGAATCCGTGGAAATGGCACCAGGAAGGAACAACCTACGGGTTCCGGGAGTGTCAAACCCAGGTATACCAAGAAGAGGCCTGTTAGTGGACCTTGTTCGTGGAGAGGGTCCGGATCATGGAAAGGCAAGATGCCGAAGCATGAAGACAAGAAGCCTGGCCCTATCGTTCCATACATGGGCGTTTGCAAGTTTTGTAATAATCCTGGCCATAGGGTGGAGGATTGCTGGCGCAAGCTAGGCGCATGCCTACGATGTGGAAGCAAGGAGCACCGTATCTCTGATTGCCCTCGTATGTCTGAGCAAGCTACCCCAGCAAAACCGCAAGTCTTCAAGAAACCACAAGGCAAACTCCAAGCTCTGCATGCTGATGAAGCAGGAACAGCCGAGGATGGTTGACTCGTCGAAGGTACTCTCATTATACTCGACAAGCCAGCATTTGTTTTTTTTGATACTGGTGCCACGCATTCATTTATTTCTCGGAGATTTGCTAAGTCATTAGCTGTAGAACCTATTTTGATGAATTCTCCGTTAGAGATATCAACCCCTATTGGTACTAGATCGGCGATCCAGCATTTCTATCCTTCTAGTAAGGTTATGATGGGTGAGCAGAACTTTCCAGCTGATTTAGTTTGCATGGATATGAAGGATTATGATGTAATCTTAGGAGCAGATTGGTTGGCTAGATATGAGGTTAACGTTCACTACAGTTCTAGCTCCGTGTCTTTTACTAGACACCCTGGACTTTCTTTTGTGGGAGTTAAGCACCATAACTTCGTACCGCTTATCTCGGCTCTTCGAGCTGATAAGCTGATGAGGCGAGGATGTGAGGCTTTTCTAGCCTTCGTCTGTACAACTCCTGAGCAGCAGATGGAGATTAAGGACATTTCTGTTGTCCGAGATTTTCCTGATGTCTTTCCAGAAGAACTACCAGGACTTCCGCCTGAGCGGGAAGTTATCTTTTCTATTGATCTTATTCCTGGCACATCTCCTATTTCCAAGGCTCCTTATCGTATGTCTCCTACGGAACTGAGGGAATTGAAGCAGCAGCTGATGGAATTGCTTGAGAAGGGCTTTATTCGTCCTAGCACTTCTCCGTGGGGAGCCCCTGTGTTATTTGTCAGGAAGAAAGATGGTTCGATGAGGTTGTGCATTGATTATTGGCAATTGAACCAGCAGACTGTCAAGAATAAATATCCATTGCCGAGGATTGACGAGTTATTTGACCAGATAGCGGGAGCTCAGTATTTCTCTAAGATCGATCTTCGATCTGGATATCACCAGTTGCGGATTAAGGAAGAGGATATCTATAAAACGGCTTTCCGTAGCAGGTATGGTCATTTTGAATTTGTCGTTATGCCTTTTGGTCTAACGAATGCACCGGCAGCTTTCATGCAGTTGATGAACAATGTATTTCGGCCCTATCTTGATCAATGGGTCGTGGTCTTTATTGATGACATCTTGATCTATTCCAAGAGTGAAGTGACGCATGCTGAACATCTGAGGATGGCATTGCAGTTATTGAGAGATTATAAACTTTATGCCAAGTTCAGTAAGTGTGAATTCTGACTGCAAGAGGTGTCCTTTCTCGGACATATTATCACCAAGGATGGTATTTCTGTTGATCCTTCGAAGGTTGAGGCAGTGAAGAATTGGGAGCAGCCTACCAGTGTGACGGAAGTTAGAAGTTTCTTAGGCCTAGCAAGCTATTACCAAAAATTTATCCATGATTTCTCTAAGATTGCAGTACCTATGACAAGGTTAACCCGCAAGGAGAACACGTTTGATTGGTCAGACGATTTCCAGCGAAGCTTTCAGACTCTGAAGGAGTGTTTGACTACTGCACCTGTATTGGCTTTACCTTCTGGTGAAGGAGGTTTTGTTGTTTATACTGATGCTTCAGGTATCAGCTTAGGCTGTGTACTCATGCAGCATGGGAAGGTGATTGCCTATTCTTCTAGGCAGTTGAGGAAGCACACGGAGAATTATCATGTTCATGATTTGGAACTTGCAGCAGTCGTCTTTGCTTTGAAGATTTGGAGGCATTACCTGTATGGAGAAACCTTCACAGTGTTTTCAGATCATAAGAGTTTGAAGTATTTATTCTTTCAGAAGGAACTCAATATGCGGCAGCGCAGATGGTTGGAGTATTTGAAAGACTTTGACTTCTCGATTGAGTATCATCCTGGCAAGGGTAATGTTGTGGCAGATGCATTAAGCCGGAAGCTAGATTGTCAAGTCTTATGTTACAAGAATGGAGGTTATTGGAACAATTGTCCAGCCTGGATCTTAATATTGACAATGACCGGGTTATGATTGCTCATATCCAACTTAAGCCTGAATTGTTGATGGAAATCAAGTCCTTGCAAGATAATGATCCCGAGCTGGTAGAGATCAAGGGAAGCTTGAGCAGCAGATCTGACTTCATGTTGGCTGACGATGGAAGATTATTATTCAAGGGCAGAACTTGTGTACCTGACGAAGCCGCAATAAAGAACAAGATTCTTGAGGAAGCTCATAGATCCAGATATACTATTCATCCTGGTGGCACTAAGATGTACAGAGATTTGAAAAGATCCTGAAGAGGCGAAATCTCGCGCTGGTTCCTGAGCTGGCTGGTAATCACCAAGATAATGAACTGCAAGATAGGGAAACGGGTCAGAGGGCCCAGGGGGATTCCCTGGGGTAAAACCCTCCGACGCTCAAGTCAGTAGAGCAATGGTGGGAGCGGCGATAGGGAGGAGAAGGTGAGGGCGCGAGATCCCTCTCCACCAATGGGGTGAAGTGATCCTTGCTCAGGAGGTGGGGGTGGAACAATACCCTTCTTGACTTACCCTTCGCCGGAGGGTATCCCAGGTTTTTATAGTGCGCCGCCTTCTGGAGTCCTGCGAGCTGAGAGGTCTCCGGTGGAGGTTACGTCCTCGTCGTGGGCTTTGATGGCCTCATCGTGGGGGCGTTATCCTCGCGGTGAAACAGGAGCTCCTGGACTTCTTAGTGTTTGGCCCGCTGTGGACTCCAACGGCTGCAATGATGAACACTTCATCAGTCGTCCCGAGCTTAAGGGGGCCGGCCCTATCGGGCGATAGGCCTAGCTCGGTGAGGAGATGGGTCGGATAGATCGGCTAGCGCTTCCCCCCTTCGGGGGGAGTGGTAGCTCGTGCGCGGGTCTTCCTGTGACCTGACCGAGGCTCTGGCTCTCCGAGCCTTGGGGCCGCCTAGGAGAGTTGTTTCCTCGAGCATTGTTTTATTGGGCTTTTCCGAGTGGGCCCTGCGGGCTGTCACTTGGGCGAGCTTGCCTCGTTGGGCCTTGTTGGGTCTAGTTGGGTCTGCTCTTTGAGTGGGCTGCAAGAATTCCCCTCTCCACTTGTCCCCCTCCTACTCCCGAGCCAAGGAGGCTCGGTTGAGTAGTTTTTTGAGGCTTTGGACCGGCGTGGCTCGGGTGGGTGGAATCCTGTTGGCGTGATGATGCCACGTGTAGCGGTCGCCTGGGCCCATAGTAATAATGATCCTGACGGATTTTGAAATGAAGGGGCCCCCTTTTTCTCAGAGGTTGAAATGGCGCGCCGCCTCCCGCGAGGGTTTATAGGCGTAGGGCTCTGCTTGTTCCTCCCAGTCTTTTCAGGGTTATCGGTCTTTCCTCCATTTCTCTACTTTTGGGGCTCCTTGATGCGCCGTGAAGATACAGCGGGGGAGCAAGCTCTTGCGGCGGCATTTGAGGAGCTGGCGCGTGTAACCGCGGAGGTGATCCGGCTGCTTCCTCCTCCTCCGGAGTCTTCGGGCTCTAGTGAAGGTTCTTCTTCTAGCTCGATGGCGGATCTGCGCTCGGAAATCGAGCAGGTGAGGCGGGATCCCGTCCCCAATCGCAGCGAGTTGGGGGAGGCTGACGTGAAGAAATTGGAGCATCAGTTTCGCCTGCCTCTCCGGTATAGCTTTGTAGCTACTGCCCCATACGAGACGAGCTTGGACAGCCGAACGGGCCATATTTGTACTTTTCTCCTGGCGTGGAAGAGCGGATTCTTCCTCCCCTTCGAGCCTTTCGTCTTGAAGCTTCTCAATTTTTTTGTGTTGGCGCCTGTTCAGCTGGTGGCCAACTCGTACCTCCTGCTTTCTACCTTTCGAATCCTCTGCCGCCTGCAGGGGGTTCCCCCGTCGCTGGATCTCTTTCATTATTTCTTCGAGCTGAAGGCACATCCGTCGGCGGGGAAAGGCTTCTATTTTATCCAGGCGCGCAGGAACCGGAGTTGTATTCCGCTGGCGGCGAAGGATTCTTCGCACAAAGGGTGGAAGAGGCAGTTTTTCTGGGTGAACGCAGAAGCAGTGGACGAGTCCTGGAGGTGCCAGGTTATGCCCAACTTTCATCCGAATCTTCCCCCGCGCCAGGAGAAGTTCCCCGCCGACGTGGAAGAGTACGCCGCTCTCCTGTTGACAAATCGCCGGTCGACTGAGGAGCTGGTGACGCTGGAGAACGTGGAGCGGTATCTGCTTACACAGCTCAAGCCATCAGGTGCCATTCTTCGGATTCTGCTGCGGGGTCGGAGGGTCGACTTTTCGTTTCCTAACCGAATCCTCTTCTTCATTGCAGACATCCGGCGGGAGCCCTTGGAAGAGGTCACTAAGGTCGTCGATCTTGGGGATGATTCGGCGGCCGATGAGCCTGTTGCTCCCGCGGGTCGTTCCCAAGCCCGGGATAAGGGCAAGGGGGCGGCCTCCAAGGGATCTTCGCGGTCAAGCGGGGCGAAGCGCAAGGACCCCCTGGAGGGGAGATTACGGGAAGCCGCGAAGGCCAAGAAACGGGCCAAGATGGCCGGCCATCCTACCGCCGCCGGGGGTGATTCAGGCTCGGCGGCGCTCCCCTCTCGGGGGCAAGATGGGGCCGACCCTTCAGGGCCAGCTCCCCCACCTACCAGGCGAGAGGGGGCCGAGGAGACCAGAGGCCCCTCAGAGGGCGGAGATAGGTCGGTTCTCCCCTCCCCGGGGATGGAGGGGACCGGTGCTGAAGTAGCCGACGTCGAGACCGGGAGACCGGTCGAGGTCGGCGATGTCTCGGGCGGCGAGGCGCGGGCAGAGACAGATAGGGATGGGGGTTCGCCCGCTAGGGCGTCGCAGCCCCAAGTGCTCGAAGTTCCCGGTGCGGTCGATCCTACGGCGTCGGTTGAGGTTGGGGGTTCTCCCGGAGAGGCGTCGCAACCCCAACCGACCGCGGTGTGCGGGGTGGTCGGCCCCGCTGCTCGAGCCGAACCTTCTGGCGGGGCATCCGGTGGGGAGCGGATCTCCATGTCGGAGGCCTTGGAAAGGCTCGGTGTTTCGGGCGACCTGTATCGGGTTTGCCGAGAGGTTGCCGCAAAGACGAGGGGGGGAGACAAGCGCTACTCCCCCTCCAGAGTCCTCGACGTCCTCATGGAGGGCGGCCTAGTCATGGCTCGGACGGCGGCCTTGATGGCGGAGACGTACGCTCGGGCAGAGGCGGAGCGGTCGAATCATGCCTGGGCCCTCCGGGGGTGCGAGAGGAAACTGGCCCGCCTCAGCGAGGAACATGAGGGGCTCCGACGGGAATTCTCCGCAATCAGGGACTCGGCACGGGCGAGCTGGCTAGAAATCGAGGCGCTGACTGAGTAGTTGGCTAAGGCCCGGGGGTCGCTCGAGAGGAAAAGCAAACTCTTGGAAGAGGAGCGTCTGCGTCACCTCGAGCTGGATGGTCGCTGCGAGCTCGAACGGGCCGAGTTACTGGACCGGGCGGAGGTAGCGGAGCGCCTTCGTTCCGTGGTCGAGGCGGACCGAGTCTGGGCGGAGAGGCGGTCGAGCGAGGCCGAACGAGGGATGGTCGCGGCAGAGGAACGCCTGGCGGGAGCAGAGGAGCGTGCGGCCGAGGCGGAGCGGGCTCGAGTCGAGCTCGTTGGAAGGACGGAGCAGATCGAGGCGGAGGCGGTCGAGCGATATAGAAGCTCGGACGCTTACTCAGCCGACCTGGAGAGAGCGGCCCTACTATATTACAAGGTAGCGCTTCGCCGTGGCGCCCGAAAGGGGTTTAAGCAGGGTTATCGCTGGGCGGTGGACTACCCCTTCGATCGAGACTCCGGGATCGAGTTCCCTTTGGGCCAGGCTTATGACTTGGATGAGTCAGTTTCTAGCTCCTCTACGTCGAGCGGGGAAGATCCAGAGGGGTCTCCTTCGGCGGGGTCACCAACTCCGGATGCCTCAGGAGGGCTCGCGACCGAGACAGTTCTCGCACAGGCGAGGTCAGTGCCCGGGTCGGCCGTCACCGAAGGTGCTGGGGGTGACACGCCTACTTCCGTTGCTTCCGAGCTTCAAAGTGGGCCCGAGGCCTGATGTATTTTACCTTATTTTACCCCTTTCTCTTGTTTGTCTCTCTTTCCTCCTATAGGGAGTTTCCTCTTTATGAGATAATAAATGACTTACTTGTTTGATCGCCATCCTTGCCGTGATTTGGTTGGCGTATCTGAAGTAGTTGGAAAGTGCCGATATGTCCTGCGTGATTTTCGCGTGCTGATTTGGTAGGCTTCTGATGGGGCGTCCTTCCGTTCCCTCATGCTTTGAATGTCAGGCCGCTTCGTGAATCCCGCTAGGGCGGGAAACGAAGAGTTGGAGGTGACTGTTCAGGGGAGAAATCCTTTGGCGTGTTTTCGAGGGGGGGGTCATTTAAGGCGTGTAGCCTCCTTTGGCCTATAAGAAGGACCGAAAGGCGCCCTTTCCTCTTTACCGCTTAGGATTTTCTCTAACAGTCTTTCCTCACTCCTTCTTCTTCACTCTGCATTGTGCCGTTGCATTCGGAGCATGGAGGATCCTTTGGAGGGCGACGCCGCCGACGATGGGGAGCAGAGGGCTCTTGCCGTCCCGGCTTGGTGGACGGGTCCCACGGTCGCCGCATGGGTTTGAGATGGGTCCGACGGTCGTCGCGCGGATCTGGAGAGGGCTTCGACATGTGAGGGCACGGCTCTTGCCCTTTCTCAGTTCTGGCGTGGCTTCCGGGCGGGTGCCGAGGTAGAGGACGGATGGGGGTATTTGGGAAGCCTGCCACCACTCCCCCTCTGCATGGGGGGGGAGGCGCATCAAGTTCCCTCCTCACCGAAGCCTTCCTCCGTCTGCAGCCTCTTTTTCCCTCTTCTGCTCTTCATTTCTTTCAGTCTTCGGAGGCTGCTTGCTCTCTGTTCCCTTCCAAGGAGTTGGCAGGTTGGGAAAAAAGGGGTCTTCACGGTGCTCCTTCTCCCTAGCCTCCATCAACTTGGAAGGTAGCCTTCTCCGACTTTAGAAGGTGGCTACCTTCTCTGCAGTCCCTCTGTCACCTTTGTTGGGGGTCGTCTGAGCCAACTGGATCGGCCCCCTCTTGTCCGAGCCAGTTTCTACGCGAGGCAGAGTCAGTGGCTGGACGCGAGGAGATCGAGATCGAGTCAACCGAGCGATGCCCCCTTGCGGCGGTGTTAGACGGATTTTCTTACTTTTTGTCATGCAATGTACTGGCCTTTGCCTTTCTGATGTATCAATAGTTTGGAATGAAAAAGAAAAGGGATTTATTTCGTCCATCTTGCTGTACAATTTCAAAAATAGAATTTGCGTAGTGCGGCTGCGTTCCATGTCCGAGGAATGGGTTCCCCTTCCATTGTTGCTAACCTGTATGCACCTTTCTCGAGCATCTCGACCACTCGGTAGGGGCCTTCCCAGTTAGGGGACAGCTTGCCCGCCGCCTCTAGTGGTCGAGAGGCTTCGACTTTTCTGAGGATGAAGTCTCCCGATCGGAAGTGTCTGCTTCGGACTCTGGCGTTGTAGTATCGAGTGAGGCGTCGCTGGTATTCCGTCGCATGGATGCTGGCAATGTCCCGGAGTTCATCTGCTAGGTCGAGATTCTCGAGTAACTTTTGGTTATTTTCCTCGGTCGAGTAGCGGATGACTCGGAGAGACGGGTTGGCGATCTCCAATGGAATGACGGCCTCAGTGCCGTACACCAACTGAAAAGGACTTTCACCGGTTGCCATCCTGGGAGTCGTTCGGTGTGACCACAGTATGCTAGGCAATTCCTCAAGCCAACTACCCCTGGCTTTTTCGAGTCTGGTCTTTATTCCTTTCAAGATAGTCTTATTGGCATTTTCGACCAGCCCGTTGGCCTGAGGGTGGGCGACCGAAGTGAAGTGGTTGCGGATGTTTAGGTCGGCGCATCTGTCTCAGAAATATTGAGAATCAAATTGTCGACCGTTATCGCTCACTATCACTCGGGGGATGCTGAAGCGACAAATGATCGATTTCTAGACGAAACTCCAGGCGACTGTCTCGGTGATCCTTGCAGTGGCTTCGGCCTCGATCCATTTAGTGAAGTAGTCGATGGCGATGATGATGAACTTTTTCTGGGACTGAGCCATGGGGAATGGTCCGAGAATGTCGATCCCCCACCGAGCGAAGGGATAAGGCTCGGCGAGGGTGACGAGTTCTGTGGCCGGCCGATGGACCAAGTGGTCGAACCGCTGGCATCGGTCGCACTGTTGAGCATAGGTCGAGCAGTTGCACTGCAGGGTGGGCCACCAATACCCCTGTCATAACAGGATTCTGGCCAGTGACCTTGCCCCTGAGTGCGCTCCGCACAGGCCTTCATGAACCTCTCGAATGGCTCGGCTGGCGTCGTCGGGGCCGAGGCACTTCAGGAGAGGGCCGGCGAAAGACCTTCGGTAGAGTGTGTCGTCCAGGATGACGAAGCGCCGGGCTTGGTACTTCATTCGGCGTGCTTCCCGAGGGTCGAAGGGCTCTTGGGAGTCTCGAAGCCAAGACAGGTAGGGGATGCGCCAGTCGCTCGGGATGGCCGAGTCAACATCGCGGAGCTTCGAGTCAATGCTCGGGCGCTCTAGCTCTTCGAGGAGGACCGATCGGGTACCTTCTGGGTCTAGGGAGGAGGCCAACCGAGAGAGGACGTTCGCTCGGGAGTTTTCTTCCCGGGCTATTCGGACTACCTCGAATCCCTCGAATCGTTGGGCCAAGCTCCTGACCAGCTGGAGGTATTTGATCATGGGTGACTCTCGAGCTTCGTACTCGCCGTTGACCTGGCTCGCGACCAGCTGAGAGTCGGTGTGGATCTTGACTCGCTCAGCCCCCAACCGCCGGGCCATGCGTGCTCCCGATATAAGGGCCTCGTACTCGGAAGCGTTGTTGGACGCCTGGAAGTTGAATTTCAAGGCGTACTGTAGCTCCACTCCTTCGGGGGATCTTAGGAGGATCCCAGCACCGCTACCGACCGAGTTGGAAGAAACGTCAACGTACAGTTCCCAGGTTGGCCCGGGCATGGTCAGTAGTCTCCCTTCGGTCAGGATGGTGCTTTCGGCGATGAAGTCGGCGAGCGCTTGACCTTTTATAGCTGAGCGCGGGCGATACGAGATGTCGTAGGCCCCAAGCATAAGGGCCCATTTGACGAGTCGCCTCGAGGCCTCGGGGTGGGCCAAAATCTTCTTCAACGGCTCGCCGGTTAGCACGGTGATGGGGTGCCCCTGGAAGTAGGGTCGGAGGCGTTTCGCGGAGGTAACCAGCGCTAGCATGAGCTTCTCGGTTGCGGGGTACCTCCTCTCGGCCTCGCTAAGCACCTTGCTGGTATAGTAGACTGGTCTTTCGATTCCCGAGTCATTTCTGACCAGGATCGAGCTGACCGTTGATGACGTCGCCGAGAGATAGAGTAGCAAAGCTTCGCCCGGCACGGGCTTGGAGAGCACCGGGGGTGAAGCCAGGAACTCCTTAAGCTCAGCGAACGCTTTCTGGCATTCCTCATCCCATGCGAATGTAGCAGATGCCCACTTGGGCCCCTTCAACAGTTTAAAAAAGGGCAAGCATCGTTCTGCCACACGGGATAGAAAACGGCTGAGAGCGGCGATACGCCCTGTCAGACGCTGGACGTCCTTGATGCAGGCGGGCGGGCGCATGTCCAGGATGGCCTGGACCTTGTCGGGGTTAGCTTCGATCCCACGCTGAGTGACCAGAAAACCCAAGAACTTCCCGGATCTTACTCCAAAGGCGCACTTGGCAGGATTGAGCTTCATATTGTACTTCAGGAGGACGCCGAAGGCTTCGGCGAGGTCGGTGAAGTGGTCCTGGGCCTTGGGGGTCTTGACGAGCATGTCATCAATGTAGGCCTCGATGTTCCGACCTAGCTACTCCTCGAACATGTGGTTGACCAGTCTTTGGTATGTGGCTCCGGCGTTCTTCAACCCGAAAGGCATCCGGGTATAGCAGTACACGCCGTAGTCGGTGATGAAGGCTATCTTATCGATGTCTTCAGAATTCATCCAGATCTGATGGTAACCCGAATAGGCGTCCAGGAAGCTGAGCATCTCGTTGCCCGATGTCGAGTCGACTAGTTGGTCGATGCTGGGCAAGGGATAGCAGTCTTTAGGGGTCGCCTTATTCAAGTCGGTGAAGTCCACGCACATCCGCCACTCGCCGGAAGCCTTTGGTACCAGGACGACATTGGCTAGCCACGTCGGGTACAGGACCGGTCTAAAAAGACCAGTCTCTTGCCCGTTGGTGACCTGCGCCTTGATGATCGTCTGTTTCTCTGGTGCGTGCTTCCTTCGGCGCTGCTGCACGGGCTTCATGGTGGGGTTGAGGTTGAGTCGGTGCAGCACGGTCTCCTCTGGTATCCCAGGGAGCTGATCGTCGGACCAAGCGAAGACTCGGATGTACTCAGAAAGAAAATTCTTATATTGCTACTGTTCCTCAGGTGGTAGGTCGGCTCCGATCCTTACTCCTAGGGTCGGGTCATCGTTTAGGAAGATTGTCAGCAACTCGCCACCTGGCTTAGTAGCTGCGGATTTTTCCTCGACTTCCCGGGGGCCCTTATTATTCCCGTCCGGCCGCGTGGCCTCCACCGAGATGTTGTAGCACCTTCAGGCCGTGGCCTGGTTACCTCGGATTTCCCCTACTCCGTTCATGGTGGGGAACTTCCTTTTTTTGGTGATAGGTAGATTGTACTACCTTGATCTGGCTAAGGATTCCCCGGTCGAAAATGGCGTTGTACGCTATCATCCCTTTGATCACTATGAAGTCTACCATGACCGTAACAGTTTTGGGTGGGGTGCCGAGGGTAATCGGCAGGCTTAGGGCTCCCTCGGGGAGAGTGGCCAGGCCATTGAACCCACAGAGGGGCGTCCGGATCGGGCGGAGTTTGGATGGACCCTCTCCCATTTTGAGGAAACAATCATAAGACAACACATCAGGGGCACTTTCATTGTCCACAAGAATCCGATCTACGTTACAATGGTTTATAGTGGCCGAGATTACGAGGGCGTCATCGTGCGGGGTGCTCAGCCCCTCCAGGTCTTGATCGGAGAAGACTATGACCTGGGGCGGGGCCTTGGGTGACTCTGGGGCTCGGCTCGCCCGCTCGACATGACGCTTCCTTCCATGGCTGCTGTCGCCTCCTGATGCTATTCCTCCAGAGATGACGTTGATGTGGACCCCTCGGGGGGCGTTGTCAATCTCCTCTGCGGTGCCTTGATCTTCTCTGCGCTCGACAGTGAACCGAGCCAGGTGCCCCAAGCGGACGAGGCGCTCGATCTCATCTTGGAGCTGGTGGCAATCACCGGTGTGATGCCCGTGATCGCCATGGAATAGACAATGTCTGTCTCGCTTGCGGTTCTTCGACCTCATCGGCTCGGGCCGACGGAGAAGTCCCGAGTCTTTGACGTCTTCATAGATTTCATAGACCGGGGCGGTTAACAGGGTGTACCGCTCGTACTTCCGCTTGCGCTCTCCATCTCGATCTCGCTTCTTTCCCGAGCTAGGATTTGGCTCGGGGCCCCGCTTCTTGTCCCCCTCCCGACCCGAGCCGGTTGCGTCTCGGCAAGCGCTGAGCACTTCTTCGCACTCGGCGTGGCGTAGAGCCAGAGTCACTAGCTCGGCAAGGGTCGAGGGAGGGTGGAGGACGAGTTCGCGGCGGAGGTTCTCATCTCGGGTACCCCCGGTCAGTGCGGTTGTGGCCGAGGCCACATCCAGGCGGGGGATTCGGAGGGCTTCCGATTTAAACCAGTGGACGTAAGCCCGGAGCCTTTCCCCTTGCGCCTGTTTGAGGGCCAAGAGCCCTGCTACCGACCTTGGGGGGGCACTTCCGGCGAAGCTCTCCTTGAAGACTCGCCCGAACTGCTTGAAGTGTCGGATGGATCTGGGGGCGAGAGCCCGAAACCACGCTTGAACACCCTGGACCAGAGTGGTCACGAAGGCTCGGCACTTGATGGGGTCCGACGCTCCGTGTAGAGTCATCAGGGCGTCGAAGCTATCGTAATGATCGGCCGGGTCGCCTTGGCCGTCGTAAAGCTTGAAGGTTGGTATGGGGGCTCTGGGAGATACCTCCGCCTTCAAGATATACTCGGAGAATAGGGATTTCTCCTCGTCTTCCGGGGAAGAGGCCTTCTGCAGGGCGCGAAGGGCGCGCTCCTGCTCAGCGAAGCGCCTTTCGAAATCTCACAGTCGGAGGGATAACTCCGGTTGCTATCGTGCCGCGAGGCTAGGGGGGTGCCTTGGCGGTCTCTGGGAACGTTGGCTTCCGGATCTGGCCGTTGCGCCCCCCACCTTCCTTTCCTCGGCGTGGAGGAGGCCTCTTGCTCCGGAGGTGGAGCTTGCGAGGGTCCTCCGACCCCGTTACGGATGAGCTGCTGGCCGCGGAGGGTGAAGCGGCCCCCAGCTGTGTGCTGGGACGTACTCCTGCGGGGGGGGGCTCCCTGACGGGGCACGGGACCTTGCATCCCTGGCCGGCTGGGTCTTCATGAGATCCACGAGGACATCCAGTTTGGCGTTGAGGGCCTGGAAGGCTTTGGCGCCACCGTAGGGGGGTAGCCCCGGCGCCGCGGGGGGGGGGGGGGGTGGTGGTGGTCCGTCGACGGGGACGCTGGCGTTGGAGGGAGGGTTCTGTGAGGCCCTCGAAGGGCCATCCCCTGCTGCTACCATGGCCTTACCCCTTTCGTCGGCGGACCTCCTCCCTGAGCTCCTTCTCACCATGTTGGCTCTTCGTGCGTTTCCCACAGACGGCGCCAGATGAAGAGGCGAAATCTCGCGCTGGTTCCTGAGCTGGCTGGTAATCACCAAGATAATGAACTGCAAGACAGGGAAACGGGTCAGAGGGTCCAGGGGGATTCCCTGGGGTAAAACCCTCCGACGCTCAAGTCAGTAGAGCAATGGTGGGAGCGGCGATAGGGAGGAGAAGTTGAGGGCGCGAGATCCCTCTCCACCAATGGGGTGAAGTGATCCTTGCTCCGGAGGTGGGGGTGGAACAATACCCTTCTTGACTTACCCTTCGCCGGAGGGTATCCCAGGTTTTTATAGTGCACCGCCTTCTGGAGTCCTGCGAGCTGAGAGGTCTCCGGTGGAGGTTACGTCATCGTCGTGGGCTTTGATGGCCTCATCGTGGGGGCGTTATCCTCGCGGGGAAACCGGAGCTCCTGGAGTTCTTAGCGTTTGGCCCGCTGTGGACTCCAACGGCTGCAATGATGAACACTTCATCGGTCGTCCCGAGCTTAAGGGGGCCGGCCCTATCGGGCTATAGGCCTAGCTCGGTGAGGAGATGGGTCGGATAGACCGGCTAGCGCTTCCCCCCTTCGGGCGGAGGGGTAGCTCGTGCGCGGGTCTTCCTGTGATCTGACCGAGGCTCGGGCTCTCCGAGCCGTGGGGCCGCCTAGGAGAGTTGTTTCCTCGAGCATTGTTTTATTGGGCTTTTCCGAGTGGGCCCTGCGGGCTGTCACTTGGGCGAGCTTGCCTCGTTGGGCCTTGTTGGGCCTAGTTGGGTCTGCTCTTTGAGTGGGCTGCAGGAATCCCCCTCTCCAGATCCTTTTGGTGGCCGAATATGAAAAGAGAAGTTGCAGATTTTGTGAGTAGATGCTTAGTATGTCAAAAAGTTAAGGCCGAACATTTCAGACCGGCAGGGAAATTGAAACCACTTGACACACTCCAATGGAAGTGGGAAAGCATTGGCATGGATTTCATTATGGGTCTACCTAGGACTCGTGGTGGATTTGATGCGATATGGGTGATTGTTGACCGATTGACAAAGTCAGCTCATTTCTTACCAATTAAGTCCAAGTGGACGATTGATGTATTGGCTGCTTTGTATTTGAAGGAAGTGGTGAGATTCCATGGCATTCCAGTCAGTATTGTGTCTGATAGAGACCCCAGATTTACTTCACATTTCTGGAAGGGACTGCAAGAGTCTCTTGGTACTCGTCTGAATTTCAGTACTGCTTTTCATCCGCAGACCGATGGACAGACTGAAAGAACCAACCAGATAGTGGAAGATATGCTTAGAGCATGCATGATTGATTTTGGAGGCAGTTGGAGTGATCACTTGGCATTGATTGAATTCGCCTACAACAATAATTATCAATCCAGCATACAGATGGCTCCTTTTGAAGCATATTGTATGGTAGGAGTTGTCGTTCTCCGTTATGTTGGGATGAGGTAGGTGAGAAACAGTGGCTTGGATCGGATCTTGTCTCAGAATCATCACAGAACATACGTATTATCCGAGACCGGTTACAAGTAGCCCAGTCAAGACAGAAGAGTTATGCCGACAATAGAAGAAGAGCATTGGAATTTCAGGTTGGCGAGCATGTGTTCTTAAAGGTCTCTCCGACGAGAGGGATCCGAAGATTTGGCATTCATGGCAAGCTGAGTCCGAGATACATTGGTCCATTCGAGATTCTAGATAGAGTGGGAGAGGTGGCATACAGACTGACTTTACCGCCACAATTGTCAGGCGTACACAATGTCTTCCATGTGTCTATGCTACAGAAATATGTGTACGACCCCACTCATATCATTTAGCAGGTGGATTTTGAACTGAAGGAAGATTTGACTTATGAGGAAAGACATGTCAAGATTCTGGACCGGAAGCAACAGCAACTCCGGAATCGTTCGATACTGATGGTCAAGATTCAGTGGAGTCGGTGTGGGACCGAAGAAACTACATGGGAGTCTGAAGAGACTATGCGGAAGCGGTATCCCGATTTATTCTAGGTGAGCGATTTTTTTCCCGACTCTCAGTTTTAGTGCAGTGAATTTGGGGGACCAAATTCCTTTAAGTAGGGGAGGGTGTAAGATCCCGAATTATTTAATTGAGCCCAATATATTTATTAAGCTTTTATTAATTAATAATTGAATTTTTATTGAATTAATAATTAAATTTCAGATTTATTAATATTTAATTCGTTAGAAATAGAATAAGTGAAAATCCGACTACCTTATAAAAATCCATAAAAATAGTAAACAGGTTAAGGTCAATGTAGATAGCAATTTTTTCTTCTTGGACCAACCCATTAAAAATCCGTGGTTAGATCTAATTAGGGTTTAAGCCCTTAAGTGCACACTTTTTGACCCTTACCTAACCTTGGATTAAAACACGAAATTGAGGCTTAATACTCGACCAAATTAGCTCAAACCGGAGGCAAATGAACGGTCTTGATCTGAGGATCAAAAGCCCTCTACCTATTTCTCGAAACCCTAACCCTAGAAGGCGCAGCATGCCGAGTTTGATTGAGTCAAACTTTTCGACGCTGTTTCTAACACGTCACTTGCCCCGTCGAATTCTCCCAGCTCAGAACTCTCCAGAAGATGTGTGAGCTATAGATAGAAAGCTCTTCCAGTCTAGTTTCTTTTGGAGGCTGTGGTGTCAGCAGAAGAGTCAGATCTGGGGAGATATCCGGTGATTACTGAAGGTGTGTCGGCAGGCCGTCGTCTACCTTCTTCCTTCCTAGTTTCTTCAATTGAGGTAGGAATTCTCAACCAAAATTCGATCATGAATACATCATTTTATTCCTTTCGATGAGATCTATCCAGTGGGAGTGAAAGCCCCAATTTTTATCAGGTATCTAGAGAGATATCGAGGCTTTTGTGAAGGGTTAGCAAGTTCGTTCTTCATTTCTAGCATCTTATTTCAACCTTCGATTCAAGTAGGTTTAACAGGCCAAACTCTAATTAACTTATATGATGTAATCATCATCTTTTTAGCTTTCATTAGGAGTAGAAAGCCCTAAAATTTATGAAGCATGTTTAGAGAATTTCTGCTCGTAGTAACAGCATGTTTAGACCTAGTTTTTGATGTGTTCATCCGAGTTGATTTCTGATTTCGAAGTATTAATCCTGATCCGCATGAACCATATCATATATGGTTGGATTCAGCATTAAGTTAGCTTTCTTTTGATATAAGAAGCCCCAAATTCCATTGCATATAGTGAGAGAAATCTACGATTTAGTTGAGGCATGTCAAGAACTAGAATTTCTTGTGTTCATCATAGAATAAGTTGTGTTTTAATTGATTTTTGTTGAAATCCGTATTTTAAATATGTTGTATTATTACCCTAGTATGTATATTAAGAACCCTAGACCATGTGGTTAGGATCCCAACCCATTTAGACCCAAAATGGGTGAGTTCATGCGTTTTCTGGAAGCCCCGGCCGGTTCTAGGCTTGCAGGGGTCGACCCCAGGGGTCGACCCATCACCTGGCAGCCCAGGCCAGCCCGAGGGTCGACCCCAGGGGTCGACCCATTCGGCCCAGCGCGAGGGTCGACCCAAAGGGTCGACCGATGCTGCTGGATTTTGTGGGGGTCGACCCCAGGGGTAGACCCATCCAACACCCAGCAAAGGGTCGACCCATGGGGTCGACCCATACGGAAAAATTGTAGGGGTCGACCCCTCGGGTCGACCCATTCTGCAGGAATTGTGAGGGGCGACCCCAGGGGTCGACCCATCTCACTGGCAGACCCCATTTTTACAGGGGTCGACCCATACACCAGTAACCCAGTTTTTGTCATTTTTCGACCCGAGGATCGATCCGGATCATTGGGGGATCGACCCTTTCACTTAGACCTATTGAAAGTATATTCTTGAAGAACCAGTAACCTATTCATGAAACCTTATGATTTAATTTATCTTGGTACCGACATGCAAACGTAGTGTAAAAACATGCCATTTATTATCTTCATTGCAATATTTACAACGGTTAAATAGAAACCCACATAATTAGTGGTTAATTATGTAACTAAATTTCTGTTAATTGCTTGTTATTCATTCATACGCGTCTTATGCGATCTTGTTCACTAGCTCATCACTTTGAATCATTCTTCTTGGCATCTTAACTTAATGTATAACTTAATCCTTGTTAATTTGGCTTGGAATTAGGATTAATATGATCATTAGCTTGCTGTTTAGTTGCTGTACTACAGTAGAATAGCGTGTTTAACTTTCCAACTTTTAACAAGTCGTTAGCCGGTTAGCGTGCTAGTATTGGTTTTACCCAGATTGCACCGTTCATACCTTAGAGCAGCCCACTGTCAGCCGTTCTTTCTTGACCTCGCGGGCTGAGCTTCAGTCCAATTCCTGTATGTACGGCCATGTGTTATCCGTATATACCCTTGAGCGGCTCTCTTATGACTGCACATCTCTTGGAGATGAGTTTGACCGTGTTTTGTACTCTTGAATCCAAGGACAAGATTAGTCCTTTAAATCTAAACTTATGACAGTAATTCCTCTGATTATGTTGGCCATTAAAAATTGACTGAATGTCTGGACGGGTGGGACTTTGGACCCATTAAAATCAATGCCATCGCGTCATAGGGGCCCGGTCTGGTCCTGGCGAGAGCGCCCGAAAAATTATTGAGCCCATGGGATGTTAATGACATGGTGGGGCATTGCACCGAATACTTGACTTGCTTGTTGCGTCTATGACAAAAATCTCTTGTTATTTGTTACTTGATCGTGTTTGAATGGATGTTAAATTACTTGCTTGATTGGCCAATTCTTTACTACTGTCTTTTGTTATATCTCATGTTGTAAATTCTTGTACTTGTTATCTTGTTAATTCTTGATATCACATATTTCTTGACCTTGTAAGATCTTGTTATTACTGTTGTTTCTTTATATCATTATCGTCTTTATTTCTTTTTAGCATGACATATCAAAATGTAATTAACTTGTTAATCATGTAAACTTGCCTGTTATTTCCTACTGAGCGTCAACTCATAGTTGTGTTTCCCCCCTTTCCAGGCTTTTCAGGTGACGCGCTTACCGATGGGGAAGGGCAGGAGTGATGTCTTGAGTGTATCAGTTCTAGTGTGTTAGCAGTGTTATCTTACTCTTAGTGGTGCTTTGAAGAGTATTTAAGTTTCGGTTATGTTTTTGAGGTTTAGTGGTTGTTATCCCAGTTGTAATAAGTTGATTTGAGATTATTGTATCAGTTATGGTTTGTTTAATGATCAGTTAGTTATTCCCTTTTCATAGCACTTGTGTATATTTAGATTAATTCTCTCTCTTGCCAGCTTGTTTCTGACTGTACGTCCTGATATTCCGCGTCGGGGCGTGACAGCACGCCACCCCTCCGTTGCTACCCATTCACCCCACGACCCTCACCTTTCCACCAGAGAAAACGCCGCCCCGTTTGCCTCTAGAAAGCCCCGATTCCAACCCTATCTTCCACCCCCTGTCCTGCTGCCGGCAAAGAACCCAGACAGCACGAGTATTGCTACAGAATTCGCCAAGGCTCCGACGGTGCTCAGTTGCCACTGCCAATCCATCGACGTCCCTGGGACATCCCCAACAGCACCCACGCCAAGTTTCGTGACCGGCGGACGCTCAGAAGGGGGGGCGCACCGAGCTCTTCTTCCTGCTGCTTCCCAGCACCGGGCAGATTGGCCAGCAGTCTACCCGCCCGTTCGAGGCCACACCGGAGCTTTCCTCCCGTGCCGACGGCGTCCAGCGTCTTCCCGAGCGGTCATCACCCCTTGCTGCATACCTCCATGGATCGTGCTTCTCCCCGGAGCCCGGGACTCGCCTTCCTTGCTGTGAGATTCAGATCGGTTCGTGAGTGCAGCGCAGTCCGCGGCCGCACATGGCGACGAACTCCACCGACCTGGTACCCGTCACCCCATTTCGCACTACTCCAGAGAACACTTTGTAGCCTTTTACCTCCCTACGAGGAGTGGGCATTATTTTGGGTTGTATCTACTTGGCTTGTACCGGGGATTGTGTGACTTGGCCGGGTTTCTTCCCCACGCCCCTAGCGTGGAGGTATGCGTCTGCTCCTTCCTTGGTGTAGCTTGCTTATTTAGTATAGTTTCTTGACGCCGCTGCTTGTGAGATCCTAGGCGCCTAGCTCTTACAATTGATATGTCACTATCACGGTGAGAGAGTGTGATAGTCCTGTGACTCATCCGAGTCACGAGTGTGGAGTTGCCCACCCTAGACTCGCCGATTTCTCAACCGTGTAGATCGGCGCGTTTCCCTCTCTTGGGACGCCTGTGAGCTATAGTTTCTTGTTGATTGGCATAATTTCCTTCTGGGAAACGTTAGGTGTCGAGTCGACGCCGTTCGATCTGTTGACAAGTTGCTGGTCTTAGTTGTCCATTTAGTCACGTCTTCACATAGAGTCCTAGCTTGCATAGCGTCCCGCATCAATTTTGGTATCAAAGCCATCGGTTGTCAAGGGTGCATTTGAGTCTGTGTTCTACCCCCTTTTGTCCCTTAGAGTCTTGCATTAGTTTTCAAAAAAAAAAGAGAAAACAAAATTCCCTTGCATTTAGTTCCATTACATGCCCACTCGGCGTGGTACCGATTACCAACGCCTGGTCCCGATGGCTGACCATAGGAATGCTGCCCCTAGTGACTTCTCCCTTCAGGATATGATGCAGGCTCTCACGAATCGGATAGATCAGTCCAATAAGAGATTTAGAGATAATGCTGCATTCATGGAGGGCCGGATGAAGGGCATGGAGGACCGGATGGAGGCTTCCAACCGGACCATTCAAGGTCTAGTTGGACGACCCAACCAGGATAGTGCTCCGCATGAGGATGTCCCCGGGTAGGCCCAAGGCCCACTTGACCCTGCTCTTCGGCCCGCACACCCTAGGGCCGACGATCGGAAACCGCGTGTTCAGAAGTTTGATGATTTTGGGTCCGATAATGAGGTTGAGGGTTATGGCCCTGCTCGACGTGGCTATAGGTGGTGCGGACACCCGAGCAGTTGAGCGGCGCGATACGCCGAGCCACCGGTACCGCACACGGAGCACGACTCGAGCCACCTCAGCATCTATTTGGCTCGGAGACAGCCTGGAGACGCCCCCCTGAGTCCCGGCATTTATCATATTTAGTTAGACTTTATGTGTGTAATTTATGTTTATTTCATTGCATTCGGTTTACCATTTTGATTGTAATAGGGGATTATGTGCAATTCGGACCCCGTGGGCCCCACGGGCCCCCCAGGCCCCATCCCATTGGGCCACCTCAGCCTAGGGTCCCACGTGGGGTCAGTCAACATGCCAAATGGAGGCATCTAGAAGTTTGAATGGTAAAAGGACACATGGAGGACAAGTGGCTTGAAAAGTCCAAGGAGGCTACCCACCCCCACCTACCAAGTCCACCTTCTACACCCTAGTCCAAGGGCCGCCCTCCTCCCTTTATTTTTTTATTTATTTTGTGTGTGTGTGTCTCATGCCATCCCAGCCCTTCATCCCCCACTCCTAGATCCTACGGTTGTGGATGGATGAGAGATGTAACCTATTTAAGCTTGTATTTTTCATTTTGGAGAATTAATGCCATTTGAATCAAGCAAATTCCAAGAGCAAGGGCTGGTGCGCCCCCCTCCTCTCTCCCCCCTCTCCCCCTTGAAGCTGTGAAGGCTTCCATTCTGAGGTGTGACGCCTCGTGTATCGGTTCCGACGATCGCCGCCGCCGCCACGAGCCGCCGCCGCACCGCCTTCGCCATCAACGGAGTTCTGCCCGCGCAGTACCACAGGAGCTTCCACGAATTTCTTGTCTCAGCCATGAGCTCAGATAGATCTGGGAATTTTAGTGGATGTTCCAGAGGTGTCAAGGACATCCCATAAATTTTGGTTTGCCAGTCAGATCTCGTTTCATATTTTTTTATTTTCGTCCACTCTTCCATTTCGGTTCTGCCAGAGTTCTGTCCAGATTCATCCCCGCCCTGTGTTTCATGTCTTAGAGCCACTTTTTGATTTCTGTTGGTTCGCCCAATTTTATTGGGGATTCCACCCATCCACCCCTTCATCCACAATTTTTCTCAATGTTTGGTTCGTCCATGTCATATTTTCTAAAAATCATTCTCAGTCCCAGCTACAGTTCTGTCCCCCTGTTCCCAGATCCGACCACTAGTCACCCCAAAAATCATAGTAAATCACCATTACCTCCAACTCAAATTCCAAAAATAGTCCCCGTTCCTTGGTTTGATACCCTACAACTTTGCAGAAGGGCTTAAGAGCTGAATCGGAGGTTTACTAGGCGGTCAACGGTGGTTCTTAGACAAGTACCATGCAGATCTGAGGTTTCAGTTACTGTACAACAGGGACTTGTAAATTATTAAAGTTCTGATCTGACCAGATCCAGCAGATCTCTCTGGGTCTAGATTGAAGTATTTGAAGAGAGCTTTCCAACGATAGCTCATGCGTCCCGATCCGACGTCGGGATTGGTCGCAGCGGCCGTTTTCGCCGGAGCGCACGCCTGAAAACAGCAACCAAAAATCCGTGGGCAACAACTTCAAAACGTGGGAATCGGAGCCGATCGGCCACCGATCGGTGTTCCCGGCCGACCGCCATCCGTTGAGGCGCACCACCAGGGGTCCCCATCACATTGGGTCCCACCCCCGCAGATCCGGAGGACAGCGCCGTCCGTGGGCCCCACGGGCTCGTAGAAGTCGCCGTTCGGAAAGCACGAAAACGCGGAGTTCGGCACCGCCGGGCGACATCAAGATGCTACCCGTCAACCCGAGTTGCGTGATTCCCGGACCCCACATGTGACCTTTTACCTCCCTGCGTGGAGTGGGTCGACTTAGTGTATTGATGTAATAATTGTTAACCGGGAGTCCGTGATTCGGCCGGGGTTGTCTTCGCCACACCGGGTGCGTGGAGGTAATGGTCCGAACCTCTTGGCGTTCATTTGCTTAGTTAGTATATGGTCTTTTGTCGCTGCCGAGAGCGATAGGTACTAGCCCGTGTGTCCATGTCACCGCTGTGAGTGTGAGAGTGACCCATCCCGTTGTAGATCCTAATTAAAATCCACTTAAGGAAAATATAATGAAAGGCAAACAATAAACAATAGTGGAGATGAAACATGCACAAGGTGCACAAGGGGAGTGTGTGTGATCGCCAGAGACACGAGGCCTCAAAAGATAATAATGAAAATCATGGAGGGATCGCGAAAAATACCTTTAAAAGTGCGGGGATTGTGAGTGCTCCTTTCTCTTCTAGATCGGCCGGCCGATGAAGAGAGTTCTTCCTTTGATTACCCTTGCAAGAAAAGACAAACACCAAATAAAGATAGGAATTAGAACATGGTGAGTGTAGCATCAAATCCTAAATAAAAATATGAGCATGAAAATATGGTGAAGAACACACCTTAAGGGTGGTTAGCCCTTAAACCCATATGCAAAGAGGGTGTGGGAATATATGAATGATATGATATGAATATGAATAAAAATGTGAATAAGGGGAAAGAGTGCAAGAGTGCACTGTGGGGAGGTTTCTCAACGTGGTTGAGATGTAAAGAAAATCGAATAGGAGATGGGCATGCAGATGAATGATGCAATAAACAAAAAAAATAAAAATAAAGGAGAAGAGCCTGTGCGATGCTTGGGCTTTGATGTTCAATGGGGAAGAACTTCAGAAGATGAAGAGATGAACGTGAGGTTCCTCCTTCAGCCAGTCGCACAGCACCTTCAACCTGCAAAACAAAGAAGAGCGGAGGGGAAGGAAGGGAATCGGTAAAGGGATCCAACCTTAACAACAGAGCAGTCGGCCCTATTAAATAGATTTGGAGGAGATAAACATGGGCAAGAGTCCAATAAGGGGGAAGGATAAGAATGGGCAAGAGCCTCAATCAAGGCAGGAGTCTAATGAGGCAAGGACTCTCTGAGGAAAGGGCTGCGAAGCCAGAAGATGAAACACGCCCTTGGTCAGGGCGTCAATTCAAGAATTGACGACCTGTCAAGGGGCGTTAATTCAAAACAAGCCTTGGGTCAGGGCGTTTCTTCCTGGATTAATTTTAGAAATAAACATTTCTTTTATTTAGAAATTATGAAAGACGCCTCAGGGAGAGGCGTGAATTGAAAAATGCCCCATGGTAGGGCGTGATTCAACATTTTTCAAACATTTATTCTTTTTTGAAAATTGGATAATTCCAGGAATTGACGCCCTTTCCAGAGGTCGTCACTTCTTTAAGAGACGTCCTCAATCAGGTCGTGATTCAAAAAAACGCGCCCTTTCCAAAGGCGTTAATTTCAAAAATCATAAAAGGGGAGATAAATGCCAAAAAATGGGAAAAAAGGAAAAATTGAGGAAATTAGGGGAAATCCATGAAAAAGTGGGAAAAACCACTCAAATAAGCCGATTTGAGGGTCAAATGGGGCATTGCACGGCAATATGAAATATACTCAAAATAATGTCAATTTTAGCGTGTCTACAGCTGCCCCGCCTTGGCGTCTACTTTGCAAGGGAGCGTAGCAAACTGAAAAGTAGATGCCAAGGTGTGATGAGACACGCAATCAACATCACTTGATGAGAATCAAATGAAAAGCACGAGATGAAGTAAATTTCGGGAAATTCAATGAAATCAACAATGTTTGGAAAAAAAGGGGGAGTGTGCACGCGGTGCACGAAGGAGATAAAATAAATGATCAACTTTCAGCGCGGTGGAAGTACCCCAGGTCACAAACCTGTAGGTTTCACCATTGGGGAGCGGTTACCAGCCAGTGGATGTGCTGCAGCCAAGGTGGATCAAAGGAAAGGATTGAAATAAGATGATAAAAATCCAAACAAGGAGCTTTCGAGAAAATCACCCAAAACGGCGACAAAACGAACTGAAGACACAATTCGGCATGGAATATCTCATATCTGGAAAGATTAAGATCAACTTCAACCCTCAAAGTCAGCTCATCAGAATGATTTTTCAACAATTGTTTCAAATTCCTACATGAATGCATGCTGGGTTTAAAAGGAAAAATTAAATCAAATGAAAATATAAGATAATCAAGGATAATATTGTTAAACTGTCAAGACTGGGTCAAGAAACCGATTCTGCGAGCCGATACTAAGCCGAAGCCCGTTTATCCACGCACCAACTTACAAAAGGGAACCATCGTCCCCAGTCTTGGACGGCTCAACGGCCTATCCGTGTGACTAAGACTCCTCTGGAATCATCATTATTTTTGATGAAGGGGAACTCAAATTCCAGATTTACCAAAGCCACAAGGTCCTTGATATAATCTAGTAGCATATGTAACATATAGTAGAATGCATACAGGGAGATGGTGATAGCTATAAGCATGTGGGAACTGAGAAATGAGCTGCCGTCACCGTGGGGCTTGGATGATGATGCCCAGTCGGCGGGACCAAGAGCTTCTTCCTGCGCTCAAAGATTCATCAGCCAAGATATAAAAGATAACAAGCAATGAATAAGGCATCATAGCATCAATAGCATGTATATGGCATGTATAGCACGAGTTAAATCACGGCATTGCAAAAGCATCATTGTTTGTTGTTTTATCATGAGGATGCCAATCTTGGCTAATCAAGATTTGGAGTTGAATGATCAGAATGATATAATGCCCAGTGGCAAAAAGATCAGCAAGATTTGATAATGCACTTTGGCAAAGTGATCAACAGGAGTTGATTAAAAAGATCTGGAGATGAACGATAATCAGGATGATAATCAGGAGATATAATAATCAGAATGATAATCAGAATGATATAGGGAGATGATAATCAAAATTGCCCAGGGTGGCATGTCATGAGAATATCGGGAGGATCAATAGATTGATAGCAATAAGTAGAGAGAGGACCTATCCCGTGCTTTTGGTCTCTGCAAAGCTGTTCCTGCAAAATACCATCAGAAAATACAATGCAAATTTTTGGATTTTGGAGATATGCAAATTTTTATGAGTTTGGGAATATGCAAATTTTTATAAGTTTTGGAATATGCAAATTTTTATAAGTTTTGGAATATGCAAATTTTTATGGAGATTTTTGGAAAATATTTTGAATTTGGGATTTTGATCGGGAAATATAATTTTTTTTTTGGATTTTGGCTTAGACATTGTTAATGCAGCATCAAAGGGTTGTTTTGAACCACTGGCTAGGGATCCTTGTTCCTTCCCTTTTCGCTAAAAACTGTCCAAAGCTGGACGTGCATTGAAAGTGGCATCCTATAACCGACCGTCTTTGATCAACGGTGCCCCTACCAAGGCAATACCCGAGAAACATTCGGTCTTAGAGGGAAAAGAGAAGAACAATTGGAGATAAGCTTTATGCAGGATGGGAGATGTCGGGACTTGAATTCTTTCCAAGGCGTTCCCTTCAAAGAGGTAGTCTGTTGCGCCGGGGCTTTATGCCTTTGATTTTTAGACCCTTGACATGCATACGACCAGGATTTTCCCTGCGGGGACTTTGCCACTCCTGACATGCCATAATTCACAATTTTGAATTTATCGAAATTTTGACTTGATTTTCATAATAGCCCTTTTGGCGAGATGTATAAATTCATATTGATTTTGGGTCAAGACTGCCCCTATTTGAAACTCCTCTCGTATTGGGGATTACCTAGGTTGGTCATCTTGTCCGTCAACCTCTTGCCCCTGCATTCGGCCGAGTAAAGAAGAGAAAAGACTTTCAGATATACTCATGGCATGGCCAAGGTAGCAACGGTGTTTAACCAAGGAGACGGCTAAGGACGCCGTGAAGTGTGTGCGGTGCCCAGCTAAGGGTTGCTCTTAACAAGCGGGGAGATAATATTGAATTCCCAACGCGGTTTTTTTATTAACCAGAGGTGCTGCATAGCAAGCCTAAAGACTCTTTTGAGAATGATTCCAATTAAACAAAAGCTTAAGATAAAGGTTTAAAACACCACTCTTAATCTCGTTAAGAAGCACTTGATTTTGAAAATCATGCGTGAAGTAATGAGATAATTATATCATAAAATGCATACTTACGCCAATATATTACCTTGCAACCTTTGTAGAAGCAGCTGTCAGAGGCGAGGTTGATCATCGTGGGATTTGTCCTCTTTGGCAGTCAAAAGGATTGGAAGCAAAGGATTTTGGGAGTGGCTTAACAAGAATGAGTGGTGCTCAAACCAGACTCAGACGAATAAGGAGAAAAGGAAAAGAGGCGAGGGCTAGAACTCCCTTACTAAGGTGCGGAGACCCTGATCATATGGAACAGTCTACAGAAGGAGAGGAGAATTAGAAGGAGGAATGAGGACTAAAGCCTCGAAAGCAGTGGGAGAATGGGCAGATGCCCAAGGCAGTGGATGTGGAAGAAGTTGGGTCGGACCCAAAATTAGGAGGAATTAGAAGAAGAAATTGGTAGATGGAAAGAGGCGGATCTGGAGGGTCCGGAGGCAGAGGAGAATCGTGAGAGGAGAAATCATCCGGAGGCTCCGGAGGGATAAAACATCGAGGGACGCGATGCCCTGAGACGAAATAGGGAAAAAGATGATGGAAAAGGAAGAAAAAAATGAAGGAGGTGATGTCTTGGAAGAACAGAAAGATGAACTGGAAGAAAGATGGAGGGTCCGGAGGTTTCGGAGGAATGAAATCAGGAGGGTCACGATGCCCTGGAAGATGATAGAGAGAATAAGACGGAGAATTCGGAGGTTCCGGAGGAAGCAAATGGAAAGGGGCACGATGCCCGGGGAAAAGATGGAGACAATCAGGTGGAGAATCCGGAGGTTCCGGAGGAAGAATATAGAAAGGGGCGCGATACCCAAGAGAGAGGAATGAAGGAGGGTTAGGAGGAAAATCCGGAGGTTCCGGAGGTAGCAAATGAGAAGGGGCGCGATGCCCCAGGGGAAAATCCGGAGGTTCCGGAGGAGGAGAATGGAAAGGGGCGCGATGCTCGAGAGAAAGTTCCGGAGGTTCCGGAGGAGGAGAATGGAAAGGGGCGCGATGCCCGAGGGGAAAGTCCGGAGGTTCCGGAGGAAGAAGATGAAAAGGGGCGCGATGCCCGAGGGGAAAGTCCGGAGGTTCCGGAGGAATAGAATCAGAAAGGGCGAGATGCCCAAAGAGGAGGGATAAAATTCCTGGAGGTTCCAGGGAGATAGCAGGAAAAGGGACGCGATGCCCCAGGGAGAGTGAATTCGCAATAGATGAAGATGAGAAATGCGAAATATCCGGAGGTGCCGGAAGGCGGAGAAGATACGGGTTTGGAAACCCGGGAAGTAGGAGGTGCAAATGCATGCAATGGGATGGATGCGATGAATGCATGAAATGCAAAGAATATGAAGAATGTGAAGGGTGAGAGGATGAGATCCTCCTCCTAACCATGGGAATGGCCCATGAAGAAAAAGTGATAGAGATGGATGAATAGAAAGTGGAACAAATAAGGGATGGCCCCTTAGCATTAAGATAACTGCCCCTCCACGGCAGTGAAAGTGTATGAGAAATAGCCCCTGCCGAAGCTTCAATGGTGAATGTCAACTCCCTTGGAGAGTGCAAAGTAATGGTGTGAGGGAGTTGGACAGTTGGGCTCGGAAGCATTATGTTGCCCAAAGATTCAAAATTTGGAAATTGGAACAAAGGGTGCCCTGCCCGGCCCTTACACAGCATCAATGTTCTGAACAATGACGGTGACTTGGCCTCTGCGACCATGCTTGGCACAATAATCCGGATTGGCATCCGGTAAATGAATTCTTGAATCTTGAATCGCATAGCCGTGGCCAAATCTGTCTTGCCCGGCTCTTGATCATCCTCGGCACCTGTGCTTGTAGAAGGCCCCCCATTCCGAGTAGTAAGGGAGGTGAAGCGGAGGCGGAAGGCTCCATGAATGGTGGAGGCATGATGGAAAGCGTTGGCAAATGGGTTAGCGTAAGCGGGGGTTCAAACACGTCGAGTTTCTCCCTTTGCTCGGAAGCAGTTGGGATTGGCTCGGGTGCAAAAAGGGGTGGATCCTGCTCAGGATTAGCCATGGGTAAGGGTAAAGGGTTAAATGGTGGAATAGGCAAAGTGGGTTTTAAAGGGATAATGGAAGGCCGAGGTGGCGGTATTGGGAGGTCAATTGGAGAAGGCTTGGCGGAGGCTAATGGTATGAAGGTTGATGGTATAGTGGGTGGAGGTGTAATTGGTGGAGGGTTAATGAGTGAAGGTTTGGTGTGTAGAAAATGCCGAATGGGGCGAGCGGTGTTAGGAGCGGGAGTGGGAGTGGGAAGAGACTCAATATGTGCCGGCGTGGGTGATTGAAGTATCGACCCATCATCGTAACACCAATTAGTCTCATAAATTGGGGTTGGATCAGGGATGGTTTCATCCTGAGCAGGAGGTTTATCAAATGATAGTGGAGGGAGCGGGAAATTAAGGAAACTCGGAAGGGGTGCCTGCACAGCTTCATCATCGTATATTGCCTCGGATTCTTCAAATGCCGGCTCCTGCTTGCTTGAAATGCCGAAGTCATAATCATCTCTCCTATCTTTCCATTCATTCTCCATCTTGGTAATATCATCCAGGAAAGCGTGAAGAGGATTGACTGGAGTAGGAGGAGCGGGCCGCGGGCTCGTAACCCTCTTTAATTGTTCCTCCATCAAAGTGATTTTATCGAGGAGAGTTTGCTGGAGGGGTGTGACCTGAGCAACAGAAGGTTGGCAGGGCCTTGAAGGCGGAGGGGCCGTATAAACAGGCCGTGGAGGAGAATTAATGGGCCGACCCATAGAAGAACCCGGATGGGCCGGATTGCAAGGAATAAATGGGCCTTGGTGCCGTGATGGAGAAATAGAAGGAGGCGGGTGATGGGCCACCCGAGTAGCATGAACAGGAGGAGATGTAAGTGGATGATGGGCCACCCGAGTGTGAATAGAAGAGGGAGGTGGGTGATGGGCCACCCGTGTAGGATTGGAGGGAGATGCATGAGATGTACCCTCAACGGCGGCCTTAAGGGCTTGGATCTGTTGAGGGGTAAGATGATCTAATGCATGCAAAATCTGGGAGACCTTCTCATCATTGGGACGAGAGGGCTTAATGGGAATAGTGGCTCGAAATTGAGTTGAAGGACCATTGGATTGGACAATGCCCATAGGTCGGGCAACACCATAAGAATGAGGACGTGGTCCCTTGAAAGAATGGTGAGAATGATATTGAACATGTTGAAATTGAGGAGAATGAGATGTGCACGGTTGTGCATCCTCATGAATTGAATTAAACATGTTGTTTTGTTTATGGTAAGCCATTATTCAATCAAAGTAATGTGCAAACAATTTGCAAAGAAACACACAAGTTGGAATGGTTACCTTGATTTTTATTTGTTTAAACCTTGGTGAATTAATGAATTTTAGAAAAGTTTGGAGTGATTCACACAAGGGAGGATCCTAGTTTCAAATGATATGAACTCCAATGCCAACTAGGAACCCTTTCTCACCACGTTTAGGCCAACTAATTCGGGACTTCAAAGGGTACAACCTGCCCGGCGTCCGTGAGGGAATCTACGGGTGCGGGGACTTACAGAGGCTTGGAAAAGGGATTTTCGGTCCAAAGAGACGGAATGCTCAATGGAGGGTCGTCCCGATTCCAAGAGGGTGTGTGGAATCCTAGTGAGGAGAGAGGAGGTCTCCCAAACCAATGCAAAGAAATGAATGAATGCAATGCAAGGACATATAAACAAATCCACCAATAGAGCCAAGTAAATGGTATAATCAATATAAAATCGGGCTCAGATAAGCACGGGCTCTGTGAAAGCTCAGGAAAGACACGACCTGGGTAAGGTCGCTATCAGAAAAGAGACGCCCTGGGCAGGGCGTGAATCACTGTGGAGGGCCCACAGGCAGAGAAAAATGCGCCCTGATATGGGGCGCTACAAACCAAAGAAACGCCTCATTGTGAGGGTGTCAAAACCCAGGGGTAGCAAAGAAACGCCTTTGTGTGAGGCGTTACCAAATAAAAGGACGCCCTCCAGAAGGGCGTGAATTCAGAAACCAGCTGCACACCGCAATAGAATAATTTCCAGTAAAAGATGCCCTGAAAGGGGGCGCTATAAATCAAATGGACGCCTCGGGGTGAGGGCGTCAACTCTCAGGGGATGCACGGCCAAAACAAGACACGCCCCTGAGTGAGGCGTTCTGCAATAAAAAGGCGCCCTGTGGTAGGGCGTTAATTCACAAAGCACCAGGGACGCGCTAGAAAACGCCCTGCTGGAAGGCGTTATAGAATCAAAAAGCGCCCTGTATGGGGGCGTTAATTTTAAACACGCCCCAAATTGAGGCGTTAATTCTCAGAAAGCTCCACGACTAGCAAAATGAAACACTCACAATCACATAAATAAGGCAATCAACAGGATATCATGCTCATTAAGATTTTATTTTTAAGAGGATAAGTGGAATTTCTAAAAAAAAAGAGATCTAATAAACTAGCCAATCACTAGTGGGGAAGTGCAAAAGCACAAAGGAGGGTGCCCGAGGGGCACAAAGGAAAGGGTACCGTGGGTACCAAAGGGAAAGGGCACGCGAGGGTGCCAAAGGGGAAAGGGGTAATCAAAAAAGAGAACAATAGGGGTCCCACCGTGATCGCCAATTTGTAGATCCTAATTAAAATCCACTTAAGGAAAATATAATGAAAGGCAAACAATAAACAATAGTGGAGATGAAACATGCACAAGGTGCACAAGGGGAGTGTGTGTGATCGCCAGAGACACGAGGCCTCAAAAGATAATAATGAAAATTATGGAGGGATCGCGAAAAATACCTTTAAAAGTGCGGGGATTGTGAGTGCTCCTTTCTCTTCTAGATCGGCCGGCCGATAAAGAGAGTTCTTCCTTTGATTACCCTTGCAAGAAAAGACAAACACCAAATAAAGATAGGAATTAGAACATGGTGAGTGTAGCATCAAATCCTAAATAAAAATATGAGCATGAAAATATGGTGAAGAACACACCTTAAGGGTGGTTAGCCCTTAAACCCCTATGGAAAGAGGGTGTGGGAATATATGAATGATATGATATGAATATGAATAAAAATGTGAATAAGGGGAAAGAGTGCAAGAGTGCACTGTGGGGAGGTTTCTCAACGTGGTTGAGATGTAAAGAAAATCGAATAGGAGATGGGCATGCAGATGAATGATGCAATAAACAAAAAAAATAAAAATAAAGGAGAAGAGCCTGTGCGATGCTTGGGCTTTGATGTTCAATGGGGAAGAACTTCAGAAGATGAAGAGATGAACGTGAGGTTCCTCCTTCAGCCAGTCGCACAGCACCTTCAACCTGCAAAACAAAGAAGAGCGGAGGGGAAGGAAGGGAATCGGTAAAGGGATCCAACCTTAACAACAGAGCAGTCGGCCCTATTAAATAGATTTGGAGGAGATAAACATGGGCAAGAGTCCAATAAGGGGGAAGGATAAGAATGGGCAAGAGCCTCAATCAAGGCAGGAGTCTAACGAGGCAAGGACTCTCTGAGGAAAGGGCTGCGAAGCCAGAAGATGAAACACGCCCTTGGTCAGGGCGTCAATTCAAGAATTGACGACCTGTCAAGGGGCGTTAATTCAAAACACGCCCTGGGTCAGGGCGTTTCTTCCTGGATTAATTTTAGAAATAAACATTTCTTTTATTTAGAAATTGTGAAAGACGCCTCAGGGAGAGGCGTGAATTGAAAAATGCCCCATGGTAGGGCGTGATTCAACATTTTTCAAACATTTATTCTTTTTTGAAAATTGGATAATTTCAGGAATTGGCGCCCTTTCCAGAGGTCGTCACTTCTTTAAGAGACGTCCTCAATCAGGTCGTGATTCAAAAAAATGCGCCCTTTCCAAAGGCGTTAATTTCAAAAATCATGAAAGGGGAGATAAATGCCAAAAAATGGGAAAAAAGGGAAAATAGAGGAAATTAGGGGAAATCCATGAAAAAGTGGGAAAAACCACTCAAATAAGCCGATTTGAGGGTCAAATGGGGCATTGCACGGCAATATGAAATATACTCAAAATAATGTCAATTTTAGCGTGTCTACACCCGTGACTCGATCCGAGTCCGGAAGTGAGTCGGACTACCCTTGACCTCCGCCGGTTCCTTAACCGCGCATGGTCCGCGCTTTCCCTCGCTTGGGACGACGAGTGAGCTTCCACTTCTGTTAGCGACGTGTTTCCACTAGGAGCTCGTAGTGTCGGGCTTAGTGTCTCCCTGGTGTGTGCTGCTGGTTGCGTCTTCATCTAGCGTCCGAGGGTGGCACCTAATAGTGTCGTCTCCCGTGTCCGTCCCGCATTAGTTTGGTATCAGAGCGAGTCGAGTCTAGGGTAGTCATTGCATATGTCTTGCATAGTATAAGTCGAGTCTAGGATCATCATTTCAAAATAACAAAAAAAAAGTGTTTTCAAATTGCATTTCATCCCGATAATTCGGTATCTTAAAAGGTGTTGTCCGAACGTTAGGCTACGCCTATCGGGAAGACCGCACACTTGCACGAGTGATCTTCGGATCGATTAACTCCGCCATGTACCGGATATTGGTTTATGTCTAGGTGCATTAGTCGGTGTTTGCATTAGTTAGTGCATTCCAACCTTGCATAGCCGGTCTAGTGTAGTGTCCAAGTGTCGGCATGTCCAACATATAGTTCCCCCCAATTTCCCATGGATTCCCAATCACCCGGGCATTATGGCCGTTGGTCCACCCATGGGCTTGGCAACCACCCACTCCACTTCCGTAGGCCCGAAGCCTCGGATTTTTATGGCTCCAATGGCCCGGGCGACTACCTCAAGTGGGAGGCCGCCATGGACACATACTTTGATTGTTATACTATGTCCGAGGCCATGCAATTCTCTTTCGCTAAAGAGCGGCTTCTTCATGAGGCTGCCGAAAAGTGGGATTACATCAAAAGAATGAGAGAGGTTAGGGGGCAATGGCCCATCGAGTCATGGTGGGACATGAAGAGAGAGCGTAGGAAGGTCTACGTGCCCCAACCGGTCACCTCCAACCGGCCCCACCAAATCACTTCCAACCAAGTGAGTCCTAGTCGGAGGCAAAGAGCCCCACACGTAGATGAGCCAAGACCCACTCCTAGGACGGTTGATTACGTGCGAGTCCACCATGATATCCCTATTCCAACCCACTCCGTTGTCGAACGTATGCAAATGATTTTGGACCGGTTGGATGGGGTGGATAGGACACGTACTCCTAGTGATGTACTCCAACCCGACCCTAAGGAGGTCATCGCCGGTAGTCTTAACCCGGCCCCATCAACGGAGTCCCCAAGCCCTCTCCCCATCATAGTGGATCCTCTTCTCTCACCCACGAGAGCCCCATTGCCTACACCCCCTGTCCGTCAGGAGGATAAGGGTAGGGACCCACTTATCAGGGAGCGTAGTGGGTCACGACAGCAGTGTTATCGCTGCCAGGGGTTCGGCCACTACGCCGGACAATGTCCCACTCGGACATCTCTAGCCATAAGGGACAAAAGGGTTGGAGAAGCCCCACTCCCCGATCTTTATTCTAAGCCACCTCAGCCCGAGCCACCCGTGTTTCTAACGGGTATGCTTGTCATAGCCGAGCCGCTTCTTAGCTAGCTCAAGAAGGGCTTGGTCCCACTTCCCTTCCCATCTATGGACCCTTTCCTACCTCTGGTGCCAATCAATTCATTTCATACCACTTTCCGGTCTAGTCACTATGTGGATACATTGGATGACCTTCTTAAGGGGTTAGACCGGCAGTGGACATTTACGCACTTGTTGGCTCCAGGCTTCGACCGACCCACAGGTCGTAGTTTAACTCATCCCGCTTTAGGGTCCATCACCTCCGTGTACACCGTGGGTCATGTTACCACGGAGGTTCTTCTACTCCTCCCTATGCCAGCCGAGTCCGACTTCATTCCCTTTTGCCCAAGGGAGGAATCTTACTTTCTACCTATGACTGTCGTCCTATCTCTCACAATGAATGAAGGTGATCATTTACACCTCCAAGATTTCTAAATGTGGGACAGTGATTTGTGGAAGCCTAGTCAGAGGGGTCATACCTTCTTTGATCCCTTCGACCCATTCTCTTGTGGACCCCGTGACCCACCATATTTACTCCACCTTTTTGAGAGGGTCCACCATCATACCCCCACCGTCTCATCTCCCTTCAAAGATGAAGGAGATCAACAACACCTTCTAGACTTCCACACATGGGATCTTGAGATGAGGGAATCCATATCGAGGGGTCACACATTCTTTGATCCCTTCGATCCCTTTCTTCATGGGCCCCTTGGCCCACAACCTCCATTCCCCCTCTTTAAAGAAGTCCACTATCACACCCCTCCTACTCGGGACATGGCAATAGGTCCGAACCGTCATTTGGGGGTAATGAAGACTTTGGTTTTTCCGGCCCACCTCAACCACCCAAAACTCCCAGACTTCCCACATCCAAACCTCATGTCCATGGTTGGTGCATCGTAGGATGTCTAGGAGTCCACCATGACATTAACCTCCGGTTATGTCAAATGCATGCATGGCACACATTCGGATGTCCTGGACCACCTTGCATATGATTGGGTTTTACTAACTGTAGGGTTGTTTAGGGTCGTGTGTGCATCCGTGTGTTTCTTTTCTTTTGCCAAGCATGTTAGGTCGTGTGTGCATCCTGTGTTTCTTTTCTTTTGCTGATCATGTTAGGAGTCTGCATGACGATGTCCGTCGTCACAGTTGAGGCCAGCAATGCACGGTACAAGGAGTTAGCCGATGCCCACCGACACCACCGAGAGTTCTAGGAGGGCGAGTATGTCATGATCAGGGTAAGACCTGAACGGTTTTCCTCTGGAACCGTTAAGAAGTTGCAAGCTCGCGGAGCCGGTCCATTCAGAGTGTTGAAACGCGTTGGATCCAATGCGTACGTTGTGGACTTGCCCGAGGAATATGGTATAAGCTCTACCTTCAATGTATCGGATCTTGTTGCATATAGGGACCCAGCGGTGATGCCTAGTGAGCCTTTTGAGCCATCTCCTCCCCTTGAGAGTGATCCCACACCTGAGTGTCAACTTCCACCTCCAGCCCCTTTTTCACGGCAGCGTGAGCATATAGATCGTATACTGGACGAGCAAGTGATAGTTACCAGGAGTGGATCTTACCCGCGCTACCTAGTGCGATGGAGAGGACGGCCCGCTACTGAGGACACATGGATCACACATGGCGAGTGGCAGCAGATCGATCCAGACCTTTTGGAGCGATACAGGAGCGATGCAGACCCTTACTCGACAGGGTCGAGTTTCTCCCACACGGGGAGAATTGGTGCGGACACCCGAGCAGTTGAGCGGCGTGATACGCCGAGCCACCGGTACCGCACACGGAGCACGACTCGAGCCACCTCAGCATCTATTTCGCTCGGAGACAGCCTGGAGACCCCCCCTGAGTCCCGGCATTTATCATATTTAGTTAGACTTTATGTGTGTGTAATTTGTGTTTATTTCATTGCATTCGGTTTGCCATTTTGATTGTAATAGGGGCTTATGTGCAATTCGGACCCCGCGGGCCCCACTGGCCCCTCAGGCCCCATCCCATTGGGCCACCTCAGCCTAGGGTCCCACGTGGGGTCAGTCAACATGCCAAATGGAGGCATCTAGAAGTTTGAATGGTAAAAGGACACATGGGGGACAAGTGGCTTGAAAAGTCCAAGGAGGCTACCCACCCCCACCTACCAAGTCCACCTTCTACACCCTAGTCCAAGGGCCGCCCCCCTCCCTTTATTTTTTTATTTATTTTGTGTGTGTGTGTCTCATGCCATCCCAGCCCTTCATCCCCCACTCCTCGATCCTACGGTTGTGGATGGATGAGAGATGTAACCTATTTAAGCTTGTATTTTTCATTTTGGAGAATTAATGCCATTTGAATCAAGCAAATTCCAAGAGCAAGGGCTGGTGCGCCCCCCTCCTCTCTCCCCCCTCTCCCCCTTGAAGCTGTGAAGGCTTCCATTCTGAGGTGTGATGCCTCGTGTATCGGTTCCGACGATCGCCGCCGCCGCCACGAGCCGCCACCGCACCGCCTTCGCCATCAACGGAGTTCTACCCGTGCAGTACCACAGGAGCTTACACGAATTTCTTGTCTCAGCCACGAGCTCAGATAGATCTGGGAATTTTAGTTGATATTGCAGAGGTGTCAAGGACATCCCATAAATTTTGGTTTGCCAGTCAGATCTCGTTTCATATTTTTTTATTTTCGTCCACTCTTCCATTTCGGTTCTGCCAGAGTTCTGTCCAGATTCATCCCCGCCCTGTGTTTCATGTCTTAGAGCCACTTTTTGATTTCTGTTGGTTCGCCCAATTTTATTGGGGGTTCCACCCATCCACCCCTTCATCCACCATTTTTCTTAATTTTTGGTTCGTCCATCTCATATTTTCTAAAAATTGTTCTCAATCCCAGCTACAGTTCTATCCCCCTGTTCCCAGATCCGACCACCAATCACCCCAAAAATCATAGTAAATCACTACCACCTCCAACTCAAATTCCAAAAATAGTCCCCGTTCCTTGGTTTGATACCCTACAACTTTACAGAAGGGCTCAAGAGCTGAATCGGAGGTTTACTAGGCGGTCAACGGTGGTTCTTAGACAAGTACCATGCAGATCTGAGGTTTCAGTTACTGTACAACAGGGACTTGTAAATTCATTAAAGTTCTGATCCGACCAGAGCCAGCAGATCTCTCTGGGTCTAGATTGAAGTATTTGAAGAGAGCTTTCCAACGATAGCTCATGCGTCCCGATCCGACGTCGGGATTAGTCCCAGCGGCCGTTTTCGCCGGAGCGCACGCCTGAAAACAGCAACCAAAAATCCGTGGGCAGCAACTTCAAAACGTGAGAATCGGAGCCGATCGGCCACCGATCGGTGTTCCCGGCCGACCGCCGTCCGTCGAGGCGCGCCACCAGGGGTCCCCATCACAGTGGGTCCCACCCCCACAGATCCGGAGGACAGCGCCATCCGTGGGCCCCACGGGCCCGTAGAAGCCGCCGTCCGGAAAGTATGAAAACACGGAGTTCGGCACCGCCAGGCGACATCAAGATGCTGCCCGTCAACCCGAGTTGCGTGATTCCCGGACCCATATGTGACCTTTTACCTCCCTACGTGGAGTGGGTCGACTTAGTGTATTGATGTAATAATTGTTAACCGGGAGTCCGTGATTCGACCGGGGTTGTCTTCGCCACGCCGGGTGCGTGGAGGTAATGGTCCGAACCTCTTGGCGTTCATTTGCTTAGCGAGTATATGGTCTTTTGCCGCTGCCGAGAGCGATAGGTACTAGCCCGTGTGTCCATGTCACCGCTGTGAGTGTGAGAGTGACCCATCCCGTGACTCGATCCGAGTCCGGAAGTGAGTCGACTACCCTTGACCTCCGCCGGTTCCTTAACCGCGCACGGTCTGCGCTTTCCCTCGCTTGGGACGACGAGTGAGCTTCCACTTTTGTTAGCGACGTGTTGCCACTAGAAGCTCGTAGTGTCGGGCTTAGTGTCTCCCTGGTGTGTGCTGCTGGTCGCGTCTTCATCTAGCGTCCGAGGGTGGGACCTAATAGTGTCGTCTCCCGTGTCCGTCCCGCATCAATAGGCCCCATAGGGACGACGAGGAAGACTGTCTCCTTAGGTCCGTGCGCGCGGACCCTCCCATCTTTGATGGGTCTTTGGACCCTAAGATCTATGTTGATTGGGAGGTGGGTATGGACCGCTACTTTGAGTGGTACGAGATGACGGACAACTGGAGAGTCCGATTTGCCAAAATGAAGTTGCTAGGGCAGGCACAGACCTATTGGAGGAACGTGGAGAGCCTGTTGATGCAGCGACATAAACCCCAGGTTGAGACATGGGATGATATGAAGGTAAAGCTCAGGCAAAAATACCTTCCTGCCACATACCGTCAGAGGCTTATTGATAGGTGGCAGGGTCTCAGCCAAGGGGATCGGACTGTGATGGACTACATCGCTGATTTTGATGAGTACTACTTGCGATGTGGGGTCACGGAGGAGAGTGCCATGACCATCTCTCGCTTCCGTCGGGGTCTGCGGACGCACTACCAGTATGAGTTATTTCACCACCATGCCACGACCCTGGAGGAGGCTTATCAGGTCACACTTGAGTTAGAGCAGTTTGAGTCTGAGTTTGCTCCGGTCCAATGCCTGGGACCCACATATCCTCGTGGGTCGGACCCTCGTGCTATGACTGGACCTTACCCTCGGGGACCTGTGGCCCGTCCACAGGAACCCGCTCGTCAGGACTTCACTGCTCCTAGACCTCCCCCTCCCCCTACGAGGGACTATCCCCCTCGACCCCAGGCTCCAGCCCCGGCCCCTCGGCCTCAGCAGCCCACCATTCCTACCTGACCCCAGCTTCCACCACCCCCAGCCCGTCGTGATGACAAGGGAAAGGGGCCGATGACTGGTGGAGCACCTCAGGGCACTGGGTCCCGTAATGAGTGTTATAGGTGCGGAGGGGTTGGTCATTATGCTGTTAGTTGTCCTACCCGATCTTCTTTGGTCATCGGGGATTCTTCGACTGGTGAGCTCACACATGGTATCGTATCCGTCAGTTATGAGGCTGACCAGGAGCTCGTGGAGGAATTCTTTGATGATCTGCTTGAGGGCGAGCAACTAGATGTCCATGGCACGCAGTGCCAGGATGACGTTCAGCTGGGTGTTGTCAGGTGCATCTTGACCCAGCAGTTAGTGAGTGATGACTGGCGTCGCACCACCATTTTTCATACCTTTTGTAGGTTGGGTGGGAAAGCCTCCAAGGTGATCATAGACAGTGGGAGCTGTATTAACGCTATCTCCACGGGTACTGTGACACGCTTAGGGTTGACCCCCGTGGACCACCCTTCCCCTTATCGCGTGTCATGGGTAGATTCCACCTCTATCCCAGTAAGGCTGCGATGTCTGGTGCCATTGCAGTTCCATGCCTACCAGGACGAGATCTGGTGTGATGTGTTGCCTAAGGAGGTAGGCAGTATTATCCTGGGAAGGCCCTGGTTATTTGATCAGGATGCTACCCTCCATGGCCGGTCAAACACATGCACATTCGACCATAATGGCCAACGGATTACCCTTCACCCGTCCCAGTCGAGGAGTCCATCCATCCGGGGTCCCACTGGGCCTAGTACCCTGACTCTTTCTATTCCAGGGCCCAGTACCCCATTGCCAGCTCAGGCTACGACCTTGCCTCCGGATGTCCCCTCCCCGAGTGTTCCTCCGACTAGGAGGTTGATGCTAGTCAACTCCCGGGAGTTGGAGCGTGACTTTGTTAGATGGGACCCTTTTTTTGCCATTGTAGTCTGAGAGGTGGTTGGAGAGACGGAGAGTGATCTCCCATCTGATGTTGCTGATGTCTTTCGGGAGTTTACTGATGTATTTCTTGATGATTTACCCGAGGGTCTTCCACCCATGCGGGACATTCAGCATGCTATTGACCTGATTTCGGGGTCCTCATTGCCCAACTTGCCACATTATAGGATGAGCCCCGCTGATCACGCTGAGCTTCAGTGTCAGGTCGAGGAGTTGATGACGAGGAGATCTCTCCATGAGAGCATGAGTCCTTGTGCCATCCCTGCATTGCTTGCCCCTAAGAAGGACGGTACTTGGTGGATGTGTGTCGACAGCCGTGCAATCAATAAGATCACGGTAAAGTATAGATTTTCCATTCCCCGCTAAGATGATATGCTCGATATGATGGCGGGAGCCACTATGTTTTCCAAGATTGATCTAAAGAGTGGCTATCACCAGGTGAGGATCAGGCCCGGTGATGAGTGGAAGACGGCCTTTAAGACCAAAGATGGTTTTTATGAGTGGCTGGTCATTCCCTTTGGGCTGACCAATGCTCCCAGCACTTTTATGCGGCTGATGACCCAGGTCCTTCGACCTTTGATTGGGGTCTTTGTGGTGGTATATTTCGATGATATCCTTATCTATAGCCGCACTCGGGAGGCCCACTTAGACCATCTACGGCAGGTCTGTCTTATTCTGAGGAGAGAGAGTCTTTATGCCAATCCTAAGAAATGCGCTTTCATGACTAGTCAGGTCACATTCTTGGGGTTCATCGTGTCTAGCGAGGGAGTCTCCGCCGACTTGGAGAAGGTCAGGGCCATAGTGGAGTGGCCCGAACCTCGTACACTTCATGATGTCCGCAGCTTTCACGGACTGGCGACCTTCTATGGCCGTTTTATTCGAGGCTTCAGTTCCATCACGGCCCCTATCACTGATTGCATCCGAAAGGGGACGTTTGAGTGGACGAAGGCCGCCTCGGCCGCATTTGGGCTCCTCAAGGAGCGCATGACCCAAGCACCTATTCTTAGACTTCCTGATTTCACAAAGGTGTTTGAGGTCTCTTGCGATGCCTCCGGGGTTGGTATTGGCAGTGTTCTGAGTCAGGAGACCCACCCCATTGTATACTTCAGTGAGAAATTGAGCAATGCTAAACTATGTTATTCTACGTATGATAAGGAGTTTTACGCAGTTGTGCAGGCGCTTCGGCATTGGAGACATTACTTGTTGCACCAGGAGTTTGTCCTATTTTCTGATCATGAGGCACTCAAGTATCTCCATGCCCAGAAGAAGCTCAATTCTCGTCACAGTCGTTGGGTGGAGTTCCTTCAGGATTATACCTTTGTGCTGAAGCACAAGGCCGGTGCGGAGAACTGGGTGGCCGACGCTCTGAGCCGTCGCACTTATCTTTTGACCACCATGAGTGTATAGGTGGTAGGGATGGATAGGATGAAGGAGGCATATGCCGATTGTCTGGACTTTGGTCCGATTTATACCACCCTTCAGTCAGGGACGTCCCAAGAGCACATTGATTATATGTTGCAGGATGGTTATCTCTTTCGGGGGAGTCGCTTGTGTGTTCCACGGACTTCAGTTCACGACTTCCTCACTTGGGAGATGCATGCGGGAGGTCTAGCCGGCCACTTTGGTCAGAATAAGACCATCGAGACAGTCGAGCATCATTTTTATTGGCCTAGTTTGAAGCGTGACGTTGCTCGCATTGTGGCCCAGTGTTGTACCTGCTGTTGGGATGCTAAAGGGTGATCTAGAGGGGGGTGAATAGATCAAACACCCTATAAAAATAACTGCAGCAGAATCAAATGCGGAATGAAAACTTCTACTGAACAGATAGTGGGCACAAAGCGAAAACCACCCAGAACAGATGAAGAACCGTCCTAAGCATACATCTACTACGTGAAGATAGGAATATAGAAGCAAGTCAAACCACCAAACAATCACACAGAAGACAAAGGTTTTTAGGTGGTTCGGTCCTCTAGACCTACATCCACCCCACACTCAACCCGAGTGTGGCTTACTGCTGACTCACAGCTTGAACTGCTGGGCCTCACAGCTTGCCTACAGTCCGCTGAGTCGCACAGCTTGTTGTCCGAGCAATCCTCCTCGCCTGCTGAGCCTCACAGCTTGCTGTCCAGAGGAATCCTCCTCTGCAAAACCCGCTGGGCAATACAGCTTAGCCGTCCAGTGGAATCCACCACTGCAAGTGCTGCCACATAGTTTTAACACAAGAGTTTCGGAAGACAAAACAAAAGACAAACAAAATAAGAAAGGAAATGTATCCCTGCAGGGAATATCGCTCAAACAAGTTAGCAACCTCAGATCTGATTTTGAACCAAAGATCTGAGGAACGAACTCCTTCTCTCTCTCTCTCTCTCTTCTTCTTCTCTTCACACTCTGCTCGAGCTCTCTATCTTTCACTTTTTCTCTTCTGCTTCTTCTCTCTTTCTTTTCTTCTTCTTCTCTTTTCTCTGGATCGAACGGCTCTCTATTCTTTCTCTCTGCTTCTGCTCTTCTCCTTCTCTCCTTCTACTTCGATCAGTCTTCATCTATGGACGAAGCTTTCCTTTTATAAGCAGTCACAGCAGGAGCATCACTGGGTGCGCGTCTTCCACATTTCCCGCCCAAGTGTTTTGGCCACGTGTCATCCTGTCAGCCCTTCCAGCCTCGGATCACGTGCCCCTTCATTAAGATTCACGAACAGAGCCTGTCAGACAGAGAATTATTAGTTTAATGTCGACACATTGTATAGACTTCGTTCGATGCATCAAGCAATGTGTAGACTTGATAATGCGAAGACAATGTATAGACTTTGCAGTGTGTGCAATGATGCACAAGATGAAGTATGCACAATGGCTGTATGGACTTGGCGTTCTGAACAATGTACATACTTGCTGTGAAGAACAATGCCCAAATGCAGTGTATGGACTTAGCGTGAATGCAATGCAAACACAAGAGTGTATAGACTTGATGAATGCGATGCAGACACACAGAGTGTGTAGACTTGATGAACAATGCATTCTAGACAAACCCTGTACAGACTTGAATGATGAAGCACACGATGCAATGTGAAGACTTTGAAGAACATATGCTGTACGGACTTCGAATCAATAGTTGCACGATGTACAGACATACTCGATGTACATACTTCCTATATGCTCAAGACTATGCACAACGAATGTGTATACTTGCTGTAAGGGATGTGAAGACTTGATAAATGAACCAATGTATAGACTTAGATAGTCTTGCTAACATGCATGAACAAAAGGCATTGTATATACTTGGCCAATGCAACGATGTACAGACTTGCACAGTTCCAGCTACAGTGCAGTGTATGAACATGAAGAATAATGCATGTAACGGATGTATAGACTTTGCAATGTTCAACTGAGACGGAAGATGCGACGGACGGCTGTACAGACTTTCCACCAAGACGATGCATGAGACGCTAAACAGCCAAGACTGTATAGACTTCTAAATGCAGACGAACGATGTACAAACTTGCCAAGGGAAAGACTGTACAGACTTGAGCAAAGCAAAGCAATTGAATGTATAGACTTCACGATATGTAGACTTGCAAGTGCAACGTAGGTAAAATCACCAGTGTACAGACTTGCTAGTTGCAATGTAGGTAAAATATACCAATGTATAGACTTACATGAGACGGTGAATGAGACGATGAAGTCTGTGCAGACTTTAACAGTGAGACACTGGACGCTGTACATACTTGAAGACAATGCATGCTTCAATGTGAAGACTTCGCCTATGCATAAGACGCTAATTGAGACGGTCCAGTGTATATACTTATGCTATGCTGCAAGATGGCAGTGTACACACTTGGTGTCCACTTGAGACGCTCAGTGAGACGGTGAGCAATGAACAGAATTGTGAAGTGAGAGCATGAACAGTCTGCAAACAGTGCAATGTATAGACTTACATATGCACTGGCTGTACAGACTTGCCAATGTATAGACATTGAGTGTGTAGACTTGTGTGTGTGCAGTGTGTAGACCTGTGTGTGTGTGCATTGTGTAGACTTGATGCACTGACTGTACACACTTCAGAAAGTGCGATGTATAGACTTGCGAATCTGGGGGGGGTCGACCCATCTAAGTGCACTGATGCAATGTATGCATAAAGCAGTATTGAACTGAAGCTAACGGACAGAATGCAATGCATCTATACTGACTCACTGTTATGAATGCACCTGTGATACTCTCATTGTGTTGCTATCATCAAAACAACATAGCATGCTTGTGCCTAAGAGGCACAACATTCTCCCCCTTTTTGATGATGGCAACAAAGTGACAGTGAGTCAAATATTCTCCCCCTTTGACATGATCAAAAAGAAAGAAACACATGAGTGCAACATGCAGAATACATGCTCAAACTCCCCCTGAAGTACTGACTCCCCCTGAATTATGGCTCCCCCTTTGAGAAGGAATATGGACCGATGAAACAAATGATCAAAGGTAGGGAAGGATCATGAAGAGAATAAGGGGTCATTACACAACAGCTGAAGCAGTGGTTCAGAAAAATGGCTATGATTATAAACGACTATTAAAGTATAAGATTCAGCAATATACTGTCTTGAAAGAATTCAAGTTTAACAGTGATAAAAAAATAGAGTAAAGCAGCTGACCACTGAAAAAGAGTTTTAGACTCCATTTATAGCAATGAATCTAAGGCACATGTTTTTAATAGAGAAGTCAGAAATAATACCCTTTGTGATTAAACATGGAAGTTCAAGAAAGGCAATTTGAATATGTATTGAGAAAAACAATTTTCACTCAAAGACTTTTGATTTCAAAGGGTTACAGCAGTTTGTTTTTCACTTTTTAATTTTTAGAAACTGAGCTAAGTGAATAGACCAGTGGCATTTATGCTTTTGACATTAGGTGTACACCTTGATCAGAGGCAGGTACCCCCAGTTACTAGGCATAAACTACTATATCTATTTCAGATCAAGACCTACAAGGAACAATTTTCACCTTTGACATTAAGGGCACACCTTGATCAGAGGCCAGTACCCCCAGTTACTTGGTGAAAAACTCCCCCTATAGATTTGACCCTATGAACAGAGGTAATCTGAAGCACTTCATGACTTATGAATTCTCCTGCTTCATTGGAGGAGATCACAGTTTCTCAGTGCAATTCAGCCATTGCTCTGTCACTATGTTCAGCTCTTTTCATTGATGATCTTATTTACTGCTGCCCTTATTTTTTTTAGAGTGATTGTTTAAAAAATCAGTACACACTCTCATTTACCTTTTCTAGTCATTTCCAGTCTAACACTTTCAGGCATTAAAAAAAACTTATACTATTTTAACCACGAGACAAAGATTAAGAGCTATAAAAGTTTTCTTTTATCTCAATTTCTGAAGTGCAGACAGTAAACTCTTCAATTTATAAAAGTTAAACCTTCAGTTCCTTTCAATTTGTACGTGTGATTCTTATAAGTGAACAATTGTAATAATCACAGCTCAATGTATAAACTGAAGTAATACTGTTGTTCAATGAAGGTTAAGGAAATGATGGCAATTGATAAACAGTGATAGCAATAGGCAATAAGGTCCAATGGCATCTGATGTTAAAGAATGTGAATGAATTGAATGGAGACAATGAGAAGTGAAAAGATTCAAAGAATTGAACAGAACTCTCAGCTCCTCCTGACACCAAGATGCAAAAGATAGGATATGCAATACACTGTTCTACATGTAGACTATGCAACAAATCTGATAATGATGACCAAGCAACATCATACAAGCTCCCCCTGTCTATATGCATGAAATGTATTGAAATCACATCACATGATATCAAAGTTTACATTCGGATATGATTCATGCAAATTAGACAGAAGAGAATTACCATTAGCATTATTGTTCAATTCATATTTCAGAAGCTTCAGTTTAGCACCAACAAATCAACATGTATGCATATGCAATTTCAGACAATCATCTATATGCAAATCATGTATGAGGAGAGTTCAGAAAATCCAAACCTGACAATGATGATATGCAATCATTTCAAGTTTATGCACCCAAGTCATGAACATTTTTATCATTTTCAGATTTTTTAACATATGATGATATGCATTACATGACATGCAGACTACAACAATAAGCAAATGATAGTCATGCAAATGATATATGCAAACATTAGACACATGCATTGACTATGAACATGGTTGTGTAGTGCATCTAACATCTTATGTACACATGCAATAACTGGCAAGAGAATAGCATTGAATTTGAGCAGAATTAAATTCAATAGCTGAGTCTGGAATACAGACAGATCAGCTAGATAAGAATAGAATATCAGACATCAAACAATCAAATCAACATGACTTTCTCAATTCAGTTCTGAAGGTAAATCACTTACCTACTTTACCAGATTGATTTATTTTTACCCTTGGTGTTGCATCAGATTTTTGACAAGGCCTCCAATTTCTTTCAGCTTTTAGGATTTTGGCCCTGCCTCTTGTCATATGCCTGAAGTAGCTTTTTCTGTTTCATCAGTTTGTTCCCGGCTACCAGACATACCTGCAAACACACTTAGGGAGCAGGTTTTGGAACCCAAGATATTTTGGGCCCCAAGACAGAACCAGACACTTGAGAGTGAAAACATGACAACAGCTGTTTAGGGATCCACATTTGTGTAAAGATGGAAGGTTTGGTGGATTCTACAGCTTGAGAGTTCTTTTTGTTATTTTTTTTTCTCAGCACCAACAAGTTTAGTTTTCTTTTTCTGGTGCTTTGATGGTTGTTGTGTAGTCCTGGCATTAATTTTATTAAAAACATTTTTGTTTTGTTGCCAGTGCCTTGGCCAATGAATGTACTAGAAGTTGTGGCCCAAATTGGTCCTAGGCTGACCAAAAAACCCTTGGTGACTAGGACTCCATGTCCTAAAATGACTATCCCATCTCCTAGCTGGCTGAGGTCTATAGGGCTGATACCAAATGGGGAAATTCTGATACCTAGACCTCATGTATCCAGGGTTCCACCCAAACCTATTAAGTGGTTGAGGATGAATGTTATGATAGACTTGGGCTCTAGGAAAATAGGGATGAGCAAATGGGTTCCTAGCTGCACTTGGTCTCCTTGCCACCTTTGACCCTCTAGGTTTCTGAACTGACTTATATTGGGTCTTTTCTGAGCAGTTGATGGTGATGGAGACTTAGCAGCCTTGGGCTGGGGTTTTGATGTGCTAGCTGGCTGACCCCTAGCCTTGGACTTATCCTTGGAAGAAGAGCATGCAGCTCTAGGCTCTACAACTTTCTGCTTTCCCTTGTCCTTAGCACTGGACACTTTTGATTTAACATTATTGAAGGTAAATTTTTCATTGACCATTTTTATGAGTGGTCCTCTATTCTTTTCTCCCACACATGAAATAGTTTTCAATTCAAAGCTCTTTTTAGCTGAGGGATTAAAGCCAAGGCCCTCCTTTCTGAAATTAACTCTTGACCCTAGCAAGGCATTTAGATTTTCTGTTCCTTGGGTCATGCTTTCAATGATTTTCATTCTGTCAGAATTTTCATTTTCCAGTTTTTCAATAGTTCTCTTCAATTCAACATTCACTGACAAGATAGCTTCATATTTTTCATTTGAAATCTTTATTTCTTTTTCAGACTTCTGAATTTTCAATTTTAATTCATTAACAACATTTTTCAGCAATTCTTTTTCTTTCCTACAATCAATCACAACATGCTTTAATTCATCAAAATCAGAACATATATTTTTCAATTTGTCATTCTCTGATTGTAAGCATGCAACCTTATCAAAAAGAGTTTTATCATTAACCAGAGAGTTCATTTTCTTCTTCAAGAGTATGTTTTCCTTCCTAATATCATTAGCTTTATCTAACAGATCTCCATAAGCATCTGCCCAATCAGAAATAGTGTAATGTTCGAAAAGGGATGATACCTGATCAGACTCTTCTTCTTCATCTCCATTTCTGGCCATCAAGCAGATGTCATTTTCTGATTTTCCACTATCTGAGGAAGTGCTCAGCGTGCCTTCTTCCTCATCACTCCATGTACTGACCATGGCCTTTCCCTTTGGCGCCTTCTTCCATGGTCTTCCTTTCATTTTCTGTAACTCTGGACAATCAGCCTTCATATGACCTGTGTTCCTGCAATGATAACAAGGATTAACATCAGATTTTTCAGCAGGGTTAAATTTATACCTGTTTTGCTTCCTGCTGTGGTATTTTCTGTAGAGATTCTTCCCTTCTCTTTTAAGAAATCTACTGAACTCTTTTGTGATCATAGCTATTTCATCCTTTTCAAGATCTGATCCAGATGAACTCCGATCACTAGATGATCCAATGCTGCTGGACTATTTTGAACAGCTATGCTTGGCCTTCAGAGCAATAGGCTTCCTGTTTTCGAGCTCTTCTGCTTGTAGTAAATTCATCTTGTACGCCATCAAGGAACCTATCAGCTCATTGGGTTTCATCTTTTGTAGATCTTTTGACTCCTCAACCACAGTTGCTTTGGTATGCCATATAGGAGTCAATGATCGAAGGATCTTCCTTACAACTTCATGATCAGTATAACTCTTTCCCAGATTTCTTAGACCATTTGTGATGATGGTCAGACGAGCATACATTTCGGTCACTGTCTCACCAGGCTTCATCCGAAATGCTTCATACTTTGACACTAGCATATTTGCCCTCGTCTCTCTCACTTCAGATGTTCCCTCATAGATAACTTCGAGGGTATCCCACATCTCCTTCGCTGTCTTGCAAGATGACACTCTGTCAAATTCAGTGGGATGGAGTGCACACTGAATGGTGTTGATAGCGCTCCAATTCAAAGTAGATTTCTGGACTTCTTCTCTGGTCCATAATTCCTCATTCTCATGTAGCTCATAAGGACCCCTGCTCACAATTTTCCATACCTCGTAATCTTTGGCTCTGAGGAAGACCTGCATACGGTTCTTCCAATATGGGAAGTTGGAACCATCGAAGAAAGGTGGCTTCGTAGTGGACTGACCCTCTGCTGTTAGCCCTCTAGCATCCATGGCTGATCCTCTTTAGGATGTTAGTCCTGCACAAAGAGTTAGGCTCTGATACCAATTGTTGGGACGCTAAAGGGTGATCTAGAGGGGGGTGAATAGATCAAACACCCTATAAAAATTACTGCAGCAGAATCAAATGCGGAATGAAAACTTCTACTGAACAGATAGTGGGCACAAAGCGAAAATCACCCAGAACAGATGAAGAACCGTCCTAAGCATACATCTACTGCGTGAAGATAGGAATATAGAAGCAAGTCAAACCACCAAACAATCACACAGAAGACAAAGGTTTTTAGGTGGTTCGGTCCTCCAGACCTACATCCACCCCACACTCAACTCGAGTGTGGCTTACTACTGACTCACAGCTTGAATTGCTGGGCCTCACAGCTTGCCTACAGTCCGCTGAGCCTCACAGCTTGCTGTCCGAGGAATCCTCCTCGCCTGCTGAGCCTCACAGCTTGCTGTCCATAGGAATCCTCCTCTGCAAAACCCGCTGGGCAATACAGCTTAGCCGTCCAGTGGAATCCACCACTGCAAGTGCTGCCACACAGCTTGAATACAAGAGTTTCGGAAGACAAAACAAAAGACAAACAAAATAAAAAAGGAAATGTATCCCTGCAGGGAATATCGCTCAAACAAGTGAGCAACCTCAGATCTGGTTTTGAACCAAAGATATGAGGAATGAACTCCTTCTCTCTCTCTCTCTTCTTCTTCTCTTCACACTCTGCTCGAGCTCTCTATCTTTCACTTTTTCTCTTCTGCTTCTTCTCTCTTTCTTTTCTTCTTCTTCTCTTTTCTCTGGATCGAACAGCTCTCTATTCTTTCTCTATGCTTCTGCTCTTCTCCTTCTCTCCTTCTGCTTCGATCAGTCTTCATCTGTTGACGAAGCTTTCCTTTTATAAGCAGTCACAGCAGGAGCAGCACTGGGCGCGTGTCTTCCACATTTCCCGCCCAAGTGTTTTGGCCACGTGTCATCCTGTCAGCCCTTCCAGCCTCGGATCACGTGCCCCTTCATTAAGATTCACGAACAGAGCCTGTCAGACAGAGAATTATCAGTTTAATGTCGACACATTGTATAGACTTTGTTCGATGCATCAAGTAATGTGTAGACTTGATAATGCGAAGACAATGTATAGACTTTGCAGTGTGTGTAGTGATGCACAAGATGAAGTATGCACAATGGCTGTATGGACTTGGCGTTCTGAACAATGTACATACTTGCTGTGAAGAACAATGCCCAAATGCAGTGTATGGACTTAGCGTGAATGCAATGCAAACACAAGAGTGTATAGACTTGATGAATGCGATGCAGACACACAGAGTGTGTAGACTTGATGAACAATGCATTCTAGGCAAACCCTGTACAGACTTGAATGATGAAACACACGATGCAATGTGAAGACTTTGAAGAACATATGCTGTACAGACTTCGAATCAATAGTTGCACGATGTACATACATCCTCGATGTACATACTTCCTATATGCTCAAGACTATACACAACGAATGTGTATACTTGCTGTAAGGGATGTGCAGACTTGATAAATGAACCAATGTATAGACTTAGACAGTCTTGCTAACATGCATGAACAAAAGGCATTGTATATACTTGGCCAATGCAACGATGTACAGACTTGCACAGTTCCAGCTACAGTGCAGTGTATGGACATGAAGAATAATGCATGTAACGGATGTATAGACTTTGCAATGTTCAACTGAGACGGAAGATGAGACGGACGGCTGTACAGACTTTCCACCAAGACGATGCATGAGACGCTAAACAGCCAAGACTGTATAGACTTCTAAATGCAGACGAACGATGTATAGACTTGCCAAGGGAAAGACTGTACAGACTTGAGCAAAGTAAAGCAATTGAATGTATAGACTTCACGATGTGTAGACTTGCAAGTGCAACGTAGGTAAAATCACCAGTGTACAGACTTGCTAGTTGCAACGTAGGTAAAATATACCAATGTATAGACTTGCATGAGACGATGAAGTCTGTGCAGACTTTAACAGTGAGACACTGGACGCTGTACATACTTGAAGACAATGCATGCTTCAATGTGAAGACTTCGCCTATGCATAAGACACTAATTGTGACGGTCCAGTGTATATACTTATGTTGTGCTGCAAGATGGCAGTGTACACACTTGGTGTCCACTTGAGACGCTCAGTGAGACGGTGAGTAATGTACAGACTTGCTGAAGTGAGATCATGAACAGTCAGCAAACAGTGCAATGTATAGACTTTACATATGCACTGGCTGTACAGACCTGCCAATGTATAGACATTGAGTGTGTAGACTTGTGTGTGTGCAGTGTGTAGACCTGTGTGTGTGTGCATTGTGTAGACTTGATGCACTGACTGTACACACTTCAGAAAGCGCGATGTATAGACATGCGAATCTGGGGGGGGGGTCGACCCATCTAAGTGCACTGATGCAATGTATGCACAAAGCAGTATTGAACTGAAGCTAAGTGACAGAATGCAATGCATCTATTCTGACTCACTGTTATGAATGTACCTGTGATACTCTCACTGTGTTGCTATCATCAAAACAACATAGCACATGCTTGTACCTAAGAGGCACAACACCTGCACTGTGGCCAAGATGAGGAAGCAGGTTTCAGGTCCTTATACTCCTCTTCCTGTGCCTGATAGGCCGTGGCAGGATATCAGCATGGATTTTGTTTTGGGGTTGCCACGGACCGCCCGTAAGCATGATTCAATTTTTGTGGTGGTTGATAAATTTTCAAAGATGGCCCTCTTCATTCCTTGTTCAAAGACTTCAGATGCCTCTAGGGTTGCTCGATTGTTCTTCTCTAGTGTAGTGAGCCGATTTGGGCTTCCTAAGTCCATTGTGTCCGATCGAGATGTCCGGTTCACTAGCTACTTTTGGAAGACCCTTTGACATTTGATGGGCACTCAGCTCAAATTCTCCACAGCCTACCATCCCCAGACTGACGGGCAGACTGAGGTAGTCAATAGAAGTTTGGGGAACCTCTTGAGATGTTTGGTTAGGGAACGTGAGAGGGACTGGGATTCGATTTTGCCACTTGCCAAGTTTGCATATAATGACTCAGTCAATAGGTCCGCAGGCATGAGTCCTTTTGAGGTTGTTACAGATATAGACCTAGGAAGCCAGTGGATATAGTTCCCTTACCCATGCATGCTAGAGTGTCGCAGTCTGCAGAGTCGTTTGTCGAGCATGTTAGGGGTTTGCATGATGGTATTCGTCACCATATAGAGACCAGCAATGTGCGATATAAAGAGTTGGCTGACGCTCATAGACACCCCCATGAGTTCCAGGAGGGAGATTATGTCATGATCCGGGTCAGACCGGAACGGTTTCCTTCTGGAGCCGTGAAGAAACTACAAGCTCGTGGTGCTGGCCCCTTTAGAGTTTTGAAGCGAGTTGGATCCAATGCATATGTTGTAGACTTGTCGGATGACTATGGTATCAGTTCCACATTCAATGTCTCGGACTTAGTCGCATATAGGGACCCGTCAGTGATCCCTAGTGAGTTGTTCGGGCCTTCTCCACCCCTTGTGAGCAAGCCCTCCCCTGAGAGTCCACTTCCAACCTTGTCACCTCAACATCGTGAGCGGATAGAGTCTATACTAGATGAGCAGGTAACCACCACTAGGAGTGGCGTGTATCACCGCTACTTGGTGCGTTGGAGGGGACGGCCCGCGTCCGATGATGCATGGATCACCCGGGCAGAGTTGGAGAGGTTAGATCCAGATTTGCTAGAGCGGTACCAGAGTGACAGAGACCCTTACTCGACAGGGTCGAGTTCTTCCCACCCGGGGAGAATTGGTGAGGACACCCGAGCAAGAATACAGCTCAACTCAGAGAGCCGCTGGTACCGGACACGCAGCACGACTCGGTCGACACCGACCTCTTTGTGGCTAGGGGACAGTCTGGAGTCTCCTCCAGAACTTTGACACTTTAGTACGTATTTGTATTTTGTATGTATTTGGTTATATTTTATATTTTGTACGTATTAGGTTGTAGTTGGTGTGTATTTGGCATGTATTTTGGTTTGTATTTTGGTTTGTATTATGTTGGGATCTCCAATGGGTTTGAATTCAAATTCCAAGGAGGGAAAATAGAGCCCATAGATTTGAAAGTTCAAATGGGTTTGAATTCAAATTCCAAGGAGGGAAGATGGAGCCCATAGATTCAAAATGGGTTCAAACTCCAAGGAGGGAAGATAGAGCCCATAGATCTCAAGTGGGTTCAAACTCCAAGAAGGGAAGATGGAGCCCATAGATTTCAAATTTCAAATGGGTTCAAATTTAAACTCCAAGGAAGGAAGTTAGAGCCCAACTCTATATATTGTAATGTACTCCCCCCCTTGATTGATTTTTTTTAATGATGAAGGAATGAATTGAAGAAGAAAGTTGTGAGAGCTTTGCTCCCCTCTCCCTCCCTCTTCCTCTTTCTCTAGGGTGTGATGCCCTAGACCCTCCCCTCTCTTTCTCTGATTCTCAAGCTGCTGGTAGGCGACCTCCCCATCTTCATCTCAAGCCCGGAGTTCGTCGGTCAAGGTTTTGCTACCGACGTGGAAGAGAAGGCCATTGCTGCCCAGCGCTCCGTCCGTGGTTGTTTGCCTGCAGAATTGGGCCGCAAAGACAAGGTTGGCACCCCATATTCCCGTCCTACAACTCCCTTCACTTCTTCATGACTTTTCTTCCTCCTCATGTCTTCCATCTATACTGAAAATCCCATGCCCTAACTCACTCTGTGCGAAAAGTTGTCTTTGTAAGTATTTTTTTTGCGCAGGCTGCCTCTGTGCAGACCTGCAGAAAACATGAACCCTGAAGATCAGGTTGGGACACCCCCTTCCCGACCTCTGATCACTTTGACCTCTTCACAACATTTCGTTCTCTACCTGTCCTCTACAGCTCCTCAAAATCCTGCATCAAAATGCGCTCTGAGAAAAAACTTCTGTTTGGAGCCCTTTTGGTCGCGCAGACTACCCCTGTGCAGCCCTGTTGGGACAGTGTTCAAGACCCTCCAAAGAGACGACCCCGAAATCATCTCAGAACGACCGGGGACTTTCATAATTGCTTACAAACATCCTAAAACCCTCTTAAGAATTTTATTATGCATGTTAAAACCCTGTTTCCTTGCTTGCCATGTCTACCTTCGGCCCCCTCAGTTCTGACTGCACTGGACTGCAGAACTGAGTCTTGTCTGTCTCTACTCCCCACGCCCAAAAAAGTCCACTGCACGCCACCCTGCCACTGCTACCCATTCACCCCACGACCCTCACATTTCCACCAGAGAAAACCCCGCCCCGTTTGCCTCTAGGAAGCCCCGGTTCCAACCCTATCTTCCACCCCCTGTCCTGCTACCGGCAGAGAACCCAGACAGCACGAGTATTGCTACAGAATTCGCCAAGGCTCCGACGGTGCTCAGTTGCCACCGCCAATCCATCGGCGTCCCTGGGACATCCCCAACAGCACCCACACCAAGTTTCGTGACCAGCGGACACTCAGAAGGGGGGCGCACTGAGCTCTTCTTCCTGCTGCTTCCCAGCACCGGGCAGATCGGCCAGCAGTCTGCCCGCCCGTTCGAGGCCACACCGGAGCTTTCCTCCCGTGCCGACGGCGTCTGGCGTCTTCCCGAGCGGTCATCATCCCTTGCTGCATACCTCCATGGATCGTGCTTCTCCCCCGAAGCCCGAGACTCGCCTTCCTTGCTGCGGGATTCAGACCGGTTCGTGAGTGCAGCGCAGTCCGCGGCCGCACGTGGCGACGAACTCCACCGACCCGGTACCCGTCACCTCATTTCGCACGACTCCGGAGAACACTTTGTAACCTTTTATCTTCCTGCGAGGAGTGGGCATTATTTTGGGTTGTATCTACTTGGCTTGTACCGGGGATTGTGTGACTTGGCCTGATGTGACACCACCTATGGACGTATTTTGCAAGCATTCAAGTTTGAGCAGCGGACTCACACTAGCGAGCTCACCCGTATGGCGCACACTAGTGCCCGATGGCGACTAGGCGATGTTGGAGAGGGTCCGAGGCGGGACCTTGAGGCTCCAATGGTTGGCTAGCTTGGGGAGAACCCCAAATAGGCCTAGGATGCCCAAATCATGGGCGGCCAACACACCAAGGGTGTGGGTTAAGTGGATGCTCTCACAACTCGCCCGCGGTGGTCACTCAATTTGGGTAGCAATTTAAAATCAGACACTCTCTTACCGCCGACGGAGTAACTATAGCAATACTAATCTAAGCAAGTCCATTACAGCAATGAGAGATGTTCAGGAGCTCACCTAGCCGGCGTGAAGACGCCGACTCCGGCCGGAGACGGGGGCGAGCGGGGAGGCGAGGGTATGCACCCGCACGCCGCGTCGGTGTCGCTTCAACCTGAAATGGAAAGATTACACCACTACACCTCTCGCAGGAGGGGTGATCTTGGGGTGGGGATTAATCTTATTACATCCAATACTACCTCCATGCAGGGAGGGGCCTTCAGCCGGCCAAGCGGGGTGGGGACTTATGCTAAGGAAACCCGATTTGTCGATCCCCGCCGATTCTGCCAACCTTCAGAATTGTTGGACAGGGGGCCGGTGATGTCACTGCCACAAATTCCACAGAGCTAAGATCTTGACGAAACCTACGCCAAAAGTTTCCCAACTAACAGAGGATAATGCCTGAATTTTTTGGGAAGCTCTGGACCTCGGGGCTGATCGGACCGGCGACTGGAGCAGGACAGCAACACTCTGCTTCGGACTGATGCAGAACTGATGCAGTGGATTGCAGAAGGTGCTGTAGTCGCTCCCGAACTTCAAATTGAAAAAAACTGATGGTGACGCGATCGTGGTCAGAGTAGCTTCGAGCAGAAGTTGACGGAGCCACAATCCGAGGTCGGAGATGAGAATGGTGGCCAGATAAATGAAGACAGGTCAAACCTGAGTCCATTGGTGGCAGACTGCACACTCCGAAGAAATAATTCAGAAAAAATAGCTCGGGCAGGCGATTGGCGTCGTTCTTTCTGATACTGATGGAGGACTAGACGAAGAAGAATTTTGTAGAAGGAAGTGTGCTCGAATTCCTCCAAGGTTGACCGCAGAACAGCTTCCAAGATCGCTCTGGTCTTCAGTCTGGGACAGATTGCGCAGTCGTTGAAGATGACGCTCCTCCGGACAGCTCCGAACTTGGAAGCCGGCGAGACCACCACCGTTGGAAAGCTATCTCGATGACGATTCCAGCAATGTAGGCCTTGCAACCTGAATCTTTGAGAGACGGTCGTGGCTACCTCTACAAGTCTCTGCAACTCTGCTGCCTGAAACAGAGGCTGAATGAGAAGAAGATGAGGGGGTGGGGAAGGGGATGGCCAAGAGAGTAAGAGGTGGAGGGTTAACTTGGCTGGTATGGGGAAGGGGGGCTGCGACTTTGGGTGGTTTGGGAGGTGGGGAGATGGAAGGGTACTGCCCTAGGGAGAGGGAAATTTGAATTTGGGCTTAGGGAAGAGCCCCTTCAACCTTGGGAGAGGAAGGGGTGCTCAGGAAGTGGTGTTGGGTAGTTGGGGGTTGGGAGGTGGGGTGTGGATTGGAGGATGCCACCTTGGGTTGGGGGGGAGTTAAATGGGTGTATGGGGAAGGGGAGAGGTCTTAATGAGGGGTGAATGGGGAGGAGAGAGAAAATTCCAAAAATTGGGGTGGAGGGAGAGAGAGAGAGGGGGGGGAACCCCTTAGAGAGAGAGAGAGAGTGAGAGAGAGAGAGATCTAGTGGGATTTGGAAGTGGATTTCAATTTTCATTCAATTGTTCATTACTTCAAAATGAGGGGAATGAGGTCCTATATATAGGAAACCCAAATTTCTACAAAAGTCCCTGACATTTGACTCAATGATAAATAACCGAAGGGATAGGGGTGCCCTTGGGCCAAGCCCAATGAATTGGGCCCACTAGCCTAACAAACCAACCTAATGACACAATACTTAGGAAAATGACTCACTAACCTAGGTACATGACTCAAATAAAGGGAAAATTACATGATATTGACTCAAATAAAATGTGAAGATTACATGACTAGACTCAAAAATACATGACTAACATAATGGCGCTTGTCGATGAACAATCCGAGTCCGGAGAAAATGTGGAGGGGCAAGGGATGCCCTCATCATGGCCGGGTTTCTTCCCCACGCCCCGAGCGTGGAGGTATGCGTCTGCTCCTTCCTTGGTTTAGCTTGCTTATTTAATATAGTTTCTTGACGCCGCTGCTTGTGAGATCATAGGCGCCTAGCTCTTACATTTGATATGTCACTGTCATGGTGAGAGAGTGTGACCATCCCGTGACTCATCCGAGTCACGAGTGTGGAGTTGCCCACCCTAGACTCGTCGATTTCTCAACCGTGCAGATCGGCGTGTTTTCCTCTCTTGGGACGCCTGTGAGCTATAGTTTCTTGTTGATTGGCGTAATTTCCTTCTGGGGAACGTTAGGTGTCGAGTCGACGCCGTTCGATCTGTTGCCAAGTTGCTGGTCTTAGTTGTCCATTTAGTCACGTCTTCACATAGAGTCCTAGCTTGCATAGCGTCCCGCATCAGGTCTCCTCGAGACCGCCAAGCACCCAAGGTGGCCAACCCCAAACCGCAAGGTGAACCACGGGGTTGAATGGCGGCCCTTCGCAAAGCCGCTACCCTCCCCCTGGCGGTCATCAGCTGACCGTAACCACCCAAAAATGTCCATAACTAGACCACCACCAGGCAGGGGACCCCCAACGGTTAAAAACCCGTACCCGAGGTGCGTTGACCAGACCAGGAAATGGTCACCGGCTGACCGCTACCCCAGGGGTAGCGATCAGTTGCAAGACCGCAACCCAAGCTTGGCTGTCCCAGGTGGACTGCTAAGCCGAACTGACATTCAAAAATGCTTGGCGGCCTCCTTCAGACTGCCAAACGGAGGTTGCGGTCTCTAGTAGGACCGCAACCCCAACCCGAACACGAAACCGGCGGGAATGGCAAAAAAAACCCAATCCACGCCCCAATCACCCCCAGATGATGGGGAAACAAAGGGGAACTCTTCCCCAACCCGCCTAGCATGATTCTAAACCCATAGATCGGCCAAAAACCTCCAAAAACCTTAGATCCGGCGCTCAACCCCAAAGCATGGATTTAACCCTCCCGGCACAAATCACACCTCACTCGGCCTCTCCTCGGCCTAGAAATTACGGGGAATGCAGGAAAGAGGGCAAAGATCTGTCCCCCTACCTCAAAGAAGAGCAAAAATGGTCGTATCACCGCCGATCTTCAAATCTCAGCCGAACCATGAACACCACGCCCCACACCACGAAATCACCACCGCCACACTCACCATGCCGCCGTCATCGTCACCACGCCGCCGCCTTGGTCCGCCGTCCGTCGCCGGAGGAGGAAGGGTGCCGCGTCCGCGATCGTGGGAGAGGGGGCATGCAACGGTCGGGAAGGGGGAGTGGGGTTTCAACGGGAAGAAGAAGAGAAAAAGAAGAAGAAAGAAAAAAGAGAAGAAAAAGGGGATATTTATAGAAAATCTAAAAAATCTAGAAAATATGAAAAATTGGAAAAAATCATTTTCTCGAATCTCAGAACATGCTCAACACACTGGTACCGTCCTGGAGTAGGAGAACACAATGGTTCTCTATGTACGGGGTTCCGAAGGCTCATCAGGGAAAAACAAGCGTAAACCATAAAACGTGCTGCGGGACCCCTGAAAATGATCCGAAACTCTCGGATCCAGATCTGAAAAATGTCCGAAAAACCTGGGACATTACAATAGCCTCCAAGTTGGACCTTCTTCCCCCTCCCATCACATCCCACCACATTTCTCTAGGTCTCCATTGAATGGCCAACCACTAGAGTCAAAATTTTTAAACAAGGCCTCCCCCTCCCCTAGGCAACTTGTGTCCCCCACATCCCATCACCCCACCATCCCCTAGGCCGCCCCCTCCTTCTCCTTCCCCACCCTTGCTAGCTATGCCCCCCCTCTCTCTCTCCTTCCCCACACCATCTTCCCCCCCAACCAGGAACAAGCTCCCATTCCTCTTCCCATCCCTTTCCACTCCTATTCTCCCCCTACTCACTCCCTATCTTCCCCTGCCATCAAGACAGCAGCAGTAGCAGGCTGCCTTCCTGTTGCAGAAGCCACCACTCCTTCAACCAGCGTCCCCTTCTCCTGTCATTTGGTGGAGATCATCTTCATGCGATCCTCTTCGAGTTGGCGATGGTTTCGGCTCAATCCAGCATCATGGCTGAGAGTACCGTCCCCGATAAGGTGCCTCTGTCCAGCAGACGGACCTGACTACGCGCCCTCACGAGAACGGGTGTTGTCGGCTCCCCTCCCATCAGATCAGGGTCATTCTAGTTCTGGTGCGTCCCAGAGGCATCCCTCTTCGCATCAAGAACAATCTCAGCCCGATCCGATTCTGGACCTGCGAGCTACAGCACCAGTGAGTCGGGCCTGCATTTTTGCTTCTACGGCCAGTCCTACCCCACCGGAGAACAGAGGCTACCATTTCTCCATACGGGTGAGTTTTGAGGTGATATTCGGTGGAGTTGAGCTAGGGCCGTCCCTCTATCAAGCAAAACTGGTCCTGGCCCATTTCAACATCTCAGTTGGAAGTACAGCCCCGAGTAAGAGATCTTTGGTCAGCAAATACGGCACCGGCGTAGTCTCACGAGAATGGCTATCCCCGGTGCTACCGACCACCAACGAGCTAATTCTCCTTCCTAGATCTTCCTAAGGCGAGCATCTTTCCAGCGGCACCAACCTCACCTTTGTCCAGGGTTCGAGCAGGGAGCACCGCCACCAACAAGTTGCTGGTACCAGACTGTGCAGATAGTGCGCGAGGATGTGAAGACCGAAGGCCTTGTTCCCATCATCGCTTCCCCCTCCCCTTCACCTGCCTGGCTTAAAGCCCTCTGTAGATGCACTTTAATTCACGTCTGTTCGTATATTCATTTGTTGGTTTATTAGAGGAGTTTGTTTGTTTGTTAAGTGCGTGGGCGTGCCAGTCACGAAGTTTATTCGGGCTTCGTGGAAGCTCCGGTGCGCGCCATCTGACTGATCAGATGATTGTGTAATTCGTGTCGGGACAGAAACCCATCGTGCCATGAAGGCCACGGCGTCATTTACATCTCCCCATAGGGAAGAATACCCTTGATTAATCGCCGAGAAAAGAGGGCCCCACGGCCTAACGACTTGTAAATTAGATGAGACTAAGGAAGTCTAGAATAGTGCTGAAAAGTTTCATGCTAACAGTGTAAACAGTAAAAATGTGTCGGTCACTAGTGGACCATTTTGTATTCAGACGGGCGTCCATTTCGAAAAGCGTGATGAAAGCGGTAATAAACCCGTACAGATGTCTGCCGAAGACACGACAAGTTTAATATTTAAATCGAGAATGGGTCGGATTGGAAGAAGGATGTTGGCCCGAGCGAGGCCGGCCTATGGCCATGCCAGGGAATAATCCCCGAGGTCCATAGTCAGCAAGTAGGGCAGCATTGATATTCCCTTTACAAGGTCCAAGGGGAGAGGAGATTCCTGAACGTGTATGCCACAAGGTTATGATTTGTCTTGTTAATTCAGTTCCACTTGCGTGTGAGTTTTATTCGTGTGTATTTTTCCCTTGTTCTTTTCCTAGTTTGGGTAACAATGCAGAAAGACCTGGAACTGATGCAAGAAGTCGTAACGGGTGGAGTCATATTAGGGGTGCTCGTAACCTAGAAGGCGGGTCTATTCGAAGCCTAGCTCACGTCTATGCTAAATGCGGTGACTGTATGGGTTCGAGTATGCAAGAGATGAAATTGAGTTCAGGAATCGGTCCCGAGTACGAGGCTGAGGTCAGTCCTCACGCATAGGGAAGGCTTCCAACTGGACGTAATCCGATCTTCCGTGCATCGCTATTCTATAAGCAACGGGATCATGGCATGCAGGCACCCATAAAATGGAATGATGCAATGATATGTCAAGAAACGTGGCCTCTTTTATTCACGATATGCACGTGTGGAATTTTAGTTAGTTCCCTTCTTTGTTCATGATGGATGCTCATGCTCGTACTTGTTAATGTAATGCAGCAGTGTTCATGCCCAACTCTCTTCGTGTCTTCCACAGTTCTTATGCCTTAGCAGGGGTGTCTTGTTGTTATTTATTTCATTTGTTTGTTGCTTCCTTTTGTATTTTAATATGTGTGTAATTCTGGCAAAAATTCGACAGCATCTCCCATGGACCCGGATGCAGGAGGGGTAAAGCGGGTACACGTCCACAAGGAGTGACATAACCCAAAAGTACAGTAGCACACGGAAACGAAAACACCTCAAGGAAACCCACGGACCGATGGACGGAAGGTGCAGACCCATGCTTAAGGGTAGAGGGATGGAAGGAAGACTCCACCGGATCAAGAAGGAAGAGTGGCAGGGCCACTGGATCAAGCGAGTGACGGGGCCCACCAGATCAGAGGGGTGGCGAGGCCATCGGATCACGAGGGTAGTAATGCCACCGGATCAAGGAGGTGAGGGTAGCCACCGGATCGAGGGAGCAGCGGTGCCACCGGATCAGGGAGGTGGGGGCAGCCATCGGATCGAGGAAGCAACGGTGTCGTCAGATCGGACGAATGATGTCGCCATCGGATCAACAACGAAGGTGGCCACTGGACCACGGATAAGGTGGAGCCACCAGATTGAACGCGTGGCGGGGCCACCGGATCGCGCGGGTGGTGGAGTCACCGGATCAGCCAGCGGGCCGGCCATCGGATTAAGGGTCTAAGGGCGCACCGGACCAAAGGGAAAAGGGGAGCGCCACCGGTTCAAGAGGGCCAACTGGCCACCGGATCAAGGGGGCTGAAGGGTAGCACCGGATGGGCAGAGGAGGCTGAAGTGCGAAGGGGCACCGGATCATCACACAAAGCTGGTGGAGCCACCGGTTGGCGGGTGTAAGGAGAGGTTGGCACCTGATCAATAAGGGGAGAAAGGCTCCACTGTATCAGGGGAAGGCCGCCAAAGGGGGCCACCGGTTGAAGATGGACACCGCCACCGGATTAGGTTTTGGACGAGCCAAAGGTGGGTATGAGGGGTTTGTTCTTGAGCGAGAGGTTCTTGCTGGTGACACCGGGATAGAAGCCTAGGCCTCTGTCATGGATTGGCAGGATCCAGATACTGCTCTATAGGCTAAGACCTTGAGGAGGCAAAGAAGCCAAGAGGAGGGGGACAAGGGGAAACCAGACAGGAGGTCTAGGGGCCGTGGACCCCAAAACCTTGCAGGCAGGAGACAAACTATGGATGTCCAAGAATGGAGAGACTTGGCCATACGCTGAAAAGGGCACATACGAGATAAGGAGAACACAGTGAAGGGAACTACGAAAAAAGACCATGGGTAGAGCACTGAGTGCTAAAAGCATGAAACGTGAACACTTGGGAGCTTTTATTCCTTGCGAAAGAAGGTAAACAAAAGGGGGAATACAAAGAAGCGTGAAAGACCAAGATGAACCTCAAAGAGAAGACCAAGGAGAACGCGATGAGGAGGCGAGATACAATGAAAAGGAGGGGCAGAGCACAGACTCTTCCCCCTCCGAACTTCCCCTTTTCTCTTCTGCAGGACCCTCTTCTTCCCCTCTTACCTTCTTCTCCTTCTCTTCTTCTCACGCATGGCTAGAGCAAGCGGGGGAGGGAGTTGTAAAGTTGGACTCTCGAGCTCCTTCTCTCCTTTTTCTCTCTCTCTTTGTCTATGCTTCTTATATGCATCCACCCACGAAGGTCTGCAGGCGGTGAAGGGCTTCTCGAAGCACCTGGCCTCCGTCACCATCAACTGTACGGTTTACTCATTTTGGGGTGAACAGAAGGTTCACAGGTGACCAAGCTAGCCCCAAATCACACCTAAAGCGTGCAATTAAACCACACCTTACGTCACAGTCATGGTTCGCATGGTTTGGGAGCCACCGGACCACGACTAGAGAGATGCCACCGGACCACTTGGTCGCAGTCATGGTTCCAATTGATTTAAGGGTGTTTGAAGTTCATTCGGTCTTCGCCACTGGAGAGCCTTCAAGGACTTTCCTCTTTTCTGGTCATGGGTTTGAGTCGCCCGTCGGAGCGTGGGTTAATGTGCATGCAGTCGCGCACAATTGTCGACCTTCTTCAGGGATTCGAGGATCTCGAACTCCCCGGGTGTGCTCTTCATTGCCAGAGTCATGAGGTGAAATCACGGCGACGTGTTGATTCAGGGATGTCTGACTCCCTGTGGTTTAATGCGCCCTGCTGGACGTAAGGTGTCTTCGGATACGAAGTTTCTTCGGGGATGACCCACAAACTATCTTTTGAAGTTATTCCGTTCACTCGGAGGTCTAGACGAGCCCTGACAGTGCCTGAAGTCGTGTCTGTCTTGAACTTGTTTGAGAAGTGTCATGGACGTGAAACTTTACTCGTAAACAAATGCCCCTCACCCACGGGTAGCGCGGGCGAAGGATGAGGCGAGTGGTGCACGTGGGTGCACTTGCCGCTGTTCACCCTCATCGGGTCTTGGAGTGTGGGAGCGGTAGGGTCACGGAGATGACGATGATCCTGACTTAGCAGGCCTGCAATCGTACGCATCCGCGTTTATACATATATATAAGTATATAGATATATAATTTTTTTAAATCTCTCCTCTTTTCCTTTTTTGCATTTATTTCCCTTGTTTTTCTTTTTGTTGACCGCCACCAGCTTAGATTGACCACCACCGGTTCACGGGGCTGGGAAGCCAAACCGGTGGAGTGGCAGGGACCCTATAAGAGGGCGGCGGGATCCATTCTTCTCTCTCACCCCCCTGTTGAATTTCAAACCCTGTTCGAAGCCCCAAGCGCCTCTCTCCCTTCCTTTCATCCGTCCGTGCAGGTCATCGCCAGTCACCTTGCCGCCATCGCCGTTATTGCCGCCGCTGTCGTCATCGTCCTGATGGTGAGGAGGCCACGGCTGTGCCCTTCACCTCCTCCTTCTTCCTTTCTTCTTCTTCGTGTCCCTTCGCACGGTGGAGGGGCGACCTCGCAGTGGTTTTATTTCTCTGTGGTTCTTCTCTGCGTAAGGGCTGCCGATAGCCCTCGCCGGCGCCATCGGATGGGGCTCGAGCTGGGGCGGCAGGTCCACCTCCTGCGAGGTCGCGCTGGATGGAGCTCGGGGAATGGCCACCAGATCGCGGGCAGGCGAAGGGGCACCACCAGATCAGGCGGCTGGAGTGCGATGGGGACACCACCGGATCAAATGGGCTTGGAGGAGAAGGTGGACAAGCCACTGGTTCGTGAGGGTGGAAGACACCACCGTATCGCTCAACCAGGGGTGTCACCGTTTCAAGTGCCTGAAGGGTCACCGGACCACCCACTGGCGGATGCCACCGGATGAGGGGAGTTGGCGGGGCAGCCACCGGATTGTGAGGCGGGGGTTGCCACCGGATCAGTGGCCTGGGGTGTCATCGTATCGGGTAGTCAGGGCACCACCGGTTCGAACGGCTGGGGCCGCCACCGGATGAGGCCAAGGTGATAGGGTGCCACCGTATCGCTTAGGGGGGTTTTGCCACCAGATCGATCATCCACAGGGGCCATCGGATCAGAACTGTCAGGTGCCACCGTATCAAATGCCCGCAAGGGCCACCGGATCAGGGGAGGTGGCAGCACCTAAGGCCTTAAGGCCAATGGGTGACCCGAAAGGGTGAAAAATAGTTCTGTGTCACCGTTTCCATGCGCACCACTACTTTTTGGGGGCGTCACTCCTTGTGGACATGCACCCGCTTCTCTCCTTCCTCCTCCAAGCCTAGGGGAGACTCTGCCGAATTTTCATCAGAATTCTTATGCTTTATTTGTTTGATTTCAGCAACAACCCCCCTTCTTTCAGTCTTCCATCCCGCGTGTAGTTTTCTATTCTGATCACTTGTTTGTTGATGTTTGCAAAAAATGGCTTCTCCTAGTGCTTCTTCTCCTTCGGTCACCGTCGGCACTAAGTCTGTTACTTCCGTTGCTCCTCCGACTGTGAACTGGCTGAACGTGGAGGGTCTCGACTGGAAGTATGATCAGGCAGCCGAGATCGCAGAGTCTTCGGGGTCTGACACAGACACTATGGACTCCGGGCGGCTTGCCCTTGCTGAGGGCGGTTACACCTTCAGTCGGGATGGGTGATACCGGCGAGATCACTCCATGGACAAGCACATGCTGAGCTTTCTGAGGCACTTCAGCTCCCGGGGCAAGCGAGACATCATTTCCGTCCAGGAGATGGAGCATGCCGTCTTGCGGGCCAGAGACAGCCTTGCCAGTAGTGTTTCGAGGCACATACCGATGTACCTGCTGGGCGAGCGCCGGGAGTGGAAGCCCGTGCTAGGCTTGGAGGAGGTCACACCATCTGAGGGGAAGCTGGTAAGGGCCCCGGAGTTCACACCAGCGCGCTGGGATAATGCGGCTTGTAGAGTACATAAGGAGCGGCTCCAATTTGGACTATTCTTGGTCCCGCTGAAATGGGGTTATAGAGACGAGCCGTACGTCCTGGACTGCTTGGCAATCCGCTTCTAGCACGAAATGGCCGTGGGCTAGTTCGCCGACTTCAAGGTCCAAGATGCGCATAACTTTAGAGAAGGGGTAGTGGAGTTCACAGATTACGTGCTGTATAATTATGCCCCGTTGCTGATCAATGCCGGGGTATATCACAGCGTGTATGCCTCTAGGTTCAAGTATCCCATCTCCAAGGGACTGAGCTGCGGGATGATGAAGGTCTTCACCCTAGAGTTCAACACCTTCTACACCGCGGAAGGGGAGACTTATATTGATCTTTGGAGTCTTCACCAGTTGACCAGCTTGCCTATTGATGGGGAGCCGTACGAAGAAGTGTGCCTCCCAGATATGATCAAGGACGAGACAAATGGGGAGGGCATGTACACCCTCGGCTATTCATATCGGTACCTGATGAAAGTGTACTGGGAGCTTTGGCTGTCCTACCACAGGACGAAGCATCCGCTGCACGGCGAGAAGCGGAGAGTCTGCATGGGGATGTGGCTACACTACTTCTTTCGAGGGGAGAAGAAGTATGGCGACTTCCCCTCCGTCGGTGCTGCGGCATCTTTGAAGAGGCCGGGCCAAGGCAAATTGGACTTGGGAGCCGCAGTATTTCAGCGCCATAGAGACGGCCCCAACCCAGCAGGTGCTGATGCAACGACTCACTATGCGGCATTCATGGCCTATTGGCTGTGCTCGTTTGCTATGCCGTACGGGGAGAAGACAGTCATCCGCCCGGAAGCCATATACCCTGCATGCTAGATGGCGTGGGGTATCAAGATGTCGCTCTACCCCTTCACACTGTGCCTGATATACAAGACTCTGGGGGAAGTCAGCAAAGGCCAGATTCCGCGACAGGTGTAGACAGTCGGACCCATCCATTTCTTAAACACATGGGTGTGTTCTTTATTTTCGGAGTACGCGTCGCGCGCCCTTCAAGACTGGATGCTATTCCCATGGATGCTGGAGTTTGCGAGCACAGAGCCTAGCGCGGCGATGACATAACTATTCCTCCTGAGAGGCAGGCTCACCAACATCCCCTACGACGCCTCGGGTAGCATCCACTTCTGGACACTGGCGGCTCACTCCAGCCCGTTGACGAGTAGCAAGAGGGAATGCCGGGACGATCAAGTGGAACAATACCCACATCCTATCAGCCAGCGGACGGTGATTCGCCCAATATTAGAGCCCGAGCTTCTAGATTGGGCATTGTCTATTCGCCCCAACATCCTCGTCTTCAGAAAGGGGAATACTTTGCTGCTAGAGCCGTACTACCCATTCCGATTCGGGCGCAATTTTAGATATGATCAACACATACCGATGCACAGCGCCTAGTTCCCTTTGCCCATGAGGGTGCTTCAAGGAGGGGTAGTTTTCGATCACGCCCGCCCCTGGTGGGATTTCTTCCATCGATCGGATGCTTCAATATTCTAGGTGCCAGCGATGGGGCGGCTTCCCCGGGTCACGGCCGATTACATCAAATGGTGGAACGCCCGGACTGGATTCTACCAACTATGCAGAACCGACTGCTGGGAAGGAGAGGAAAGAAAGTTCCTGAGCAAGCAGAAGGCGGCCGTCCTGGACATAGACCCAGCACACCTGCTCCGGCTGAAGTCCAACAAGTCAAAGGTGGTAGTAGACTATTTGGCTGCGCGGAAGGAATCCCGACAGCTTAGACCATCACCCTCCATCGAGCTGCCAGAGATTGTCGTGAATGACTTCCAAGCCTCTCTCCATGCCTCTTGCCGGCTAGGGACGGACCGGCTAGATCTTGTCAACTATCCCTTCCTGATCGAGGAGAGGGTCACTCCATCTGAGGGGGTTCGCCCCGAAACAGATTCCACCTGCCCCTACCGGGCATTTGTGAGAAAGGAAGACAAGAGGCTAGAGCGGTACCAGCAGACCACATGGTTATTCATTCTGCTGCGGGTACACGGATTGACGATCGAGGATCGTCCAGCCGTGGTCCTGGACAAGAGCCTCAATGTGTCCTTCCACTACGCCGATGGGTGGGGAATGGACCATCTCAACTTATATTTCTGCCTCACTTCCCGAAAGCACCCAAACTTGGCCAAGCTCGTTGATCGCTGCACCAAGATCGGAGATGTGTGTTGGCTAGTAAGGGAGGCCGCCCGCAGGGACAAAGAACCATCTTTGGCATACTGGCCCTTATCTCGCCTATACATCGGCCCTCCAAGTATGACGCCCCTTTGCTCCTATTCCTCCAAGGGCAGTACGCTCTTCTCTTTTTCACAATGGCTAACACCAACTCTTATGCAGAGTTCCCCTATAGATATAATATGAATGCCTACCGGCAGATCCTTTCGCACTTGGTGATGCCACCACAATTCACTTGGCCAGAACCGGCCCCCACTACTACGCCGTTGCCCCGGGGGAGCAAACGTGCCCCGGCGAGATCACCAGTGAAGAAGGCGCTTGCCGAGGCAAAGGCGAGCGAGAAGAAGAAGGCCAAGAAGCAACGCACCGATGTCGGGGGTGCCATGGCCGCTGCCCCTTCGCTTCCCAGGGTGCCTTCCTTTGAAGAGTTTACCGCTTCTATGGTCACGCCGAGTCTGACTAAAGGTGTGGTCTCTTCATTCTCATGAATCTTTTCACTTGGTGCCTTTGCCAAAGGTTGTGGCCTTCTAATTTGTCAGTTTTGCTATCTCAGGGGGTGCATGAATGCCCGCCCCCGTTGTCATTCCCGGGATAGGCGCGGCGGATAGTCCCGAGTCTACACCGGGCAGGGAAACCAGCGTTATGCATTCTCCTGAAAGAGAGGCAGAGCAAGGTAACCCTTGCATTATATTGGCTTGATCCCCGTTCCCCCCTTTGGGTGACTCGGTGACGCAGCTTTTTGCTTTACAGGGGTCAGGACAATGGCAGAGGGGCCAGCAGTTACTCCATCATCCTCGCCAATCCCGAAGGCGTCTTCAAGGTGAGGTAGGAGGTCGGAGAAGTCCCAAACGCCCAGCCCAGTTCTAACGCGTCGGGCTACAAAGGCCAAGAAGGACTCCATCTCTCCGGCCAACGCTGTGCTTGCCGCGATCGAGGTCGCATCGAGCGAGCAAGTGGACTATAGTTATTCCCCAGATGAGGCGTGCTCGACCGGGGGCCCTTCTACAGAGCCGACGGGGTTTGCCCCGATCCCAATGCCCTCATTCTTGCCGAGCTCCTTGAGCCTGGTCGTGACGGACGTAAGCATAAGTTCATATGCCGTTTGTTAATTTGTAGGTCTCCTCATAATGTCTTGGTTGACTCCGGGTCTGGTCCGTACAGGTCCCCAAGGATTCGGTAGAAACGCCCGTCGAGACACCAGTGCCCACGGATATTGCTCCCGAGGCATCACAGAGGATCGTGGCTCCTCGTGCCCGTCGACAAGCAATCAGCAAGTCGCGGGTGCCTTTTGTCCCGATGACCGAGCTGAAGCTAGCGTCAAACTTGAGAATGGGTGGAGGCATATCCCCCTCTGCCTTGAGCTTCCTGGCGATCAAGCTGCCTCCACCATCACCTCTGCCGCCCCACTGCCTTGGCATTCGAGCGGATCCATAGACTCTTCGGGACATGTTATGGCATCTCTCCTCATTCCCGCCTAGCCTCCGAGCGATTGTGGCATCGACCCCGCTCGATGCAACTTCGAGCTCGGCATTGGTTCAAGTTACTCCTCCGGTGGAAGAAGCAGCTCCGACCTTGCCAGGGCCTGAAGCCATTTTCATCCCGAGCCAGACCGGGGTAGAAGAACCAGAGTTTCCCCTGGTCGAGGAAACGCTGGGTGTGCTTGTGAAGGTTCCGCCTCCACCACCTGGGGTAGAAGAAAAGGCATTGCCCCTTGCCGAGGAGACATCGGGTGCGTTCGTGGACGTTCCGCCACCACCGCCAGAGATAGAGGAACTAGAGTTGCCCCTAGTCCAGGAGGCGTCGGGTGCGCTCGTGGAGGTTCCGCCACCACCGCCAGCGGGGATGAGGCAGGGACTCGGCATTGTAGCCGAAGTGCCCAGTACTCCGATTCCGGCACTGCCGTCTTCCTCAGCGCTGGTAGATACCAAACTCTAGGTGGCGGTGGATAGCCACATGGAGTTTAGTCTCCCTGCTATGTCCTCCTCTTTGGGCCTCGTCACTTCAGATTTCTCGGTGAGATAGAACCTGACCGTGCTGCGGTCTATGGTGCTTACCGATCCGTAACTCACGTACAGAAGATTGAAGACTAGTGCGGAGAAGCTGACGAAAGCGTTGTAATTGATGGGCTGCCCACTGTAAAAATGGTCACGGTGGGTGATATTACTGCTAAAGTATGTAAACCGCCGTGAATTCCTTGAGACACAAGCACCCAGTCAAGTTGCCGCGCTCCGACTGCAGAGGGAGGAATATTCGCACGCCCTCGTGGCACGAGCAAGTGACGAAGAGCGGCACTAGAGCGATGTAGAGAAGTATCACAGCCAAGTCCAGGCACTGACAAGCCGGATAGAGTAGCTCAGAGAATGGCTTGACGCGGCCGAGCTAGAACTTAGGGATGTGCAGGTAGCTGAGACTAAGGAAATCGAGTAGCTAGCTATGGCCAAAGTCAGGGCAGCCTCTGTCCGGGTAGAACAAGAGCGTCTTCAAGATCAAGAGGACCGACAGAACGAGATGGCTAACTTCCCTTGCGTCAGGATCTTCCCTTTTGAGGAGATCTCCCGGGGGCTGGATTGAACGCCTTGCTCTTCCTCTCTTTTGAGATTGTAAAGCGGGGGCACACCCCCAAACACATGTAACTTGTGATTTTTAAGGAATGAATCGCCTTTTCCCTGCACATGGTTCATCGCCTGTATAATGGGTCTTGGCTATCTTTCTTTCTTCTGCTCTTTCCTTCTTCTCAAATTGCCTCGGAGTGTGGCCGGAGGAGGGCGAGTATTCGTGAATAGTTCACAGGGTGATCCTGTTACGGACACACGTAAGTGCACAGGAGAGTGCTCGCCTTTTCAGAGAAAGTACGAGGGGACCACTCCACCGTACTCCAACGGGAGGTCCAAGTCAAAGGACATAGCTCAATCCCCGACAGGACGGATAGAAAAGTTTTGTTGGCCCAGACTAGATGGCGGACAAGAAGGGGGGTTGAATTGTCCCCTTGCCCAGATGGTGGATTTTAAAACCTTCTAAACTGATTATGGCGGAAACAAATTTAACTACATTAATTAGCTCAAACTGACATGAGATCAAAATGTTCTCTCAAGCTTTCCGATCTCACTCGAATAAACTATGCAAAGAACGATTAAATCTAAGCCTAAGACAGATAGCTGATGTAGCAATGTGCAGTGGTGCAGTGAGTAAAAATCTATTAGGTGGACCTGTGAAGGGAGGTAGATGAAATGAACAATCACACAGGCATTCACACGAGACATAAAGATTTTTAGGTGGTTCGGGACCACGATGGGCTCCCTACGTCCACCCCTCACCGAAACCCAGTGAGGCTTCACTACACGCTACGAATTGTAGCAGAATGGGGATGAACCCCAACACCACACACGCTGCTTCCGCAGTAATGCATACACACGGGGCCTGGCCCCAAGACGCTACCACTGCAGCACACACACACGTAGTCGGGGAACACACCCCGGATGCAAAAACCACACGGAGACGCAGCTCCATCTACACTCACAAACTCGGGGAACCTTGCCCCGCAATAAACCAACCACTCAGAGACGCAGCTCCGCCCACACACAATGTTCTGAGTTTAACAAAAAGAAAGGATATGCAATGAACGCCCAAACTTTCAATCAAATAAAAGAGTAAAAATGAGAGACTAGTAGATCTCCCTCAAATCTTCAATGCAGCCCATAGATAGGATGGATGGGTGCACTGGAGACTTTTGTCCATGAAGTGGAAGCCAGCCGAAACCGTAGGAGCCGCCTTGGTAGAATGTCTGGCAGTGGCGTTCAGACATGTTCAGATCTGCAAAAAGAAACTCGCTGATGGCGTCCTCCTAATCTTCCTTCTCCTTCAAGGTGCGCAGCACCTCCTCCTCGTTCTTCTTCACCTGCAAGATAATATAGAACGATAAGCCCGCAGGATTGATCTCCTACGATGGAGATCACAGGGTATAAATAGGGCAGGAATATAGAACAAAAGATCACACAAGCCCTTGTAAAAACCTCTCCAAACTACACTCAAACCATCGGAGAAACCCTAAGGGTAATGGAGTAAAAGACCAAGCCAATCGAATCACTTTTAATTGGGTTTGGACACAAAATGGCGGACTCGACAAGGGTAACTCTGAAAGGGTCGACCCTCGCGCTGGCAGAAAATAACCCGTGCGGTTTTGAAAAAGCCAACTCCCAGCGGTCGACCCTTGGGGTCGACCCTCGTGCCTGCCAATGACACACCCGAACCTGTGTGAAATTCAAGCACCCATGGTCGGTGCATGTAAGGTGAAACCTATAGACAAGGTCAGTGCAAAGATAGGGTCGGTGCACATTTTATCAAGCATGCAAAGTCTGTAGAAGATGAGGTCAGTGCAAACACTGTAGGACCTATAGATAGGGTCGGTGCAAAGTTGAGTCGGTGCAAGTTTTTATGAAATAATAGGATAGGTCTGTGCAAATTCTATAAAGAGCCAACCACGGTCGGTGCAAGTTCTGTAGAAGCTATAGATAGACAAGGTCGGTGCACAAAAAGACATGGTCGGTGCACATATAGCATGGTAGCCAAGGTCTGAGCTAGTATGCACAATGTCTGTGCATGTTATGGACAAGTCGGTGCACTTTTGGGTACCAAGTCTGTGCATATGAAGCAAAGTCTGTGCAATGTGTATGCTAAGGTCTGCGCTAGTATAACACACAAGTCTGCGCTAGTATATGCTACGGTCTAAGCAAGTGAGGCCAAATGATCAAAATAATTAACCAGCCATCATTGATGAAACAGTAGCATCAGAAATAATCATATAATTAATATGCTCTCTCAAGCCACATGGAAATACATCAAAGATAAATTCTTACCATGAGTTCAATGAATTGTGGACTAAAATGAACATGCACTTCGTAGAAACCCAAATTCAAATCAATCTTAAATCAATGCTCATAATGGAGTCTCTTTCTTATATCCAACCTGCAAGTTAATAACTTGGTATAGCAACCAGATATAGAGATGATTCAATCACCTCCAACCCATTTAAAGCACATGCTCACATATCAAGGAATTGATCATGCATGGAATCACAAGAACAACCCAGTTCATGAAAAATACTTCAAACACATTCATGGAAACTATAAATCAGATTCAGAAATGAAATCTTACCATGGATCCATTGGTTTGAAGGCAATGTGAACCTGCACTAGGTGAAAGCAAATCACTCAAGTCAATCTTCAAGTAATGCAGATAAATGCACAAGTCCAAGCACATGAAGGTCTGCACTAACCACAAACAGTACAGTCATTTTAATCTCAACCCAATGCTTCAGGAATATAGCTTCATCCATGAGAGACCCATTTGCAATACAACCCATACCAACATTGATTCAGTCCAAGCAAGTTGAGCTTTCACATCCCTCACAAATCAATTAGATTTAAGCAACCTAAACATGAGTTCTATTACACTCCAGGACTATCATGATCAATCCAAACAAAATCCTAGTTCAATCAAGAACAATCTGAACTCAATTTCCTTTCTTCATGGTTCAAATACAATAACCCAACCATATAAACAATATGAGAGTAAATCTGCCCTTATTTTACCATGATCAACATGAGTTCTAGGTATGGGTTATGCCTGTGAAGAACATGAGATCCACAACAACCAAATGCATGAGCAAGTTCAGAAATCCTAGAATTGTATCACAATTGAAGCATATTAAATAACATGATGTGAATACATGAATCCCCAATGCAACAAGGGACAATTAAACAAGATGTAACCCATTCAACCCATATGACAATCCACTTAAGAGTGCAGTTCTCACATGTACTCTCCAAAGTCTCATGCACAGCACGCATGAGTCATCATCAAAAATGTATTCATGAAGGACCATGAATTTCAACATGCAAAACAAGATTTTAACATTAAGCTCTAGAAGAATCAATAAGCATTTTCCACAATGCTTACACACAATATATTGTTATCATCAAAACCATCACAATCTTCCCCTTTGACATCGAACCCAACAATCTTCCCCTTTTTGATGATGACAATATATTGTGGCAATCCAAAACTCTCTCCCCCTTTGGCATTATCAAAAAGTGGGCGTCATGTCCCGAGCTTTTATGATAGCAGAAGACTCGCTCGAGGAACGTGAACAGTCGGCATGGTAAGTCTCTTGCAAGCAAGAATGATCAGAGCGCAAGACAATCACACACATAAATACAATTGCACAACATTTACTCAAACTCCAACTTTATTTCATAATAATCAAATATTCAAATACAACCACTAATTCAACTTATCTTCATCATGCTAGACTCAAGAAATAAGAAAATTACATAGACTCAATCTAAACATTGTAGACTTCCTAAGTCTTCACTCTCATCTTGACAACACTTTCATTCGCTCTCGGACCCGCTACTTGTATAACCCGAATCCGAATTCGAATCACTTTCATTTCCTGAAAAGAATGGAAATAAGAAATGAGTACACTTGTCCAGTAGGTATCTTCGCATCAACATGATTAGCAGTATTTAAGTAATTAACATTTTAGCTCTAAAGACTTAAGGTAAAATCATGCGAATGTGATAAATCCTACGATCAAATCAAAGTAGCAAGACGATCATGTAAGATAGGATGAAAAAGTATGAACTAGCAATAATGTAACAAGTTTGATCAAGAATGTATCATGGCCTTTCATGAACAAGAATGCACTTTCACTTTTCACTTTCATAACTATAAAGGTTACGCACGAGAACGTCAATCATGTAGCAATTCACTAGATTTTCACGAGTGCTCATGGATTTCACTTATTTATGAAGAAAGTACTCCCAACGCAATGCGACGCCAGTAGCATCATACCCCTGGTTTATAATAGTATGTTTCTGGCAATCAGCCGAGGGGACTAGCATAGAGCCCTTGGACACAATCAGCGCACGAACTGCATCTTCACGTATAAATCAAGCTACTTCCATGAGTGTAACAATAAAGTATGACCAAGAATGTAATAAGTTCAATCAATAAGCTCATGACAATAATTATCAAAGAACGAATGCTTCTATTAAGAATATGAGAGATCAAAAATAAATTATGACAATGTTATGATTATGGAAATAAATCGATAGCATAACGGTACATTTCTTTAACTTCCATTCATTATATTAAGTTTCTTGATCGATATGATAAGTCCTAGACCATTATCAAGCCATCTAGGAACTTTAGAATATCAACCCTTTGGTCAAACCTCGGGTTAATGTACTCAAGCACTGTGACGGTCTTGTACTGGGCCGGTACATTCACGTGACAGTCGAGCCTTGATCCGTTAGAATGACTGAATACAAAAATAATAATTAGACTCAGTTAAATGTGACAGTTGTATATTGGGCCGTTATATGGCCTGACGGTCCAATATAGATCCGTTACATTGCTAGAATCAGAAAACATCGATAGTGCTTTCTAATTAATTGGGTTTTAATGGTACAACCAACTCGGCGTCCTAGTGGGAATCCCAGGCTCGCAGAGAATTACAGAGGCATCGAAATAAGATTTCCTAATCTATTGGAAGGAATATCCAATAGAGAGGTCCTCAAGTCTAAGAATAATGTTCCTATAGTGCAAAGTGTGAACTAATGGATAATATATCGGAATATGTGCCATGTACTTAAAGAAAATGACTCTATTGATAGAGAGAATGTGTAACAATATGAAATCATGATAAAACTCCGTCAATACATCATTTAAAATCATGGAGTTAATACAAACTATAGTGCTTTGACATGAAATTAACATATCCTTAAAATAATTCAAGATGCTTTTAACATGCGATACTTATCATGAACCAATTAATAAATTTAAAGTCATATCAACAGGTCAAAACTTAGATAACTAGGAATATTTATAAGTTAATGTGACTGTTCTTCAATTCAGTCTACAGTTACTCTGACGGTCGAGAACGGGGGCGTCACAGTGATTGTGACGGTTTATCGTGGGACCGTTACAGTGTTGTAACGCACTGAGTCTGGGCCGTCAGAGATAACAGAGAAATTTAAAAACAACAGAAGGTGTGACGGCTTGTCGTAAGGCCGTTAGATAACTGTGGTGGTCTTACCTTGATGCGTCAGATAGTCTACTGTCAGAAAAGATATAAAAAAAATATAAGGTTTCAACTTACATCATGACTGGAAATCATATATAAACTTTCACATGATAGAATGAAGGCTAACCTACTAGTATGCATGGGTTTTCTATGAATTTGACAAGAGAGTTCCTTTTTAACTTAGTTAGGGTTGAGTATACATGTATGCATGACCTACTAAAACATGAAATTCATGATCTATGATGCATGAAATCAATAAAAACCAGAGGGTTTTTATCCCTAACAAGATGTTTTTGCCAATCATGAGATGACCTACCTCTTAACTAGGCTTTAAGTTTCTAGTTTGAGTCTGAAAACCGTGCCTTAGTTCTCCTTTTCCAGTGATTTTCTAACAATTTCCTGCTACTCTAACTCCACGACCTCCTGACCTAAAGATTTGAAAATTTGAGGGTAAGAAGATGAAACTAAGGTGAACAAAAAGTTCTAAAGGATTGATCTCTAATTACCTCGTTTAGACGTCCTAATCTCTTGATCTTCAGGGGTCTTGCGTTCAGTTTCCTTAGTTATTATGGTCGAACCAGCAACTTTGGAAGCTTCAATCTCCTTGGTTGCTTGATCTCCTAACATGAAATTTGGAGAACTATTAGTCTAAAGTATACTAAACAAAATCTTCTAAAGAACTTACCCGAAATTATGACTCCTTACCTTGATTCTTCACGTGCCAAAAGTAAGGGTCGCTCAGTTCAGAACTAGGTCCTATTTATAGGGTTTTGGCTAGGGTTTGAAGATTAGATCGATTCTAGAGTACTTAATTTGCCAGAACCTAATCCCTAAGAGTCCTTAGTAATGTTATAAGCTCTTTCAAGTTGATCTCTGGCAGATAGGATCCCAAAGTTCTAATCTTTTTGCTCGTTCTTCCATTCACGGAACTATTAGGGTGTAACGCATCAAGACTGGTGCGTTACGTGGCTGTGGCGATCGCACGATAGACCGCTACATCTAACGTGCACAGAATTTAACATAAATCAAACTCTTTTGTTAATTATCCATATTATTATCCATAAAAAAGATATTTATCCTTAAAATACGTAAATAGGCTAAATAACCTTCTAGAATATGGGCCAAACTTAATGGGCTTGGTCTTTTAACCTATTGGGTTTCAATTATCAAAGCTAGATTAATTACTTATCATAAATTGGGCCTTATAATGATTTATTTACTCTAATATTCATTTATTAATCTATTTTGGGTCTTTAAAATTCTTAGAAAATAATTAAATATACCAAAAATAATTTATAAAATTCTGGGGCCTTACACCCTCCCCCACTTAAGAGAATTTGATCCCCAAATTCAATATATGAGTTTTTTTTTATGGAGAGTGCATGAATTTTAATGTATTAAAAATTAACGTAAGGCGAATGGGTTAAGAGGGTACCTTTTATCATCTCATCTCCCTCGTCTAGAATGGCATTTAATCATCCTCGCTTCCCGCGTCCGTTGTTATCCCTTGAAGATTTGTTCATTTATGAGAGGACACATGGGCAAGCGATGTTCCCGGCTTCCACATTTGAGACAAGCGCCGAGACGCTTCCAACATTCTTCTACTGAGTGCCCAAACTTTTCACAAAATGAGCAAGGTGCCACGGCTTGCTCCTTCTCTTCTTTAACTTTCTTGTTCTTTCCATTTCCATTTCCATTTCTTTTTCCATTACCATTCCCATTACGGGACCTCTTAATGTGGCGATTTTCACCCTCATCCACTTCTTGTTCTTCTTGCCTATCATGTTTTCGGCTTGACCTTTCTCCTCGAAGCCTTTCCACCTTCTCCATGGTTTTTTCACATAGGTGCGCTCTTTGAACTATCTCAGTATAGGTGCAGATATTCTGCGTTCCAAGTTGTTGGATAAATCCGGGTCTTAAACCATCCATAAATCGGTTGGCTTTCAATAAATCTGTGCTTACCAAGTGAGGAGCATAAGGTGCTAGTCGAGAGAATTGTAATTCATATTCTGCCACGGACATCGCGCCTTATTTTAAGGAGGCAAATTTCATAGCCTTCCTCTCCTTTACATGCTCGGAGAAGTACTTGAAAGTGTAAGAAAACCCGCCCATGTATGAGGTGCATCTGTAGGTGGCGTCGGAATGGATTTCCACCGTGTACGAGTATCCTTGTTGAGTTGGAACATGGCAAGTCGAACTTTCTCCTGGTCGGTGCATTGCATGACATCGAATATTCGGTTCATTTCGTCGATCCAATTCTCCGCTTCATCTGGGTTAGAAGATTCAGAGAATCGTGGGGGATTTAAACTTCAGAAATTGCCATGTAAGTTACCCACGCCAGCCCTTCCACCAGCTTGGGCCACTGTCTATAGGGCTTGGGTAAGTCCCGTAACAGTTTCCTACATCTCGTCCCAGTTTATACGATGAGCCATTGAGAATCAAGGTACCTGAGAATCATGGACATTTTAGTTATTTAGAGTCGGGAAGATTTATCCTAAGATAATTTCTATATAACTATCTCATCCCGGGCTCTACCCAATCCTCTCATGGGTAAGGAAATTTCTTCCTTAGTTCATAGGTAAGGGTCCTTAAATCTTGGACTTATCCTAGGACATGACTCTTTTCCCTAAGTCCTGAGACTTAGTCTCTGATACCAACTTAACTGTCACGCCCGGAGCTTTTATGACAGCGGAAGACTCGCTCGAGGAACGTGAACAGTCGGCATGGTAAGCCTCTTGCAAGTAAGAATGATCACAGCGTAAGATAATCACACACATAAATACAATTTCACAACATTTACTCAAACTCCAACTTTATTTCATAATAATCAAATATTCAAATACAACCACTAATTCAACTTATCTTCATCATGCTAGACTCAAGAAATAATAAAATTACATAGACTCAATCTAAACATTGTAGACTTCCTAAGTCTTCACTCTCATCTTGACAACACTTTCATTCGCTCTCGGACCCACTACTTGTATAACCCGAATCTGAATTCGAATCACTTTCATTTTCTGAAAAGAATGGAAATCTGTAATGAGCACACTTGCTCAGTAGGTATCTTCGCATCAACATGATTAGCAGTATTTAAGTAATTAGCATTTTAGCTCTAAAGAAATAAGGTAAAATCATACGAATGCGATAAATCCTGTAATCAAATCAAAGTAACAAGATGATCATGTAAGATATGATGAACAAGTATGAACTAGCAATAGTGTAACAAGTATGATCAAGAATGTATCATGGCCTTTCATGAACAAGAATGCACTTTCACTTTTCACTTTCATAACCATAAAGGTTACGCACGAGAACGTCAATCATGTAGCAATTCACTAGATTTTCACGAGTGCTCATGGATTTCACTTATTTATAAAGAAAGTACTCCCAGCGCAATGCGATACCAGTAGCATCATACCCCATGGTTTATAATAGTATGTTTCCGACAATCAGCCGAGGGGACTAGCATAGAGCCCTTGGACACAATCAGCGCCCGAACTGCATCTTCACGTATAAATCAAGCTACTTCCATGAGTGTAACAATAAAGTATGGCCAAGAATGTAATAAGTTCAATCAATAAGCTCATGACAATAATTATCAAAGAACGAATGCTTCTATTAAGAATATGAGAGATCAAAAATGAATTAAGATAATGTTATGCTTATGGAAACAAATCGGCAGCATAACGGTACATTTCTTTAACTTCCATTCATTATATTAAGTTTCTTGATCGATATGATATGTCCTAGACCATTATCAAGCCATCTAGGAACTTTAGAATATCAACCCTTTGGTCAAACCTCGGGTTAATGTACTCAAGAACTGTGACGGTCTTGTACCGGGCCGTTATGTTCACGTGACGGTCGAGCCGTGATCCGTTAGAACGACTGAATATAGAAACAGTAATTGGACTCAGTTAAATGTGGCGATTGTATATTGGGCCGTTATATGGCCTGACGGTCCAATATAGATCCGTTACATTGCTAGAACCAGAAAACATCGATAGTGCTTTCTAATCAATTGGGTTTTAATGGTACAACCAACTCGGCGTCATAGTGGGAATCCTAGGCTCGCAGAGAATTACGGAGGCCTTGAAATAAGATTTCCTAGTCCATTGGAAGGAATATCCAATAGAGAGGTCCTCAAGTCCAAGAATAATGTTCCTATAGTGCAAAGTGTGAACTAATGGATAATATACCGGAATATGTGCCATGTACTTAAAGAAAATGACTCTATTGATAGAGAGAATGTGTAACAATATGAAATCATGATAAAACTCTGTCAATACATCATTTAAAATCATGGAGTTAATACAAACTATAGTGCTTTGGCATGAAATTAACATATCCTTAAAATAATTCAAGATGCTTTTAACATGCGATACTTATCATGAACCAATTAATTAATTTAAAGTCATATCAGCATGTCAAAACTTAGATAACTAGGCATATTTATAAGTTAATGTGACTGTTCTTCAATTCAGTCTACAGTTACTCTGACGGTCGAGAACGGGGGCGTCACAGTGATTGTGACGGTTTATCGTGGGACTGTTACAGTGTTGTAACGCACTGAGTCTGGGCCGTTAGAGATAACAGAGAAATTTAAAAACAACAGAAGGTGTGACGGCTTGTTGTAAGGCCGTTAGATAACTGTGGTGGTCTTACGTTGATGCGTCAGATAGTCTGCTGTCAGAAAAGATATAAAAAAAATCTAAGGTTTCAACTTACATCATGTCTGGAAATCATATATAAACTTTCACGTGATAGAATGAAGGCTAACCTACTAGTATGCATGGGTTTTCTGTGAATTTGACAAGAGAGTTCCTTTTTAACTTAGTTAGGGTTAAGAGTATACATGTATGCATGACATACTAAAACATGAAATTCATGATCTATGATGCATGAAATCAATCAAAACCAGAGGGCTTTTATCCCTAACAAGATGTTTTTGCCAATCATGAGATGACCTACCTCTTAACTAGGCTTTAAGCTTCTAATTTGAGTCTGAAAATCGTGCCCTAGTTCTCCTTTTCCAGTGATTTTTTAGCAATTTTCTGCTGCTCTAACTCCACGACCTCCTGACCTAAAGATGTGAAAATAAGCTTCTAATTTGAGTCTGAAAATCGTGCCCTAATTCTCCTTTTCCAGTGATTTTTTAGCAATTTTCTGCTGCTCTAACTCCACGACCTCCTGACCTAAAGATGTGAAAATTTGTGGGTAAGAAGATGAAACTAAGGTGAACAAAAAGTTCTAAAGGATTGAGCTCTAATTATGATGCGAGACGAAACCTCCCAATTCGAGATTTTCTTTTCTTTTCATTTTTTTCCATGTTTCGTTGACTTGGAACATAACTGGTAGGGATTTGAGTCTCGATTTCACATCTTCAAACCCGTCTTTGACGAACAACAATACCTTGGATATCGGCAAATGAAAGCGTGGCTTGTCACAAACCTCACGTGCCCAACACCTTGCACCAGCCCTCATGAGGTTGGGGCTCACGTAGAACTTTAGAACTTTTTCCGGGCTTCACAATCTTTGCTGCATGCTCATGTGTTAACTTGGTCTCAAATTAAATTATCTTTCAAGGCACCATCTCATATCAGCACCAAAGGATACTGCAGGTTCAGCCTTATGTTATCAGTCCAGCGGGCCCTCTTTGTAGCTCTCCCAAAGGATGACAGTGTTGGGGAAGGGTAGCATCTGGTACGGTGGCGGAGAGAGTGGCGCATGCAGTGGGAGTTGTTGAGGTCGTGGCAAGGAGTAGGGCGGTGGGGTGTGGGGTGGCGCGACGGTGGAGGGCTGAGGCCCTCTTGCAGGTGCAAGTGAGGGGTGGGGGTTGGCAGTTTGGCTGGTAGCAGATGGACGAAGCAGGGGGGGTTTAGAGAGAGAAGTTAGAGAGAGAGAGTGCAAGAATGGAAGGGAGTGAGCACAAGATGTAGGAGGGATGGAGCTTGGAGCTCACGTAGGCCACCTGTAGGTTGTAGATCGACAAGCTGAGCATCCAGGGGAGGGCCGGCGGTAGCACCATGCTTAGAGGGGATCATGCTTGCCATGCTGGGAGGTGGGAGTGTGCTCATGGATGTCGACGAGCTCGGGAAGGCAACGGAGCAGCGATGGTGCCCTTGGCAGTTGCTTCATCGAGGACAACGATGGCGAGATGCTGGCGAGGGTGCTCGGAGGGGACGCCGCCATGCTGAGCCTACTTGGATATGCGGGTGCCAGTTGGGTGAGCCTCGAATGGGAACTGGCAAGGAGACTCGGGGTGGCCGACGGCACTGCCGTAGAGACCAGGAGGGGGGGACGTGGTGGCGCTGTTGAAGAAGAGAACATGGACTGCTGGTAAGGACCTTGCCGATACGTGGACGACGGTGGTGACGAGAACGGGCTATTGGACTGCTTTGGCGTGCTCAGACCGTTGGCGACGACGGTGGGAGGTGCACTAGGCGTGGGGTGCATGGTGGGATGCCATGCTTTTCGTGGGTCCCTTGTGCTCTCCGCCCTGTGAATTTCACCACACACAGAGGGTGATTGCGCTCGGAGGGAGGTGGAGCTGCATGCCTTTGCATGCTCGGAAGCGACAACGTGCCGGAGGAGACGTCCGCACTGAAGCTGTAGTTGCCCACTGGGGTGAGTGGCGTGTTGGAGCTGAGGGGGGGGGGGGGGGTTTGTGGTGCTCGGAGCTTGCTCATGCCACCCTGCAGGTTGTATATAGGAGAGCTGAAGCGGCCGCGGGAAGCAGACGTCGACAACGATCAGAGCTGGGGGTTGCCGGTCATGGCGCAGGCACTAGGAGGATCACCGGCGTTGCTTCTTGTTCCTACCAGCAGTGCAGTGTGAGATGGCTACGGTTGATGGGGATGGCAAAGGAGGAACGTGGGCGGCGAGTGGTAACCGGCATGGGGGACACCATGGACAGCTCTGCATGAAGGACAGGGGGATGGACGGATGGTGGGGATGGTCCGGTGGTGGGGCGGCAAGAAGGAAGTCGCTGACGGGGGCGTGGGTATCGGGGCTTTGGCACAACGGTTGTGGTTGCTTAGGAGAAGGGAATAGGGAGGCGGGAGGTGGACTCCACGGTGGAGGTGTTGATTCGTGGTAGCAAGAGGGAGGGGGAGAGGGCTGTGCAGCTCATGCGAGAGAGGGGGGGTTCACGTGCCTGGGCCATACAGCACAGGGCCGGAGGCCCTATTTTGGTATTCACAGGTGGGGTTGGAGGCGAGGGGTTATGGCAGGGGGAGGGGAGTAGGGAGAGCGATGCATGGAGAGGAGATGCAGGTGGTGGGAAGGCAGGAACTGGCAGACAGCTGGGCAGATGCAGGGAGGGGTCGGTGGTGGTCTTGGGACGATGGGGCTGCTCGCGCATGGTGATAGGGGTGGGGGTGTTGGGTTCTCATGTGAGGTTAGTGAATGGCGATGGGTTCTCAGAGGAGCAGAGGAGAGAAGGGGGTGCTGAGTGATAAGAGGGGGGGTAGGTGGACGATGGCGCTGGCCTATTGCAGAAGAAGTTAAGAGGGAGAGGGGGAAGAAGTGGGGTGACTGCAATTGCAGGGAGAGATGGGGTTGGGGAACGAAGGAAAAGGGGGGGGGTAGCTTGGCCAAACTGTGGTTGTGGGGGAGGGGACAAGGAGAAGCAAAGAGAGAGGGGAAGAGGAAGGGAAAGCTGGCGTCCAGGGGGTTAGCCGGGGGAATGAACACGGTGGTGTGTGGGCTTGTGGGAAGAAGTAAAGGTGGGGGGAGGGGAGGTGAGAACAGAGAGAAGGAGGGGCGATGACAGGTTCCCCGTAATGCGATGGAAAGAGGGAGAGAGGGCTGAGGAAGGAGAAGAAGGTGGGGGGGGAGAGAGAAGAGATCGATGATGTGAGTGCAGAAGAGAGGGAGAGAGAAATCTAGGAGAATCCACTCCTAGAGAGAGAGGTGGAGGGGTAAGGGTCTCTCATCGGAGGACACTTTTTCCAAAAATTTCTAATTCAAACTTCATTGCTTTAAAAGAGAGGTTACATGACACTTATATAGACTCCACAAAGAAGACCAAAAGATAACTCATTAAAACCTAATACCTACTCATTATAACTCTCTTGGGAAGACTAAAAGACACAAAATAAAAAAAAGTCTTTTACATGATTATTATGGACATAAATACTATAAACATAAAACATGACTCATTAGGCCCATACATGTGGCCCAATTAACAAGAGATGATTAAACATAGATATATATTTGATACTTTTGTTGAAGCCGATCCCGTCAAATTACCTCGTTTAGACGTCCTAATCTCTTGATCTTCAGGGGTCTTGCGTTCAGTTTCCTGAGTTATTATGGTTGAACCAGTAACTTTGGAAGCTTCAATCTCCTTGGTTGCTTAATCTCCTAACATGAAATTTGGAGAACTATTAGTCTAAAGTATATTAAAAAAAATCTTCTAAAGAACTTACCTGAAATTATGACTCCTTACCTTGATTCTTCATGAGCCAAAAGTAAGGGTCGCTCAGTTCAGAACTAGGTCCTATTTATAGGGTTTTGGCTAGGGTTTGAAGATTTGATCGATTCTAGAGTCCTTAATTTGCCAGAACCTAATCCCTAAGAGTCCTTAGTAATGTTATAAGCTCTTTCAAGTTGATCTCTTGCAGATAGGATCCCAAAGTTCCAATCTTTTTACTCGTTCTTCCATTCACGGAACTATCAAGGTGTAACGCATCAAGACCGATGCGTTACGTGGCTGTGGCGGTCGCACGATAGACCGCTACATCCAACGTGCACAGAATTCAACATAAATCAAACTCTTTTGTTAATTATCCATATTATTATCCTTAAAAATGGTATTTATCCTTAAAATACGTAAATAGACTAAATAACCTTCTAGAATATGGGCCAAACTTAATGGGCTTGGTCTTTTAACCTATTGGGTTTCAATTATCAAAGCTAGATTAATTACTTATCATAAATTGGGCCTTATAATGATTTATTTAATCTAATATTCATTTATTAATCTATTTTGGGTCTTTAAAATTTCCAAAAAATAATTAAATATACCAAAAATAATTTATAAAATTCTAGGGCCTTACAGTGGAGGACTAGAGAAATAACCAAAAATGAAATTAGATTGAAAAGCGCACGAACTCAGCAATAGCCTACCATAAAAGGAAGGTGTGAAAACCATGAGCACCAAGCAAAAAAATGAAAGTTGATGTGCAACATGCAAGATGTTTGAAATATGTCTAGATGCTCAATTTTTGAGATATGTTCAAAAAGTATAACCAAAGTATGTACAAAAAGTATGACAAACTTGGACTATATGCCAGTGCTATACTAAAGTGCACATTATTTTTTCCTTATTGTCATGAACAAAAACCGACTGACAATGAGATTATTTAACATGTTATTTACATGTATAACCTAAAGATGTATGAAATTTCAAGCAAGCAAGCAGTCATGCATGTGGCAAGCATGTAGTAAGCTATAGCTCCCCCTCAATGGGGTGAAAAGGATAAAGAGAGAACAGTTGATTCAATCATGTTGTGTCACATGAAGCACAATCAAAAAAGGTAGTGCATACATATACTAAAGGTATTGCATAAACCATGATAAGAACATATTCAAGATATACAATCATCACAATAATACCCAAAATTAAAATTTACGTAAATGAGCAATGAACTTCATAATTATATGGATATGAACAGAATTTCTAGAAAACACTAGAGGGTTATTTCCTTTCTACACTTCCATTTCGATCCTCGACTTTTGGTAGCTTCACACAACCCCTTTTTGTTTACTTTTCTTTTATTGGATTTCACCGTTCGACGCGAGTCACCTCATATGTATCAATGGAGTTTCCTGGCTACTAGGATTCATCACACAATATGGATTTTATTTCACATTTCGACGTGAGTTTCCTCATTTATTTCAGTGGGGATTCCTGACTACTTGGTTAGACATTCCACTTATTGAAGCTTGCGAGATAGGCAGCTTTTTCCTCACGATTCTCTTGATTTCCATGTAGAAATTTATTTCCCGTGAAGTGTTAAAAGGAATATCTGAAATCCTTATCAATCAAAGTCATATGCATCATTTTTTAAATAAGATATGGGTAATTACTTTGTATGTAGAAAATGAATTTACCTAGACATGGTTATGACTCCCCCTAAATGTATGCACAGTTAGAAATAAATCCTCCTCCTTTGTATATGTCATGGTTCACAAAAGATCAAGAACACTATGTTTTATATAACAAGGAGGTGAGGTATTAGAAGATTTTCAAGAAAAAGTTGTATAAAGTATATACATGCAATCAACCAGGGATCTTTCAATGACTTCAAGCAAATTGATTATCGGTACTTGGCGGAGAACGTAGGTTCGAAGACCACCTCACGCGTAGCGAAAGCTTCCAGCTGGACAAAATCTAACCTTCACTAACATCATTTTATATACCGAAAGATCATGGAATTCAAGCACGCAAGTATGTAACATATATGCAAGTGTATGCATGTAAACTGAAGGATGATTGAAAATCATTTCTATCTACAAACATGCATGGGCATGCATGATATGAGTATGAAAATACGTATGTGAACTATATATGCACATGTGAACTGTTATTTACAAAAAGGTGTTTGAAAGTGTGAAGAATTTTATGTTCAAATTGAAGCATTCAAGAACTGAATTGTTATTTGCATAATGTGAGCAAAAGTGTGAAAGACTTTATGCACAATGTAAAGCATTTAAAAACTGAGATTATTCACAAGTTGTGTAAAGAGAAGTGTTCAAGTTAACTATTCATCAGACTCAATAGATCTCAAGATTTCAAAAGATGTCAGAATCAGTAAACCAAAATTGCAACTGTTTAATTGCAAACATTTTCCTCGAAGCATAATTTTTACCTTTGTAAATTTTTCAAGGAAAACCTAATCCGAATAAGGTTCAAATCCAAACCATTTTCTTTCTCGCCTTGAGAAACCTTTATTTATTCTTGGCCTCAAGGCGCCCTTGCAAAACATATTCTCATTTTTGATATTTGGGTACCCAAGCCATCTTGGGTCCCGAGGGATTAGTTCTAGCATGAGTGAAGGTATTCTTATATCTCCTGGTACACCTATCATCATCTTTTTTCTTTGTAAGATAATCTTCAAAAACATGTCCATGTAACCCACAATAGAAGCAATGATTGTTGAATCTTTTCTTTATGGGTTTTCCATGATTTTTAGAGCCATCACACATTTTTATTCTCGACTTCAAAGCTTCATCATCATCAAGTTTCATTAAAAAGCAATCATACATTTCATGTCCATATCTACCACAATAAAAGCATGAAACATTTATTCTTTTCCTTGATGCACGAGCATGTTTATCAGTTGAGAGTTTTGCATGTATACACGAATGATCAATGATATTCTTCTGTTTTAGATTTTCTTTATCACAAAAAAACACAGACTCATTCATACTCTTGATTTCATCTTCCAATGTCAAAATATGCATTTCAAGATCAGCAATCTCTTTTTCGCATAAAGTGACTTTTTCATTCAATAAGACATTGATAGCTTTATGACTCTCGATTTCATGTAACAATACATGCACTCTCTAACATTGATCAATAGACATGTATTTTTCCTTTTCAAGGGTATGCAATTTTTTAGACATAGCAGTATTTAAATGCTTCAATTCTTCATTCTCCTCGGCAAGTCTATCATTCATAATCAATTCACTGCACAAATCAAGATCAATAGAATTCAACTCTATTTTGTTTCTCAACTCATTTTCAATTTTCTCCATTTGAGCAATTTTATTCTTAAGACTAGAATTTTCATTTTTTAAACATGAAATTGTTTCTTTGTGAACATCAACATCGTGCATGTGAGATTCAATAGATTTTTCAAGCTCAGTACATTTTTTACATGAAGAATTATCAACACAAAAGTTTTCAATTTTGTTCTTCAATTTTTGATTTTCAGATTTCATTGTTTTATATCTTTCAAACAATTCATCATAGGCATCCATCAGTTCATCATAACTCAGTTCAACTTCCTCATCGGAGTCAGAGTTTACCTTTAAACTCTTCTCGCTTTGATGATCATTGCCGTTGTTTGCCGCGAGACACTCATGAACACTATTTTCTTGGGCTTCACTTAGCCCATCCTATATTTCTTTGGCTGACCTACAAGATGAAACAAAAGTGAATTGATTAGTGTTCAAGGCAGCCTTAAGAGCATTCAAAACAAACAAGTTATCAGAATTCTTTTTCTTATCCTCATCGGTTCATCTTAACTCATTTTTAGGAAGAATATGAGGACCATGAGTGATTAGATTCATAAGTTTCAGATCAATATTGGTGATCCATACACAAAATTTTTCAAGCCATAGAGCATAATCAAAACCATCAAAGACAGGAACTGAATGCACACTAGCCATCATGAATTGATCTTTACTCCTAGACCGCTAGGTCTGCTAAAAAATCAGAGACTGGGCTCTGATACCAATTGTTGGCCCAGACTAGATGGCGGACAAGAAGGGGGGTTGAATTATCCCCTTGCCCAGATGGCGAATTTTAAAACCTTCTAAACTAATTACGGTGGAAACAAATTTAACTACGTTAATTAGCTCAAACTGACGTGAGATCAAAATGTTCTCTCAAGCTTTTCGATCTCACTCAAATAAACTATGCAAAGAATGATTAAATCTAAGCCTAAGACAGATAGCAGATGTAGCAATGTGCAGTGAGTAAAAATCTATTAGGTTGACCTGTGAAGGGAGGTAGATGAAATGAACAATCACACAGGCATTCACACGAGACACAAAGATTTTTAGGTGGTTCGGGACCACGACGGGCTCCCTACGTCCACCCCTCACCGAAACCCGGTGAGGCTTCACTACACGCTACGAATTGTAGTAGAATGGGGATGAACCCCAACACCACACACGCTACTTCCGCAGTAATGCATACACACGGGGCATGGCCCTAAGACGCTGCCACTGCAGCACACACACACGCAGTCGGGGAACACACCCCTGATGCAAAAACCACACGGAGACGCAGCTCCGTCTACACTCACAAACTCGGGGAACCTTGCCCCGCAATAAACCAACCACTCGGAGATGCAGCTCTGCCCACACACAATGTTCTGAGTTTAACAAAAAGAAAGGATATGCAATGAACGCCTAAACTATCAATCAAATAAAAGAGTAGAAATGAGAGACTAGTAGATCTCCCTCAAATCTTCAATGCAGTCCATAGATAGGATGGATGGGTGCGCTGGAGACTTTTGTCCACGAAGTGGAAGCCAACCGAAACCGTAGGAGCAGCCCTGGTAGAATGTCTGGCAGTGGCGTTCAGACAGGTTCAGATCTACAGAAAGAAACTCTCTGATGGCGTCCTCCTAATCTTCCTTCTCCTTCAAGGTGCGCAGCACCTCCTCGTTCTTCTTCACCTGCAAGACAAAATAGAACGATAAGCCCGCAGGATTGATCTCCTACGATGGAGATCGCTGGGTATAAATAGAGCAGGAATATAGAACAAAAGACCACACAAGCCCTTGTAAAAACCTCTCCAAACTACACTCAAACCATAGGAGAAACCCTAAGGGTAATGGAGTAAAAGACCAAGCCAATCGGATCACTTTTAATAGGGTTCGGACACAAAACGGCGGACCCAACAAGGGTCGCTCTGAAAGGGTTGACCCTTGGGGTCGACCCTCACGCTGGGAGAAAATAACCTGTGCGATTTTGAAAAAGCCAACTCCCAGGGGTCGACCCTTGGGGTCGACCCTCGTGCCTGCCAATGACACACCTGAACCTGTGTGAAATTCAAGCACCCAGGGTACAAGGGTCGACCCTCGTGCCTGCCAATGACACACCCGAACCTGTGTGAAATTCAAGCACCCAGGGTCGGTGCATGTAAGGTGAAACCTATAGACAAGGTTAGTGCAAAGATAGGGTCGGTGCACATTTTATCAAGCATGCAAAGTCTGTAGAAGATGAGGTCGGAGCAAACACTGTAGGACCTATAGATAGGGTCGGTGCAAAGTTGAGTCGGTGCAAGTTTTTATGAAATAATAGGATGGGTCTGTGCAAATTCTATAAAGAGCCAACAACGGTCGGTGCAAGTTCTGTAGAAGCTATAGATAGACAAGGTCGGTGCACAAAAAGACATGGTCGGTGCACATATATCATGGTAGCCAAGGTCTGAGCTAGTATGCACAAGGTCTGTGCATGTTATGGACAAGTCGGTGCACTTTTGGGAACCAAGTCTGTGCATATGAAGCAAAGTCCGTGCAATGTGTATGCTAAGGTTTGCGCTAGTATAACGCACAAGTCTGAGCTAGTATATGCTAAGGTCTACGTAAGTGAGGCCAAATAATCAAAATAATTAACCAGCCATCATTGATGAAACAGTAGCATCAGAAATAATCATATAATGAATATGCTCTCTCAAGCCACATGGAAATACATCAAAGATGAATTCTTACAATGACTTCAATGAATTGTGGACTAAAATGAACCTGCACTTCGTAGAAACCCAAATTCAAATCAATCTTAAATCAATGCTCATAATGGAGTCTCTTTCTTGTATCCAACCTGCAAGTTAATAACTTGGTATAGCAACCAGATATAGAGATGATTCAATCATCTCCAACCCATTTAAAGCACATGCTCACATATCAAGGAATTGATCATGCATGGAATCACAAGAACAGCCAAGTTCATGAAAAATACTTCAAACACATTCATGGAAACTATAAATCAGATTGAAAAATGAAATCTTACCATAGATCCATTGGTTTGAAGGCAATGTGAACCTGCATTAGGTGAAAGCAAATCACTCAAGTCAATCTTCAAGTAATGCAGATAAATGCACAAGTCCTGTTGTGCCCATGTGGTTTTGATGATTGGTTTTGATGTGAGTCAAACACTGTGAGTCACCATGTGATGTTCAGTCATTAACATTTTGTCAGATCATAAAGCATTCATATGTTCAGTCATTCTGTCAGATCAGAAAGTCTGCTTGTGGAAGTCCTGCACATTGCATTTTCCATGCATAGTCTACACATTGCCTTGCTGCATTACACAGGCATTCGAAGTCTATACATCGTCAGTCGCAGGCACAGTAAGCAGCAAGTCTGTACATCCCTTCGTGGCATACAAAGTCTGCACATTCCTTTCTGTTATGTTTGTGCATTGCATGCATTTATGGTCAATGCGTGTTCATTGTGCATGTGTGCAACATCTCTCAAGTCTATACAACTCCTGCTTCAGGCATGAACACAAGTCTGCACATTCTAGTTTCAGGCATGAACACAAGTCTACACACTCTCTGCTGATATGTTTGTGCATGTGATAAGCCAATGCATTTCATGTCTCTCGTGCATTATCAAGTCTATACATTGTTTTCTTAAGTCCAGCCTTTGCATTGAAGTCTATACATTGTTATCGTCCAGCGTCTCACCCAGCGTCTCATGTAAGTATGTACATCCTCTGCCAGCAAATTCAAGTCTATACATCGTTCTAGCATACATGCACTCAAGTGTATACATTCCTCAATGGCTGGGCATCGTTCGTTCAGCAAGTCTGTACATCGCCACTTGTTCATGCATATGTGCAAGTCTATACATTGTCTGGTCATCCACACTTCAAGTCTATACATTCCTTATCTTTACCTACGTTCAGAACACTAAGTCTGTACATCGGTAAAGTCTGCACATGGTTGCTTTGAAGCCGCATCAAGTCTATACATTGTCTCGCACACACGTCCAAAGTCTATACATCCGTATGGTTGTGCATCACTCAAAGTCTGTACATCGCATAGCATACGCGTTCAAGCCTATACATTGCTGCATGAACTCAAGTCTATACATTCCTATGGCTGTGCATCGTTTGCTGCAACACACAAGTCTATACATCGCTCAGCATTACTTCAAGTGTGTACAGCCAGTGCATTCCTTGATATCAAGTCTATACATTGCATGCTACAAAGTCTGCACATCCCGTTTGCACTAAGTCTGTACATTGCCTGTGCATTCACTTGCTTGGTTGCATGCTACAAAGTATGCACATCCTGTTTGCACTAAGTCTGTACATTGCCTGTGCATTCACTTGTCTGGTTGCATGAGACACTAAGTCTGTACATGGTCCAGGCGCTCGCAAAGTCTGTACATCGGCCTGGCGCTCGCAGAGTCTGTACATCGACTTGGCGCTGGCAAAGTCTATACATTCATGAGCCATGACTGTACATCGTCTGCTGCATGCCACTCCAAGTCTGTACATGGTCTTGGCATATGCATTCATAAAGTCTATACATCCATATGTTTTCATACAAGTTTGTTCATGCATTATTTCATTAAGTCTATACATTCATTGTGGCTCGACTAAAGTAACTCTGTCATTGTACAGGATGATGATTGGGCACGTGATCCGAGGTTGGTACCTGGCACGTGATCTGAGGATAAAGAGGGCACAAGCCCTGCACACGCCCTAGCTGTTGCTGATATAAATACGAAGCTTCTTCCATCTGGAGAAGACTGATCGAGACAGTAGGAGAGAGCAGCAGAGAGGCAGAGAGCAGAAGAAGAAGAAGAAGAAGAAGAAGAAGAAGAAGAAGAAAGAAGTTGCAGAAGAAAAAATGAAAAGAAGAGCAGAGACAATAGGAAGAAAAAGAAGAAGAGTGAAGATAGACTGAGAGCTCGTGAAGAAGAAGAAAAAGAGAAAGAGAGATAGAGAGAGGGTTCGTGAAGAAGAAGAAAGAGGATTCATCAGAATATCTGTTCACTGGCCTTTGGATCAAATCCAAACCAGACTTGCTCCTGTGAGAGCTACATTTTGCATTGCATTTCCAGCTTTCTGATTGCTGTATTTTTGTTTCTTGTTTTCTTTTCTTTTACACTTGGGTTGTTGTTCTTCCGATTCTCTAGTGAGGTCGGGGTTCCTCCTATTGATTCAGGAGAAGAGAGGCTTGGGTCTCTGGGTTCCCCTCCGGTTTGGAGGAAGGGAGGATTGGTCCTCCGGTTGCAAGTGGCTGGGTGTCACTTGTGGGTTCCCTCTGGTTTAGAGGAAGAGAGACTTCGGTCTCTGGTTTGCTAGTGACAGTGTGTTACTAGTGGTTCCCTCCGGTTTGGAAGAAGAGGGGAGGTTGTTCCCCTGGTCAAGCTATTAGGCAGCACCTGTTGCAGACTGAGTCTGCGGTTCTAGCGTTAGCTAGTGGAAGCCTCACTCCGGTTTAGAGTGAGGGGTGGATGTAGGTCTGTGGATCGAACCACCTAAAAAATTATCTGTGCCATGGTTTGGCTTGTGCGTTTGCTCCTTGTCTTCTATCTCCCCTTCACAGGTTATGCATGGTTGATTTGTTGTGATTTCCTTGGGAGCTTATATGATTGTGAAGTGTTTGTTCTTTCGCTCAGAAGATTTAGAACTCATTTGTGAGTCTGAGCTTCTCTGTCCACGGTTGTGATAAGAGAGCAATTCAGTTGATTTCTAACAAATTGTCTCTGATTGGTTTTAATCTGGGCATTTTTGAAGAGGGATACATTCACCCCCCCTCTGTATCCATCGCACCGATTCTATCATTTGGTATCAGAGCGGTTCTCTGACTCATTAGATCCAACGATATGTAGAGGATCCTGCATTTATGGTGCGGTTCTTGGTCCGTAGTTATCGGTTTACATTCATTGTTTTTGAATTTGGTTTTATCTGTTTCAATGGCTCATCCACCCATCTTTGGTGGTTCTGATTTCAACCAGTGGCACAGTGCTTTCCGTGCTCATATTAAATCTATTGATCCAGACCTGTGGAAAGTGATTTCACATGGTCCACATAGACTACCAAAAGATCAGTCCAAATGGACTAATAAGTATCGATCTATGTGTGCAGAAAATCAGAAAGCACTGGAGTTAATGAAGGCCGCGACGAATCGAGCTATTCATTCATGTTTCTTTGATTATTGATCTGCAAGGGATATATTGAAGATGATAAAGAGAGTCGAGAAAGAAAATCAAACGAGCTGCATGATGGCTCGAGGAAGTGAACAAAGCAGCAATCAAGAAGAAGAACATGATGATGGTGAGGTAAATTTTTTTGATAATTATACCCTAGACGATTGGATTGCATGGTTGATTTGTTGTGATTTCCTTGGGTGCTTATATGATTGTGAAGTGTTTGTTCTTTCGCTCAGAAGATTTAGAACTCATTTGTGAGTCTGAGCTTCTCTGTCCACGGTTGTGATAAGAGAGCAATTTAGTTGATTTCTAACAAATTGTCTCTGATTGGTTTTAATCTGGGCATTTTTGAAGAGGGATACATTCACCCCCCCTCTGTATCCATCACACCGATTCTATCAAGTCCAAGCACACGAAGGTCTGCACTAACCACAAACAGTACAGTCATTTTAATCTCAACCCAATGCTTCAGGAATATAGCTTCATCCATGAGAGACCCATTTGCAATACAACCCATACCAACATTGATTCAGTCCAAGCAACCTGAACCTTCACAGCCCTCATAAATCAATTAGATTTAAGCAATCTAAACATGAGTTCTATTACACTCCAGGACTATCAAGATCAGTCCAAACAAAATCCAAGTTCAGTCAAGAATAATCTGAACTCAATTTCCTTTCTTCATGGTTCAAATACAATAACCCAACCATATAAACAATATGAGAGCAAATCTACCCATGTTTTACCATGATCAACATGAGTTCTAGGTATGGGTTATGCCTGTGAAGAACACGAGATCCATAACAACTAAATGCATGAGCAAGTTCAGAAATCCTAGAATTGTATCACAATTGAAGCATATTAAATAACATGATGTGAATACATGAATCCCCAATGCAACAAGGGACAATTAAACAAGATGTAACCCATTCAACCCATATGACAATCCACTTAAGAGTGCAGTTCTCACATGTACTCTCCAAAGTCTCATGCATAGCACGCATGAGTCATCATCAAAACTGTATTTATTAAGGACCATGAATTTCAACCTGCAAAACAAGATTTTAACATTAAGCTCCAGAAGAATCAATAAGCATTTTCCACAATACTTACACACAATATATTGTTATCATCAAAACCATCACCAGGGACAAAGAGGGAGCACATCGAACCCAACAAGTTAATTCATCAAAATCATTCGGACGGGAGATCCGAATCAGGAGAGGGTTGTTCTCCACCCCAAATGGACGGAGAGAATAGTTTGTTCGTCCAAAGTGATCCGGACGGAAGATCTGAATCAGGAAAGGGTTGTTCTCCCCCCAAAGGGATGGAGAGAAGAGTTTGTTCGTCCAAAGTGATCTAGGCGGGGGGTACGTGTCAGGAAAAGGTTGTTCTCCACCCCAAAGGGATGGAGAGAAGAGTTTGTTCGTCAAAAGTGATCCGGAAGGGAGGTCCGAATCGGGAAAAGTTTTTTCGGGGCCGACATAGTTTTGGAGACCAACACGGTTTCTTCGTCTCTTTGTGTATTCATCGACACGGGGTCAACGTCAATGCAAGGAAAGGGTTTATTCTCTCTTCCTTACTCCGGATAGAAGGTCCGAGTCAGGTGTCTGTTTGTCGGGGCCGACCCAGTGTCGGAGGCCAACACGGTCTCTTTGTCTCTTTGTGGGTTCGTCGACATGGGGTTTAGTGTCAACGCAAGGAAATGATTTATTCTCTCTCTTCTTGGCTCTAGACGAAAGTTTCGAGCTGAGTGTCTGTTTGTCGATGTCGACTAAGTGTCGGAGGCCAACACGGTCTCTTTGTCTCTTTGTGGGTTCGACGACATGGGGTTTAGTGTCAACACAAGGAAAGGATTTATTTTCTCTTCCTGGCTCTAGATGAAAGGTCCAGGCCGAGGGTCTGTTTGTCGGGGCCGACTAAGTGTCGGAGGCCAACACGGTCTCTTTGTCTCTTTGTGGGTTTGTCGACACGGGGTTTAGTGTCAACGCAAGGAAAGGATTTATTCTCTCTTCCTGGATCTAGAGGAAAGGTCCGGGTCAGGTGTGTATTTGTCGGGGCCGACCAAATGTCGGTGGCCAACACGGTTTCTTCGTCTCTTTGTGTATTCATCGACATGGCGTCAGGGTCAACGCAAGGAAAGGGTTTATTCTCTCTTTCTGACTCCGGACAGAAGGTCCGAGTCAGGTGTCTATTTGTCGGGGCCGACCAAGTGTCGGAGGCCAACACGGTCTCTTTGTCTCTTTGTGGGTTCGTCGACACGGGGTTTAGTGTCAACGCAAGGAAATGATTTATTCTCTCTTCCTGGCTCTAGACGAAAGGTCCGAGCCGAGGGTTTGTTTGTCGAGTCCGACTAAGTGTCGGAGGCCAACACTGTCTCTTTGTCTCTTTATGGGTTCGTCGACATGGGGTTTAGTGTCAACGCAAGGAAAGGATTTATTCTCTCTTCCTGGCTCTAGACGAAAGGTCCGGGCCAAGGGTCTGTTTGTCGAGGCCGACTAAGTGTCGGAGGACAACACGGTCTGTAACGACCCAAGATCCAGATACCGGGAGCAGCCCGATACTATTCAAATCCTGGCCCGCCGTCCACGAGGCGGGAGGGCTCGAAAGGGCTAAAAGGAGTGTGGAGGTACAAAGAAATAGGAAATAAAATAGGATAATTCAATAATTAACAAAAATAAATAAAAAACTACCACAGCAGAGTCCAGTCCAACAAAAGTATAGTCTAAGGTAGAAAACGTACCCAACATTGAGTGAACACTCGGTCCGACGAGCAGGCAACTAAGAACCCCGCACAGCACCCTCGAACCACGAGGAGGAACCACCACACCTGAAAAGCATGGGTGATCCTCCTGTCACAGGCTCTATAGGGGTCCAGCGGAACCCCAACCGAGAACACGGCGATAGCGGAAAGGAAAGCAGCTACAATTACAACAGGAACATCGAACCGGTGGCCGATTAAAACTCGGCACTACAGCTACTCCTACTATACCAGAAAAACACGCCCTGATCTCACAATCGGGGGACTACCGAACTAACGGGAGAACATCTGGCTACGCCGCCAGAAGAAATGATCACGACCTCGTAGTCCTTGACCTAACACCGTCTAGGGAAAACCCTCGGTGACGCTCACCGGAAAACTCCCTAGACCTCTACCTCGGGAACACTCCCTGAAACTGTCAGGGAACCACGTCTCGCAGATGGGAAACGAAACTTGAAAATAGGAGAGTCACATCTCACGTGACAGAAGTACCTACCCACCAGAAGTAAGACCGAATGCGCTCCCTGGAGTCCTAGACCGCGCCTCAGGTGTCCCCCTCATCGCACCCTGGCGGAACCGGGACACCGTACTAGTAACCACAAAATAAGAACTAGCTGGGGTCACGCTCATCATCGCGGGTCAAACTGTCCCCAACCACGTGTGCACACACAGACCATGCGTCCTAGGTCTGGCCCTCTGACTGGTTTTCCACTCAGCCGAACTCTGGCTGCAAGACGTGGGGCCCGACGGTAACCAGCTGTTGGAACACATTTTTTATCTGTTTATTTATTTTATTACTTTATATTATTTTTTTTGGTTGTTTATTTAGGTGTGCCAGTCACCGAAGTGACAATTTTATTGTGCGCTCGATCTGACTTAGTCAGTCGATTATGGGATTCGAGTCGGGACTGGAAGTCCGTCATGCCATAAAGGCTATGACGTTAATTACGCCCTTCCAAAGAAGGACAACCCTTGATTAATCGCCAAAGTAGAAGGATCCTGGGGGACAAAATAAGATATGATTGTCGTGCTTATTCTTTTTGTACGATAAAAGATGCATGCAGATGATCATGCGATTTGCACTTTATTATGATTTATTAGCCTGATTCCCAGTACGAGGTGGAGAACCTAGGTCCGAGAACCATCCTCACGCATAGTAATGACTTCCAATCGGCCATGACCCAACTTTCAACCACACGCCATTTGATATACCGGGAGAACAGAAGGGTAGACTTGGAACTCTTATTTATCATCATGCATATGATTGCAAAGAAAGTGAAACATTATTTTTCGCAGAACCAGACAGGTATGAATATACTATAAACCACAGCATGAATCTGATTGATGTGCTATGTGCTCATTTAACGGCTTCATTTGCTCAATTGATTATCACTATACGAGAATATACGGAACAAATCCGGCATCATATCCCCTTATCTTGAACAATGCCAAGTGGGAATAGGAAACTGTCCATGTAGAGCCGGGACAGAATCCACAAGAGATCGGAGCATATCAATGCCCGAACGTCATGAGGTGGGACTAAACCGGGTCGATATTTGCTCACCACGGCATTTAATATTGTTATTCCCAGGAGGGAGATAGTAGAGGACATGCAGAGGCAGACCTCTTTAGCTCAAAGGGGTTTGGAGATGATTCAACATAGTAAAGATTGGAATTCATTCGGACAACATCTCCCCTTATTTCGGATCATGCCCGGGGAATATAAGACATCCATCCAAAGAGTGCCGAGATGGAAGCCAAAGAAAGACGGGCATAGCCATCCCAAGACCCAAAAGGATCTAGATGTGACGGGACAATGTCCATCATCATGGTACTTATTGATATCTCCTTAAGAAACCGTTGGACGACATGCAGTGGCAGAACTCCAAGGGTGAGCAGGGTTAGAAGAAACATCAAAATTGGCAGAATGTAGGGGTAAACCCCATTAATCTAGCTCCCATGGATTTGAGTGAACCATGATCTCTTCCCGAGAAGGTAGAAGTTTAAGGTCAATGGAGTTGTAATTCTTAGATCTAGATTGGGTTTAAGGCTCTACTGGGGGTACTGGGAAGTTGAGGTTTCCACAAGTTCGAACAGAGTCTAGGTGAAAGAATGCATTGGTCTAATTTGGGCCTGAGAACGGGGGTTTTAACAAGGCAGCCATCGGTGATCCAAGGGGCATCGGCCTGGGTGGGGTTCGGCCTGATGGAAAATCGGCGCTGGTGGTGATCGGCATGCCCAGAGCTCTGGCCACTCGACGCGCCTGGGACCTGGCGCGTGTGGGGGGTCTGCGAACACGTGAAGTGGCATAAGGCGGTCGGCATGTGACGGGGTTGGCAGACTTGGGCGGTCGGCGTGTTCATCAATCGGCACGGTGGAGGGCTTTTGGGCGCCGAGAGAGAGAGGCGCCGAGGGCTGTGAGAAGGCTGGTTTATCTGGGTGCTATAAAAAGGCTGTGGATTTTGGGGCTTTGAAGATTTATCTAGGGGTTTTAAGAAGGCTAGAGGGTACTGAAAATTGGTTTTAGATAGATCATCCCGGGGAAGCAAGGGACTTCACATAGAAGTATCATTGGGAGCCGGTTATTTGTGGAATCACATAAACTGCGATTTGATTATGTCCTTTACTATTTCATGAATGAGAAACCATAAGATAGGCTGTCTCGGGCCCTCGTCCTGAATGTGAGGTTGGGAAAAATAGTAGCGGAAATAATGGGGAAAAACTCACATGAGCTGTGGTTAACGGATTATTCAATTCAGCTAAAGAAGACAACATTAAAAACACCGACATCCCCCGTAGAGCAATTCCCTAGGCATCATAGACGACTGGGGCCAAAAGGCTTCCAGCGTCTCTGCAGTAGAGCAGTAACCACAAAGGGGGGACGTCGACAACATGAATCCGTAGTAGCAAACAAGAAATTCGGATGATATCAAATCCGGCGGGGATGGACAGCATAACACGTCAAACTATATCCGGCATAGTAGAAACTGGCCGGTCAATAGATCGTCTATCCACCCATGAGCATACACGAGAGTTTATAGAGTGGGGGAAGAAGGAAAGAAACAACCTCACAGATTATATCCATTCATCCATTTGTCTAACTGAGATACACATTACATGAAGAATGAACAGATTTATATTCAAAGGATCTCAAAAGAGCATCGAGATTCCATGAGCAGTGAAAACATAGAATTGGGCGAGGGAGGAATATAGCCCCAGTGGGGCAATGATCGACGGCAGCACACACCTACCTTGAGCGGGATTGCAGACAAGGACCTCTTGTTACTACTCTCGAACCTCTCCCTCTTCTTTTCTTTTCTCAGTCACTTAGCTGGCCGTAGGACAGAAAGGCTGGAAAACCCCCTTCCCCTTCGAACCACTTAGTGCCCTTTTATAATAGGGCTCCTTCTTCTCCATTCGGCACGCATAAGAAGGATCGCTCCCCGGTGCGAAGACCATTCGGCGCGCATAGGGCAGAGGCCCTTCTCAACGCGTGTAGCTTTCGGCGCGCCCTGAACCTTGGGCATCGGTGCTATTGATCATCGGCGCGTGGTGCTGGGCTTTGGTCCATTTCGGCTCAATACCTTTTAATTGTTCATTTTGTCGAATAATAGCATTTGTTCTTGTAGTCTTTTGATGCTCTGCATCTCCACTGCATGGCAGGTGATGTGGGTCCCATTTTATGAGTATCATGACATTTCGCAGATCCTTTGCAATAGGCAGATGATTGCCCAGAGCTTGACAAAGTTTTAATCAGCTCGATCGTCTGAAATGACAGTTGTGCTGGGTAGCAGCTTGACCGGAAAGGCTTCAGTCGGACAAGATATTATTTGTAACATATCTCAGCTTCCATCGTAGTTTTGGGACTTCATGGAGTATCATCAGAGCCACATCTTTCATCAATCTTCGGAGCTCCGGCTAATGACTCATAGCATATTTTGTTCTCTTTATCTGTACACTTTTTTTTAATGTCAACAAATGCCCCCCACTCGCAGGTGGCGTAAGCAAAGGATGAGTGGCGCGGGGCCTACGAGTGCATCCTTTAATGTGCCTTGTATACTTCTTTAGGGTTATCCTGCTCATTGTGCAGACATATAGCTTGATATCTTCATTCTCTTTGTATTCACTCTCACCATCTATTCTTGAAGTAGTCATCATCATTTTGACTGGTATGAGCTTGCTGTGTCCCTGGTGGGTCTTAATCTATCATGACTGGCCAGCATTTCATCTTGCAGCATTTTCTCGGCGCGCTCAAATCGACGCAGACAGCAGTCTCCACACGCCCTTTCTCGGCGCGGTGTGCATCTCGACGCCACATGTACAAGGGCCTCGGTACGGTAAGTGCGAAGGCCGGCGTGCCTTTCCTCACTCGGCGCGTGGCCTTCTCGATGGGCCCTTAGGGTTTCTACCTTTAAGGCGCCGAGGGCGAGCGAGGGACTCATTCTCACTCGCACGTCCTCTCTCTTCTCTTCGGCACTGTCTTCATCCCGTGGCGGCGTTCGTCGTGAGGGTCTTCCAGAAGAGATTTCTCCTCCGTGAGATTTTGTTGTTGCTCCCCACGGGACTATGTCCCATTTTATTGAGGAGGCATCCCCTCTTGGTGGATGTTCTTCCTATTATTCTTTCGGGCATACCAAACAAGGGGAGATGCTACCGAAATTTCCTCAAAATTTCTTCTTTTCATAGTTGTCCCAGCCTTGTCTCATCTTCTTTGATTTACTTATTTGCAGTTGCTGAAATGGCCACCACTTCTAGTCATGCTGCTTCTGGAATTGTTGATGCTAGTGCTTCAGCTCAGGATAGGGTGCTCGGCCCTTCTGTAACTTGGCTAAATGTCAGCCAGCTTGATCGAGGCCTCAGGAAGGTTGCCATAGTTGATGAGTCCTCTGACTCGGAGATGGACACAGTATCTGTATCTTGTGTCCTGCCTATTGAGGACGGGTTGAGCTTTAATCGCGATGACGATTATCGTCCATATTTTTCGAAGGACCGCCATTTGGTACCTTCAATGTGGCCGGTAAGAGAGACATTATGCTAGCCCGGATGGTGGAACGGGCCATGTTGCTAGAGAGGGATAGCTTGAAAGGCTCCGTATATCATAGCGAAGCCATATATCTCCCTGGAGAGCAGCGCAAGTGGGATGCCGTCTTGGGAGTGACTGAGCTGGAGCTGAAATAGAAGATGCTGACACGAGCTCTTGAGTTCACTCCGGCTAGGTGGGATACTGTTGCGGGTCAGGTTAACAAAGAGAAACCCGGCTATGGATTGTTCCTTGCGCCCATAAAGTGGGGCTACAGAGATGAGCCATTTGTTCTGAACTGCTTGGCTGTCTAGTTCAAATTTCAGCTGGCTGTTGGCTGGTTTGCGGACACTAAAGTGATCGATGCTCATCTCTTCCGCGTGGGAGCGGTAGAATTTACAGAGTTTGTGCTGAAGGAATATGCTCCTTTATTGACCAGAGCTGGAGTATATCATAGTGTATATGCATCTCGCTTCCGGTATCCCATCTCCAAAGGCTTGTGTTGTGGCATGTTTAAAGTCTTCTGCCCACAGTTTAACACTTTTTACATGATAGAAAGTGAAACTTCTTTGGACCTCTGGAGTCTATCATAGCTCTCAAGTTTGCTGATTGACGGAGAACCATATGAAGAAGTCTGCCTGTATGACTTTGTCAAGGATGAGACTGACGGAGAGGGCTAGTATTTCTTAGGCTTTTCATACCGGTACTTCATGAAAACATATCGCTCCCTCTGCCTGGCGTACTATAGGGGATCATCCAAGGGATATCATACCCGAGAGAAGAGCAGTAGGATGAAAATCCGAGTCGGACATTAGATCCAGTATTTCTTCGGTGGCCCTTTGAAATACAATGAGTTTCCTTCCGTGGCTCCTACTACAGGCAAGCAAAGCAGACCTCCCAAGTTCAAGTTAGAGGTACCTGCTTCTATTCGACGGGTTAGCCGAGGAGGACCGAATCCTGCTGGAGTAGATCCCCTTACTCACTGTGCTGCCTATCTCACATTCTGGCTATGCACTTTTGCTCTCCCGTAGGGAGATGAAACAGTTATCAGACCGGAGGCAATATACCTGGCATGTCAGATGGCTTGGGGCATGCGGCTTGCTTTATGTCCCGCTACGCTCTGCTTGGTTTACAAATCTCTAGGGGGTCTATATAAGCATCAGGTCCCTCGGTCCTTCAGAACAGTAGGCCCGTTCCATTTCTTTAATGCCTGGGTGTGCAGTTTGTTTCCCGAGCTTGCTCCTAAGACTTTGTAGCTGACCACACTGTATCCTCAGATGTTGTAGTTCGCAAGTGCCGAGCCTAGCCCAGTGTCACAACCGCTCTACTCTATTAGAGGTCGGTTAACAAGGGTTCCGGTAGATTCAGTAGGAACTATTCATTTTTGGAATTTGGCAGCACATTCTGCTCCATTGGTGAATCGCCAGTGTGAATGCAAAATGGAGGAAGTGGAAACCTTTGTTCATCTTGTTTCAGGTGCCACAGTGACCCGGCCAGTCTTGGAGCATGAACTGATTGACTGGGCCATGTCAATTCACCCCAGTGTTTTATTGTTCAGAAAGGGAGGCATGATTCATTTAGAACCTTATTACCCATTCAGATTCAGATGGAATTTTGGCTATGATCAGCATATTCCTCCTTCAGCTGCTCAGTTTTCGTTGGACAGTAGGTCAAAGCAGGGCTCGGTTGTTGTTGGCGAAGGTCGCACCTAGTGGGACTACTTCCATCGCCGAGAGGCCAATACCTTCAGAGTACCGGTGCCGAACCGTGTTCCCCGAGTCACTCCAGAGTACATAAAATGGTGGAATGCCCGAACAAGCTTCTATCGCAATGCCAGAACAACATGCTGGGATGTGGCCGAGTGTACTTTTCTAAGTCAGCAGCCGGGGCCAGTTTTTGACATTGACGAGGCTCACCTAAAGAGGCTATTTTCTCAGCACCCAAAGGAGGCAGACACATACATAGCACGTAGGAAAGCCTTGAAAGAAGGCGCAGCCAAATAGTTGACGCCTATGCTTGCTGATATAAATGATGACACTTTTATGAAGAACTTGGAGCATTTATGTTAGCTTGGTGACGCCCGCCTGGAACTTCAACAATATCCTTTTCCAATCGAGGAGCCACTTCCTAAAGCAGTTTCTTGGAAATATGAGGTTGACCGCTTCTGCTCATATCGGATGTTTATCAGGAAAGAAGATAGAACCTTGACGTATTATCAGCGCACGTCTTGGTTATTTGTTCTAATGAATATCCCTAGGCTGACTCTTACTGACCCTATAGCAAATATTTTGGACAAGCCCTTATTTGTATCTTTTCACTATGCTGACGGTTGGGCTATTGACCACCTCGGCTTGTATCATTGTCTTGCTTCCCGTGGCCATATAGACCTGGCTGATCTAGCCGAAAAGTGCAAGAAAATTGGTGACATTTACTGGCTTGTTCGGGAGGCAGCATCCCAAAGCAAGGAGGTGGCCTATCAATATTGGCCCCTCTCATTTTTTTACAATGGCCCGGCAGGTAAGGTTTTCTCCGGTTGACATGTTGCTTGTCTCATTCCTTGACCCTTTTTATAACGATATACGTTCTCTTTAGAAGATAGGCCAGACATAAAATAGCAGGGGCTTTATAGGAAAATCATTTCCCAAGCTCAGAAGTCTGAATATTTTGATACTCCTGCACCAGCGCCAACCACTACACCACTCCCTTCTGGCAGAAAGAGGGTGGCTTCTTTAATGAGGGTTGCTTTGGGACGGGCGAAGAAGGCTCGGAAAGCCTCATTGAAGCAGCCATCTTCTGCAGCTGATGTAATTGAGATTCCCTTGCATCTCGTGCCATCATATGGACAGTTTGTCACTTAGCAGGAGGCTGCCCAGCAAGCTGCTGAAGGTGATGTTACTTTTCTTTACGAAATACAAGATTATTCCTTTCACGGCACCTTCATTCTTAATTCATCATCTTCTTTACTGGGTAATAGCACAAGAAGTAGTTGCTGTTGCTGTGAACACCGAGGAGATCGCCAAGGCGACGGAGGATGTGGATCCTCCTACCGCGGCCATGGTGGAGACAACCGAGATAGCTGAGGCCATAGGAGAAAACCCCTCCACTGCTCAGGAGGATGTCAGACTTCCTTCTCCCACACCAGCTAGTGAAGCCGAGGGTGAGCCAGGTAACTTTGATCTTTCTGGATCTTTTTTCTTCTCCCCCCCCCCTTTTTTGATGATCTTCTGACCCTGCTCTATGCATATATTTTTGCTGTAATGGCCGAAGTAGTCAGTACTGAGGCTAGGACACTTGTTGTGGGCGTAGCTTTGCAGCAGGGAGGGCATAAAACTGTGTTGAAGAAGGGTGCTATCCCCTTGCGGCGTGTGATCACCCGCTCAGCAACTCGGAAGGCGACAGAAGCGGTGGGCCAACTCGAGCCTAGTGTAGATATCTCTTCCAGCAGCTCTGCTACCCTTTCTGACGAAGAAGTTGACTATGGTTCCTCAGAGGGCGATGAGAGAGCATACGAGATAGTCAGCGATGGGACAATGACACCCTCTACGCTACTGAGTGGTCCTTTAATATTCAGTCCTCCAAGACTGCTAGCACCGTCATATGAGGAAACATTGCAAGAGGAGTTTGTTGGAATTGACATGGAAGAGGAGATAACCCCTCCTTTCATCACCTCATCTGCGGAATTCGTGTCCTCTCTATAGGCATTTGAGGAGATGGACTCCGCGATCAGGGTAAATTCTGCCCGCCCTTTTGCCGAGCTACATAGCCTTCCATTTATTTTGTCACCTTAGTGCTTATTGAAACTTTGTTCTAGGAGCCTGGCACAACCGATCACCTTTCGGTACCGTCTTCCGATGTCATCATTTCATCGGAGGCTTTAGACATAATGCCTCTTGTCACCGTAGCTTCTCTAGAGGCGGTTACTGTACTCCGTCCTGTGCCAGTAAGGATACAACTGGCGACTGAGGTATCATCACTAGATCTGAGCTCGCTGGGAGAGAGTTCTGCTCTAGCATCTGCTGCAGAGTTGAGAGCCGAAGTGGATCCGTCTAGAGGTTCTGCCTTTGTTCTGGCGGCCATACTGACCATTGCGCCTGGGCTTACAACTCCATCCGTGCAAGTAGCGGAATCAGAGCCTCTGCCACCTCTAGCATCCATATATGAAGCAACTTCTGAAAGTCCGGCAGTAGAAGGGACAACGGCTCAAGAACAAGCTGTCGAAGTGCTTGGTTCATCAACCCCAGCGGCCATTCCATCTTCCTCTTCCGAGCCGGATATTGGCTTATGGGCGTCCATCGACTGTGAAGTTACTTTTGAATTAACTCCAACAGCCTCTCTTGTTTTCACATCATCAGAGGATTTCATTTGGCAAAATTTGGAGATGTTGTGCCGGGTAGTGGAATCTCAGTCGACACGGACTTACCTTCAATTGAAAGAGGTGGCTGAGCGGCTGACAGTTGGTCTGCAAGCACTAGGCTACCCCTTAGAGATATGGACCCAGCGAGTGCTATTATTGCTGAAATTTATGAATCGTCAGGATTTTTTGGGGCGTACTGTGAATGATAGACTGGTAGCCCTTTAATTGTAGAGAGCCGATTGTCGATCAGGGCTAGAGATGCTGAGTTCTAATCTTCAACGGCATCGGACCCAGCTGAAAACTTCATCTACTCGTGCGCAAATTTTGTGCAGCCGGATGGACGAGCTACGGGCAGAATTGAATGCTATTGAGGTTGAACTGCCATTAGTGGAGACGACACGGTTTCAGAGTGCTGAAGAGATCGCCCTGCTATAGGGATGAGTGGCATCACTACAGGATGAAGACACTCACCTCGAAGGAGAAGAAGCTCGTCTTCAAGAATTAGGAGCAGCTCCGAATGTTGGGCTCCTTGATTTTGAGGACATCTTCCGACATAGTCGTTCCTTGCTTTGTAATGCATCCCTTTGAAGGGCCCCAATTGTATTTATCCCTTTTTGCAATGAGAAATTATCTTCTCTTTACTGCCTTGGGTGTTCATCTGCACTTCTTTATTTTGTAAAGGTTTGCAGCAATTTGGTAACTCTCATGAAGACACACTCGTATCTGTACCGCAGGAGAGCGCCCACTCTTTCAAGGAAAGGGTGGGGGAATCGCTCCACCGCGTGATGGGATTTCGAGAGTTTCCAAACTGGAATGCTGGCATAAGTATATGTTTCATCGGCCAGAGGTGTCGAATGTAGGAATGTTTGTTGATGTGTTGACGAAGGGTTCATAGGCCTCGTCGAAATAGATGGAAGGTCTATCTCGGATAGATTATAGCATTGATCGAGGCGATGTGCCATATGATCAATGGAAGTTTCATCATCAGCATTGGGTGTATGCCAATGCAGGAAAATGGATAAGTTTCATCAGAATAGACGGAAGGTCTATTCCGGATAGGTTTTAGCCTCGATCCAGGCAATGATGCCTTATGATCGACGGAAAGTTTCATCATCGGCATTGGGTTTATGCCGATGCAAGAAAATGGACAAGTTTCATCAGAATAGACGAAAAGTCTATTCCGGATAGGTTTTAGCATCGATCCATGCGATGATGCCCTATGATCGACGAAAAGTTTCATCATCAGCATTGGGTTTATGCCGATGCAAGAAAATTGATAAGTTTCATCAAAACAGACAGAAGGTCTATTCCGGATAGGTTTTAGCATCGATCCAGGCGATGATGACCTATGATCGACGGAAAGTTTCATCATCAGCATTGGGTTTATGCCGATGCAAGAAAATGGATAAGTTTCATCAGAACAGACGGAAGGACTATTCCGGATAGGTTTTAGCATCGATCCATGAGATGATGTCCTATGATCGACGAAAAGTTTCATCATCAGCATTGGGTTTATGCCGATGCAAGAAAATGGATAAGTTTCATCAAAATAGATGGAAAGTCTATTCCGGATAGGTTTTAACATCGATCTAGGCGATGATGCCCTATGATCAACGGAAAGTTTCATCATCGGTGGGACATATGGTGGATGTATTGCTGGAAGACATACGTATATTTTATATCATAATAACCACATTACTGACTCAAGCACCCTTTCGGGTTTTCGCCGGGGTCAGCCCCCTCTTGCTTTTGCCCACGTGCCCTTTCGGGTTTTCACGTGGTGGGGTCCCCAATTTTGCTCGCAGCGCCCTTTTGGGTTTTTGCCGCGGCCGGGTTATAGCCATTTTTGCCATTGTCTAGGATGTCTGAACAAGTCCGGCGGGGCACCTCTATTTTAAACCCCATTTTTCTTCTTTCTTCTTCTTCCTTTTTTTTTCGTAACGGTTGAGTTTGCATGTCACCTTTTTGAACAAGTAAAGGTGCTTATCGTTGATGTAGGGATTAACACCAACACAAAGGAGAAAAAAGGTTTCATCATCTACCCGGAGGGAAGGTCCGAATTGATGTTTGTGTGAAGCAACTTAGGCACAAAGCCATTCGCCAAAAATGTGTGTAAGTTTTATCGTTGATGTGGGGTTAACACCAACGCAAAGGATAATAAGGTTTCATCTTCTACCCGGACGGAAGGTCCGAATTGATGTTGGTGTACAGCAGCTTAGGCACGAAGCCGTTGACTGAAAACGGATAGATGTTATCATTGATGCGGGGTAAACACCAACGCAAAGAAGAATGAGGTTTCATCACCTACCCGGACGGAAGGTCTTGTGGAACGCACTAGATTTCATAGGGTGAAAATATCGTGGGATATCGGTGTTCTTTTTATCGGTTTATCTAGTACGAGGGTGTGCCAGTCACCTAGGTGACAATGTGTTCGGGCTTCAAGACTGGAGTGGTCCGAAGCCCGGGGTGCGCTCCATCTGACTGATCAGATGATTGTGGATATCGGGTCGGGACTGGAGACCCGCCGCGCCATAAAGGGCGCGACGTTAATTACATCCCCTCGGAGAGGGGAAGACCTCTGATTAATCGCCAAGAAAAGGGGTCAAATGACCTAAAGATCATTTTTCATTAAAGCATGCGAGTTGGGTTGACATGATTTAAACCCTCCGCATCGGTATGCAAAACGGTGTTCAAAACCATACAAATATTTGCTGCGAGTGCGGCAAATTTAATGCAAGTGCGGGATTAGATCTTGGTATATATATATATCAGTCACTAAGGACCATCCAATATCCAGTCGAGAGTCCGTATTCGAAGCATCGAAGGTAACAACAAAGACATTCGGATATCTACCGTAGGTACGGCACGTTTCATGTGGGTGAGGGATCGGATCCCGGAAGAAATGGGTCAAGCTGATGAACTATCGGCCCGAGAGGTGCACGGATCATGACCATGTCGGGGATCCCGAGGTCCATGTCCGATACCACGGGGCATCATTACACAGTCCGGGGGAGAGGGTTGTTAAGTGTAAGGCCCGAAACTCGACAACGTGCGCCCTCGCACGCGGATCGACCTGCGCGGTCAGGTCGCGGGGTTCGACGTGCCCGGTCAGGTCGCGGGGGTCAAGGGGGCAGCGCCCCTTGCGGGGGTTTTCGGGGGCAGTGCCCCCGAAACAAAATTTGGATTATAGTAGAGGGGAGACTTTCGATTAGTTTTACTCATTAGCTTTAATTCTTTTCTATCATTTGATTAATCATTTTTTTTAGGCATGCCGGTTCAATAGGCATATGAAGGGGGGGGGCGCGCCGGATAAGGGGCGCCGTTTTAAGACGTAAGTGGAGATGGAGGGGGGGCGCGCCGGATAAGGGGCGCCGTTTTAAGATGTAAATGGAGATGGGGGGGGCGCGCCGGATAAGGGGCGCCGTTTTAAGATGTAAATGGAGATGGGGGGGGGGGCGCGCCGGATAAGGGGCGCCGTTTTAAGGTGTAAATGGAGATGGGGGTACGAGAGAGGTGTTAAATCGGCGCGGTGAGGGGTGACCGTGCCGGATTAGGCCACGCCGGGACATCGTTTCGTTCTGTGGACTTGTTTTGCTTTCTGTTCTTGATTCCATGGCCTACAGAAGGATCAATAGTTAGATTAATTGTTCAATTGACACCCTAGATCAATAGGGTGAAGGTTTAAGCATCGTTAATGGTTTGTTAAGGTGAGTGAGCAAGAGGTTTAACTGTTTTATTCGGGGGGTTCAGTTCACAGAGTTTTACTGTGTGTTTCTTTTCTCTCACCCGTGGGCAAATGCTATGATACATTTATTCATTGTTCTTGGTGTTCTTGTATGTTCTTGACCCTGACAAAAATCGGGCAGCACCTCCCCTAGATTGGAAGGGTCTGGGGGAAAAAAATGGGGCGCGCCATGCGGAGAGAACTCCGACGGCCCCGAAACATCCCGGTGCGTGCTAAGCAACAACACCAGTAAAGTTACCCCATTTGGGGCCGGAGATCCCGAGGGCTAGCCTACAAGGGAAACCGGTGACACATGGGTTGTTGTGATCGTATCGACTCCCCTGTTCGGGGCCGGAGGTCCTGAGGGCCAGCCTACAAAGGAACTCCGACGACCCGAGGGTTGCCGTGATCGCGTGGCTGAAGACCGCGTGAGAACTGAAGTCGGAACAAGAACACGGCAGAAGGGAGATCCAAGGGACAGCAGTAAAATGAAGTTAACGCATGCATACGTATATATCTATCTACAGATACATATGTATATATCTACGCATATATGATCCGACGGAAACATATAGACTTGTAAAAGGGAAGGGATGAGCGAGCATCAAAATCGGGTTTCATGAGGGAGATAAGTGAGGATCGGGGTTGAAGGCCCCATGCTTCATTTCCATTTAAACAGAAGAGCTACATCGGGGCTGGACGTCGCCGAGCAGAATACAATGGGAGAGGGGAAAGACAATGACCCACCCTCACACGGCTGGCTCTCACTCTTCCTCCCCTTTCTCTCCCACTCTTTCTCTCTTCTTCTTCGCACAGGCTTTGGGCTTCAAGGGATTTCTCTCAGAAGAAAGCTTCTGCCTTTCAAGCTTCCAAGAGTTGTCCCTCCTCTTCCGCCGCGATCAAAGTTCCCCGTGGTGGGATTTTTATAGGGGCCAGTGGCCCTGTCGAAGGGAGAGCCCCCCCCCTTATTTCTCTTTATTTCCTCTTCTTTCCATCTTGCTTCGCCTGCAACGCCTCTGCCGTGTCGCCGTGTCGAGAGCCGTTGTCATGGACGTCACCTCTGTCGCGGCTACAGTGTGACCGGGAGAGGGGTAGAGGCATGGCCTCCTCCTTCGCTGGCATGTACACCGCTAGCCACGTTTGCTTTCATCATTTGCAGGGGAATGGGCGGCCGGCTGACGGAGCAAGCATTCGACAGTGCGTGGCTCGAGATTTTCCATTTGAAGAACATGCTTGGATGCCCAACGGATCGAAGCAAACGTTTTAGCCATTTCAGGCTTGTTCGTCGTCGTGCAGTTCCCAGGAAACAGGGGACCGTAATGCCGATGAGATGGGTCGGTTGCTCGCCAGGAAGCGCTTCAGAGAAAGGGGTTAAAAGGTTAAAACGGCGCCATATTCAAAGGGGCGCCGTTTTAAGCATCAAAGGGGGGCTTCGGGGCGCGCCGTGTAGCCAATGAAAAGAAAATGGGTTAAAACGGCGCCACATCCCAAAGGGGGCGCGCCGTTTTAAAGGGGGGGGGGCGCGCCGTTTTAAGGCGCGCTGTTTTAAAGCCCCCTCGTGCCGTTTTAAGCACTAAACTGATTCTTCTCGAAGTCGCGGCCATTTTACGTGAATGTCGACATTCCTGGAAGGTTCCGGTTGCTATGTATGACCTCTACAATGTTCCATTCGCAGCCTTTGGGGCCCGGTCCCAGACTCTGCGTGACTTTCGGTGCACGTCAGGCTATGTCGGAGTCCCCGACTCTTCTTTGATTCAGCTCACGGCACGGCCGGCTGTAGAGTTGTGGCCATATCTTCCGCCCGGGGGGGGCTCCCTCATCGGCTAGCGGACCACCAAGCGAGTCCTCATCCTGATCGGGGAGGCATGAGGTTTATTTGGCATTTTCATCTTCGGCTTGCTCTCGAGTGTCGAGACGTGCATGCCGTATGATCATCATCGACATTTTTCGACGTCCACAGGTCTGGATTGATGTCAGCATGCAGCGGCTTAGGCCTGAAGCCATTCGCCGAAAATGTATAAGTGTTATTGTTGATGTGGGGTAAACGCCAACGCAAAGGAGAATAAGGTTTCATCATCTATCTGGACGGAAGGTCCGAATTGAAGTTGGTACAGTGTTAGAATGTCGATCATCACAATTTTCATTATTTCTTACTCAATCATTCGTCACCCCTTTAAAGGGCAATGGTGCCGCATGATAGAGCTTTAGATGCTTCCCATTGAGAGGCAAAAATTATACTTCTCCACGGTGATTGACAACCACATAGGCTACACCCTCGTAGACCCTTTGGACCACATATGGACCCAACCAGTTAGCGGCAAGCTTGCCCTTTGGGTTGGAAGCCATGACTTCTTTCTTCTTGACCATGACCAGGCCACCTTTCTTGAATTCTCGCCCTTTGACGAGCTTGTTGAAGGCATTTGCCATGCGGGCCTGATATATCTGGATATTCTTCTGCGCCTGCAGATGCTTTCCCACCAGCTCAGTGTTGGCACTCAAAATATGATCCTTTGGCAGCCAAGCCGCAAGGATGAATGATACGGCCCACTGAAGCACAGAAGCCGATAAAGATCAACTTATCAAGAGGACCCCTCAAGCTGACGAAGCCCTGAGCCACCTTGAAGGGAACGTCGGGGACTTTACCTCAGGAGAGTCGAAGTGAACCCGCAACCAACCGGCAGCGCGATCAAGCCTGCCCAATGATCCGGCATCGATCTCGTCATGCCGCTACCCCACATCCGTCGCCCGACCAAGGACGACGGTCTACCCAATGACTCTCCTAAGGAGGAAGAATGTCCTCGGCCATCCGTAACAAGGGCCGAAGGTTCTGTCAGCAGAAGACCCCGATTATCCGGCACGGATTCGGCTTCTTGTCATAGTGGGCCCATTAGTGGCCGATTGATCACCAATTCAAGGTGGAATTGTCCGGGATGTAACATCATCCTGCAAGGAAGCTTCGAGCACGAGTCCGTCTCAGCCAGAAGCACAAATCACAGTGCCGAAGACTGTGTCAGTAGGACACCCGTGTGCTCGGACCAGACACACACGAAGTCTTGTTTAAGGCCATTCATCCTATCAAGAGCTTCGTGAACACCCCATCAAGGCCCTTCGATGGCCAGGGTGAGAGGAACAGTCGATGGGAGCTCCCGGAATCATCTCCGGGTCCACCGGACCACACGCCAAGTGAACAGGTTAAAACGGCGCCGTCAAACCGGCGCGCCAAGAACAAATGGGGGTGTTCCCCGGCGCCGTCAATCCGGCGCGCAGAAGCCAATGGGGGGTGTTCCCCGGCGCCGTTGAACCGGCGTGCAAAAGCCCAATGGGGGTGTTCCCCGGCGCCGTCGAACCGGCGCGCAAAAGCCCAATGGGGCCTTCCCCGGCGCCGTCAACCCGGCGCGCCTCTTCCTGGGGTGCCGAATTAAACTCAAGGCTATATATAGCCTGCCTTCGACAAGGAGAAAATAGGGAGGCCCTGATCAAAAAAAAGGAAGAGAGGAACTCCACAGAAAGAGCGGAGCGGAATCAAAAAGAAAAGAAAAGGGAATTAGAAAAAAAGGGAGAGGTCCAGGGGTGCTTCCTTTCTGAAGCAGTTCCTGGCTGAAGTCCCTCGGCGGCCGCCATCCTCTTCCACTCGAGCTCCCCGGTGTCGGAGAGGACGATCGACTGCTTCCCTGCCTCCTAGGTGGGTCGTCGTCGTGTTTCTCGTTGAACCCTCCCCCACTTCTGTTTTGCTGTATTTGCCCTCAGGGCTGTAATGTAAGTGAATAAGAGGGGGAGGGGCGATGATACGAGCCTTTCCTCCCCCTTTTCCTCACTTTTCCTTCTTTTTTTTTATTTATTCCGTCTGTAATCGTTTCTTCGATTAATGGAAACGGCGGCTGGTCGACAACGACGGCGCCGGAATCTATGTGCTCTGCATATACATAACTGTGTCTTCCATGGGATGAATAAAGAGTTATTGTGATTGATGTCGTATCTCTTCCTCCCGCTCTCCAACCCTCCTTTGAGCGCGCATTTAGTGATTTCTTCAACATATGTATATACTCTCGTATAACCGATTTCTCCGACATTGGATATGCCTTCGGGCTACATGAATTATTCATCCCCCTCCCCGGGGTTTCTCTTTCTTTCGAGTTTGATGCAACGGCTGGGTTCAGCATTGAATATTTCATGGGCTTTGCGAGCAGAGACGTACTTGTGTGCATATCTCTGTCTGGTCTCCACCTAGGGAATAAGGTTCCTCATCGTTCCCTTCACGCTCTGTTTCATAGACCAGGGGGACGGGAAGAATCCTTGGACGGCTTCCAGTTGTTCGATGGTGAGCCCCATGTGGGTTTGTTCGCGAATATCATATATACGTATATGTATATCTGTACCCCGGGCTATGCGCCGGCTACATATTCTGCTGGTGATTGACTTGCTCGATCCGTGGGGCTCCATCATTTCAATATATTTTTAGGCAATTAGTTTGTCTGTCTGGCACCATCAAGCGAAGTTTCATACTGCTTCCTGTTATGTCATTTGTACTTTGATGGGAGCATGCTATGTAGCATCACTCCAGCATCCGGGGAGGGGGGGACATTCCCCAAATCTCGTTTTCACCAATCATTCGGTTGACAGAGGGATCATCTCTCGATGACGAATCTCCCTGTGGACCACTGGATGTACAATAATGGGGCTAAGCCCTACAGTCTAGAATCTGCAGTCCTCAACGGACTCGACAGTGACCGTGGGTGGTGTTCCCCTCGTAGGCTAGCCCTCGGGGATTCTTTCCCTATATGGTCGTCCCGATTCGAGTGTTGTGGTGACCCGGGTCGCGTGCCCCTCGTAGGCTAGCCCTCGGGGTTTTCGCTCCCACATCGAGTCACCTCACTCACTCACCGTTACCCACGGACTCAGTGCCCCTCGTAGGCTAGCCCTCGGGGTTTCCTATCCGTTTGGGTCTGCCGGCCGCCGTTGCGCCACCCGGCTTTTAGGGGTTTACTCCGCCACGTGAGTACTCCCTGCGTCTCTCCGACGATCCTTTGGGATGGGGAGATGCTGCAGAAATTTCGGCTCGAACGAGTTAAACTCGGAACAATCGCCTCACGCGAGCCCGTGACTCGGCCTTTGAATGACTCGGCACCGATTCTATGAATGATCAACTTAATAAATTCTCAAAACCATCCAAAACCTTTTAATAAATCTATGAATAAACCGACGAGGCTCCTGTTGCCATGAAGTCGGGTCAATTCGGCGCGTTCATACGCGATCACGCCTTAAAACGGCGCGCCCTTCCCGGCGCGCCCCGGCTTCCCGCGCCGTTTTAACGGAACTACCCCTTTACCTACGGTTCTGGCGCCGTTTTAAACCTTCTACCTACGTTTCAGGGTGCCGTTTCAAGCGTTTTAGTCTCTGTCTTCGCACGCACTGCATCGGTTTTGTTCCGAATCGTGTCATTACATCGTTCCAACCCCTTTCCCACTTATGGGATGATCTCTTATGCTAATCACAGAAGGGTGCAAGTTCCTCAACCGATAAACTGAATAAAATTAGCATGTTCGAGCTTGAATCGAGGTGCCTTGAATCCTTCCGTTACGCCTTGGTCTACGCACTCATATCGCATTAGCGCATGCCCGAATGTGTGCATCCTTGGTATATCAAATAACATTGCCAGAAGGTCAGGTTACGCCTGATTGGAGGCTTCGTTTCGTGTGAAGGTGGCCTTCGAGCCTAAGTCCTCCGCCGTGAACCAGGGTCCACCCTAATAAATCGTGTGTAGTCAGTCGTATCATCCTGCATGATCGCTTGCCTGCTCTGTACCCTTTATCCCGGCTTCGACAGCCCGATATCTCGGCAATTAATCAAAGGTGTTCCCTCCTCGTGGGGGATGTAATTAATGCCATAACCTTTATGGTATGGCGGATTGCTGGTCCCGACCGAACCTCACATTCGCCCGACACGGGTCAGAATGAGCGCATAATAAAATCGTCACTCATGTGTCTGGCACGCCCGCGTCGTTAATTGATCATTTGACTACCAGTTAGTCAGTTGGTCGATCGACCCGCGAAAGAAAGAAAAAGGTCGAAACAAGTCTGGCACGCCCGGTGGGACTAGTGTCACCTTTCATCTCTTTGCCGAGATATTCGGGCTTCAAAGCCCTCTCAAAGACTACTGATTATCGCCTTGTTTGATATTTCAGTGCGAACAATGACGACTCATGGAATAGCTGGCGTCGACTTCGACCAATAGATAGTCGCCGGACACGCGTAAGGGTACCTGGCGGTGCCCATGGAATTTGGTAGCTTTCCTCCTGCTGTGGGCTTCCCCAACTTCTTGGGGTTGGCCTTTGTCGACATGCTAGAAGTCGAAGCCACGGAACCCGTCAAGGAAACCGTGAAGGAAATGGAGCCTCTGAAGGCTCCCTGCTGCGATGGTTCGCTCAAGAATCTGGCCCCGGCCGCTAGCTGCCTGGTGCACCACATTGTACGTGGGACACATCCCACTGTCATCAACAAACCCCCTGGAGGACGTCAGCGTCGCCAGGCTCGCAAGAACACTGCTGTGATCACCGGAACTGTCTCTCAGTCCAGAAAATCAATGCTGGTGGGAGGCATGCGTGTCTTCCTCAACGGGCGCACGGCACGGGTGACCCCAGACCGCGTCATCCCAAACGTTTCTGTCTACAACAACTATCAAGCTCTCGCTGGAAGGAGGGCAGAAAGAGAAGAAGCCGGCCACCATGGCCAAGGAAACCCGGCGCTCAGGCCGAGGAAATTCAAACAGGTGTGGGTTCCCAAGCGGACCCAACCTGCCTACCTTCTAACACCCACCCGCCGCCGTCCTATGAACGACGAAGCGGGAGCGAGAAGAGAAAGGGGCTTGCCCCCGATGAATGAAGAAGAGGTGGTTGCGGATCCTCCGTGTCACAGAAGTTTCCAGGCTGCGGCCTGTCAAGCCAACGTCCCTGCCACGGGGCGAAGGTTCCAACAGCCAGCCGACAGAGCTCGACTGGCCTACATTCCTCCTGCTAGAGGTCGACCACTCTCCCCCGTGCTACATCAAGAACGGGGTCGAGAAGAAATGGCCTGCCTGGTCAGAAGCTACTTCCGAGGATTGGGCAACACCTCGCTCGGACAGCAGCGGCTGATGCAGACGGTCGCCACTGAAAAAGATTACTGCCCATCAACGGCAGATGAAGAAGAGATAAGAGACAGAATGAGGGTGTCGTCGGTCGACGACAATGATATAATGACGGCTTTGAGATCGAAGCCGATAAAGCCTTCCCTGAGCGGGAAGAAAGAAGAAGAATTTCTGTGTTCGAGAGGCTGACCTTTCCGCAACAAGCAAGGCGGAGGGTCCATCGACAAAGAAGAAGGATGCAGGTTTTCACTTGCAACATGGCTCAGTTGGCCGTACGGCCGGGACCAGCTACCCGCAGGACAGAAGCAGCAAGAGGGCTTCTGACAATGATGAAAGAGAAACAGCCCCAGGTCTACCTCCACTGGGATGACAAAGCCCCCGTCTTGACCGCTAATGTGGTGACGACGGAAGAAGAAGACGACGTACTCCTTGACATCCTGCCTGAGGGTACGTCTGGGGAGACAACAGAAGGTGTCCCCACCACTATAGATCCATCAGTCTTGATGCTGTTGCAAAGATATCAACGGGAAATAGATTCCCTGAAGAAACAGCTGATGGAGAAAACTGAACACTCATCGGCCTCCAAACCACCCGAAGTCCAAGGTGAATCATCCCGAAGAGCGGCTCGTCGAGACGACCCTCCACCACTTCACACACTACCCCAGCCGTCAGAGCCAACTGTGACGACAGCACAACAGCGGCCACCACAGCCTCAGCCGCTGCTACCTCCGGTGCTTCCTCAGGTGCACCCAACACCCCCGCTGCTGCATCCTGTTGTGTCCCTGAGGTCATTTGAGTCATTCTGTGGTCACATGGGTCATTCGACATCACTCTATAGTCATATGAGTTTTGTGTATTCTTGGTTTTGATAATGGCTTAACACTATTAGTCATTGTTCTTTTCCACTATCTTACGACTGACATATGTGATGTTTTGTTCATGACAGATATGCACATGAAAGCTCAATGTTGCGCCCTCGCACGCGGATCGACCTGCGCGGTCAGGTCGCGGGGATCTATGTTAGAAATGCTCAAAGCATATTCTATGTTGATTTCAATCCCAAAATACATGACATTGATGAGGACATGAATATCTTGACTTATGAACATGTTTCATTGGTCTAACACTTCATTTTTGCAGGTATAGGTGTTTCCGGTCGACCTACACACCTTGGCCGGTCGACCAGATTTGCCAGAGCCTAAGAATTCCACATTTTACAGGTTTCGGTCAACCGCCCCTGCCTTTTCGGTCGACCGGTTCTTCCAGAAACGAAACACTCCAGGAATTACAGATTTCGGTCGACCGCCCCTACTTTTCCGGTCGACCGGTTTTCCCAGAACCGAAATGATGACATTGTTACAGGTTTCGGTCTACCGCCCCCAGCGTCCGGTCGACCGGTTTTGCCAGAGCCGAAACGTTCTAGCTGCAGCAGGTTCCGGTCGACCGGCCCATGAATTCCGGTCGATCGCCAGCCCCGATGCAGCCTTGTTTGACCTCGAAATCCACCTCGTGGCTAGCCCCTTTCCATGGATTTGTTTAATCAAATCTTACCTAATCTTCCATGATTTGTGGATCTGGTCTAGGGGGCATCTATGGACCATTCAAGGGTTATAAAACCAACACTTGAGGGGATGGAAAACCTAATGCTTGAAGGGGGTTACAAGGGAGGCTGCTAGAGTGTGTTCAAGGGAGAGGAATTCGGAGCACTGTAGCAGTGAACAGTACTCCGTGAAGAAGGTCTTCATCATCAGGTGTTCAAGCTCTTCAAGTGGAGATCAAGATCAAGGCCAAGAGAAGAGAAAGCTGCATCCTCCATCCTCTTCATCATCTCAAGGGGATCCATTGAAGCTCACTATCAAGGGAAATCATCTTCATCCATTCAAGTTCTTTCAAGTTCATTCAAGGTGAAATTTCAATCATTCAAACTCCTAGAAGCTAAAGAAGCAATCAAGATTCAAGGTAGCTTCATCATCTCCTTCATTCATTCAAAGAAAATCAAAGAGAAGATCAAGAGAGAAGAATTGAAGGAAGAGGTACTGTTCACGTGAATAGTACTCCGTGAAGAACATTCATCCAATCAAGGGTGAATCAAGAAGATTGAGTTGAAGCCAAGAGGATCCTTGTTGCTGATCAACATTTCATACAAGGGCCAATTCATTTCTACTCATAACTCAATCTCTTGTCTGAGTTCATTCACATTTGTTTTCCTTTCAATATTGTTAAACATTGAAGTTGTGATTCGTCCCTACCGTTGGTTAGTAGGAAGGCAATCGGAGGTGTTTCCGATCTGCGGTGTTGACGTCCCTACCGTTGGTTAGTAGGAGGGCAATCGGTAGTTTCTGATTTGCGGGTTGGTGCGCTGCACAAGTGAAGCCTCACCGGGTTTTGGTGAGGGGTGGACGTAGGGCTGAGGATTCAGTCCGAACCACCTTAAAAATCCTATCTAGCGTGGTTTGCTTGTGTGATTGAATCGTTCTAGGTGCATGATTAGGATCGAATTATTATATATCTTGCTTATCTTGCTAAGTGAATCATAGCATACTTGGAAGCTAGTTTCTATTCCGCTGCAATTCATTTTAACTAGCTGTTTAGAGGGCCGCATTGCAAAAAGTGGGGCTGATCTATTCACCCCTCCCCTCTAGATCTGCTGTCCACTACACAACACATCCTCCATAGGCGACCACCCTGGTCACCCCGTACCTGCAGCCAGCACACTTCTATCCAGAGCCAGTCGACCCCACGGTCGTGAACCGGATGATGGTGGAGAGGATGATCGAGCTGAAGCTCGCAGAGAAGAGCGAAGGCGACTACGTCGCATTCGTTGCCTATCGGGTGCCCTACCCGCAACACCATGCGGCTAAGCGACTTCCCCCGGGAGTCAACAAGCCGCCCAAATTTGATAAATTCAACGGGAAAGGTTCCCCAAAAGAGCATATTGCATATTATATGACCGTTATGGGTGATCTATCCACCGACGAGTCATATTTGCTGAAATTCTTCGGGTCCTCGCTGACGGGGCTCGCATTTGAATGGTACTCCAGCCTCTCGGCCGGGTCAATCAGTGACTGGTCAGATATGCAGAGGAAGTTCAGGGAAAGATTCCATGTCACAGAGAGGGAGGTCACCGTGGCCGAACTGTATTCAACAAAACAAAGGGCAGATGAAACAGCCCTTGACTACATCAAGAGGTGGAGGAACCTCGGAATGAGATGCAAGCGGCCCCCGCATCAGGAGGACGCTGTGCAAATATGTAAGCAAAATCTCAGGAGGGAGGTCCTGGAAAAGATGATTGGTATGGAAATACGGTCGTTCGACCGGCTGAATAATGTGGTAGCTGAGGTGGAAGCTTTTCTAGCCAAGCCTGTCCCGCCGTCAACTGCCAGCATAGCCCAGAAAGGCAAGGCGGTGGAACGACGCCCCACACCTAAAGAAGCGAATGCGCTTGACATCAAGGCGTTCGAGCAACAGAAGGAGAAAGGCAAGAAAGCGGCTCCCCCGCAACCTGCAAAAGCTCCAGATGACAAAGAAGGTCCTTCGTTGAGGGACAAAATGAAGAAGGCTTATTCCTTTCCTAAGGATAAGACCCGGATCCTATTTGACTGGGTAACAGAATACAGTATGGTCACTCTGCCTGAGCCGAGAAGACCAGAAGATCTCAAAAGAAGAGACAGTCTAAGATTCTGCCCCTACCACCAGATGTTGGGACATTCAATCGAAGACTGTTATGTTTTCAAAGACATCATTGAAGGAATGGTGAAGAAGAACGAGATAGAGCTGGGAGAGTACAAAGTAGACCCTCCTCAGCCACATGAAGCTCCTCCCAGAAGAGTAGCAGTCAACATGGTCTCCCTATACCAGGCATTACCTGAGGAGATCTCTGAAGCAAGCACACGGAGCACCTACGAAATCCATTTCCTGGAGCCCGTGAAGGAGCAGCTGGGGTGGCAGCAAATCCCTGTGAAGCACAAGAAGAAGAGGGCACCCCGCCCAAAAGAGGGGGCACATATCCGTGGCATTACACCCCGGCTTGCTCCGCCAGTGGTAGCACCCGTATGGGTCACTCCACCTATAGCTGTCAGAATATACACACCCAACAGGAGGAGACAAACTCCACTGCCAGTAATCAAGGAAACCAATCCTGGAGTCCTTCGACTGCAACACCTAATTGAAGGGCTAGGTGAATATGTACAGCCCGAACTGAAACCTCTGCTGGTACGGGACCACGTCCCATGGCAAGAGCTAGAGCAACTCTCACTCAAGCAAGGGGAGGAAGCTGAAGCAGCACCACCTCAAGAGAGCAACCTGTTCTGGGGGCAAGCACCTGCAGAAATCAAAAAGAAGAAAAAGCAAAAGAAAAAGAAAAGAAAGGCCGCTGGGGCCCATAAAACACAGGTCGTCTCCTGCAATACCCTGTCAGCACTCTTCAACCTGCCCGGAGAAGAGGAAGAAGAAGAAATTTGCTTCACACCCCATGCTGGGGGAGGCAAGGCCGAGGCCGCAACTGCTGCACATGCCACTCGGTCAGGCCGGAAATGGGGGCGCCAGCCACCACCCAATCACAACATTATGTTCAGAGGGGAGCAACCCTACAAGACACCTCCGCCGGAAGTTAAAGGAGTACAAATCCCTCCTCCGTCAGGTCTATACAACAAGACTGGGGGCAAGACAGTCCCTTCATTCCTTGACTTCATGAAGATGTCAAAGGGGAAACAGCCTTGTCAGGAGGCTAACCCTACACCCGGGGTCATTCGCCCGCAGTCAGCGCAACCCCCTGAGGATGCAAATGCAGATGGGGCTTGCCCTACAGCAGCTAATAAAGAAGACCCGATAACCGGTGCCAGTCAAGAGGGTGCCGAGTCCGAGGAAGATGAAGCAGGTCCGTCTGGACCCACAAATCAAAACCTCCCTAAGCCCAGATGGGTTGAAGAGATGAGGCTCTCCAATGTCCGGGCTGGAAGCCGAATAATGAAGTTGCTCAAGAAGCTCCCTGCTCGATTTACGATCTGGAAAATTCTCTCTTTGAGTGAAGAGACTCGACAGGCGATCATCACTGCTCTGTAGACGCCTGCTCATTTTGAAGCCTGCATAGCTGAGGGCATACCAGAAGCCAGTATGACCTTCTCTCCAGAAGACATGTTACTGCCTACTGCCAGCCACAACAGGCCATTGTACATGAAAGGGCACCTGAATGGCAGGGAATTGAATAGAATACTGGTTGATCCCGGTGCAGCGGTCAACATTCTGCCCTACAGAATATACGAGAGGCACCACTTCAACGTGCATCTCGAAAAAGTCGGGGATATGCGTATCGCTGGCTTCAACCAAAAATGTGAAGTATCTATGGGGGTGGCAGAGTTCACACTGGCCCTGGCAGATTTCACTACAACGGTGCAGTTTCACGTCATTGACTCTCGTACCTCCTATAAAGCACTGCTCGGCCGCCCATGGCTACATGAAAATATGGTGGTGCCCTCCACGCTCCACCAATGTATCAAATACAGCCTCCAGGGAAAGGAGGAGAGGATATTTGCTGATATCCACCCGTTCGAGGTGTTTGAATGTCACTTGGCGGACGCCAACCTATATATGGGATCGCCCCGGAAGGTTTCTGAAGCTCAAGCCCCCGTAGGGGCGTCGAAGAATAGATCGGGTGACGATTGGTATCCACCACCGCCGCGCGGATATGTCAAGCCGAAGGCGGTTTCCCACATCACGGCTTCTGGAAATGTCGGTAGGGTGACACCCCTAGCATTATACCCCAAAGCTAAGGAAGTGCATGTTGATCGATAGCACGACCGCATCGGAGTCCCGGCCGGCCTTACCAAGCCAATCTCCGGCCTCAATGATCCCACTGTCGAACCTTTCAAAGCCTGGGAGGTGACATAGGAAGATGGGCCCAGCAGCTTTTTCTATACAGCTGAGGAGCATCCCACTCAGGAGGACACAGACTGCAGCCTCCCTGAGGATCTAGCCGACCCGCGGGTTCCTGTTCAGGGCCTAGCATTTACCACTGATCGGACGGCCAGGATGTTTTAAAAGCAACACATCCCTCCCGATCAACCTCAAAAATGCAAGGAAGCTTTCCAGAAGATGTGGTATCCTACAAATCTGGATAAAGAAATGAGACGTGTCTCTCAACATCCGGGTCTGGGCTTCACCCTGGAAGACTACTATTACGGTGGGCGGTACGAGGTGGATACCATCTCCACCTTCTATCCAACTGAAGATAGCCCTCTGGGGGCAACCTTTGATGAATATCCGGCGGAAGCAGAACATGCTGAATTGGCTCTATCCGGGAATCAACAAATGGAGACCTTGATCTCCTGCCGATGCTGGGAGCAGGTCCGTCCTGAAGAAGTGGCCCTTCAAGCCGAATTTGATACGGCTAGCAGCAGCGAAGCCGAAGATATTCAAGAAGTAGGAGTCTCTCCCCCTACAGGGGTCATACTAATGACGACTTCAACATCCTTTCTGCCGGTCAACGAAGCCTCAGTTTACTCCAATCAAGGGGAGCCGGCTACCAGAAAAGAAAAAGCCACTTCTGCGGAAGATACAACTGTCCCAGAAGGCGAGACTCCCTCAACTTCTGCTACAAATCCAATATGCTGTCCGAATCTGGCGGTAAACAGCTACTGGCCTGTCACGGCTGCAACCTCATCTGCAAGCACTGAAGCTGTTCCCCCACCCTCGGGAGCTGCAGTGGCAACAGAAGTGTCAATAGATCCGTCCACACAACCGCTAGCACAAGAGAGCAAGAGACCCCATGAAGCTCTGGCGGTGTCCGACGAGGAGGTCGAAGTGCTCGACCCTCGAGATGGTATTCCAGACTTCGTCGACCTCCAGCCGGCACCTCCGGAAATAGAAGACGGAGGCCAAGCCACAGTCGATGAACTAATAGAAGTCAACTTGGGAAATGAGAAGGACCCTAGGCCGACCTTCCTCAGTGCCCAACTGTCCCCAGAAGAACGGGAGCTGTACATCCAGCTGCTGCTAGAATACCGGGATTGCTTCGCCTGGACCTACAAAGAGATGCCAGGTCTAAGCCCTGCTGTCTCACAACACGAGCTAACAATCAGCCCCGAAGCTGAGCCGGTGAAGCAACCACCGCGGCGTATGAGGTCGGAGCTCATCACCCGAATCTGTGTTGAAGTCGACAAGCTCATTGATGTGGGATTTGTTAAAGAAAATCAGTACACCACATGGCTGGCGAATATCGTCCCCGTGAAAAAGAAGAATGGACAGATCCAGATTTGTGTTGACTTCCGAGATCTAAATAAAGCCTGCCCTAAAGATGACTTTCCGGTGCCAATAACCGAGGTCATGATCGATGCTACAACCGGCCATGAAGCCCTGTCATTCATGGATGGGTCTTCCGGCTACAATCAGATTTGGATTGCGGAGCATGACCGGGTCCATACTGCTTTCCGAACTCCTAAAGGCATTTATCATTACAAGAGAATGCCATTCGGACTGAAGAATGCTGGCGCAACCTATCAGCGCGCAATGACCAAAATTTTTGATGAATTGCTCTACCACAAGGTCGAGTGCTACATAGATGACCTGGTGGTCAAAACCAGAAGAAAAGAAGATCACCTGCTAGACCTCCGGATTGTTTTTCAGAGGCTGAGGCAGCATGAGCTAAAAATGAATCCTATGAAATGTGCGTTCGGAGTGTCGAGCGGAAAATTCTTGGGCTTCATCGTCCGATATCGGGGAATTTAGATAGACCCCGTAAAGATCAAGGCGATACAGGAGTTACCTCCACCAAGGAACATCTCCGAGCTGAGGTCACTACAGGGCCGCCTGGCTTATATCCGGTGGTTCATTTCCAATTTGTCAGGGCGATGCCAGCCTTTTCACAAGTTGATGATGAAAGATGTTCCCTTTTATTGGGATGAAGATTGTCAGACAGCCTTCGACAAGCTAAAAGACTATCTGAAGACTCCTCCAGTATTGGGCGCACCAGTGAAAGGACGGCCGTTGATACTGTATATAGCAGCTACACATAATTCTCTAGGGGCAATGCTGGCCCAGAATAACGAAGAAGGGAAAGAACAAGCCCTCTATTACCTCAGTCGGAGACTGGTCAGAACTGAAGAAAAATATACTTATATTGAGAAGATCTGCCTGGCACTAGTCTTCGCAGTCAAAAAGCTCTGGCATTATATGTTGTCGCATGAAATCAGCTTGGTGTCCAAGGAGGATCCCCTGAAATATATTATGTCCCAGCCGGCACTCAAAGGCCGCCTAGGCAAATGGGCGGTAATCCTTATGGAATTTGATGTCTCCTACGTACCGCGCAAAGCCATCAAAGGTCAAGCTATTGCGGACTTCTTTGCTGAACATCCGATACCCGGGGAAAGCCCGTGGGAATCGGAACTTCCCGAGGATGAAACCCTAGAAGCCGCCCAAGTGCAGCCTTCCTTATGGCAGCTATACTTTGATGGTGCTTCCAGAATTGACACTTCTGCTACCGGGTCATCCAGGGTCAGAGCGGGGGCAGGCATAGTCTTGAAGTTCCTAGAAGGAGAAGCGGTGCATACATCCTGCTCCATAAACAAACAATGCACAAACAATGAAGCAGAGTATGAAGCCCTGATAATCGGGTTGCGGATTGCTCTGTCCATGGGAATTCAGATGCTGGAAGCATTCGGAGACTCTATGCTAGTTATAAAACAGCTGGAGGGAGAGTTCGAGGTGCGAAAGCCAGAGCTCCTCCCCTATCACCAGTTGGCAACTCGCCTGATGTCAAGATTTTACTTCATCAGCATCAAGCATATCAATCGAGGCCGGAATGCTCAGGTAGACGCCCTCGCTAAGCTGGCCAGTTCATTGGCTGTCCGGCCAGACACAAGCCTAAATATAACAGTGATCAACCGCCGATAGGTCCCTAGCGTAACAGAGGTTCTGGCCGATGAAGAAGAGGTGGAAGTAGCAGTCGTCGAAGGGGTTCAGCAGCCTGACTGGCGAGAGCATCTCCTACGCTAGTTTCAACACCAGCAACTTCCAAAAGAAAAGGAACAGAGAATGAAGCTCCTGAGGATCAAGGATTCATATGAGATGAGAAGCGGGACCTTGTTCTGAATTATGGCAGATGCCCGAAGGAAAGTCCTACTCCGTTGCTTGTCTTCAGCAGAAGCGGGACAGGTGATGCAAGAAGTTCATGCAGGATCAGCCGGGGCACACCAGGCCGTTCCGAAAATGAAGATAGAGATAAAGAAATTGGGTTACTATTGGCCCGCTATATTTAATGATTGTTGCAAATTTGCCAAGGCTTGTCAGAAATGTCAAGAACACACTAATGTGGCGAGGAGACCTCCAGTGCCACTGCATCCCACTCTACCAAGTTGGCCGTTTGCTCAGTGGGGCACGGACGTGGTAGGGCCACTACCAGCATCTTCATCAGGATGCAGATACATCTTAGCAGCTACAGACTACTTCTCTAGGTGGGCGGAGGCAGTAGCACTAAGAGATGTGACTGGAGAACTAGTTGCAAGATTCTTCCGGCAGAATGTAATATTCCGATTCGGGATCCCCAGTCGAATCATCTCTGATAACGGCAGCCATTTCAGAAACCAGAAGGTTTATCGGCTAGCTGACAAATACAAAATTGACTAGAGGACATCGTCCCCCTACAACCCTCAAGCCAATGGACTAGCAGAGGCCTTTAACAAGACCTTATGCACACTACTGGCGAAGACTGTCAAGTCTAACAAAAAGGATTGGGAAGAAAGGATGTACGAAGCGCTTTGGGCTTATCGTACTGTCTGCAAGACCCCAACCGGCTATTCACCCTTCTCCCTTGTCTATGGGTCGGAAGCTGTAGTGCCGATTGAACTCGAAGTTCCTTCATTGCGAGTTGCCATCCAGCACGGATTAGTCAGTGGTGAGCAGACCAATGCAGAAAGAAGATTGGAAGAGCTCGCTGAGCTCGAAGGAAAATGCCTCCAGGCACAACAAAACATTCAACTCTACCAAGCTCGCATGGCCCGTGCTTTTGACAAGTTAGTCAAGGGTCGAGAGTTCAAGAAAGGAGACCTGGTGATGGTCAAAAGAAGAGAAGTGATGGCCTCTAACCCCAAAGGGAAGCTGGTCGAAAACTGGGTCGGACCGTATATCGTCCGCCGAGTATATGAAGGGGGTGCCTACGTCCTCGTAGACCACAAAGGAGTCATCCAGTTCTCTCCCCTCAACGGAAAACACATTAAGCTGTATCATGCGGCGCAGCCGACACACCCCGAGTGATCGGTCGGAACACACTTCCCCTTTGTTAGTGGCACTCCGCCCTAACCGAGCTACCTTTCCCTTGGTTAGTGACATTCCATCCTGATCAAGCTGCCCTTTCCTTGGTTAGCGGCGTTCCGTCCTAATCGAGCTACCCTTCCCCTTGGTTAGTGGCACTCCGCCTTAACCGAGCTACTTTTCCTTGGTTCAGTGGCACTCCGCCCTAACCGAGCTACCCTCTCCTTGGTCAGTGGCATTCCGCCCTAATCAAGCTACTTTTCCTTGGTTAGCGGCATCCCGCCCTAATCAAGCTATTTCTCCTTGATCAGGTGGCTTTCCGCCCTAATCAGGCTACCTCTCCTTGGTTAGCGGCATCTCGCCCTGATCAAGCTACCCTCTCTCAGATCGCATCCCAAATAAAAAAGAAAAAAAAGAAAAAAAAAGAGGGGTTAAAAATAGAGATACCCCGCCAGACTTGCTCCCACATCGGGACAAGTGCAAAAATGGCTATAACCCGGCTGTGGCGAAAACCCGAAAGGGCGTCGCAGGCAAAATCGGGTACCCCGCCGCGTGAAAACCCGAAAGGGCGCGCTGGCAAAAGCAAGAGGGGGCTGGCTTCGGCGAAAACCCGAAAGGGCGCCTGAGTCGGTAAAGTGGTAATTTCCAAATGCCTCTCCTATTCTCCACCCTGTAAACTCCGAAAGGGACAATCATCAAAGTCCCACCGGGAATACTTTAACAAACCCTCTTCGACCCTCGTCATCATTGGCGAGATCGATTGATCTCTACCCATAACCTGGACCTTACGTCCTTGTTAATAACCTCATCCTTGTCTCGGCAGTAACATATGCCGGCGCACAAACCCTCTTCGACCCTCGTCATCCTCGACGAGATCGGTCGATTTCTACCCTCAATTTGGACCTTACGTCCCTGTTGACAACCCCATCCTTGTTTCGACAGTAACATATGCCGACAAATAAACCCCTTTCGACTCTCGCCACCATCGGCGAGATCGGTCAACCTCTACTCTTAAACTTGAATCCTACATCCTTGTGGATAAACCATTTCCTTGCTTCGACATTTAACCACTGTCGACGAAATAAACCTGAGACCAACCCTTGTCCTCATCGACAAGGACGGTCAGCGTTCCCGCGATCCAGTTCTTTTGAATCTCGAATTCAAAAACAAAAAAAAGAGAAGAAGAAAAGAAAATGGGGTTAAAAAATAGAGATACCCCGCCAGACTTGCTCCCACATCGGGACAAGTGCAAAAATGGCTATAACCCGGCTGTGGCGAAAACCCGAAAGGGCGTCGCAGGCAAAATCGGGTACCCCGCCTCGTGAAAACCCGAAAGGGCGCGCGGGCAAAAGCAAGAGGGGGCTGGCTTCGACGAAAATCCGAAAGGGCGCTTAGGTCAGTAATGTGAATATAAAAAAAATAATAATAAAATTTTAAAAAAAGAAAAGAATGATGAATAGTGATGAATCATCCGTCGTTCAAAGGCCATTTCCGAGGTCGAGGCGGAGTGTTCATCCGATATCCCACTTATACGTGTCCAGTGTCTATACCCCTTTCGACCCTTGTCACCATCGGTAAGATCGGTCGCTACCTATCTGGTTTTTGTCACCATCGGCAATACCGTCTACCCCTTTCAACCCTTGTCACCATCGGCAAGATCGGTCGCTACCTACCCGGTTTTTGTCACCATCGACAATACCGTCTACCCCTTTCGACCCTTGTCACCATCGGCAAGATCGGTCGCTACCTACCCAGTTTTTGTCACCATCGGCAATACCGTCTACCCCTTTCGACCCTTGTCACCATCGGCAAGATCGATCGCTACCTATCCGGTCTTTGTCACCATCGGCAATACCGTCTACCCCTTTCGACCCTTGTCACCATCGGCAAGATCGGTCGCTACCTATCCGGTCTTTGTCACCATCGGCAATACCGTCTACCCCTTTTGACCCTTGTCACCATTGGCAAGATCGGTCGCTACCTATCCGATCTTTGTCACCATCGGCAATACCGTCTACCCCTTTCGACCCTTGTCACCATCGGCAAGATCGATCGCTACCTATCTGGATTTTGTCACCATCGGTAATACCGTCTACCCCTTTCGACCCTTGTCACCATCGACAAGATCGGTCGCTACCTATCCGGTCTTTGTCACCATCGGCAATACCGTCTACCCCTTTCGGTCTTTGTCACCATCGGCAAGATCGGTCGCTACCTATCCGGCTTTTGTCACCATCGGCAATACCGTCTACCCCTTTCGACCCTTGTCACCATCGGCAAGATCGGTCGCTACCTATCCGATCTTTGTCACCATCGGCAATACCGTCTACCACTTTCGACCCTTGTCACCATCGGCAAGATCGGTCGCTACCTATCCGGTCTTTGTCACCATCGGCAAGACCGTCTACCCTTTCGACGCTTGTCACCATCGGCAAGATCGGTCGCTACCTATCCGATTTTTGTCACCATCGGCAAGACCGTCTCCCCCTTTTCGACCCTTGTCACCATCGACAAGATCGGTCGACTACTCTCTAACCTGGGCCCTCCGCCCTCGCTGACCAACAAAACATCGTGGCATCGACATTTGACCCATGTCAAGGGTCATAACACACCTCTCATCATCATCGGCAAGGTTCGCTAGGGGCATCTGCCTACGCTGCCTATGTCCCACATTAGCAAGGACCCCGTTCCGGGAACGGTTACATCGTGGTGGAGCGAACACCTCACCCCTTCCTTGAAGGCGTGAGCGCTCTCCTGCACCATCAGTAAGTATCCTTAGGTTCGGGTGACCATCCAGAATAAAGAAAAGAAAAGAAGTCGCGATTGACGGCAACAAAAAGAAATATTTCCATTTAATGAGAATGGGCGGAACACATTTTTTACCCGGGGCATCCCCCGGGGGTACATGAGCCCCGAAGACAAAAGGAGCAGTACAAGAAAAAAAAAGCAAGGTCATGGCAAAGGGCGCCGGAAGATATCTGCCAAGTCTAAAAGGCCCAGCGAAGGATATCGTGTCAACTCTTGCAAACGGGTCTCGGTGGCTGTCAGCTGGGATAACCTCTCGTCTAGTGAGGCAAGTTGTCCTTCAGCCAGGTCAGCCTCTTCCGTTGTCTGGATCTCTAGGCGCTCGCCTTCCTGCAGCTCGGCTTCGACCTTAGCAAGTTCCGAGCGTAACTCGTCCATCCGTGCCGTGAGGAGCATCCGACGTTTCGAGATATTGCTGGCAACATTTCTCAGCTGTCCCACGGCCATCCTCAATGAACTGACGGCGGTGCGGCAATCTGCTTTCTTCAGCTTCGCGGCAGTCAGCTGATCAGAAACCTCTCGACTGAGGAACTCCCGCCTGTTGGCATGTTTTAACAACATCACGACCCGCAGGGTCCAATCATCCATTGGACAGCCGAATGCTAAAAGCGATCGGGAGAGATGATCTATCAAGCTTCTCAGCTGCAGATAAGTCAGGTCCGGAGAAGCTAACATGGCCCGCTGGAGGTTATCCAGAGACTGCCACACCATGTCTCCAGAAAATTGTAGACCCAGCGGCGAAGTCTCGGGGAGCTGAAAGTCTACCCTGCTATCTACCTCGGCCCAGATATCGTCGGCTACCTTGAGGGACGTCGACGGCATAGTCTGTACGACGCCCACATCCGGCCCGACTATTGTGGCTACATCAACTGAAGGAACCTCCACGATGGCAACTTCCTTGCCCGCCCATTGCGGTGAGGCTACAACAACCGTGTCGGCGACGGAAGGCGCTGGCTCTTCCTGAACAGTCTCACCGGTCGCTGAGGCAGGAGAGCCCTCTATGATCGACAGAGCTTTAATGATATCGGCCTCGCCCGCAATAATTTCCCCTGCCTCTATTTCCGGGGGATCACTCGGCTTCAGCAATGACTCGTCACCAGCAACCAGGGCCTGAGTCCCTGCAACCTCGGGCGGGTCGCTGACCTCGGCAGTCGCACCTGGTTCCTCCGAGGCCGCTGCAGCAGCATAGGTCCGTGGAAGCCGCAGGGCAATAGGCCTCACAACTGGTGGGAAGGCCGACTGACCCATATCCACATCTGGAAGGGGTATGCGGATCATTATAGCCGGCGGTACCACCTCAGCCTGCATTCCATATACATACATCAGCCAGTTGGCTTGAAAATTAAAAGAAGTGCTGCAAGTGGGAATCAGAATACTTCCTACCTCAACCGGCACTATATTTAGGCCTCCCAAAGTGGCCTCTGAAGAGTCAGGCCCCTCTCCTGTAGCCGGGTATGATGGCCCGTGCTCGGCTCCCAATAGCCTCGGAGGGCTAAACGTCGGCAGGTAGCTCTCATAAGTTGATGAAGCCTCGGCATCCTCAGCCTCGGTGTCGACCATGGGGAACCCCTCATCATCGCCAGAGCCGCCGCCATAATCAACCTGTTCAGAAGAGGATGACTCTTCTGCTTGTTCTCTGATCTCCAGGACCTGAGCATGAACCGTGTCGCTGAGAGGAGGCCCTCTAGCCAGAACCTCCTCGGCGATCGCCATCTCGGGAACATCTATCGGCGAAGTATCCAGGGGTTGGTCCCTTGGAAGCCCTTGCTCTCCGATGACAACCCCTGCCGAGGCACCAACCTCAGGGAGCAGTATGGGCCGAATGCCGACTGGAGTCAAAGGACAATAAACAATCAGGACTTGACTGAAGAAACAACATGCCACTCAGCTCTACGGGCGAGCTGCAAATTACCTTCTGTTTCTCGATGGGGTGTCGGTGAAGGCAAGTCGCCCTCAACAGAGGTCAAGGAGACTTCCCCCTCTCTCTCCCCAGCAGCAGCTCCGATTGCCGCCTCCAACCCAACAACGGCAGGGATAGTGCCGGCAGCTACTGAAAAGAAAGATGGTCAGCCCAGGCGGCCGAAACAAGCAAATAAGCCATGCAAGAATAAGAAGTCACCTTCGCCTTCAGGCCCTTGCGCCCGGGAGGCCTCAAATTCAGAAAATGACGGAACCCGAGGAAGGGGAACCGTAGACTCCTCTTCAGCGGCCTTCCTCCGACGTGCCCGAGTAGCACAGGATTCTGCCCTCTTGGCTTTCTTAGCCCTGCTGATGGCCTCCCTGACCTGAGACCTGGTCCGCTTTCGCGAGTCCCCAGGGGGTAATGGCGTCGTGGTGGGAGCCGGCTCTGGAATGTTAAAATATGAAGGCTTCTGCGCCTTAGATATCAACTCCCTACAGTGTCGGGTCGCTTCCACAGAAAGGCGAGCTGCAAAAACACATGAGTAAGAAGATGCACACTAAATATAGGGGAAGCAGCTCCAGGGCTGAAGAAGAAAACAAGCATTACCTGGCATCCCCGAATATCGAGGACTGAGTGGCCAGTAAAGCAATACTGGCGCCTTGTCCCGGGAAGCCGCCTCGCGGATCAGCCAGCATACATCACCAATTGTTTCACTTTTCTCCGTCAGTTGGGCCAAATCTTCATGGCCGCAGGAGGACAAGTGATGATATAAGCTCAAGTGGTCGAACCCCCAGCCGTCGACATACTTGAAGGATATTAGAAGCTGATGGCTCCAAACAGCTTCTAACGGACTAGCAATTGAAAGCCCATGAGAATGAAGCAGGGTGAATATCCAGGGGGTGTTGGTGTATAAGTCAGCCCGCCTGTTTTCCCTCCCGATGAAGGTCCGATAAGGATGAAAATGGTCGACTTCCGGGCGCCAGCTCGCCATACTAGGAAGAGGTTCTTCCATCGGAAGGGGGATCGTCTGGAGATTAACCCTCTCACTACTAACCCGGCACAGCCCCCAGAGAGTCTTAATATAATCATCCCTCTGGATCTCGGGCATCTTCGGGTCGGCTCGGGACGACTTGCCCTTCGCAGCTTTCCTGGCTTCTACATATGCCGCCACCTCAGTATTGGACCAAGATTTCAGCTTCTTCAAGTAGGCTGGATCAACATCCAGAATGGGCTCCCGCTGGGAGTCTAAAAAAAGGCGTTCGGCAGCATGCCAGCAATCCTTCCGAAAATTTCGATAAAAGCCCGTTCGTGCATTCCACCACTTGATGAAGTCTGGAGTCACTCGGGGCAGGCGAGCCGGGGTTGGCACCCTGAATGATACATCCTCTCGGCGATGGAAGTAGTCCCACCATCCACGGGCTTCATCAGTAGCCGTCTGACCAGCCCGGTGTCTATTCGGCAGATTGAATCGAGCTGAAGAAGAAGGAATTTGCTGGTCATACCCAAAATTCCGGCTGAAACGGAAAGGATAATACGGCTCCAGCCACAGCAAGCCGCTCTTCCTGAAGATTAGAACACTAGGGCGAATAGACAACGCCCACTCCACCAGTTCCGGCTCCAAGATGGGCCTCGTGCCCTTCGACCCGGTCAGCTGATGAATAAATTCCTCTGTCTCAAATAATCGGCATTGCCGCATCCTGTTGACAAGAGGGCTGGAGCTAGCAGCCAAGCTCCAGAAATGCATAACGCCAGGGGAATCTATTGGAACTATCGTCAACTTCCCCCGAATGGCGAAAAGTTGGTCCGCCAGTGAAGACGGTTCAGCACTAGCAAATTCGATCATCCGCGGCAAAGGACGATCTGACTGCATTGACCGGGGAGCTGCTTCCGGAAATAGGGTGCAGACCCAGGCATTAAAAAAGTGGAGGGGACCAACTGTCCGTGAATTCCTGGGGATGCGCGACTTGTGCAAATCCCCCAACATTTTGTATATAAGGCATAAAGCCACAGGGCACAGGGACAGCTTCGTCCCCCAAGCCATCAAACAGGCAGGGTAAATCGCCTCCGGCCTGATCACCGTCTCATCTCCTTGGGGAAGGGCGAATGAACAAAGCCAATATGTCAAGTACGCAGCATAGTGTGTAATTGCGTCAACTCCCGTGGGATTCGGGCCGGCCTGCCGCCCTCTCCCTGAGATAGCAGGATATGTTGCTTGGCGCCGAGCCCTCTTCTTCCGCGCCACCGCTGTCGGAACCACTGTGGGGAAGTCCTCGTAATGCTGCTCCCCACCAAAGAAATATTGAAGCCACGTGCCCATCTGCACGCGCCTCTTCTCACCGGGCTTTCGCGCTTCCCGCGAGTCAAGTGTCAGGTGCAGTAGGGTGCGATACGCCTTCATCAAATAACGATAGGCAAAGCCCGTGAAATAGTTGCCTTCACCATCTGTCTGGTCCTTCAGCCAGTCTGCGAAGCAAACCTCTTCATACGGCTCTCCATCTAGCGGCAGGCCGCTTAGCTGAGAAAGGCTCCATAAATCCAATGAAGTTTCACCTTCTGCAGTGTAGAAAGTGTTGTACTCTAGGCAGAAGACTTCAATCATCCCGCAACATAGGCCTCGGGAGATCAGGTATCTATACCGAGAAGCGTATACGCTCTGATAAATTTCGGCGTGCACCAAGATGGGGGCGTATTGCCGCAACACGAAGTCTGTAAATTCAACCGCTCCCGGTCTGAAGGCGTGAGCATCGGTGGCTTTGAGCTCTCCAAACCACCCCACTGAAATTTGATGTTTGAACCGGACCGCCAAGCAGTCCAAAAGAAAAGGCTCGTCCCGGTATCCCCAATGGAGCGGTGCGAGGAATAGACCATATATGGGCTTCTCCCTGTCAACACGGCCGGCGGTTTCATTCCAACGAGCTGGTGTGTATTAAGGCGCTCTCGTCAGCATCCCGGCCTCGGGGGATAATTCCTGCACTCCGAGCACGACCCCCCATTTCATGGGTTCCCCGGGGATGTACATGGGCATACCATAGGTGACTGACTCAGTCAGGCTGTCCCGCTCCGCCAGTAGCGCTCCTTCAGCTCTGCGGACTAGAATTAAATCACGCTTCCCACCAAGGTTGAAGCGTTCGAGGAACGCCATCAGGTGCTTGTCTTTGGGGTGGTCCCGTCTGATGTCGTCCCCTCGGTCATACTTGAATTGGTTGCCGTCGAGGATCAACAAATGGCCGGTGTCGACGGTGTCGGTTTCTGAGTCCGAAGACTCAGCGACCACGGCTACACGCCGGAGCCCCCGATCAAGGGAATGGACGTTCCCCCATGTCACGGCGACCCGAGATACGGAGGAAGAAGAGCCGGAAGCCATGTTATCTGCAAAACAGCACCCGGAAAAGAACAAACGAGAGTCAGAAATTATTGGATCAAAACAATATTTCTGACAAAATTTCGGCAGCATCTCCTCAGCTCGAGGGTTTGCCAAAAAGAAAGCGGAAGCCGTCCACAAAGGGAGCGGCCCCTAAAAGCAGCCATAGGCATTAAGCCAGGGCCAAATGGGACACCCGAGGGATCTAGCTCTGAGGACAAGTCCTACGAGAAGCCTCCCGGGGCCCGAAGAATGGGTTCAAAACCCAAAGAACAGCAACACTCAACTCACCCACTCACAGGCGAAACCGCCCGAGCCCAAGAGTTACTCGGCGCCGCGGGAAGTGGAGAAAGGAATGAAGAGAGAGAAAAATATGTTGCAAATGAGCAGTGAAGAAGAAAAAATGAAGAAGAAATCCTTATATAGGGGGAGGCTCCACCCCTGTTAAAACGGCGCGCCCCGGGGCGCGCCGTTTTAATCAATTGGCGCGCCGGGGAGGGCGCGCCGTTTTAACCTCCAAAAAGGGCCAGGGCGCACCGGGAAGGCGGCGCCGTTTTAACCCCAAAAGGCCCAGGGCGCGCCGTAAAGGCCGCGCCGTTTTAACCCTCGAAGCAAAGGCCGCGCCATTTTAAGCAACGCCGTCAGGCTTCCTGCCTCGCCGGATCAACATCCGACGCCAGAATTAAGTGCCGGTCGAGTCTCCGTCAGCCAAACGAAGCTCATCCGCAGGCCTTGCCGCATTCCTGCCTCACTTGCACCGCCTACGTCTGGGGGGCATTTGTTGGCACTCAAAATATGATCCTTTGGCAGCCAAGCCGCAAGGATGAATGATACGGCCCGCTGAAGCACAGAAGCCGATAAAGATCAACTTATCAAGAGGACCCCTCAAGCTGACGAAGCCCTGAGCCACCTTGAAGGGAACGTCGGGGACTTTACCTCAGGAGAGTCGAAGTGAACCCGCAACCAACCGGCAGCGCGATCAAGCCTGCCCAATGATCCGGCATCGATCTCGTCGTGCCGCTACCCCACATCCGTCGCCCGACCAAGGACGACGGTCTACCCAATGACTCTCCTAAGGAGGAAGAATGTCCTCGGCCATCCGTAACAAGGGCCGAAGGTTCTGTCAGCAGAAGACCCCGATTATCCGGCACGGATTCGGCTTCTTGTCATAGTGGGCCCATTAGTGGCCGATTGATCACCAATTCAAGGTGGAATTGTCCGAGATGTAACATCGTCCTGCAAGGAAGCTTCGAGCACGAGTCCGTCTCAGCCAGAAGCACAAATCACAGTGCCGAAGACTGTGTCAGTAGGACACCCGTGTGCTCGGACCAGACACACACGAAGTCTTGTTTAAGGCCATTCATCCTATCAAGAGCTTCGTGAACACCCCATCAAGGCCCTTCGATGGCCAGGGTGAGAGGAACAGTCGACGGGAGCTCCCGGAATCATCTCCGGGTCCACCGGACCACACGCCAAGTGAACAGGTTAAAACGGCGCCGTCCAACCGGCGCGCCAAGAACAAATGGGGGTGTTCCCCGGCGCCGTCAATCCGGCGCGCAGAAGCCAATGGGGGGTGTTCCCCGGCGCCGTTGAACCGGCGTGCAAAAGCCCAATGGGGGTGTTCCCCGGCGCCGTCGAACCGGCGCGCAAAAGCCCAATGGGGCCTTCCCCGGCGCCGTCAACCCGGCGCGCCTCTTCCTAGGGCGCCGAATTAAACTCAAGGCTATATATAGCCTGCCTTCGACAAGGAGAAAATAGGGAGGCCCCGATCAAAAAAAAGGAAGAGAGGAACTCCACAGAAAGAGCGGAGCGGAATCAAAAAGAAAAGAAAAGGGAATTAGAAAAAAAGGGAGAGGTCCAGGGGTGCTTCCTTTCTGAAGGAGTTCCCGGCTGAAGTCCCTCGGCGGCCGCCATCCTCTTCCACTCGAGCTCCCCGGTGTCGGAGAGGACGATCGACTGCTTCCCTACCTCCTAGGTGGGTCGTCGTCGTGTTTCTCGTTGAACCCTCCCCCACTTCTATTTTGCTGTATTTGCCCTCAGGGCTGTAATGTAAGTGAAGAAGAGGGGGAGGGGCGATGATACGAGCCTTTCCTCCCCCTTTTCCTCACTTTTCCTTCTTTTTTTTTATTTATTCCGTCTGTAATCGTTTCTTCGATTAATGGAAACGGCGGCCGGTCGACAACGACGGCGCCGGAATCTATGTGCTCTGCATATACATAACTGTGTCTTCCATGGGATGAATAAAGAGTTGTTGTGATTGATGTCGTATCTCTTCCTCCCGCTCTCCAACCCTCCTTCGAGCACGCATTTAGTGATTTCTTCAACATATGTATATACTCTCGTATAACCGATTTCTCCGACATTGGATATGCCTTCGGGCTGTTGTGCATCCCTTGGTTTTGATGATGACAATAGGATATGTTTGACTAATCTAAGTTCTATCTTGTTTCTTAAAGCAAATGGTTTGGTTATTTGTGTAAAGATAGTGCATTGAATTAATGCCTATTTGATGATGACAAATATGCTTTTATATACATTTGGAACTTCAAGTCAAATCTTATAAGTTAAACAAATTTCAGGTTCACTGAAATCCAAGTGGAATCAACAAATCAGTATAAGCGTGGAAGACTGTCTGTCGACCACTGAAGAAGTTATGGTCGACCAACGAACTCAACCAGAAAAGAATCAGATCATCTGTCTTCTGGAAGCACCTTGGCTGTCGACCAAAGCCCCGCCTCTGGTCGACCACAGAAAAGACAGAAGCAACAGACAGAACTGCTGGCCATCTGGAAACTGCCCCCTGTCGACCAGCGACCAGGCTGTGGTCGACCAACGGGCGACGTGAGTTTCAGCCAGAAGAACCGGCCGTCTGGGGACTGCCCATTGTCGACCAGCGACAGGGTCATGGTCGACCACGGGTTTATATATCGTCCAAAACCGAACTCTAACCGAATTCTGTTTTGGTTCCTTAAAACCTGCAAATGGTTGTTGCAGGTTGTTGGGCTGCTCAGGAGATAAGATTCCGCACGGGAATCAAGGAAACAATCTTGCTTAGAAGTGGTCAAACTCGTTCTAACGATTGGATTTAAACAGATCCCTGTTTTCTAGCAGATTGGCGCTCGATCTGAAAATTGAGCGGGAAGAGTTTTACTCTTGATAAAAGGGCTGTATGAAAAACGAAAAGAACATACATCACGAACAAGGGAGCAGAGAGAGAGCACGAAATAGAAGCCAAGGAAGATATACACAGAAGAGGAAGAAGGAGCTCTCCATCAATCAAAAATCTGCAGAAAGGTTAAAGGCGATCTCGTTGCTGCAGAAGGAAGACTTAGCTCAAGACTGTGCGATCTCCAGCAGCAGAACAATCGAAGGCAACTGACTGGAAGATCAACAGGGAGTCTAGGCTTCTTCATAAGCGTGATCAAGTTCCAGGCTGAATACCTATTCTTCTACATACGCCAATATTCAGTCCTGTCTTTCATCACCTGTTCTTATCATCTTTTCATTTCTGATTACAATTATTGTCAAGCTGTGAGGCAGCAGAGTCAAGCTGTGTGTCAGCAGGTACAAGCTGTGTGTCAGCTGTGTTTTGGTTGAGATCAGAGATTCTCATAGTGAAGCCTTGCTTGAGTTAAGCAAGGGGTGGATGTAAGTCTCAGGAAGAGACTGAACCACCTTAAAAATCCTCTCTTGTGGTGTGCTTGTGTGTGTTTGATTTCCTATACGTATGCTTGCATCTTCACTATCCGCATTAGTTCTATAATTCATTAATTACCAGTAGCTCATCTGGACGATAGTTAGTAAATTATCAAAAAGGGGGAAGATCTATTCACCCCCCCTCTAGATCTATTCAGTCCGTATCCAACACGTGGTATCAGAGCAGGTTCTCCAAAAATGTGGTCTAACAACCAGGAGAGACCGGGCGGACTGAACTCTAAAAGCCTCATAGCTGAGGGGCACTCTGTAACTAGACCTCCATATTTTGATGGAACTGATTATTCTTATTGGAAAAATCGTATGCAGGTGTTCTTACGTGCGCAAGACCACGAGATGTGGAGGGTAGTGAGCCGCGGACCTTTTGAGCTACCGGAAGATGAAGAAACCTGGACCAGAGAACAGGTCAGGAAATCAACTGTCAACTGGGGAGCCATGAACGTGATGCAGTGCTCACTACACCCCACAGAATTCTCAAGAGTTTCCCAATGCGCAACAGCCAAAGAAATGTGGGATCGTCTAAAGGTAATCTACGAAGGTACTTCCGAGGTAAGAGAGACAAAAGCAAATATGCTAGTCTCAGAATATGAGATGTTTAGGATGAAAAATGATGAAAGTATTTCTGAGATGTATGCCAGATTAGTACAATTGACTAATGGCTTGAAGAGCTTAGGGAAGACATACAAAGAGCAGGAATTAGTGAGGAAGATTTTAAGGTCTCTCACATCGATGTGGCATACCAAGGCCACAGTCATTGAGGACTCAAAGGATCTCACAACAATGACAGTGGATGAGTTAGTAGGATCCCTGATGGCCTATGAGGTCAATCTGAAGAGAAAGGAAGATGAGGGCAAGAAAAAGAAGCAACTTGCCCTAAAGACTAAGACAAGCACCTCTGAGGTGTCTGACAATGATGACTCATCTAGCTCAGGTGAAGAATCTGGTGAGCTAGCCATGCTTACAAGAAAATTTAAAAAATTCCTGCGGAAGGAAGGTAAAGGATTCAGAAATCCAAAGGGCATGGTAAGGAAGTCATCCCAGTTTAAATCTGATAAACATAAGGCTCCTTCTAACAAACTCATTTGCTACAATTGCAGGCAGCCTGGACATATGAAGGCTGAATGTCCAGAAGCTCCTAAGAAATCAAGCTTCAAGTGGAAAGGCAAGAAACCCAAGGCGATGATTAGCACTTGGAGTGAGGAGGAAGAGAGCAGTGAAGAGGAAACAACTTCCGAGGAAGAAGAAGGAAAGCTCTGTCTGATGGCCAAGGGAGACAACAGTGATCTTGAGGTAAGTTCCCCATTTCAAGACTTCTCTAGTTCGGATTGGGAAGCAGTATATTCAGAATTGCTTGATACTTATGAAAGAATAAGAAAGGAAAATAAACATTTGAAGAAGAAGATCAGTCAACTGAATAAAGACAGCAATTCAATGGATAACAAAACTGAACTAGAAATGGAAATCAAGTCACTGAAAAACAAACTGAATCAAATGGACTTAGATGAAGAAAACCACAAGAGAATGTCCGAGAGAATGAAATGCTAAAAAATGACATTGATGAGTTAAAACTAAAGACTCAAGAATATGAACAGGAAACTAAGTTAAGTCAAGAAAGAAACAATTCACTCAAGGAAGAGAACAACCAACTCCTAAGAGAAATAGAAAGAATTAAGAGTGACCTGAAAAACAAACAGGAGACCTTGGAAAAAATGACTCAAGGTCAAGAAAACTTAAATGCTGTCTTGGGAATAAAAGTAAACTTTCAAAAAGAAGGGTTAGGATACAATCCTACGGCTAAAAAGGAATTCCAAATAAAAACCGCAACTGGGATTGCTGACTCAAAAGGAAAAAGGCCCCTGATTAATCTATACCAAGATAAACAAGAGGATGTAGCTGAATGCTCCTCCAAAAGGAACAATGTCACCAAGGAAGAGAGAAATTTTAAAGAGAAAACAGTCAATCAATATAAGATTCAAAATAATAAACAAGAAACCCAAATTCACAGAAATCACCAAACAAACCAAGGACTAAACCAAGTTAAAAGACATAAATCTGGAAAACAAGATGTCTGGAGACAGGCTGGTCGACAACAGACCCTTCATCTGTCGACCAGAGGATCTGCCAGAACAGGCGCTGGTTACTGGAGAAGCAGTGGTCGACCACAGGTACACCAGATGTCGACCAGAGGTGCTGCCAGAACAGACGCTGAGTTCTGGAGACGCGATGGTCGACCACAGACATACCAAAAGTCGACCATGGCCAGACAAGCAAACAGAAATCACAGGTTTTTTCGGGTAAAACAAAATGAAAACTTGAATACACAAAGGTGGACTCAGATTAAAGAAGCTTTAGAACAAAAGCAACCCAATCTGAACAAGTTCAGAAATAAAAATTTACACTGCTCTAACAGAATCTGGGTTCCCAAAGGATTACTGCAGCAATTTCATAATTTCACAAGCTATCTTGGACCCGGGTACCATTGGGGTCCAAAAGTTACTGTGTAACTTGTGATGCAGGTGTGTCTGGCAGCTATACACAACAAGTGGTACTTAGATAGTGGCTGCTCAAGACATATGACAGGGGATAAGGCAAAATTCTCCGAGCTAAACTCAAAAGATGGAGGACATGTGACATTTGGAGGAAATAACAAAGGCAAGATCATTGGGAAAGGTAAGGTAGGTAAGACATCTACAAATTGCATTGAAGATGTACTGCTAGTGGATGGCCTGGAATATAATCTTCTAAGCATCAGTCAGCTATGCGACAAAGGCCATCAAGTAGTCTTTGATTCTAAGATCTGTAAAATTCTTGAACCGAATTCGGCTAAAGTTAAGTTTATGGGCAAGAGAGTAAATAATGTCTACATGATAGACTTGGATGATCCAGCCCACTCCAACTTGTGCCTCACCGCCAAGAAGGAGGACCTGACTTGGTTGTGGCACCGAAGGCTAGGGCATGTTAGCTACAGGGTGCTGCACAAATTGGTTAAGAATAAAATGGTTTCTGGTTTACCTGAAATTTCGTTTGCTCAAAATGTCAAAGTATGTGAATCATGTACCCAAGGTAAGCAAACAAGAAAATCATTCAAAGGTAGAACTGAAAGTCAATCTTCTAGACCACTAGAACTTGTGCACATGGACCTTTTTGGCCCAACAAGAACTGCTAGTCTTAGTGGTAAGAGGTACGGTTATGTACTAGTTGATGATTTCTCTAGATTCACATGGGTAATATTTCTATCTCATAAAAGTGATGCTTTTTCTGAGTTTCAGGAATTCTACAAAAGAATGAAGCAGGATGGCAAGTCCAAAGTGTGTACAATCATATCTGACCATGGGGGAGAGTTTGAAAATTCTGACTTCGACTTATTCTGCAGAAACAAGGGCATAACCCACAGATTTTCCTCACCAAGGACTCCAGAACAAAATGGAGTGGTGGAGAGAAGGAATCGCACACTTGTTGAAATGGCCAGAACCTTGTTGGTTGAAGCCAATCTTCCAAGAAGATTTTGGGCTGAGGCGGTCAATACAGCATGTTATATTGTAAACAGGGCAATGGTAAGACCATCTAGTGCGAAAACTCCATATGAGGTGTTCAAAGGTAAGAAGCCATCTCTAGCTCATTTTAGGATCTTCGGTGTAAGGTGTTTTATTCATAACAATGACAAGAGATCATTGGACAAATTTGAACCAAAGAGTGACCCAGGAATATTCTTGGGATACTCTGACCGATCAAGAGCCTATAGAGTCTACAACACCAAAGATCAGCTAGTTGAAGAATCCCCACATATCACATTTGATGAAAATAATGACTTTGACAAAACTGGACAGGTAGGCAAAGATGAAGATGGGGAATTTCTGGAAGGCAAAGAGGAACCAATGGAGACTGAAGCAGAACCAAAGCAAGGTGATTCAATGATCAACCCGAAGGAGAGATCATCCCAGGTAACAATTCTAAAATCTGAGATTTCTCAGAGATCATCCTCTAGATAACATCATTGGAGGAATTAATGAACCGAGAAAACTAGATCTCAGCTTAAAACAGTTGATGAACTAGATCAGCTAGCCCTTGTATCTCAAGTTGAGCCTAAAAATGTAGAGGAAGCTTTAAGAGATGAATCTTGGATAAATGCCATGCATGAAGAACTAAATCAATTTGAAAGAAATCAGGTTTGGAAACTTGTTCCCAGACCCTCATCTCATCCTGTTATTGGAACCAAATGGGTTTATAAAAATAAGCTTAATGAAGAAGGAGTTGTGATGAGGAACAAGGCTCGGTTGGTGGCTAAGGGGTATAACCAAGAATTTGGAGTCGATTTTGAAGAATCATATGCTCCAGTTGCAAGGTTAGAAGCCATTAGAATATTGTTAGCATTTGCGGCGTCCCATGGAATTAAATTGCAGCAAATGGATGTAAAAAGTGCCTTTCTAAATGGCATTATAAAGGAAGAAGTCTTTGTGGAACAACCCCCTGGTTTTGAAAATGATGATCTTCCTAATCATGTCTTCAAACTGCATAAGGCTTTGTATGGTTTAAAGCAGGCTCCTAGGGCATGGTACGACAGACTGAGTTCATTCCTCACCAAAAAGGGCTACACAAGAGGTAAAATTGATCAAACATTATTCTCCAAGACCCAAGGTAAGAATATACTAATTGTGCAAATCTATGTGGATGATATTGTGTTTGGATCCACTGAAGCTTCATTATGTACTGAATTTGCAAATCTAATGACCAATGAGTTTGAAATGAGTTTAATGGGTGATTTACAGTTCTTTCTTGGATTGCAGATTCTACAATGTAGAGAAGGCTACTTCATAAATCAATCCAAGTACATAAAGGAGATGCTGAAAAAGTTTGGCATGGAGAGCTGCAAACCAATAGAGTCACCCATGGGGACAAATGCAACATTGGAGGCTGATGTAAAAGGTAACATGGTAGATGCCAAGAAATACAGAGGTATGATCGGATCCCTACTATATTTAACTGCCTCTAGGCCAGACATTCAGTTCAGTGTATGCATGTGTGCTAGATATCAATCTAGCCCTAGAGATTCACATTTAGGGGCTGTCAAGCGTATCTTTCGTTACCTTGCCGGTACCCAAGAATTGGGTTTATGGTATCCTACTTACTGCAAACTAGACTTGATTTCATATTCAGATGCTGATTATGCTGGTTGCAAAATTGATAGGAAGAGTACTAGTGGTTATTGTCAAATATTAGGTGGATGTTTAATATCATGGGCTTCTAAAAAAACAGCATTCTGTGGCACTCTCCACTGCTGAGGCTGAGTATGTCGCAGTAGGGAGCTGTGGTACACAGGTTTTGTGGATAAAACATCAACTCCAAGACTACAATGTAGATCTTGGATGTGCACCTATTTTCTGTGATAACACTAGTGCTATTAATTTGTCTAAAAACCCCATTCAACACTCTAGGACAAAACACATTGAGATCCGTCATCACTTTCTAAGAGATGAGGTCTCCAAAGGAAATTTCATGCTTCATTTTGTAGAAACTGAAAAACAACTGGCAGACATTTTCACAAAACCCCTTAACAATGACAGATTTTCAACTCTAAGAAGGGAGTTAGAATTTGTAGAATCTCCTCTGAAAATTCTTGAAATAATAATATTCTTATAATCAATGTACAGTCTTTGTCTCTACTGTTCTTAGTTGTGTCAACTAGGTCTTAAGTACTAGATAAGTCCTGAATTTGGAGGTTATAGTGTTGGGTGCTACTTCAGCAAGCTCTGAGGAACTCTGGTTTATCTTCGGATTACTTCCCATGGTCAACCACAGACAAGGCGCTGGTCGACCAAGGCATCAGGACAGGAAATGGTTAACTCTGGGACTTCGCAGCTGTCGACCACAGGCGATCCAATGGTCGACAACAGGTTTGACAGAACACAGTCTGCTCAACAGGAAGGTTCTGTGACAGCACAGAGGTCGACCACAGGCCACTCCATGGTCGACAATGGACCTAAACAAGGGAAATTAGATCTATTCAAGCTGCTGGCTTTGGTGGGAAATCTTCTGAACTTTTTGGACTCTGAGCTCAGTTTTGCTTTACTCACTCATCCTTGTTCACACTTCCCATTCCTTGTGTCTCAATATCTCTTTGTGGTCAACTTATTGTTTTTTAACTTCAGCAAGGACTCACAAATTGAGGGGGAGTAAAAAGTGTAAACTCATTCCTTAATAAATCATTGAACAACCCAACCATATCTTACAAGAAAATCACCAAAGTCATCAATGAGAGTAAAGGTTAAGTGTAGTAATGAGAATTTGACCTGTACTACTGCAATAAATTCAAACCATAACTATGTCTCTGACTCAAGACTATTGAGAACTTATGTTTTTAGTAATGAGACTGTTTCTCTACCTGTGTCTGTGTTGGACAATGAAAATAAACGCTGCTATAGCATGAATGTATATGGAATACGCCATAATTCTGCCCTCTTGGTAGAGCAATGGACTGAGTTCTGAGAAACTACTGTTCTCTATCACAAAGCAAAATTGGCTGAAAAATTAAGTGGGAGACATGTATGTCATGAAGACTCATTCTACCTCTGCCACTCTCAAAATTATTAATTGGGAATACTGAGTAACTGGGGATATTGGCGTCTGATAAACGTATATCCTCACGGATAAAAGGTAGTTCCCAGTTAAAAGTGGAATGGTTAGGCATGCTAAGTAGCCGGGGTGACTGGCGTGTAAAAAGCGTGTCTTCTCGTGTAGAAAGGCATGTGATAAACCTGACCACAACTCTTCAATATTTCAAAATGTAAAATCCAAGGTTATCAAAGGCAGATAAAATGGTTGACCTAATGCACTATATGCAAATAGAGGCATAAAACACTGTTCAGCTTGTTCAGCTAGTAAAATTATCTCATGAACCATGTTATAAGTTTAAGGAGCCGTGAGTAAGAAAGTGGAGATGGGGAGTCAATTTATTGGGGCAATACTTTCAAATTCTTTGAACCACAAGACCCACTCGAATTTGTCACAAGGTGGTCTTTGAGAAAGGGAGGAAAGGTTACTTAAATGTCTTATTAAAGAAAGGGGGTACACTTCAACCATTTCCCAAAATATGAGTTATGCTGATTAAATCCTGACCGCTCATTTGTTTCATCGCGACGGTTCACTGCCCTAAAAATTAAGGGCCAGCCCTAATGCCCTACCCTATAAATTGTCTCGGCTGGGTCCCTGAAATTTTCCATCCGCAGCTCTAGCCCTCTCACAACTTCATCTTCTCCAGATTTCTTTTCTCGCCTCTCTCTCGCCTCTACCTCGCTTCCCTTCACAATGTCTCCCAAGCGCGCTCTAATTTCCTCTAAGCGTAGAAGAGATCAGGCCCCTGCCGCAGCTTCGATGCCGTCCAAGCGATCCAAGTCGCGGGCCGCGCAGGGTTCGCCATCGGCCCCTCACAGGTCGACCACGGCTGATGCACCTGGTCCAGGGAGGCAATCAGCAGCTTCAGAGGAACCCGCAGTGCATCCCGTTTCTGGAGCTCTCAAGCCACGGACAGTTCTGCAACCAAGGATCGTCGACTTCTCCGATGACAAGCTGATGGAGATGTTCCCAGATCTACTGCCAATTTTTGAAGCTCAAGAGTGGACTACGTTCGTTTCAGTGCACAATTCGTACTCTCCCCAGCTTGTGCAAGAATTCTACCACAACCTGCAAGTCGTGGACAGTCAGCTCTACACCGTAGTTCAAGGGAAAGTCATCAGACTCGACGTCAAGCTTCTCCACATGACGCTGAAGACTCCCAGAATTGGAGCTGTTTTCAACCATGAGGACTTCGACTTCCGAGAAGCACATGCAGTGGTCACTGGCAAGCCAGCCCCTGAGGTCCTTCCCAAGTACCTCAATGCTAATACCTTCCCTCCTCTTCATCGTTTGCTTCACCACATCATCACCACCATCATACAACCTCGAGGAGGCGCCAGAGATCAAGTGAGTCGCCTCCATCTGTTTATACTCCATGGCCTCATCACTCGCCAGCCTATTCGCCTAACCACACTCCTTTTGAACTCCCTCCGAAGCATCCTACATTATCCCCTGAATTCTCTTCCTTTTGCTGCCCATATCACTTCCATTCTGAAAGCAGCCAACATACCTTCTCCTCACAGCCCAAGCATTGTCATTCCCAAATGGCACGTCTACAATTTTCACTTCGTGACCACATTCTTGGGATTTAAGAAGGTCGGAGACCATGTTCAGCGCACTCTCCCTTCCAAGGGCAAAGCAAAGGATCCAGTGCCACCCTCTTCTCCACCTCATTCACCTATACAGGTTAGCCCTGCTGTCACACCGTCACCAATGGTGCCTCAAGCTACACCTACTACCACCACTGCTGCCCATCCACCATCGTCCCTTTCACTAGTACTCTGGCAGCCAGGCACTGCTGCCCCTCCAGCTCAATCCCCATCTGCTCCACCTACCCAAGCTCCAACTTCCCAAGCTCCATCACATTCTGCTCAACCCACACAAGTACCACCTACCTCCATTCCCTCTACTTCTGCTCCACCACCAGCATTTCCCTTCCACCCTGAATCTCATGGAGTGCTCCTCCAGATGGCATCTCAGTTATCTTCTCTCACCACCCAACTCCAATCATTTCAAGAGAATGTCAATGCTGCCACTGGACGCTTGGAGCAGAAAGTCCAACGGCTGGAACAACAGATGGAGGCCAGGTTCATCAAGCAGAAGGAACACTCTGACCAGGCTAGTTCTCGGTTCAACAGACTAGTAAGGACTCTCGGTGAAGTTTCCGATCAGATGGGAATCCGTATCGAGATCACAACCCAACAGAATGAGAAGTATCACAAGGATACTATCTCAGAGATCCAGAAGCTCAGGCTCTCCTATGCCCACATTGTTGACAAGCTGGATCGCATGGAAGAGAACGTGAAGCCAGAGACCTCCTCATCCTCCTCAGAAGGATTGTTTAAATGATCCACTTTTTGCTGTTGACAAAGGGGGAGAGAGAAGCTTATGTGTCATTGTGTGCCTAGATGTGTGTCTAGATAGATGTGTGTCTAGATGTCAAGTTTACTTTGCCTAGATGTGTGTCTAGATGTCAAGTTTACTTTGTCTTCGTGTCCTCAGTGTCTTTATCCTTTTTTGAGTCTCTCATGTAATTAGTGCTATTGTTTTTGAAAGCCACATCAAACGAATTGTCTGAATGAAATCTGTGCTATGATAGCCTTGCATGCAATATCAAATGAATTTCATAATCTGTTGTTTGTCACAATGACTCATGGTTGTCATCATCAAAAAGGGGGAGAATGTTGTGCATCCCTTGGTTTTGATGATGACAATAGGATATGTTTGACTAATCTAAGTTCTATCTTGTTTCTTAAAGCAAATGGTTTGGTTATTTGTGTAAAGATAGTGCATTGAATTAATGCCTATTTGATGATGACAAATATGCTTTTATATACATTTGGAACTTCAAGTCAAATCTTATAAGTTAAACAAATTTCAGGTTCACTGAAATCCAAGTGGAATCAACAAATCAGTATAAGCGTGAAAGACTGTCTGTCGACCACTGAAGAAGTTATGGTCGACCAACGAACTCAACCAGAAAAGAATCAGATCATCTGTCTTCTGGAAGCACCTTGGCTGTCGACCAAAGCCCCGCCTCTGGTCGACCACAGAAAAGACAGAAGCAACAGACAGAACTGCTGGCCATCTGGAAACTGCCCCCTGTCGACCAGCGACCAGGCTGTGGTCGACCAACGGGCGACGTGAGTTTCAGCCAGAAGAACCGGCCGTCTGGGGACTGCCCATTGTCGACCAGCGACAGGGTCATGGTCGACCACGGGTTTATATATCGTCCAAAACCGAACTCTAACCGAATTCTGTTTTGGTTCCTTAAAACCTGCAAATGGTTGTTGCAGGTTGTTGGGCTGCTCAGGAGATAAGATTCCGCACGGGAATCAAGGAAACAATCTTGCTTAGAAGTGGTCAAACTCGTTCTAACGATTGGATTTAAACAGATCCCTGTTTTCTAGCAGATTGGCGCTCGATCTGAAAATTGAGCGGGAAGAGTTTTACTCTTGATAAAAGGGCTGTATGAAAAACGAAAAGAACATACATCACGAACAAGGGAGCAGAGAGAGAGCACGAAATAGAAGCCAAGGAAGATATACACAGAAGAGGAAGAAGGAGCTCTCCATCAATCAAAAATCTGCAGAAAGGTTAAAGGCGATCTCGTTGCTGCAGAAGGAAGACTTAGCTCAAGACTGTGCGATCTCCAGCAGCAGAACAATCGAAGGCAACTGACTGGAAGATCAACAGGGAGTCTAGGCTTCTTCATAAGCGTGATCAAGTTCCAGGCTGAATACCTATTCTTCTACATACGCCAATATTCAGTCCTGTCTTTCATCACCTGTTCTTATCATCTTTTCATTTCTGATTACAATTATTGTCAAGCTGTGAGGCAGCAGAGTCAAGCTGTGTGTCAGCAGGTACAAGCTGTGTGTCAGCTGTGTTTTGGTTGAGATCAGAGATTCTCATAGTGAAGCCTTGCTTGAGTTAAGCAAGGGGTGGATGTAAGTCTCAGGAAGAGACTGAACCACCTTAAAAATCCTCTCTTGTGGTGTGCTTGTGTGTGTTTGATTTCCTATACGTATGCTTGCATCTTCACTATCCGCATTAGTTCTATAATTCATTAATTACCAGTAGCTCATCTGGACGATAGTTAGTAAATTATCAAAAAGGGGGAAAGATCTATTCACCCCCCCTCTAGATCTATTCAGTCCGTATCCAACACGGGCTACATGAATTATTCATCCCCCTCCCCAGGGTTTCTCTTTCTTTCGAGTTTGATGCAACGGCTGGGTTCAGCATTGAATATTTCATGGGCTTTGCGAGCAGAGACGTACTTGTGTGCATATCTCTGTCTGGTCTCCGCCTAGGGAATAAGGTTCCTCACCGTTCCCTTCACGCTCTGTTTCATAGACCAGGGGGACGGGAAGAATCCTTGGACGGCTTCCAGTTGTTTGATGGTGAGCCCCATGTGGGTTTGTTCGCGAATATCATATATACGTATATGTATATCTGTACCCCGGGCTATGCGCCGGCTACATATTCTGCTGGTGATTGACTTGCTCGATCCGTGGGGCTCCATCATTTCAATATATTTTTAGGCAATTAGTTTGTCTGTCTGGCACCGTCAAGCGAAGTTTCATACTGCTTCCTGTTATGTCATTTGTACTTTGATGGGAGTATGCTATGTAGCATCACTCCAGCATCCGGGGAGGGGGGGACATTCCCCAAATCTCATTTTCACCAATCATTCGGTTGACAGAGGGATCGTCTCTCGATGACGAATCTCCCTATGGACCACTGGATGTACAATAATAGGGCTAAGCCCTACAGTCCAGAATCTGCAGTCCTCAATGGACTCGATAGTGACCGTGGGTGGTGTTCCCCTCGTAGGCTAGCCCTCGGGGATTCCTTCCCTATATGGTCGTCCGATTCGAGTGTTGTGGTGACCCGGGTCGCGTGCCCCTCGTAGGCTAGCCCTCGGGGTTTTCGCTCCCACATCGAGTCACCTCACTCACTCACCGTTACCCACGGACTCAGTGCCCCTCGTAGGCTAGCCCTCGGGGTTTCCTATCCGTTTGGGTCTGCCGGCCGCCGTTGCGCCACCCGACTTTTAGGGGTTTACTCCGCCACGTGAGTACTCCCTGCGTCTCTCCGACGATCCTTTGGGATGGGGAGATGCTGCCAAAATTTTGGCTCGAACGAGTTAAACTCGGAACAATCGCCTCACGCGAGCCCGTGAGTCGGCCTTTGAATGACTCGGCACCGATTCTATGAATGATCAACTTAATAAATTCTCAAAACCATCCAAAACCTTTTAATAAATCCATGAATAAACCGACGAGGCTCCTGTTGCCATGAAGTCGGGTCAATTCGGCGCGTTCATACGAGATCACGCCTTAAAACGGCGCGCCCTTCCCGGCGCGCCCTTCCCGGCCGGCCTTCCCGGCGCGCCCTTCCCGGCGCGCCCCGACTTCCCGCGCCATTTTAACGGAACTACCCCTTTACCTACGGTTCTGGCACCGTTTTAAACCTTCTACCTACGTTTCAGGGCGCCATTTCAAGCGTTTTAGTCTCTATCTTCGCACGCACTGCATCGGTTTCGTTCCGAATCGTGTCATTACATCGTTCCAACCCCTTTCCCACTTATGGGACGATCTCTTATGCTAATCACAGAAGGGTGCAAGTTCCTCAACCGATAAACTGAATAAAATTAGCATGTTCGAGCTTGAATCGAGGCGCCTCGAATCCTTCCATTACGCCTTGGTCTACGCACTCATATCGCATTAGCGCATGCACGAATGTGTGCATCCTTGGTATATCAAATAACATTGCCAGAAGGTCAGGTTACGCCTGATTGGAGGCTTCGTTACGTGTGAAGGTGGCCTTCGAGCCTAAGTCCTCCGCCGTGTTCCAGGGTCCACCCTAATAAATCGTGTGTAGTCAGTCGTATCATCCTGCATGATCGCTTGCCTGCTCTGTACCCTTTATCCCGGCTTCGATAGCCTGATATCTCGGCAATTAATCAAAGATGTTCCCTCCTCGTGGGGGATGTAATTAACACCATAACCTTTATGGTATGGCGGATTGCTGGTCCCGACCGAACCTCACATTCGCCCGACACGGGTCAGAATGAGCGCACAATAAAATCGTCACTCATGTGTCTGGCACGCCCGCATCGTTAATTGATCATTTGACTACCAGTTAGTCAGTTGGTCGATCGACCCGCGAAAGAAAGAAAAAGGTCGAAACACTCAGTCAGTTCTTCGAGTCTTCTTTCAGCATTTGTTTCTTCATCGCGGGCTAAACCGTATTGAATGGCAACCCTGAGTGACGGCAGTTCTAGCTCCACGGGGACCACAACCTCGGAGCCATATACTAAGGAGAAGGGTGAGCAACTCGTAGGAGTCTTGTAGACAGTACGATATGCCCATAATGCTTCATACATCTTCTCCCCCCAATCCCTTTCGTGGGAACTGATGATCTTGGCAAGGAGCGTGCATAAGGTTTTATTAAATGCTTCAGCCAACCCGTTTGCTTGCGGATTGTAAGGGGTAGAGGTTCTCCAATCAATCTTATACTTCTCGGCGAGCCGATATATTTTTTGATTCTTGAAGTGGCTTCCATTGTCAAAAATTATTCGGTTGGGAACACCGAACCGAAAAATAACATTTTGTTTGATGAATCTGGCGACCAGCTCACCAGTCACTTCTTTGAGTGCTATAGCTTCTGCCCATTTGGGGAAGTAATCTGTTATAGCCAACATATACTTGTGCTCGGCTGAGGAAGTTGGAAGAGGTCCAACCACATCGATTCCCCATTGAGCGAAGGGCCAGCTGGGAACTGTTGGATGTAGGGGTACAGGGAGCCTCCTGGGCACAGCAGCATGTTCCTGGCATTTCTGACATGATTTTGTGAATTGACAGCAATCTTCAAACATGGTAGGCCAGTAATAGCCCAGTTTCTTGATTTCAATCTTCATCTTTTGTCCAGCTTGGTGTGCCCCGACTGTTCCGGCATGTATTTCTTTCATTACTTGCCAGGCCTCCTTTGTGGATAGGCAGCGGAGCAAAATCTTCTTGTGGGCATCTGCCATGATTTGGAACAGTGTCCCGCTCTGGAATTCATAGGAATCTTTGGTCCTAAGAAGCTTCATTCTTTCTTCTCTTTCTTTGGGTAGCTGTTGGTGGAGGAACCAATGTGTCAGATGCTGTCTCCAATCGGGCTCCTGTGTTTCTTCGGCTCTGTTAGCTTCACACTCCTCCGGACATGACTATAGCGTACTGAGAACCTGCCATCGGTTTATCACAACAACGTTGAGTGTTTCATCTGGTGGGACTGCCAGCGAACTTGCCAATTTTGCCAAAGCATCAGCTTGAGCATTATGCCCCCGACCAACATGATTAAGCTTAATATGATGGAAGTTCGCCATAAGACGCATTGCCTTTTGATAGTAAGGGTTTAGTTCTGGATTCGCACCTCAAACTCCCCTTGCATCTATTTTATTATCAGCATTGAGTCGCCAAACACTTGGAGCATCTTAATTCCCATAATGAGAGCGATTTGTAGGCCGATTATCAGAGCATCATACTCAACTTCATTATTGGTGCATGGCTTGTTTATTGAGCATGAAGTGTATACCACTTCCCCTTCAGGTGACTTCAGGACTGTTGTGACTCCTCTGTGTTGATGATGTTGACAATATGTTTTACTTCATTAGCAACACCTTGTTTTGATTGATTGGCAACTGTTTATGCTTTGATGAAATTGTTCTTACCAGATTGTATATGTGTTCCATGCATTTTACAAGTTCACACACTGCACACACACTCAAAGTCTACACATTGCACGTAGAGTCTATACACTGCTTTGTGTTGTGTTTATGCATCGCTTAGAACATGTCTATACATTCATGCATCATGGGTCGACCCCCTTCATTGATGGGTCGACTCCCCCCCAGATATCCAAGTCTATACAACTGTCCATATGTTAGTGTTTCATGCAGTGTCAATGCAGTAAGTGTGTACACTGCATTGGCTAAGTCTGCAGCGTCAACGTAGTAAGTGGGTACATTGCATTAGCTAAGTCTGTACACTGTTCCCCTTCTTTGATGCGTCGACGCCCCCAAATTTCCAAGTCTATACACTCGTCTTCATGCATAGCAGAGTCCATACATTGCAGCTCATATAACTAGCAAGTCTATACATTGTTTTAGCGTCTCATGCAGCGTCTTATTTGAAGTCCATACAATGCATTGCATTGGCTAAGTGTGTACATCGTCCGTCTTATTTGAAGTCCATACATTGCATTGCATTGGCTAAGTGTGTACATCATCCGTCTCATTAGAAGTCTATACATTATCGGACTGTTCATGCATCAACATTCAAAGTCCATACATTGGACTGTAGGATGCACGAAGGTAAGTCCATACATTGGACTGTAGCATGCATCAGTGTAGTCTGTACAGCATCATGCATTGTTCTTCAAGTCCATACACTGCACTGTAGATTGCTCGAGGTGAAGTCTGTACATCCAACAGTGAACTTCCAAGTCTGTACATCCACTAGTTCAGCTTGCAAGTCTATACATCGGTAGCTTTACCGACGTTGCACTCGAAGTCTATACACTGATAGCTTTACCGTCATTTCCCTTGGCAAGTCTGTACATCGTTCAGTTGTCTTGGCAAACTCTATACATTGTGCACTTTCAAGTCTGTACAAACTTTGCCTTGCTCAAGTCTGTACATCGCCCAGTTGGCAAGTCCATACATTGGAAGTCTATACATTCGTTTGCCTTGCATCATTCATCTTGTCTGTACAGCCCTTTCGCTTGGCAAGTCTATACATTGTGGATGTCTATACACTCGATTGCCTTGCTTTGATCAAGTCTGTACAGAGTTTCTCTTGGCATGCCTGTACATTGTTCATGATGTCTGAACAACGAGCAAGTCTGTACATCAGACTAGTCTGCATCGGCTAAGTCCATACATTGTCCAGTGCATTGCATGCATCGTTCTTGAAGTCCGTACATCAAGCTGAAGGCTGCCTAAGTCTATACATAGTCTATCTTCCTTAGAGTCTAATGCATAACATGAAGTCTGTACATCGCACAGCATTCAAGTCTGCACATTATGCATCATATGAATTCAAGTCTGTACATTGTGCATCTTTGAGTTGAAGTCCATACATCGTCAGTTGTCTGTCCAAGTCTTTACATTGCCTAGTCTATACGCTGGCTGCTGTGTTCTTCTTAGTCTAGACATTGCACGATGAGTCTGCATATTCATTCAGCATGTCTGTACATGGCATATCTTTGCATATATGAAGTCTATACAGTCTGAAGTCTATACACTACATCCTGCAATGTCTGTACAGGATTTACACTTAAACTGATGATTCTATTTCGACTGTCTGACAGGGATTCTTCGCTGGGATTGATGACCTGGCTCGTGATCCAAGGAGGACGAGGTGTTGTGATGGTAACACATGGAAGCAGCCCATCAAGGATGCTGCCATGTGGATGAAATTCCCTCGGATCTGGCGAATTCTATGGGCGGGAAATGTGGAAGCCACGCGCCCTTATCCAACCTGCTGCTGATATAAAAGAGTGTCTTCGTCTTCAGATGAAGGCTGATCGATCAACCAGTGGCAAAGTCTATACAGAGAGTAGAAGCCTGAAGCAGCAGAGAGCCACCGATCCACAGAGAGAAGAAAAATAGAGAAGAAGAAAAAGAGAGAAGAGAAGAAAAGAGAGATGAGTTGAGAGAGTGAGATTGAGAGAGTTTGATCGAGAGGTTGTAACTCAGACTCTTGGTTCAGATACCAGAGCTGAGCTTTGCTCATTCGAGCTACATTCCCATTTGGGTTTTCTATTTTTATTTTCTTCTGTCTTTACTTTCTGAACTCTTCTTTCTTCAAGCTGTGAGTCAGCTGTTAGCAGAGGTGCTGCCTCTGGACGGGTAAGCTGTAAACCCCAGCAGTTGCAGTGGAGGATTCCACTGGACGGGTGAAGCTGTAATCCTCAACAGGCGAGACTTGTCTCGGACAGCAAGCTGTGTTGCTCAGCGATTTGTAGGCCAAGCAGTAGTGCCCAGCAGACGCAAGCTGTACTGCGCAGCAGTAAGCCATACTCGGTTGAGTGTGGGGTGGACGTAGGTCTTTGACCGAACCACCTAAAATTCCTGTGTGCCTTGTGTTTGTGTGATTGTCCATGAACTGTGTGTGACTGGATCTCATGTTTATCTTCACAGCTTGATTCGCTTCTGTTCAATTCTAGTATTTGGGTTAGTGATTCAGTAAAATTGCCTATATTCCGCATTAGAACCTCTTACTAGTTTTTAATTAGGCAGTAGATCTATTCACCCCCCTCTAGATCCACACTTCGTGGAGATAGACTGCGTCCATCTAACATAACAAGGACAATACCGGCTCCTGCTCAGACTTTGACTTGTCCAGTTAATGTAGTTTTTGCTCTTGATGCCCCATCAAAGTAGAGCTGCCATATAACCGGCTGAGCCTGACATGCCTCCAGTGTTTCATCATCAAGAAGTTCAGTTCCTAATGTAGTATTTTCTGGTGCAGGATGTGCTGCAAAGAAGTCAGCTATGGCCTGACTTTTTATGGCTCTTTGGGGTATATATGAAATATCAAATTCCATGAAGATCACGGCCCATTTGCCGAGTCGACCTTTGAGCGCTGGCTGGGATAATATGTACTTGAGCGGGTCCGCTCCAGATATCAATTTGATTTCATGGGATAGCATGTAATGCCGGAGTTTCTTGACAGCGAAGACCAGCGCCAGGCAAGTCTTTTACATAAAAGTGTATTTCTCTTCAGTCCTTACTAACCTTCTGCTGAGGTAGTAAAGGGCTTGCTCTTTTCCTTCTTCATTCATTTGAGCTAGCATTGCCCCCAGGGAATAGTGGGTGGCTGCTATGTAGAGAATTAGAGGTCTTCCTTTGATCGGAGCTCCCAACACCGGAGGGGTCTCCAAGTATTCTTTCAACTTCTCAAAAGCTGCTTGGCATTCGTCGTCCCAGAAGAACGGCACATCTTTTATCATGAGCTTGTGAAATGGGTGACATCGACCTGATAGATTTGAAATAAATCGGTGAATATATGCCAATCGGCCTTGCAGGGACCGCAGTTCTGATAGATGTCTCGGTGGAGGAAGCTCTTGAATAGCTTTAATCTTGGATGGATCAATCTCAATGCCTCAGTGTCGGACAATGAATCCAAAGAATTTCCCGCTGGACACGCTGAAGGCGCATTTCATGGGGTTCATTTTTAGCTCATATTGGCGCAGCTTTTGAAACACCACCCTTAAGTCTTGCAGATGGTCCTCCTTTCTGTTGGTTTTCACCACCAGGCCATCAATGTAGCACTCTACCCTTTTGAAGAGTAGGTCATCGAAGATCTTCATCATGGCTCTTTGATATGTAGCGTTGGCATTCTTGAGGCCGAACGACATCCTTTTATAGTGGAATATTCCTTTTGGAGTGCGGAATGCAGTATGGATCCTATCTTGATCGGCAATCCATATCTGGTTGTATCTAGACGACCCGTGCATAAATGAGAGAGCTTCATGACCTGTGGTGGCATCAATCATCACCTCGGTGATTGGCACAGGAAAATCATCTTTCGGGCATACTTTGTTGAGGTCCCAAAAGTCGACACATATTTTTATCTGCCCTTTTTTCTTCTTCACGGGCACTACGTTTGCCAACCATGTTGTATTTTGGTTTTCTTCAACAAACCCCACATCAATTAGCTTGTCAACTTCTTTATTAATTTGATTAATCAGCTCAGGGCGCATCTGTCTGGGAGGCTATTTTATTGGTTCCGCCTTTGGGTCAATTGCTAACAGATGTTGTGCCAAAGCGGGACTTAACCCTGGCATTTCATCATATGTCCAGGAAAAGCAATCATTGAACTCTTTTAAGAACTGTATATATTGTTCTTGCACTTCTAGTGTCAGCAGGGCATTAAGAAAGGTCGGTCTTGGTTCTTCTTCGGTTCCCAGGTTCACCTCTATTAATTCATCAACGTTTGCTTGACCGCCATCTTCAACTTCAGGTGGAGCCTCTTGTAAGTTGACGAAGCCCCCATTGATGTAATTTTCTTCAGCCTCAAAGACTTCGAGCTCTTCAGGTGATGTGTAAGTTGATAGTGAGACTTTGAAGTTAATCATGCCTTGCTATTTTTCTTCAGATTGGTCTCCGGGAACCGGAGGGATCCGCCCCTTATTCTCTTTGCTGCAGTATTGAGCCTTAGGGCTCTCTGTCAAGTTTTGTTCGGCTTGACATTGCCGTCCTGGCATACTTCCTTGTGATCCTGATGCACAGATTTCTTCCTCCCGAGAGTCTGCGGGCATAAGCCCCTCTGTTGGATCCGCCAGTTACTGTATAGCTCGAACTTCCTCCAGGACGCACTCAAATTCCAGGTGCTCCTTTGCCTCATCGGAGGTTTGATCTTCATCGGGTGGCCACACATCGAATTTGGCTTCAGCTTGGAACAAGTCCTCCTTGGGAACAACTCCTCCCAACATTGGTATAGTGTTGCTTCCTCTCGTCCTTCTGTGTTTTGCTGACTGTTGAGGGGTTCACCACCAACAGTGGAGTGACATAAGATCCCTTCATCCCCTGGAGGGTATTCAACACGATCAACCTCAAAAGGGTCTTCGTGGGTGAAGAAGGTAGAGATAACATCCACCTCTTGATGCGGGACGAGACCACGGACACGACAAGCTCCTGGTTGTCCCTTAACGAGGGAAGCGTAGGACGTGCGCGGTTGAGAAACTGGCAATGAGCTAGGGTGGTCGGCTCTCTCGTGTGCCCGGATCGGGTCACGGGACGGTCTCACACTCTCTCGCAGCAGCGGTAATGATTAGATAAAGCGAGCTAGATATCCCTACACATGCTCTCTAGCAGCGATATAAACAAATATATATGAAGTAAGCAAAATACCGAGAAGGGAGCGAAAACGATACCTCCACGCGCTCGGCGT